>CM062804.1:176058567-177446967 GCA_031772625.1 Pinus tabuliformis
CAAGAAGAAGACAAATGCAGAAGGAAAGGTGGAGAAATACAAAACTCAGTTGGTAGCAAAAGGTTATTCCCAGGTGCCGAGAATTGATTTTGGTGATATTTTTTCTCCTGTTGCCAAGGTAACTTCTATTAGATTACTTTTATATGTTGTTGCTGCTTTTGATTTTGAGGTAGAACAGATGGATGTGAAGACAACATTTCTTCACAGGGATTTGGAAGAGGAAATCTACATGAAGCAACCTGAAGGCTTTGCAGTGAAGGGTAAGAAAGAACTGCTATGCAAGTTAAAGAAGTCTCTGTATGGGTTAAAACAATCACCAAGGATGTGGTATCAGAAATTTGATACATTTATACGGGGACTTGGCTTCACCAGAAGCAAAGCAGATCATTGTGTGTATTTTAAATTAATTGGTGACCGTATTATTTATCTGGTCTTGTATGTGGATGATATGTTGCTGGTTGGAAATGAAAAAGAAATTATCCAGGATTTGAAGACCCAATTGTCCTCCAAATTTGACATGAAAGATCTTGGTGCTGCAAACTATATTTTGGGCATGGAAATTAAAAGAGATCGGTCAAAGAGGAAGCTCTGGTTAAACCAGAGGAAGTATGTGGAGACAATACTCCAGAGGTTTAATATGCAGGATAGTAAACCGGTGAAGGTTCCTATTCCTGTAGGTGCGAGGTTATCTGCTGAACAGTGTCCCAAGACAAAAGAAGAGGAAGAGGACATGTCCCGTGTTCCATATGCAAGTGCAGTGGGTAGCCTGATGTATGCAATGGTCTGTACTAGACCAGACATTGCACATGCAGTGGGAGTATTGAGCAGGTTTATGTCAAAACCTAGGAAGGAGCACTGGACAGCAGTGAAGTGGGTTTTCAGGTATTTACGTGGCACTAGTGATTATGGTTTGTGCTACCAAGGAAGACCAGGATTGGACAGAGTGTTGGATATTCATGGCTTTGTTGATGCAGACTGGGTTGGAGATCTGGATCAGAGAAGATCTACAAGTGGGTATGTGTTTAACCTATTTGGAGGTGCAGTCAGTTGGATGAGTAAGAAACAATCTGTAGTGGCACTATCAACTACAGAGGCAGAATACATGGCAGCCACTCATGCAAGCAAGGAAGTAGTTTGGTTGCAGAGATTGTGTTCAAGTATGGGGTTAGTACAGGGAGCTATAAGAATAGACTGTGACAGCCAAAGTGCAATTTTCTTGGCAAAGAACCCTGCTTATCATTCAAAGACAAAGCACATTGATGTTCAGTATCACTTTGTGAGGGATATGATAGAAGACAGAAAGGTGTTGCTGGTAAAGGTGGACACTTTGAAGAATACTGTAGATGCATTGACAAAATCTGTGAGCTCTGAGAAGTTCTCTTGGTGTAGAGAAGCAATGGGAATCTCAGGGCTGAAAAAATGACTAAGCTCTCCTGTGGCCCCTTGTGGAAAGAAAACAACAAGTGGGAGATTGTTGGGTTGTGTTATATTCTTTCCACGTAGTTAATAGGGGGTTTGAAGGGCACCCGTAACCCCACTTTATGGGGTCCGGGGCAGCGCCCCGGAAAACTTTGGTTTTGGACCATATGTTAGGTTGGGCGGACCCACCTATGGTTTTGTGCATGATTTTCGCACATGTTTTTTGGACGCGATGGTTTTCGGTCCCTGGTAATGGATGCTTCGGCATGTATAAATATGTATTGTAACATTGAAAGGAACATAATGAAAAAACAAGCTGGTAGTCCCGGTTTTGGGATCCAGGGAAAAATCTCTGTGCATATGTGTTTTATGGGTTATGCTCTCGCATTGTTTATTTTCTTTGTTTAAGAATTCGTATGCAGGTATTTCTGTACAGGGTTAAAACCTACAAGGACATAAATTTAGGAACATGAAATACATGCCATACCACTCTAGCCAAGTTTCTTCAGCAATTTATGCACTAAATTGTTATAGAGTTATTGTAAACCAAAGGTTTCGGACTACCAAGTGAGTCCATCATCAGGGTATGCGTCAATAGATATTCTGCAGATCTTAATGATGTATCCACGAGCTAGATTTGGTTATATATATATATATATATATATATATATATATATATACATAAGATATTAGTAAAAACCTCTCAGAAAACCTCTCATTGACGAGCTAAGTGTTTTGAAGATAAATGGAGGCAATTGTTGAAAATGCAATTGAAGATATTGATAGGGCTTATTGCAGAATGTTGGTGGCCACCAACATATTCAACTTGGAGCCTCACCATTATCTCTTTTAGTTTTTTAGTTTCCTTAATTATAGCATATTTTACTATTTTTTGCTGTTTTTCAGATCTTGAACTTCCAGAGTCATTTTGAGGCCCTAAACAACATTTTTTGGGAAAACTAGGGCCAACTGGACATATTAATTGAAATAGGTTGCTCAGAATTTATAGTCCTCAGATAGATATTTCTAACGAGGTATTGTGTCTATCAAACAAAGATCGTATACCAAAGTTATGACCCCGGGAAGTTGATATATCAATTTACCGAAACAGGGCCCATAGTTTTGGCGCATTATCTCCTAGGGTTAGGTTTTTGGATGTTTAGGTTTTTTCATTATCTCTCAATAATAAATAGGCCTTCGAATCTCACTGAAACATATTTCAAAGGCATGTAGCTGCCACATCTCTTCTTAGAGATAAGCTACCATTGCCTGAGCTAAACTTTTTTCCATTTTGTTTGTAAGCATGTTTCAGTATTTGATACTAATGAAATGAAGTGTTATTTCTGCTGCATCTCTGTATTTATGGTTATATCTATAATTGTTTTTGTTTCTATTTAATTTTGGATCAATGATATCAAAGCAGTTTTCTCTTTCTATATTTTTCATTGCATGTCCCCAACAAAGTCAAGATACAAGGGGTTACAGCTCGAATTGGACGAACCTTTGGAAGAAAAACCTTGCAAATCCTAACAACCTCCCATGGTAGAAGAGAAAAAAGATGAGGGGGTAGGATATCCTTTCAAAATCTTGCTTGAAGAAGCTCTTGAGCATAAGATGAACATGATGATGGACAAATTTTCCAACATCCTTAAGCTGCTACCCAAGGTTGACAGATCTCCTTCCAACATCTACTATAGAAGCACCACACCCTTTAAGGCATAAGTTAAGTTTGAAATCCCCATATTTTGGGGTGAGATAGATGCGGATGTTGTAGATAAATGGCTAAATCTAGTTGAAGGACAGTTTTTGGTTTATGATTGTTCAAGCTAGGAAAAGATTACTTTTGCACTTCTTAATGTTTCCCCCCATGTTAAGGATTGGTGGGAAATCTATTGTGAGAACAAGGATGAAAGTACACGCCCACTATTTTCGGCCGCACCCACCTAGAATTTGATTCAAGATGCCATCAAGGAGCAGTACTACCCTGTCGAGAGATATGAGAATAAATGCATAGAGTAGACCATGTTGTATTAGGGAAGGGACCAAGACGTGTCTAAGCTTACCAATGCTTTTCATACCCTTTGCATGAAGTTGGGTATTAAGGATTATGAGAAAAATTTGGTACTCAAGTACCACGACTTCCTACACAGGTACATGCAGGATGAGATGGAGTTCTTGGACATATCCTTAGTCGGCACGACATAATGATATATGCTTAAGATTGAGCAAAAGTTTAAACAGAGGGACTTTGGATTTTTGAATTCAAAGCAAGGTAAAGGCACCCCCAAATTGTAGAGCAAAGGGAAAAGATAAGGCACAGCTATCTAGGATAGCTTACCAAAGCTGCAAGAAAAAAACACCACGAAGACAAAGAAGGACTTGGGAAGGTGGTGTGAGTTCCATAAGAGCTCCACATACAACACAAGTGATTGTCGGGCCAAGCAGTCACCGGTGGCCGAGGTGATGGCTTCCAAGTCAAATGCATGTTCTCTCTGAGTCAGAACTCGATAAGGGGAATCATAAAGGGAAGCAGATCATTGAAGGGGAGCCCATTGCCACTATGGCGACCACCAAGATCGAAAAGATTGAGCCTGAAGATCCAGAGGACAGGGAATGCCTATTCCACTCAAAGATTTGGGTGAAGGGTTCTTTGTTTTAGTTCATTGTTAATAGCGGGAGCCAAAAGAACCTAATTTTAGTAGATTCCATGAAACAACTCGCCCTACTAACTACAACATATTTGTAGCCATACAGCATTAGGTGGCTTCACCAAACACAAGATCTTCACGTCAGCTAGCACTATGGCCTTCTCTACAACATCAAGCCCTTCACGGATGAGGTATTGTGTGATGTTGCTCCTCTTTATTTTTGTGATGTATTATTAGGAGAACCAAACTTATGGGGGAGACATTGTATATATTAGTCTACACCCCACTTGGTTATTATTTCTTTGGGTAGTGAGCTATATATGATACTGCAGGTAGGGTTGCTGACCTCCATCTCTTTGGTTTCTGCTAAGCATTGCAGTAAGATCACCTCCTAAACTAGGAAATTTTCTTTCTTTCTAATTTTCTCTCAAAGTAAGAGGAAGATCGTAGCCACACACATGGTCCCCAGGAATGGTTTCTCCACATAGCAGAAGTAGGTGGATACAGTCATGGAAGAATACAAGGATATCTTCTCCTCATTTGCAAGGGTAACCTTACAATGCTAGGTCAAGCATTTGACTGATATCACTCCCAAAGAAGCTCTACCCAAAGAGCCTATATATCGTCACTCCATTGTAAAAAATCAAGATATCAAGTGGAAAATCTAGGAGTTGTGATGAGCCTCAGTATTACAACAAGAATGTTGCAACTCCCAAGGCTACCAACTTTAATTATCAACCCAAGGTTTGTACAAAATTAGGAGTTATCGAAAATATATGTGTAGCATACAATGTGTCCTTCCTTTGTTGTTATGATTTAATGTAGTGCATGTACTGAAGTCAAATCCTATACTAATTGCAGAAAATGAAATGCTCGAAATGGAAAACTCAACCTATTGAAAGAAAGAAAGTACAAGGAAATAAACCTATTCTAATTGCATAAAATAAAGATCATGAACTAAATGTCAACCATTACATTTCAAATACTTTAGATCCATTAAAAAATTTCATTGGATATGTAAATCAATAAAATCATCATTGTATTAATCGTTTCATAAATTTGTCCATTAGCCCAAATCACTAAAATGTTTTTCATGGGTGAATAGGCATGTCCTAAGTGGTCTTTATTCTTCCCTATTAATTGATTTAGAAATAAGGGGTCTTGATTCAACTCTAAGGGAAAATAACCAAGCTTCCTAAGGGAATTTGGGCAAGTGTATGCATGTTGGAAGGCTACTACAGGGTTTCTTGTAGTACCACTACAAGAAACAACATATTTTTTATAGGGAGTTATAATTCATCGAATGGCTAACTAAATCAAATCCAAATTGGATGGGGAAATTTTTTTTATTTAATAGGATTTCTTAGGTTTCCATTCCAAGACAAATCAACTTCATTGAATCTCGTAGCATGCTCCAAAAAGTAGTAGAAATTTATTGTTATTTGCTACAAAAGACTTCCAAGAATTTAGATTTTGGAATAAGAAAACTAATCCAAGTATCTCAATTATTACTATGACCTTCCATATTTGTTCCGAGGATGAAATTATTCTTGTGACACTACAAAAGAACTTAATTGAATCATTTAACCCAATCCTGTAACAAGAAATCATTAACACTAAATGCATAAATAGAAAAAAAACAAGAACAAGAGATGCATGTGAATAAGAAGTGAAATGAAGAAAAGTAAATGATACAAAAGGGCTCTGATGCTCCTGGGATGGCCAAAACCAAGGAAACTAAAATTCCTATGAAGGATACCAAGGTTTAGAAGTTGAACATGACACCAATATTCATTATTTCCATCAATACAATTACATCATTGCAAGAAATGACAATGGAGCTGCAAAAATACGATTTCTCTCTACACAAAGATTAATACAAATCCACCCCTGGAAGAAAATTCGACTTGGTACTTACAAAAAATGATTACAAATCATTCCCCATGAATGGAGGAAGCTCTCCCCACCAAAATCCCTTGATTAGTGGATCTGGTTCCCAATAGTAGTAATCTGCATTAAATGGGAGGGAACACATTCATAGATTTTTCTCAATCATTGGAGCTCCACAATCTATGCCATAAATCTAGAACACATTTTTTATTTATAAATTAATATTTATCCTCCTGTAGTAGGGACCAAATCCCTAAATTATCTCCTCCTCCAAATCTTCATAATCTACCCAATATTCTCACAATATTCCAACAAAATAAATAATATTAGGCACAAATATGAAATTATACGTAAACCTTCCTAATGAATATATTAAAGTTAAAAATACACTACGTAATGGAAAAAGAGAGGTTTGATGTGGTTGAGGATTGTCAAATGGGCCTTAATTTATGTTTGATTTAAAGGAATGGCCCTTAATTTATGTATAATTTAGAGGCCCATCAAGTTGGTGCAACAAGGGCACATCTGACCAAGTTCCTTACCTTGTAGGAGCTAGATTGTACTTGTACAAAATAAGGATGCTTCCTCAAGGCTTTGCATTGGTTATAGGGCACTAAACAAAATCACTAGAAGTAATAGGTATCTAATCCCACATATTGATGACCTTCTGGACCAACTCAAGGGGGCCTAGTATTTCAGCAAGATCAATCTGAAGTCTCGATATCACGAGGTTCAAATAGATCACACAAATGTATGGAAGAATGCCTTCTAATCCAAGGAACACCTTTTTAAATGGTTGGTTATGCCCTTTGCGTTAACAAATGCCTATGCTACTTTTATGAGGCTAATGGATAATATTTTGCATCCCTTCACCCACTCATTTGTGGTTGTTTATCTGGACAACATCCTCATCTTCAACAAGAGTTGGGAAGAACACTTTCAACATGTTCAACATGTCATTCAAACACTTTGAAAACAAAACTTATGTGCGAACTCGGAGAAATACACATTTGGCATGAGCCAAGCCCAATATTTGGGTTACATCATAGATCAGGTGGCGTTCATCTGGATCTGACTAATATCCAAGTCACCTGGGATTGGCCATCCCTGACCACTCTAATGGAGCTTCACATCCTTTTGTGTCATGAAAATTTTTATTGGCAGTTCATGTTAGGATTCTCTAATATCACTTGGCCTTTGAGTAAGATTAATAAGGGTGGGACAAAAGAAAATTTTTCCTGGTCCAAGTCCCAATAGAAAGCATTTGTTGAGTTGAAGCACCAACTCTACTCTCCATTGGTACTCATACTTCCAGACCTGCAGTAGCCATTTGAAATCGAGATAAATGCCTGAGACAATGCTATTGGTGTTGTCCTCACACAACACACACATCCAATGGCCTATCATAGTGGGACACTTTTATCTGTAATTCAGAAGTACCCCACCTATGATAAAGAGATGTATTCAATTGTGCAGACTTTCCAGCAAATGGAAGCATTACATTCTGTGGAAGGAGATAGTCATCCACACTGATCACCAACCGCTTCAGTTTATACAGACACAAGGGAAGTGTAGAAATTCCCATATGTAGATCACTTGATAACGCAATATACTCAAGAAAAATACTTGATCTACTTCTACAAAAAGTTATGTGGAAGCTTAATCGAATTCAGAAACATCAATAAGAAAACATATAACTGATAAGAACAAATCAATCACACATAACATAGAAGATATAACTAGGGGAAAGGCAAAGCATAAAACCCCAACTCTGTATTATCATGCAAGTGGAAATCTATTCCAAGTTACAAAAAAAATTAGCTCAAAAGCTTTCTTGCTCTCTCTGTAATCAGATAATGAAGCTCGTAGACTACATAGACAAGTATATATCCTCATCCTATCCTCCAAGCCTCTATTCATTTATGTAATTTTTCTTGGGGTCTAGTGAAGCCACATGTGTGATTTGGCCTCATCACGCTCACTGTACAAGAAGAAATAAAAGCACAATTCTCTTGGAATAGAAATCCTTCTGCATGCAAGGAATATTCACCAGAAATATCCTAGCAACTGATAGTACATTGTCCCACCATATGAACTCAATTGGGTCTCTATCTGAACTAACATGCATGAGTTATCCATGAAAGAATATTCAGTTATCTTTCGGACAGCAGTTATATGCAAGAATGAATTAACTAACTGAACCTACTTAATTTAAACAAAGTTTTTAAATCAAATATAACTAGACTTGACTTAGTTAACTAAGCCATCTAATTACTACTCAATATAGAACTCATCCTTATCTCTTTAAATAATGGTTAAATTCCTCAATTAATAGAGAAACTATTACATGTCCTCACATAGACTTCATGTTTGAATTTTCTCAACTAATCAACTCATGGTGAATTAATTAATTTATTTTAAAACAACTGTTCAGTTAAAATTGAAATTTTACTTCCTAGGTTTAGTCCAGGGACTGAATAAAATAGGAATCCATCTGAAATGCTATTTTTGGAAATTCTATTTTTAGCACTTTCGCTTTCAATCCAATATAGCTAAGTTCAACACTGGACGAAACTACTATTTATAGTTGTGCTATTTTTATCATTTTCTATTTTTAGCATTTCTTATTGCTATCTTCAACACTACCTCTCAACAAGAAAGGGATTATCAATAACCCCAATCCTGTCTCTGTGGAACTCGAACTTGCATTTTGACAATGCCTTTGTCAAAACATCCGCATCCTGTTGCTCGGTCAAAACATATAGTAACAACATGATCCTCTTGATCACACAGTCTCGAAGATGATGATACCGGATATCTATGTGCTTGGACTTGTCATGAAAAACTGGATTCTAAGAGAGTTTTATGCAACTCTGATTATCACAGTAGATCATTATAGGATCCATCCTTTGACCAAACAATCCCAATAGAACCTTCCACATCCAAATGGCCTCACATGCAGCCTGACTAGTAGCCATGTATTCAGCCTCTACTGAGCTAAGTGCAACTAATCTCTGGTTCTTGCTATATCAGGAAACTGTAGCTGAACCAAGGTTGAAGATTCCTCCAGAAGTGTTCTTCCTGTCTGATGGACTCCCTGCCTAATCCGCATCTGTGAAGCCCTAAAGCTTCACTCCCTCTGTCTGTCTATACCATAATCCAAACTAAGATGTGGCTCTGAGGTATCTCAACACATGCTTTGCTGCCTTCCAAAAAATCTTGGTAGACTAAACCATAGCTTGACTTAGCTAGTTCACCACAAAGCATAAGTTAGGGCAAGTGTTCACTAAATACATAAGTGAACCCACTAGTTGCCAATAAATAGTAGCAGCTACTACCTCACTTGAAGTAGCATCCTCCTTCCTCTAGTTCCCAGATAGAGGAGTATGCATGGGTTTCCACTTCTCCATATGGAACTGCCTAAGGATCTCATTGGCATACTTGCCTTGAGATATAAAAACCTCCCCATCTCTCTGCCACACCTCTACGCCTAGAAAGTAATTCATAAGGCCCATGTCCTTCATCTTGAACTTGCTTGCGAGGTCCTCCTTACAAGACTATATCAGCTGATCATCACCTGTCAAAATTAGACCATCGACATAAAGTATAATGATCAATGGCTTACCTTCTACTATGATGTGGTAAAGTTTAGCATCTTCTTCACTCTTGGTGAAGCCCAACTTGGTGAAATAGCTATCGATCCTAGTGTACCAAGCATGGGGTGCCCGCTTCAGCCCATAGAGCCCTCTTGATTCTGCACACATGTGACTCACTGTTGAAGGTTTTGAAACCTTCTCGATACTCAATGTACACCTCCCCCTCAATCATCCCATTGAGGAATGTTCTCTTCACATTCATCTAGTGGATTCTCCACCCCATCTGAGTTGATAGTGCCAATATTGATCTAATCGATGAGTACCTTGCTACAGGAGAAAAAGTCTCATCGTAGTCGATCCCCTCGACCTATGAGAAACCTCGGGTAGCAAATCTTGTCTTGTGTTTCTCAACACTGCCATTAGCTACTTGCTTTAACTTGTAATGCCATCTGCAACTCACCACTGACTTGTCCTCAGGTCTCGAGACAACATCCCAAACACAATTCCATATGATGGATTCATACTCCTCCACCATTGCATCAACCTACAATGGTTGTTGTACTACCTCCTCGAATGAAGAAGGCTCAGAATCTACACACTCCCCAACCACGGCCATGTAACTAGTGTACCACTCTGTTGACCTCCTCTATCTACGTTGGGAATATGGCTATCCCACATTCTCCCGTGAATCTGGCATCAACCTGTTAGCTTCCCTTGAGCATTTCTACCGATCTCTAGAAGTCTCAGCATGAGTGGATATCTCCACTCTCGGATCCTCTGCATGTGGCTGCTCCACATTAGTCTCAGCGTCCTCATCCTCAGGAACTAAGAGTTCCTTATCTGCATGCAACTCAAGCTCCCTCTCAAGTGATAAGCACATGGATTTCTGATCGTCAAACATCAGATCCCTACGTACCACAGTCCTTTGAGTGGAAGGAAGGTACACCCAATAGTTGTCGAGTGTATCGTGTACCCCACAAGGATTCCCAACTAAGTTATTGGGTCTAGCTTCTTCCTGGAATCTTTGGTCATGAAAGTAAACTGATGATCTAAAGATTCAGAAGTGACTTACATTAGGTCGCTTCCCAGAATAGGCCTCTAGAGGTGTCCTCATCCCTAGTATACAGTGCAGGATTTTGTTCTACAAGTATACTGCTGTATTGCATGCCTCAGCCCACAAATGCAGTGGTAGGCTTTGATCATGCAAGGTCATTGGAGTTGCTCCCACAATCGATCTGTTCTTCCTTTCAGCCACCCAATTCTGCTATGAGTTACGACGTGTTGTCAATTCCTGTTTAATTGCTTATGAAAAACAGAAGTCCTTAAATTGCTGAGAGACATACTCTCCAACATTGTCGTTATGCAAGGCTTTTATTTTCTTTGCTAATTCTTTCTCTACCAAGGCTTTAAACTCACAAAACCTCAAGAAGGTCTTATCCTTCTTTTGCATAAAGTAGATCCATCATCTCCGAGAAGAATCATCAATAAAAATAACATAGTATCTTTGTTTAGTGGTGGAGGATGTAGAGAAGGATCCACAAAAATTTGAGTGAACTCGCTTCAGGATTGCTCTAGCTCTACTGTCTTGATTTGAAAAGGAGGTTTCACATACTTACCCAAGGTACAACATTTGCATGTACTCATCTACTCAATTTTTCCCTTGGGTAACTCGGTAGAAATCTACTGCATGATCTTCAGGGCTCTATGGTGCAAGTGGCCTAGTCATCTATGCTGTAGCTCGTCAACATCTTGGCTCTGCACTATCTCTACTTTGGAACTCAAAGCAGAATAGTCATTTACCTCCAGCTTGTAGATATTCTTGACTCGAATCCCTATTTGCTTTATCTGTCTAGTGTTGATATGCCTCGGGAATACCTTTCCTTTGCTAAAGACTACTTCATAGCCATTATCCTCTAACATAGTAATGGACACAAGATTCCTTTTCAGACTTGGTACATACTTTACATTAGTCAGGGTGAGGGGATCTCCATGCTCCCTCTAGAACACAGCTGTACCTTCACCTGGGACACAGTACTTTCCATCATCACCCATCTCAATCCACATATGGAGATCCTTCTCCTCCAGGGTCCTAAAGAGATTCTTGTCACCTGACATGTGGAAAGAGGATCCACTGTCTAGGTACCAAACACATCCCACCATGGATGAAACTATGCATGCAATAATAGAGAAATCCAGCTCAAACTCTGAGGCCAGTTCCTCACCATTAGATCCCTTTGAGGAACCCTTCTTGGATTTCTTCTGTGGACAATTAGTAGCATAATGGCCCACTTCATGACAATGAAAGCATCTCACTTTCGATTTTTCAAACTTGTTCCCACCATGGGAAGAATCGGATTTATATTGGGATGCCTTCCCTTTCCCCTTCCTTGCCTTACTTGCTAAGGCTATATTTTCCTCATCATCTTGCTTCGATGAGGATCCATCTCTGGTGCTTCTTCTTATCTCCTCCTGCATCAGACCTGACCAAAGCCTTTCCAAATCTAGCAGTTTTTCTCTTCCATTAACCGAGTCTTGGTAGTTATGCCAGCTCTTAGGAAGACTGAGGAGTGCAATAATCACCATGTCATCATCCGCTGTCACAATCCCTACAATTCCAAGCTCATCCCTGTAGGTGGTGAGCTTGTTCAAATACATAGAGATCCTATCACCCTTTTCACACTTAATCTTACGAAGCTTGTCTTTCAGTGCTAGCTTTCTCTGATCGTTGTTATTTTGATATAGATCTTTCAATTTTTTTCACATTAAAAATTGGGTTTCCTCCCCACGAAGACTCGAGACTATGTGATCTTGAACTCCCTCTAGAAGGATTCTCCTTGCTCTAGCCACACACTTTTTCCATTCCACCAATTGAGTAGCATCAGTTGGCTTGGGGACTTCTTGAACAATGAATTCCTTTAGACCGTTATCTTCTAATACTACCTCCATGCAATCCTTCCAAGCTATATAATTTGAACTACCATCAAGGGCATATTTAAGTCTTAAACCACTGAACACCATAGGTGAAATAGAGATGTGAGAAGAACTCAATTTCAATATTCAGAATCCAAACTTCGAACTTCTCCTTCTTGTATATTGTTCTTCTGTGCTTACCTTTTCTCTGATACCATGTAGAATTTCCCACCTATAGATCACCTAATAATGCAATATAATAAAGCAAAATACTTGATCTACTTCTACAGGAAATTATGCAGAAGCTTAATCCAATTGAGCAACATCAATAAGAACACATATAACTAATAAGAAGAAATCAATCACACATAACACGGAAGATATAACCAAGGGAAAGCTGAAGCATAAAACCCCAACTCTGTATTATCATACAAGTGGAAATCTATTCCATGTTACAAAAATAATTAGCTCAAAAGCTTTCCTGCTGTCTCTGTAATTAGATAATGAATCTCATAGACTATATAGACAAGTATATATCCTCATCATTTCCTCTAAGACCCTATTTCTTTATGCAATTTTTCTTAGGGTCTAGTGAAGCCACATGTGCTATTTGGCCTCATCACACTCACTGTACAAGAAGAAATAAAAGAAAAATTATCTTGGAATAGAAATCCTTCTTCATGCAAGGAATATTCACCATATGAACTCAACTGGGTCTCTGTCTAAATGACGTGCATGAGTTATCCATGAGAGAATATTCAGTTATCTGTAGGACAACAGTTATATGTGAGCATGCATTAACTAACTAAACTTACTTAATTTAAACAAACTATTTAAATCAAATATAACTAGTCTTGACTTAGTTAACTAAGCCAACTAATTACTACTCAATATAGAACTCATCCTCATCTCTTTAATTGATGGATAAATTCCTCAATTAATAGAGAAACTATTTCATGTCCTCACATAGACTTCATGTTTAAATTTTCTCAACTAATTAACTCATGGTGAATTAATTAAATTATTTTCAAATAGGTGTTAAGTTCAAATTAGAATTTTACTTCCTAGGTTTAGTCCAGGGACTAAATAAATAGGAATCCATCTGAAATGCTATTTTTAGAAATGCTATTTTTAGCACTTTCACTTTTCATCCAATATAGCTAAGTTCAACACTAGATGAAACTACTATTTATAGGAATGTTATTTTTAGCATTTTGTATTTTTAGCATTTCTAGTTGCTATCTTCAACAGGAATTTGCAGAACGATTGCCATCAGAGGTGGTGTAAATGTTTGCAACAATTCCATTTGTACATTAAATACAAAAATGGTATCACCAATAATGTTACAGACTACCTCAGCTGACCCTAAGTTGTAGCACTGGCTAGTGTTCTCAACTCTTGTGGCTACAATCCCTCTGAATGACCACAACTATAGAACAATGATCCAAAATTCACCTACACATACCAAATTATAGTATACGGAAATAGATTTCTTGATTTCCACCTCCATGATGCATTATTATGCTACCTAGGCCACCTTTGTGTTCCTTCAAGCCAGCATACCAAGATGATTTGGGAGGCACACTACAGTCAGGTTGCAGGACACTTTAGTGTGATAAAACTCTGGCTATACTACAAAAGTAATTTTATTGTCCCAAACTCCAACTGGATGTTCAGAAATATATCAGATCCTGCACTGCCTATGCCATCACCAAGCCAACCATCAAGAAGCAAGGCCTATACACTCCTCTACTTACTCTGAGCCTGTCGTGGGAATCCATCTCCATGGACTATATGTCTAGCCTCCCTTCTACCACGCATGGTAATGACTGTATATTTTTGGTCGTTGACATATTTTTGAAGATGGCTATATTGGGAGCCTACAAGAAGATTATCAGAACAGAGGAAACTACCAAACTCTTCTTTGAATGAGTATGGGTACATTTTGGGATTCCATAGACCATTATATTAGATTAGGATAGAGGGTTCCTAAGCACATTCTGATCAAGCCTTTAGACACTATCGGACACCAAGCTCACCAAGTTGACTACCTTCCATCCCCAGAATGATGGCCAAATGTAGGTCATCAATAGGATGATAGTGCACATACTCTGCATGTGCAACACAGTTATAATAGAGCTATACATAGCTCAATTAGTCATAATCCCTTTCAAGTGGGTCTAGGATTTCAACCATTGCACTTGATTTATGTTATCATGCCTCATACAACTAGCTAGACATAATCAATACATTTATTTTCCAAGGTTGATAAAGTGACCGTATTTATTGAATGCATCCAACACATCCCCCAACAAGTTCATGACATCTTTGAGAAGTCAAATGCCATCTACAAGCAATGACATGATCAACATCGTGTGCCACACAAGTTTCAGGTGGGCGACAAAGTTTTGTTGCATCTGTAGATATAATGTCTTACTAGAGCCCATCAAAATTTCAGAGCACTTTGATATGGTACTTACACCATTATGAAGGTTGTGGGAGACAATGGTTTTGAGATTAGCATTCCCCCATTCCTTGGCTTGCACCCAGTGTTCAATGTGGACCACCTTCAACCATACTTGCCACATTTACTGGACACATCCGACATCGCATTATAACTCAAACCAATAGAGTTAAACCTAGACTTCATGAAACATGGAAAAATTCATCCAATTATAGACACACATGTCAATAACACTCTTGCACCAAGGCAAGTGGCTCACTAGGGACCAAGCTGAGTAGAAGTTAACACATCTCATGGAGGGACTCAACGCAATGGGGATCATTGCTTCCTAAGGGGGGATGAATGATCTAGGTGGATTTTGGTGGCTACCCACCTATTACACTTGGACCCCCACCACTGTCTCTTTCAGTTTTTCAGTTTCCTTAATTGTAGCACAATTTACCATTTTCAGCAGTTTTTCAGGTCCTAAATTTCCAAAGTTGTTTTGACACCCTAAACAATTTTTTTTGGAAAATTGTGGCCAAAAGGTATCTTTATCTTGTGTTAGCCACTTGGAATTTTTATTCCTTGGATAGATCATTCTAACGATGTATTGTGCATGTTAAATAGAGATCATATTCCAAGTTATGACCCTAGAAAGTTGATGTACAAATTTACCCAAATGGGGCGCATTGTTTTGGCACTTTATCTCCTAGGGTCAGGTTTTTGGATGTTTATGGATTTCCATTGTTTCTTAATAATAAATAGGACTCTAAGCCTCATTGTAACATAGTTTAGAGGAATGTAGCTACCACATCTCTTCTAAGTGATAAGCTACCATCACCCAAGCTACTCTTGTTTCCATTCTATTTGTAATGATATTTCAGTATTTGATATTAATGAAATGAAGTTTTATTTCTTCTCAATCTCTACATTGATGGTTATATATGTAATTTTTTGCATTCTTGTTTAAGTTTGGATCATCATTGGATGATTGGATGTGGAAAGACCCCATATTCAATGGAACAAACTTTGAAATTTGGACGGTGATAATGAAGAATTTTGTAATAGCTCAAGGTTTCAAAGATTTGGAATCAGGCGTTATTGGAAGAAAAATGAAAGAAGAAGAGTCTCAGTAACATAACGCAGTATCAATAAATTCAATCATGAGTGGGCTACCAAATCCTATAAAGATCAAAGTGGAGAAATGTTCATCAGCAAAAGAACTTTAGGAAAAACTTCAATATCTTCATTGAGAATGATTGTTAGTCATCACCTCTAATAAGGAGGATGATGAAAAAGAACACAAATATGAATGAAAGAAGATAATTGCAAACAAATATAAGGGCACCGATTTCATAAAGGAAGATGATGAAAATATCTATGAAGTTGAAAATGAAGTAGATCTCAAGTCAAAGCTTGTAGATTCCCTAGAAGAAATAAGCAGTTTGAAAAAGGAACATGGGGACCAAAAAACCCAAGTAAAAGATGTTGACCATGATATTGACAACACAAAGAGGGAATTTTTCTTTTAAGGAATCACATACGAGATATGGATGAGTATTACAATAATCTTAAGGAAGAATTGTAGAAAAAAAGAAGATACATCATGAAGAAATCATGTCCATGGAAAATCAATTAGAAAAAGAATAAATAAAGGAATATAATTTGGAAAATCATATTAAACAAAGGTCAAAAGACTTGAGTAGATATGAAGTATAAATTGGCCAATATAATGAATAAATCTTGCCCCTTAAAGCTCAACTAGAGGAAGCGATGACACAAGCATAATGAGTTACAAATTTAATGCAAGGTTTGGTCCTCGTGGAAGGACAAGTTGATGAAGAAGAGAAGGAAAGAAATACCATGTCATGCTAACTAAAGGAAAAGGATGGAAATATCTTCAAATCGAAATCATATGTCATCACTCCTAAGGTCCAAATATGTGAAGCAACAAGGATGAAGGAAGAAATGGGGAATCAACTATTAATGTGAGATGAATATTTTTAAAATATGAAAGGATAAATTATTCTTCTAAGGAAAGAGGTTTATAAATTGAATAAGAATCTAAGGAGTCCTCAAACCTTGGATGAAATCCTAAGTAATTAGATATCCCCACTTGACAAGTTTAGTCTTGGATATGCAGGTGAATCTTCTAGCCAAAGTGATGCAAACCCTAGTGCATGAAGGAACAAGAAGGTGGAGAAACTTGAGAATTATGCAAATGGTCCCAGCTCTAGTACAATCAACATAACATGGGAAGATTCTTTTATCCAAGAAAAAATGTTTATGTTGTAGGTAGCCATAAATATCATCAAATAACTTCAAGGCCAAAAAATTCTAGAGATGCATCATGGGAATCTTTAGTTTTTAGGTATCATGCTATTTTTTTCGGTCATTGCTACTGTCTTACCAAATTTGGACATATGGAAAAGGATTGTGGGGCATATAATAAGGAGGAATCGAATATGTCCCTCAGAAGAAAGATTGAAAGGAGATACTCCAGTGTGCACACCTACAAAAATAATGGTACATCATTCACGTACAAAATTGAAAGCTTCAAATGCCATAATGTTGGACATTTATCCAGAGATTACTAATTAAAGTGGGTCCCTAGACAACTTGAAGAATCGTCAACCGGAAAAGGGAAAAGAGTTAGAAATATTTGGAGAAGGAAGCAGGTTGCACCAAAATAAGAACATGTTGAATGTCTTTTGAATGCTAAAGGCATGAATACTTGTTGTTGATCAATTTAAGGGCATCATAAGAAGATCATCCATGTTGTTAGGGGGAGAACATTTCAAACACCATGATAAAGGAAGCAACAAGAATCTCTTTGCCAAGAAGAGGAGCATGATGACGAGGGGAGAAACATACTTATCATGGATAATTTTCCTTAATGAAGAAAAAAAAAATGATGAGGCAACATGGAGAAGAAGAAGCATGATAGGGGATGTACTTGATAAAAAAAAAAATTACCATAAGATCACCCCATTTTCCATTGATGTCAAGGAAAAGAGAATATTGAAAAAGGGAGAAATTTCTATTAATTTCGAAGGTAGATATTGTTGGTAAAGTTGTGACTGATGTCAATATGATAAACCCTAAGTGCATTGTTGAAGAAAAAACTAGTCAAAACTCTAAGTGCGAAACCATAAACCTAAGTGAAAACCTTAAATGCTTAATGTACATTACGAAACCCTAACTCTAAATGATGTCCTAGTCTTGTTGAAAATTCCATAACCCTAACAGATGAAAAACTCAAGTGAAAGAGCCCTTATCTTGAAAACCTAACAAACCCTAGTATGAAACCATATGCATGATGCCATAAACCTCACATTTATTGGATGGAAAACACTAGAATGAATCCCTATGGATGCATGGATAATAAAAACCCTAATCTAGAAGCCCTTGATTAAGAAACCCTAGGATGCCCTAATACATATGCTAATTAAAGAACATAAAACTCTAAGCATGAAATCGCTAAATCCATAAAGCCATATATATAAATTATAACCCTAATCCTAGAAATTTATACAAATATAAGAAAAGAAATATATACATAAGAAGAACAACCAAAGGAAAGGAAATATATACATTAACGTTTCACCAATACAAAGATATTGGAAACTATTGAAATGATGAAGAAAGAAAGCGAAGCTAGCATAGGTAACAATTCCATCATAGAGAAAATAACATAAATAAAGGTGGATGTTACATAATAATAACATTAGGCCATTGATGTTGGTCGAATCTGCTAGTTCGTAAGTCAACTCCTATCAAAGGATACAACAATCTAGAAATTCATGTTTGCTCCCATATTATTCTTGGAATATATATATATATATATATATATATATATATATATATATATATCTATATATATATATATATATATATATATATATATATATATATATATATATATATATATATATATATATATATATATATATATATATATATATATATATATATATATATATATATATATACATACATATATCTGTATGTATTGAACACATTTGGCACCCCAGACTCATCTGTAAAGAAACAAATACACTCAGAAACATAGAAGAAGGAGCAATTTAAAGTGACGAGTTAAGGAAGACCAAAAAAATAACATCCAATGTCTTCTGCGATATCACACAAGAAATTTGTTTGATCTGTGGGAATGTAAATAGGCACTACTTTAGTTCTGTGTAAAATATTTTTGTTAAAGGCTTGAGGGATTTTTTATGGATGTGCGAATATTTTTATTTAGGAATTTTTCTATACCTATGGTGGTTTTAGTACCAACTTTTAATAGATATTTTTAGAACCAATTGTGGATTCATAATATTTTCTTGCAAGACATCTGGACCCATATTTCAGATTTTTATATCTCTCTTACAACTCATACTTTAAACACCTGTACAGTTCAAACCTTCTCACTCTTGTTAAATCACTTTCAATCTGAGACTATGAAAACTATACCTCAGATTTGTGGAGAAGTAAATTGTTTATTTGGAGAACCATTGCAGCATAGTTATAGATTGTTTGGTGAATCTTTTTTGGAGGCTTCCATTTGAGCCTGTGTTATTTATCTCTGATCTTAAACTTTAGAATTGTTAAGACTCCTCTTTGACTTGTGATAAAATCATACCAATAATCTCCTTTTAGGTGCGTTACAAACTTGTGATAAGTGTTTTGGAACCTCCACACACATCTAAAAAAGCATGGATCTAGAGACAATTTTAGAATGCAAACATATTGCATACCCTAAAGGAACAAAGTATTGCAAACTTTGGAGGAATTTTTTTTAAAGCAATATTGAACCCATTAAAATATGTTTGGAACAACTTATTCAAGATACCTTGAAGTAGTATACTGGACATAGTTTATAGAATCCTTTTAGGAATCCTTTTAAGCATTCTATAAGCATCTTGGAGCAGAATTCTAGGTGTAAATTTTGATATACATCTTGAAATAGGATTGGATTTGTATTGGTATATCCTTGAGCATAACTTGGAAAGAAATCTAAAAGTCCATAATACCTTGGAGAGTACCTTGGAGCAGCCTATTAAACACATCTTGCATTGTTGAAGACATGTTGTAGACAGTTCTAGAGGATGAACTTAGAGACATTATTGGTAAAATAGATGCATTATTTCAGCGCTCATGGAGTAACCTTGCAAAAGACTAATTGGAAATCATGAAGAGTCTTGGAGACACCTTTTTGGGTTGTTAAAGTTGTCATTGATGAGCTAAGTGCTTTGAAGATAAATTGAGAGATTTGTTGAAGGTGATCTTAAAGATATTATCAAGGCTTATTGCATAAGATATTAGGATCCTTGAAGAACCTTTGAGCCTATATTAAAGAATAAAAAACATAATTTTGGAGCCTTAAATGATTAGAGTCTTCAAGAACACCAGGTTTGCGCTTGAACTAGTTAAGAGGGTTGGAGCCCTAGAGGATTGGAGTCCTCAAGGAGACCAAGTTGGTGCTTTGTGAGATATAGGTTGGACCCTTGTTGCTTTGAAGATTGAGGTATTAATCTAGGGTTGGGGCCCCGATCTCTTATTTTCTTATTGTTTATTTTGTGTTCTATCTATGTTATATTAATTGATGAAATAAAAATTGTAAAATAAATATTGATTCGACCACCCTCTTAGTATTGCCAACAACATCTCACATATCCCCTAAATGTTCTAAAGAATACGAAGAACACATCAGTATGGTAGAAATCCATACCTTTCTCTTTTGCTTTAATATGCACCTCAATAACCTTTCATGAACATTGCAATATGAAATAACCATTAAGGAAGGAAACAATTAAATGTAAGTTAATGCAGATATACCTTTAAATGTGAAAAAATGATTTATAAATGTAGTAATTTAACGTAATGCAATCAATATGAATATAACAATGAAAACTAACCATTAATTATGTCATAATCCAAGATAACAATTACAAAATATAACAATTTAACGCAGTCATAGATGAACATTGTAATATGACATAACCAATGAGAATGTTGTAATTCAAGACACATGAACCATTATGAAGGTATTAAAGAAATATTACTGTTAAGGAATGATGTAATCAAACACAATACTTCAGGAACATTGTTATCACCTAGAAAGTGATCAACTAGCCATTTTCTACTAGATTGATCGAAATACACCATCTAGTATGGGTTTTACACATTAGAACACACTCTTACCTTAGGAAATCATTTACTGAACCATTTTTCTGAAGTTTCTTCCATTTATTTTCAACCACATGAAAATAAATAATTAATTTAATTAATTAATTTCATGTTATTTTCATTTTTACACATTTATGTAAAAATAACTAATTTTATTTTAATCCAGCGTCTGTTTTTTCCACACAAAAAGTAACATTTTGTTAATCATTTAAAAAGTTACATTATTATATGCATGAAGCATTTAGCCTCATATTCCATCATAAAGGCCTACCCCTCAATAAAAAAAATACCAAGTTCATAAAGAAAAAAAGGACCACCATCGAAGATACACATGAGAGAAAATTGTCTAGTCCTCATGTAATACTAGCACCTACAAGTAGAATCTGTAACTATATGTCTTTAGAGTAGACACGAGAGGCAAGGAAGTTTAAAAGTCACTTCCACGGAAATATAAATAAATAAAAGCATATAATAAGTGTCTCTGCAATGATAAAAAAGAAGAAGAAGAAACAATAGGATCTCAAGTCCAAAATCAAGCTGAGAGACTGTATATATGCCATAATATAATATTTAGTTTGCTGCGAAAGGTTGATTTTTATAATTTTCAACCGACCGCTCTAAATGTTCACTAACCTGCCATACTCCACAAGGCTATCAAGAACCATGTTTGGATAGGAGGGTTGCCTCTGAATTTTGTTCCCTGCATATATGGAAGTAAGAAATAAAGTCAAAAATATACTTTAGCTGATTAATCTCTTCAAGAATGGGAAGTAAAATATGATTGTGACATCATTAAATAGAATTAAACTATTTGATGACATTAATCTTCAAACAGTTGAATAAATCGATATTTTTTTTGTAAAGCCTAAGATGAAAGATTTTTTGAGGGGAGAGAATTGTAAAAATTTTAGTCCTCCTATCGAGGTCAATTTTTTATTTCAAGAAAAGAGATTAATGAAATGAAAAATTAATCCTTTGTCACGAACACCTTGTTCATTTTAGGCCCCACCAAAATAATACAAAGGAATATGGCGATTAATTTCCTCTTCAACAATAGCCCGAGGAATATAAGTGTTATCCTTTGAAGGAAATAGATCATACATAGTAACAATTTTCCATGGAATGAGGGTTGGAGCTGAAGATATATCTTTGAAATATCCCAACAGATAAGGAGAGGAGTGTTCCTATGGTTGTCATAATTTGTTGCATCCCACCAAGTGTTAAAATGCTCCTCAAACTCATTCCCTCTCTAATTCAAATTGTAGCCGAGAATGAATTTTACTTTCTCAAAGATACTTTAAATAAGTGGGCATATAAGAAACATTTGAGAGATAAATTCCTCTGCATTTTTACAAGAAGTAAACCAACATGGGCCCTCCATGTGTCATTTTTAGAGATTATCCCAAGTGGGGATTTTATTTTTGATAAGGCACCTAAGGAACAATTGAGATTTAGCCCAGGAGGAACATTTAGAAATCAATTTCCACCACTACATAGGCTCGAATATCATATGGCATGCAAACTAAACAATATACTTGAATTTAGTAGAAAATAATCGTAAAGGTGAGTGAACCAAGACGGGGAAGTCTTCTCTATCTTGAATTATAATATTTAATATTCTAATATCATAGACATATTCTTTCCATCTGTTAGTGAATTGTCCTAGAATATTTAGCTAATCATTTTGCTTCTAACACTAAGAGACAAAATTACTACACCCATCATCATATATCTAATTGAGGATATCAGAAATCACTCCTTTAGAATGGTCAATACTCAAATCCAAAGGCCTCTTCCTAGTACAAAATGTTGATATCCTCAACTAGCAAGCACTCACTCACCTTTCCCGGTGAGCACTTTGGGCCAAGACCTCACTCAAACCTTCCTGGTTGGTGATCCAGTCTAGATGTTCAAATGAATTCACTCCATCCTACCGGTGTATGATCAGGGTCTATATAATGAAGGACATCACTCCACCTGTCCTAGTGTGTGATCGCAATTTTAGACCTACCTCCACCCTCTTGGTATGTGATTAGGTCCAAATACCAATAGACCTCACTACACCATTCTATTGTTGGATCAGGTCTCCCTCCAAATGCGCTTAGTTAACCATATGTATGGAGAACTTTGGGCCTCTGAGACCATTACCCCTATTCAGATAATTACCATCAATACCACAAACATAACACCAATCCCTCTTAATGAGATTGGTAATCTCCATAAGCCCCAACTTGCAGTCTCTAAAGTACATGAAATTCTCTCTAGTATTTGGCTACATCAAAATATTAGTTGTATGCTAATCAGTGAATATGTATTCAAGCCTTATCACTCTCCTCTACACCATGCCACCAATGTGGTAGTACTTGATCTTAGTATGCTTTGACCTCTCATGGAACATGGGATTCTCTGAAAGCTTCACACAACTTTAATTATCATAGTGTATCATTGTTGGTTCCAAATATTGGTTAAAAAATACTACAAATAAATTCTAGAGCAATACTCCTTTGGTATAATCCTCATAGGCTACGATGTGCTCTGCTTTTGTAATGTTAAGTGAAACGAACCTCTTATTCCATCTCATCGAAGATATCATAGTTGAGCCCAAACTAATGCTTACCACTGAGGTTCTCTTCCTATCATTATCACGTCCAACCTAATCAACTTATTTATATCCCTAAAGCACTAAATCTATGTATGCAACAGATCGCATGCCATATTTCACAGTACCACATAGATATCTAAAAATGTTCTTTACTACAATCAACTTCTCATGTCTTGGTTCCACCTACAACTAGATCAATGTGTTCATGACAAAGAATATGTCTTGCCTAGTACTAACCAAATACATAAACGAGTGAATTAACTTATGGTACATAGGTGGATCTACCAAACTAGAATTAGAGCTTCTAAAATTCCTCAAGTTAGTCACCATAAGAGTATCCATGGATTTATGGTCCATTATGCCAAATCTACGAAGAATCCTTATAACATACTTTCTTTGAATAAGGGAAACCTCTCTAGTTTTTTTCCACACCTTCAATCCTAGCTAATAGTGCATCATTCAAAGATCCTTCGTATCAAATTATCAAGCCAACTTCTTCTTACAAGGAATGATGAGAGACTCAACACATTCCATAAATAAGTCATCAACATATAACACTGCAACAATAGGTGCATTTTTCAAAACATTAAAGTAATTTTTTGGATTGACATCACTCTTGGTAAATCCCATTCTCATACAATAACTATCAATATGATCATACCAAGCCCTTTGATCTTCCTTGAGTCCATACAATGGCTTCATTAACCTGTAAGCATGATATTCATTTTCGTGCACCACAAAACCTTGAAGTTGATATATGTACACATATTCCTCCATAATATCGTCGAGGAATGTACTATTCACATCCATTTGATCTAATATTTATCCCAATGAAGTAGTAAGATAGATGATGGACCTAATGGAGGTGCTACTGGCATCGAGAAAAAACATATCGTCATTGTCTTCACCCTTTCTCTAGGAGAACCCTCTAACCAAGAATCATGCCTTGTATTTGTCAATACTTCCATATGAAATATGCTTTATCTTGTATATCCACTTGGAAGTCAATATTGACTTCCCTCAGGGCCTTTCCACAATTTCCCTATTATGAAACCAGCTCAAGAAAATATAGAAAAGATAGATCAAGGCCTTAGAATTCAGCCTCTTCGAGGGGGAAACCTCCTTTACATTACATAAATGAACAATTCTTGTATGATTCAAATGACAAAACCACCTTTCTATATATAGGAGTCTAAGGAGTCACAATATAATCTAGCCGACCTAACAATAATAACATAAAGCCACAAAAATAACAATAGAGGGATTCTATGGGGCACAATAATAACAATATGGGGGCAATAGGGGCCCAACATGCCCCTCTCCTTCAAAAAAGTGTTGTCCTCAATGATTGAGAAGTTCTAGATACTTCTGCATAAAATTCTCATCCTCCCATGTGGAATCTTCAGCGGATAAGTTCTTCCACTTAATAAGATACTCTGAAATTGAATGATTTCATAGCTGTCAAGTTCTTGTTTCTCTGCCTGCTTCCGATTCCAAAATAATTTTTCCTTCCTTGTCAAGTTCTGGCAATATTGTTTGAACTGGGATCTTGTTGCCTATAGCCTTCTTTAAACATGAAACATGGAAAACTAGGTGCAATAGAGAAGTTGTAGGAAGCTCCAATTTGTATCCATAGTACCAATCTTTTGCAACACCTTGTATAGACCATAATACTTTGGTGATAATTTATTATCCTTCTTAGCTTGCTTGAGGGACATTTGCTTATATGGTTGTAGCCGTAGGAATACCCAATCACCTACATCAAAACTTCTTTCACTGCGATGTTGATCTGCCTGTTGTTTCATTCTATTATGTGCCAACACGAGGTTATCCTTTAAGAGTTGGAGGACTTATTTTTGATGTTCGATGTGATGTTCCACTACCTGAACCTTAGAATTTTCTCCTAAATATGATGTGATGGACGGTGGTTGATACCCATAAAGTGCCATAAATGGGGTCATTTTTGTTGCTGTATGGAAGGAAGTGTTATACCACCATTCAGCCAGAGGCAACCATTTGACCCATTGTGTTTGTTTATTAGATACAAAGCAATGAAGATATCCTTCCAAACATTTTTTTACTATCTCAGTTTGCCCATCAAATTGAGGATGATAAGATGAGCTATGAGCTAACTGAGTACCAAGACAAGAAAATAATTCTATCCAAAAATTTCCAGTGAAAATGTGATCTCTGTCACTTACAATAATCTTTGGGTTTCCATGTAGCTTTTGAATTGTTTCCATAAATGTAGTAGAAACTGTACTGCCCTTAAATGGATGTGATAATGCACAAAAGTGTGCATACTTGGTAAGTCTATCAACTACCACCATGATGACACTCTTTCCCTCAGACTTGGGTAAACCTGTGATAAAATCCATTGAAACCTCCTCCCAACGTTGGCTGGGAATGAATAAAGGTTGTAATAGACCCGATGTCTTAATTGTTTCAACTTTATTTTGTTGGCAAACCAAACATTCCACCACAAACTTTTGAATATCTGATTTAAGGCCATCCCAAAAAAATTCCTTCTTAACCCTGTGGTAAGTTTTTAAAAATCCTGAGTGCCCTCCTAAGGGAGAAGTGTGAAATTCCATAAGAATCTTTTGTTTTAGCTGGGAATTCTTACAGAGGTATAAGCGATCTTTGTACCATAACGAATCATTTTTCCAGCTAAATGTATCATACGTACTGGAGTCTTGTTGTAACTTTCGAATAAGTGCCCACACTTCTTCATCATTCTTCCATTCCTCCCTTGCTTTGTTTATCCAATCTGGTTGGATAATAGAAATGGCACACAACAATGCTTCCACATCCTCATCCTTTCATGAGAGTGCATCTGCCACCACATTTTGCTTCCCTTTTTGTAGATGATTTCAAAGTCATAACCCAACATCTTTGTGACCCACTTTTGTTGCTCTCAGAGGATAATCTTTGTTCTAAAAAGTATTTAAGGCTATCATGATCCATTTTTACCTTGAAGTGTCTTCCCATTAGGTAGGGTCACCATTTCTCAAGTGCATGGAGTATTGCCAACATTTCCTTCTCATAAATAGCTTTGCTTAAAAACTTTCCCTTGATTGGACGACTTTCAAAAGCAATGGGTCTTTCATCTTGCACTAGAACAACACCAATTCCATTTCTTCAAGCATCACATTCCACAATAAAGGTTTTTGTGAAGTCTGGTGTAGCTAAGACCAGTGCTTGGCACATTGCCTCTTTAAGATGTTCAAAGGCCTTTGTTGCTTCCGGAGTCCATGAAAATGCATCTTTCTTCAATAATATTGTTAGAGGTGCTACTATTCTCCCATAATTCTTAACAAAATTGCGATAATACCCTGTCAACCTGAGAAATCCTCGCAGATGCTTTATGGATGTGGGGATTTTCCATTCCTTAATGGCTTTAATTTTGCTAGGGTCTACCTTAACTCCTTCATGAGATACAATATGACCCAAATATTCCACCTCCTGTACTCCAAAGAAATATTTGGATCTTTTTGCATATAATTGTTTCTCCTTCAATAGTTGTAGCACCTTGTCAACATGTTCAACATGATCCTTCCAAGCCTTGCTGTAGATTAGTATATCATCAAAAAATACTAACACAAATTTTCTAAGGAATGGTTTGAAAATTGAATTCATCAAACCTTGAAATGTTGAAGGTGCATTGGTAAGGCCAAAAGGCATGACCAAAAATTCATAATGACCCTCATGAGTTCTAAATGTTGTTTTCGGAATGTCTTCAATCTTCATTTTGATTTGATGATATCCTAAATGAAGATCTAACTTGGTGAAGTAAATTGATCCATGCAATTCATCCAGTAATTCATCAATGGCAGGGATGGGGAACTTATCTTTAATAGTGAGCTTGTTGAGCTCCCTATAATCCGAACACATGCGCAATGATCCATCCTTCTTGTGCACCAATACTACTGGAGCAGAGAAGGAACTTTGACTCGGTTGAATTATACCATCCTTTAGCATTTCTGCAACCATATGTTCAATTTCACTCTTTTGGACATAGGGCTATCTCTACGGCCTGATGTTTGGAGGAACACTTCTTGGAATCAGATGAATAGCATGATCATGATCACGCATAGGTGGGAGACCTTTGGGAGTCTCAAATACCTTGGAATGATTGTCCAGGACTTTTTGGAGATCTGGAGAAATAGATGATTCTGATGTGGAAACATCCAGTGAGCATAATTTTGCAATTACACCTCTTTGCTCCTTTTTTAGAAGCTTTGTCATACCATTAGAGCTGATTATCTTTCTTGGTTTCCTTGCAATACCCCTTAATTCAACTCCTTTTCTTTTCGTAGAAAATTTCATGAAAAGTTCTTGAAAATTAAAATCTATTGTACCCAGGGATTGTAGCCATTGGACTCCTAGTACAACATCAACACCTCCCATTGGAATAGAAAGCATTGGGCTAGTCAATACATATTCTCCCATGGATAGCTAGATATTATGTCACTTTCCAAAGAAATTTATTGTTCCTCCATTTGCAATCATCACTTGACACTCTGGTGCTCGATATAGGAAGAGATTCAATTCTTTTGCTACCTTACAAAGAATAAAATTGTGAGTGCTTCCTGAATCAATCAAAACTATTACCTTTTTGTTCTTGACTTGTCCTTCTATCTTGATGGTTTGAGGAGTGGTAATTCCTGCCAATGCATTACAAGATATGGTCAGATTTATTTGTTCTTCATCTAGGCTTTGTTCCTGAAGTATATCCTCTTCTTTTGACCTTTCTTGTTCCTTTTCTTCTTCCTCTTCACAATCTATGTAGAATAATTTCTTCTCAGCACACTTATGACCTTTAATGTATTTGCTATCACAATTGTAACAAAGCCCTTTTGCTCTTTTTTATTCCAATTGTTGTGGTGTCAACCTTATAGGTTGTGGAAGACTAGGGGCAACAACACTTCTGTCTTTATAGTTGTGAGTGGTATGCTTCCTGGTTCCCATAATTTTTTTTTCCATTTTTCTTACTAACCTGATTGCCTTCTCTAATGAATCAAGTCCCCAAAGGTGAACATCGTGTTGGATATTATCCTTTAAGGACCCTATGAACACATCAATCCTATGCTCTCTGGAATATCTTTTACCCTTATGTTCAATTTTTGGAACTCCTCAATGTGCTCCATTATTGAACCCTTTTGTTTGAGACTTATCAATTGGCTAAAAAAAGTGTTTCTTTTTGTATCCTCATAATGTGCTATCAATTCTTCCATAAAAATTGCCCAAGTGATAAATTGTTTACGAGAGCAAAGTCATTGATACCATACAAACTGATTTGGTTCCAAATATAAAGTTGCCATACATACCTTTTGTGTGTTTTTCACATTATTGAGATCGAAGAATTGCTCCATCTGTAATATCCATGTGGCAGGATCCTTGCCATCAAACTTCCTCATATCGATTTTTGGAATATTGTGAGTCTTCGATCCAACATTAGCGTCTATGGAATCATGACTAACATTTATTTTATTCTCATCATGAGTTTCCTTTAGTACCCTTTCACCCTTAGTGCCCATTTCTTATAGCAACTTATTCATATTTATCTTCAATTCGTCCATGTTTGTCTTCAAATCTATCTTCAAATCATCCATATTAGCTTCCACGTCAATCATCTTAGATTCTACACCTTTCTTTAAATAGTCCATATTAGCTTCTACACCTCTCTTTAAACCATCCATCTTAGCTTCTACATCTTTCTTTAAACCATCCATCTTAGATTCTGTTCATTTTTGTGTAAGGGATAGTTGTTGCACTTGGTCTTGTAATCTTGATATATCATGTTGCATTTCTTCCTCTTCTTCATGAGTCATGTTAGAGCTTTTAGGTTCCTTACTAAGTTTTTTCATTTTCTTTCCTTAAGGCATCAGTTACCGATAATAATGCTCTACTATGCCCTTTGAATTCCTTCAAAATAAATTTTCAAAGCAAGCTTAACCAAAAATTTAAGAAAATATACACACATTTTTTCACTTTGCAGGAGCTCGATATTGCCTCTGATGTATCTCTATACTTTCTAATCATCTAGTTCTAAATTTGTGATCTTTAGTAGCCCTCTCTGTCCTCTTTATAATGCCACAATTCTGATCCAAATTGGATTCTCCAAGCAAGAGTTATGTGAAATCTCCCACAGTGACTTGATTATAGACTAGTTTTGTAGAGAGAACTTGTACGATGTGCCATGAGTCACTGTTTCAACCTCTGGATATGAAAAATGCATACAAGAAACTACAGTCCATCCATTTTCTTAACCTTCTTATGAAATTTCAATCCGATCGCCAGAGATAAAGTTATGATGATTTTCCCCAGGTCACCTGTTTGGAATGTAATTCAGGAGTCTGCAAAAAGACCAAATTCCTCTGATCATATCTCTGTAAACGTAGCACGAAAATCTCTAAAATTTGGACCCAAGGTTCAGCGTGATTTCTCCTCAAATGGGTTTTTTTTGCGACTTCTGAAATGTCACGGAAAAAAATTTATAGTGAAAATTCCACGATGACCTGTTTGGAGCAGCGAAACCCTAGAATCCCAAAGCTCTGATACCAAAAGTTATGAAACCAACTCAAGAGAAGATAGAAAAGATATATCAACGCCTTAGAATTCAGCCTCTTTGAGGGGGCAGCCTCCTTTACATTACATAAATGAACAATTCTTGGATGATTCAAATGATAAAACCTCCTTTCTATATATAGGAGTCTAAGGAGTCACAATATAATCCAACCAACCTAATAATAATAATATAAAGCCACAAAAATAAAAATAGAGGGATTCTATGGGGCACAGTAATATCAATATGGGGGAAATAGGGGCCCAACATTCCCATACATCCTTCATCATGATCAATTGATATTCTTCATTCATGGCCTCCTTCCACACTTGTTGGTCGGCTCCTTCTTCATATGTAGAAGGCTCTGCATCAATAAGGTTAGTCATGAGAGTTTCATAGCTAGAAAACCTCTTAGGTTTCTCAATTTCCCTAAATGTACCATCAAGATGTTCATGTCATTTTTTCCTCTTCAAATGTATATCTAAGCCATGTTGGACTCTTCTTAATGTAAGGAAAAATAGTTGGTTCTACTGGTTCACAAGGAAATTTTGGATCTTTAGGACATTTTTTACAACTAAGGCATTCTCCTTTCAAAGCTTCATGTTTTACTTCATAAGAGTCCAGGAAAAATTCCTTAAACCTCAAACATGAAACCATCTCATCAAAGGTGACATCTTTCTGTACATCAATTCGTCACTATTATGGAATATAAATTCTATATGCCTTTGATGATTCACTATAACCAATAAATATTCCTTTTTTCTTGAAGTTTCCATCTTGTTCCTCTTATCCTTAGGAAAAATATGTAGATAGGGAAACCAAATTTTATATGCCCAACCTCTAAAATCTATCTAGAGAATGCTTCTTTAGGTGTCATACCATCTAGAATTCAATGATGGCTTCTATTTTGAATGTATACAACTATCAATGATCCCTCTCCCCTTAAGAATAATGGTTGATCCAGATCATACATCATATCTTTGAAATATTCTCTAATGGACCTTTTCTTTCATTCTTCTAAACCATTCTATTATGTATTAGAAGGAATAATCAACTCCCTCTTAATCCCAACTTCCTTGCAAAAAGAAACGAGTTCTTTCAAGGTGTATTCTCCTCTGTTGTCAGATCTTAAAATCTTGATCTTTTTACCTGTCAAGTTTTCCACCTCAGCTTTGAACTCTTGAAACTTGGTTAAAATTTCATCATTGATCTTCAAGTGTTAGATCCACATATTACGATAGAATTGATCAGTGAATCATACATAATACAATGAAAATCCATGTAATCATAGAGGCATAGGACCACATACATCATAATGAATCAAATATAAACCTCTTTAGATCTATTATCACTACTAGGAAATGATATCTTGATGTTCTTTCCAAGTGCACAACCTTTACACACACCATCATGCTCTATTTGCAATTCTAAAACACCTAAAAATATTTAACTCAATTGTGGAAATGCTCTCTAATAACAATGACCATACCTTCTATGCCATAGCTCACTTGTATTAATTTCATGATGCACTGGGGATTGAGATTGTTGACTCACAAGCATATACAATATCCCATCACGAATCCCAATAGCCTTAACATCATCTGCACTAGGTCCATTTGATCACACAAGTAAGTTTTCATCCACAAAGGTAATCTATCTCCTTTATCTTCTAAATTATAAATAGAGACAATATTCAATGGATTCCTTTCCAACTCCTTTGACTACATAATTATGGCTCTCTCCAAGCTTAACTCTTTAGGACAGTATCTTTTCATTCATTCCAGAGATATTTCCATGCTATCTATTCTTATGCATGATCTTCTACTATCTTCTAGCCACATATCATCATGATATGCATTGGAACCTATTGGGGTGGAAAAGTGAAAGAAATATTTATTACCTTTAGCCTTCTTTGGATGTTCATCCTTAACAAATTAGTTATGGAAGAATGTTGTTTTCCCTTTCTCTTTATGTTGTTAGCCACTTCACTATAGTCCCTTCTAAAATTTCCAAATTTCTGACAACCATAACATTGAATATTTGATATGCCCATCTTCTTTAGGGAATACTTCTTATGTTTAGATCCAAACTTCTTCTTTCCTTCATCCTTGAAGCGAGATGTAAATTCTTGGGAAACTTCTCCATTCTTTTCTCCTAATATAAGCCTTAATTTTTTATGAGACTAAGATGTCCATAGTTGTTTGAATGAATGATATTTCTTCTAGACGTTTATACCTATTGCAAATGCATCCCATGATCTAGGAATACCATGGTGTGTTGTAGTCACAAGTTCTTTATTAGGAATATATTATCTAATTTCTTGAATTTGGTCTCTTATTTGTGAAATCGTTGTGAAGTATGAAGCCATGATCTTTTCATTCGTCATATTTATATCACAAATCTCATTCTTTAAGCTCTTGTATTTACCAACATTCTTGATAGTGTGTATATTAGTTAGGGCTTCATACATATGTTTGGAAGCATCATCCTTTGTAATGTAGGGGTTTAGATGATATCTATTTGAATATACTATAAGACTCATGGCAGTGATGTCATACTCCCTAAACTTCTCTTTCCCTACAACATTTGTTGGTTCTACAACCTTCCATGTTAGACTATTAAAAAAATTCTTCTTGGCAAGAGGAAGATCAATTCTAAGCTCATAAGCTTTGAATTTTGAGGCTCCCTCAAAATTATTCTCATATTTCATAGAAGAATCCATGGATGTGAATTAACAAGAAGGATTTCAATAACATTGATACAAAAGTAGGGATTCTTGAAAAGTGATCTCTATGCTCCTTCGTTCTCCAAATCTCTTATACCATGTTGATTTTCTAGGTGCTGTAGAGACTACCACAACATTTCTGAAATTCTACTAAGTACTTTTGATGTTTATCTTCTTTTTTTAGGTAAGCACCCATGGGGGATTTGAAGCAGTGACCTATCACGAGGAGTTCCTTAACAGTGCACCCATTCACCGTCAATCTAAATCCCTGTGGGCGTTTTTTGATGTTTATCTTCATTTAAATTATTCCAATATATTATTTAGCAATTATAATTTGAAAATTCAACTGTAAAAGAACAATAGGAAAATAGAGATCATAATGCACAAAGAGGAGACAATATTTACCATAGGAAAACCTGCCAAGGGAAAAAACCTAGCTACCTTTTGAATAGAGAACCTATTTTATTCAACAAGAGACACACCTAGACCTAAGCACAAAGCTTGTAAACCCCTCCAATCCAAACCTCCCAATATAATCAAGAATTTCTCTCCTCTTGATTCAACCTAAGATTTTGTCCCTTCGGCAACTACCGATTACCTAAGAATGTCATCTCCTCCAAATGTCTAGAATATTGGCCCCTATAAAATAGAATTACTTGGAAAAACTACGAACTAAAAGAGCTAGAGTTTATCCACATGTGTGAGCTTCAGAGGGAGAAAAATAAAGCTAATTCATTTTTTCTTTTGTCGTATTTGTCCTTCTTGTCATTCACTTGCTTTCCCAAAATACGCTTATGAGATGAGATGCAAATTGCACTTGTGCAGGAGGTCGAGTTGTATTTTTATAGAGTCATGCAGGAATGAATGGGTCTTTCCTTTTCCCTGAGACAACATGAATTCAAGGGATGCGAGCATGACAAAGTTAAAGACAAAAATTTCAATTTCTAAATTCAAGTTTTCATCTTTTAAAATTCTTAATGGAAATTTGACTGAGAATATAATTTTCTTTTGACTATCACATTTAAAATATGCTTACCAATAATGAACATTGGTATATCGAGAGGCCAATTATACATTATGGATACCATCCATAGTTACAAATTCAAAAAACCCTACCTCACACCATAAGTGAAAACTGTGGTTGGTGGCATTTAGGGCTTATTAAAAAGAAAAATAAAAATAAATGATAATCATGGTGCAAACCTTCAATAGTAGAGGACAAACCTATGTTACCAATTAACACATCTGTTGCAGAGCTCATTCTTAAACTAACCCAAGAGAAATTTAGGCCAGGCATATGAAAAAATTGTAAGAAGTAATTACTCTAACTAAGTTAGAGTTGGAGTCAATGTAGATCAAAACCCTAAGTAGATCTTGACCACCAAAATTACAACACATTGGGGGGGTTTGGAAGGTTGACTCATACTTCCAAGTGTACCACAAAGATGTCTCATAGCCTCAAGGGCCCTCGTTCCAAGTGTACCACACAAACGTCGTATAGCCACGAGGGCCCTAGAGATTCTAGAACCCTCAATAGCATGAGGGGTAATTTAACTAAAATGATGAAGGATTAGAATCAATGAAAACCATATGACACAATATTCTTACAAATGTGCGGCACCGCCAGGGAGAAGCTATGTACGTTAACCAATGTTTAAAATTTCTAATGTTAATACATCAGCATATGCTCGGGAAATTATGTGCATATTTCAATGTAAACATGATTTCCATATTTAATTATTCAAAAGTGTGGCTATACCAATACCCCAAATGGTCATACCCATGCAAATAAGAGGATTTTTTGAACTATAACCAAAAATTTTGAGCTATAACCAAATAACCCAAATGGTCATACACATGTAAATAAGAAGAAGCTTTGAACCAAATATTCGAATGGAGTTCCATGAATGATGAAGGATTGAAATCAATGCAAACCATATAGTATAGTTATAGCATAGTTTGCTACAAAATTTCAACACCACGAGACGACATATATGTTATATAGTCAAACCACTATTTAAAATGTTTAATGTTGATACGTCACCATATGCTTGAGAAAATATGTTCATATTGCAACTTAAACATGATTTCAATATTGAATTATTGAAAGCGGTGGCTAAATCGATACCCCAAATCGTCATACCCATGTAAACAAGGGAAGCTACGAGGCAGCAGGTCCCTGCATCAAGTTGAGCCTGAGAATTGGAAATAAACTAGTTACTTGTAGTTGGGGAAGAAACCTTCTAGCTCTTAATTGTAATTGGGGAGTGACTACGACTGAAATCATTTCTACCCCCACCCAGGAGCTATGTATAGGGCTGGGGGGAGGCCCCACCTTTATAGATCGAGTAAGGAAAGATAAGATCGAGGCTTTTGGGTTCAGATTGAGCCGCTCACATGTAGAAGTAATGCTATACATTTCACAATTCATAAAGGTTACCTAAGCTAGTTCAGATGGAGGCTTTCCACATTATTTAATATAAATAAGGTAGATGAGGCATGCTAGGAATAAGGGTTCATGGTTTAGGCAGTGGTTATTATGGATAGAGGTTGGCAGTGCTCTCCTAGTGCAGAGAGCCGACCCCTGGAGCCCACCCCTGACGGATGGAATGGAGCCCACAGTAAAGGCTATAGTTCATTATTATCCTTAAATAAGAGATAGAGAAGCACTTTTTATGTAGAAGGAATGTCTTGACTCATACATTGGTTCATGAGGTAGTGTACGCACACAAGGCAGGGAGATTCATCAGGAGGATGAGCTGATATCTCTAGTTATAATAGTTGGAGTTCTTTTATGATAGTCCCTGCACTCAGATCTAGGCTTTTTAAGTTTGAGTGATATAGAAGGGTAGTAAATGAAATGATAGCTATGAAATACTTCAATAGCTACTTTCACAATTTCTTTTCCCACCGCCAAGCCCCTAAGGGAATGTGGTTGGACCAGGTGTTATTCTCTCTTATAGCTATGATTAGCAAAGTGACCTTATGTAAGTGGAATCTCCTTAGGCAGTGGCGCAAGTTCATGGCGTTGGACGCATACCAGGCAAGGGACGCATGCCATGTTATTTGCTATTCTTTATCAATATAAAGCAACATGGGGGTCCCAGATGATGGATTCCTCATTGGGGTTATTAACTTGGAAATTCTTAGTCAATATATATGCCTTTTTTAGCATTTCTTCACTAGCTATGTTTTAAAGACCGGTAGTCCAGGATTGAAGGATTGGATTCCTTAGACAACATAAGCTTCCAATATCTAAGCTGATAAGCTTACAACAAATAATCTTGGCTTATGCATTGACAGATCTGACAATCTGACCTATTCACGGAAGGGCCTAGTGACACAAGGTGCTAGTCAACCTTAGCTAGTCACCCAACCAGATATAGATACATTCAGAGCAGAGATAGAAGGTCACTGTATTTTTCCTAGCTATAAGGTAAAAACCAACCTTACATAACCTTCCTTGCTCACATTATTATAATCTTGGCTTATGCTGACATAAGGAACCAAGGATAGGCTGGCCTAGCTAAGCTTGACAAAAGCATAAGATAAGCCTGTATTACCCTAGATAAGCTTGGAATAGATAAGCCCTAGATAAGGAGGCTTATATAAGGTCACTTTATTTGGAGCTATTCACAGATCTAACAATCCGACCTATTCACGGAAGGGCCTAGTTAACCCAGAAGCTAGTCAACATTATAGCTATTTACTGAAGGAGATACTGCTACTTGACGGAAGGTCCTAGTGAAACAACACGGAAGGTGCTAGTGAACCAAGGAGGTAATCAACACATTACCTTCTCTTAAGATTTGATTACTTGATCAATAAAATTCCATGATTTCATGATTGGAATAGATTGATTGAATGCAAGAGATGATATGAGCAGGAAGAGGATATGAGGGGGAGACATTAACAATACACACTATGAAGCAGTAGTGGGCGTCCCATAATGAAACAGTCGGTTACTTCCTTAATGCAGATGAACTAAGCTACAAAATACAGATGATCTAGCCATGTGCTTTACCAAATCAATTTTCTTACTTACATGATACAATTACTGATGTAATTAGTGATGCAAAGGCATTACTTACATGCAATGGAATTAGTCAATGAACAGACAGAGATACTAACAGAGAGACAGATTGTTATTGTGATAGAGCAGAGAGAGTAGAATAAGAAAAAAGGCCAAATTTCTCTCCTTACCTTCTAGCTAGTGATTGGAGGCTCTAAAATACAGACCTTATCCTCTAAAGTAAAGAGAAATAAACAAATTAGGTCACCTATAAGCACGACGATAAGAAGCAGGAAAGGCAAAGGTTGTTGACTTAGTTCAACCCATTGATCCACTGGCATCCATTCGCTCAGAGACAGAGCCAATCGTAAGCTACACTCCGGAAATCAATAAAATAAGAACTTACATGCCCATAAATTACGTTGTTACATATAAATATATTTGGCCATCCATTTTGAAATATCAACACTGAGAGGGCTAACTTGACACCCGCTAAATATTTCCAACTCTGCTAGCATATAAATCAAAGAATATTATTGTTATAGACATTAGACCTATGAAGTAGACTGATACTCTTTTCAAAAAGTTTTCATATATATAGAAAATTGTCTCAAACAATTGATAACAGTGAAGCTTCTTGCAGTGACAACTCTAAATGACTTACACTGACAACTCTAGATGACTTACAGTGAATCTCCAAGTATGAGATTTATCCTTATGCAATATGGAGAAAAACAGGTGCAAACCACTAAACTACAACTGATGCCAAACAAAACTGGAAAGTATGAGATTTATCCTTATGCAATATGGAGGAAATTTTCATATTTCCAATCAGGGCAGTCTGCAATGCCTCTCCTTTGTCAGCTTGATATTCTAGTTTTGTAATCATTGACATGTCCCTGCGCTTGATTAACCAGTAACCCAAAAAGCCCACCATTCCTAGTAGTGTAAACCCTCCAAGAGAAGGCCCAAGTGCAATTCTTAAAGTACTTGTTTTCTGTTTCTTAGGAATTTCTGTAACCACCTGAGGGATGCTGTTTGGAACCTGCCTTGATGGTGAAGGAGAAAAACCAGAAATTTGAATTGGTTCTGGTGGCAGTGTCATGAAGACAGCAAGTAATTAACCAACTTTGATATATGAGGAAACAAAATATCAGTGTTTATGTTGCAAAGAAGTCAAAAACCTCTCTTAAAATTGAACACCATGTGAGGTTCGCGTAACGCCATTCTTTTTAGAAATCAGAGCACTTACTAATCCATACAAGCAGTAACACGTATTTGGATTCAAACCAGGGTGGTTTCTTTGGAGAAGAATATAGGACATGAATTTGTGTATAGACCTATAACAGAGAAGGAAGACGGGAATTAAGACAACGCGTAAGATAATGCAAAAATATGCTTGAGATTCAGAATTTTGACAATCTCTCCTCAACAATGTGAGTTGTAACTCAAATATACTCCATAATCATTGTGCAAAACCATACGTAGAAGAAGGAAAAGAATTGAACCCGAAAGCCAGTTATTTCTATTCCCTGGCAAAGATGATGTAGAGGCATAAGCAGTAGATGCATAGTCTAATAGCCAAGTACTTGTTGTAGATTCCTATGATCCTCATTCGAGATGTTATTGTTTCCTTGGTTTCTTTTTTCTTTGTGCTTAGACTTTTACGATGTCCATAATCAGAAGAGTCATGAGAACAAGTGCTAAGAGAAACAATGCTGCCAGTTAAGTAAGTTGGCTTATGCTAATGGATTCCATGTTATGTGAAGCAGAGAGATGTATGTCAAGATGTAGGTGATGCGGGAGCATCTAGCCTAAAGGGGAAATTATTGTAAATAATAGACATAGGGGTCATGCATTAGTTTCCTAAATTCCAAGTTAATTAGATATCCTCAAAATAAATAAATAAAACTAGGAGAGCTTTTAGGCATAAAAGGGATGGATGTGGACAATTAAGTGATAAGGAAAGCTTTTCTAATTTAGAACAGGGAAAAAGACAGAATAAAGTTGAGGAGATGCTTTTGCCATATGTATGCATTGCATGTAGAGTCTTGGAGCTTTAGTTGAGTGATTTTAGGATTTTTTAAGTTAATAAATTATGGAACCTCAAAGGCATTAAAGGCGGGGAATGAGTGTGAGGAGTGAGCAAGGGTTCTCCTTGCGAGCCTTCGGGCAGTTTGTAAAAGGGCCATAGATTTGCATATCTGGCCGTGAATAGAAAATTCTGTGTAAATATTTGTTTATGTGAATATGAGTATGTTGAAATCGCATATGTGCTGATGGATCTTATTTTTTTAATGCGCAACTGATGATTCTTGAATTTCCGTCTCTGTTTGTAATTGATGTTATATAACTTGAATTTGCATGAGGCACTGGTGGTTCTACTTTTCCCACACAAAACTGTTGTATGTTAACCGGGTTGCTTGGCGCTTTTTTCCAGCGCGCAATTGTATATGCATTAACTGTTGACCTTTATAGATTGCATTGAATATATTGTTATACAGGTGGTTTCCTTTGAAGATGTGGCACCGAGAGTTGAACCCTTCGTTTGACAAATATTTAATGACTGCAGAGTAAGCATCGATACCAGGCGTGAACGCATCAAGGTTTGAAGGTTTAACCATTCCGGTTGGGAATCCGATTAGCATCAAAGATTTTATGACAGGCGAGCCATATCGTCGATTTGTGCTTGGCGATTGCGAATTATATACATGCTGACCGAGTTTGTATGCAGGCCTGTGCAATATATATATGCCTCCACCATAAACCGCACCGGGTGTTGAACGTGGGAGCTTCTTGTTACTTCAGCGGAACTGGCCTTAATTGTGTAGGGCGTGGTTGTTCGCGCAATTACAATTATATACACTCCAACCGGAAGCTATATCGAGGCAGGGATATATAGCTTTGCCATGGTAACTCCGCGTGAGAGCCTGTGTGAAATATGTATATCAAAGCGGTAAGTGAATTTATAGATATACGGTGTGTGCATGACAATGGTTCTTTTAAGAGTTCAAGATTCGACTTTTGGTATGGACGGGTTTTATGTGGATTGGAAGATGGTATGGCGCATCTTTTGTTGAGATATGCATTGGATATAAATCATATGAATTGGATTTAATATGCATATATATATATATATATGCCTACGGTCCATGGTAAAATTACATTTATACTATTGTGTTATTTGCCAATTGAACTCTGGTCATGGAGAATAGTAAGGGCGCGTTATTGAATCAGGCCATATGTGTATGAGGAGTGTTAAGGTTGACAGGGGTGAAATGTCGTAAAGAAGAAATTTTGATTAGCAATTCGCTGAGATGTATTTTGTCATGTACAAATACATGGAGGATCCTGGTAGGAGCGGCCTGGGTTGCATCAGGTGGTATCAGAGCGGGAATACTTTGCTGAAGATGTTTGTTTTTTTAGAATTGAAGTGTGATGAATGATTTTTAAATTTGATATGCAGACTACACAAGTGAACAGGATTGCAGAAGAGAAAAGAAGACAAGATCATGCAAGATCTTAGGAGGTGAGATTATTTTTCTGATTTGAAATTTGTAATTGAAGTTTATGGTTGCAGAGAAGTGGCAGTGAACCTGAAGAATCCAATAAGGAATTGGATAAAGAGGACAACTGAAGTGTTCTCAGGAGAGAGAAGGAGATTGCAGAAGCCTAGAGGGAGCAAAGGTGTTGCTCAGGAGAAGGTTCCAGACAAAGGACCATGCTTACCAAAAGACTAAGTGAGGGGAGCTTAGTGAGGTAAGATTGCAGCCAGGAGGACTAGCTGTTGCAGAGGCTTGTTGCAAAGGAGAATCAATAGAGGTTGAAGAAAGTTGCAGATAAGAGAAGCCTGAAAGAGCAGTGGAGAATGCTCCAAAGGTTCCAGCAGAGGACCAATGATTACCAAAAGACTAGATCCGGAGGGAAGGATTGGTGAGGTAAGTGGTAGCAAGAGAGTTTGCTGTGGTAGAGGCTTCATGCAACTCATAGGTGAGGAACTTATGGCGAAGGAGATGACTACTGATAGTCATAGCAGAGGTTCAGGAAAAAGCCACGGTAGAGGACATAAGAAAGAGGATGCCAAGGTAAATGGCAAGAAGATGAGTCCAGAGGAAGTTGAAATGGAAGAATACATTTGTGAACCAGAACAAGGAGAATTTCTGGGAGATAGTGAAGATGAAGGCTTGAAGACTGAAACTTCAAGTAAGACCAAAGGGTCATATATTTTTAAATCTGACAATTTGTGGATGTTTGCAGGTGAAAGACAATTGGTTGATATTGTCATGAAGAAGGAAAAAGACCAGCAGAATCAAAATTCTGTTCTAGAAAAGCAAAAGGTAGATGGGTCTTATATACAGCTCGAGAAGGTGATCATGGAGAATCAGAGAAGAGGTATAGAGAAATGGCACGGAAATGGGATGACTACAGGAGTTTGAGAAAGAGAGATTGCAGTAATGAAGGTACAATTGCAGGTACTGGAAGAATGGCTACAAGAGCAGAAAAATCAAAATAGAAAATGGATCTTTCCACTGAAGGGAAAGAGAGTGGTTTGGCAACAATTGCATAGGAGGTTGAGGCAAATTGTGATTGCCTTGTTGAAAAAGGGACTTAGAGTTCTTGCGCCAGAGTTGGAGTTTGAAATTCCCACATGCAGATATATTAAAAGAAAAATGTTGAAGGAAGCAGTCAAGACGGAAAAGTCTTGTGGTTTTAAAACTAATGCGTTGCGCATGTTTGCAGGTACAGAACAGGAAGATAAACAAGCTTTAGAGTTTGTGCAAGAAGAATTGAACCTGAAGGCTGTTCAAATCGATAATGAGTTAGCAAAATCTCAGAAGCCGATGGAGAAGAAGGAGTCTAATCAGGATGTTGATGTAGAAAGAGAAGGACCAGCTGGTGATTGGTCAAACACTAGTGGAGGTATGGAAAATCCTGTGAAATTCCCAAGGTCTACTCCTAATGAAGTTGTTGAATTGTATAGGAAACTAGATCTCCAGAGAAGAGAGTTGGAGAGACAGAGGACTGATTGGATGAAGAAACAAGGGAAGAGAGTCTTTACGAATGACAGTCATAAAGCAGGAGAAGGTAAGAAGGAAGGACTAGCTAACAGTCTCATGGTGAGGGTAAATCAGCATACTGATGTGCTGACAGAGAAGTTGGGAAGAAACTCAGAGCAGCATACTGAAGTGTTGCCAGAGAAAGCTGAGGAAAAAGTTGCAGATGAAATTGCAGATGAACTTGCAGGTGACAAGCAAACGAATGTTGCAGGGGGACAGGAAGTTTGGGAGGCAGCAACATTCATAGAAACAGCTAGAGCAACATGTGGAGCGACACTAGCAGCAAAAGAGGCACTGATGCCTTATATTTTTTATTCTAACAATTGTTTTGTGAGTACAGGTCTTACTGAAGAAGCTGGAGAAAATCTGCTAGACAAAGAAATTGAAATGATGAGGCGAATGATGATGAAGGAATTCCGGAAGAGACCAACAGCAGTGAAACAAAAGAGAAGCAGCAAGAGGAAGACAACAGAAGATTGCAAGAGTACAGCTAGTGGAGCAAAGCAGCATAAAGTGTGGAGAGCTGGAGAAGAACAACAGACAGAATTAACGGCAAATGGAAAGTTACAGTACAAGATATGGGATCCAGGCAAACATAGAACTGAACACATGATCAGGAGATCATGAAATTTTTCTACCTTGGGAGTATGATGCGGGAGCATCTAGCCTAAAGGGGAAATTATTGTAAATCATAGACATAGGGGTCATGCATTAATTTCCTAAATTCCAAGTTAATTAGATATCGTCAAAATAAATAAATAAAACTAGGAGAGCTTTTAGGCATAAAAGGTATGGATGTGGACCATTAAGTGATAAGGAAAGATTTTCTAATTTAGAACAGGGAAAAAGACAGAATAAAGCTGAGGAGATGCTTTTTCCATATGTATGCATTGCATGTAGAGTCTTGGAGCTTTAGTTGAGTGATTTTAGGATTTTTTAAGTTAATAAATTATGGAACCTCAAAGGCATTAAAGGCAGGGAATGAGTGTGAGGAGTGAGCAAGGGTTCTCCTTGCGAGCCTTCGGGCAGTTTGTAAAAGGGCCATAGATTTGCATATCTAGTCGTGAATAGAAAATTCTATGTAAATATTTGTTTATGTGAATATGAGTATGTTGAAATCGCATATGTGCTGATGGATCTTATTTTTTTTATGCGCAACTGATGATTCTTGAATTTCCGTCTCTATTTGTAATTGATGTTATATAACTTGAATTTGCATGAGGCACTGGTGGTTCTACTTTTCCCACACGAAACTGCTGTATGTTAACCGGGTTGCTTGGCGCTTTTTTCCAGCGCGCAATTGTATATGCATTAACTGTTGACCTTTATAGATCGCACTGAATATATTGTTATACAGGTGGTTTCCTTTGAAGATGTGGCGCCGAGAGTTGAACCCTTCGTTTGACAAATATTTAATGACTGCAGAGTAAGCATCGATACCAGGCGTGAACGCATCAAGGTTTGAAGGTTTAACCATTCCGGTTGGGAATCCGATCAGCGTCAAAGATTTTATGACAGGCGAGCCATATCGTCCATTTGTGCTTGGCGATTGCGAATTATATACATGCTGACCGAGTTTGTATGCAGGCCTGTGCAATATATATATGCCTCCACCATAAACTGCACCGGGTGTTGAACGTGGGAGCTGCTTGTTACTTCAGCAGAACTGGCCTTAATTGTGTAAGGCGTGGTTGTTCGCGCAATTACAATTATATACACTCCAACCAGAAGCTATATCGAGGTAGGGGCCATGGTAACTCCGCATGAGAGCCTGTGTGAAATATGTATATCAAAGCAGTAAGTGAATTTATAGATATACGGTGTGTGCATAACAATGGTTCTTTTAAGAGTTCAAGATTCGACTTTTGGTATGGACGGGTTTTATGTGGAGGGGAAGATGGTATGGCACATCTTTTGTTGAGATATGCATTGGATATAAATCATATGAATTGGATTTAATATGCATATATATATATATATATATATATATATATATATATATATATATAGATATATGCATACGGTCCATGGTAAAATTACATTTATACCATTGTGTTATTTGCCAATTGAACTCTGGTCATGGAGAACAATAAGGGTGTGTTATTCAATCAGGCCATATGTGTATGAGGAGTGTTAAGGTTGACAGGGGTGAAATGTTGTAAAGAAGAAATTTTGATTAGCAATTCGCTGAGATGTATTTTGTCATGTACAAATACATGGAGGATCCTGGTAGGAGCGGCCTGGGAGTGGCCTGGGCTGCATCAGTAGGTGCAAAAGGTGGTTTTGTTTTGTAGGCGAGAAATTAGTCATTGCTTGTGTCAATTTATAAAAGATTTCAAGATGTTTGAAAGCTGGTTTTAAGTGTGAATGGAACTGAGTTTTTGAGAATATTTTACTGTACAACCAAATAAGGAAAGCCGTGCAAGATCGCAAGGCTTGAATGCGGGATAAATTTCTGACACGTGCAGAAGTAAGTACATATACAGACTAATTTGAAATGGAGCTGAAATACTTGAAGATCATATTGGAGAGGATATAATCCAATACGAGGAGCATTTATTGGAACAAACTGGTATTTAATGATCGCCATAAAACAAAAAACATACCATTTCAATGTTGCAAGATGGAAGGTGCGGAATTTGATATGCAATCGGTGCAGTTAAGTGAGCAATTGGTGCAATTAAGTGATTTATCTGACACTGGAGGTAGATGGCATATGAAATGATGTATGTGACGACAAAAGTAAATAAGAAATTAAGTGTTGTATCTGACAGCAGGGGCAAATCTCAAATAAAATCTTGGTGTTAGATTGCAAGTGAGGTTTTGGTAGTTGAGTGTGACAGGCTCGGACTTACAAGCAACAGTCGCTTAGAGAACTTATTATACACACCATATAATACTGCAAAAACAAGTTCCAACAGTTGACCCCTCTGTCATGCAACATGCCTAAGAAAATTCAGTTACATAAGCCTAAACGCAATGTCGGGTCAATTTTTGCAAGCACCTAGTTGCATGAACAATTCTGATAACTCCTTGTTGACGTTACAAGTTATTACAAATCTATCAAATTCCTTGATTATAATGATTGTGCATTTAATATAATCTCTGTTTGTAAAAGCTGAAGGAATCGGACTTCAAGCACATATGATGGAAACAGATTCCAGAACTTTACACTCCTGGGTAGGATCAGTAACCTTAATGGATGGCACCCATGTTTATGAATAAAGCACTACAATAGAGCAAATTACAGGTTATACTAAATGTATAAACCATGCACCCGTATGATGGGAACATAATGAATAGGATCAATGCTGCCATCCATGTTAATCTTTATTTCAGTTAAGAAAGATGCAAACATTCATGTATACTATACTAAAATAACTGTGGAGAACACAGTTAATGGGATGTGGAAAAGGATGCTAAAAGAACGAAGGATTTGCAGCTGGGAAGTTCATCTCACAAAAGACGAAAACATTCCACACCACATGATCATCTATAATTTCGGTCCTTTTATCATGAAAATCTCAAGCACCTACAAACCATATACAGAGGGAAGAAGCTTACAAATGCTCTGATGCAGGTCGATGAGCGGTCATCTCAAACATACAGCAACCTACAAAAGCATAGAGAGAATTGTAAAATGCTTTATCAGAGTTGACAAACATTTGTAAACATGGTAGCAATGTTTATATACACTGCAGAAAACCAAACAATAGAAATAATATACATCATACCTAATGACCAAATATATGATTTGAAGCCATAGGGGATATCTGCAAGAAGCTCAGGACACATGTAGTTTGGAGTGCCAACACACTGCATGGTTGAATTAAACAACATCAGTTCACATATTAGATGATATTACTTTTGACACATACTGTGATGCATAGTATTGAACTGTTTAAATGAGCCAAATATTCAATGACCGTGCATAACAATGGGTTGGCAGGGCATGGAAATTGATCTGCTTTGCATTTTTTCGAAATCATAGTAATATACAAACAGTGCTTCTGACATGTGTGTAGGCTAAGACTCTGGTACTGCCATCTTAAAGCCCCAATTGTAAATCTTCCCTAGATCATCTAGAACACTTCGTTAAGATAAATATTTTATACTCTGCCCTAGAAATACACCTCCAACAAATATATTATACTCTGCCCTAGATCTCCTCGTTAAAACAAATATATTAAACATGCATCAAGTGTTCTCTGTATATTAGCTACAGCGTGTCTCTTAATAGTACCAGTTACCACCTATCAGTCAATATTTGTTTGGAGTCTTTCTCTCGTCAAAATTTTAGATAGTTTCTTAACAGTATCAGGTACAACCTGTTAATCAATATTTTGTGTCACTGTTTTGCTCACAGAAAATTCAAAAAAAAAGTTTTAAGAGTGAGGCAGGGTTTACTAGCACTGTTGAAGAACGAATAACAGAGTAAACTCCATTGATAGGACTCACTTATGATCAGTATGTGATTGCATTGTTTTAGGAGATGCAAACAGGTAAGACTCAGGTGCTCGCCAATCTATCTGTAGAATTTTCAGAGGCCAATCTATCCGTAGAATGCTCAGAGATAGGTGATATTGGAGCCATTTTGTTCTGTGAAATTAAATTTCTTATGCTACAAAAAGTAGCAACCGACACTATTTATTGTGAAATTAAAGTTTTATTGCACAAAAAATAGCAATCGACACTATTTATTATGCATTGTGTTTGTTATTTCATTTTGATTATTTCTGTGGAGTTGGAGTCATTTGGATTATTCATGTGGATTTAGAGTGAACTCCAGCGGTAACCCCCAAAGAGCCAGAGGGAAACAGTGGGTGTCTCAGTGCAATTTGCAACGGGATAGAAAACCCCAATTAACTGGTGAAATCCCTAGAATCATGGTAATCACATCTGGCAATGGAGGCATAAAGGGAAAACATAGGGTTATCCCTTGCCAAGATTGAATTCTAGGTGGTATCCACATCAGCTTAGCCCTTGCTAAGATGGAATTCAAAGTGGTATACATCGATGTTGGGATGGACCTTCGAAACCTGGACTTGCATCGACAACAAAGTATACTACACAACCATGGAGGTACTAAAGGGTGAGAGCCACTTTGAGAAGGCTTTAATTAGGGGTAAAATATGGATTAAGATTCTTTGCGTTAACAAACCTGGGCATAAGAAAATCTTAGGGTTTGGAGGAACGCATTGGTATGGCTGGTGGATGCCCTAGAAACTAGACCGGAGGGTCACCTGATTTTGTGTTTATAGATTTTCCTCGATGTTAATCAAAATGACTAACCAAAACTGAAGAGACCCGATAAATCGAATCTTGTCCCTCCTATGAGCACACAAATTCCCTAACGAGTCGAAACCACAACCCCAATTCCAATCTGATCAATCAACATTCACAAAGTTTCATTCTGTTCATGATTCACACCAAAATCCTATGCAAGATTGTAGTACAGACCCAACTATTAAAGCAATTTCAAATAAATACAACTCTCCCCAATATTCCCAGAAATCCCAAATGAATATGCTTCTTAAAAAAAGTGTCTCAAGTCATTACCACAGGAATCTTTGAAGGACCCAATTCAAATTTTGAGGCCATGGAGACCGTGGTTCCAAATCTCTTCTCTAATGTCTTGGTCTTCAAGGCTGCCTATGTACAGCTACAGACCACCCACAGTCCCTTAGATCTGAACAACATCTGGCCTCCAAGGTTTCCTTTGTATGACTACGTACCGAGCACACGCACTTTCATGTGAACAACATTCAGGCTGTGGAGAGGGCCATCATAGCTAATCAAATGGCTGTAATGAGTTTTTACAAAAATAGTTGCAACAAGCCCTAGCTTGACACCCACTTGCTCCTGCAGACTGCAAGAAGCCCTAGCCTAGAATAATGAATGCTAATAAATGTTTCAGTTAAAGAGATAAAAAGAGATAGATATCACACGACTTACCGAAGAAGTGAGATCATCTGCATTAAGCAATTTGGCAAGGTCAAAATCACCTGCACATGCTCCACTAATTAATAGAAGCCCTTTGGTATAAAAGAATAAAACATTAAAGGTTCATGAATTTGTTAATGTGTTTAATTTCTTATTTTCCTTAGCCTTGTCCTCAAATCAAAAATGGAGAAATTGAAACTAAAGCTACGTATCCAACAAGAAAGTAAGTTGTTCTAACCGGAACATGCTGCAATTTAATTGGAGCAATCATAACTCTAGAAACCTAATGATTGTCATTTAACATTTGACTTACCAAGACAAATGTCTTGCTCCTTTGTTAGAAAGATGTTAGAGCACTCGACCAAATAAAAGCTTCATCAATCAAACATACTTCAAAATATGTGGAACGTAAGAATATCTTTAGCTTATAAAGGACAGATGACCGGCGATGGTTGTAAAATCACATTCATAAAAGTAACAATCTAAGCCAAAATAACTGTCGTCCTACCTTGAGATCTCGATGGAGAACATGGTTTGTGTGCAGGTAATCCACAGCTAACAACAATTGTGTGAACCACCTGCACAATTTCTGAGGAAAACACACAGAAGAGAATATGTCATATTCACATGATAACCCTGATAGATAAAATAATAGATATCACGACCATATTGAAAAAATAGATACGAATCATCTAATCTAAAATAAATTCCAGTTTTTCCTGTATCGATTATCATAGTGCTGGGTATAATCTATCAATACAAAAGCCTTCAAACAGTTGGATCATATATTAATTTATCCAAAGAAAACTAAACGAAAGGTAAACACCGTCGATTGAGTGTGTTAGTTTTCAACCAAATAATTTATTATATTTAAACATAAATTGAAGTTCATAAAAATGATTAGTAAAGTGAATATGTGGTTAGAAAAATGAATATGACAGGCTGCCAAATGTTGCATGCACAAAGAAACGTGGCCACATGAAAGTTGTATAGTGGACAGACATGTCGAATAACATGTAACCTTATCTACACCTTACCGCTTGATAGATATCATCTTCTTGCTCGCTGCCTTTGAACTTATGCATGCTTCTCCAGCCTTCCTAGACCTTACCATTGATAGTTTGTCTTGCACAGTCACTCGCTGGGACCGATCCAAAAGAAAATCTCAGGGCATGTTGGCTCCTGTAGGAGGGAATATGCGAAGGGATTATGCGAAAGGGACTCAATTAGGTCGAAGAAATCATGCGAGAGAAGGCAACAAGATATCTCCTCTCAAGAAGTTTGTCAGGTCGAAGCTGTAAGTTCGATGAAGGAAGCCCGAGTTTATTCTCCCAGCCCAGCCTTCCACGGTTTCTTTCTCTCACCAGCTCTTGGATCCTCTCCCAACTAGCAAGCCACCCATACCCATTGGATTTAGTCCATCCTTCCAGCGCAGGGAATCCTTACACTCGACTAACAGTGGACAGAATGCTATTAGAGTGATAAGGCAACAACGCAGACAAGTAGGCCGAGGCTTGCTTCCTACCATTGGATTCAATGCAGGCACTACACACACAGGGCATGTGGAAAAAATGGATGGTGCGTTATTACATTTATAAAATGCACCCCCAGCCCCAACCGGCCGAAGAGCTTTATAGAGACCATGTTAAAAAACTCCAAGTATGCCAATGACAACTGAATTTGGTGGATTCCATGTATTTCGGCTGCACAGGTTCACTTGTATTTCGGTTGCACAGGTTCAAGATGGGTTTAAATGGCAATTTTTGAGGCGGATGATCTGACGAATTCAAATTAATGTAGCGGTGAGCCTTGAATTTTTCTGTTTGTTGATTGATGAGGGCGTTTGCATATATGCATGTAAACAGGGAATTTCCATACTGTAAGATATGATTAGATTGGTGGGGATTTCTGTCAATCTGTGGTCATGAGTTCAATTCCCATTGAATGAGTCACCGTGGCATATCCAGTGGGGGTTTCAGATTAACACTAGATTACATATGTTTACAGGTCATTAGAAGTCAATATCTGTTTGGTGTTATGTGGGAAACAATATAAAAATCCCAAGCTCATAGATAGATTTAATATATGACAGAAATATAGCCTTCATATCTATCCAGAGATTCACTTGTGCTTTACAATTTCTTGCTTTCTAGGTCTGATAGCTTTCGTTACAGGTTTTAATCACATAATCAATTGCTTTCTTTATAGAATCTATTGTATTTGCATTTCAACAGCAACTATATGAAGGTGATGAAAGAGGAGACGTTTGAATAGTCTAGAATTTTAACAGTTTCTTCTCTATTCCGTTGATGCTACTTACGATTTTTGTAGACGATGCAAGGCCAAACTGGATGCCTATCAAAGTCTCCTACAAGAACCTCACAGCTTCTTCCATCTCTAGAGGATGCCAGGCCGAACACGAAGCCACCGGAACAACAACATTAATCTGTTACATTAATCTGTAAGTAACAAGCAACCAACCAACTAATGCAGTAGAACAATAACATTTACCAGGTGACCTACAAGCAACCAACGACTGAAGCCAACAGAACAACAACATTTACTAGGTGACCATGAAGGTGAAACAAAGGGATGACAGCAAAGGGAGGTAAGGTTTAAAACAAGGAAGACCATGGCTAGATCAGATTCTCAAGCGAACAACAATTGTCAAGCATGCACCATTGGGTTCTCATGCAAGCTGCAAATTTGACACACAAGCTACAATGACATGTCAAACATTCTAGCTAGATAAAAATCAGACTTTGAATTAAAAGAATGAGTTGCAGCTCACAGGTGTGTACAGCACCTGGAGACTGCACTCAGACAAGGAGGAGACTCTCTCTCTCTCGTTCACTGTACATTGCATGAATGAATATTACAAATTAAATACATCACTGAAAATTAGGTAGTTGTAAACAACCTCCTAAATTCTAAGAACAAATCCTAAACTAAGAAGATGCGTTACAACCACATAACCATTTCTCCATTATTTTTAACTCCCCCCCTTAATAGAGAAAGGGTTATTCTGCACACCTAACATCCCTCTAAATAACTCAAATTTTACTCTCCCTAGAGGCTTAGTAAAAATATCAGCTAAATTATCACAAGTATTACAATAATCCACACATATTTCTTTAGACTGTATCTTTTCTCGTACAAAGTGAAACTGAGTGTTAATGTGTTTAGTATTCTTATGGAAAACTAGATTGTATGCAAGCTTTATTGTGCTCTGGTTGTTAGTTTTGATGCTGGTTGCTTATTTTTGTCCTTCGCGTACATCGCTGAGCAATCTCCTCAACCAGATGGCTTCGCATGTAGCTGCACACAACGCCTAGTACTCTGCTTCACATGATGATAATGCTACAATACTTTGATTTTTGCTACTCCACGAAATAACCCCGGATCCAATACTAAATGCATAACCTGTGATGGATCTACGCTCATCCAAGTTGCATGCCAAATCAGAGTCTGAATAACCTGCTAAAGTAACATCAGAAATGTCAGTGTATAAAATACCATAGTTACAAGTACCACTAAGGTACCTCAACACACATTTTGCTGCATTCCAGTGACTGTCAAGTGGTCTGGACATAAACTGGCTCAGCACACTAACAGAATATTCTAGATCAGGCCTAGTTGTCGTGAGATATATCAGACTTCCCACTATATGTCTATACAAAGTGGCATCCACCTGTTTTGTGCCATCATCACTGCTTAACTTGAGGTTCTGCTGCAATGGTGTTGCTGTTGTTTTGCACTGTTCCATTCTGAATCTTTCCAATAGGGTTCTGGCATACTTTCCTTGAGTTAGAAAAGTTTGACCAGATTCTTTCCACACCTCCAATCCTAGGCAATAATGAAGATCACCAAGGTCTTTCATTTCAAATACCTGTGACATTTGCTGCTTGATTTCTTTGATCAAATTATTTGCATTTCCTGTTATGATCATATCATCCACATACAAAGAAATCAAAATGATTTGCCTCTATTTATTTATCTTGGTATACAGCTTTGGATCGTTGAGGCTCCTATGAAAGCTATGTTGTATAAAAAATGAATCAATTTTGTCATACCATGACCTGGGTGCTCGTTTCAAGCCATAAAGTGCCTTATGCAATTTACAAACTAAATGCTCCTGCCCCTTTTTCACAAAACCAGGAGGCTGTACTAAATATATTTATTCCTTTAATTCTCCATTCAAAAATACAGATTTAACATCTAACTGGTGTAACTTCCATTTATGTTTTGTTGCTAAAGAGATTAGCATTCTAATTGTATTTAGTTTAGCTATAGGGTCAAAGGTGTCGTCGAAAGCTATTCCTTCTTACTGTGAATAACCCTTTGCTACCAGTCTAGCTTTGAATTTTTCTACACTCCCATCTGCATTTATCTTAGGTTTATACAGCCACTTACATCCTATAGGGATTTTTCCTTCTGGCAACTCAACTAAATCCAAAGTATGGTTTCTATATATTGATTCCATTTCCTCATGCATTGCAGCCCTCCATTCATCTGATTTACTTGCTTCTTCATAGTTTGAAGGTGATACAATGTTTAAAATTTTGGACATTAAAGCATAGTCTTTGAATTTTGCAGGCAGTCTAGTCTTCCTACCTGATCTTCTAGGTAGAGGACTTAACTCAACTCTATCTGTTTCAGCACTTTCCGGGCCTGCACCATCACTTATTACACTATTTACTGCTACTTCTTCCTGTTTTTGCTCCCGCTCCTACTCTTCATCTTCTTCACTGTTCAGTTCTATCAGCAATGGAATGTGGCTCTCACTATTAGAGTCTTCCTTTCCATCTTCAGTCTGTTCACGAAAAATGACATCTCTGCTTGCAAACACTTTATGAGTCACAGGATTATATAACTTGTATGCCTTATACTCGGTGCCATATCCAACAAATATACATTTCAAGGCTTTGGGGTCTCGCTTTTTCCTATCTACTTTCAGTATATGAGCAAAAGCTTTAGATCCAAATATTCTTAAATGACGGACTATTGGTTTGAGTCCAAACAATGCTTCAAAGGGGGTTTTGAAGCCTAGACATTTAGTAGGACTCCTATTCTTTAAGTAAACAACAGTGTTAATGGCTTCTACCCAAAGACCATTAGATAGACCCTTACATTCAAGCATACTTCTCGCACACTCTGCAAGGGTCTTCTTCTTGTGTTTTTCTACTCCATTCTGCTGTGGAGTGTGTGGCACTGTGAATTGCTGTATAATCCCATGCTGCTTGCAGAAGTTCATGAACTCGCATAACCTGTATCCTCCCCCTTGATCCAAGCGGAAAATATTTAGCTTCTTTCCTGTTTGGTTCTCTATCATAGATTTAAATTCTTTAAAGTATCGAAAGGCCTGACTTTTTTTGCTTAAAAAATACACCCAAGAAAACCTAATGCAATCATCTGTAAACAATAGAAAGTAATATGCACCTCCTAAAGACCTAGTCTGCATAGGTCCACAAATATCTGTATGCACTAGTTCTAGGATGTCTCTTTCTTTTCTGTTGACATGCAAAGGGAATTATTCTCTATGCATCTTCCCTAATGCACATCCATCACATTCCAGCTTGATATTATGAAAAGCATGAAGTCCATCAACCATACCTTTCTTTTTGAGTAAGATGAGGTCTTGTAAATTGAGATGTCCAAATCTCTGATGCCAGAGATTTTCAACTGTTGATGTAGCTGCAACCATTGCTTGTCATGGCATGCTCCTTGGATCCGGTCTATAAAAATTCCCCACGTGCACTCCTGTTGCAACTGTTTCCAATTGGCTATCCTGAATGACACAACCATTCTTGAAAAATTGCACCTGCATGTCCTGGTCTATAATCATTGAGACAGAGATCAAATTCTTTTTAATTCCTGGAACATATAATACATTTTTAAGATGTTTGATGTCACCACTAGGTAGCTTCACAGGAATATCCCCACATCCTTTGATCTCATACCCATTGTCATCTCCTAAATAAATTTTTGATCCACATGCAGATTCTTCAAGAAACTCAAAACAATCTTTCTTACCGATCATATGCGAGGATGCACTAGAATCGACATACCATATATTGTCCTCATCTCCTTTTGATGCTGAAAGTGCACAATCGACTGTGAATAGTTGAAGATCATGGCTGTCGTCATCCTCTTCTACAGCAAAACACCCCTGATGTTTCCTCTGTTTGCTTCTTCTTGCATCCGCTTGCCTCTTATAACACTCTTTAATCTGCTGACCAGGCTTTCCACAGTAAAAACATCTCTTAACATAATTATCAATCATACCTCTGAATGATCTCTTATGAAAAGAGTTGGCTCCTTTCTACTGTTGCTGCTGCGGTTGCTAGTGTTGGTGCTGGTGCTGCTTTCCTCTGTACTGTCGCCTCTTCACAATCAGAGCAAGGTCATTGCTCTAAGTTTTCAGATTCTGTCGTCGCTCCTCCTCCTAGAGCAGAATCGTTGTCAGCTCATCAAATGAAGGGACTTTCTCCCTCGCTGACAGCCCTGAGATGAATCTCTGATATTCATCGATCATTCTATTCAATGTGAGTGTAACCAGATCTGAGTCTGATACCTTCTCTCCAATGGCTACCAATTTGTCTTTCAGATCCTTGACTCTGGTCATGAATCCAGCAACAGATTCATTCTCATCCATCTTCAATGCAAACAATTTTCCCTTGAGTGCCAAAACACGATTTGTGTTTTGTGTCTCGTACAGATTCTTGATTGTTGTCCATATATCCGCAGCCGACTTGCAATCTCTAATATGGGGGATAATATTATCTTTGACAGACATCTTCCGTATGAATTTTGCCTTTGTTTCTCTCTTATCCCAGTCCTGTTCTTGGGTTGTTGTTCCAAATCTCTATTCATTTCCCAAGACGATCGACCATGCATTCGCACTCTCCAGCAAGGTTTGCATTTTGAACTTCCAGTTGGAGAAGTTCATTCCATTGAGCTTGCCAGACTCGTGGAGGTATGATTCTAAACTGTTGTTCATTTTCGACAACTGAACACTCCAATCGGCCACCACTGGGCAAGTCCGATCTGCTACCACTGAACAGATCAGGAACTTCACTGTGCCACCACCGGGCAAGTCTGATCTGCTGCAGCCAAACAGATCAGGGACTTCACTGTGCCACCACCGGGAAAAACCGATTTGCTACCACCAAACAGAACAAAAAACAAGCTCCAACATGCCACCACCGGGCAAAGGAAATCTGCTTCCACCGAACAGATCGAGGAGCTGCACTGTGCCACCATTGGGCAAAAAACCGATCTTCTTCCACCGAGCAAATCACAGAGCTCTGATTCGCCACCACCGGGCATGTCCAATCTGCTACCTCCGAGCGGATCAAGGAACCTCAATTTGCCACCACCAGGCAGATCAAATCTGCTGCCACCCAGCAGAAATCTTCACGTGCGACCACCGAGCAAGACTGATCTGCAAAAAATTGCAGATTTGTCAAAAAGAAAGAGGTTGGCACTTCTATGTAGTCAAAGGTGCTTCTTCACAGCTAAAATTCTGCGCCAATGGCCCTTTCTGGCGCGTTGGCATGCTTATCCACAGCAAATCCGCGCCAATAGCGTGATTTTCCTTTAGAAATTCGCGCCATCTGCTTCTTCTGCAATTTGTTGGCGCGAATATCCACAAAAATTCTGCGCCAGCTGCTTCTTCTTCTGCAAAATTTTTTTTTCACTCCAACCCTTCCTTCAGCTCAGAGATGATCAGTCATTTGATGCCTTTCACTCCAAGTGTTACTGCAGTTCCACCTGATCACACAGATACATTTACATGCTCTCCTACCACTACAGATATGTAACTAATGTGATCCGGATTTAAACAGGAACGCAACAAATTACAGAGATAACCATATACATAAAGATGCAGCGGAAATAATACTTCATTTCATTAATGGAAAATACTTAAATATGCTTACAACCAGAAATGGAAATAAACCAGCTAGGGCGATGGTAGCTTATCTCTGAGAAGAGATGTGGTGGCTACATGCCTCTGAACTGTGTTACAATGAGGCTCGAAGGCCTATTTATTGTTGAGAAACAATGGAAAATCCTTAACATTCCAAAACAACCCTAGGAGATGAAACGCCAAACTGTGGGCCCCATTTGGGTAAATTGGTACATCAACTTCCCGGGGTCGTAACTTTGGCATACGATATCCGTTTGACGTGTACAATAGCTCGTTAGAAAGATCTATCCGAGCACCTCAAAACGACTCCAGAAGTTCAGGACCCGAAAAACTGCTAAAAATAGTAGGTTTTGCTACAATTAAGGAAAATGCTAAGAGAAACAATGGTGGGGGTCTAGGTGGACTTGGAAGGTGGCCACCAATATCCACTTGGATCATTCCTCCCGCCTTAGAAGCAATGGTCCCCATTGCGTTGAGTTCCTCCATGAGATGAGGAAACTTTTGCTGAACTTGTTCCCTAGTGAGGCACTTGCCTTGCTGAAGGAGTTGGCCTGCTTTGACAACTCGACACAGTTGGATATTCTGTTGGCGAGTGTTCTTGTTCTGTGTGTCCATTATCCGATCAGTTGCAGCTTGTTCCATGCAATCTGGATTTAATTCTGTGGGTTTGAGCTGTTCTGCAATGTCGGACGTGTCTAGCAATGATGGAAAGTATGACCGAAGGTGGTCCACATTGAACACTGGGTGCAGGCCAAGGAATGGGGGAATGCTAAGCTCAAATGCATTGTCTGCCATAGCCTTAGTAATGGTGTAAGGACCATATCGAAGTGGTCTCAATTTCCGATAGGCTCCAGTAAGGTGTTCCTTTTGCAAATGCAACCAGACTTTGTCGCCCACCTGAAACTTGTGTGGCACCCGATGTTGATCATGTCGCTTCTTGTACTTGGCATTTGATTTCTCTAGAATTTCATGGACCTGCTGGCGAATATGTTGGATGCGCTCAATGAAGCTGGTGGCCTCATCTGTTTTGGACTGGACATGAGCTGAATTTATGTGAGTAGATGCAAGTGGCATGGCCACATCAATGGGGCATAGTGGCTGGAATTCCAAACCCACCTGAAAAGGGCTATGGCCAGTGGAGCTGTGAAGAGCTCGGTTGTAGTTGTGCTGAACATAGGGGAGGCTCTCGTCCCATGTGCGTGGATTCTTTGAGTTATACATGCGCAAAATGTGCACAATCATCCTATTGACAACCTCTGTCTGGCCATCAGTTTGAGGATGGAAGGCTGTGGACTTCATGAGTTTGGTGTCCAGCATTGACCAGAGACTGGACCAAAATGTGATGAGAAATCGACTGTCCCGATCTGAGATGATAGACTGTGGGATCCCAAAGTGCACCCACACTCGTTCCAAGAAGAGTTTAGCAGTGGCTTCTGCTGTGATATTCTTCTTGCAGGCCGCCATAACGGCCATCTTCGAGAACCTGTTGACGACCACAAAAACACATTCATTTTCTTGCTTAGTGGAAGGAAGGCTTGACATGTAATCCGTGGAGATGGATTCCCAAGGTCGACTAGGGGTAGGCAACAGGGTATAGAGGTCGTGCTTCTTAATGGTTGGTTTGGCAATGGCACAGGCAGTACATTATCTGATGTACTTCCCAACATCCTGTCGAAGATTGGGCCAATAGAAATAATTTTGCAGTACTGCCACTGTTTTCTCGACCCCAAAATGCCCAGCAGCCCGACTGTAGTGTGCTTCCCAAATCATCTTGGCACGCTCGCTTGAAGGAACATAAAGGTGACCCAGGTGGCATAACAGGGCATCCTGGAGGTGAAAATCTGGAACATGCCAACCCTCCAAGAGTGTCTGGTATGTGTGGCCGAATTCTGGGTCGCTTTTGTAGAGAAGTGGCTAATCAGAAGTCTCGTGCCCACAAGAGTTGAGAACGGTGGTTAACGCCATGATCGGTGGTCAACTGAGGCAATCTGCAACATTATTGGTGCTTCCCTTCTTATACTTGATATTCAAGTGGAACTGTTGCAGGTATGTAGACCACTTATGATGGCGATCATTCTGCAATTTCCCTTGGGTCTGTATGAACTGCAGGGGTCGATGGTCTGTGTGGATGACCGTTTCCTTCCCCAAAATGTAATTCTTCCATTGTCGGTAGGCCTGTACAATGGAATAAATCTCTTTATCATAAGTGGGGTACTTCCGAACAGTGTCTGAAATTGTTTCACTCTGATATGCCACTGGATGTCCATGTTGAGTAAGGACTGCCCCAATAGCATAGTCAGAGGCATCTGTCTCGATCTCAAATGGTTGTTGTAAATCTAGTAACGCGAGCACTAGTGCCGTGCAAAGGCGATCCTTCAACTCCATGAATGCCTTCTCTTGAGATTGAGACCAAAATAATTTTGCTTTCACCCCTCCCTTGGTGACTTGACTCAAGGGCCAAGTAATATGAGAAAACCCCAACGCAAACCTGCGGTAGAAGTTGGCAAGACCTAGAAAGCTGCGGAGCTCTATTAGAGTGGTTGGAGATGGCCAATCCCGAATGAGTTGGATCTTGGCCGGATCGACATGCACCCCCTGTTCGTCGATGATGTATCCCAGATACTGAACCTTGGTCATGCCAAAAGTGCATTTCTCCAAATTGGCACATAGCTTGTGTTGCCGCAGTGTTTGGAGAACCTGTCGGATGTGGTGGAGGTGCTCTTCCCAACTCTGGCTAAAGATCATAATGTCATCCAAGTATACTACTACAGAGGAGTTGGTGAATGGATGCAAGATGTCATCCATTAGCCTCATGAAGGTTGCAGGAGCATTCGTCAATCCGAAAGGCATAACCAACCATTCGAAAAGGCCCTCCTTGGATTTGAAGGCAATCTTCCACACATCAGAGGGTTCGATTGGTACCTGGTGATATCCTGACTTCAGATCGATCTTGCTAAAATATTTCGCCCCCTTTAGCTGGTCCAGGACGTCATCAATCCACGGGATCAGGTACTTATTATGGACAGTGATATTGTTCAGCGCCCGATAGTCAATACAGAGTCTCCACGTCCCATCCTTCTTCTGTACCAACACGATCAGGCTCCCACAAGGCGATGAACTCGGATGGATGTGACCTTTCTGCAAGAGCTATTGAATCTGCCTCTTGATTTCATTGTTCTCTAGAACGGAGCGCCGATAAATTGGTCCATTGGGTAGCGGCGCACCTGGGGTCAGATCGATGGAGTGCTTAACCTGACAGTGTAGAGGAACCCCTGCAGGGGAGGTGAAGATGTCCTTGTACTCCTCCACAACCTTGTCCATCCGTAGTTGTCGTGCAGAGGGACCCCGTTTGGAGGCCGCGACCACCGTCTTTTTCTTTCCTTGAGGGCGTATCATGAGGAAAACAAATTTCCTGGTTTTGGAAATGATCTTACTGCATTGTTTTGCAGTAATGAAAGATATGGTAGGTGGTGCTACCTCTGGTATCCTGTACAACTTATTTCCCAATGTAATAATAATAGCACGGGGCCTTGATTCATACACAACATGTCGCTTCCACAAGTATGGTTGTCCTAATAATACATCACAAACTTCAAGGGGAGCAATGTCACACAATACCTCATCCGTGAAGGGCTTGATGTTGTATGGAAGGCGACACTGTTGGCTCACGCGAAGATCTCGTCCTTGGTGAAGCCACCCAATGGTGTATGGTTGTGGATGTGTTATGGTCGGTAAGCCCAACCGCTTCACGACCTCTACCGAAATGAGGTTCTTTTGACTCCTGCTATCAACAATGAACTATATCGGGGAGCTCTTTACCCACATCTGGGAGTGGAAGAGATGCTCCTCCTCCTCTAGATCCTTGGGTTCATTCTTCTGGATCTTGGCGGTAGCAACAGTGGCGTTGGGATCCGCATCAATGATCTGCTTCCCTTTGTCATTCCCCTTATCGGGTTCTGACTCAGAGTGAGAACATGCATCTGATTCAGAAACCTTTAGCTGAGCCACCAATGACTGCTTGACCCGACACTCACTTGTGTTGTGAGTGGAGCTCTTATGGAACTCACACCATTTTCCAGTGTCCTTTTTCGGCTTCGTGGCGCTGTTCTTTGCTTGCAGCTTCGGTGGGTTGTCTTGGGTTGTCCCGGCTTAGCTTTTTCGTTTGTTCTGTGGTTTAGGGGCACCTTTCCCCTCCTTTGGATTCGCAGATCCAAAGTCTCGCTTCTTTTGATTAAACTTTTGCTCAACCTTAACGGCATATAGGTATGCTGCGTTGAGCGAGGAGATGTTCAGGAATTGTGTTTCTTCCTGGATGTACTTGTGCAGGTAGCCATGGTATTTGAGTATCAAATGTTGCTTCGAATCCTTGATACCCAACTTTGTGCGAAGGGTATGGAAAAGATTGGTGAACTCTGGCACGTCTTGGTCCCTTCCCTGCCGCAGTGTGGTCCACTTTATGTATTCATCCTCATAGCTTCCAACAGGGTAGTACTGCTCCTTGATGGCATCCCGGAATGAATTCCAGGTGGGTGCGGCTGAAAATACTGAGCCAGTACTTTCATCCTTTTGCTCGCAATAGGTTTCCCACCAGTCCTTGACGTGTGGGGCTGCTTTGAGAAGAGAGAAAACAATCTTTTCACGAATCGAAAATTCATGAACAGAAAAATAACCCTCTAGCATATTTAACCATTTATCTACGGCATCTGCGTCTATCTGACCCTCGAATATGGGGATTTCAAAATTAACTTGTACCTTAAAGGGCATGGCATTTCCAGAGTAGCTGCTAGAAGCCGATGCATCGCTTCTGGGTAGCCGCTGAAGGATCTGGGCAAAGCTGTCCATCATCGCGTTTCATTTTCGATCGAGGGCTTCTTCGAGCAAGATTTTGATGGGATCTCCTACCCCCTCATCTTTCTTCTCATCTGCCATGGGAGGCCGTCGGGATTTGCGAGGCTGGTCATGCAAAGGTTCGATTAGTTCAAGCCCTAACTCCTTATATCCCGACCTTGTTGGGGACATGCAAAGAAAAACAGAGAAAAATCAGACCGCTCTGACACCACTAATCTAGATTTAAACAGGCATGCAACAAATTACAGAGATAACGATATACATAAAGATGCAGTGGAAATAATACTTCATTTCATTAATGGAAAATACTGAAATATGCTTACAACCAGAAATGGAAATAAACCAGCTAGGGCGATAGTAGCTTATCTCTGAGAAGAGATGTGGTGGATACATGCCTCTGAACTATGTTACAATGAGGCTCGAAGGCCTATTTATTGTTGAGAAACAATGGAAAACCCTTAACATTCCAAAACCTAACCCTAGGAGATGAAACGCCAAACTGTGGGCCCTGTTTGGGTAAATTGGTACATCAACTTCCCGGGGTTGTAACTTTGGCATACGATCTCCGTTTGACGCGTACAATAGCTTGTTAGAAACATCTATCCGAGCAATACCACTTTGGGAAGGGCAACATCAATCTAGTGACCCATATTGCCCCCATATTTCCCAAAAAACGTCATTTAGGGCCTCAAAACGGCTCCAGAAGTTCAGGACCTGAAAAACTACTAAAAATAGTAAGTTTTGCTACAATTAAGGAAAATGTTGAGAGAGAAAATGGTGGGGGTCCAGGTGGACTTGGCAGGTGGCCACCAATATCCACCTAGATCATAATGATACATCCCTAAAAAAAAAAATTAAGGCTACCTCTACCCTAAGCTTTGATACCAAGATAAAAATCAGACTTTGAATTAAAAGGAGTTGCAGCTCACAAGTGTGTACAGCACCTGGAGACTGCACTCAAACAAGGAGGATACTCCTTCTCTCATTCACTCTACATTGCATGAATGAATATTACAAATTAAATACATCACTGAAAATTAGGTAGTTGTAAACAACCTCCTAAATTCTAGGAACAACTCCTAAACTAAGAAGATGCGTTACAACCACATAACCATTTCTCCATTATTTTTAACTTAGCTTGTTTCTCATACATGATATATAGTAATAGACATACATGATATATCATGTTACTATAGACATTTAATGTCTATAAATTAATGCTAGCATTAAACCAACGTTCATTTATATGAACATTTATATGACGCGTTTACTTATTACTCTAAGTTTTAAAATGAAGAATGCCTCGATTTGAGGCCAAATAAGACTATGATTCCTTTGATTGGTTAAAATAAAAGATTTAAGTACAATAATTGGTCAGAAGAAAAAAGAATTTCATTAATATAAACAAACTTTGGTTAAAAGGGAAAAAAAGTCATTGGTTTCAGTGTCGTACTAATGCATATCCGGAAAACCAATTACTATAGTCCCTGTCGGCCCTTTGGGCAGGGACTAATAAGAGGAAACTTTGAGTTATAACCAAATATTAAAAAGAGTTCCATGTTATACCAATATAGAGAGACTTTATCGAGAACTTTTAATGGTTACAGAAGTAAGAAGAAATTTGGAAATCAAATGCAATCGAATGAAGAAGTTTCAATAAATATAATAATTTATGCTTAGTGTGTTTCATTGATAATGTGCTCTTAATTTTAAGAAAAATGAGATGGATTTCATAAATAATTTTTTTTATTAATAGATTTTTGTTTTCAATATTATAAGTAAATTAAAGATAAAATGAAATACATATGATGTAGTATTAATTAGTGAACAAAGTACATATATGTCTTACACTAAGATTTTTTTTTCAATTATTTTATCTCTAAATATAATCTTGATATAAAATTAAGCTAAAATTGAAGTTTTTTTATTTATGACCGACATTAATTGTTTTTGTTATTACTATTTTATTTTAGTTTTATTAATTCTAAATATAACATTAATGGACAACGTTTCCCTCCATTGTACTCAATTTCAAATATCACATGGAGGTTGAGAATAACCACTCCCACTGCTCCCACCATCCATCCTTTGTAGAGGATTTTCAAAGGATATTATTGATATAAAGTTTATAGAAGAGGCCAAAAATTAAAGAAATCTTGCAAAGACATTTAATTAGTACTAGATAAAGGCATGCTGATTGAGATTCCACGTAGTTCTATGATATGATTTAAAATTCTTTGGTCTATGCCCATCATTTCCACCCCAGTTGTTTTTGGACAATCTAATCTTCCATGAAAAAATAACCCAATAAATAATCTAACATTTGAGGGAGTATAATTGGGTCATCTAACCATATTCTCAAAAATTTGATGAAGAAGAATGCACTCAAATTTTATGGATTCAATTTGCCTATTTTGGTTAAACAAATATTTTTAAAAACTTTAATTCATGTTGTTTAATGTGCAAATTCCCCAGGGTTTTTTAAGTGTTGAATCTATTCCTGCATTCAAAAATATATTGGTAAGAATAAAAAAACATACTCTTTCTTGAAATGGTATGGCCATATTCAGGTGAAAGGTCATTTTATAAGTCAGAGTGTCCCTTTAATCATTGCATAAAAATAAATAGGAATAAGATACCTAAAAAGAGTTAATTACCACCTTCTTCTTTTTTTTTGAGAAGTTATGTGGGATTAAAACTATAAAAGTGTAAATTTACTGGTGCTTATTACCCACCTATATTTATGCAATCCCTTGTGGTTGACAAAAAAATTAATTTATCTACTTCACAACTCAATTTATTAGTTCTTGCTAAAGTAAGCCTATTGAATTTGATTTTCTTACTGAAATCTATTAATTTAACAATGATCAATGTAAATTATAATTTTTTATGGAATTTTTTGCCCTACAACACTATTAATCCCCATATTGAAATATTCTACTCGGAGGTGAAAGTAAAATAATTTTTTATTAGTATATATATATTTTTCAATATTACATGTAAATTGATGATAGAATGAAAAACACATCATGCAATATCAACCATATTATTTTTTATTCAATCTTTATTAATTAGTGAAGAAAGTACACATATGTGAGATACTAAAAGTTTTTTTTTCAATTACTTTATTTCTATATACAAACTTGATTTAATTTTGTGAAATTGAAGTATTTTATTCATGCTCTACATAAGCAGTTTTTGTTGTTATTATTATTATTGTTGTTCTTGTTGTTGTTTAAAAAGTAAAATTTAGTGACAATTTCTTCCCCATACAACATATTTTGGCCCAAAATTATTTCATATATATATATATATATATATATATATATATATATAAAATAAAGAGAGAAAGTAAAAGAAAAATAATTTAATGTTGACCATAAATAAAATATTGGAATGTGTACATTCAAAAAATAATATTATATCAATTATATATATAATTTTGTAATTATTTGCATTATTTAGTTTTTAATAAAAAGTTGGTATGTGGCATATAAAAATATTAATTGCAAAACTTGATATAAAATAAAATATTTTAATATTGAAAATAGGTATAAAAGCTATGTTATATTTTAATGTAGAGAATCTTCTATACATAAAATAATTCAATGTCTAAGTTGATTAAAATATATGAAAATCAATTATTTGCATAATATATAAAAATATATTTTAAGGTAAAACTATTTTATTATTTTTTTTTGTTGTAACCAATTTTTTAAAGCTGGATAACATAATTATAAATAAAATAATTCAATGAACATGATGAGTAAATTATTTCAATATTCATATATGTATAATATACAAAGCAATTGCAAAAAAATAAAAAATATAGTTTTATTAGTGTATTGATCAAAATCAAGATGAAGTGTAATTCTTTTTATGTTAATATGGATTTACAATATATGTATATATATGGTATGTTGATCAAAATCAATAAGATAGGTAATTGCTTTTGAGTTAATATAGATTTCATATATATAGATATAGATAAAACTAAAGTGTTATGAAAAATAAAAATGAATCAAATATTTAAATGTGCAAATTCTTTTCAAATCTTTTAAATTTAAAATTAAAATAATATATTCTAAATTTAAAATTAAAATAATATATTCTAATTTTTGAAACAATTAATATATTTATTAAAATAATATTGAAAATTAAACAATTATAAATCAAAAGCAATTTTTTTTTAATTAAAGGAATTTTGAATTCTACATTTAAAATTTATATTTTTTTAATATCACTTGTATTCTTCCCATTGATTACCCTGAATCTAAATAGAAGTAAAAATGAAATGGAGTTGTATAAAAAAATGGCAAATACATACTGAAACATTTAAGCCATCCGCCATTATTGTACTTCTAATAAGCTCCCGAGCCAATATCAACAATAATGAAGTTTATAACTATCTAAATCCAGGCCCCAACCTGACATATAACTAGCATCTTAGCTCTTATCCAAGAGCATCCTAGGCACCGAGACAAAATAATATAATAGCACCTCATGCATCATGTCATGTGCTCATGCCTCGTGCACCACACTACCGACCCTAAACACATATTAAACAGTTTTAAAATTAGTAACCATATATTTAAGCGGAATAGATTTTTCTCATATATTATTTTGTTTTGTCAAATTAATTTTGTAGGTCCCATTTATCTAGACAAATAAGTATTTAGGGATGTTTTGAAAAGCTTTAAATATATTTATATATTAAATATATTTAAATCACATTTAAAGAAAAAATAAAAAATTTCACATCATATTCTATAACATACCATAGTTAGACCCAACAAGTTAGGAAAGGCAAAACTTTTGAAATAAGAGAACCAAAGAGAAAGTCAAACAACATATGAGCTAAATAATCGTTGAGAAACTAGACTAAATAAATTATGGGAGAAAATACGTTTCCACATTGCTAACATAGTTGACAAACCCATGTACGATAAACAATGATATATTCCACAATGGAGGAATATCAGTTGCCACGAGATCCTCTCTCTAGAGTCATCTGAAACCATGAAACCAAATTTCCTGTTTTCAGTGGCATTCAATCATTCCTAGCGCGACAAGGATAGCACCATTCACGAGCCATGAATCCTCAATAGAATAGGCAATCCCATCCATGAGTTTGACCTCCACTTGAAACAATCATTTAACCAAATACCGTGAAATGGAATTGCTGAGTGCTATCTATATCCTCCTGAGTCATAGATAACGGTTGTGGGTGCTAAATAATACCTTACGACACCCATTAATGCAATGCAGGTTGGGGTTGTAGCATTATGCCCCCATCTATCCTCACAAACAACTTATCCAATAAACTTAAATGCCGACTTTAAAATTACATTATATTAATTTATATAATTTATATTTATATAGAATGATATAAAGCAATTTTAGTGAAAAATGTCTAATTTACATGAGAGATGTGTGTTCCTTTTACTACATATGGAGTTGATATTTGGAATCTTAAATAATATATATTTTATACCTATGTATGAAGAGATGTTTGATTCATTTTATGCTAAACATAGAGATGACATATAATATTTCTAAACAAATATTAATAAAAAAAACATTAACCATAAATAAAACTTTTCAATGTGTATATTAAGTAAAATAATTTTATATCAACTTTATATAGAGAAAGATAAACTAATTGAAAGTAAAATATTTTTGATATTTTCACCAAATGTATTACTTTTGTTATTTAAAAATATTTCAATATAAATTTAAATAAAATATTTGAATACCTATTTTATTTAATATATTTCAATAACAACTTCACGTATATATTTCAAAGAGAAAACAAAGAAAATTATTTTGGTGTTGCTATGAATAAAACATTTCAATGTCAATCTTAAATTAAACTAGCATAGACCCACTTTAAATACAAATCTAACATGAGCTGAGAGTGATCCAATTTCTTTACATGCGAATTTTATTTCAATGTCGACCTTAAATTAAACTAGCATAAACCCATTTTAAATACAAATCTAATATGAGCAGAGAGTAATCCAATTTCTTTACATGCAAATTTTTTTATGAGCAGACATTATTTAATTATTTTCTATACTTGTTTAATTTTGTTTTTAGATTTTTAAATTTTTTTACTATATTCCAATTTCTTCACATGCAAATTTTTTAATGAGTGACATTATTTAATTGTTTTCTATAGTTGTTTATTTTTTTAGATTTTTTATTTAATTCTGACGATTACACGTCATACTGGGTTGTATAATGGGCCTCTAGGCTCAATAATTTCACACCAATTATATGTTGAGAGAGTGTCAAATATTAGATTGCCTCCTCATTTGTAACACCCCATGTTGCACAGACATTTAGTTTGGGTAACCATGTTTTACTTATTACTTTATCTTTTTACTTTGTCATCAAATACTTGACACAAAATATTAAAGAACTATGGTTAGAAGGCCAGAACATATTTATTATTTAATTAATGAATATTAAGAGATAAATTATTTTGACAAGAACTGAAAGAAATAGTTGTTAACCTCATGAGACTCTTGAGGCAGTTAAAGTGGTTACTCATCATTCTCCTCAAAGAGGAATTTAAGGCATAGGGTGCTAGAGAAGACAAAATTAATAGTATACCAGATCGGTCAAGGGAGCATAACATTGCGACCTAGAATTCCTTGAGCTGGGTGACTTGAGGTTGGATAGTGAGCCCTAATTCCCAAGGTTATGTTACTTGAGGCTGTAAGTTGAGTCCTAATGCCAAAGTTTATGTGACATGAGGTTGGACGGTGAATCCTCATGCCCAATGTACCTAACTGCAATAGACTCATTTTACTCTTCTGACGTGGAAGAGCTTGAGGAAGAGTGTGCCCTAATGCCCAAGCCCAAGATACCTAACTGCAATAGACTAATGCCCAAGTTTATGTGACATGAGGCTGGACGTTGAGTCCTCATGCCCAAGGTACCTAACTGCAATAGATGCCCAAGATACCTAACTGCAATAGACTGATTTTACTCTTCGGACATGGAAGAGCTCAAGGGAGAGTGTTCAGAGGTGGAAGAGCTCAAGGGAGAGTGTTCAGAGGTGGAAGAGATCCAGGGAGAGTCTCAACATAATTTCCAGACTCAAGTCTGAGTGGTGAGATCTTCATGAACAGGAACTATAGAATGTCCTGAAGAGGAACTAAGATGTCCTGAAGAGGAACTACAGAACTACAAAATGTCCTGAAGAGGAACTACGGAATGACAAGGTGGTGAAGAGATTCGAGGATATAGAATGACAAGGTAATCAACAAATAAGTAATCAAACTCTTTAACTGAGTGACTATTGAAATAATAATTCTACAGTGATTGATTGATAATAACCTTCTGCTAAGTATTCTAAAAGTGTCTCTTATGTATGTTAAGCTAGTATGGAATAGATTACATATTTAATGAGAATTATTATTAGTATGAACTTTGATATACTTAAATAGATAATTCTTCATATTACAGAGAACATTATGTTTAAAATGAAAACAATGTAACTACTGAGAGAGAATTATTAATACTATGCTTATGAAATGGCCTACATGAATGCCGTACACATTTATAAAATGTGTGACAATCACAAGTAAAAGATAACATATTTCTTTCCAAATAATCACAAGAATAGAACATTAAATTTGCATACATGAGAACTGTAAAAATGCTAAGAGAGAAGCTAGATTTTTCTAAATTTAATAACTAGAAAGCGCACACTCATTATCAAATTATACTCGGTCAAATTCTTGTTAAACTAGTTATCACAATCCATGTATTCATAACTTAACCAAAAAAATCATGTACAACCTTCGTAGAGTCAAATATAACCAAATAGATAAGCTTCAACAAAGGAAGCTGAGCAAAAGCGAAAAATATGATAAACCATGAAAACTTTAAATTTTGTGGTAGACACCATAGTCAAACTCTCAAAAAATTTACAAACCAATTTATACATACTTATGATAAAATTGACCAATATCAAACCCTCTGCAGCGCGAAATATATACATCTCTTCCTCTATAAAAGTTTATATCATTGTTTAATATCACTTACATTCGCAATACCACTCAATTTAAATAAAAAACAATAACTATAAATGGAATATTGAAAACTTTATAGAGAAAAAACAAATAAATATGACAACAATGAATAAACTAATTAATAAACTAATTTAACCCAACCTTTTTAAACACACACATAAATAAACATTTCTGTCATCAAAATTACCAACAAAAAAAAAAAAAAGCCATAATTAAAAGCCTGCAGTGTTATGGTAGGTCTTATTAAACATAATCAATAAAGAAGTCTGGCTTTATCGACAGCCATGGAGAAGACCCAAATAAATATGGCAACAATTAATAAACCAATTTGGCCAGGCCTTTTTAAAAACACACAAAGATAAGAATTAAAACATTTAAAAATTCAGTCATCAAAATTGTCAAAAAAATATCATAATTAAAGCCGTGCAATGTTATTGTAAGTCTTATTATTTCAAGTCTTATTAACTACCAAACAAACATAATTAATAAAAAAGTCTGGCTTTATCTACATCCATGGCTCTTATTATTTCACTTCTTATTAGCTACCAAACCAACATAATCGATAAAGAACTCTGTCTTTATTTACATCCATGGCTGCAACCTGACATAGAACTACATCCATGGCTCTTATTATTTCACTTCTTATTAGCTACCAAACCAACATAATCGATAAAGAAGTCTGTCTTTATTTACTTCCATGGCTGCAACCTGACATAGAACTAGGATCTTCACTTTTATCTAGCAGCATTGGACGCACCAACTATTAACATGTAGGCAGCACGCGGTCACAGAGCAACAGCATGAGTAACACGTGCCTTCTACTTGGAGGCAGCAGTCTGTAGGTTCGCAGCAGTGAAAGCACTCTCCCAGCGAGTGCGGTACCAGACCTAAACGCACACATAAAACAATTATACAATTAGAAACAGACTATTATTATTTTTTTGATATAACTGAATTTTGTTTTACACATTTTTTTTTATGGTTTTTAAGTAAAATTCGTCAGAAGCAGTTGTGAACTCGAATTCTTCCTGAAACAATCGAAACAAAATTTTACATAACATATTATATGTAAAAAAAATAATGAATAGTTAGTTAGACAACAGTTTGCGAGCAACTCGAAGCTTTTCCAAACCAAAGGACTCTACATGGGTTGTTGTGCCCAGAGATAAGCGATTCAGTGGTATTTACCGAATGCCGTTGCCATGGCCTGCATGTTTCCAGAGGCACGATCATCGTCTATGGCGGTTACGGGAGATAAAAGGAAAAGGGCAACAATGCAAATTCCCAAAACTAATACGAGCTTCAAAGCCATTGATATCGAACAGAAAGAAATATGAGATGGTGAAATTCGAGAAAGAAAGAAATGAAAGACCAATGAGATTAGATGAGATGGTGAAAAGCAGAAGCCGAGTTGAGAGTATAAATAGAGGTATTGATACACGAGTCAAAATCGACTGCCATCACTGCTGACTAAGCAGAATACGACCCAAGCACATTATATAAAGTCGTAGATGCCGGGCTACACGAAAAACATATACATACAGGTTTATAAATAGTTGTCTATTTTATAGTAGGGTTTATAATATAATATGATAGTATAAATCAGATTATATAAATTGGAGTTATATTTTCATCAATTTTATCTTTTAAAAAAATTATAATATTAAAACAAAAATATATAGAATATTAGAATAACAAAAATATATAGAATATTAGAATAATTCATTATATCCCTGCAGGAAATAGTATTTTTTATTTTTATTTTTTAATTTAGATAAATAGAGCTTTTTTATTTTCAAATATATAAAATAGAAATCTATAAAATATTATAATAATTAATTGTAATTTTGATTTATTTAGGTTCATAGCATTTTTTATTACATACATTTATTTTAGAACATGATTTATAATACACTGTAATATAATAATAAATTTTATAATATAAACCAAATTATATTTTTATATTTATTTTTGAAATATGCATATATATGTATTAAAGTTATATTTGAAAGATATTTATAATATTTGTATATACTTCAGTAAAATTTAGCCTGTAAATGTGTAGATGAAATGTGAGAAAGTCTGTCCACATTTTTAGATATCACGTTAATTAAAGATTAATAAAAAATTAAAAGTAATATAAAGCTAGGGGATGAGTCTAAACATCTAAATGTTGGCTCAATTAATAATAAAAAGTTAAAAGTAATAAAAATTTAAATATTGGCTCAATTAATAATAAAAAGTTACAAATAATAAAATTTAATTTGTTATATTTTGATCTTGCTTTTATTAATAAAATTATAAACAATTTTTTTAGATAAAAGAGAATCACAATATACATATCACATTAAAAAAACATAACATATAAGTAGTAGTTTTGAATTAAGATGCATTTTACCTTGTAAATTAAAATATTGATTCCATAACCATATTTAAATTTAATTAATAAGCACATACAAAATCAATACTTACAATAAACTTACAATATGACAAGATTCTTAACCATGGATATTATCACCCATTCTATTGTGGATACTATTAACTTATAAATAGGCTTTGTTACACTACCATGCTTCAATATCATGGCTTGTCAATACCACATGTCCAAAAACCATAAATTATTTCACAATAAAAATATTTTATAACAATATGGCAAGATTTTTAACCATGAATATTCATTCCCTCTTTACCGTACATATTATTAACTTCTAAATAGACTATGTTACAATACCATGGGCCCATACCATGACTTATCAATACCACATGCCCAAAAGCCCTAACTTATTACACAATCAAAATATTTTATAAATATTTTATTTTAACATAATTTAATAACATTTTTTAATTAAATCTAAAAAAATGTTATAATTACTTTTGAGATATAAATAAACTCTCTATCCTCACAACTAGTAAAAATATTCCCACAACAAGTAAATTAAGGTTTTAATAAAATAAAAAATGAGATTACTTTTTATATAGAGATGAAAAATGTATATAATATAAATAATACTATTAAGAATTAGCATAAGTTGATCTTAACTAAGGATCAAAATGATGAGAACAAGCAAAGCTACTAACAATGATACAAGAAAGATAATGCATGATTGTTTTAAGTTTTTCATTACTGTAATTTCTTCGACATATATAGGTTTAATATTTACAAAAAATCTAGCTATTTTAATTTAGATATTTTCTTAAATACAAGAGTGGGATCAAACTAAGACAAAGAGGGGGGTAGGGGAGATGGGGAAGATAGTGAGAGATGGACGGGGAGAGAGAGAGAGGGAGGGAGAGAGAAGAGAGGTAGGAAAATAGAGAGAAGGAGAGGAGAGAGATGGGGAGAGAAGGGGAAGAGGGAGAGAGAAGAAGAGAAGGAGGGTGATAGTAATATATTTGGTGGGTAGAGAGAGAGAGATGGGGGGGAGAGACAAAGGGAGGAGGGAGGGAAATGGTGAGAGAGGAAGGAAGAGAAAGAGAAGGAGAAAGATAGAGAGGCAGAGAGAGAGATGGAGTTGTAGAGTGGAAGAGAGGGAAGGAATAAGAAATACATAGAGAGAGAAAGGTGGAAATAGAGAGGGAGTGAGGGAATTGGAGAGAGAGGGAGAGAGAGAGAGAGAGAGAGAGAGAGAGAGAAGATGGGGGAGGGAGAGAGGGATAGATATATATAGAGAGTGAGCGTGTATTGTAATGCCACTTCCCATATTTACCCACTTTCGTTGGCTTGTGAAGGTAAACATGAGAAGAATGCTACCACGACATGACTTCACTTCCTAAGTATAGTTAATGAAGTTGAATCAATGAACAACAACTTTACTAACCTTACTCAAAAGTTACAGGACCCACATGAGCTAAACAATCACTCCATGTGCCCAGTCCTTGGGAAAACTTGCATATTCTTTGATATGGACTCCTAGTAACTTGTATAACAAGGCAAGTGAACATAGTAAATCTCCAATCGGATGGACAACCCTCCTTCCTAGAGATTACAATCTAGAATTCCTAGTTTTGTGCCTACGACGCTGAAATCTGAGCCTTTTTTCAAGGGCTAAGATCCAGACCTTTACTAAAAACTTCATAGCACTTTCAGAAATGATAAATGACACAAGGATGAAGCATTTAAAAAAAAAATGACAAGGACTTGACCTAAGTAGGTTTAACATAAAACCTATACAAGGACTTATCTTAGCCATAATAAACAAGAAGTGTTTCCCACTAGGATTCATTGCCCAATACTCAACTTGGAATATGTGTCTCATGAAATCTTTCTTATTTTTCCTTTATTAACTTTATTACATGAAATTTTAACCTCGGGTTGTTACTAACCCCTCCCCCTTAAGGGAACATCATCCTCCATGTTCGATGACACATATGACTAGCAAGACAGCTAAAATGAAAAACATACTTCCCATGGAAATTTATAACCCAACCCATTACAATGTTTACAATGATCAACCTGCTCAAAAGATTACCAGCATGAAAACATGACAACATGAAAACCATACCACTTATTAGAGCTTTATAACATATCTTATTGTGGTATTTACAATAATAACCATACATAAATAGGTGCATATACCAAAAAAATCCTCCACTGAAAAATGACGAATGATACATAGCCTGCATGTAATCGACCATCTCCCATGTAGCTTCTTTGGGCCCAAAGTGCTTCCATTGCACTTTAACTTTCTTGATTGCTTTGTTCCAGAGCATAAGACATTTCCATGGCAATATGCACTAAGGTTGTAAGTGGAATTCTCCTTATGGTTCCACCTGTAATATAGACCAATTAATAACATGATCAACATCTTTTACATATCTTTTAAGCAATGAGACATGGAAAACATCATCGAATTTCACAGTCAAGGCAATGCAAGTCTATAGGCCACTTATCCAATCCTCTCAAGGATCTCTAAAGGCTCACAACACCAACGTGCCAATTTAGCACATGATCCAATCCTCAAGGATCTGTTCTTGGGCTTGATGCATAAGTACACATGCTGCCTAACTTGAAACTCCTTAAATTACTTGTGTTTTCCTTCATAAATCTTATGTCTATAATGCGCTGACTTGATATTTTTCTTAATAAACTACATTTTCTGTTCCATTTCTTCTTAAATGTTCGGTCCCATACCTACCCTATTCACTAGATCACTCCAGCTGGTGGGAATATTATAACTCCACCCATAGAGTGCCTCAAACGGACTCATCCCTAGTGACCCATTATAATCATTTTTGTAACCAAACCCAACCAGTGGAAGATACTCCTCCCATCTCCTCTATTGATGCATGACATACATTGTTAGCATATCTTATAATATCCTATCAACCCTCTATGTTTGTCCAATTATATGTGATGATAAGTTTTATTGAAGGCGAATATTGTACCCAAACCTAAAAATAAGTCCTTGCAAAACCTAAAAGTGAACCTAGAATCTCTTTCTCACACAATCTTCTTCACAGCACCCTGCAACCTCACTATATCCCTCAGGAAGACTTGTGCTACCTTATTAGCTAAATTTTTAGTCTTCACAGGAATGAAGTGAGCTACCTTGCTCAACCTATCAACCATAACCATGATGGAGTCATGCTGCTTCGATGTCCTTGACAAACCTATAATGAAATCAATGGAAATGACCTCTCATTTCCACTTCAAAATCATAATAAGTTGTAATAAACTAGTTGGGAATTTACACTAGTTTTCACTTGCTGACAATCCATACATATATGAACAAACTTTACCACTTCCTTCTTCAAATTCATCTAATAGTAGAACATCTCAATTGTTGTTAATGTCTTCTCATATCTCGGGTAACCTAAATTTGAATTGACATGGAACTCCCTTAAGATACGCTTCTTGAGATAATTGTCATCTCACACATAGATCCTATCTCTAAATCTCACCAGGTCATCTACCATGATATGATAATCCATATCCTATTCACCTGTACCCTGTTGTAACCTATGCCTACTCTCCTTGTACTTGTCATATTATTGTCCTACCTGTGAGATCTAATGATGTAAATTTGTCCCATAAGAGTTCAGATATGCAATATGGTTTATCTGCACTCTCCTTAGTAAATCTCTAACCCTATTCTCATTTCCTTTAATGTGTCTGATCTAAAATTAAAACTCCCTAAGGGTAGCCAACAATCTAGCTTTCCTAAAATTCAAATTAGGTTGGTCAAATAGATATCTCAGTCTACTGTAGTCACTCATCAATACAAAACTTATCCCAAAACGATCATGCATCAACATCTTCAAGGCACGAATGACCATTTCCAATTAAATGTCACGAGTCACATATTCCTACTCGTGCTCATTTAGTTTCCTTGACTCATAACATACCACCTCTCCCTCCTACATCCGGACTCCATCAAGTCCTCTATTGCAAGCATGTATGTACACCACAAACTCATTACCTAGATATACAATCTTTAACGCTGGAGAATTTTTTAACAACTTGTTGCACATTCCTCTGTCCATTCAAATTTATTTCCTTTCCTCTGCAACAATGTAATAGGATATGCAATCCATCAAAATTTCTTAATGAACCACTTGTAGGAACCTACTAACCCCATGAATGATCTGAACTTATCCACATTCGTAGGAGTTTCCCATTCCCTAATATCTCTCATCTCTTTTGAATCCATTTCTATGCCTTCCTTGGAGACAACATGTCCCAAGTAATGTATCTCTCTCTAAAAGAAGATGCATTTATTAAACTTGGCATAAAATTGATGTTCTCTTAGCAATATCAATATTATTTCTAAGTGTTTTGCATGCTCTCCCTCAATCTTAGAATATATCAATTGATCATCGATTAGTACAATTACAAACTTGTTGAGATAAGGATGTAAAACAAAATTCATCAAGCACATGAAAGTAACTAGGGCATTAGTTAAATAGAAAGGAACCACAAAAAACTTATAATTCCCATATTTGGTCTTGAAATAAGTCTTGTAAATATCCTCTTCTTTCATGCATACGTGATGGTATCCTGATATCAAATCAATTTTCAGGAATGTCAATGCTCCCTTCAACTGCTCAAACAAGTCATCAATCATCAACAAAAAATACATGTTCTTGATGGTTACCTTGTTCAGCTTCCTATAATTAATACACAGCCTAAGAGTACCATCCTTATTCTTTACGAATAATACCAGTGCACCTAGAGAAAATACACTTGGCGTAATGTATCCCTTCTCAAGTATTTCCTTTAACTACAACATCAATTCCACTAGCTTTGGAGTGTTCATATTGTAATCTTCCTCTGATATTGGTATTTTTCCTGGTATCAACTCAATAGAAAATTGTATTTCCATGTGGGGAGGCCACTCTGAAATCTCTGGTGGAAATACATCTTGAAACTATTGCAATACATGGTATCCCTTGAGGACTTCCACTTCCTAAACATCCTTACCATTATCATTGGAAATATGGAATCTGAAAAGTACATGCCCCTTCCTACAACCACACTAAGCTTGCATAAATTTTACCATTCTATTTGACTAAAGTCAAAATAGGTAAAGTTGAATTAAATATAATATTGGTGCATGAGTCCAAATCTATTTCCCTTACTCCTGACTAAGAAAAATACGATGAAAGCACATTATATAAATTGAAAGAAGTCAGTAGATGACATTAAAACATCATTGAAATTTATACATAGTTTTTTATTTTGTAGTAGGGTTTATAATATAACATCGTAGTATAAATCATAGGGTAGATGTGTAGATGTAATATAAGAAATTTTGTCAACATTTTTAAATATCAGCTTGTTAAGTCCCTATACTACTAGTGTAACCCATCATTGTTATTATTACAACTTACCTTATTATATTGTTGTGCCCATGTAGTCCCCATATTATTATTATTGTGCCCCATAGAAGCCCACTGTTATTATTATTGTGCCCTAACGTTATTATTGTTATGTCATCTCTGATTATATTATGACCGCTTAGACTCCTATATATACAAAGGAGGTCTTGTCATTTGTATCATCGAAGAATTGTTCATTTGTGTAATGTAAAGGATGTTTCCCCCTCGAAGAGGCTGAATTCTAAGGCATTCATCTATCTTTTATATCCTTTTGTGAGCTGGTTTCATAACGTTTGGTATAAAAGCTTTGGATTCTAGGGTTTTGCTGCTCCAAATAGGTCATCGTTTAATTTTTACTATAACTTTTTTCTGCGACGTTTCAGATGCTAAAACAGAAACCCATTTGGGTTGAAATCATTTTAAACCTCGAGTCCAAATTTTAGAGCCTTTCGTGCTATATTTGCAAAGATATGATATGAGGAAGTTGGCATTTTTGTAGACTCCCGAATTACATTCCAAACACGTGACCTGGGGAAAATAGTCATAACTTTTGTTTTGAGCATTAGATTGAAATTTGTAAGAAGTTACAAAAATAGGATGGACTATAGTTTCTTTGGTATATTTGTCAGATCCTAATGTCAAAATAGTGACATGTGGCAGTTGATACAGGTTCGCTCTTTTGAAAAGGTATATAATCAACTCATCTTGGGAGATTGTACATAACTATTTCTTAGAGAATCTAAATTCAATTAGACTGGTGGCATAGGAAACAAGATGGAGAGGGATACTGTAGGTCACAATTTCAAAACTTAAAGATCTGAAAGTACAGAGTTACAGTCGTTTCAAGATCGAGCTCCTAAAATCAAGAAAAATTGAGATGAGGAAGATTGATGGCAATGATCTGGTAAATTAGATACTACAAATGGAGAAACTTTTTGATGTACATGGTGTACCACTATTACAAAAGTTATTTATTGCATCTTCATATTTAGAACTAGGTCAATTTTTATGGTATAAACAGTTTCATTCTCATAAACCACTTGTTACGTGATCAATTTTCATAGAGGAAATGATAGCACATTATGAGGATACAAGGAGAAACACCTTGTTTAGCCAATTGATAAATCTCAAACAAAATTGTTCAATGGAAGAGCATATTGAGGAATTTCAAAAATTGAATATAAGGGTAAATGATATTCTAGAGAAGCAAAGGAGTGATTTCTTCATAGGTACTTTAAAGGATAACATTCAACATGAGCTTCGTCTTTGGGAACTTGATTCATTGGAGAAGGCATTCTGGTGGGAAACAAAAATTGAAATTGAAATTATGGAAACAATGAATCCAATCAATCATCACTATAATTACGGAAGTTTTTCCCCTCCTAGCCTTCCACAACCTACAAGGGTTACACGACAACAATTGGAAGAAAAAAGAGAAAAAGGGGTTTGTTACAATTGTGATAAGAAATACATTATAGGTCATAAGTGTGTTGAGAAGAAATTCTTTTACAAAGAGTATGAAGAGGAGGAAGAAAACAATCAAGAAACATCAAAAGAAGAGGATATACACCAGGACCCAACCCTAGAGAAAGAAGAAATGAATCGGAACATATCTTGTAAAGCATTGGCAGGAATTACCACTTCTCAAAGTATCAAGATAGAAGGACATACCAAGAAGAAAAATGTTCAAGAAGTGAAATATCACATTGAGCATCGAGAAATGAATCCGACCATATCTTGTAAGGCATTGGAAGAAATTACCACTGCTCAAACTCTCAAGATAGAAGTACATATCATGAAGAAAAAGGTTCAAGCAATGAAAGATCACATCGAGCATCAACAACAAGTTCTCCAACTTTTAAAGGATAACGCCACTTTGGTGCAAAATTGAATGAAGCAACAGGTAGATCAACATTGTAGTGAGAAATGTTTTGATGTAGGTGATTGGATATTTTTACTACTACATCTCAAGCAAGCTATTTATGAGAAGGAAATGTTGGCAATACATGCACTTTAGAAATGGAAACCTTACCAAATGGGAAGACACTTCAAGGTAAAAATGGATCATGATATTCTTAAATACTTTTTAGAAAAACTATTATCTTTAGAAGAATAAAAAGAAATGGGTGACAAATATGTTGGGTTATGACTTTGACATCATCTATAGAAAAGGGAAGAAAAATTTTGTTTCAGATGCACTCTCAAGAAAGGATGAGGATGTGGAAGCATTGTTTTGTGCTATTTCTATTATCCAACCAGATTGGATAAGCAAAGCAAGGGATGAATGGAAGAAGGAAAAAGAAGTAGGCCACTCATTCAAAAGTTGCATAATATCCCAATTCAAATAATATTGCAAAAACTTGAAGAGGAAGGAAAAATCATATTGGAACCTAGAGCAGTCAGAAACAAGAACCTGATAGCTATGAAATTGATCAATTTCATAGTATCTTATCAAGTGGAAGGACTTACCCGCTCAAGATTCCACATGGGAGGACAAGAATTTTATACAAAATCATCAAGAAATACTCAAGCATTGAGGACAACAATTTTCGAAGGAGAGGGGCATGTTAAGCCCCTATACTACTATTTTAACCCCTTATTGTTATTAGTACAGCCCCTTTATTATATTGTTGTGCGCATATAGTCCCCATATTATTATTATTGTGCCCCATAGAAGCCAACTATTATTATTATTGTACCCTAACATTATTATTGTTATGTCGGCTCTGATTATATTATGACCCCTTAGACACCTATATATGCAAAGGAGGCCTTGGCATTTATATCATCAAAGAATTTTTCATTTATGTAATGTAAAGGAGGTTGCCCCATTGAAGAGGCTGAATTCTAAGGCATTCATCTATCTTTTCTATATTTTTGTGAGCTTGTTTCATAACACAACTTAATTAAAGATCAATAAAAGGCTAAAAGTAATATAAAAAGCTCTAGGATGAGGCTAAATATTCAAATTTTAGTTCAATTAATAATAAAAAATTAAAAGTAATATAGAACCTACTTTTGTGGATGAATGTAAAAATTCAAATGTAGCCTCAATTAATAATAACAAGTTAAAAATAGTAAAATTTAATTTATTATATTTTGACTTTGTTTTTATTAATAAAATTTCAAACAATTTTTTAAATAAAAAGAAAACCATAATATACATATCACATTAAAAAAGGTGAGAAATAATAAAAATAACAAAATTTAATTTGTTATATTTTGATTTTTTTTTAATTAATAAAATTACAAACATTTTTTTAGATAAAAGATAATCATAATATACATATCATATTAAAAATTATAACATGTAAGTACTAGTTATAAATTAAGATCCATTTTACCTTGTAAATTAGAATAATGATTCCATAACCATATTTAAATTTAATTAATAAGCACATGAAGAAATCAATACTGAAAATAAACTTACCATATGACAAGATTCTTAAGCATTGATATTCCTACCAACTTTAGCATGGATATTATTAACTTATAAATAGACTTTGTTAGAATACCATGCACCAATACCATGGCTTCTAAATACTACATACTGAAAATGATAACTTATTTCACAATCAGAATGTTTTATAACAATATGGCAAGATTCTTAACCATGAATATTCACCTCCTCTTTACCATAGATATTAGTCATTTCTAAATAGGCTTTGTTACAATACCATGGGCCAATACCATGGCTTATCAATATCATGTGTCCAAAAACCCTAACTTTTTTCATGATCAAAATATTTTATGAATATTTTATTTTAAGTTAATTTTATAACATTTTTTTAATTAAATCTAAAAGGAAAAATTGTTATAATTACCTTTGAGATAACTAAACCATATATCCTCACAACTATTAAAAATATTACCACAAAATTTAAATCATGTTTTTAATAAAATGTTAGACATTACCCACTTTCCGTGCCCTCCCGGAGTCGAGGGCTACCATGATGATATCCAGAATTTACGACTCCAGACAAAAGCATATTCCGTAGACCTAGTGGACTTGTCTAAAACAATAGATAGAAAATAATATAAATTTCCCCTTAGAGAAATTTAAGAATGGTAAGACGCTTACCTAAAATCCATCGCAAGCTCTTATTTCCTCTCAGCTTGTATGCTCCAATAGTAGCTTTGATTACTATAATTAGAAACTTCACATACAATCTGCATAAGCCAAAGGTATATGACATCTATGTGGGATTAGCCAATTCCTCTATTTAATGGACCAGTAAAACATTGAAATACATGAATGTAAACATAACATACCACATATAGGAAAATTGTATATTCTTTGTATTAATATGAATAGGAGAGAGTTTACAACCAGGAATAGTAGTTGATCTTGTAGAGATATCCCCACATTGAATAGTCCTTCCTTGTAGCCTAATGTATGAAGATGATGGCTCTCCTCGATTCAAGGTAGTAGCATAAGGGTATGACAAGTCTCTGAAATCAAACCTTTATGTTGTAGATGGCTGTAAATTTATAGGAGAGGGATGGTACTTTAGGAATTATTATACATTTACGAATATAAGCTTGTAATCCACTTTATATCGGAGGATAAACTCAAGGAATAAGAGGTGAAGTATCTAAGGTAGCATCATACATTATTTCAACATCCCATCCAAGATAAATGGTTAAAAAGACTCTTGAAAGTTTCTAGAAGAGGAAGCTTGTGGATTCTTTTTTATTTTCAAAAATTTCAAGAATCACCGCACCCCAAAAAGGGATAACCTATCATTGATTAGTGTTGGTGTAGAAGGAAGAAACCTGCTACTAAACGGAGCTCCCTAAATGGGCATGGTGCATTGGGCATTAAAAGTAGTAAAATGAAGAAGTCATACCCACAAACTGAGTGATTTGGAAGAGTCACACTTAGGAATTTGTGTAGGGATGATCATAAGGTGTTCACAGATGCGGACATATGCAGTTTACAAGCCTATTAACAAGATGTAAATAAATGTCCTATAACAGATTCCCCCCCTAAAGGGAAAAGTCAGAAATGACAGGAGACCACTGAAGTGATTTACCTTGTGACAAGTTCAGTTCAAGAGTAACTAGTCAACATAACCTTCATGGTTCCCTTTCTGACCACTCAGGACTATTCATAACCTTCTCTATTGTGCTCAGCCTTTGATCTAACCCTGAAATACTATTTTTACACCATCTGGCCCCTAAAGCACCATTGAAAATTTTAGGGGCTAATATTCGCAAGTGGGCTAATTTTCCATGATTTTTCCAAAACGAAGATTTTCCAATTTCAATTTCTTCTAAAAATGATTCATCCAAATTTTACGATATAGAATTATTTTAACCTAAAAATCGCCAAAATTATTTGGAATCTAACTATAAAATAATTATAAATTTGGATATTTTTATAAATATATCAACCAACATTTTATAGTTTTCATATTAAACACTAGTGATATTCTCCAAGAATTATAAAAGTTAAAATAAATTTCCATCCTTAAAATTTTATCTGTAACGCACCCCAGTAGTGAAGTCCAATGATTTAAAACACTTTGCTAGCTTGCAGATGTAGCATTAGTCTTACCATTAATGCTTTGTGTCCTCTCCTGAAATGCGTTATCCAACCAATATCTTGATCAACAACTTTTTTGTGAATTCTTAGGTTGGGGAAGCTATCTACAGTATGTTTAAGGATCTGTAGTTGTGAATTATGTTTGGTTGCCTATTTCCTAACCCTTTTTCCTTTTTCTAGGAAAATAGCTTAAGTGCTTATGTTTTTCAAGAAAAGAAAAGAAAAATTTGTTTAAAGTTTCTTCTGTTTTAAGTTGGTTAGATTCTACATTTGTATATTGGGTTAGGTGTTAGAGAGCGTTACATGTCTGCAAGTTGTGCTAGTATGTATTGGGTTGGATGCATGGTGATGATTGATGTATAAATGGTTCTCTCCTTGTAGAAACAATTCATTCATCGAATTTAAATTGAAAAGCATTTTCTGTATGGTTTGTGTTAGAGTCTCACAAAACTCCATACATCAACACCCCTTTCGAAGACATAAATAAGGTACCTCTAAAATCTATCTCATAATAAAAACAATTAGAAACTCTCTTTTGAGTATACACACATATTAGTCTAGGCTAAGATCTTGGCCTAGGAAGTTGTGAGTTAAGTGCCCAAGATCATAAAACTAAGACTAGTGTCGTTGAAGAGGGAAAAATCATGTTGCACTTATACTATCTAGGACCGCACTAGTCAAAGCAGAGTTAAATGTGAGACAACATTGGAATGTTAGAGAAGGTAGCCTGACTTTGATTGCATCTCCATTGGGTATTCTGTGTATCGTGGATCCCTTTGGTGATATTAGATCTAAGTTAGGGACTCAGGTATCCTGCCCCGACAACGTACTGTCTACGACCATGCCCCCCCCCACTTGGTAGTGTTTGTGATTTGATCAAACAATAGTGGCAAGACATTTTTAGGGACAAACATAACATGACTCGGGTAGGCTACCCTGTTACCTAAACAAATGAACATACTTTGTCTTCAGTTCTGTGGAGGGTGCTCATCTTCACGAGAGTACATAGCCCCTTAATATGAAGTTTGGGTTAAGCTTAAGAGTAATTGTAACTGTACATGTGGCCAACTCTTTCTTTTAGCCATTGTGATATTGGGTTTCATCTCTATCAAACAATGGTTATCAGATAGTCATATCCCCTAACTACTTGTTGAATAACTTTTGGAGAATTTTTTATTTTTTAGCTGTTGGTTTTTTCTCATTGAGACTATTATCAATATCACTATAAACTTTTTTGATTAAATATATCAATGATTGTGGCTACATACGGCCTATGTTTTCATTCTCAGTGACAACAATGTCTTCCTCCACTGATTGCAGAGGATTTACTAAGCCTCAGTGATCTCGATTGCCCCTCTTCAGGTAATTAGTGTATAGTATTAAACACCAAATGGAACAATACATCCCATGACAATATACTATTAGATGACTTCTTCACTGAAGGATTTGTACCTCCTTATAATCCTCTTCTCAATGATCCCTTAGGACCAATATTAATTCAGGTAGCACCTATACCTAACATGTCTTTGACTGTACTTACATTCACCATTCCCTGAGTGACTAATGGGTCGTGGAATTTTGTGGAAAAATTTGGTCCACCCTCACTTCCCCAACCAATAGTGAGTAATACATAACTGATTGGTTACCCCATTATCCAAACTATGCCAAGCTTGAGAAACTTAGTTACACTTACCATGAGCAGAACCTCGTACATATTTGTTTTTTCCCCTTTTGTGTCTATTCCTGGACCTTCTTCTATTGCTTCAAATAGCGTTGTTAGCATGGATCCCTTAAGTAATCACTTCGGATAGAATCCTCTATTTAGTTCAAACCCCCACACTCAAATGTGAGGGGGCAATGTTCCCAACATGAACATATTGGTAGCGGGAAATACTATTCACCCTCCATCTATAAGACAAGCAGCATTGTCATTAATTCCCATAAATCCTCCAAGTGTAGACTACCCGAGTATCAGTCATGTGACTATGAAAACTACATGGCTAGTGGGATCCCTAAACCTGATCTCACTCAATCCATTTGGGCACCCCCTTCTCAATCTCAATTAAGCTAAGGGGGAATTTTTTATCGTGGGGCCAATCAAGCTTATATCCCCTAGCCTAACATCCCATATGGATAACCACCATATATGGTTGTTCCACCACTGCAAGGAAACTATTATCCAACAAACCTTATGTATCCTGTTAGGAAAAATATGATGGATGGACCCCAGGGTCCCTCACGTCATCTGTTATCACCCTGGTAGGACTCAGGGGCACCAAATACTTTTCCTTTTTTGGTAACACTCGACATCCCAATCTGTACAAACTAATCAATAATCCCATCTGCCACAACTTACATTGGCCCCCAATATTATTCAAAATACCTATCAACATCCTAATGTTTGAAGGGAAACAAGGGGATTATTCAGGTACACATGTCACCACCTATCATCTATGGTGCATATCAAACTCCATGGTGGATGATAGTATCTATCTCTGGCTCTTCCCCCACACCCTTAGTGGTAATTCTGCTAAGTGGTAATTGAGTTACTAGGCGTGTTGATTAATACCTTTGGTGCCTTGGTGATGGAATTTTTAAAGCACTTTCAGTTGCCCATATGATAAAAAACTAGGACAGAAATTCTTACTACTTTATGCCAAGACACCTCCACCCACATGTCTTATCACATTCATGAATGGGGACATAGGTGGAGGTTAGTCAAAGCCCCCATTCTAGATTATCTATTAGCATATTGGTTCTGTAAATCTCTTCTTCCCCAAATCACCAAGGACATTGCATTAGGTGGTGTGAGCACTGAAGACCAATCCATTCGTCGTGCCCAACACTTAGATTTGATCTATTCGCAATCTATCATATTATACGACATAATCCCCAATGCCTCCAGAACATTCAGTGATCCCACTACTCAACAAACTGATGCACACCCTAATGGTATCATCGGGGCTACCTATGGGTCTGCTGTAAAACAACTTAGCCGGCACATTTCCTAGTTGTTTTTTGATCCAGCTACTTCTACCCAATTGACTGCTCTTCCTACCACTGTGGTAAACTCTATGCAGTCTAAGAAAAAATCCAGTGACAAGAAAATCAAGAATAAGAGAAAGATGTCTCCTTCTAAAGAGTAGGTGGCTAAGCAATCCAACCCCAAGAAGAAAGATGCTACACCACCTCAAAATGGAAAGGACAAAGTTGTCAAGTTCCCTTGCAAAATATCTGTGGAATACCATATGACACATCAATCTATGCATCTACAAAAATGCATATATCTTCTTTGTCAAAAGGACACTGGACGGACCCCCGTTGTCCTACACAACCCTTTCCTTGCTCAATAAAAACAACATCTTATTGTGAACCTGCCTCAACCCCTAGAAGGGGGAAGAATCATTCAAATCATCCTTCCTCTAGTGAAGGATCATCGACCGTTTACAACTTTGAAATGGTTGATCTTCAAGCGCGAGTGAAAACTTATGGACCTCAGTCACTAACACTCCGGACGGTGCATCGATTTCAAACCCATCGCCGCCCAATGATCTTCATATCGAAACGCCTATTGCTGATCTTGTAATTCTCCCTATAAAAGGAGAATTTTGTTGCACACACACATAATACATCTACACATGTTTCCCCACAGGGGCTTCAGTGGAGTAGCAATACCATACCACGTGCATTCATGTTGGGGGATATATATTGAGGAAAAAATTAGATAATATATTGGGGGATATATAGAGGGTAAAGGGTTTTCATATTGGCAAGTTTAAAAAATGGAGCTCAAAGTTAATAAAAATAATATAAAGGGTATAAAAATTGTTAATGAAAAAATGAATACCAACAATATATAGTGAAAGTAGGGGTTTTTTAATTTGGTAATTTGTATTGGGTTCATATTGGTAGGGGGTTAAACAATGTGATATTTAAAGGTAATTTGAACTATGTATTCAAATTAAGGCTATTATTTAGTATACCACAAACACACTTGATATGTCATAAGTTCATTGAGTGAAGCCCCCATGTGCTTCCAAGAACTACAATATTGTAGAAGACTTGGCACAAGTACCGTCGATATGTTGGTGCTCAAACTATTGCAAACTTTTGTAACACAATGGAAAGCTTTGCTTTAGGTTGTTGGTGCGGTTGACCCTCGTGATTCCATGTTAGCAATATTCAACATGGAGAAATGTAAACCCTGCCTTTATCGCCAACTTGCATTTCAAGTGTAGATATATTTGAAAGGTCGAGGTGTACATAGAACAGTCATTGACAAAGGTGCTTTGACCTGCATCATGTCTACTCCATGTTGGCTCACCTTTGGTTCTCCAACCCTCTCTCTACCATCAAATTCCCTTAAATAATTTGATGGTTGTACATCACCCCAAAAGGTTACCTTGCCGACTACCCCATCATTTTGAGTGGAAGAATGGTAAGGGTGGACATTGAAGTCGTAGATCAAAAACTCAACTATAATCTACTTTTGGGCCATAATTGGACATGTGCCATGACTATCATCATATCTTTGATTTTTTTCCTCATCCTCTTTCCATTGAATGAGAGAATAGTCATGGTGGACCAGGTGTCCTCTTCCACCCCAGATTAATCCCCATTTCCTAGAAGCACTGTACCTTTAGTGGGAAGAATACTTGATTATTGTGTTAGTATTAGTACCAGTCTTTTGAAGGGGTCTTCCATGATGCATTGCTTTCCTCTCCCATTGCCCGAGGCTCCACAAATTTTTTCTATGGTCTCCATTATTCCTCATGACCCAACCAATTCTTGGATCCTTCCAGCCCCTTCAGACATTGACTCTTATGGAGAACCAATGTCCTCTTCACCGTTGAATTGGCCTATCCATCCATTTAAACCGCATCAAATTCTCAAGTCACTTTGGTCACTACCAATGGTACCATCTCCTCTCCCACAATTGCTCTGTCTAATGATCTCCTCAATCAAGTATCACATTTCGATGAAGTTATTTGAGAGATCATGTGTTTATAGGAGCGACCTTGGGAAAAATCTCGTCGTCACATTTTGATATTTGATTAGAATGTAACCCCTATAAAAATATTACTTTTTGAACCACCTGAGGTTGTTCCCTCAATTATATGACCATCCAAACTTTGGATTCAGAAGGGAACATGGGAAATATTTCGAAACAATTCTAATTGATATCTCAGCCAAGATAGGCATCGTGGAAAATATACAGATAGGTGCTTACTGCAATCATGAAGAAATTGAAAACTTCACCTGTCTTTTCAAGGAATTCCATAATGTTTTCCCTTGGTCTTATGAGTAAATGCCCAACATAAACACTTATATTGATAAGCATGAGATCAAAAAGTTTCAAGCATTATTTGTATCGTATTTTTCTTACTCATTTATCCAAAAAAACCCCAAGTCTTCATCTTCAGGCGTTTCATGTTATTTTTCTTGCTCGTTAATCCCAAAAATCTCCAGTCTACTTCTTTGGGCTTGTTAAACTACTACAAAGAATATATGAGCATTCTTTTTAGGGACTTTTCTCACTCATAAAATTTAAAAAAACTTGAGTTACTTCTCCAGGCTCGTTAAAATCTTATGAGGAAGCCTCGAGTATTCTTTTTAGGAACTTTTTCTCATTTGTAAAATTGAAAAAACCCCAAGTTACCATCTTCGGCTTGTAAAACGCTTACAAAGATGATATGAGTGCTTTATTTTTAGGACCTTTTCTCACTATTAAAATGAAAAATCCTTATGTCATCTCCTTGGGAATCGTAAAATATTTTTGAAGAAGACATAAAAATTTCTTTAATCTTTTTCCTCGCTCATTAAACTAAAGAAGGCATATTGAGTTTTCTTCATTTGACTCATTAAAGTTTGATTAAGATATATCGATCTTTCTTCATTTGACTCATTAGAATTTGATGAATATCTATTTAGTTTGCCTTCACGTGACTTATTAAAATTTCACAATGAATATAGAGTTTACTCCATCCCCTTGTACTCATAACAAAATGAGGCAAAAGTCTATTGGGAATTGGTTTATCACTTTATCCCAACATAATAGACTAGCTTACAGAAAAGGAATTGTGTCGGGTATACTATTAAATCTTTGCCGCACCCAGTTATCAACTATGACAATAGGACCCTCGGATTTTCTCTTTATGATCTTTTCAGACTCTCTAAATATGAAAATAACACCGAGTTTACCCATCTACACTCATTAAACTTAATCACATGGGGAAAAATTGGACAACACAATGGCATTATGTCTATATTCAGAAATATTTCTTGGGAGTAGCTATTTTCTTGAACATGGAAATTTCTTAGCAAAACCTCTTTTTTTTCAGCCTCTAAGCTGAACCTTACCATCGTAATAGTTTAGTCTATATACTCCAATGTTATCGCATCCTTTAATCCTAACAATCTTTGGTGTTCATGAGTCTAAAGCTACCAGGAAAACCTTTGTGGCATTCCTTCTATTGCTCAAGGATTCCTTTATCCTTTTTCCTTGTATATATAATTGCTCATATACTTCCATCATGGCCTCTGTCTATTTCACCCATTTCTTAAAATTTATCTTCTAAAACAATCATTCGTGTCCTGTTTCGTATTAACTGATGTAGGATACATTATTCCCTACCTTTTTAAAGGTCATTTTCTATCGACTTCAAAACTCTATCTAGGAAGTAGATCCACAAATATATCAGTACCCTAGAACTTCCAACGATTAGTGGTAGGTTACCTTGTGTTTAATTACCCTAGAACTTCCATTCATTAGTGGCAGGTTACTTTGTGTTTAATTGGGGGTTCTCATCACTGTCTCCGAGTTGAATGATTCAATGAGATTTTGATGACAAACTCATTACTCACACTCGGTATATTATACTGTGCTTGATGGATACCATCATCATTATCGATGGCCATCCTTGCATATGTTAACAGTTTTCATTATTTACTGGTATTTAGATGATTTCTCACATGTTCGAAATCAACTCCTTTATTCACATGTGTAGAAATATTTTGTTAGAAGATAAAGTGACAACCAAGACCTTGGGTAGAGGCTTACAACAATCAACCTTATTTCCTCTCCCAAGATGCATATTTGGTTTTACAGACAACTCATCAATATGATCATATTATGACATAGTTCCACATTGTGCTTATCGGTGGACATGATTGTCATACCTCTTTTTTTAGAAATTACTCTGACAAATTTACTGAGCATGCGAATGCTTAACTGAGGACATGATTTTAGACTTTTAACATATGTGGTTTGTATCAGGTTTCTTGTAGTCCTGAAGCTTTGATCCTCTCTCTATTTCCAAACAATTTATAAATCGTTTTGGCCATCGTCTTTGTCTTTGACATCACACTTTAGGGGGCATATATTATACATGAAAATGACCTCCTAATCAACTTACAGAAGAAAGACAGTTTCACTAAAGACATGACCAAGTTCATAGCCTATTTTCCAAGGTAAGGCTCCCCAGGAACTAGCTGGAACAGTAAGAACACTCCCTATGCATGAGGAAGGGGCATCCATCCCTAGGGTAACTCACTGTGTTGCCTAAGGGATATTGTTACACAAGCGTTATGAGATTATGGAGGTCAAATGAGTGGGTTGACTAACTAGTATTCCACTTTCTACTCAAATGTCGGACTAGAAAGCGGGAAACATCTACCTTCAACCTTTCTAAGGATATTTCGATTTATAATAGAGTATAATGGAACTGGAAAGATCAATAAATCAAGGAAGCATCCTAGCCTTTCCCAAAGGGAATGCATGAGAGAATTGGCAAGGATAAGCCTCCCATCATCTATATATTTGAGGCGTGTGCATTCTGAAAGGGGTCAAAGGATTGTCAACTAATTACTAAAGCTTTTACGAGATATAGTTTCTCTATCACCAGGAGGTTAAGAAGAGAGAGAGAGAAAGGAGCCAGAGGATTGAGAGAATCTTCATTCACCAGATAGCTGTAATCATTATTTCCTGTTTAATAATATAGACATGCTTTTGTGTTGTCTACTCGATGGTGCCAATGTTGTGATTGCCTACATGTTGGTTTAGTACCATTTTTTATGAGTAATGGAGATGCATGTCATTTTAATATCATTACGTATTGATTCTTTCATTGTAAGAGTTTATATGCCATAGTATTACTCTCCATCTCGTTTAAGCGTAGGTGTTGGTTTAGGATCTAGAAAAGGGGTCTTCTTCTATGCTACATTGGGTTCTCGAGTGAAATGACATCAAGATTTGAGGTAATCTCTTCCTTCCTGCTTTAAATATCATGCATTAATATAGATATGTACATGGTTCTTTGTGCTAACTACAGTTAATCTAAATGGTTTGCCTTGGATCCTCGGAAGATCCCTGAGTGTATTGTAGCCACAATAACCCGTGCATTGGTCCCTATAACACATTTCCCACTACCCTTTATTGATGAGGTCCTAGATACTTTGTTTGGTAACTTTTTTCTTTAGTAGATAGATTTAGCTTCTTTATCCATATTTAGGTTTTTCTTAAGGACTAGGACAAAACTACCTTCACCTGCCCCTAGGGTATATTTTGCTATAAGGTCCTACCTTTCCTTCTTTCTAATGAACTTGTAACCTTTCACTGAGTAATGCTAGGAATATTTATTTATATGGTCAATGAATATACTGGAATATTTAAGGATAACTTCACAACTTATGGAAATGAGTTTCATGAAGATTTTCACTACCTTGAAAATATAGTTGACCATTGCATACAAACCCACGTCTATCTCAGTATGGAAAAGTTTCATACGATGATGAATAAAGGTAATTTTTTAGGTCACTATCTCTTTGTTGCAAGAATATAGGCTGATCTAACAAAATTATATGTAATTCTTAGAATTTCCACTCCTTAGATGTAGAAGGAGGTGCATATATTTTTGGGGTAGGAAGGTTACTATACACGACTTATAAAAAAAAATTCGAAGATTCCATTCCCATTTTTTTCCCTGCTAACAAAGGATGAATATTTTGTATTGAATAGTAATTGTAACAATTCTTTTGAAGGGTCAAAAAGGTGTGTAACAATGACTCCCATTTTATGACGACCCAATGGGAGTTTACAGTTTTACATATCCATTGGTCCTAATATAGCCATTGTATCTATGTTGACATAGTAGGAGGATAATAAACCTTACACCATCTACTATATCAACAAGTATTTTTCCCCTGTAGAGTTAAATTGGATGGTCACAAAATAAGAGTTTATTGTTTTTTTTCATGCTATCAACAAATTTTGCATTACATTACTAGTTGCCAAAATTTTGTGCATGCTGACCAATTTGCTATCTAATGTTTAATGAATAAGACAATTAATAAAGCCAATATTAATAGGTCGTTGTTTCTATTCCAAGAATTTGATATTAATATTGTAAATAAACTTTGGAAGGATAATGTTGTTGTAGATTTTCTTTCTAGGTTGAATAATGTTACTGATGATTTTCCTATTGAATATTGTTTCCCATATGAGTATCGCATTGAACTATCTAGTTATTCACCTTGGTATGTAGTCATTATCAATTACCTTGCTATAAGAAATATTCCCCGTGAACTTTCTCCCAACAAAAAGAGAAAAATTATATGTTAAATTGCTCAACATTTTTGGTCGGATGGCTACCTCTTCCAACCTATTTTTAATCAGAAACTTAGAATGTGTGTGAGGGAGGATGAGATTCATGATATTCTCAAGTATTTTCATGATGGGCCTTGTGGAAGACATTTTTCAGATATTAAAATAGGTCATATGGTGCTTTAAATGGGTTATTTATATCCTACTATGTCTTAAGATGCAAGGAAATATTTGCAAGGATGTGATAGTTTTTAAAGGACGTGTCATCCTACATAATCAAATGAAATGTAGTTACAACATCAACTACTGATGGAACCATTTGAGGGATGGGCATGATATTCTATGGGACCAAGTAATCCACATTCTTAGTAGAATACATATATTCTTGTATGCATAGACTACGTCACTAAGTCAATGGACGATAGAGCATTCGGTACGGAAAATGAATGTGATATTTTAGAATTTTTATTTGAATACATTTTTACTTAGTATGGAGTGCAAAAATAGATAGTTACAGATGGAGTAGCACATTTTACTTCTTCATCTATATAGGACCTTATCAGGGTGTATAAAATTCATCACTGAGACACTTCACCTTACCATCCAAAGGAGAATGGCAAAGTGGAAATTATCAATAACATGATTGAAGATATGCTCATGAATATTGTGGTAGGACATTGAATAAACTGACTTGAGAAAATTCCAGAAGTGTTATGGGCTTATAGAACTACTTGGAAGAACACTACATGATCCTCTCCCTGTGAGTTGGTATTTGGTAAGAATCCTATATTTCCCATTCGATTTTAGATAAAGACACTTCGAACTACTTTGGAGTTGAATTTACACTTGATTGCAACTTTCAAAAATCAACTTGAACAAATGAATGAATAACATGAGAAGCACTTGGTTTTGTCGTAGTGAACATATATCATCCAGCAATAGCAGGCCAAGTCGCATCATAAATTTTTTAAGGATGTATTTTAGAAGGGTGATTGGAATGTATTATATGAATCCATAATTAATGATTTGAAATGGATGTTGTGCATGAAGTGGCTGGGTCCTTATGAGGTAGAAAATATCTTTGATAATGGGACATTGAAATTGACAACCATTCATGGGTCTCAGACATCCTCTCTTGTTAGTAGACACCATCTATTGTTACATCATAAGCCTACATGTAGGGATTCATTTGTCAACATTGTCTGATATGAAAATTTATGCATTGAGGTTTTTGGGCAAAGAGAAATGTTTCTACACTGCCATTCATTTATTTTTCTTCATTATGCAATAAAAAATAAAAAAGGAATAAAATTTAAAAAACAAAAAGAGAAAAAAATGAAAACATTCATAAAATTTATAATGGTGGAAACCCCTTTGGGGCACCATTGGATGAAAGTAGTGACTAAAAAATAGCTTGCTAGTGGTGAAAAAATTATTTTCCCTCTTCTGTAACAACATCATGATATTTATTCTTTATCTATAAATGATTCATTGTTTAATTCTTTTGCTACTACAAGCATATTTTCCATAATCTAATAAACTTATCACAAGATTGCATGTAACAATTTTGACCGATACAGTTCCCCAAAATTTCGTTGATACAATTTTAAACTTTTGCAAGCCACCTCTACAACTTTATACAAATATTCTCATATAGATCAGGGAAATTTTCATTTGTTCACCATCACAATCCCAAACATGTTTTTTCCCATTCTTATGCTTGAAAGATCTAATTTTGAGCTAATACACCTAATTTTGCTGACACATAAGTTTGTCTCTCACTGCCTCACTTTAAAGGATGAATTCAATAATACACATATGCCATGAATGAAATGTTTCATAGTGTTGATCAAATCTTTACACTTGTATATTTTCTAGATTAACATAACGGTAATTTGATGGCAGGTACACTTTTTGTCATTTTATTTCATTTTTGGATTTAAGGATGACATGACCCCTATCACACGCACAAACGATGACTATTATCATTAAGTTGGGGGCGGGGGTTAGGTGGATAATATCAATTGTATGATACACCATACCTATATCCCAATTTAGTAATTACTAATAAGACCATTAATTTATAGTAACAAGGCATCATTACTCTTTCCATTACTCCTGAAACTTAATGTGACTACCTTAAATTGTTCTCAGTGACTATCAATTATGGCATCATGGCAAAAATTGTTGAAAGGGTGAACATTAACAATTATAGTAGACAGATACTCTCTATTATAATAGGAATCTTCATAAACCACGTGTTAACCTTGTACCAGTTACTAAAGCCACCATGGGGGGAGAAACAATCCACAATGAACTTGATTCAATTGACACCCTTTTACAGCATCTGAAATCCTTATAGCTATTTCCAAATGCAATTTGGTTGGATTATTTTGAGAGGCTACATGGATTTAATGAAGAGATTTAGAGTTTTCATAGGCTTTGAATGAATAGGTCCTAAAGGTTAAAGGAGTTAGGATTGTTATTACAAAAGAAGTAATTTCTCGGGTGATGAGTCTGACAGAGAAGAAAAGATAGTCATTTTGTAGGAAAATAATAGTCCCAATAAGTAAAGCTACATTCTTACCAAAAGGAGAGGAGGTAAGGCATAATGGAAAGGGTATCAAAATAGCACCCCTTTCTCATCCTTAAGATGACATTACTTATTTTCTTCATAAATTTATAACCTATGATGGAGCCTTTGTGATTGTATTTAACTACCACTTTCATCGACTAGCACATTTAAACAATAAATAATTAATATTTATTCCACATTATATGTTAATATCATTAAAACATATGGAATAATTTTTACATATGGTGAAGAACCTGGAAGTGTGCTTAAATAACCATGCACTGATCAAATTTATTGTAATTGACTTTTTGGAACAATGTGAATCACATCGACTAGATCATTAGTAGAATCACATATACTAGCTGCTCAGTAGAAAAAAATTGAAGCTGAAGAATAGGAGGAAAGTGGTGAAAATATTCCAAAAGTAAGGGTAGTTACATCTACCAGGCCTTGTCAGATGGGTGTTTGAGTTAGGTGTTTTATCAAGAGCACTTGTATTGAAGCACCATTGGATGGATCCAATGGACAGTCTAAATGTAGTAGGACTGAATTCCATATTGAAGAAGAGATACTTGAAATAGAGGCACCCTAAATAGAGTTATCTAACAACTAAACATGTGAAGAAGTATCTAAGAAAGAAACACCTTTGTTAATGAGGTTAAGGAAGAGGTTGATGAAGAAAATTTGAGGGGTAAAATCGCTAAGAAGAAAGTTAAAGTAATTGTTACACCATTAGTTTCCTCGATTCCTGAAGTGCATGTTGTTATAGCAAAATCAAAGGAATGAGAGGAACAATCCAATGAATGAAATAAATAAGAACCCACATTGGAATAAGAAAGCATTCCTTCACTAGTTAAGTATGAAAGTCATGCTCTCACTCAACAAATAAATGAATTAAAAGAGGAAATTGAAAAGCTGAAGAAACAAATTTCCACAGTAAAATAAAAATTTCAATTTAAGAAACAAACAAGCTTAGAAATCATAACAAAGGCAACAAAAATCATGTCACTTACTAAAACAATGAAAAAATATGCATGGGTTGTAGACAAATGCATAAGGAGGAAGTTCGCTTGGTAACATCCATTATTTCAGCTGGGGTTCAGGCGGAAGAATAGGATGTGGAATCTCAAACTGCCATTTCACAAGAACCTACTAATCATGCTACTATTACAAAAGAATTGATAGATGACGCAGAGCAGGATGGAGAAAATCAGTTTGTTTTTCCACAAGAACCTATTAATGATGCTACTACTCCACAAGAACTAGTACTTGAAATAAAGTATACCAAAATAAACCAAATTTCTAGCACACAGTGACCCATTAACAATGCTACTGCTCCAGAAAACCAACAACTGAGATAGCACAATAGAGGGGGAATTTAAATGAAAAAATATTGCAGAGAGTTGTTGAGTATGCTAAAATAATAACAATGGGTACAAATCAATCTAAATCTAAATATCCATTTAAATCGACACTTTTTCTTTGAGGATCTACACAAATGGAAGGATTTTGTAATCTCAATGAAAGGTGAAGTTATCTCTCTGAGTAAACACAAGGATATTCCTTATAATTTTAAGAGGACTTAGTGAAAAATTAAGGCAGAAATGAATTAAGAAATACTATGGGTAGGTGAATTGCAGAAAGAAGTAAAGTTACTACAACAAGAGAGGGGGATGATGTATGAGATTTTAGAGAATCCATTGATTTGTGGATATCCTCCTCTTTCCCACCCCCTGTATATGTAAGAAAATATCTTATTCTTCCAATTAGCAAGAATTAAAGAGAAATTAACATATGTAGTAGAGGAACTTCAAGCCTTCTTAGAAACATTTTATAAGGAATAATTTTCAAAGAAACATCTATTATGTGAGTTTTATGTACATGATCATGCTTATTTTGGACCGATAAATTCAAATATTACATCTTATGTTGGAGATGTTCAACTAAATAACTTCATGTCATTTATGCAGAACCAAGTCAGTTGGAGGGATTCCTCTGCTACTATAACAACGAATGAGTGGGTTATGAAACTATTTATCCAACATGAGTCAAGGCCCACTAAAGCAGTTTCAATAGAATATAATAGGATGTGGAAATACCTAGCCACCGAAAGGAGTTTGATGGAATTCAAGAACAAGGCTCCAGAATATTGTCTTAGTAGTGTTAGTGTGATGAGATTGAAGGCACTAGAAGGAATTAGCGATATATGGCAAGATTGTAGGGGGAAGGGAAAGGAAAGAAAACCCCGACAGATTTCAAATTTTTTAACATGCACTTTCTAGGATACCTCAATATGTATAGTGTATTAGGAAAACTGGGCCTAGTTGGTATGGACTCCAGTTTATATTTCCACTTATTTGGTTCCCTATTTACAAGTATTAGCAGTTGTACAATATTAATGATAAGTTTTGGGAAGTGGAATTGTTTGTCTCTCAAGCGTACAAAGCACTAGCTAAAGACATGTGAGGGAAATTTGTTTTTTCAAGGTTCCATTCACAGTATATTATAAATGAGTTATAAGGGTATGCATGAGAACATGCAAATGTTTAAGCCAGGGATAGATGTTAGGACGCAAAATTGGGATCTTTTCACATCTACTTTCCCTGCCTTTTCTTATTATTTAGACTCTTAATGTCATTCCTTCTCTCTATGATAGCCATCATTGACTAAGGTATGTTTCCCTTTTATATTTCATCCTTATTATGTAGTTTTTTCTTGTAATTAGACATAAAATATAACTGATTTATCATATTTTAGTAATGAATTGACAAATGGTTGTGTTAAAGAGTCAAACTATGGCTAATTCCGATCCTAGAAGCCCCTCCTTTGATGGTCCTTTTGACATTTGGATTCCCCTTGATGGAAACTCCCTTCACCTAGAAAATTACAATTTTTTCACTCTTACAATTGTCTCAAAATCAATTCTAGCCCAAGCCACCCCTCTTAAAGTTGGTTGTATAATGCTTAGAGAAGTTTGACCACTCTACTAGAGAGTTTCCTAAGAAGAATAATCCTCTGAGGGATAATAATAATGGTCAAATAAACAACAAGTCTAAAAAAAAGGTAAAAAGGAATGCTCCTACTTATCAAGAAGGAAATAATTGACCTCCCAAGAGGACAAGAAATGCCAGGTATGATGAAAATAATCTTCTTGAAAAACAAGATTAGCATGATCTCATTTCATCTTTCTCTACTATGTCTTCAATGGACACTTTGGATCATTAGTTGAATGATAGTTAAGCCTTAAGGAATTTCACTAGATATAAAAGCATTCTCTCAAATTTAGTTGAGATGAAGACTAATCTATATATTATTCTTTGAGATAATTCCACCTACCCTGTGAAAGGGATAGGAATTGTTACAATGGAATTGAACTATGGTCAAACCATACATCTTCATCAAGTCTTGTATGTTCCCTATTTAAAGAAGAATTTCATTTCTATTTCTATGATGCAAGACAATTATTTTAAGGTAGCTTTCATTGATGGAAAGGTATGTGCATGGCGTAGGAGCTTCACCTATTCTTTTAGTCTTGGGTTCAGAGTCGATGGTATTGATCAAGTTGGTGGAAGTCTTTTCGGAGCACTGGCATGTGATACCTCTATTCAATGTGAGCTATGGCACTAGATGTTTTCCCACTTACATTACAAAGTGAGCTATGGTTACTAGATATCAACCATGAAGGATTATGTCAAGGTTGTGCAGTTGGGAAACATAAAAAGTGACCATTTCCTTCTAGTGAAATAAACACAACTAATATAATTCAATTAATCCATTCCGACCTATATGATACCTTTCCAGTAACTTCATTGGGAGGATACTCATACTATGCAATATTTTTGGATTAATTCTCCTGCAAAACATGGATTTATTTCTTGAAGAAGAAGGATGAAGCTTTCAAATGGTTATGTTCTATGAAAGCATTGGTGGATAATGAAATTGGAACGAAGATCAATATTTTGTTAATTGATAATGGAACTGAATGTGAATCAAATGAATTCAATTAGTTTTTCAAAGAGGTAGGCATTAAGAGGGAGACACCTATTCCATATACTCTAGAGAAAAATAGTGTTCTTGAAATAAAGAATCAAACTATTATGGAATTCACCTGTGCTACGATCTATGATCAATCTCTACTGAAGTTTTTGCAGGGAGAAGTTGTTGAAAAATAATAAGAACCTCAAATGGATGAGCTTATGCCCAATGTTGATGGCCTGATGGAATCTCTTGATCAACATCCTTGTGATCTCTCTACCTCAAGAAAAATACCACTATGGCTTTGGGATACTCTTCAAGATGCATAAAATCATTTTTCCCCTAGAGGAATGTTTCAAGAAAGTAAGAAGCCTAAAAAAAATCAAGGATACTTGACTACCATGTGTATTATCATTCAAGATAAAGCTTTGACTTTTGAAGAATTTTTATAGAACCAATTATGGAAAGATGCAATGAGTGATGAGTATGAGTAAATCATGAAGAATGATGTCTTAGAAGTGATTCCTAGACCCAAGGATAATTTTGTGGCCACTTTAAAATAGATCTATAAAATCAAACATGGAGCAGATGGAAGTGATAAAAAATATAAGGCAAGGTTTGTGGCTCGTGATTTCTTTAAAAATGAAGGAGTTGACTCTAACGAAATATTCACACCATTTTCTCAATACAACACTATTCTATCCATAATTTCTCTTGTTTCCAATCAAGGATGGAACCTACATGAAATTAATGTCAAGACTACATCTTTGCATGGCTCACTAAAGGAGGGACTCTACGTGGGACAACTTTAAGTGTTTGAAGAGTAGGATAAAAGGACACATGTATGCATGTCGAAAAAATACCTCTATGGCTTAAAGAAAACTCCTGGGTTTGGTATGAGAGGATTGATAACTATATTATGAAGCTAGGATTCGCAAGGTGTTATGTTTATCCAAACTTATACTTCAATTTTGGAAAGGACATGCCAGTCATTTTGGTCTTGTATGTCAATGATATGTTTCTGACTCGTGCAACCTCTCTTATTGATCAATGCAAGAGGGAGTTGACTTTTGAATTTGAGATGAAGGACGTAGGAATGATGCATTACTTCCTAGGCTTTGAGGTCTAGAAAAAGTGAGGCAAATTTTTCCTTTATTGAGGAAAATACATTAGGAAGTTGTTAGAAATATGGAGTATGGTGGAATGCAAGTATTTGTCTACTTTGATGCAACTAAATTCCAAGAATATATGTAGAAGTGTTTCTAATCCAAAATTAGAAAATCCTTTTGAATATAGAAAATTTGTGCAGGACCTAATGTTCTTGGTGAACACTTAACTACACATATGCTTCATTGTAAACACTTTGAGTCAATTCATGGTTGAGCCTCATAAGGTATATTGGGTTGGTGGAAAGAATTTTCTAAGACATTTTCATGGAGCTAACAACTATGGACTGAGATACACTTTTGGGATTTTGAGGCTACATGGATATTTTGACGCTGACTCAGTTGCCACTGGGGTGGACTGAAAAAGAACATGTGGATGTTGTTTTTATTTTGGATCTACTACGATTTCATGGATGATTTAAAAATAAATTTTTCTTTCACGAAGCATTGTAGAGGTTGAATATATTGTAGCTTGTATGGCCTATCGTGAAGCTATGTGGTTGAGGAAGCTCTTAAGTGAGATATTTGAGCATGTGTTGGATAACACCATCATTTATTGTAATAATCAAAGCAGGATCTATCTCTTAGAGAATCTCATGTTCCACAACTGATCCAAACATATTAATATTAGGTACCACTTTATCCGAGATATGGTACAACAAGGAGCAATAAGGGTCCATCAAAATAGGATAGATGAACAATTTGCATACATCATAAGAAAATCCATGTTCTTAATATTTAGAGAGAGGCTTAGAGTCATGTGAGTACACTCTCATGAGGGTGCCGCTTTAGTTGGACATTAAGCTTTTGGAGCTCCTTGGGGCCTTAGGTACTTCCTAGCACTATATGGGCATAGTGTGAGTGGCTCACCTTCCCCTATGGAGTATATATCCCAACAAGCTTGAGCACAAAGTGAGTGGCTCACCTTCCGCTGTGAACTACACTATCTAACGATAGGGTGAGTGGTTCACCTTCCCCTCTGGAGTATGTTATATGAAAATAGGATGAGTGGTTCACCTTAGCTTGTGGATGCCCCAACATACATTCTACCCTTGAAGTCTAGGACTCTTGGGAAGCACCACGCATTTTGAAAATAAGTTCGGGAAAGAGGTTAGGGTTAAGTAGTACTATAGATGGATTCATAAAATAATTTTATTGCCTATGACTAGTATGCATGATGTTCAACGACTTGATCTCTAAGGATAAGATCGGATAGATGTTCTTGTCCCTAGACATGAGGACTTGGCTTAGTCATTTTCCTAAGGGTGGAAGGTCTTTTGGGCCACCCTCTTTCAATCCTTTCTTATTGATCTATAATATCAATCTTCAATAAAGATGAGGAAATTTGTAGAGATGGTATATGACAGACATGATGGCATAGTGGTGGATGGACATGGTTAGTTGGAATTAATCCCTAACTGAGAGGGAGTGTTAAATAATGAAACAAGGGCTAATTACCCATCCTAGAATACCCTCCTTTGATGGCCCTTTTCACATTTTAATTCCCCTTGATGGAAACTACCTTCACCTAGAAAATTAAAATTTTTTCACACTTACAATTGCCTCAAAATCAAGTCGGCCCCATGGTGCCCCTCTTTAAGTTGTCCTTACGATGATTAGAAATGTCCTATGATGCCAAGTTGATCCATATAAATATGAATTCATTTCACATCATTTGGTAACTCATATCATTGCATCATTTATCCTCTCTTTATTGGTTCATACATAATCTAAAATTTCTTTTTTTCCACTTGTGCGAGGACCTTCTTAGGCATCTTTAAATTTTGTGTTGACTTCCTTTCACAACAAACTTTGAGTAGCATTGAACGAGGACATAATGAGACTATTTTGCTATGTTTTGACTTGAAGAAAATCTATTTGGGAGGTTTTATATCCTGGCATAGATTTCAAGGTTTTTAGGGTAGGTTGACGAGCATTGACCGTAGGAAGACCACAGGATGTTGACTTTGGTTTATCGACTTTTGATCTCTATTTTAGGATGAATTTAACCATTTGAAGAGGTTGATTTCCTTTCTCATTTGAACAAGCTAATTGGAGGTTAATTGAATATTGTTTAATCATCATTGATTATAATGGCTAGGGCATGTTGACTATTGTTGATTATTGTAGAAATGCCGACGAAATCACTTTGATCAGAGTGGGACTCATCTCATTGGTTGGTATACTTTATTGGCAGGTAAAAATTTTGACTATGACTATTTTACTAAATCGGATTTTCTCTCTCTACTGAACATTTTATATTGATTACTAAAAACGATTGGTTGGGTTTTCCCCTTGTGGGGTTTTTCCCTCACATTAGCCTAAACCAAAGTGTTAATTGTCTTGGCTTGTATTCTTGTACATATTTTTTATGATGTTCAAAGTGAAATTGTTACTAGGCTAACAAGAGATTGAAGTAATTGTTACAAGCATAGCACATACCATAAAACTTAATAGGTTGTTTCAGTTTGTGTGGCTTGTTGTGGTGTTGTTACAAGACAATCTCTCACCAATTTTACATTGCAAAGGATGAAACAAAGACTTTCTTGATGTTATTGATGCACACTGAGCTAGTTTTGGATACTCTGTTCTCCTATTATCTGTAATGAAAACCGATTTTAAGAGACACCTCGTCAAATCTATATTGACTATTGAAATGATATATTCATGGATAACATAGTTGTCTGAGTTCAAATAGTTAGGAATCCCATGTGAAATAGCATAATTTATGCTTAGTGCATATCATTGATAATATGTAGTTAATTCCAAGGAAAATGAGATGGATGTTACAAATATTTTTCCTTATTAACTTATATATTTCTTTCAATATTACATGTAGATTAAAGATATAAATAAATACACATCATGCAATATCACTAATATTTTTTTCTATTCACACCATATTAACTAGCAAAGACAATACATAAATGCCTTATAGTAATTTTTTTTGCAATTACTTTATCTCTAAATATAATCTTGATGTAAAACTAAGCTAAACATTAATTTTTCTTGTTATTATTATTTTATCTTATTTTTATTATTTTTAAAAGTAACATCAAGGGACAACATCTCACCCAATTGTACTCAATTTCAAATATTTGGTGGAGGTTAGAATAACCCATGGAAGGTGAGAATAACCCCTTCCACTTCTCCCACCACCCATCCTTTGTAGAGCATTTTCAAAGGGTATTATTGGTATAAATTTTATAGAAGAGGCCAAAAAATAAAAAAATATTACAAAAACATTTAATGAGTACTAGATAAAGGCATGTTGATTCGGAATCCACCAAGTTCTATGATATGACCTAAAAGCGTTTGGTCCATACCCATCATTTCCACCTCATCATGTTGTTTTTCTACAATCTCATCTTCTTTGAAAAAATAACCCAATAAATATTGTGGACTTTGAGGGAGTATAATTAGGAAATCTAACCATCTTCACAACCATCCATATTCACAACCATTTGATGAAGAACAATGCACTCAAAATTTAGGGATTTTATTTTCCTCTTTTGGCTATATCCATTTGTTCATTCAAAAATATAATGGAAACAACAAAAAACATAGTCTTGCTTGAAACACTCCATATACTGGTGAAAAGTGACTATTTATGTTTCTTTAGTGTCATTTAATTTCCATCTTAATTTATTCATCTTTGCAAAAAAAATAAATAGGAATAAGATATCTAAAAACAGTTAATTCAACTATTATTTATGTTTTGCTGAGAAGTTACATGGGAGTAAAACTATAAATGTGCAGATTTATTAGTGTTTAATATCCACCAAAATTTATGCAATCAGATGTAGTTGAGAAAAAAATTAATTGATCCACTTCCCATCTCAAATTATTAGTTCTTTCCAGAGTAAGCTTATAGGATACTGAAATAATGATCAATGTAGATTATAATTTTTTATGGTATTTTTAGCCCCACAACACATTTAATATGGATACTAAAATATTATAATTGTAGGTAAAAGTAATATATTTTTTGTTATTAATATATTTATATTTTCAATATTGCATGTAAATTGGATATAGAAAGAAATCGACAATGCAATATCAAAAATATTATTTTCTATTCACACCATATTAGCTAGTGAAGAAAGTACACATATGCCACATACTAAAAGATTCTTTTTTCAATTACTTTATTTCTATATAGAAACTTGATTTAAAATTAATGTGAAAATGAAGTATTTTATTGTGGCACAATACTTTTTGTTATTATTATATTATATTTTTTATTATCGTTTAATGTAAAATTTATAAAATTTTGTGACAACATTTTCCCCATAATGAGTTGTAGACCATCTCTTTGCCCAAAGCTATTTTAATATCTCTTCATATATATTCATATAAATAAAGAGAGAAAGTAAAGGAAAATTCGTTTAATGTTGGCCATAAATAAAATATTTCAATGTCTACATAAAAAAAATGATATCATATCAGTTATATATAGAGATATAGAGAGAAAGATAGAACTTTGTAGTTATTAGTATTATTTAATTTTTAATAGGAAATTGGTAAGTGACATTCAAAAAATATTAATAGCAAAACTTGATATTTAATAAAATATTTTAGTATTGAAAATAAAAAGAAAAATTCAATGTTATATTTTAATCTAGAGAATCTTCCATACATAAATTAATTCAATGTGAATGTTGACTAAAATATTTCAATGTCAACTATCTATATAATATATACAAATATATTTTAAATTAAAAAGATTTTATTAATTTGTTGCTCAAACAACATTTGAAGGTGAGTAACATGGTTATAAATAAAATAATTCAATAAACATGTTCAGTAAAGTATTTCAATACCAATATATGTATAATATACAAAGTAATTGGATAATATATATATATATATATATATAGTTAAAATATTTTATTAGTGCATTGATCAAAATTAAGAAGATGTGTAATGTGTTTTATGTTAGCACGGATTTACCCATGATGAGAGTTATGAACAATAGAAATAGATCAAATTTCTAGCTATACAAACCTTTTCAAATTAAGTGAATTTCTCCACCCTTGATAAATCCAAAGTTAAAATAAATGTATTCTAATTCTTGAAATAGATAATATTTATAGAAATCGACCGATTTTTTTGTTGTAAAACTTTTTCAAATTAAATGAATTTCTCCACCGTTAATAAATCCAAAATTAAAATAAATGTATTCTAATTTTTCAAATAAAAAATATACTTACCAAAACAATCTTTTAAATTAAACAATTACAAATAAAAAATAATACGAAAAAAATTATAAATTATACATTACAAACTTATAATTTTTTAATATCACGTGCATTCTTTCCATTCAATATCAAGAATCTAAATAAACCAAAAATAAGATATTCAGAATGGTTTAGAAACACACGCAAACACATATTAATAAAATAACATGAGAATGGTCTAGAAACACACGCGAACACATATTAATAAAATAACATGAAAATAAACACGAAAACATTTCACAATCCACATCCACCTATCAAAGTGACGAAGGCATATCAAAATGAAAACCATGTACATGTACCATTATTGCACTTCTTATTAGTCCCTGGGTCACACTACTAGCCCTAATTACACACATCAAACCATTTTACAATGAGTAACAATCCATTTAAGTGGAATGGATTTTGATCATATATTTTATTTCTTAAAATCTACACAAATGGAAATTTTCAAAAATCTTAAATTCATTTTAATATAAATACAAATTAGAGAAACACAAATTTTATAGCATATTCTATAAGATATAATATCAAGGGAGAAAATACCTTTCCACATTGCTAGTGAACACATTCGATAGACGTATATATTTTGACTTGGGGTTGAGGAAGGTTTGTGGACTTTTCGTATAACTAGCAATTGTCCCAAAACGTACAAAGAGAGGCCGATAGGATTATTAAACTGGAGTTGTTGAATTGTTCTAGAAGAGGTAATTGGTTTGTGGAAAACCTTGTTTTCTTGGACTGGATCATTGTGTAATTATTTTTCTTTAGATGTTTTGTTTATATCTATATTACAAGGAATACATTGAATGTCTTATTTCATTTTAGAGTAATTTAATTACCCAAAATCAAGAAACCTCTATAGATGGCCAAGCATATACAAAGAATACATCCCATTCATATGCAATACCATATCCATCTTTTGTTTTCTCTGAGTAAAATTTCAAAAGCATGAACACATGCCATTTCATATGCACAATAAACCCAACTTCTAAAATTTCAATGCTTGGATGCATCCCATTCATATGCTACAGTAAACCCGTATTTTCCTTAAATTTCAATCCATAAACACGTCCATTCAAGAGCCATAACAGAACCACAAAAAAAAAAAAAAAACCTGACTTGTTAATATATTATCTACTCAAAGAGAGGTAAGACAAAAGGACAACACTATCTACGGATCCTCTGTGTCTCTGAAGGAGATGAGGAGCGTCCCATGACCCATTAATGCATTGTCTTCTCAGGAGTGCGAGGTAAGACAAAAGAAAATCACTAGATATGGATGTTTCATGTCTTCATAAGGCCTTCATAAATATTCATTTATTTTGTAAATACAATAATTTGATTGCATTCTAACACTGTAAATACTAAAAATGAGCCCATAAAGAGCAGATAATAAAGAAGGAAATGGTTCAATCATAGACTGGAAATCAGGAATGGTGATTATTTTATAACAATTGAATCCACCTTCTAATAAAATCTTCTTCCATTCTTTCTTTGTTCTTTCCTTCTCACCAGAGCAGTGCGCCACCATTACCAGATCAAATACTAGAACTAAATTAGGATCCAAAACTGGCTTCTCTTTCTGGCCACCATTATTATTATCACCGCCTCTGTGATTAGAGTCTAGCACCACTACGTCAACAAAAATGAGCTTCCCTGTCTCTAGGATCGCCTTCCTGTAGCTCTTCAGTATGTTAATACAGTCCTCGTTAGCCCAGTCATGCATGATCCATTGATGACATCACACAAACAAATTGTATAGTCAAAACGTGCTCTCAACTCATTCTAATTCAATTACATGACAACTCACCAAGTTCAAGGCTTACCTTCATGAATATGGTGTCCGCGGAGGGCATGGTTTCAAACATGTCTCCACCTATGTGCTTCACACCTATTTACATACATTTATATGTATAAGATTGCTATGCATATATATCAATGGTGAAGCAAAGGTGTTGTTAGTAACCTGGTAGATGGGGAGTAGTGGCCACAACATGAAGGAGGTCATAGTTGATGCCTCTGATGGAAGGATAACACTGCAACATTGCCTCAATTGTCTCCTCTGCAAGACCAGCCTCTCAAGGAAAATCAGAGAATGGAAGTCAAATTTCGAAAAGCCGATAGGATTATTAAATTAGCATAAACAAAAACAAGAAATTGGCATGATGATTTGATGTTTGAAACATCAAACAAGGTTGCACAGCCTTGTGACTTTAAATATGGTTTTTTTTTTTCAAGTTTGCTTGAAGATTGACTACCAACGTAACCCCAAGATCCCTCGCATATTTTATTTTCACCATGCTTTTAAATTGCAAATTAATAATTCGTATTTCCTTTTGACACTTGTGCCTTCCATGTCACTCTTCGATATCACCCATTGGACAATTATCGCTGCCCTATTCAAAAAAACTTAAAACCATGTGAAATAATAAAAAAAAATGGTTTAACCTTCCCTGCTATATCAAGAATACAGCAAACCAGCTATGGCTACCTGCAACAAAATAAGGTAAAAATGTCATGGTGCATATATACAAGGCAATACTGAACAAATTAATCAATTAATGTTAACCTTCATCTTCTACTGGCTTAAGTCTTTACTTGGGCATTCTCGTCTACTTATTTACATGGGTCATCTCCATAATATAGGTTCTCGACATTCAACTGATGGTATTGAGAAAAATAACAAGTAATTAAACAAGAAATGATCGAGTTGATAGAATTTTCAGAGAGTGAACTGAAAATGACCGAATGATTTCTCTCTTAACCCTATATTGAAGGTTAAAGTGACTTTCTAGGAAGCTTAATTGAAATTCCTTGCATACCTAAGGATTAATAGGCTGAATAAAAGAAAGTGACAAGCAGAATATTCCAAGGATAATTTTTGGCAAAGTAAGAGAAGTTATTAATAGGCAATGAGAAGGAACATCATTGAGAAAGACATTGAGTGTCACAACAGATTATTTTTTCAGCAAGCCTCCTATTTGCCCTGTGACCCAGTTATCATTCCCAAGTCCATAGCTAAGCCCTTAGGCACTATAAGAGCAATCTAACCATTTGTCTTTATTTAATGGATTTGTATATACAGCTCTACACGTACAAGACCCTAAAACAAAAGATATCAAGCCATATTAAAAATACCTAAATGTGGACATACACCACAAGTTACAACTACAATGTTTTGAACTTTGCTCCCTTACTAAAGAGATTAGGATAATTTTTATCGAATCTCTCCAATTACAAGAATTGGGCATCTCACAGCTTTATATATAATGGAGGGCATCCTGCTGCATTTACATTTTGACATCTCATACGTATTATGTACAGAGAATAGGCGGTGTATCATTGTCTTAAAAATAATCAATAAAAATATTGCCAATATTGTTGATAATAGTCACCCTTGCTCTCCTACTTTTTTCATAAGAGATGTTTTCTACCTTATTTTAGACACAATCTTTGGCAATTTGGCACTTATTAGCAAATTGCAATAAGACAACATATACTGTCTTGAATAGTGGCTCATAATGGTAATGGGATGTTAAGTTAGTGCAATATATAATGTCATAAAATCATCTATGTTATCTTGCACTCCCATAAATAATCAGTATTGGCAATTGTCACCAGTCTTTTCCTATCATTATACTTTCCCACAAATATTTTCTCCATTATTTCACTAATCTTTGATGTTATACAGCCACCTTGTTCCTTTCAGGTATAGTTCACTCACATTTCACATAGTTCCTTGGACATCTAGGAGAATATATAGCTATTTGCAGCAAACAATTCCCCAACGCGATGGCAAAGAATCTTTTACTTAATAATACCAGAACAACAGATAGATGTTATGTAGAAAAGTATTTCATCATTCAGAGTTACAAAGTTGTACTTGAGGCTCATTAGAAAGGCATCTAGGCAACCCTTTTGGCTGCATTCTATTGGACAATAGAGATCTTGCAGATTCAGCTCCCTACTAAGATTGGGCTTTAAAACAGTAATTCTATTCTTTAGGTTGTCACTCACATGTCAAATTTTGTGTCACTGAATTCAATATCGAGCATAATTGAAAAGAAATTTAACCAACCCTAGAATGTATGATGTTCACCTCGTTTGAAAAGAACAGTAAGCCAAATTTATCATAGATTGTGATTACTTAAAAAGGGCATATCAGTTTTGCTTAGTACTTACATGTATAACAAGTACTCAACATGTTAACATTCTGCAAAAATAAGAGAAAATGTTATTAGAATTTCTGCCTAAGGTTTTGAATGTTTCTAGAGATAGAAATTTCAATACAACAAAAAACCATGGTTGTAAAAGTTTTGATGAGAAGGAAGCTTCATTGGTTTACTTTGTAGATATCAAACCAGAATGTAAGTTTCACTCGGATGAGCACACGTAGTCCTGATAGTATAGCACTGTGAAGAATAACACCCCTCAACCTTGGTAAGCGGGCTGCCAAGTGTAACGTGGGTCTGCTCCCAACAGACTGCCCATACAAAATCAAATGCTCCTGCCCAACTCCATACTCTCTCTCCAGACATTCATAAACTGCTTCTATGTCTGTATATGTGTGGTGCTCAGTAGGCTGTAAAGAGCAAAAAGCTATATCAAAAACCCGAGCTTCAAACTTTATGCAGAGAAATCGTAAGACAAGTACAAGTAACAAGAGAAAAGAACCATGCTACCATAATCAAGCTCTTGAATCACACATGACGCGATGATTATAGTGGGTCTGCCAGCTGAATCTATCCAGAGGTGCCAAACAGAGTTTTTACAAATTGATTGCAAATGGACAGCTATGAAATCTAATCTCTAGGCTATGCAGACTCCGTAGGGCATCAAATAGGGCTATCTGAAGATAAGTAATCTATAGCTTTTCAGTTTTTTATAATTTACCAACAGGTTAGTCAAAACTCCCCCCAAAATAACAAAAAAAATATTGGGATTGTTTTTCCAGAATCAGATCAAGCAGAAAAACAGAATCATTTTTTCCTTCTGAGGTGAAAATAAAAACAGTGAATATAGCTTTTGGCCCACCAAACTTCAAATACTGTGTTAGAAATATTTGAGAGACAAAATCCACATCTGTGGTAGATTTTGATGGATAAAGAAATAAGAAACAAGTGAGAGAAAAGAAAACAGATTCAAAAATTAAAGCTTCTCGTCTTATATTATCCCTCTATGGCAAACTCTTCTCTTCCCCTTGTAAGGACTCTAGACACCATATATCTCCACAATGGTATGATATTGTCCACTTTGGGCCTAAGCCCTCATGGATTTGTTTTTGGGCTTTACCCTAAAAGGCCTCAAAAAAAGGCCTCATACCAATGGAGATATTTGTTCATCCTTATATACCCATGATCTTCCCCACTTCTAGTCAATGTGGGAATTTGGTCGTATACCCAACACCCTTATTGCATAATTAATAGGTCACGCAAAACCATTCAGCAAAAACTGCCATATAAAATAAAAGCACTATCTCTATGGTTAAATCCCTTGCGTTTTTTCCATGGATTCATCGTATTAAAGAAATATGGATTGAAACTGTTGAAAAAATTGGGTTCCATGCATAGCCACTATCTACCACGCTACTTTTCCTTGTACAAATTTATTAGTAAAACCCATTGATATTGAAAACCAAAATCATATCTACTTCTATCAATAAAAAAAATTGAGAATTTCATTCCAATGCATCAAGAATTTCATCTCGATCGATTCTTTTGCTCAACATAACAGCAACAAAATAGAATCGCCAGGATAAACCATGCAAACACTCTTTTAAAAAAACATAAATTAAGTTCAAAACAGAGAAAAAAACAACAAAAATAAAACACTGTAAAATCCAAAGTGCATGGCCATGTAACAAAGAAAATAAACTTGAACAAAAAACAAGGCAAACCAATGCAATGCAGAGTATTGAAGAAAATGATGAGATAAAAGTGAGAACCTGCTTTGCGAGATACTTAATACTAATCAGTGCTTGCCAAAATCCAGGGAAGAAGAACAGTGCTTGTCAAAAGGTAGGGAAGAAGAAGAACAACAACAAGTGGCAGGGAAAAAGCAGTAAAAATATCTTCAAGAGTGACATAAAAGAATGGGAAAAAGTAGCAAGGAAATTCAACCGATATTTGGAAAAAGCAGTCACACTTCAAATCTGATGCAGGAGCACTCAGCCCAAGGGAAATCGTTGTAAATAGTAGACATAGGGGGTCATCCATTTTTGGAATTAGTTTCCTAAGTTCCAAGTCAGTTTAATATTTAGGCTTTTAAGTGTGATTTAATTAGATGTTCTCGAAATAAATAAATCAGAATATAGGAACTAGGGAGAGATTTTAGGCATAAAAGCAATGAATGTGGACCATTAAGTGATAAGGAGGCTTTTCTATTTTAAAACATGGAAAAGATGGAATAAAGCCTCAAGAGGTTTTTTTCACATATATGCATGCATGTAGAAGTTTTAGGCTTTTGATCTCAATGGTTATTATATATATGAATGTAAGCCTACGTGCAAGGGAGAGGCCACGATTGTTGAGAATCTGGCTTATGAGAGAGAGGCCCTTAGTGTTGATAATCGGGCCTGGGAGAGAGGAGGCCAGTAGTGAGTAAAATCTGGCCTGTGTGTATATGTATGAGACTGAAGTCTCTCAAGAGTCAATGTAAATTCATGCCTTCATATTAATATAAGCAGAGTTTCGTGACTATGCCAGAACATAGGAAGTGAATGTTCTGTGATTAGAGTGAGAGGAGGACCGAGCGGAAGCATTGTTATTGAAAGCTTTTCCATCTGTGTATCGGAATTAATGGTGTCCTATTAATGTATATGTGCATGTATCAGACAGCTTATTTTACTGTGTATTGAAAGTGTTGAATCCGCTTTAATTTCCTGTATGATATGTAATTGAAGCTTTGTGATCATTTCCTTTTTGTTGTGGCGTATGAAGGCTCCTTAATTATTTTCCAAGTTCTATCAATATCTTTGTTTACACAGGGAATACATGACTTTTTCTATAACCGGAACACTGTTCCGGACATGAATCTTTATTACATTCAATTCATGATATATCGGGTCTGACTAACTATCGCATCAGAGGAGTGGAGCCTTTCGGAACTGCCGAAGTGTAAGCTCTGACAGTCCAGAGCCAAATTACTATAAAGGGAAGCTTAATGTAGTATTGGGTCTGCGAGACCTTTAGGACTGTGCGTACCAATAGCCGGATCCGAATTATTATAAAGAGCAGTTTGAAGGGGCATCGAGTCCGCAGACCTTTACATTACAAAACCGTCGATACGAATCCGACGATATGATGGATCCGAAATCCATATAGGGAGGAGTTGTAAGAGGCATCGGATCCGTGACTATCGCATATGTGCGACTATCGTATCGGAGGAAGGAAGGGCTTAAGTGTTGTTGCGACGGCCGATAGCTGGACCCGCCGATAATTATAAGGCGGGGACATAAAATTTGAGATCTGCGTATGTTGATTGGAGCAGGAATTATATGGTTTTCCCTTATATTAACATATATATGTGGCCGCAGGGTTTTATTGTGTTGCCCATGTATTTATATATATGTGGTTGCGGTTTTAAAGCCCAGCATAATGAATAAAGCGGATGGGTGGTGGATTCCCATTGTTATAAGGGTGTCGATAGTTATATTGGGGAAGATTAATGTAAGTCCATAGTTTGAAAGGCTTAAAGCCTAGAAGGCTTCCGATAGGGGTTTGTGGGGTATTAACCACAGGTCCAAGGGTTGAGAATTGGTTTAGAAAGGGGATTTTGGCTTATACCAAGACTTCTTTTCATCAAGTGGTATCAAAGCAGGGAAAATTTCCTGCGGGGGAAGGATTCCAGAGAGCAGAAGTTGGTATCAGAGAAGGATTTAAGTCAAGGCAACATTACTATCAGAACATAAATAAAGGGGGGAAGATTTTTGTGAAGAGGAACTTACACACAGGAAAAGGTAATGAGATGAAGGATAAAAGGCTACAGTGGGAGATTCCAGCAGAGGCATGGATCAAACAGGAATAGATAATTCTTTAAAGGAAAGAGAAAGTAAGATTGCTTAATGCAAGTTCTGAAGGAAAAAGGACTTGAGAACCCAACCAGAGGACAAGCCATTCAAAGTGCAGAAGAATGGGTGGAACAAGATCATGCTGAGATCTTGAAAGAGAGGTAATATGTTATGTTTTGTTTTAAATTAAGAACGTGTGTTTTCATGCCAATGCACAGGTGACAGCAAGAGAAGATGTGAGAGAAGAACCAAGTGAGTTCTTAAAGACAGAGTAAGGAGAATACTCTGATAGAGAAGTGGTAGTGAACCTGAAGAATCCAATAAGAAATTGGATAGAGTGGACAACTGAAGTGTTCTCAAGAGAGAGTGAGAGATTGCAGAAGCCTAGAAGGAGCAAAGGTGTTGCTCAGGAAGAGGTTCCAGACAGAGGACCACACTTACCAAAAGACTGAGTGAGGAGAGCTTAGTGAGGTAAGATTGCAGCCAGGAGGACTATCTGTTGCAGAGGCTTGTTGCAAAGGAGCTCATGAAGAAAGAAGAGAAGAAGATGACTACTGTAGCCATAGCAGAGGTTCAGATAAAAGCCACAGTAGAGGATATAAGAAAGAGGATGCCAAGGCAAATGGAAAGAAGATGAGTCAAGAGGAAATTGACAAAGAGGTTGTTGAATTGAAAGAACAACTCAATGCATTAAGGAGAATGCTTGAGGAAAGCCAGAGACTAAGTTGGGTCTTAAGTAAGAAGCCAGTAAAGTGGCATAAGTTGCAGAGAAGGTTGCAACAAAAGGAAGTGAAGTGGTTGAAGGGAAAACTCAAGGAAGTTGAAATGGAAGAATTCATTTGTGAACTAGAACAAGGAGAATTTCTGGGAAAATGTGAAGATGAAGACTTGAAGACTGAAACTTCAAGTAAGGCCGGAAGGTCACATGGTTTTAAATCTGACAATTTGTGTATGTTTGCAAGTCAAAGACAATTGGCTAATATTGTCATGAAGAAGGAAAAAGACCAACATAATGAAAATTCTGTTCTGGAAGAGCATGAGGTAGATAGATCTCATATACAGCTGGAGAAGATGATCATGGAGGATCAGAGAAGAGGTTCAGAGGAATGCCACAGAGATGAGATGACTGTAGAAGTTCGAGAAAGAGAGATTGCAGTAATGAAGGTACAATTGCAAGTACTAGAAGAATGGCTGCAAAAGTAGGAAAATCAAAATAGAAAATGGATCTTTCCAGTGAAAGGAAAGAGAGTGATTTGGCAACCATTGCGAAGGAGGTTGAGGCAAATTGTGATTGCCTTGTTAAAAAAGGAACTTAAAGTTCTTGAGCCAGAGATGGAATTTCAAGATTCCAAATGCAGATTTGTTCACAAGGAAGTAATGGAGGAAGCAGTCAAGACTGAAAAGTCTTGTGATTTAAAAACTAATGAGTTGTGCATGCTTGCAGGTACAGTACAAGGAGATGAACAAGCTTTAGATTTTGTTCAAGAAGAGTTGAATCTGGAGGCTATTCAGATCAATGATAAGTTAGCAAGATCTCAGAAGGAGATGAAGACGAAGGAGTCTAATCAAGATGTTGATGTAGAAAGAGAAGGACCAGCTGATGATGGGTCAAGCACTAGGGAAGCTATGGAAAATCGTGTGAAGTTTCCAAGTTCTACTCCTAATGAAGTTTTTGAATTGTATAGGAAACTATATCTCCAGAGAAGAGAGTTGGGGAGACAGAGGACTTATGTGTAGGTTAATTTGCTGAAGAAGCAAGGGAAGAGAGTTTTTATGAATGGCAGTCATGAAGCAGAAGATGGTAAGAAGGCGAGACTAGCTAATAGTCTCATGGTGAAGGCAAATCAGCATACTGATGTGCTGATGGAGGAGTCAGAAAAGAACTCAGAGCAGCATACTGAAGTGTTGCTAGAGAAAGCTGAGGAGAAAGCCAGTGAATATTTTCTGAGTCCTGAAAAAGACTTGGAGCTGCAGAGAGAAAAGTTGGTGACTAAATCGACAAGTGAGACCAGTGGGTCTTGTGATTTTGATGCTGACAATTTGATTGTGTTTACAGGTAAGAAAGAAGACAATCCATCATTTGGAATTGTCTTGGAAGGAGGAGAATAGTTGCAGAAAGAAGATGAGACAATCATGTCTCATAAGTAGAGGCTTGTTACCATGGGTGACAAAAGAGAGTTGGCTTTTCTGTATAGCGAAAAGAAGATTGGAGGAAAAAATTTTGAAGCTACTACAGTAGTACATGATGAAGCTACAGTGGTTAAAGAACTTGATTTGATTGCCAGAATCAATCAAGATGATGATGGACAATTACTGAAGATTGTCGAAGGAGAAGACGAAGGTTATGCTGGAACAAATTTACAACATGTTGATGAAATGCTTGAAAAGAAATGGCTGAAATGTTTGCTGGAGACATTTGAACCTGAGGAAGAATTTGCAGATACTAGAATAAATTTCCCTGAAGTTGAAAAAGGAGCAGATACTAGTTTGTTAAAATTGATTTTGCTTAGTAGTATACAAACAGAGATAAATGGATATGTTAATGCAGGAAGAAAACTAAATGATAACGTATTTTTTGAAGATAAATTTGCAAGTGATGAACAAAAGAATGTTGCAGAGGGACAGGAAGTTTGGGAGGTAGCAACATAAATGTCAGCAACATCTATGGTGGCAGCTGAAGCAACATGTGGGGTGACATCTGCAGGAGTAAAACCAATGTTATCAACCATCGGGGAGAGGACAGCTGAGGCAGAATTGATAGCAGCAACATCAATGTTGGCAACAAGAAGAGCAGTAACAACAATCATAGCAAAAGCCGCTATAGCAGCTAAATTAACAGAAATTGGGGACAGCAGCAGTAAGCTGGACATAGATATTGAAAGCATCAGAAGATTGATGATGAAGGTGTCTCAGAGGCAGCAGACAACAACAAGAAAGCAAAAGAATTATTTCAGCAAAGGAAAGACAAAATCAGAGTATGAAAGCATAGCTCGAGGCAGGATGCAAAACAAGATTTCGAAACCTGGAGAAAGGCAGTAAGCAATAGCACATGATGACTTGCAGAACAAAGTGTGGGATCCAGGAAGACCAAGACTGGAAGACACAAGACTAGGAGATCATGAATATTTTCTACCTTGGGAGTCTGATGTAGGAGCATTCAACCCAAGGGAAATCATTGAAAATAGTAGACATAGGGGGTCATGCATTTTTGGAATTAGTTTCCTAAGTTCCAAGTTAGTTTAATATTTAGGTTTTTAAGTGTGATTTAATTAGATGTTATCAATATAAATAAATGAGAATATAGGAACTAGGGAGAGCTTTTAGGCATAAAAGCAATGAATGTGGACCACTAAGTGATAAGGAGGCTTTTCTGTTTTAAAACAGGAAAAGATGAAATAAAGCCTCAAGAGGTTTTTGTCACATATATGCATGCATGTAGAAGTTTTAGGCTTTTGATCTCAATGGTTATTATATATATGAATGTAAGCCTACGGGCAAGGGAGAGGCCACGAGTGTTGAGAATCTGGCTTATGAGAGAGAGGCCTTTAGTGTTGATAATCGGGCCTGGGAGAGAGGAGGCCATCAATGAGTTAAATCTGGTCTGTCTGTATATGTATGAGACTGAAGTCTCTCAATGTAAATTCATGCCTTCATATTAATATAAGCAGAGTTTCCTCACTATGCCAGAACAGAGGAAGTGTGTGTTCTATGATTAGAGCGAGAGGAGGACCGAGCGAAAGCATTGTTCTTGAAAGCTTTTCCATTTGTGTATCGAAATTAATGGTGTCCTGTTAATGTATATGTGCATGTTTCAGACAACTTATTTTACTGTGTATTGAATGTGTTGAATCCGCTTTAATTTCATGTATGATATGTAATTGAAGCTTTGTGATCATTTCATTTTTATCGCGGTGTATGCAGGCTCCCTAAGTATTTTCCAAGTTCTATCAATATCTCTGTTTACACAGGGAATACATGACTTTTTCTATAACTGGAACACTGTTCCGGACTTGAATCTTTATCAGATTCAATTCATGATATATCGGGTTCGACTAACTATCACATCGGAGGAGTGGAGACTTTCGGAACTGCCGAAGTGTAAGCCCTGACAGTCCGGAGTAGAATCACTATAAAGGGAAGCTTAATGTAGTATCGGGTCCACGAGGCCTTTAGGACTGTGCGTCCCAATAGCCGGATCCGAATTATTATAAAGAGCAGTTTGAAGGGGTGTCGGGTCCGCAGACCTTTACATTACAAAACCGCCGATATGAATCCGCCGATATGACGGATCCGAAATCCATATAGGGAGTTGTTGTAAGAGGCATCGGATCCGCGACTATCGCATATGTGTGACTACCGCATCGGAGGAAGGAAGGGCTTAAGTGTTGTTGTGACGGCCAATAGCCGGTCCAGCCGATAATTATAAAGGTGGCGACATAAAATTTGAGATCTGTGTATGTTGATTGGAGCAGGAATTATATGGTTTTCCCTTATATTAACATATATATGTGGCCGCGGGGTTTTATAGTGTTTCACATGTATTTATATATATGTGGCTGCGGCTTTAAATCCCAACATAATGAATAAAGCGGATGGGTGGTGGCTTCCCATGGTTATAAGGGTGCCGATAGTTATATTGGGGAAGATTAATGTAAGTCCATTGTTTGAAAGGCTTAAAGCCTAGAATGCTTCCGATAGGGGTTTGTGGGGTATTAACCACAGGTCCAAGGGTTGAGAATTGGTTTAGAAAGGGGATTTTGGCTTATACCAAGGTCGACTTTCATCAAAATCAATAGCTGAAAGTGTCTCACATGATCCAACAAAGTAGGGTAAAAGTGTTGACAATTGTTGATTTAGAGGAGGAAATCCTATCGACCTAAATATTAATGGACCAAAGAAATTTGGAGCGAATATGCCAAGGATATGCGTCATTTGAGCACTTCGTTAACAGCTTGGGCATAGGAAGCCCCAAGCATTGGAATTACAAATATTCTTGAGTGAAATAAAGTTAAAATTATTGATACGTTGTTAAGTAAAAGGTCTAAAGGTTACAATGGAGTAACGGTTAAAAAACATCCAAATGTTATATAAGAGTGAAAATGATGAAATATTAAAATAATAATATATAATATTAAATTATGTAAAAATAAAATAAGAATAAAAAGAAATAAAATTACAGTAAAATTAAAATAATCAAGCAGTATGTTATAAGAGCTGTTTTTTTGTGATTTTTTGGAATTTCTGGTGGTTGAATTTGGTGGAAACAATTGTGGTGAAATCTTGATTTTTGTTATTTAAACTAGTTTTTTGAATGTATATATGGATTCAGCACCCTCAAAAACCCTTATATCACTTCTATTGTGAAGGTTTACCCATCAATCTTGTGATCCTAATGAATTGCTGCAAGATTTTAGAAAAATTAGATTGGGAAAATCTATTGGAAAAACTTCCAAAAAATAGTGTTGGCATTATGGTATAGGTTTGGAGCTTTGGCACAGGTGTTGTCCTTGATGGCAACTCTATCTGGTGACAAATCTCAGTTCAGGCTTTCAGAATGAAGGAAATGTCATAACTGCAGGTTCATCTAGATAAAGTCACGTATACAAGTGGGTTAGACGTTCTGAAGACGCGTATGCGTATACATGCACTTTCATGCAAGGAAGAGCGTGTATATGTTGGAAAACTTACCTTTGGTCTGGGGTAGTTAGTTCTTGGTATTTGAACCTATGGTTTTGGACCAGGGTATCTCGTCAGAAGGGTTAATCCCAAAGTATTGGGCCTGTGGTATTATGTTATTATGGTTTTGGACTATGGTATTGAGAAAGGCCTAAGGCTATAAAAGAGGAAGGAGATCATTTGGCAAAGCATCTTCGGAATCAATTGAATATCTAACAGGTACTATATCTGAAACTTTTGTGATTGGGGTTATGATGCAGATCTGGATCTGAATGAAGGAATAACCTAAGCGCATAAAGAAGGATAAGATCTATTGATGGGTCATAATCTTTAAGGCTTGAATGATAGTATCTCTGTATGATCTTGATCTATTCTGTGAGGCGCACGATTGATCTATAAATATGATAATCTGGGTTAACTTGTATTTGAATGTTTGAAAGAGTAAATTATCCTTTATAGATCTGTACACAGCTTCAATGAAGCGAAGGCATGTATACACGTAGTTTCAGTAAAGGCAAACTGCGTATACGCAGGTTGCTTCACATACCGGAGCATATACATGTAGGTTTCAGGTTGCTTAAGTAGTGTATATGTATTTTATTGTGATCTAGCTACCTCTATTTGTTGCTATAGTGTTATGGGTTTAGAATTTGGTATATGGTTACTGTTTCTGTGTTTTGGGTACAGCTATCAATGAAGTGTTTATTGTGAATCAGTTTTGCTCGGTGGAAAGCAGTTTGGTTGAAGTAGAAATCTTGAGGATTGATTGATGTTCATGGATCCAGTCTGAAAATTTATGAAACGTGGTCCCTGGAAGAAAGAGAAGGTTGTAGCCTTTAGTAGGCTAGCTCCTACGTACTAGTATCTTGGCTAGTACAAGAGCTAAGGGGGTTGTAGCTCCCTTCCAGGAGAAGCTGGAAAATGAGAGAGGGTTGTAGCTCTCTACAAGTTGTAGGCTGCATACTGGTAAAAGGAATGCACTAGTACATTGTAGAAAGAAGTTTCTAATTAAAGGAAGATAGAGACGAATTGCAGTAGGTGGTTTTTGCCACATTGGGTTTCCACCTTATATCTTGTGTTCTTGTGTGTGACTGTCTTGTGTTCTATTTTTACTAGTTTGGTTACTGTTCATTTCACTCAGATACACAGATTAATAATCAACATCTGAAAGATAAACTAAATTATAAGTTTGCATTGTATACGCAGGTTTCATTCTACATAATTGCGTATATACACGGGTTTGACTCACTAAAGTAGCGTATATCTTCTGATCTTTGAAAAGGAAATAATTGGCTTGATAATACTGATTCACGCCCCCTCTCAGTATTATTTCCAACAATTGGTATCAGAGAAGGTCCTTCTGAAAAAGCTTGATTGCTTGAAGGAAGATCCATCATCATGAGCAACTATGAGAGAGAAACATCTATCAGGCCACTGATTTTCGATGGGACAAACTTTGTATATTGGAAGGTAAGAGTTACTGCCTATCTTCAATCACTTGGTACATAAGTATGGGATATCATAGATACAGGGTACACTTTTCCTTCAGAAACTCCTACAGATCTGGTTGAGAAGAAGAAATATGAAACAAATGCAAAGACAGTCAATACCCTATTAGGATGCCTATCTCAATCATAATTCGTGAAAGGTTATGCAGTATAAATCCACAAAAGAAATATGGGACAAAATTGTTCTGAGCTATGAAGGAGATGAACAGGTAAAACGAGCAAAACTTCAAACCCTCATGATTCAGTATGAAAATCTCAGAATTCACAATGATGAAAGTGTGGCTAACTATTTTCTTCGTGTAGATGAGATTGTTAATTGTATGAAAAACTTGGGTGAAGAAATAAAAGAGGCTGTTGTGGTTGAAAAAGTTATAAGATTTTTGTCCCTTAGATTTGAATCTAAAGTTTCAGCAATAGAAGAAAAGGAGAATCTTCGAAACCTTACCATGTCACAGCTACACGGGATTCTAACTGCTTATGAAATGAGGAAAGGAGGACCATCAGATAGGAGAGAAGTAGCTTTCAACACTTCACGCAAAGGAGACTACTACGAGTTAGGCCATGCATCAGAAGAGGAAGAAGAATCAAATTTTGTCAAGAATCTTCAATGGGGTACTGGAAGATTCAGAGGTAAGTTACCCTTCAAATGCTTTGCTTGTGGGAGAGTCGGTCACTATGCTACCAAATGTCCACATAAGGATAAAGGGAAGGAACCTATCAGATGGAACAAGAATTAGAATGCAACTAAGAAAAGTTACTACACTCATGAAGATAGTGATGGTCTTTCAAATAGTGATGAAGATGAACGAGGTAATAACTATAAACTTTTAATGGCTTTTGAAGATGATGATTACATGTATGCTATAGATGTAGATGGTTTTCATGAAGAGATTTCTAGACTCAAAATATGTTTAGAAAAAAATAATATGATCATTGATACTCTGCAATTCCAACTTGATGAAAAGGAACAACTTCTTGAAAAGTTAGAATGTGAAATTGTTGGGCTTAGAAAAGAAATTGAGAAAACAAAGGCTCTTAATCTAAATTTTTTAAAGGATCTGAAGCTTTGGATGAGATCATCAATGTTCAGTGCTCTCCACTAATCAAGACAGGTCTGGGTTATAATGGAGAAGCATCTCAAGCATCCACCTCAAAGAGTTATCTTGATGCAGCAAGGAGGTATGAGCAAAAGCCCAATGGAGATCACCAGGTAAAACAGGGACGAATTCCATCAAGAATAAACAAAGACTACCAGGTAAATCAGGGGCAATCCACCTTAAGGGTGAAAAAAAGCTACAATTAGTCACAGGTAAGATCTTCTCAATTTGCCTCAAGAAGGGATGACAATAGAAAATACAATCATATGTCTGGTAGATTTGATAATTGCAGAAGTTTCTTCAATGCCCAATGTTTCTCTTGCAATAACTTTGGCCACAAAGCAGCTCAATGTGTTTCTTATAAGAGAATCATGACTAGAGAAGCTCAAAAGAAAAGAAGTATGACTGGGATTACGAAAAGGACCTATAACAACTTTTCGGCCCCTGAAAATGAAATTGAATGTTCTATTTGTAGTAGCTTCGGTCATGAAGATTCTGAATGCAGGAGCAGGTTTCGACAGACAAAGTAACAAGACTCAAGCACCAAAACATGGAGAATAAAGGAGCCACATCTAGAAAGATGTGGGATAGCTTTTTATGCAGAAGGACAGGAAAATCAATGGTACATCGATAGTGGATGTTCAAAGCATATGACAGGTGATAAAGAAAATCTTGAATCATATAGTGTTGTAGAAAAGGGAAAGAAAGTTTCTTTTGGAAATGATACCCCTGCAGTCATAAAAGGAAGAGGCACTGCTCAGTTGAAAGAAAAGATCAAAGATGGAAATATTTTGTATGTTGATGGCTTGAAGCATAATCTACTGAGTGTTAGTAAGATGTGCGATTAAGGAACTGAGGTAATATTTCGATCAAATGGATGTAGTGTTCATGATCTTGACACAGGAAAAAAAGTGATCAAAGGCAGGATAACTCCAAATAATTTATACATATTTGAAGAAGGACAACAACAATGCTATTTGAGTGAGGATGATGAACACTGGTTAGGGCACCGGAGGTTGGGGCATCTAAGCTTTTCACAAATAAGGAAATCATGCAAATACCAGGCAGTTCGTGGTCTTCCTGATATCAAAATTCCAGACAACACAATATGAAAATCATGCCAGTTTGGTAAGCAAACCAAAACTAACTTCCCTAAGAAGGAAGGATCAGCTCGCAAGCCTCTTGAGCTAGTCCATACAGATGTATGTCGTCCATTTAGGACAAGGTCACCTCGAGGTGAAAAATAATTTATATTATTCATTGATGACTTCTCCACGATGGTTTGGTTAGGACTTATGAAGCACAAAGATGAATCATTTGAAAAATTCAAATCTTTCAAAGCCTTGCCTGAAAACGAATCAGATCACAAAATTAAGTGCCTCAGGTCTGACAGAGGTGGGGAGTTTACCTCAAATGAATTTTTTGATTTCTGTGAAGAACATGGAATAAGAAGGGAATTCTCTATAGCTAGGACTCCTCAGCAAAATGGAGTGGTGGAAAGGATGAACAGAACGGTTCAAAAAATGGCTCATGCTATGCTTGATGAATCTGGAACTCTCGCAGCCTTCTAGGGTGAAGCTGCATTTGCTGCGGTTGTTATTATGAACAAAACAAATGTTCGAGTGAAAAACACTCAAACCCCTCATGAGCTCTGGTATGGTGAAACTCCTTCGGTAAAGCATTTCAAAATTTTTGGAAGCAAATGCTATATTAAGAATAATGATGAACAACTTGGCAAACTTGAACCTAGAGCAAATGAGGGCATTCTCCTTGGTTATTCTCCCCACAGAAAAGCATATAAGTGTTACAATAAAAGACTTGGAAGAATTGTTGACAGCATTGATGTAGTGGTTGATGAGAAAGGATACATTCCTAGGCATGTAAATTATGAAAATATCGAAGAGTACGAAGACTACCCTCCAAATCAGATTGATGATGAAGAAGAACCTCAAGAGACACCAGAGGAATAGATAAGGATATAAGAGAAGACTCCATCCGGGAATGTTCAGAAGAATCATCCAGAATCTCAAATTTTGGGGCAGAAAGAGGCAAGTATACAAAAAATAAGAACAATTGCAGAAGCCTTAAGCTATTTGGCTTTGCTCTCCTCCACTGAACCACAAAATGTAAAAGAAACATGGAAAGATGAATGCTGGGTCAAGGCAATGGATGAAGAACTTGAGCAGATCGAAAAGAACAACACTTGGGAGTTGGTTCCTATACCAAAAGATAAGAATTTCATAGGGACAAAATGGATCTTTAAAAATAAGTTTAATGAAAATGGAGAAGTGATTAGAAACAAGGACAAACTTGTGTGCAAAGGGTATGCTCAACAAGAAGGAATAGACTTTGAAGAAACTTTTTCTCCCATTTCTAGACTTGAGGCCATCCGAATGTTCCTTGCTCTCTCAAGCTTTCAGAAGTTAAAAGTATTTCAAATGGACGTGAAATCAACGTTTCTGAATGGAGACTTAGAAGAAGAAGTGTACATTGAGAAACTAGATTGTTACATTCTTTGGAATGATCCAAATCTTGTATGAAGACTAAAAAAGGCTCTCTATGGTCTTAAACAGGCTCCAAGGGCTTGGTACTACCGCTTGGACAAATATCTTCATCAACAAGGATTCTCAAAAGGATCAGCAGATAGCAATCTTTATATAAAATTTGAAAATGACAAATTGCTAGTACCTGTTGTGTATGTAAATGATATTATCTTTGGTAGCAATGAAGAAGCTATGAGTCAAAGCTTTGCCTTGTCGATGCAAAAGGAATTCGAAATGTCTTTGCTTGGAGAACTAACATACTTTCTTGGATTGCAAATCCAACAAAATGAAGACGGTATATTCTTGTCTCAAACCAAGTGTCTCAAGTAGATTTTGAAGAAATATGGCATGGAAGATTCAAAACCAGTGTGTACCCCTATGGTTATAGGATGTAGCCTTAGTGCAAATTATGAATCTGCAGTAGTGCATCAACCAACCTATAGATCCATGATTGGAAGTCTTATTTATTTGACAGGTACTCGACCAAACATCATGCATGCAGTAAGAATATTTGGTAGATTTTAGGCAAATTCTAAAGAAACCCATCTTCAGGCAGTAAAGAGAATTTTCAAGTATCTTCAAGGAACTCAAAACTATGGCTTATGGTATCTGAGAGATACAGATCTCACTCTACATGCTTATACAGATGCAGATTGGGCTAGAAGCATGGATGATAGAAAGAGCACAAGTCGTGGAGCATTCTTTATGGGTTCTAGATTAGTATCTTGGTTCAGCAAGAAACAGAGTTCGATTGCTTTATCTACAGCTAAAGCGGAATATGTGGCCGTTGCATCTTGTTGCAATCAACTTCTTTGGATGATGCAAACCTTGTAGGACTTTCAACCTATCTCCATCTTATGTGATAATACAAGTGCAATCAACAGTTCAAAGAACCCAGTCATGCATTCAAAAACCAACCACATACCAATCAAGTATCACATTCTCCGGGAAGAATTGTCGGAACAAAAGATCAAATTTGAGTATGTTCCTTCTAAGGAACAAGTTATTGATATTATCACCAAACCACTACCCAGGGAGACATTTAAATACCTTAGACAGAAGCTGGGGGTAGTTGATGCATCATCTTGCTGTTAAATCTTGTCTATTTCAAAGAAAAATGGGTGTACGCGAGTTGCCCGAGGAGGATCCGTGTACATATGCCAGTTTGTGCAGAGATAGTCACGTATATGGAGGCTTGATGGATATCAGTAGGGACAAGCTATGGTTGCAGATAGTCTGACTTGGGTCTGACAGAGATCATTTGACATAGGTTCATGGGTAGCAGATATTATTCTAATGATGCATTGTTGGCATTATCTTAGAAGCTTTTGGTTCTAGTCCATAGCTATTTTCAGGTGGAACAAATGCAGAGGAAGAACAGAAGGAAATCATGGTTGTTGATCTAATTGGTGATTAATAGATGTTGTTGCTATTAGTTGTTGGCGTCAAGGTCATGTACCTCTTTTATGGTGTCAAGGTCATGTAACAGCCTTTCTTGGTTTCCCCACTATGCATAGGATGAAGATGTAATGTAATTGGTTGTCATATGTAAATTTATAATGTATCCCCACTTGGTTGGGTGATGGATGTATGTATTGAGTCCTTTGGTGATATGAAGGTCCTTTATGATGTATAAGTCTTGGTTCTTCTTGAAGAACATCTTTCTGGAGATCTTGTCTACAGTCAGGGGAAGCATGGTCAGCACAACAGGGTAGAGATTTCAGCATGCACCCAGGGGGAGCACATCCCTTTACCCTTGATGACAAAGGGGGAGAATAAGTTTAAAGATATTGCGTTGCCATCAAGTCCAAAGTGGGAGATTGTTCGCATTATGGTACATGTTTGGAGCTTTGGCATAGGTGTTGCCCTTGATGGCAACTCTATCTAGTGACAGATCTCAGTTTAGGCTTTCAGAATGAAGGAAAATTCATATACGCAGGTTCATCTAGACAAAGTCACGTATACACGTGGGTTAGACGTTTCAAAGACGCGTATACATATAAACACACTTTCATGCAAAGAAAAGCCCGTATATGTTGGAAAACTTACCTTTGGTCTGGGGTAGTTAGTCCCTGGTATTTGAACCTATGGTTTTGGACCATGGCATCTCGCCAGAAGGGTTAATCCCAAAGTATTGGGCCTGTGGTATTGTGTTATTATGGTTTTGGACCGTGGTATTGAGAAAGGCCTAAGGCTATAAAAGAGGAAGGAGATCATTTGGCAAAGAATCTTTGGAATCAACTGAATATCTAACGGGTGCTAGATCTGAAACTTTTGTGATTGGGGTTACGGTGCAGATCTGGATCTGAATGAAGGAAGAACCTAAGCGCATAAAGAAGGATAAGATCTATTGATGGGTCATAATCTTTAAGGCTTGAATGATAGTATCTCTGTATGATCTTGATCTGTTCTGTGAGGTGCATGCTTGATCTATAAATCTGATAATCTAGGTTAACTTGTATTTGACTGTTTGAAAGAGTAAATTATCCTTTATAGATCTATACATAGGTTCAGTGAAGCGAAGGCGCATATACACATAGTTTCAGTAAAGGAAAACTATGTATATGCAGGTTGCTTCACATACAGGAGCGTATACACACAGGTTTCAGGTTGCTTAAGTAGCGTATATGTATTTTATTATGATCTAGCTGCCTCTATTTTTTGTTGCAGTGTTCTGGGCTCAGAATTTGGTATATGGTTATTGTTTCTGTGTTCTGGGTACAACAATCAGAGAAGTGTTGATTGTGAATCAGGTTTGTTTGGTAGAAAGGAGTTTGGTTGAAGCAGAAATCTTGTGGATTGATTGATGTTCATGGATGGAGTCTAAAAGTTTATGAAACGTGGTCCCTGGAAGAAAGAGAAAGTTGTAGCCTTCAATAGGCCAGCACCTACGTACTAGTATCTTCGCTAGTACAAGAGCTAAGGGGGTTGTAGCTCCCTTCCAAGAAAAGCTGGAAAACGAGAGAGTGTTATAGCTCTCTGCAGGTTGTAGCCTGTGTGATGGTAAAGGACTCCACCAGTACATTGTAAAAAGAATTTTCTAATTAAAGGAAGATAGAGACGAATTGCAGTAGGTGGTTTTCAGCCACATTGGGTTTCCACCTTATATCTTGTGTTCTTGTGTGTGACTGTCTTATGTTCTATTTTTACTAATCTGGTTACTGTTTATTTCACTCAAATACATAGATTAATGATCAACATTTGAAAGATAAAGTAAATTATAAGTTTGCATTGTATACGCGGGTTTCATTCTACATAATTGCGTATATATGCGGGTTTGACTAACTGAAGTAGTGTATATCTTCTGATCTTTGAAAAGGAAATAATTGGCTTGATAATACTGATTCATCCCCCCTCTCAGTATTGTTTCCAACAAATAGCACTAAAGGTAACTCCTCTATTATATAATAAATATAGATATATTTTTTAAAATTAATATTAAAAAAAAACTAAAATAATGATTATTAAAAATTAAAATTATAGTAAAACGAAAATGATAAGACATTATGTTATATAATAAATATAGATATATTTATTTAAACTATTATTTTATAAAAATGCCAAAATGATGATTATTAAAAATAACAAAGATAGCGAAAAGTAAAATTCTAAACCAGAAAATAAAATATAATATATATATATATATATATATATATATATATATATATATATATATATATATATATATATATATATATATATATATATATATATACTAACTAAAAAATAATAAATTAAAAAAAAAAATTATGATAATGATGATGATAGTGGTTAATGTCTACTGAGACCAAATTGGTCTATCGGACATATAATTTTCTTAGTTTTTAATTGTCTGACTTCTCGTCTTTCTTGACGAGATTGATGTTGTATCTTTATAATAATAGATAAAGATATAGAAAATACTATTATAATAAAAATAAAAGATAACAAACAAACAAATAACTATTAAACTATAAAAGATAATTAAAAAATAATTTAAAAAATAAAAAAATTAATTAAAACAAGGAAAAATTATAAGTTATTAATTGGTAATAAAAGGCAAAATATTAAAATGGAAATAAAGGTTAAAAATTATTAATTCTTAAGATAATACTATAATAAAGAAAAGTAAAAGATAACACATAAATAAATATTAGAATATAAAAGATAACTAAAACATAATAAAGGAAAAAAAAAAAAATTAATTAAAAATAAGAAAAAGTTATAAGTGATTAATCAGTAATAAACAAAAAAAAATAAAAATAAAATAAAGGTTACAAATTTTAATTCATCTTTTCATAAAATTTATTATTATAATTAAGAAAACTAACTGATATAAAATATTGAAAATGAAAATTATTATAATTAAAAAAAAACAGAAAAAGAATATTCTGGTTAAACATGATAATTAAAATGATAATAAAGAAACAAAATGAGAAAATATATTATAATTATTATAATATATATTCTTCACATATATTCTTCGGTGAAAAAGTTCTGAGGCTCGGTGAAAGAGTTAAACACGTAACTTATATATATTCTTCGTATATATTTTTTGGTGAAAGAGTTTTGAGGCTCTGTGAAAGAGTTAAAAACATACTCTAGATATTCTTGGCATATATTCTTACTCCATATATTCCTCACATATATTCTTCAGTGAAAGAGTTCTGAGGCTCGGTGAAAAAGTTAAACATGTACTCTATATATACTTCGGTGAAAGAGTTTTGAGGCTCGGTGAAAGAGTTAAACACGTACTTTATATATTCTTCTTATGCATTCTTTAGTGAAAGAGTTTTGAGGCTCGGTGAAAGAATTAAAAATGTACTCTATATATTATTTTCATATATTCTTCAATCTACAAGTTGCAGTGGGCATGGGCAATCTGCAGTCAGTTACCAAATATTACCAAGGGCAGATGAGTGATCTGCAGTCAGGTTTGCTGATACCAGGTGCACACATTCCTTACCTTTTTATTTTTTCTAAAACATATTTTCTCATATAATTTCAAGTATGAATATTTCACCACAGTTACCAAATATTACCAAGGGCAGACCTAGCACAGTTACTCTACAAGGCCTTTATGAGTATATAAATCCTTTAGAGAAACGTAGAGAAGCCAAGCTACAAAAAGAGTTAGAAGCCATGGTGGAAAATAAATTTGCATCTCTTGAAGACACGATCCAAAAACAAATAGAAAATAAAATAGAACTATTGAAGAATAAAATGGAGGCAATGGAGACTAGATTGCATGTTATAGAAAAGCAAAACCAAGATACTAACCAACCATCCCAGCAAGAAGATGTTGATACTTTAGAGAGTCTTAAAATGAAATACATGATTAAAGAACTAGAAGAAAAAGTTGATAGCCACCTCACCCTAAACAATGTGGTAGATAAGTTAGATATGAAACCAATTAAAGATGAAATGAAAAAATTAATAGAATTAGAACATGAACGTAACAAAAGGGCCTTGAACCTTATAATATTCGGTTTAAAAGAGAAAGTAAATGAGGATACTTTAGCCTTAGCCCAAATAGAACTACATAATAGATTACAAATTGAAACAATGTGTCTTACAGAAGCAACAAGGTTGGGGAAATTAATTGAGAATAAAGGAAGACTAATCCACATAAAGGTGATCTCCACTGGTTATAAGCAACATACTTAGTAAAACCTCAAGTCTAAAAGAAACGGGAATATTCATAAATGAAGATCTTGTTCCAGAAGATCAAGTAGAGTTAAGAAAGGAGGTTCAAAAGGTAAAAGAAGCTAGAAACGAAGGAAAATGGGCAATAATTAGAAATAGAAAAGCCTTTATTCAAGATAGAAACCAAAAAGATAGTAATCAATAGCAATTAAACATGCTCCAAATCCTTTCTTGGAATTGTCGGGGCTTCCATGGAACAAAGGCCCCAAGCTAAGTTGGATTTCAAATGATGTTGATATTATTTTGCTTGTTGAAACTTGGTGGCATGAAGAATCTAAGGTCCCTAACATATATGGATTTATGCTATGGTCTACCTGGAACAAGTGATCCTCTCGTAGAGGCATTGGGGGAATAGCTTGTTACATTAAGAAGAACATCTCCCCCCATGTTAGGATTTATAAAAACGACCCTCACAACCAATATAGTTGGATAGAGATCAAAGACAATAATAATAAAATGCCCTACATAGAAATATGTTATTTCCCCCCATTAATTCTAACTTCTATAAGAAGAAGAATCTAGATAAAACTAACCCTTACAATGGTTTAGAGATTGATATTTCTAGCCTAAGGAATGACGGTAATATCCTTTTAATAAGTGACTTTAATGCTCGAACTTCAAACAACCAAGCTATTATTCTAAGTAGTCATTCCAACCATAATCCTCTTTAGTTAGATGAAGACCCTACTCTAGCTAGCAGATACAAAAGGAGCTCTGAAAACCTCAGGGAAAATTTGTTTGGGTCGGAGCTAGTCAAGCTATGTAGTGCTCAGGATCTCATAATTTGCAATGGTCTAAAGAAGTGGCCCAATTCTAGAAAGATGACCTACATCCATGGACTTGGTAGCAGCGTGGTTGACTACGTTATTTCCGATCTCCCATTATATAACAAAATAATAAATTTTGACATCTTAAATGACCACGAACCTGACTCTGATCATAGGCCTTTACTTATAACTCTCAATTTTATCATGCATAGAGTTCCCATAGAAAATACTAATTACAGCCAAAAGAACTTAATATTTGATAGAAATAGAAATGATCTCTTTCTAAATGAATTAAAAACTAATTTTCTTCCTTTATCTATTATAGACAACATAGAAGACCTCTATCATAATTTTACTACAACCCTATCATATTCTATTAACAAGTTTTCAATTCAAGTTTCAAGTAATAAAAGAAATAGCAAAACCAATCCATGGTATGACAAAGATTGTAAAAGTGCGAGGAGAGCAATTAAGGAAGCTGTTGATGAATCTCTTAAAATGGACAAGTTAAAAATCTACAAAGCCATAACTAAAAGGAAAAAGAAGCAATACATTCGTCAAAGACAAGAGAATCTCTTACACCTCTCTAAAGTAGCTCCTAAGAAATTTTGGAGGCAGATTCTGACTAAGAAGACTAAAGATAATAATAAAATTGCTCTTCATGATTGGAATTCCTATCTTAAAAATCTTTATGAATCTCCAAATGTCATGGATAATTTGGAAACCCGTCTCACAACGAAAGAAGTTTTCTCTTTAGAAGACATTAAGTTTGGGGTTAATCGCCTCGCTAATGGGAAAGCTAAGGATATTGAAGGTTACCAGGCCAAAATCTAAAAAATTGGAGGTCTTGTCCTCATTCCCCACATCCACAAGCTTTTCAATCAAGTAGTCAAGCAAGGGTTCCCTAAACCTTGGACTGAGAGCCTCATTATCCCTATTTTTAAAAGTGTGGATATAAATAACCCTTCCAATTATCGAACAATTATGATCAGCCCTCTCTTAGCCAAGTTATATGGTAGTACTTTGGAAAAGAAGTTAAGCATATGGCTTGAAAGTGAAGGTAAGTGGGCTAAAGGCCAAGCAGGTTTCAGAAGGCATCACTCAACAACAAACCACCTTGTTACGCTTAGGATCATTGTGGAGGAATGTCGTAATGATAAACACAATTTATTTTGTTGCTTTGTGGACTTTAGAAAGGCTTTCGATACGGTTCTTAGATACAACCTTTGGAATATATTAGAAGAGCTAAAGGTTCCTCTCGAGTTGAGAGCTGCCGCTATAAGGTTATACAAGAATGTAATTGCCAAGCTAAAGAGCAATGAGGGGTGGTCAAAAGATATTAAGTGTAACATCAGAGTTAAACAATGTTGCCCCCTCTCCCATACCCTATTTGGCATTTACATCGATAAGCTCAAAGGCTATTTAGAGGAAGCATGATGTGATGGCACGATCTTAGCTGGGATAGTCGTCATCCTTCTTCTTTATCCTGATGATATTGTCCTTTTGGCAAGGTTCCAATCTGATCTTGATAAGCAACTCAGGCTTCTTAAGGATTTTTGCTCTACCATGGGTATGACTATTAACACTGACAAAACAAAAGTTATGATTATCAAATCCAAGAAGGACACTTATGCTAATTTTATGTATGACAATAATAACTTGGAGGAAGTGTATTCTTACAAGTACTTGGTAATTGATATTCATCATAAGCTCAACTGGAACCATAGCATTGAGAAAATGATTAATGGGGGGTGGAAAGGTTATTTTGGTCTTGAAAATAGTTGTAAAATAGCAAACCTCGTAATGTGGGATAAAAAGAAGTTCCTCTTTGAAACTTTAGTCACTCCTGCTATCTTATATGGTTGTGAGGTTTGGGGTTGCAGAATCTCCAAAGGATCATGGAGAAATATTGAGCAAATCCAAAAGCATTTTATAACTTATAACCTGAAAACTAAAAGTAATACACCCTATCCTATTCTCCTTATAGAAGCAGGTCTTTCCCCTATTGAGAGCCTAGCTATGCTTAGGTTTCTGTTGTGCAAGCACAAACTCAATAACCTAGACAATCATAGACTTCCTAAGCTAGCTTTAAATTCTAGTCAAAACCACCTAAGGCTGAATCGAGGGTGGCATAAACACACAAGGGCCTGGTTAAACTATTGGGAGATCAACGAAAATGATGCGTTACAAAACATAAATAACATTAAAGATATTGTTACCTCTAAGTTCAAAGAAAAAATGTGGTGTGAGAAAGATTTAACCGTTAAAAGAAAATTAAGTTATTATAAGAAGGTCATCAACCCCACGCTAGAAGATCAAAATTATCTCTCTATTTTAACTAGCTCAAAGACGAAAATTAATATAGTAAATATTAGAACGAATTCTCATGAGCCCCATAGTGAAACAGGTCATTGGGCAGTTCCTAAAACACCACGGATGGAAATGATCTACCATATATGTGAGAATAGGAACGTCGAGGATGAAAACCACTTCCTCTTAGAGTGCCCCGTGTACAACCACATTAGATCTCAGTTTCACAATCTTTGTTACAATATTGAGCTTCGTATCCTTTTACAATGTCAAAATTATAGTGAGCTCGAGAGGCTTCTCTCCAAGCTTTTTGAGCATAGGAATAAAATCTTAAATCAAGATAAATAATTTATTACCTTAGGTCCAATAGACTATTGTTTGGTCTCAGCGGATATTAACCACCACCACCACCACCACCACCACCATCATCAGTTAATAAACAAATAACTATTAATTTAAGCAAAATAATTATTAAAACGAAGCAAGCCGATTAGAAAGATAATAAAGAAACACAATTTAAAAATATATTGTAGTTAAAAGATAAAATAAATTATAAATTAAAAAGAAAAATGAGTGAGAGCAGTGGAAAGAGGAAATGCGAAACATTGCAGCAAGAATATGTTGGCTCTCACTTGTTGGTTGTCCGGCTAGAGCAACGGACACGTAAAGTTGCATTTCTTTTTATATATTCTTTTTATTCAAATAATTTTTAATTATAAAATTATTGGTTGATCATTGTTTAAATATAATTTTTTAAATTATATGATTTTTATGAGGTATATTAATAGTTTAGTGGTTAATTGCTATGAAATGTATATATTTGAATTATGAATTTTTAAGAATTTATAAAGTGTCTTCAAATTTTTATAATAATGATTGTTTTTATTTTTGTTAAGATTTTAATTTATTTATTTTTTATTAAAAATGTTTTTTTAAAAGTCATAAAAAGTTATTATTATTATTATTATTATTATTATTAAATAAGGTTTTATATTACAGTAAACATTAATAAATGAGGTTGAGCAAAGAAATATTAATTCACACATAGATGTATTTATGAAATAGTGTAATACTAATGTTATTCAAATTATTGAAGACAATGTCATTTTTTACTGAGATTGTATTACAATCTGATTTTTATTGTATTATTTTATTCCAATGTAGTTTCTTTATATATATATATATATATATATATATTTTAATAATTTTGATAGAGGATGTTAGATCATAGGTTTGACAAAGGAGGTTGAATGATTTTTTAAATACAATTTAAGTAAGTAAATTGAAAAAATTGGATGATGTTATAGAAATTTATGTGTGTAGATTGCAATGGAAAGGCTTCATGTACATATTTCTAATAGTGAAATGTTTTTAAAAGGTCAATGTTGATTTCCTTACAATTAGCTGATCATTTCATTGCTTTGTTTTTATTTTATTTGTTGAATATTGTCTCTTTCTTGTGAAATTGTTTATTTGGTGAATAATTTTATATTTTTGACAATATTTGCATGGAGAAGCCTAAAATTTACTTACTGTATACATAGCACATTTCTGAGAATAATAATAAATATTTCTTAATAAATGTTATGTTTCATATTGTATCCATTGTGCTTAAGATGTTCTATGCTTTTATTTGCAATAAAATATGTAGCATTTCCTCTGTTTTCAAGAAAGTTTTTCTTTTACCATGGATCTAACTATTTGGAAGTTGCTACGGTTTGTGATTATTAAGCTTATATATCAATGGCTTCCTTTATCAACTTTGAAGAGATTTAAGTTGATTTGTAAACAATGGAGTGTTTTATTGTGAAACCCATCTTTTCTCACCAATTGTAATCGATGTGGTGACAAAGAATTTGGTTTTTTTTTTTTTTTTTCTAGTTAGTATGGTCGATCACTACTTCACTTGATCCTACCTTAATGATAGAGGACATATATCTTCCATGTTTTTTCCTTTTATTCTTTCTAGATATAGAATTCAATGTACATCAAGATAAATGATTTTGTTCAATGAACATATAAATTATTTGTATTCAAAGAATTTTTTCATTGTGAACCCTTTTACAAATATATGTATAAATAATGGAGTTCTTGCTATTGGGAAGAAGTGATTCTTCTATTTGTTGGAGAAACGAAACCCAAAAACATATGAATGTGTTTTGGTGAAACATGTTGTAACACCCTCCTCCCACATTTATACAAGTAACTAGACAACCAAGGTAAGCATGTGACAAGAGGCTGCTATGATGGGACTCAAAATCCTATATGGCCTTAAGGAAGTCGAATCGACAGAAACACACCATGTAGACCTTCAATATTTTCCTTTGGTTACATGCAAAGTTGTTTTAGATGTTTCCCTCAAGTGTCACTTTTTCCTATATTTGTGGCATGCACGTCATGAGACCAAACTTATTTATTCGATGCATGAAAGCTCATTCATTCACATTTATTTTGGAGCTTTGACATCCCATAGCACATCCAGGACTCTTCGACACATCCAGCTCAGCTATTCAAGTGGCCTCAATTTGTCTTTTTCATCATTTCTATCGCTTTTTGTGTATTCACTTGTGTGAGTGTTGTTTGTTTGATTTCTTTGAACACTTGCTATCATTTACATGTATACTAGCTTTTCCTAACTCTATTTCTGTTTTTGTTGATATCTCACTGCTGTGACATGCATGAAACAATTTTGCATGGATGTTCACCCAACCGACAAACTGCCTCACCCACATGCATGTTGATCTGTTTGTTGAATCTTCCATTCATGTTTTGCATGCACTGTCAATCACTTTTGTTCTCACATAGAGTCACCATGCATGCACTATCTTAGTTTCTTTCAGTTTCCCATCGGTGAGTCGAGCCAACCTTGACGTTGACTCTGCCTTCACCAAGGCTTCATTGTGAAATTTGGGGAAGGAAGACTCATCTTCCACTCCATAAACGCACATTCTTTCCCAGCACTGGCCTTCAGGACTATTTTTCACATTTCTATAGGACAATGGCTACTTGGGCCAAGAAATTGCTCAAATCTGTCCCTAGGCCAGCAGTCCTTCTTAGCTGGAATTGCTCATTACGCAATCCCAATAGCCAGCTGCCTGACTGGATTACGTATTTTGTAGATCCAGGAGCCAGTCCTTCCTCCTAGATAGCCTAGAGTGCATTTTGCATAGTTCTGGAAGCTAATCACCTAGCCTTTGAGTAAAATTGCACAATCTTGCTCCTCATATTCCCAGGTATCTATTGTGTCCTTCCTGGAATTTTCTTTGTTTCCACTAACATATTCCTTTCCATGCATGCTACTTGTTTCTAAATCTTTCAAGTGTTCATCTATCTCAATGGCTTCCAAGAGAACAGGATCACAAGACACTAATGGAGCTATAGCTGGAGCAATGGTTGAGCAAGTGTCCTCTAGTTTATCGATCTATGAAGATACGAACTTGTATCTAGACAAGGACATCAAACTAAAGTGGAAAGAGGTTAATGAAACATCCACAGACACTTTTGGTGAAGACATCAAAGACCGTTAGGTTCACATGAACATTCACAAGTTTGGCTCCTAGTAGATTGCATGCAAATACCCCGCGTTCCCATGCGTAGACGTGATTCACTAGATTATCTCTCACACTAATCCCGAGACAATGATCTTGAGTTGTGTCAATGGGATGAAGCTTGCAACCTTCTGGGCATGATATTATTATGAGATGCATCATAGGTTAGAGTCCATGACTATCATTTAGCTTACCCAATAGGAGAGCTAACTCCAGAGACATTTTGAAGGATTGGGTAAAAGATCCAACTCATTTTAGGATGACACCCAACCAGATCTATAAGACAAAGATATTAAGGAAGGCATACCAATACTTGATCACATTCACATGTCAATTGAGTTGCCAAGGAAGCACTGAAACCTTTCCTCAGAGTTGGGTGATTGCATTGGACCACCTGGCTAGATGAGATAGAACATGAGACTGGTTCGACATACTAGCTCATCAGCTGAAGCAACAAGTCATGAGGGCTTGACAGTCAGCCGAGGGTATGACTTCCTAGACTTGTAGCGGGCATGATCATCAACGAAGACTGTCGTAACACATATTTCAAGTTGTTGTTCGAATGTAGCTTCAGGGGAGTAATCATATAGTTGTCTGATCATTTTGTCAACCTAGTATAAAGGAAGATATTCAAATAAGATCAACACTACATGTCAAAGGAAATAATGGAGGCATTATTAGGCATTGCAAATTTGTCTGCCTCACTGTTTCGCACTTTCATTTGAATGTTCAGTGTGTAGAAGCCTCCACATATTCTCCCAAAGTTTTCCTTTGATGTACTTGTCATGCAGGAAGTAGCGTATTGCATCTCGACAGGATTGATAACTATATTGCAGCGGAAGAAGAAGGCACCTTGGCCCACTCTTCTGTTGCGTATTCGGTTATATGAGATCCAGATAATCAAGCAAGTGGATGTTGAAGAAGAACATATGAAGAAGTAACCATTCAACCTCCGAAGCTTCAACCTCTATGACCCACATTGCATTATAAAGGATCATTGCTTGAGTGTTCAATTCAACTAGATCCATGAGGCATCTCATTAGGCGAAGGAAGACTCATGGATGTATTGCTTCAATTCCTCTAGACCTAATGAAGAGGTTGGCCTCGTCGTAGAGTGGTTAGAAAAGAAGCATGAAGTAGCACCATAGAGAGAAGCAATAGTAGCAGCAATAGTAGAGGCAGCAGAGCCAAGGATGGAGGAGGAGCAAATCTACAAGTTTCGAGTAGATCCAATTGTAGAACAAGTAGCTATGGCTATTTAGGAAGATAGGCAGCAATGCGACAAGTGCATCGCTTGAAGGCATAGAGATAAGAAGAGAATGGAAGAAGTAAAGAAGGAGTTGCATGAGCTGAGGTAGCAACTCTAGAAAGAACAAGGGTTGTGCAAATAGGAGAAGGAAGTGCAACAACAATAGATACAGTAGGGGGAGCATCATGTACAGACAGATGAAGCAACACCCATACAAGTAGTTGATTCATATGAACAGTTAGCATCAGGTGAACAGGGTGAACCATCGTAGGGGCAAGACTTTGCTCATGAGATAGAATAGCCACTTGAACAGTTGGATGTAGACATGGAGTAGCAAGAGTTGGAATAGGACACTGACATCATGCCTCATGACAAAGTGGTCGACTCACTAAATTCATTGCATCTAGATGATGAGCAAGTATCAAATGACTAAGGAGGCACTGAGATTCTTGGTGGTCAGCAGGAAGAAAAGATGCATAACATCTCGTTCGACGAATCTCATCACGGAGTTATGTAGTCTCACAGAGTACCAACTTCGGAGGACCAAAAATCTCATTGGAAATTTGAAGAACAAGTAATCGTGGCTTATGTGCAGAAGCATCCAGCTACTTTGGCTAATGCAACTAAAGTGTATACTAAAGCCACTAGCTCAACTGTTCAATTCCATATAGTTGAGAATGAGCGAATGACGAAAGAATTACATGTGGCCAAGAAAGGAGGAGAGTTGGTGACAACGTCCACCTGAGCTGAATTGAAGAAGGCAATACTAGATGAAGTATTGTCCCTTAACATAGTTATGCGAGCATTGTACTCCAATTTTGGTATTGTGCACCAAGCAGTCATCCATCTGCATGGATGGCAGCAGTGATGTACAAGAAGAGTAAACATCTTGAAGAACATACATTTTGTTGTTGATAACATGCAAGCATGGATGATGAAGTACAAGGGAGCCCCGCTTCAATTTCCAAAGATAATGAGGGCCAATGCAGTCGAGCTACAAGCATGTATCCGGAGTGAGATCTAAAACTATGAGGACCTACCGCAACTCATCGCTATCATACAGGCTTCCCGCACATGAGTATTTAAGAGCATGGATGTTGTGGTACACACACATGTGATCCCATCACTTGGGACTCTCACCCAGGCAAAGACAAAGAAGAAGGCCCAACAGGAGCTTGACTTGTACTTCAACGACTTGATGTGCACCTCCACCAGCCCAAACTTTCCTATCAATGCAGACATCATGCACAAGTATATTGCTAGTCTCGCCACATTGAAGCCAACGATGCACACGCTTTCAGAAGAGTTGGAAAAGGAGATGGAGAAGTGTACCTAGATGTTATGGAGGTAAGGTTAAGTGTTTAGAGAGATGTGACAATGGAACACACGGACACTATGAAGGAATACCAATCTCGGCATCAATATGTTACTGTTGTCCAACATGACGATGTTGAGCAGTTGGAATTCTATAGTTGTCTAAGTCGGAATGATGTCTAGTCTGGCTTGTTCAAGCCATTGTTCACATTGGTACATGTGCATTATAATTTTGAGTCATCAAGTGTAAGTCAAGTCTCAATAGTGGATGTAACAGTCATAAAGTAGGTGAAGAGTCATGAGGCTAGTTGAATGGTCACAAAGGGGAATGTCAAGGGTCACTCCACCCTTTGCTATAAATAGTCCCTCATAACTCATTGTATAGGCTTTTGGACTATATTGTAATGCACCTTGGCTTCTCCATTGCATAGATCTAGTTCATCTCTTTGGAGGAGTAGGGAGATGTGGATGTAACATTCCACTGATAGGGCTAGTAGGTTTACATGGATGTATTGTATGATTGGAACATACACTTCTTTATATAGTAAGAGCCAACACATTTTCATGCATATGTTGTTATTGTAGCTGGACTATTCTGGTTGCCTTAATGATATATGTTGTTTAACTTAAGTATTTGAGTATGAAATGATTAGTATGAAATTATATGAATCTTGTTGCAAATGTGTTGTTGGTTTAACCATCGCTTTGGATTGTCGACTACTCTACTTTCCAGCTTGTGATGCATCTTCGATTGTGTGTTCCCTTCCTAGTTGAGTACTGATATAGGTTGTCAAGGGGTGCACTCATCCCAACCATATTTGTGTTAGAACCTCTCATGCACCTTCCTTGACTCACTGCAGTAGTCACACCCTTGCTACTAACAAAGTTATCTTACTTGCCTCTGTGTGACATCGTGGTCAAGGCATTACCTTATAACACACTGGTAGGACTCCTACACCAAATGGTCTGAGGTCTAATTGGGACTTCTTATCGGGGAGATCCCCTTGACATGTTGGCGAGTCTAGCAATGTCAAAATATCCCTGAAGCAAGGGATGCCTTTGCATGCTACCTTGGAAGAAGTATGCCATGAATGTAAGTCTATTTTTCTTAGTCCTAGAGGGAACCAGTCAACTTAGTTGCACATGCAAGAGGTTACTCAACTACTAGGAGAAAATGTGCATTTCTAGTTAGGAGTTGGGTTGGTTGCTTAGAATATTTATTGAATTTTTGGGCAGAGCAGTTGACTACTGCCTAGATTTGGGCTGAGGAACCCAGTTGAGAAGGATTGCGTAATCTTTTGGGTGAAGCTTGCTTGGAAGAATTGTGCAGTTCTGGGGCCCAGCAGGCTACTAGTGAGGATTGCACAATTTCTAGAGGGAAGGTTCATTTCCCTCAATATTTTCATAAATTCTTGAAGGATTTGTTCAGCCTACTGTTGGACCAAGTCCAAATGAGTAGCTTGTGAGGGGAATACATCAAGGTTTTATTGACAGGCTGCCTTTCTACAAGAAAATCACTGGATCTTGTGTAGTTGAAGAAGTGAGACATGTTGTTGTGAAAGGTTTGTAGGGAGGCTCCAAAATGAAGCTAAGGAAAAATTTTGGACGGTGCTTATAGCCAATACCACACTTGGTGACACACTGATAGAACTCCAACTCTCTGAATGGACCTTGTTTGTGAAAAGCAAGTCTAACACCTTCAAAAGTATTGTTCAGTTATCACTTGTCTTGGTTTCACACTAGCTTGGTTGTGAGATGTAGCATCTACCAAGATCTTGGTCGATTGAAACACATTCCAAGCCAAGTCAACATAGTTGTTTTGATTAGGGTTGAGGGTTATATTGACACAAAAGAATTATAGTAGTCAGAGTCTTAGTTCCATCTCTGTTGTTGCTCTGCTACTCGTAGGCCTCGACAGTACCCGATGGAGTCACATAGGAACACAAGCATGGCTCCACTGCCAGTGATCCTAGTTAGTAACCCGACAGAGTTACGTGCATCACCTCTCTGCACAATAAGCCTTTCTCTTCTTTTTCCCTATTCATTTTTCATTTTTTCAAACCTTTTCCATTTTTTCATTTTCATAACTGTGCATAGCACTTATTAATTTCAAGGGCGGAAGAGGGATCCTAACTTATTGATAGCATAACAGTTTGTTCTAGTAGATAAGTAGTTTATTATACCTCTTATGTGCCTGTTAAGTCTTTCCCCATCACCTTACCCTACTGGATTGAGATGACAAGGGTTAGCCTAAAAATAGCTGACTAGAGTAGGGGATACTAGCTAGCGTGCAAGTGTTATGTTTTTACCAAAGTTCACTTTGAACAATATGTATTTTCCTTCGACATATCATGGACCAAAAGTAACAAGCTCTTCATACAGAGGAAAGATGATAGATAACCAAGTAGTGATCGCTGCAAAAGGCCTCTTGTACTCTAACCAGGTTGTTTCAAGAGTCATACATGGTTTCATGTGAAACTAACCTATGAACAAAACAAGCAAACTAACAACAAAGAAAGGCAATATCAAAAGAAAAAGCAAAAGCAAAGCAAGTAATCAAACAAGCAATCATAAAAACAAACTAGCAAAGCACGTAAGAAAATAAGCATGCAAGCAAATAGAGTGAAAGAAAACACTACTCCTACTCCTAAGCTAATGATGCGTGGACCACCTCACATGAAGTGATACTCCCAATGTAGCCACTGCTGCATTAGTTGACCCATGTTAGTGAATGCATGGTTCGTGAACAAGGCAGTTGTGCAAACCAACATACAATAAATACATAATAGTGAAGAAAAACACACTCCAAGTTTAAAAGCATCCACAAAATAAAAATGAGTGAAAGTGCATGACATGTAGTGTGTGGACATGCCATGGTGGTGTGTTACACTGTGTGCAAATGTTGAGTGTATCCATTCTCTTGACTGTGACATGAAAGTAAACATGAGAAAGGTAGACCACTTATGATGTGCATGTGTGCTTGCTGTGTAACATTCCTCCAATGTATGATAGATGGGATCATGTAGTTCAAGTGGACGAAGAAAAATTTGGGTGTTTGGTTGATCTTCAATTCAAAGAAAAGAGTGATGAGAAAGCTTGAGTGTTTCAACAATTTCCTTATAGGAATTGAAACCAACCTCAGGACAGCGAGGGCCTGACATAACCATTAGCTCGGGCTTTAGTGCCTCGACAACCTACGGGGTTTCAACTTCATTGATAGATAGATCATTGTAGACCATTGTCTTGGATAGATTAACAACTATTGAATCAACATCATGATCAGATGAAGAAGTGGATAGATCACAAAAACCAAGATCAAAAAATTTAGGATGTTTGTCAGCATCCTCATGATTTGATGAATCAGGTAGAGAGGCAGATGGGAAGCAAAGATGTTAAAATTCTTTGTTTTTAGGAAAGATAGATGAAAAATTGGATAGATTTTCCGAGGAATATATCTCTTCTTCACACTGTAATGACAAACTAATATCCAACATGTCCTGTGAATGATCATAAGTAGAAACATCCAAAAATAACTTTTCACAGGGGAAATTAGTGGTAACAGAATCACAAGGGATGTCAGGATAAAGAGGATTAGGCGTGGCTGGATGGGAGTCGTCCTTCACTACAGGTTCTTCTTTAGATTCCCACACACAATATTCATTAATGATGGTGCAGGTTGGTTTCACAACACCAACTTCATCTACATCTTGATCCTCATTCATAGTAGGTGAGGAGTCCGGAATGGAAGAGAATAAGACAGTATAGTTTGGAGAATCAATAGAACACAAAGACAGATGTTGAGGGAACGACTCCATATGATAACCAGCAGGATTACAAACCAAATATTCGTACATATCAAGAGTAGGTGGGGTGGGAGGATGTGACAGTTCAACAGAGGTATGTGTATGATCTCCCACGTCACTCCATGATGGTGGAGCTATGTGATGAGGTGAAGGTGGATAGTCGCTTGTGATAATGACTGTTCTTGTTCGTGATTACGCAATTCCATCACCAGAGATTGAGAGGGATTTTGGTGATTTCAATAATTACAATTTTTCATATATGTAAGGAATATACTCAAATACCTCATTAATAAATTCCCAATCAATATCATCTTTGGGGAATTGATATGCAAAATTTATGAAAGCATGTGTCAAACTGTTCAATAGATTCATTGGGTGATTTTCATTATTTCAGAATTTCTTTGTTGAGTGCATCTTAATCAAAGTGATTGAAAGCATGGTCTATCTCTGCGACCAGATGAGCAAGAGAATTAATAGATTTTTAGGGAAACATGGCACACCAGTGCATTTGGGCGCCCTCGAAGCATGTAGAAGAACAAGGTGCAGCTCATGTATTCTTCAAAAAATCCATGTCATTCGCATGAGCCTACAACTTCAACCGTGTGCCTAACCAAGGCTACATGGCCTCCACCATCATATGTTTTATGAGACAACTTATCTGACAACTTTTCTGAGATAATGAAATCATTCCCATAATACAACACCCTAGAAGAGCAACTCAATAGTTAGTTATGATATATATGTAGAGATTTAAAAAATGTGTGAGGGCTTAGCTTGTCATTTGGCCCTCCTTCTAGTGCTAAAATGTTGATGGTGCTGGACCCACCAACATGTAAGGGGATCTCCCCAGTAAGAAATCCCAATTAGACCTTAAACCATTTAGTGTAGGAGTCCAGTAGTGGGTCGTATGGTAATGCCTTAACTGTGATTTCACACAAAGGCAGGTAAGATAACTCCGTTAGTAGCAAGGGTGTGACAGCTGCAGTAAGACAAGGAAGGTGCATGAGAGATTGTAACACACTGAGGATGAGGTGAGTGTGCCCTTTGGAAACCTGTGATATCTCTCAGCTTGGAAGGGAACACATGAGCAAAGATACATCACAAAATGTAATGAAAGTTAGCGTGCAATCGAAAGTGATGGTTAAACCAACAACACATTTCAGAAATATTCATACATACTTATCTAGAATAATATATACATGCATGCACAAGAAAGAAAATATATATATCATTTAGAGTAAAACAGATAGCATGGAATACAATGCAACATATGCATGAAACTTGCTGGCTCTAGTTATATTAAGAAGTGTAAGTTCCAATCATACAATACATCTATGTCCAACCACTAGATCCAATAGTGGAATGTTATAGCCACAGCCACCTACTCCTCAAAAGAGATGTACTAGCTCTGTGCAGTGGAGAAGCCAGGGCTTGTTACAATATTGTCCAAGCTCTCTCGAAGATAGTGTTATCAGAAGCTTGGATGACCAAAAGCCTTTACAACGAGTTATGAGGTTGTATTTATTGAAAAGGGCTGGGTGACCCTTGACATTCCCCTTTGTGACGGTTCATCTAGCCTCATGACTCTTCATCTACTCTATGACTATTACATCCAACTGTTGACACTTGAACTTCCACTTGACATGACGTTAAGTTACAATGCACATGTTCACATGTGAGACAAAATTGCTTCAGCAAGCCATGCCAGACATCACTTTCAATCTATCCATTATGGTGAGACCAACTCTTTGACATGCTTTTGATGGTGAAGGTTGCAGGCTGATGCCAAGCTTTGTCATCTGTGATGGTGTGCATGCACCCCATGGTGACATCTTGTTGACGTGAACTCTTGTCTTGTTGCATTCGGGTGCATTGGTGTGGCTCCTTTCTCTAACTCATATGCTAGCATGTGCATGGTATTCTTAATGCAACAGAAACAACAAAACACTAATGCATAGTGTTTGTGTTGATCTCCTAGTGTGTGTTGGTGGTCATACACATCAACTATCAACTACATGCTCAGCTCCAGTCAGACTTGCTTCTTGTCTTCGCCTTGGTGAGTGTGCTGAATGGGTTGGATACATGCGTGTGCACAATGGCATGAATGTTGTTGAATGTCTTGAATGCAATCAAAAACACTTCTCACCATGTCTGCTCCATGCCAGCTACTAGGATGGATCTATAACTTGTACGAGCACAATTTCATCTGTGAGTGCATGGTGTGCCCCTTGCTACTCCTATTCCTTCCACAACTCATTCTCTTATCTGTGCAGCTCATGCTCTTCCTTGAGTTGCTGCTTTAGCACATGAAACTCCTTCTTTGTTCCATTCTCTTTCTTCATGTGATTGTGTCGTCACCTCATATCCTGAGTCTCCAAAGTTTCTTTCATCATTAGTGGATTTGCTTGAGCTTGCAACTTTGTTCCACCTCTTTGTTGTTAGCAACCTTCCTCTTACATTCGTTGCATCTGGTATGATGCATTCAGCTGTTTTTCATGATGTTTATTCCGGTGATGTTGTTGTTGTCATATCTTTATGTCGTTGTCTATGAAAAACTTGATGTCATTTCGAGTAGGCAAGCTCATAGACACTGGATCAACTACATCCCACAGTGTGCTCTGAATAGTGTGTTCGACTCTACCCTCCTGGAAACTACTCTACCAGTGTTGTTGAGAGGCAGATGAAAACCTATGATACTTGGAGGCATGGCAACACTCATGGCAAGAAATCTGTCAGTCAAAAACCAAAATGAACTTGAGAACTGACTTGCAACATACCTATGTGACTAATCATGAAGGTCACACAATTTTTTCTCACAGGTGGGGAGACTAACTGCCAAGACTACACAAGGAATAGTTTGGGCTATTTGGAGGCTAATTGATTGCTAGAACTATGTAATGCATAGTCTAGTCTGGTTGCTGACTCGTGGAATTATGTGATGCACAATCTCAGTTGGCAATGGTTGCAGGCTCAATAATATTGTTGCACAATTTTCTAGGCTAGCACTCACTGTCCTTCAGAATTATGCAATGCAATATTGGAGGATAGTCACTAGACAAAGATGCATATTTCTTGAGAGGAAGATAGAGCCTTCCCTCTTAGGATTGCGCAATGTTGTCTTACTGAGGCAGAGTCTGGGCCAAGGGTAGGAAAGCTCCCCGATGGGCAACTGAAAGCGAAAGTGAATGAAAATGCATGGTGATGTTGAGTGTAAGCATAAGCAAGTGATCGTGCAAGCAAATGGTGAATGATAGATTTATAAAATGGAACAACATGTATGTGAGTGAGGCAAGTCTCTAAATCGACAACCATTCGTGAAAAACAATTTCATGCATACGACAACAGTGAGATGCTAATGAAAAATGAAATAGAGCTTGTACAAGCTAGTATGTATCAAAATGACAAAAAGCACTCACTAAAATCGAGTAGACAATGTTCATACAAAGAGAAACACAATAGGTGTCAAAAATGAAACATAAGATATGGAAGGCAGGCTTACCCCAAAACAACTGAGCTGACTGTGTGGAAATCTCGTAGATGCGATGTGGGATGTCAGAGCTACAATGTTGATGTGAGGAATGAGCTCTGTAGTGTTCGGTTGATGAGTTTTGATAAAATCAAGGTTGTGACATGCATGCCACAAAGCTAGGGAAAGAGACACTTGGTGGGAGGTTTATGAAATGATCATTGGATGATGGGGCTAGCCCACGTGGTCCTGCCGTCGATACTTCCCACTTGATGTTGTACTGTTAATTGATGTTTATAACCATCGGATTTCAGATATACGCAACTTGATTTTCAATATATGTTTAATTAAGAGGTTCTATGGTAATGGTACATTGGTTATGTGTTGAGCGGACACCTGTCCCTTCTTGGAATCCTAAAACCCCGCCTTGGTATAGGGATTTCACCACCCTTGCATTCATTTGGTTTTGTGTTTCCTCCGATCCTTTAATCTGCAAGCTCTCGGTGACCCTTACGATTTCACTGTGATTTGTTTTTGTGATGCTTTCGTATTTGTTCGAAACTCGTCCACCTGGTTCTCTGAGCTAAGAGCGGTAGTCTGCAAGTTTCAGTGTGGGTTGTTTTAGTTGGTCCGGGGTTTTGTTGCTCCGAGTTCTTCGAGCTGCATGCTTTCGGTGGTCTTCACGGCTCCATTGGTTCGGAATTTTTTTTGGAAGTGTCTCGTTCGTCTGTTGAACCCTGGTAAGGTTTGTTTCTCTGATTGTGTCCAGACTGTTCCTGTGTTTTCTATTGTTGGCTTTACGGGTGTCTGCCTCTGTGCGTCCTTTACTCGATTTGTCACCTGGGTTTTCACTGTTGTCACCTCTGTGTGTTGGTTTATGAGTATGTGGTTCTCAGTCTCATTCTTCCACACTGATTCGGCTCATGCACAGTCTCGGCAAACTAATGGTGGCGTTCCCCGTCGATTCCTCTGCCAACTTGACTGGTAAGCTTAACTTCTATGCTATATCTTTGTACTTGTCCTTCTTTCTGGTTATAATCGTCTTCGGCTCCTTGTGGGTAGGAAGACAATCCGAGGTTACGGTGGTCACGGCTTGTCTGTTAGGTAAGCGGAACCCCTATGTAGTATTTGCTCATTCAAAAATAAAATTGTCTTAATCCTCTGTATTTTGTTTCCACTGTAATTTGACTCTCGATTGTTAGTTTCCTTTGCAGGTGGAGCGACTAAGGGTTTTCAGTGCTTGGACACTCGATTATTCCGAAGGAATTCTGGGTAGCATCATTCTGTTTACTTGTGGTTTACTTGCCCTGAGTCTTTCGGCGTGTGGTTTGGTATGGTTGTTGACCTCGAGCCACTGTCTGTGCTTAGTTCTGTTGTCGCGTAATGTCTTTGTTGAGTCGTAGGAGTGGGTTTGGGGATTTATGGGGTTTTGGCTTATGTTGGTAATGGTTACGGTTCCCAAGTCTGTGAATTCGTTCGTCCTTCAGCTTTTTGCACAAAATGTAAATGGGCAATAACTTTTTGATGACTGTATAAGAACTATCTGGACTTGAATTTTGGTTATGCTTTTAAGTTCGCATACCTGGATTTACTGTGGTTGTTCTCTTCAATGTAAAGGCAAACTCTGATTTCGTATATAGGAATTTGTATAGATGATTTCTTGTTGTGTGTTTGGTTATTCTGTTAGAGTCGCTTGTAGATGGGCGTTGTTAGTCCTTCTCTGAATTGAATGACCTCTGCATTCGAATATCTCCCTTTTTCGATTTAAGTTCTGTGACCATGCATTGGTAATATTCACACAGTAATTCAATACAAAAAATATTTCAGAAATGAATAGGACGCGGTAAGGATCTATGTGCACAAAAAATTGTATTTTTTTCTTACTATATTTCTCTCTCAGTCCGAACCCCCGTATTGTTCTTTTTTCCACTATTTAATAGCACTATTTACAAACCGTTCTAACTGCTATTAGTTTGTTCAGTTTGTTCAATTAGTTACATCAGTTATTTCCCTTATGGAACTTTGTCTGGTTGTCTAGTTGTCTAGTACATTTTCTTTTCATACTTTTTACAAAAGTAACTGAATTGTTTGAAAACAATGACTCTAATCTAATTATTACTACTCCTAATTATAGCTTATTACAGTAATCTTTAAGTAACTTTATAAAAGAAAAGAAAAAAAACAAGTATGTTTTCCACTCAATGAATTAATCTCTCTGTCCTCTTCAAAAACCATATTCCCTCACTTTTGTCTTTGCCCTGTCAGCTAGATGCTCCTGCATCAGGCTCCTGGGGTAAAGGAAATTCATGGCTCCGTTCCATGAGCTCCTCCACCGAATAGTCATCCTTCCATATCTATGCTGCGTCGAGCCATGAGGTGTCCTCCATTGGACGGTCTCTCCACTTGACAAGATATCACAGATATTCCTTCCTACATGTCTTCTTGGCTACCTGTGTACTGAAAATTCCTTCAATCTCATGGGATTGAGCCGAAGGGTTATGCCTCATCAAAGAACTGTCTCCAACTTGGGTGTCCTGTTTTGGCCGTACCACACTGTCTTCCTCTACTTGGGTAGTATATGGGAACAGATCGGCCACATTGAAAATAGGTGATATGCCTATATCAGGTGGCAGCTGAATTTCGTAGGCGTTGGCTGAGTATTATTCAAGATCTTGCAGGGACCAATTTTTTTTAATTTTAATTTATTATACCTGCCCTTAGCAAATCGTTCCTTGCGCAAGCGCACGAGGACCTCATCTCTGACATTAAATTATACTTCCCTTCACCTTGAATCTGCTTGTTGCTTGTATTTCTGTACGTTGTCCTGCAATTTTAATTTTACTTGTTCATGTAGTTCGCTCATTGCTTTGGCAAAATCTTCTCCATCTGTGCTTCTCCATTCTAATTTTCCCAAATCTCGCAATTCATGTATTCCCGAGGATGCATGCCGTACAAGATTTGGAATGGGCTATGTCCGGTGCTACGATTAGGTGAATCGTTATAAGAGAATTCCGCCTGAGCGAGAGCACGATCCCATAATCGTGAATTTTCCCCAGTCAAACTCCGTAATAAATTTCCCAAACTCTTGTTCACCACTTCCATTTGCCCATTAGTCCGCGGATGATACGCAGAGCTGAAATTCAGTTGCATGCCCAACTTTTTCCACACGGTGTGCCAAAAGTGTCCTGTGAATTTTACATCCCTGTCAGAAATGATAGAACTCGGTAGGCCATGTAGTCTAACAACTTCCGTGAAAAACAGGTGAGCTACATACGTGGCATCACTAGTTTTCTGGCAAGGAATAAAATGAGCCATTTTTGAAAATCTATCTACCACCACCATCACTGAGTCATGCCCCCGCTGCGTTCTAGGCAGTCCCAAGACAAAGTCAATGCTGACTGAGTCCCATGGCCTGCTCGGAACAGGTAGTGGCGTGTAAAGTCCGGTATTATGACTATGTCCTTTCGCCAGTTGGCAGACTTTACACCTGTTCACATATCATTGTATATCCCTGTGCATTCTGGGCCAGTAATAAAAGTGTCTGAGCTGCTCCAAAGTTTTGTCTATGTTTCTCTTGTACCATATTTTCTCTCGTCGAACAGTCTGGGATACATAACTATCCACTTTTCAACAATAGTCCTTCCTGCAAGTTGTAGTCCAGTCATGGACTTGTATTCCTCAACATGGGACTTTGGCAGGCTTCAAAGGCTTCTTTGAAGTCTGTGTCAATCTGGTACAAATCCTTTAGATGTTCGAATCCCATCACCTGTATTCTGCTTTCCTGTAAGAGCAAAGCTCTTCTGCTCAAGGCATCTGCCACTTTATTGGCTTGCCCACTAATGTGCTTTAGCATGAAGGTGAAACTCTACAAGTATTCTACCCATTTGGCATGCTTATGGTTTAATTTGTGCTGCTGCATTACATATTGTAATGCTGAATTATCGGAAAATAATACAAACTCGTTGCCCAGCAGGTAGTGTCTCCAATGCTTTAAAGCTTGGACCACGGCATAAAATTCTTTGTCATACGAGGAGTATTTCTGCCTGCTTTCATTTAATTTCTCACTAAAGAATGCCACTGGTCTGTCTTCCTGACTGAGCACAGCGCCAATAGCTGTCCCACTTGCGTCACATCGAACCTGAAAAAGTTTGTTGAAGTCAGGTAGTCTCAAGATTGGTCTCTCTGTAATCTTCCGCTTCAAAAGCTGAAAGCTGTCCTCTGCTGCACTGGTCCAACAAAAAGGCTGACTGGCCTTCTTGATGGTGTCTAGCATTGGTGCACAGATTTCACTGAAATTTCTAATAAACTTCCGATAAAAACTTGCCAATCCGTGAAAGCTACATACCTCAAACAAGCTCTTGGGTGATGGCCAGTTGATGATTGCTGCGATCTTTTCTGGATCCATCTTCAATTCATTTTCTGCGACTACAAACCCCAAATAAACCAGTTCCTTCTGCAGGAAAGTACATTTTTTAAAGTTTATCGGCAGTTTGTTCTGCTGTAACTTCTCTAGCACTCTTCGAACATGTTGAAGGTGTTCTCCCTTCGTTTTGCTGAAAATTAAGACATCGTCAAGATAAATTATCACAAGCTTGCCAATAAATTCTTTTAACATTTCATTCATCAACCTCATAAAAGTACTAGGAGCATTGCTCAAACCAAACGGCATGACTAGCCACTTGTACAACCCTTCATTGGTTTTGAAGGCTGTTTTCCATTCATCTCCCTCTCTGATCCTGATCTGATGATATCCACTCTTCAGATCAATCTTCGTAAAGTAGGCTGCTCCGCTGAGACAATCCATCATGTCATCCATTCTGGGTAGGGGAAATCTATACCGAATAGTGATTTTATTGATAGCTCGTGAATCCGTACACATCCGCCATTCTCCTCCCTTCTTAGGTGCGAGTACTGTTGGTACCGCACAAGGGCTCAAACTTTCTCTGATCAGTCCCTTATCCAGCAACTCTTGCACCTGTTTACAAATCTCTTCATTATCTTTCAGGCTCATTCTATATGCTGCCTTGTTCGGTAGACTTGCTCCAGGTATGAAATCGATATGATGGCTAATGCTCCTCCTGGGAGGCAACTTATCTGGTAAATCGTCGACCACAATGTCCTTAAATTCTTCCAACAACTCCTGAATCTCTGTAGGCAATTCTGACTTTTCTGTGTTCAGTGACACTGCCTTTGTCCTCCTTACAACCGCATAATTCACCTCGTTTTCTTCAATCTGCTTAACAAACTGTTTTCCTCCTATTAACAATGCTTTTGTTCCACTTGATTCTGCTGCATCCTCCTCCTTGATGGGTACAAGCGTATGTTTGACTCCATCTTTCACAAATTTGTAACAATTCTTCTTCCCATCATGTGTCACCTTCTGGTCATACTGCCATGGTCTCCCTAGCAATATATGGCATACATCCATTGGCATAATATTGCAGAAAACTTTGTCTTGGTATTTGCCAATGTGAAATTCAACCTCACATTTTTCATCAACTAATAATTGGTGGCCTTTCTGTAGCCACGACACCTTGTAAGGTGTGGGATGCTTAAGCCACTTTAATCCCAGCTTTTCCACCATCTCAGTGGCAACTAAGTTATCTATACTCCCGTTGTCTATGATTAATTTACAACACTTCCCATGTGATTTGCAAACTGTTCGGAACAGTGCCTTCCGCTGGGTTTGCTCAGCCATCTCCTTTGTTGGCTTCAACAACACTTTGTTTAAAACCAATGCCTCTCCTATTTCTGCCACATTTTCTACTTCCCGGGGCTATGCTTCAACTTCCTTAGGCTACGCAACAAACGCTCCGCTCTGGCCAGCATGCTCGGCTTCCGGGCATTCGAAGGATCTGTGCCCCCTCTTATGGCACCTATAGCACTGGACATTGGCCCCTCTTCCACGAACATTTCCTCTTCCCGGCTAATATGGCCGACCTCCTCTAGTGCTATCTCCCTTCTCTACTGTCCCTAAAGCTCTGGAGTTGCTACCTTCCTCGCTGTTAGTAGCAATTCTCCCTCTGTCGTAGGACTGTCCTCTTCCTCTGCCATTTCCTCGTCCTCTCCTATTGTTCTGTTTCCTGTTAATTTTTTGTTTAGCCTTTACAACACTCTAAAAGGCTCCTTCTATATTTCATGGAGAGAGAATACTGATCTCATCCAGTATTTCCATCCTCAAGCCATTCACATATCTCGCTGTATTCTCTGGAGTATCATCAGTATAACCAGCCCACAAATTTACAAGATAAAACTCCTTTGTGTATTCCTTTACGGTCATACCTTTCTGCCTTAGATTCTGCACTCGTCGATAAAGTTCGACCTGATAGTCTTTAGGCAAAAATCTGCCCTTCAGTTTTGCCACCATTCTTGGCCACTTCTTTATCGGTAGCTTGTTCATCCTCTTCCTATCTGCTTGGACACTATCCCACCATAAAGCAGCATGTCCTTTTAACTTGGTTGCAGCAAATCTAACTCTTTTGTCCTCACTGATCTCTTCGTTTTCAAAATACTTATCTAACTCACTTACCCAATCCAGCAGAACATCTGCGGATAGACTGCCATCGTAGTTAGGGATCTCAGGTTTGGGTTTGCTGCTGGCTAACAGTACTGATCTCAACAGTTTTATCTCCGGGGCTTCTTCCTCTGATCCTTCCGTAGCAGTTGTTGTTTCTTCCTCACTATCATCCCCAAGTTCTGGGTCTCTTCTCCTTCCTGCCTCCACTGCTTCTAAGCGAGCAGTAAGGACTCTCAACTCTTCTCTCAAGCCCTCGTCTGCTACTCTGCGCACACCTCTTCCATGTCCCCGTCTTTGAACTTCCATTTTTTTCAATTTCCTGCTCTGATACCACTTGATGGGGCCAGCCCACGTGGTCCCGTCGTCGTTACTTCCCACTTGATGTTGTACTGTCAATTGATGTTTATAACCACCGGATTTCGGATATACGCAACTTGATTTTCAATCTATGTTTAATTAAGAGGTTCTACGGTAATGGTACGTTGGTTATGTGTTGAGCAGACACCTGTCCCTTCTTGGAATCCTAAAACCCCGCCTTGGTATAGGGTTTTCGCCACCCTTGCATTCATTTCGTTTTGTGTTTCCTCCAATCCTTTAATCTGTGAGCTCTCGGTGACCCTTACGATTTCACTGTGATTTTTTTCTGTTATGCTTTCGTATTTGTTCGAAACTTGTCCACCTAGTTCTCTGAGCTACGATATGGTAGTCTGCAAGTTTCAATGTGGGTTCTTTTAGCTGGTCTGGGGTTTTGTTGCTACGAGTTCTTCGAGCTGCATGATCTCGGCAGTCTTCATGGCTCCATTGGTTCAAAATTTGTCTTGGAACTGTCTCGTTCGTCTGTTGAACTATTGAACCTTGGTAAGGTTTGTTTCTCTACTTGTGTCCAGACTATTCCTATGTTTTCTGTTGTCGACTTTACAGGTCTCTGCCTCTGTGCATCCTTTACTCGATTTGTCACCTCTGTGTGTTAGTTGATGAGTATGTGGTTCTCGGTATCATTCTTCAGCACTGATTCGGCTCATGCACAGTCTCGACAAACTAATGGTGGCATTCTCTGTCAATTCCTCTGCCAACTTGACTGGTAAGCTTTCCTTCTATGCTATATCTTTGTACTTGTCCTTCTTTCTGGTTCTAATCGTCTTCGGCTCCTTGTGAGCAGGAAGACAATCCGAGGTTACGGTGGTCACGGCTTGTCTGTTAGGTAAGTGGAACCCCTGTGTAGTATTTGCTCATTCAAAAATAAAATTGTTTTAATCCTCTGTATTTTGTTTCCACTGTAATTTGACTCTCAGTTGTTGGTTTCCTTTGCAGGTGGAGCGATCGAGGGTTTCGGTGCTTCGACACTCAACTATTCCGAAGGAATTACGGGTAGCATCGTTCTATTTACTTGTGGTTTACTTGCCCTGAGTCTTTCGGCATGTGGTTTGGTATGGTTGTTGGCCTCGAGTCACTGTCTGTGCTTAGTTCTATTGTCGATTCGTAGGAGTGCGTTTGGGGATTTATGGGGTTTTGGTTTATGTTGGTAATGGTTACGGTTCCCAAGTTCGTGAACTAGTTTGCTCTTAAGATTTTTGCACAAAATGTAAATGGGCAATAACTTTTTGATGACTGTATAAGAACTATGTGGATTTGAATTTTGTTTATGCTTTTATGTTCGCATACCTGGATTTACTGTGGTTGTTCTCTTCACTGTAAAGGCAAACTCTGATTTCGTATATAGGAATTTGTATAGACAATTTCTTGTTGTGTGTTTGGTTATTATGTTGGAGTCGCCTGTAGATGGGCATCGTTACTCCTTCTCCGAATTGAACGACCTCTGCATTCGAATATCTATCTTTTTCGATTTAAGTTTTGTGACCATGCATTGGTAATATTCACAAAGTAATTCAATACAAAAAATATTTCAGAAATGAATAGGATGCTGTAAGGATCTATGTGCACAGAAAATTGTATTTTTTTTCTTACTATATTTCTCTCTTAGTCCGAACCCCCATAATGTGCTTTTTTCCACTATTTAATAGCACTGTTTACAAATCATTCTAATTGTTGTTAGTTTGTTCAGTTTGTTCAATTAGTTACATCAGTTATTTCCCATACAGAACTTTGTTTGGTTGTCTAGTACATTTTCTTTTCATGCTTTTTACAATAGTAACTGAACTGTTTGAAAACAATGAATCTAATCTAATTATTATTACTCCTAATTATAGCTTATTACTGTAATCTTTAAGTAACTTGATAAAATAAAAGAAAAAAAAAACAAGTATGTTTTCCACTCAATGAATTAATCTCTCTGTCCTCTTCAGAAACCATATTGCCTCACTTTTGTCTTTGCCTTGTCAGCTAGATGCTCCTGCATCATTGGATGTAACCTCTAACTACCAAAAATAGATCCCTGAAACAAGGGATGCCTTTACATGCTACCTTAGGAGAAGTAGTCCATGCATGCAAGTCTATTTTCCTTGGTCCCGAAGGGAGCTGGTTAACTCTGCTGCACATGCAAGAGGTTGTTCAACTATTGGGAGAAAATGTGCATTTCTCGCTAGGAGCTAGGCTGGCTGCTGAGAAGATTTACACAATTTCTGGGTAGAGTAGATGACTGCTACCCATATTTGTGAAAATTTTGGGCTGAGCATCCCAATTTGGAAGGTTTGTGCAATTTTGTGGGTGAAGCTTTTTCAGCAGAATTCCACAATTATGGGGCCCAAAAAGCTACTAGTAAGGATTACTCAATTTCTAGAGGGAATGTTGGTTTTCACCTAGATTTGCAAAAATTCTTGAAGGATCTGCTCAGCTTGCTGCTAGACCAAGTCCGGATGAACAACCTGTGAGGGGAATGGATCAAGGTTTGGTCGATAGGTTGTCTTTCTACAAGAAAACCAGTGGAGCTTGTGTACTTGACAAAGGGAGACATGTTGCTATGAAATGTTGGTTGGGAGGCTCCAAAATGAATCTAAGGAAAAAATTTCGAGGGTGGTTTTAGTCGCTATAATAGTCACCTTTTTATTAGAGAAACAAGGAACTAATTTTGATTTTTTTGGCACTTTTTTAATGGTGGGATCAATGATCCAGTCAAAATGATTATTCAAGGAACCACTGTAACTAGAAGGTATTCTCTTGTTCATTGTATTTCTCAAGTTCTTTCTTAGCTAGGTGATGGAAGTCCCTTGTTATTGATTTTTCCAACTGGTATAACTGCTTTTAATACATATGGAAAAATAATACACTCTGCTTTGAAAATTCCTATAAAATATATGAAATTTTTGAATGTTTAGGCTCTAGTAATTTTTAAAGAATAAATGAGGCACATTCGATATATCTTGATTAGTTAAATGAGATTTTTAGGTCCAAGGTTATTCATGTAGGTAGATTCTCATTTGCGAGAAGCCTTTTCTAAAAACAAGGCTTCTCCCTTTCATGGTAGGTCTATGATTCTTGTTGGTGACCTCGTGAAAATACCTCGTGTTAAGGATAAACTCTTGTACGCATGTACACCAATAGGTAAATTGTTGGGGCAAAGTTTCAACATGTTTTTGACTTTGGTTAAAATTTATAGCCAAAAAGGAGATGATTCGAGAGAGACATCTTTTCACATTCTTTTAACCAATATTAGAATGAAAAGCCTTTTTTGGATGATTAGGATCTTCTTATGATGCGTGTTGATAATTTTTTACATCCACTGTAATTTTTTTTATTCGATTATTCAATTAACTTGTTTACAATTAATAATCTCATCAATTTGCATAATTGCAAAATGTTAAAATCATTAAATTTTCCAATTGTAAGATGTGTTGCTGAATTTGTTAGAAAAACATAAAGAGTTGACACTGATGATGATTTCTTGGAGCATGAATTGTTACTGTTTCGTGGAGATTGTGTCATTCTTACATGGAATTTGTGGTTTGAAGCTAGGTTGGTTAACGGTGCCTGGTTCAAAGTGACCACAAGTTACACAATTCACTATAGTTATATTTGAGAAGTACATTGGTGTTCCATCTGATAGGGAATGTTCAGAAGTTATTCCCATAACACCTGGTTTTAGAGGGAATTTTAAATAGGTGCCTTTAAAAATGGCATGGGTCCTCACTATACACAAGTCACACAGGATGAATTTGTGATGAGTCACTGTAGATATTGGAGATAAATAAAGGTAGGGTTTGACATTTACATCTATTGGGTAGCGCAAGCCCCACAGAATGAGTATCAGGTGCGAAGCCTAGAATTTTGGGTAGTGTTAGGGAAAAAGACTCCGCAAAAAGTGCAGAGCGTGAAATATAGTAGGTTGAGTCAAAGGGTAGTCTGCCCAAAAATAATGTAAAGAAATAGTAATAGAGTTGGCTCACAAAGGGATCACAGGCCAAGGGAAAGCATAAATAGAGTAGGGCTCTATGAGGGAAAGTAGTTCTTTCAAAAGATGGAATGTAATGGGTCCTTGAAGGCAATAGCTTGAAAGAATTTGTAAGTCGTAGTTGAGGGAGTATGTTAGAAGGTAGAGGCTCTACAGCTATGTGCACAGAGGCCTAGAAAGTATGCAGTTGTGTGTGCAGACCCTTGCAGCTGAGTGCGCAGGGTGGATCTGGATGTATTGTTGAAGATTGATAATAAAGATAAGTTTCTTTTGAATTCTTTGTTGGTTGCGACTTTAATATTTTATGATAAATGAACTGTTATGATTTCTGCATTTGCTACGGTTGAATACATGTGAACTAGATTAATCCAAATGCATGAAGTAACCAAAAGTAATAAATGTTTTCTTAAAAACCATTTTAACTAGATCAAACCAATAATGAGTGATTCAATCTATAATAAATGCGATAAGGGTATTCTGATCTGTGTAGATCTAGCATAGCGTGAGGTTGCAGAACAATGTGTGAGCCCCAAACCACATCTAATACATCCCCAGGGTGCGGAAACCTAGTTCCAGCACCCTCCCATACTACCTCAGTCTGCGCTTCGATTGGTTGTTGTTGAAAGGGCCGATAGTTGTGGGATTTGTTTGGCTAAATAATTCTTCTGAACCTAAGTCAAGCACATATAAGCCAACAAATGGTTCCATTGCTAGAACTAGGATCTTCCTAAGGGGTGTCTGGTGTGAAAGGTGAGGGTGCTAGAGGAAAGAGCGATGAAGGATTAGGACGATAGTAATGGTGAGCGCCATCCAATTACAAATATTGAATGGAGTAGGAAGTGAAGATCTGCAAAAGTTTTGGTTTGTATTGAATTCAGTATGGAACATGCAGCAGATCATGAATCATGATATCAAGAAATACGTCTTAGTCATCACATGGCAGGACCAAGCACTAACATGGTATATGAAGTATTCGGGCATCAACCCAATGGTAGGGATAGTGGACATCTACACAGAGTTAAAAAAGGAATTCAGCTAGCCAAAATCAGAGTCGCAGTTGGTCGCAGGATTCAAAGAAATCACAATGATGCCTGGTCAGACCTCGTGGGATCTAGATCAGATGTTAGAAAGAACTATTCATGAAGCGAACATGACTCTCACAGATGTACAGCACAGCGCTTATTTTATCACATCATTAACACCATATCTGAAATCGACTTTGTCACAACAGAAGATCTCAACCCAAGTAGAAGCGATGGAGGCAGTAATGCGGCTACACGAAACCCTGGTATAGAACTCAGGGTTGGGAATTCAGCAAATCCAAGTGTAGTTCCAAAATTTGTGTTTGGAAATACAAAATTTAAAACAAGACTAGCTACCAGAAGTTTGGGAAGAAGTTTGGTGCATCAAGTGTAGGGGGCAGGGACATAATAAAGACCGTTGTCCAGTCGTGGTAAATCTTGTGGTCATGGGGGGACCAACACCATTGCAACCAGAGGCACATGTAGGGCCGAGCATGATCACCGTGCTCGGGTGCACAATCTATCAAGTAGGAGGAAACCACAACACAGATAATTTCCATCTATTGCTGAAATACAATCAGACCCCTAGCAACTCTTTCGTAAATTTTGTAGATGGATGGGCCACAAGGACAAATATTGTTGAATGTTGGTGGATCATGCATCTGCCTACTGAATACAAACTATGATACGATGTCAAAATCTAGTTACAACATTTGCACATGGTGGATTCCAAGGACATAGTTGAGGATGGGGCAGAATGGGATGAGGAAGGGGTCGAGGATAGCTAATTTGTTACAATTATGGAGGACCAAGACATTACGTGTGAGATTGCACAAATCCAACTCGAGCATCATGTCCCTATTGCGAACAATTTGAACATGAACTACTAGAATGCCCTATGATGCTAGCATAGATTTGTGAAAAAAGGATAGCACCTCCTACGAGGACACAGAATATCCAGATGATAAGGGCCAAACCATGCGATGAAGAACCTAAAGTAAATATGGTACTAAGGAGTGATGCAATCTAAGAAGGAGATCTGTTTGAGCCATATAAAGGTCCCTCAATGTTAACAACTTTCATAGAAACTTGCATGAAGTTACTTCGCTATAATAAGGCAGTGAAAGGATTGCAAGAGGTAATTAACAAATATGTACGATAGGGAGAACCTCACATAGTGTGATGAATGGGGAGCCATACATCACGGATTGGACAAGAAATATGGTTAACATTCTGGATTGGTGACTATGAGATGGATCAAGTCATTCTGGACCTCGGTTCGGATGCAAACTTCTTGCCCAAGCAGACATGCGAGAGTATTGGCAAGCCTCCACTCCAATGGTCTCTAATCCAATTACAGATGGCAAATCAACATAGGATTTTTCCGATGGCTAGGCTGCAAGGAATCATCGTAGACCTAGATGGTGCAAACACTAGAACATATTTTGAACTTATTAAGATAGTGGATGAGAAAATCCCATACCTATGTTTTTGGGAATAGGCTGGGCCATCGACATGAATGGGATAATTAATTTCAAGCACAGGAAGATAATATTTGAGAAAAAGTCACGCTGCATAGTTGTTCTACTAGATCCAACCAAAGGACCCCACTACACGGAACCTATGCATGATGACGAGTAGGAAGAAACCTTGGATTTCATCTACCAAATTTTTGTGCAAAGGCCAATAAAGGGTAAGGTAATGGAGGAACAAAGAATTTCGTAGGGTTACACATAACCATACAACGATGATTTGGAGGTGGAAGATGAGCAATGGCAGAACAGAATGAACTAGGCAACTACTCTAAGCTGCAATATGCTGACAAAATCAGTGTACTGCATTAAAGCTGAGGACCATGAGCTACCGGTGTATGACAGGCTCACAATAGTAAATGAATTCCTATAGAAGTTTAAGAGTGCAGTACCAGAGTAACAGTGATTTAATGCACTCAAATGGGCCTTACCTGTGACACCGAAACAATTGTGGGGTACCCATGAAGGCATTTTCACAGATTGGCGAAGCTATAAGTGCATGATGCAGATACGATTTGGGAAGCCAGTGCTCCAAATAACGGGGAAATATGATGGACGAGAAAATTTTCACATACATCTGAGCAAATTGACCAAAGCCTATGGTGAAGAGCCGCAACTAGAATGGGTGAACGAATTTTATCATACCTTAGATGTCATCCCAAGGAATTGGTATACAGAAACAGAGTTCTTACATGGTACAAGGGAGTGGGATATGTTGCGTAAAGGGTTTCTGTCAACATTTATTTTGGAGGATCAATGGATGGATACAGTGGACAACACATTAAAGCTAGTAAGGACCACAATTTTCATGATGCTGCTAGAACCAGAAGAACTCGTGCAACCCGACTGGTTGCCATAGTTAAGCTGGGCCCTAAAATCTTACATTGTAAAAGCGGAAGGTGACAAAGACAATCCGTGTGACATCAATATACTAAAATCTGAAGGAAGTCGAGAAGTGTACGAACCTAAAATAGAAGATCTAGGCGTAGTTCCATTAAAACTGAAGCATGTGAATATCGAAACAGAGGAAGATCTGAAGTATGCAACGCTTGGAGATTACTACGACAAAGAATGATTTCTAGTGGGATTTCATCTGTAGGTACAAAAATAGCACGAGAAAGCATGGCATGATTTCCATATCAAGGTGTGCATGTTCAAGAGGATGATCTCGTACTATTATATGACAGTAAGTTCGAAAAATTCCCAGGTAAACTCCATATGCATTGGTTGGGGCCCTATGTCGTTAAAGAAGTAACTGATGGGGGTACAGTTCAACTAGCTAAACTCAAAATAGACCCCTTCCTGAGAACAGTCAATGGCATTAACCTGAAGCTCTATACAGGTGGGATGATCACCTGACTAACCATTCCATAGAGAGTCTCACGACTCCGACCAGTTGAAAGAGAGAGAGGGATGATAAAGAAGTGTAGGGAAGAGATGTGTTGGTATCAAGGTATGTGTACAATTGGCCAACAATCAAGGGCATGATTCTATGGACAAGCTATGCAGGTGCATTGCTCCAATGAATGATGACCATTAATACCATTGTTGATGACAAGATGGCTGCATTATGTCAAAAGGGAGTGGGCGACGGGCAATTAAGAGCCACAATATGAGCTAGATATGAAATGATCGACCACAAATTTCACATGGGAAGGTTACACAAGCTGGAACGAGTAGTAATCCAGGCATTTGAAGTTCACATGGCTTGTAAATCACCATGGGTAATCTGTTGGGCAACCTACGCTTTGAAAATACAGATGGAGTTGTTCATCATCTTTGCACTCAGCATGCACCTGAAGGTAGTAATCTGGCTAAAGAAGGGGAAAGACTCTCTAAGGAGTTTGGTATTGCCAACTGCGGGTATCCCACAGGCTATAGCATCGCTAGCAAGGATGCATCAGAAAAAAGGGAATTTAAAGTAGAATTGGTCCCAATGTCATCGCCCTGCTTAGGGACAAGATGGCGCGTTACAACAGAACAATAAAAGGATGGACAAACAGTGACCATTGGTGGAGATGCAGTCAATAAGTTGCCTTTGATGGTTCTTAACGAGTGGGACCCAGCAAAAAGCAGCCAGGGTCTTGTAAACTTGCAACAGAGGTTGTAGCGGATGGTGTGAAGAGAAGATATGTCAGTCAGAAAGGGCTATGGTAGTACCAGGAGGTCCTGTATGCAGCTCCCTCAGTTGTGATAAAATCCTTGGAGGGGGTGTTCTGTGTTAACCGAGCAGAGCAGTTGAGAATCATTAGTTGTGAGATATGGTAGAAACACTGAAGCCTGAAATGTGTTACAGGAGACAAAGCAGGAGTAGCCAGATGATGAGTGCCACTCAACGAAAGGTGAGTAGCAAATCCAAGACTGAGCATCTAGCCACTCCATTAAGTGACTTGAGATGAGTCGCGATGATTATGTTGGGGGACTATTGGGTAGCGCAAGCCCCATGGAATGAGTATGGGGTGTGAAACCCAGAATTTTGTGTGATATTAGGGTGAAAGAATCCACGGAGAGCACAGAGCACAAACTATAGCAGGTTGAGTCAAAGGGTAGTCTGCCGAAAAATAATGTAAAGAAATAGTAGTAGAGTCGGCCCGCGGAGGGATCACGGGCCAAGGGAAAGTATAAATAGAGCAGGGCTCTATGAGGGAATGTAGTTATTTTAAAAGTTTGAATGTTATGGGTCCTTAAAGGAAATAGCTTGAAAGCGTCTATAAGTCCGACTCGAGGGAGTAGGGTAGAAGGTAGAGGCTCTGCAACTGTGTGTGCAGAGGCCTGGAAAGTTCACAGTCTTGTACGTAGACCCCTGTAGCTGAGTGCGTAGGGTGGATTTGGATGTATTGTTGAAGGTTGATAATAAAGATAAGTTTCTTCTGAATTTTGTGTTGATTGCAACTTTACTCTTTTATGATAAATGAATTATTATGATTTCTACATTTGCTATAGTTGAATACATGTGAACTGGATTAACCTTGATGCGCGAAGTAACCAAAAGTAATAAATGTTTTCTTAAAGACCATTTTAACTAGATCAAACCAGTAATATGTGATTCAATTTGTAATGAACACGATTAGGGTATTCCGATCTGCAAAGATGTAGAGTACCACGAGGCTGCAGAACAATGTGTGAGCCCCAAACAACATCCAAGACATCCCCAGGGTGTCGAAACCTAGTTCCAGCACCCTCCCTTGCTACCTCGGGTGAGACCTCAGTCCACACTTTGTGGGCTATTGCTGAAAGGGCCGGTAGTTGTAGAATTTGTTTGGCTAAATAATTCTTCTGAACCTGGGTCAAGCCCATATAAGCCAACAACATCTATATCAAGAGTGAAATCCATTGATGGTTTACAAATTTCACCACCTTTTCATTTTCAATGTTATGCAAAAATGCAAAAAAATGCATATGTTACACAATGGTTTACAAATTTCACCATCTTTTCATTTTTAATGTTATGAAAAAACGCGAAAAATGCATATGTTACACTCAGAAGAAAGGGCACAAGTGATTGAAGTTGATATCATTTTGAGGTATTTATCTTGAATAGAGTTTAGTGCTTTCACATAAATTTGAAACTAATATCAATACTTTTTTGTTTGGTTGTTTTAACTTGCCATAAATTGTGTGGACATCAATAATTTATTCATTTTTCTTCTCGATGATTTCAAAAGATTTGTTAGTAATTAAAGTTAATAGATTAAATAATTAGAAAAAAGTACATGAGTAAATAATTTATTAGGTGTTGTTTTTCTTTAATCAGTTAAATGGTAACTATTGTTTTGTTCTATTCTCCTTATTTTCAATCATATTAAATTTATGTATCTTTACTTTTTTAGTGAATTCCTGCTTGATATTTTATCTTCCAATTATATATATTTTTCTATACATATTTTTTGTGTGTGTGCCTATGTCCGTACTAATTTTATTTTATTTTTCCTTTTCTCATTGAATTGTAGATATGGAAAATAATTATATTTTGTATTACATCTCTCCGGTTCATGTCATTATTGAAGCAATATATTTTATTACATATATTCATAAAAGGATTGATAGAAAACTTGGGTTTCATGCCATTTTTGTTGATGAAGATGCCTGCATCTTAGATGAAATTAAATTAGATGTGAAATACTTGTTGCATGTGCAACAGAGAGAATATGGAAGAAAAATAAGAAGGGATTCATTGGAAAGAGTAAAATTTCACGATCATTACATTGTTGATTTGAATTGGTGTTGCTTTTGTCATTGATGTAGTTGTGCTTTGGAAGAGGATATATAATAAGTTCCTTATGAAGACATTTTTAATGTTCATATTTTGAGTTGATTTTTTTTTAATGTAAAAAAAAAAAGATATTTCTTAATTTCAATTCTCTTTTTTCAGTTTCAATGTCTGCAAAATCAATTGTCTATCATTGTTATTATTATGTAAAAAATTGAATATGAATGGTATTCAAATTTTGTATGGACTTTTTCTTAGATTCCAATGTTTAAATTCATATGTTCTTTTCTTTCATCTTGCGACATTGTGTTGCCTAACAATACAAGTTGTTCATTTATTACATTTGTGTTCCTATGCTTTAAGAACAATGCTTCAATTTAATGTTATTCTCTTCAATTTGTAATTGATTCTTTTTATAGTAATAACCCCTTTAGTTTATTGATGCCTTTGGTTTATAAAAAATCTTCTTCATGATTATAGTATTAATGTTAGGGCTTAATATTTATTTAGCAGTCTATAATATTTATCTTTCACTTTGTATGTTCTGGATTTGAAAGGTTGATGTCATGGGTTTGTGACTATTATTTAAAAACAACCATGGCGAGTCATTCTTGATCATGGTCATACATGTTGACAGTCAACCTTGGTTAACAATTATAAATGATGGTAACGAATGGTTGAGTGTCGCTTTCTGATAAGGATTGTTCCAATATGGGAAATATCTATGGAGAAGGATAATTGATCAGGGTGCTTGTTCATGGGCATATTGGTTTATAGTTGTGGTGTTGGATGGTTAATCATGGTTAGTAACTATGGTCCAATGTTGCTTTGTGACAATGATTGTCTCAATTTGAAAATGAACTATGGTCAAAATGATAGTCAACCATGTTTGTATAAGGGTTTGTAATATTTATCTTTAAGTTTATATACCTTGGGATTATAAGATTCATCCCTTGGGTGTAATATTTTTCACTTGGGTTCATAATTCCTTAGGGTTTTATTATTAACCCTCTAGTTTTTCTATTCCCTTCAGTTTATGGTATCAATCCCTTCGGTTTGTGAATGTCTTGGTTCAACATGGTTAAGCATGGGTGAATCTCAAATCATTACAAAGTTTGTATCAAAATGAAAATTAGCCTAGCCATATATAGATAGGCATGTTTATTAGACAGTTTATAATATTTATCTCAGGGTTTATATACGTTGACGTTATATTATTTTATTGTGTTTAATATTTTTCCCTTGGGTGAAATATTTCTCCCTTGGGTTCATTATTTACTCGAGATTATAATTTCAATCATCGTTTACCATGTTCAATAATGGTCATCCAAGGTTGATGATAAATCATTCTCAACCATCATTAATCATGGTCAACCATGGTGCAATGTCGCTTTGTGACAAAGATTGTCACAATATGAAAATGGACCATGGTCAACCATGTTTTTATAAGGGTTTTTAATATTTATCTTAGGGTTTATATAGCTTGGCTTTATATTGTTACCCTGGGTTTAAGATTATCCCATTACGTTTATAATCCATTGGAATTTTAGTATTAATCCCTTTGGATCTTCTGGTATGGTCAAAATGATAATCAACCATGTTTGTATAATAGTTTGTAATATTTATCTTCGAGTTTATATCCCTTGGGTTTATAATATTATTCACTTAGGTTCATAATTCCTTGGGGTTTTAGTATTTGTTTACATCTAATCATCAGGATTGGTTGAATATAATGTAAATAAATAATAAGTAATATGAAAAGTCATCAGGAGATGAAGTGAACTATCTCTCCCTCGTGTATATAATAAAGACGAACCTGAAGGAATAGTATACGAATCAATTTGTTTTGAGGAGTTACCGCTTGGCCTGACATGGTATCAGAGCCAGCTCTAAAAATTAGTTCTAACTCCCTTATGCTAGTTTCTTGCAGTCTGTCCACTTCCCCCTCTGGACTCTACCTACTGCGCGTTCTGTCCACTGTCTACTATGCTCTTTGTCTACTGTGTAGTCCATCCACTACCTCTCTGCATGTCTTCTACACAAAATCATCATGGTCTGCTACCTCTCTATGTGCCTACTGTGCAGTCTATCCACAGTTTTCTTACTGTTGGGAATGAAATACCCTTTATACCCTTGCCAGTAACTGTTGAAGTGTGAGGGAGTGTTGTGCACCATACTTGTGTGAAGGAACGTTGCTGCAAGAGTGTACTATTGAACCGTGAAACACTATTGTGTTGATCGTATCAAGTTTACTGCGTGAATGGTGTGTGAGATGCTATTGTGTTGAGAGAGGGACGACTTAAGTGTGTTTGCAAATCCATTGCAATAAGTTATGGTTGTTCCAGAATCCTACAAAACTGGTCGAAATATCTTCACCATGACCGTGAGAGTAATGCATTTCTCCTGTACCAAGGCTTAATGTCTCTGAGCCCGTGCCATCACCAGAAGCGTCCATTCTCACAGTAGAACTTATGCATCAACACTCTCTCATGCAGATCAATCTTCAGAGGCAATGTTGTCCATTGTAGCTCCATGGACGCCTAGAGAATGCACACCAAGATCTCTAGACCAAGAAACTAGACCTACAATTTGACAATCCGAACTACAGTAAGATTCTAGAAGCACTGCTTTTTTGTTTACGTTGCTATCATTGTAATGTTGGTATATACATTGAAAATAACTGTGAGAAGTAAATAAGCACGTGGATTACTACCATGAATGTAGCAAACGCCTGTGAGAAATAGTTAAGCACGTTGTTGAAGTGAAACCTTGCCATAACTGATTAAATTACATTAAATGCCCTCAAAAATATATTTCTGACTTTTGGTTGGGAAAGTACCTAATATTTTCATGACAAAAACAACTTCTACAGCCCAAAAATCCACTGCCTTTGTGTTTATGCTTATATATACATTGAAATTTTTTGGCATATAAAATGTGTTAAATGCCATGCGTTGAATAGAGTTAAAAAAAAAAAAAAATAACTAGGTCATGGGTCAAAGCACTGTGGCATAAAGTGTTGAATGTGTTGTATAGTCTTGGGTATTGACATTTGCTATTGAAGTTGAATTTGTTGTCCAGTCATATCAGAATTATATTTTTTCCCATTAAGAGTAAAAGTTTTTGCAACAAAAGTTTTTGTTACAGTATGCATTCAATCATATCCATTGTGGGAATAGTTCTCACTGGCATGGAGAACTATCTTGAGTGGTCCTAGATGATAAAGCAAACCCTCATTTTCAATGAGTTGTGGAAAGGAGTGTGCACTGGAGACGAAGACAAACAACCAGAATAGCCTACATCAGAGAAAGAGTTTGCCATTTCGGAAAACAAGAACAACAAAGCCTATGCATTAATGGCAGCATCTATAAGTGAAGAGGTGAGTCACCATATTACACCATTTTCAACTAATTTTGAAGCCTGACAAAAGCTGAAAGAACTCTATGGCTCACATTCTGCACTTGAAGTTGTTCAAATCATGATTAAACTCTTCACTCTTGAACTACAAAACAATGATCCCCTTGCTCTTGTATCTGAAGTAAAGTCTATAATGCATGATATCCAAGCCACTAAAATTGACTTGGATATTCCTCTTATCACTTTTTTCAAGGCACTTTATCCTACTTACTCCAATTATCTTGAGTCATTGCAAGAAAATGGAAATATTAAAGACATTATTTTGACTCTCTTGTGAAAAAAATTGTTGAAAGAGAGAAAGCTTTTGGAAAGAAGACAACCCCTGAATCTTCTGAAGAGGCTGTGTGCCTTGCTCATAAAGAAAAACATCCTACTCAAGATTCTTCAAGAGGAAGAGGTGGTCAGAGAGGAAGAGGAAGATATTTCAGAGGTGGGGGACAGACATTCTCAAGGAGAAAAGGCAGATTTGCACTACATACACTGCAAAAGAAATGGATCACATGATGCCTCTACATGCAAGTTACCATGGGAAAAAATTGAGCATAAAAAAAACCAATAGAAATGAAAAACTGATGATACAGAGAAAGGTAAAGCACTTGAATCCACTCACTATGTTGTGGTACAATGTAATATTGGAGTAAATGAAGATTTATTTAATGCTTCACTTGCTTCTTGGAAAAATGATTGGTTTCTTGATTCATGAGAAACCTGCCACATGACCCATAGAAAAGATTTTTTTGAAGAATTGACTCACAATGTTGATGGAGCAGTATACTTTGTAGACCAATAAAAAATCAAGCCATCAGGGCTTGGAACAATCAAGCTTAAACTGCCTGGTTTTCCAAACTTTTTTCTACATCATGTTCTATACCTCCTACAGCTAAAGAGAAACTTTCTGACCTTGGTCCACATTCGCCAGTAAGGTCACTCCATTCATATGTTTCATGGCAAGCTTGAGGTAATAAAAGCATCTCACCACTCACTTGTCGTGAGGGGAATAGAAGAAGAAAGGCTTCTCAAGCTGCAAGGAACCTTTTCTCGTGCACAAAATTTCTCATACAATTCTCATTATGAAGAAGGTACACTTTCATCAAGTTTATTATGGCATGCTAGATTTGGACATTTGAACTATGACATCCTCCACTTGTTGAAGAAAAATGGTGTTGCTGGTTTGCCTACAATTCCTGAGAAACTTAAGCAATGTGATGCTTGCATTCTACGAAAGCATAGCAAATAGTATTTTCATGATTCACGTTCAAGAGCACATAGAAAACTTGAACTCATTCATTCAGATTTATGTGGTCCAATGCATGTTCCTTCTACAAATGGAAATAAATAGATGATTACATTTATTGATGACTACACCAGAATGTGTTGGGTTTATTTAGTGAAGAACAAATCTTATGCTTTTCAAACATTCAAGAAGTTTCATAAATGGATTGAAAATGATGCACAATCTCATATTGGGTCTGTTCATGATAATAATGGAAAAGAATACACATCAAATGAATTTGAAAACTATCTTCACCAACATGGGATCAAACATCAAACAATTGAGCCTTATAATCCCCGACAGAATGGTGTAGCTAAAAGAATGAATAGGAAAATCTTAAATATGGTACGATCCATGCTCTTATTCAAAAATGTAAAGATAATGTTTTGGGTTGATGTTGTTCTATGTGCTGCATATATAAAGAATAGATGTTCATATAATGCTATTAGAAACAAGACTCCATATGAAATGTGGTATGGACATGTTCCTTCGATAAAGCATCTCAGGGTCTTTGGTTCCACCTGTTGTGACTTGGTTCCAAATGTACATAGAAACAAAATTGGTGCAAGAAGTTGTAAGTGTATCTTCCCTGGGGTATTCAAACACCTCCAAAGCATACCATCTCTATGATGAAGTAAATAAAAAGTTTGTTGTATTTAGAGACGTAATTTTTCTTGAATCATCCAAAACTGATAATGTTGTTGAGTGGCAACTTGTTCACTTGGATAGATTCGCAAAAGAAAAATCATTTGAAGAATTTGATAATCAGATTCCATATCTTGAAGGGGGGATTCCTATACTAGATCAACATGTGGAATCTTCTTCTGAAGAACACTCTCCCCCACATGAAACTCCAACAACGGATGATGCTTTAAGTGACGTGATTGATAGAATTGGGAGACTCAATCTTGATTCAGTCCCAACTAAATCAACAGAGCAGCCCACACCATCTAAGAAAGGTCCCCCAAAGTGGCTGACAAAGACACTTGAAAGTGTTCATCCTATTGAGGTTGGAAAGACAGGAACCAGAAATTCAAACTAACAAAATGGAGGTGATGTAGATGACTCTAATTCACCTGTTGATATGGATATTTCTTATGATTGTGAATTGAACTTGTTTACAGATTTTGAACCAACTTCCTTCAAAGAAGTTGTTTCTCATCATGAATGGAAAGAAGCGATGCAAAAGGATTATGATGCCCTCATAAAGAACAACACTTGGAAGCTGGTTGATCCTCCATTAGGAATCAAACCAATTGGTTGCAAGTGGGTCTACAAGAACAAGTATAAACCTGATGGCTCACTTGACAAGCATGAAGCTAGGATTGTGGCAAAAGGTTTTGCACATAAGGAAGGGTTTGATTATGAAGAGACTTTTTCCCCCACAGCAAAATGGTCTACCATCCGGACACTCTTTGTCCTGACAGCTCAGAACGGTTGGAAAGTCCATCAAATGGATGTAAAAACTGCTTTCTTGAATGGAGATCTAAAAGAGAATGTTTTTATGTCCTAGCCTGAAGGATTTGTTGTGAAAGGACATGAACATAGAGTATGCAAACTTGTGAAGTCCTTGTATGGCCTCAAACAAGCACGGTGAGCCTAGTATGAAAAGCTAACTGAGCAGCTTCTGAAACTCAATTTCAAACATTATGATCTTGATGATGTAGCTTTATTTGTCAAGAAAGTTGGCGAAATAGTTGTATATCTTGTGGTATATGTAGATGATATTTTGATGACAGGGAAAAAGGAAAGCTACATTGCATCCATAAAGAAGGAATTGGGGAAATGTTTTGAAATGACTGATTTGGGATATCTTCATTACTATCTTGGGATTGAAGTAACCCAACATCTGAAATCCATATTTCTTTCTCAAGATAAGTACATTGGAGATCTATTGAATAGGTTTGGCATGATAGAATGCAATCCTCTTACTACTCCAATGGAACAAAACTTAAATCTCACATCTATTGAAGAAAAAGAATTTGAGGATGCAACAAAGTATAGACAGCTTGTAGGAAGTCTCAACTACCTAACTACTACCAGGTTAGACATTTCGTTTGATGTTGGAATCCTCTCCAGGTTTATGTAAAAGCCTTGTGAGGGACATTGGTCTCCTACAAAAAGAGTTCTAAGATACTTGAAGGGAACTTAAATCTTTGGAATCAAGTATACACATGTGGACGACTTCTGCTTCATTGGATACTCTGATTCAGACTTCGATGGAGACAAAGAAACTGTGGTATATACTTTAGGATATGCTATGAGTCTTGGATCAGGAGCTACCTCCTAGAGATCATGCAAACAATCAGCTCCAACAGATTCCAAAACAGAAGCAGAATACGTGGCAGTAGCAGAAGTAACAAAAGAAATTGTGTGGCTCAGGAAAATTCTTGAAGATTTGTAGGTAAAACAAGTATAATCAACTCCACTCATGATTGACAATACCTCTGCAATAAAGTTGGTCAAGAACCCAAATTTCCATGATCGAACAAAGCACATCAATACTAAATATCATCTGATTCAACATCATGTTGAGGCCAAAACAATCCATCTCGGTCATTGTTCCACTAATGAGCAAATTGCAGACATCTTCACCAAAGCGCTTGGAAGAGAAAAGCTTGAACGATTCAGAATGATGCTTGGACTCACCAACATCCCTTTATACTAAGGGGGGGAATGTTGACACCTAATCATCAGGATTGGGTGAATATAATGTAAATAAATAATAAGTAATATGAACATTCATTAAGAGATGAAGTGAGCAGTCTCTCCCTCATGTATATCATAAAGACCAACCTGAAGGAATAATATATGAATCAATTTGTTTTGAGGAGCTACTGCTTGGCCTGAGAGTGTTCATCCTTTGGTTTTTTTATACCCTTCATTTTATGGTGTCAATCCAATTGGTTTTTTAATGTCAGGATTCAACTATGGTTAAGCATGGTCCAACATCACATTATGCCAAGATTGTATCAAAGTGAAAATTAGCCATCACCATACATGGATAGGCATGTTTATTAGACCATCTATAATATTTATGTTGGGTTTTAGATATGTTGGGTTTGTATTATTTGATTAGGATTAATATTATTTCCTTGGGTGAATTTTTTCTCGCTTGGGTCAATAATTGCATAGGTTTTTAGTGTTACTTTCTTGGGTTTATTATTTTCTCAAGTTTATAATATCAATAATCATTGACCATGGTCAATAATGGTAAACCAAGTTCGCTGATAGATATTGTTCAATCATAGTTGATCATGGCCAACAACGGTTCAATGTCGCATTGTGATAAAGATTGTCTCAATATGAAAATCAACCATGGTCATCCATTTTTATTTAAATGGTTTTTATATTTATATTATGGTTTATATACCTTGGGTTTATATTGTTTCCTTGGGCTTATAATCCTCTAGGGTTTTAGTATTAATACATTGAGCTTTTATAATATGGTTAAAATCACAGTCACCAATGTTTGTATAAGGGTTTGTAATATTTGTCTTTGGTTTTATATACCTTCGGTTTATAAGATTAATCCCTTGGGTTAATAATAACTTTCCTTCTTAGTATTAATTTCTTGGGTTTATTATTTTCTTGAGTTTATAATGAAAACCATCATTGACCATGGTTAATAATGGTCAACCAAGGTTGATGGTCAACCCTGGTGTAGTGTCACATTACGATAAAGAATGTCTCAATATGAAAATCAACCATCATCATCCATGTTTATTTAAGTGTGTTTAGCATTTATCTTTAGGTTTATATGCCTTTGGTTTTTAATATTAATTCCTTTTGTTTAATATTCTTCACTTGCATTCATAATTCCTTGGGGTTTTATAATTAATCCCATGACGTTTTTATTCCCTTTGGTTTATGTTGTTTATCACATTGGTTTGTTAATTTTAGGGTTCAACGATGGTTAAGCATGGTCCAACATCGCATTGTGACAAAGATTGTATCAAAATGAAAATCAGCCATGGTCGTACATGGAGACACATATTTATTATATTGTCTATAATATTTATCTTAGGGTTTATATAGGTTGGGTTTATATTATTTGATTGGGTTTAATGTTGTTCCCTTGGGTGAAATATATTTCTGTGAGCTTAATAATCACTTGGGTTTTTAGTATTAATTTATTGGGCTTATTATTTGCTCAGATTTGTAATGTCAGTAACCGTTGACCATGGTCAACAATGGTCAACCAACATTGTTGATCAGTCATGCTCAACCATGGTCCATTGTCACATTATGACATAAATTGTTTTAATATGAAGATATACAATGGTCATCCATGGTCGACCATGTTTATTTAATGGTTTTTAATATTTATATTAGGGTCTGTATACCTTTGGTATATATTGTTCCCTTGGGTTATTAGTAGCAATCCCCTGGTTCTTTATAGTATGGTCAAAACAATAGTTAACCATGCTTTTATAAGCATTTGTAACATTTATATTTATCTTTATATACATTTTCTTTATAAGATTAATCCCTTAGGTGAGAATATGATGGAACGAGCTCTGTAATCTGATTTTGGGTTGATGTTATGGTTGCATCATTGGGTACCATGGCAGGACATGCAAGAGGGAGTGCCACTCCCTCCTACAACCAAATAGTAGTGGATAGAAGAAAGGATGCTGGAAAGCATTGCTCCAAGAAACCTATGGAGATGGAAACAGAGGCTATTAAAAAAGAAAAGTTGCGAAAAAATAGACCTCATGAACAGGAAGGGGATCAAAAGGAAGCCAGTAAGTAGACGAGGACAAGAGGCACCAATCATAAAACTGCTCCAATGAGCACAACTAGGATTTACAAACCCAAGTTAACCATAATTCCTCTGCTCATTTTAAGTGACCCAATGCTACAAGCGCACATAGATCACATGATGTAATATGCGGTGATATGCAAATTCATGGGGATATGGCCGATAGAGAAGGCGCTGCATGTATGGATAAGGACCCACTAGAAACCCAAGGGGGCAATAACCCTACACCTACGATCCAAGGGATTCTTCATGGTGGTATTCACAAGCCTCAAGTACAAGGATAGAGTGTTCAAAGGATCACCTTATTTCTATGTTGCTGCAGGCCTCTACATGCGGCCATGGATGATGAACTATGTCTCAAAATGTGAAACATTCACATTAGTACAAGTATGGGTTAGACTCTATTCCCTTACTCTAGATTATTAGTTGCCGGAGTCTCTGAAGACAATAGGCAAAAAACTAGGGCATTTTATAAAGATTTCAGATGCGACTCTGAAAGGAAAATATACCTCCTTCACTCAGACATGTGTGGAAATGGACTTATCTGGGGCACTTCCAGATGCGATGATTTTAGAAGTGTATGAAGAAGAATGGGTGTAGGCGGTGGAATATGAACATGTCCCATTTATATGTCGTAAATGCCATGAACATGGGCATCTATACAGAGACTTCCCAAAAAATAAAATGGAAATAAATGTCAAAATCATCATAAGTGAAAATACTAAGGGTTTCACCAAGGTTGGGGGCAAAGGGAAAGGCGAGAAGTAGCAGCAAAAAAAAGATGATGAGGACCAACAACTGAGCCAAAATGGTTTCAAGATCCCAGAAGAAGAAGTTGAAAACAAAGGAACAAACCGAGAATCGGAGATCACTCCCACTGAGAAGGCAAGGGATGCAAGCATGTAAGATATGATAGAGAATAGCCAGCAAAAGGAGGATCTGCCAAGAAACATGGAGATCAGTAGGGACCATGAGATGAACCCAAGAGAGGTTGGAACAGAGGATCATGAACCGCAAGAGGTTCTAGAGAGGGAGAATTTAGATCTAGAGAAGTTTGTAGAAAAAGGTATCACCAGAGGAGTGGATTCCCTGATAAAGGAGGATTTTGATAGGGGTCAACAGCGCTTCCTTTGGAGATCACAATTGAAGGGCTCTGGATTAAAAAGAAATCATGAAATCTAGGAGCATAAGGGGGTCAAAATGGTGGAGGACTTGTAGATACAATCTCCCAAGAACCCAAGTAGGAAGAGAGAAAGAAAAAGACAGAATGAGCTATTGAACAAGTGTGGGAAACTTATGATTAACTTAGGTAAGATGAGAGATCTCACTATTTATTCCTTTAAAATATTTCTTAATGAAGCTTACAACCTAGAACATTAGAGGTTTAGGAAGTAGAATCAAACAAAGTAATCTTAGTAGTAGAATAAAACAATAAAAACCGGATATGGTTTTTATTCATGAAACAAAATGTTCGATGGACAAGATTAGAGCAATACATAACAAATGTTTAATCAAGTATGAGTATCTAGAGGTTAAAGAAAACAACCGGGTAGGAGGGATTCTTACACTCTGGGATCCCCATAAATTTGGAATCCTAGATGTTGAAGCGTCCAGGAAATATCTTTCACTGGCGTGTCAACCAATAGGGGATGAGGAAGGTTACATGATCACAAATGTCTATGGCCCTCAAAAGAAAGAAGACAAGCTCAAGCTTCTCACCTCCCTTTAGGAGCTAACAACAAGACACCCTAATGTGCCCTAGATTGTTGTAGGAGACTTCAATATGATAAAATCTCTTATAGAGAAAAAAGGGAGTATCAGACAACTAGGCAGAGACTCCATTGCCTTCCAAAGCTTCATAATGAGCATGGGGTTAGTGGATACTAAAGCTTCGAATGGCACCTTCACATGGAACAATAAGAGGGGAGGGGCTTCTGAAGTCACCTCGAAGCTTGATAGATTTCTCATCTCAGAAGACCCCTTTCTGTCAAGCCTTGCCTTGTCAGCTTCTATCATTCCCTTTGGAGGATCGGACCATTGCCATGTACAGCTAGAGGCCACTTTTATGGGCACACCTAGAAACTGGCATTTCAAGTTTGAAAATGCATGGCTCTCTCACCCTAAATTCACCAACAATATTGACACATGGTGGAGGGAGGATCTGAACATTGAAGACACTAAAATGTTCTTGCTCTAGAAAAAAATAAAACATATCAAATCCAGGCTTAAGGATTGGGACAAAAAGGAGTTTGGTAATATTTTCATAGCCAAAAATAAAGATGGGCAAAAGTTGTAGGAGATCAATGAGATTATCATCACAGATGGTTTCACTGAGGAGCAAGAAGATCTAGCTAATTCTTTGTAGAAAGAATGGGAATATAGATGCATGCAAGAGGAGATTTTCTAGAGACAAAAGTTGAGGGTGCAGTGGATTAGAGAGGGAGAAATAAACACGAAGTTCTTTCACAAATCTACCATAGATCATAGGGCACACAACACAATCACAAAACTAAAGGATTCTCAGGGGATAGAGCTCATCTCTCATAGAGAAATGGAATCTATCCTTGTTCAAAACTTCCTCAACATAACATAGGAACCTCTAGTCAATAGATATAGGTTGATCAGTAATTTCACAAAGTACATCCCTCAGCTGGTCATGAGAGAAGACAACCACAATCTGAACAGGCCAGTGTCGGAGGAGGAGGTCAGTGATGTGATCAATGAAATGCAAACTGGCAAAGCTCCAGGCCCAGATGGGTTCAATTTGGACATCTTCAAATCTTGCTAGAGAACAATCAAACAGGATATCCATGAGGTCATGGAGGACTCAAGAATATCAAAATTGGTTCTAAAGGCTCTTAATGCCTCCTTCATAGATTTGATCCCAAAACAGGAGAAAGCCATGACTCTGGGTGGTTTCAAATCCATAGATTTATGTAATGTGGTGTATAAAATTATTTCTAAATTTATCAGCAATAGACTCAAGCCTCTTCTTCCAACTCTCATCTCAGAGGAGAAAATAGGCTATGTGGAGAGAAGACAGATTGTCAATAACATCATCCAAGATCATAAGGTGGTGCACTCTCTCAAAAGAAATAAACAAGCTAGTATGACCATTCAACTAGACCTAGCGAAAGCTTATGATAATCTAAATTGGTCTTATATAAGGGTAGTACTAAGAGCTTATGGCTTCGACCACAACTGGATAAGATGGGTTCTTGCACTAGTATCCACAACCAATTTTTCAATCTTGCTTAATAGCACTCCTTCAAGAACCTTCATGCCCTCTAGAGGTCTCGAACAAGGGGATCCACTCTCTCCCTTCCTCTTTGTTCTTATGATGGAAGGACTAGGCAGAGTGATCAAAAAAACAAATGCTGAAGGAAGAATCCAGGGTCTCAAACTTACCCTAGATGGACTGGTAAATACTCACCAACACTTTGTGGATGACACGATGCTGCAAGGTATACCCATAGTCAGGGATGCCATAGCGATCAAACAAATCCTAAATGACTTCGAAATGGTGGTTGGCACAGTGGTAAGCCTCAACAAATCAAAATTTTTATTCTTTAACACTGACATTGCTATTTAGAGGAACATCACAAGAATTCTTGCGTTTCAAAGGGACTAGTTACCTTTCAAGTACCTTGGAATGCCCCTTATAGACAGACCACTAAGAAAGGGAGTGTGGGAGTCGATGATGAATAATATTTAGGAAAATAATAGGAAATGGACATGTAGGGCTCTAAATTTGGTAGGACTCCTTGTGCTCACATAGGTTATCTTTCAGACTATTCCCTTTTTCATGTTCTCAGCTCTTCCGACCCCTAAAGGAGTCCTACAATAGATCACAAGCATCCAAATGGATTTTCTATGGGTAGACTGGAAGAGAAAAGGAAGTGGGCTCCAATAGCTTGGGACAAGATCTGCAAACCCAAATCCCATGGTGGTTTGGGGCTTTGTGACCCTGGAACCCTCAACAAAGTTTCAGGAGTGAAACTTTGGTGGAGATGGCTCAAGGAATTGGAAACCCCTTGGGCCAATCTTTGGAAGAAAGAATATGCAAAAAATTGGTAGGTGAGGGATCACATTCGAATGTCAGGGTGCAATAAGGGCTCCCACATTTGGAACCTTGCCTGGGAGAATAGATGTATTGGTCGGTAGCATAGCTTCTAGGAGATTTGAGCTAGGAACCTGGCATGATTTTGGGAGGATAAATGAAATAGGAACCCAATTTGTTCAAGGACAAATTATCAGCTCTGAAAAATGATATTAACAACAAAGGTTTACTTATGGTAAGTGACTTCTAGGATCAGGTAAGCAACAATGGTAAATGGAGAATTTGGAAGGATTTAGGCCACAATGAAGATAATCCTTTCAAGGCCGAGGAGGATTCTCTTGCGAGGGATCTGAAGCAAAGGAAGATTTTGGTGTCCTCCTTTTCTGACCAACTAATATGTGGAAGGAACACCGAAGGAAAATTTAACCTCAAAGAAGCTAAAAGAATAGTCACAGGGTTTAACAACCAAAACCCTGACGAGGTATGGAAGAACCTTTCGTAGAACCCTCACTGGATGAAAATAAAGTTGTTCATTTGGCTTGTTCAACAAAAGGAAATACTAACTTGGGAGAATCTGTTGAAAAGTTGTTTTGTCAGCCCATCCAAATGCCCTCTATGTGGCTTATAAGAGGATACAATGAATCACCTACTCAACTTCGGCCCTTTCACCTCCACTGTGTGGGATTAGGTGGCCTCAATCTTTAGGCATACTGATTGGGACAAACTCAGCATCACCAACACTTTGAAGAATTGGAGGAAAAACTTCTCACAAAATGAAATTTTCAATAAAGCTTAGACTCCGGTTCCAGGCTTTATCATATGGGATGTTTGGAAAGAACACAATGGTAGGATTTTCAAGAGCAAGACAAGCTCATCCCATCACATAATTTCACAAATTCTATGATAGCTCAAAGACACAATCAGAGTTTTGTTGTGGAAACTTCTGGAGAATCCTCCTCTACCCCAAGAAGCTTGTATACTACTACAGTTGGGTCTCTAGTCAGTAGTCCCACAGGGCATAAGTAAGGTGTGAGCCAAACAAATGAAAGTATGGATATTTGGAAGCCTCCTCCACATGGCTTCTTAAAAGTCAATATAGACAGAGCATCTAAGGGCAACCCAGGGTTAGCTGGTTTTGTGGGTCTTACAAGAGATGAGCAGGGATGCATAAAGGAGATTTGTTATAGTCACTTAGGGAAAGCCACTAATAACAGGGCAGAACTCATGGCATTAGAGCAATGCCTCGAAATCTTGGTGGATTCAAATTCGCACAATGTCAACATTAAAGCAGATTCATAATTGATTATTAAAGCAACCAAGAAAATGTGCAATGGAACGACACCAGAAAAAGTGTCGAAACATTGGAGGCTATCATAGGTCTTTCACCACATTCACACCCACTTGCAAACCTTAAGAACCATCAACTTTGTCCAAGTGAAAAGAAAAGCACATATGTTGGTTGATCATTTAGTGAATGAAGGAGTGATTAGTACAAGGTGTGGTACTTGGCACGTTTGGGAGTTGATACCCCTAGGAAAACTATGTGATGATTGTCTCTGTCAGGCTGCCAAAGATATGGAACACTTCCAGACCTTCAGTAGAGAGAAGGAGGAATATTAGCAAAAGGTGAGAAGAGAGGAGATCCTTGGGCTGCAGTTTCTCCCAATCATTAAAACTCAAGGAAGAGAAGATCAAAGAAGGGAAGTGGTTATATAGTTATAGGTGGAATAGTGCTCGTGGGTTGTTCCAAAGTAGCTGCTTGAGGAGGGTTTCAAAAATGACTAACAAATTTTAGTCTAAACACGGAGGGATCAGGAAAAATTGAAACAATCTGGAACGATCTCGAATGAGGGATTGAAAGGCTGGACCAATGATGCTCAAAAGAATTGTGGTAGTAAAACATTGCTTAAGCCATTAGTCAGTTGAATGGCTGTAGTTTGCAGATTCTTTTGGCCTTAGTCATCCAATAGATTTCGGGCAAAAATGAAATCAACCGTTAACCACTTGGATGGACCCAAAATCCTATAGATTGAGGAGCTCTAATATTTTTTGGGTCAAGAATTTTGCTATCCATCGTACTAGTGTTCGAGCTGAAATCATGGTTAATCATTGGATTAAATAGGATTTGATTAACGGTACTCGCTCTCTGAGAAACTCTTTGGGTCAGAGGATTTGGTGACCATCGGATGGGGTTTGTTTCGATGGTGGGGATTGTGAGTTCAGGATGGGCTTGGGGAAGCGAACCAGAGATTACTCAGGTGCAATTTATTTATATTTGAAGATTGGAGGTTTCGTGAGATGGTGCTTAACTGGTTCACCAGTTGACTGGACATAGTCTGGAGGGTCTTTGGCCTCAATCATCCAATGGATTTCGGGCTAGAAAGAGCTCAACCTTTAACTACTTTAACAGACCCAAAATCTCATAGATTGAGATGTTCTAATTTCTTTTGGGTTTGGATTTTTGTTATTCATCATGCTAGTGTTTGGGCCGAAATCTTGGTCGACCGTTGGATTAAAGAGTCTTTAATCGATGGTGCTATTTCTCCACACATCTCTTTTGATCATAGGATTTGTGGACCATCGGATAGGAAGTTTGTTTCAACGGTGGGATAGCATGTTCAGGTTCAGGCTTGTGGAGCGGACCATAGATGAATGATTGGCATGATTTTCGTATTTTTGAAATCCAATGGTCTTCACAATTTGTACAAGAAACCGATGAAAAGAAAGGAACTTGTATCTTGACTATTAGGGTTCCTTAGCCTTTTGATGAAGAGTGGATGTAAACCTGTGAGATAATGTACCCTTGGGAGATATTTTTGATCTTGGGTTTTGTTAACCTTATTAATGGTAAACCATCAACGAGCTTGTCTTGTGATGGTAAACTAGCAACGGGCTTGTCTTTGCATTGGAAAAGATGTGTATCATATGTGTTACACTTTAAGGGTTAATAGAAGGTTCCACTCTTACTTGATAAAAAAAAATTATTAATCCGTTAGGTTTAATATTCTTCACTTGGGTTCATAATTCCTTGGGGTTTTTGTATTGATCCCTCCTTTTTTTATTCCCTTTTGTTTATGATGTCAAATCCCTCTAGTTTGTGAATCTAAGTGTTCAACCATGGTTAAGCATGCTCTAACACTGCATTCATATAAATATTATATCAGAATGTAAAGCTGCCACAGCCATAAATTGACATGCATGTTTATTATGATCTATACTACTTATCTTGTGGTTTATATATGTTGGGTTTATGTCATTTCATTAGGTTTAATATTGTTCCCTTGGATGAAATGTTTCTCTGTTGGATTAATAATCACTTGGGTTTTCAATATTAATTTGTGGGTTTATAATGTAAATAATCATTGACCATTGTTAATAATCATCAAACAAGGTCAACGATAAATCATGCTCAACCAAGGTCAATGACAAATCATGCTCAACCATGTTTGATCATGGTTAAGCATGGTCCAACGTCACATTGTGACAAATATTATCTCAATATGAAAATCAACCATGCTCAACTATGGTCAACAAGGTTTATTTAAGGTTTTTCAATATTTATCTTAGGGTTTATACTGTTCCCTTGGGTTTAATATTATTCCTTTGAGTTTATGATATAGAGATCAAAAATAGGCTCAAAAATAAAATTGTTTGCAATGTTCAGAAATTTGTGTTAAGTCATAGTGTTCATCGTCTTGATTCCAATGACACTTAAATCACCTCAAATCGAAATTGTATTATCAAGTTATGATGTTATGAATTTTTGGCCAAACAACTAAAAAAAAAAATGTAGATGGCCTCACTGGGTTGTCAATTGGGTAGTCCATACTGTTCACATCATGTTAATGTTGGTATGCCTATGGAGGCCAATCAGAGCCCACCATGTGGTGTTCCGTATAGGAGTGAGTTGGAATTATTTTATTGGTTGAGCTAATTTTGGTGGCCCACTAGGAGGTTTCCATGTTTCTAAATAAGAGGCAAACTCATGGCACCTCCTCATAGTTCAAAATTTCTATGTGTAAGTTGAAAGCAGTTGGAACGGGTCAAAACCGTGGCCTTTGGTATGTAAACCGAGTGCTCTACCACCAAGCCACACGTTGCTTCTTAACAACCACATGCTACCACATATATTCAAAATTTTATGTGCTTCTGCAATAGGGAGAGGGGTTGTGCAGTAAGCCCTAGTTCCTGGTCACGCCACCATCCATACAACCCTAGTGGAGGAGTAAACTCGGAGGGGGTGCAGAGAAGCCCCAACCCCTAGTCATGAGTTTTGACATGGGGCCATGTCTATTCAGAGGTTTTCCAACATTCTAATTTATTTTGCAACAATTTTTAAACAATTGTTCTTAGTCTTTTATCAAAATGTGTTCATAAGAGAAGCTCTTTTCTACACCTAATTATAGAGTTGTTGTATGCTTTTGTCTGTGGATTTTAGGTGGAATACAAGGACATGTTCTGTGAGTTCTTTCATGTTGACATTTTCATGACTTGTTGTATAGAGTCATTTTTCTAAGTGATAATTCTTTGTAGGGTAATTGTTTCTTTGTAGGAGAAACAAACCACTCTTGTGTCAACAATTTGTATGTACTCATTTGCTCCTTAAATAAATAGAGTGGTATAGCTGTCAGAGCAGGCCCAAATATGTATCCCAGGAGGGGTGAACACTGTCATTAAATATTGATATTATCTCTTCATGTTTATCATTTCGAGTTGCATATGAATGTGTTCTTTTTCAAGTCCATGTAAAATCCAAACTCAACATTTTAAAGAGGGTGTGAAACTTGTTTACCTTTAAAGACGCATTTTGATTAATTGGAAAGCATTAGAGGATGGCCAATTTTTGAGAGGATAATTTCTCCTCCATTTTCAGATCAGGTGGTCTCAGAGTAGGTCCTGACCAAGTTTCCATTATGGGAAAGAAACTAAAGCTTGAAAGGCTTCAAGAGTTGAAGGAGACTAATTTTCTTTTTTGAATGGAGAATGTTGAGTTGAGTAGGTTGCTTGAAATTGAAGAGAAGGATAAAAGGAAAATGCACCTATAATTATAGCATGTAGTGGAGGAAACAGATGGTGATAGTTCCATCATGGAAGCATAAAAGAATCCCTCCAAGATGAAGCCAATTTATTGACATGTTCTGTATACAAGATATGAAACCTATGTTGAAAATGATGTTTGTGAGTTTTGCGAGCATCTGATAGATTCTCCTTATGCATCTGTTAGTAAAAGCGACTGGCTTGAGTTATCATCCGCTTCTTCATAAACATATAAAATAGAAAAGATGAATGACAAGTCAAAGGAGGTAATTAGGATCTCTAGTTCTATTCCTTCAACTAATATTGATTACACACCTTTTGTAGCTTTTGAAAAGAATATCAAAGGTATTGACATGAAGCGTTTAACTCAGATAAGTTATAAACCAATAGGAATGAGGATCAATTGCCAAGGTATCACTAATCCTATCGAGGTTAGTGAATGACCATGATATAAAGGATTGGGTTATCATCATGGAGAAATTAGAGAGTTCTCTAAAATTGTTGAGGTAAAGAAATCATCAAATGATGATATGTGACACCATGATGGTAGTGATTATGGAAAATTGTCTCCAACGAGAGATGAATGTTCCAAGGGACATGCAAAGTCCAATCCTCACCATCAAAGGCACAGCCCAAAGGATAGGTATAAGTGTCATGGGAATTTTAAAAATGTTGATGATTTTGATTATTTATGGGACATGTTTCCTTTCACATTTTGTGATGTAACTGACAATTTTCTAGTTGAATGTAAGAAATGTAAGTGGAGGGTTAAAAGAATGGATCAAATCCTTGGGATAAAGCATGAGGATTCTCTCCTTGCTATGAAGACTTCCTTGTTGATGGGTAAGTGAAAGCATTTTTGTACCCATTGTGACATGAATGGGCACTAGATTGAAAAGTGTTGGAAACTTCATTCAGAAATTCATCCCAAGAAGAACAAAGAAAATATCCAATCCTTTGTACGGAAATAGAAAGGTGGAAACATGGAAGATGATGTAGTTCCTAAATTAACCTTCAAATCAGAGCGGGTACAGAAAGAGAACCCATAAGCCTAGGAAAGGCAAATGATGCATAGACTACTTTGTACAGTTTGTTTGCTTTATAAAATTGTAAATACTTGTTGTTATTTAAATGTAACATTAAAGGGAAACATCTCACCCAATTGTACTCAATTTCCAATTTACCATGGAGGTTAGAATAATCCATGGAAGTTGAGAATAACCCCTCCCACTTCTCCCACCACCCATTCTTTGTAGATAACTTTCAAAGGGTATTATTGGTATAAATTTTATAGAAGAGGCCAAAAAATAGACAAATATTTCAAAAACATTTAATGAGTACTAGATAAAAGTGTGTTGATTGGGATTCCACCTAGTTCTATGATATGACCTAAAAGCGTTTGGTCCATACCCATCATTTCAACTTCATCATGTTATTTTTCAACAATCTCATCTTCTTTGAAAAAATAACCCAATAAATATTGTGGAATTTGAGGGAGTAGAATTAGGACATCTAACCATATTCACAACCATTTGATTAAGAACAATGCACTCAAAATTTAGGGATTCAATTTTCCTCTTTTGGCTATATCCATTAGTTCATTCAAAAATATAATGGAAAGAATAAAATCATAATCTTCCTTGAAACTCACCATATTCTGGTGAAAAATGGCCATTCATGTTTCTTTACTATCATTTAATTTCCACCATAATTTATTTATCTTTGCATAAAAATAAGTAGGAATAAGATACCTAAAAAGAGTCAATTTCCACTCTTATTTATGTTGTCATTTAATTTACACCATAATTTATTCATCTTTGCATAAAAAATAAATAGGAATTAGATACCTAAAAGGAGTTAGTTTCCACTATTATTTATGTTTTCCTAAGAAGTTATGTTGGAGTAAAACTATAAATGTGTAGATTTATTAGTGTTTAATATCCACCAAAATATATGCAATCAGATGTAGTTGAGAAAATAAATAATTTATCTACTTCCCATGTCAAATTATTAGTTCTTTCTAGATTAAGCTTATAGGATATTGAAATAATGATCAATGTAGATTACAATTTTTTATTCTATTTTTAGACCCACAAAACATTTAATATGGATATTAAAATATTCTAATTATTGGTAAAAGTAATATATTTTTTGTTATTAATATATTTATTTTTGCAATATTAAATGTAAATTGTAAATTGAATATAGAAAGAAATAGACAATGCAATATTAAAAATATTATTTTCTATTCACACCATATTAGCCAATGAAAGAAGTACACATATGCCACATAATAAAAGTCTTTTTTTTCAATTACTTTATTTCTATATAGAAGCTTGTTGTAAAATTAACTTTATTTCTATATCGAAGCTTGATGTAAAATTAATGTGAAATTGAAGTCTTTTATTATGGCACGCATTAATACTTTTTGTTATTATTATTATATTATATTTTTTATTATGTTTTAATGTAAAATTTGTAAAATTCTGTGACAATATTTTCCGATAATGAGTTGTAGACCATCTCTTGGCCCAAATTTATTTCAATATCTCTTCATATATATTCATATAAATTAAGAGAGAAAGTAAAGGGAAAATAGCTTAATGTTGGCCATAAATGAAATATTTCCATGTCTACATAACAAAAATGATATCATATCAGTTATATAGTTATATATAGAGATATAAAGAGAAAGATAGAACTTTCTAGTTATTAGTGATATTTAATTTTTAATAGGAATTTGGTGTGTGGCATTCAAAAAATATTAATAGCAAAACTTGATATTTGATAAAATATTTTAGTATCGAATATAAGAAAAATAAAAAATTCAATGTTATATTTTAATCTAGAGAATCTTCTATACATAAATTAATCCAATGTGGACGTTGACTATAATATTTCAATGTCAACTATCTATATAATATATATAAATATATTTTAAAGGATTTTTTTCATTAACTTGTTGGTCAATGTCAATGCTGATTAAAATATTTCATTATCAACTATCTATATAATATTTAGAAATATATTTAAATTAAAAACATTTTATTAATTTGTTCCTCAAACAACATTTGAAGGTGAGTAACATGGTTATAAATAAAATAATTCAATGAACATGTCCAGCAAAATATTTCAATACCAATATATGTATGATATACAAAGTAAGTGGAAAAAAAATATAAAATATAGTTAAAATATTTGATTAGTGGGTTCATCAAAATCGAGAAGATATGTAATGTGTTTTATGTTAGCACAGGTTTACCCATGATGAGAGTTATAAACAATAGAAATAGATCAAATTTCTAGTTGTACAAACCTTTTCAAATTAAGTGAATCTCTTTGCCCTTGATAAATCCAAAGTTAAAATAAATGTATTCTAACTCTTGAAATATATAATATTTATAAAAATTGACCAAATTTCTGGTTGTTCAAACTTTTCCAAATTAAGTGAATTTCTCCATCATTGATAAATTCAAAATTAAAATAAATATATTCTAATTCTTGAAATAGATAATATATTTACTAAAATAATTTTTTAAATTAAACAATTACACATAAAAAAATAATACCTTTTAAAAAAAAATATTTGAATTACACATCTCAAATTTATAGTTTTTTAATATCATAGGGATTCTTTCGATTAAATATCAAAAATCTAAATAAAACCAAAAATGAAATAGTCAGAATATCAAAAATATAAATAAAACAAAAAATAAATATTCAGAATGGTCCAAAAACTCACACAAATACATATTAATAAAATGACATAAAAATAAATACAAACATTTCACAATCCACCTATCAAAGTGACGAAGGCATATCAAAATGAAAACCATGTACAACTATTGCATTTCTTATTAGTACCCATGTCACACTACCAGCCCTAATCAAACACATCAAACCTTTTTACAATGAGTAACAATCCGTGGAATGGAATTTATGGAAATTTTCAAAAATCAAATATTTATGGAAATTTTCAAAAATCTTTAAATTCATTTTAATCTAAATACAAATTATAGAAATACAAATTTTACAGCCTATTCTAGAAGATATAATGGTGAAGAGTTGTCGACGCAAAATCTTTAAACAATAAAAAACAATTGAGAAACCAGACTAAATATACCAGGGGAGAAAATACCTTTCCACATTGCTAGCGAACACACTCGATAGGTGTATATATTTTGACTTGGGGTTGAGGAAGGTTTGTGGACTTTTCGTATAAATATTAATGGACCAGTTTGAGCACTTAGTTAACGGCTTAGGCATAGGGAAGCCCGAAGCATTGGAATTAAAAATATTCTTATGTGAAATAAAGTTAAAACAATTGCCTACGGTGTTAAGTAAAAGGGCTAAAGGTTACAATGGAATAATGGTTAAACAACAGCCAAATATTATAAAATAGTGAAAATGATGAAATATTAGAATAACAAAATAATATATAATATTAAAATATGTAAAATTAAATTAAGAATAAAATGAAATAAAATTATAGTGAAATTAAAATGATGAAGTATTATGTTATAGGAGTTGTTTTTAGTGGGACGTTTTGGAGTTTTCGGTGTCGGAATTTGGTAGAAAGAATTGTGCTGAAATTTTGATTTGTGTTTTTTAAAATAGTTTTTTGATTGTATATTTGGATTCAACATCCTGAAAAATCCCTATGGCACTTTTATTGTGCACGTTTACCCATCAAACTTGTGATTTCAATGAATTCCTTCCAGATTTTAAAGAAATCAGCCTGAAAAATTCCATCGAAAAAAGATCCAAAAAATCACCTCAAATACAACTCCTATGTTATATAATAAATATAGATATATATATTTTTTAACTATTATTTAAAAAAAAAATTCCAAAATGTAGATAACGAAAATAAAAATTCATAATAATAATAATAATAAATAGTTAAAAATATATATAATAACTAATAAAGATAAAAAAATAGTATTATAATAAAAAAATCAAAGATAACAAACAAATAAATAACTATTAAAATAAAAAATTAATAGTAAGAAGATAGACAAGGGTTCTGAGATCGCTCTACTAGGGTTCTGAGCGTCCCATCTACGGTGCCAACAGTTCTCTAGGACAAACCATCACAGCGGATCGGAAAGCCTCTGCAGCGCATCAGAGCTGCAGAGCATTAGAGTCACTAAATGGCACAACCTATGGGGGGGGCGTCAGAGCCCTCCCCGACGCAGACAGAAACTGTGCAAAACGTCATATTTGGCTCTGTGGACAAAGAAATCCTGAACAAGGGGAAAACATCCCAAAATAATAACAAAGAAAAGGAAAAACGAACAGAAGGAGACAACGGTACACAAGAAGGAACAGGAAAGCCCGAAGACAGCCCGAAAATCTCCTCATCAACATGCAGACCAGTTGCCAAGGAAAGACCTCGAATAGAGCTGCCGGGAGATAAGATCGATAGAAGAGTAGAGTTTATGAGAGATCACGCTCTCATCAGGAAGTTCATAGGGTTCTGGCCTACTGAGAAAGCCCTATATGGATGGATTGCGGCGAAATGGAAACCAAAGGGGGATGTCACTCTACAGCTAGGGCCGAAAGGCTTATTCACGACAATCTTTTATTGCCAAGAGGACAAATTCAGAATACTAGTAGAAGGGCCTTACTTTTTTAACTCTGCTGGTTTATACCTGCGGGACTGGATACCCAGATTTAATCCAGACAAGGAAGACTTGACATGGGCGCCAGTATGGATCAGATTATACTCCTTACCGGATGAATACTGGGATGAGGATTTACTCAGAAAAATAGGAAATGGGGTTGGAGAATACATCAGGGCGGCTGAAGAAACCAAATCTCGTAAGTACATCTCCTATGCTCGTATATGTGTTTTCATCTGCCTCAATGAAGCTCTCCCAGAGTCGGTTACCCTTGATCATCGAGATGAAGAGTGGATCCAGCCCCTTGACTATGAACATGTTCCATTTAGATGTAGAAAATGTCATGCCCTAGGACATCTCTTTAGGGACTGTCCTCAAAATGTCCAAAACAGCAGTCCTGACTCTTCTGAGACTCCTGCTCAAGATGGCTTCATTAAAGTCTCCAGTAGGAAGCGTTCTCACAAGAAAACCCATAATGGAATCAAAACCCAGGCCAACAAATCCCATGGTCCTGTAACTTAGAATAGCTTTGATATTCTGGGACAATCCTCAGAGGAGTTCCCTACCAATGTTGAAGCAAACCCTGATCTCCCATCCTCCTCTTCACCACCCCATCCATCCAAATCCCCTCCCAAATCTCCACCCCCCATCATCAACCCTACCATTCTCACAAGAGAGCAGAAAGATACGGCAGAGTTTCTCAAAGACATGGAAGTTGATGGTAAATCCGACCGTCCCCAGAATCCAGAGAACAGCATTGAAGACAGTGATCAACCACAAATAATGGAAGAGGAGCCAGAAAGTATAGATCTGCATGGCTTAGACATCTTGGAATTAGAACTTGCATGCAAAAAGAAGGCATATGACACAATCCCAGAGCTTGAACTTAAGAAGCTCGAACTGGTCATCTCGCGAGCCTATCATCAGAAACAACTCGAGATACAATCGGGCAGCCATTGGGATGGAAATCTACACCCAAAAGACACAAAAAATAGAGGAAGAAAGACAGATTTGCAAAGGACATTAGAGGTTGGGAGAATCGTGGTTGACTCAGGCAGATATGCAAAGCTAACCAAGTACTATAAACCCTCTGTCAATGGTTAATCATGAAGCTAGTATCATGGAACATAAGAGGGCTAAACAGCCCCAGAAAACTCAGGATGTTAAAAAACATGTTAAAAAAGGAAAAGCCACAAATGTGCTTTCTCCAGGAAACTAAATGCAATAGTACAACGCTAGGCAGCATGCTTTCAAAAGCCTGGCCGGGGTGTTGTTCGGTTGTTGTAGACGCCTCTGGAGCTTCAGGAGGACTAGCAATAGCTTGGAACACCCAGGCGGTATCCCTATCAGATTTTCATGTAGCGCACTATCTCATACAGGCGACCTTTCACATACTGGGCACAAAAATCCATGGCAATCTATCAAATGTGTACTTCCCACAAGACACAACAAGTAAGGTTGCGCTCCTTGATACAATTGAAGCTCTTAGTAATAGTCGAAGGCATCCACTCTGGATCGTTGCTGGGGACTTCAACATGATAACTAAAACGGAAGAGAAGCTAGGAGGGAGGAGTAGAATGGAGCCTGAGGTCCATCGCTTCAAGGAATTCATCCAATCGACTTCTCTTATAGATATGCCGTTCTGTAATGGTACCTTTACCTGGAGCAATCGAAGGGCGGGGAAGCACCAAATAGCCTCCAAATTGGATCGCTTCCTCCTATCAGACAATGCGATCCATTTAGGAGGAGATATTTCAGCAGCCATTCTAGCTCACACTGGATCGAATCACTAGCCAATAGCTCTACAGTGGCACAGACCAGGGAACTTAATCAAAAGACCCTTCCGTTTTGAAGGATTTTGGCTTACGCATCCCACCTTCAAGGACTTTTTCAAATCCACCTGGGCCTCGTTCAAGCCTCCGGAAGGAGCAAAAATGTATCAATTTCAGCAGAAGTTAAGATTTCTCAAGGGTCATCTAAAAAGATGGAACAGGGTAACCTTTGGAAATATCTTTGAAGCGCAGCAAGAGTTAACTCAGGAACTGGAAGCTCTACACCATAAGATCATTACAGAGGGGCACACGGAAGCCACGCTGGAGCAGGAGAGACTCATCCATAGTCAAATGGAGAATAGGAGGAAGCAGGAAGAAATATATTGGAGACAAAAGTCCAGAGTCAGATGGCTGAAGGAGGGGGATCGTAATACTAAATTCTTCCATAGAACAACAGTGCAGCGAAGAATGCATAATAATATACCTTTCATTCAAAACCAAGCAGGGGCAAAAGTAGAGACGCATGAGGAGATTGAAGAGGAGCTCCTCACTCACTTTCAACAGATACATCAAGAGCAAGGAGAAGATCGGAGTCAGGCCATTTGCAAAATTACCAGCAACATTCCAAAGCTTATTACAGAGGAACAAAATGAACTCCTAATGCACCCTATTCTTCCCCAGGAAGTGGATGACGCCATGAAGCAGCTCAAAGAAGGTAAAGCCCCTGGCCCAGACGGATTTACTACCACTTTCTTTCACTCTTTCTGGGATATGATACGGGAGGAGGTCTGGCAGATTGTTGAAGAATCTAGGGCCACGCACTGGCTTCTTCCCTCTCTCAACTCCACCTTCATTACCCTCATCCCCAAAGAGGAGGACTCCATCACCCCTGACAAATTCTGGCCAATTGCACTATGCAATGTCATTTATAAAGTTATATCAAAGGTCATAGCAAATCGCCTCAAACCTCTCCTTCCAGGGCTCATCTCTCCGGAACAGTCAGGGTATGTGGAAGGGCGGCACATATTGGATGGCATTCTGCTCACTCATGAGATCATACATTCCCTCAAGCAATCAAAGCAGGCAGGTATGCTTCTCAAATTAGATCTTTCCAAGGCATTTGACAAACTAAGTTGGAATTATATTCAGCATATGTTAAAAGCTTTTGGTTTTTGCTCTTCCTGGGTCCGTTGGATTATGAGCCTCATTACGTCCACTCACTTATCAATCCTTGTGAATGGTATTCCCTCTCGCCCTTTCAAGCCCTCCAGGGGCATCCGGCAAGGGGATCCCCTTTCCCCTTTTCTCTTTGTCCTTATGGCGGAAGGGCTAGGGCGTCACATCAAGCAGGCCCTCCAATCTCACCAGATCAAAGGTATCTCCGTTCATAACTCATCAGCCACCTCTCATCAGCAATTCGTTGATGACACGATGCTTTTTGGTTATCCCTCGGCTCAAGAAGCGCTCCGTCTCAAATCCCTCCTCCAGGATTTCTCAGAGGCCTCAGGAATGCATATCAACTGTTCCAAATCGCAGGTCTTCTTCTTTCATACTCCACCCTCTGTCAAATCTGCCATAACCCGTATCCTGGGCTTCCCCTCTGCTTCCCTTCCCTCCAAATATCTGGGCGCTCCCCTCACGGCTTCAGCCATTAAGCAACCCGCATGGCGCTCCCTTCTTGAGAAACTTGAAATCCGTCTCAATCTGTGGACCCATAGATCTCTTAACTTGGCCAGTCGCATTGTCCTCATCAAATCGATACTGCAAGCAATGCCTCTGTACTTATTCTCTATTTTAGCAGCGCCAAAGTGGGTTCTTTAAGGTTTGAGAAACCTACAGCGCAATTTTCTTTGGAGCAGCTCAGCCACCAATCACAAATGGGCCTTAGTTAAATGGACCAATGTCTGCATGCCTAAAGATAGAGGGGGTATTGGGCTAAGGGATCCTGAGTACAGCAATTCCATCATGAATGCCAAGATATGGTGGCAATGGATCACTAACCCTGATAAACCCTGGGGTAAAATTTGGACAGCCAAATACGCCGGAAATAGGCCCCAAGAAGAACTCATTAGATTCACACCCACAGAAAAGGGATCTCCAATATGGAACTCAGCCAAGCAGCATTATCAGTTGATTCAAAAGCACAGCTTTTGGGAAATTAGGAATGGATGCACTGCTAGATTTTGGACAGATGCCTGGAATCAACTGCCCAAACTCAAAAATGTTCTTCACCCCTCCTTGATTCCAGATGGGCAGGAGCAGCAGCAGGAAAAGGTGCACCGATACTGGATGCGGGAGCTGGAATATGGATTCAGAAAATGGAAGCAAAGCAACCAAATACTCAATAGTACAGCTGCTAGGAAGGAAGAGGAGCTGCGGATCGAGCTCAGGAAAAGATGTATAAGACAGGATAACGGTGAAGATATTCTCAGATGGGGATATTTACCCAAAGGATCCTACTCTACCTCAGAAGCCTACAGGGTGATATGCAACTTCCACGCACCTCCGGACCCGTTGTGGAGCAAAATTTGGGAGCTTGGGCCCTGGCCAAAAATCTCCTACTTTCTATGGCTGGTAGGACATAAAAAAATTCTCACTTGGGATAAGCTTAGAAAGCGGAACTTTCATGGCCCCTCGATTTGTCTTAACTGCTCACAAAGTGAAGAAACTCTCCAACACCTCTTGGATACCTGTCCTCTTGCCAATCAATTCTGGGATAAGGTCAGTTTCAGATGTCAAAAAAGATGCAGAGGAGAAAGCGACATCATCAATACCATAAGACAATGGCCAAAACATCCCTTCAAAAGCAGGATCCTCAACCATTTATGGAGTATCATTCCAGGGATTGTTCTATGGAATATATGGAAGGAAAGAAATCAATGCATATTTAAAAACAAAAGATCGCCCTCTGAAGAAACCTGGAGTAGGATCCACAGGAACATACAAGAGACGATGGCACTTCAAGTTTGGACCAAGGAAGATCTCCCATCCACTGACAATGAGCATAACATTCTAGATAATTGGCAGCTACAGATTCCTCAAGACTCGCTCAAGAACAGCATTCCTAACAACAACTTCAAGAACATCTGCCAGTGGATACCACCCCCCAAAAATTCTTATAAACTGAATTTCGATGGGGCATCCAAGGGCAACCCAGGAGTCGCAGGATTCGGTGGCATTTTAAGGGACCATGCAGGTACTCCTAAGCAAATCCATTTTGGGAACATGGGATGGGACACCAACAACTCAGCAGAGTTGGAAGGGCTTTGGCAGGGCCTTCAGCAAGCCTGGAACCTCAATCTACAACCCCTGATAGTAGAAGGCGACTCCCAGATTCTCATCAGCATGGTTATCCGTTTACAGAATGGCTCGCAAGCAAGGAAAGTAGCACCCAGTTGGAGGCTAGAAGCAAGCCTAAATGCACTAGCACGAAAGCTAAGTACCACTAGAGCCATCTCCTTCATACACACCAAAAGGGAAGGCAATAAAATTGCTGATCTCCTAGCCAACATCGGGGTCGAGACTGACATCCCCCTTCAAGCTGGAAGCATAAATATCATTTCTAATAGGCAGCACCTCCAGCACTGTGAAAGCCTAATCGAAGGCGAGGCTGTTGCCCCGGATGCGGGTGTCAAGGATTTGGGAAATGGCAGGCCACATGCCCAGCATGTGCTACCACGTGAGGGACGAGGGCCTTCATTGCTCATCGCAGACGAGGCATTAAGACGGGAGAGGCATAATGAATGCCTTAACGCAGATGCTGGAAACGATGGCGAGCAGGCAGAGCGCATTTAATGCAGGCAGGCTTCAAAGGAATGTTTGTTGGCTTAAGTATGAAGGAATATCACAGTGCTGGGCTCAGAATGCTGAGGCAATTACTCAGATCGCTGGGCAGAAATGCAGTGCAGTTGAAGTTGAAAGCGAAGACATTCGCTCAGAGGAGGTGTGCGCTCTGTTGGTTTATTCAGGCCTTAGTTTTTGTTCTGTTGAGTTTAGCCCCGAGTTCCCTTGTGTACAGAACTCAATTGGGACGGCACGCAATTGCAACAGGCTCTCAGGCACTGTGTTGGAATCCATGGCACCACCGTGTGAGAGAATGTCGTGCAGAAGAGGCTCGGGGCGTGGGGAGTCTTCTCGTCCCCCTGCAGCAGATGTTCATCATCACTGCTGTTGCTGCTACTGTTATAGAAGGGCGGGAGCCACACCAATTCCAGCTGGTCAATTTCTGGAGGCTGGTAGCTCTAACGATGGAATGCCCAAGCTCCCAGCGTTCGGCTCGGCCATTTTCACCTTGGGCAGCTCGCGGGACAATGATGGAATTCAGGCACATATTTCAGTCCTCTTTACCAAGGTTCTAGAGGAGGCCAGGGAAGGAACACAACCAACCCATGCTGAGGTTCTCTCAGAGGGCGATAAGGAGAAAAGCCCTATGGGGCAGTCATCTAATGCAGAGGGTAATCTCGAAGGGGAGCATCAGCAAGCCTCCACTCAACCGGAAGAGCCAAAGCGGGAGGCACCACCGGACTGGATGGCGATGTGGGAGGGCGTCCCAGAAGGTCAAGGCTGGTGCTAGATTCGTGAGGTAAAACCAGACGACTAACTCTCAGGGGCACTCTCCTTCACACTCTTCTCTCTCTCGGGTCGGGTATGTGTTCTGGGTCTCAGTGAGTATCTGGGTTATGTTAATTGTCGTTGTTTGTTTCCTTTTAGATCATGGCATGTTCACGGCTACTTTAACAAAGAATGTTGGAAGCCCCTGCGCGGGCAGTTTTTTGTCCCCTGCTTGGCAAAGTCTGTTGGAAACCCCTACGTGGGCCATTTTGTTGTATGCCCCTGCGTGGGCCATTTTTTGTTAGCCATTGCATTGGCAGTTTTGTTTCTCTTCTAAGAACTACTCTAAGTCATGTGTTATAATCTAATCTGGAGATGCTGCCATGCGGGGGAGAATTCTGAGTCTAAAAGTGCTGCCCAAGGAGCCACAGTCGGTCCTGGATAGCCAGTTTTCCTTGAATGTAATGTTACCTGTATATAATAAAATAGATTAGTTAGCTTTGCCGAGAAAAAAATAAAAAAATAAAAAATTAATAAAAAAAAATAAAAAATTAATTATTAATTGGTAATAAAAGGAAAAAATATTAAAATGGAAAAAAAGGTTAAAAATTATTAGTGGTGAAGATACTATTATAATAAATAAATTAAATTAGAATTAAAATAAAAATTAAAAGATAACAAATAAATAAATTTTAAAATATAAAAGAGAATTAAGAAATAATAAAGGAAAATATAAAAAATAAATTAAAAGAAGAAAAAGTTATAAATGATACTTTCCAAAATAGATCTATTTATAAAATCTATTGTATGCATAAAAACATACATTGCTGTAAACCAAAACTGATGGGGACGAGATTCTGGGGTGAACCAAAATCCCATTTCCTTGATAAATCATCCTTGAGGCCTGTGGGTTATGGCCCCATGAAGCCCATTAGAATTGCAAACCAGGTAGCCTCTCCTCTTTCCCTATCTCGGTTCCTTCTTCTTCATTCATCTCCAAATCTTTAAACTCTTGTTCCTCGAGATCTCTCAGTGAGTCCTTGAACTCTTTTTCCTGGAACATTGTCTGCTGCTTAGTGCAATCCTGCTACACCTCCATTTCCATTCCAGCGGATGCTTCCCCATCCGCACTTTTCTTTTCATCTTCCACCTCAATGCTCCCACCTAATGCGGTCATGGCCTGCTCGTAGGCCCTCCATTTCTTGGTGAAAGGATGAAGCAGTTTCACTAGATGATTGGAAAGCATGAAGTCCCAACACAAGGACCTTCGCTCATCGTCTAATTTCTCATATGCTGAGACAATGTTGTCATCCAAAACAATAGCCTCAACCCCCAAAATCTTGCATAGGAACTCATAATAGGTCCTCATTTCCACCTCACCGGAAACTAAAAACCTATGTGCTTCTTCTGTCAATCGCTCAGTCAATTGTGCAAGTCATCGGAAAAAGATTCCTCCTGGGGCTCGAACCTTGCCTAATAATTTAGCTTGTAGGCATTAAAAGGAAATTGAATAGATAAGGCGGAGAATCAGTCGATGTCAATCACAAAATTTCCAGAAGGGCCTGACAAATAAAAAGGACAATGCAGATAGACTAAAATTCACATCAAATGCATTTCTATTATTTATAGACTTGATTACAATTTAAGGTATCTCAGCCTTAATCAAGAATTCTCCAGCAACTACATTTTACCCTCTCTCACACGCACAGGCTTCTCTTCCTGTTTCTTCCCTTCCTAATGAATTCTTAATATCTTATTATACACACATTCAATTTTAACTTAATTTTTAGCTGAAATTAGTTTACTAACTGAATTTGGTTCATGGTTGATCTAGTTGTCCATGTGGTTGCCCACGTGTCTTCTTCCTCTAGTTTTTTCCATTAATGGTGTCAGATCCTCCTACGTCAGACTCTCGAGGTACAAAATTTATGACCTCCTAGTCATTTGCATTTCCTTAGAAATTCTACCCACTATTTCACTTTGTCAGTGGAACTGCCTTCATGGTGTTCTTTGAGTTGCAACCAAACATCTGCAATAGTAGGTCCTCCATGCCACCAGATACCTTAGTAAGCTTCTCTCCTGAGCTTAGTCTTTCAGCATCTCTCTGGTTCTCTCCTCTCAAACCAATTGAGCATTCCCACTCCAGGTTTGCTGCAATCTTCTCACCTTCACAAAATAAAATAAAAATTACAAGCTTACAAATCTTCAGCAAAACTATACCTCTTCTTTCTTCACATGCAAAATCTCATATCCATAGCAAATCTCTTTCCTCTATGATACCACTTAATGGGGATGAGATTCTGGGGTGAACCAAAATCCCATTTCCTCGATAAATCATCCTTGAGGCCTATGGGTTATGTGCCCAGGAAGCCTATCAAAACTGCAAACCAGGTAGCCTCTCATCATTCCCTACCTCAGTGCCTTTTTCTTCATTCATCTTCAAATCTTCAAACTCTTGATCCTCAAGATCTCCCAGCGAGTTCTTGAACTCTTTTTCCTGAAACATTGCCTGCTGGTTAGTATAATCCTGCTCCACCTCCATTTCCATTCCAGTAGATGCTTCCCCATCCATGCTTTTCTTTTCATCCTCCATCTCACTACTCCCACCTGATGCAGTCATGGCCTACTCACGGGCACTCCATTTCGTGGTGAAAGGATGAAGTAGTTTCACTGGACGATTGGAAATCACGAAGTCCCAACGCAAGAACCTTCACTCGTCGTCTGATTCCTCGTACGCCAAGACAAAGTCATCATCCGAAACACTAGCTCCTTAAATAAATAAAGTGGTATAGCTGTCAGAGCAGGCCCAAATACGTATCCCAGGAGGGGTGAACTCTGTCATTAAATATTGATATTATTTCTTCATGTTTATCATTTCGAGTTGCATATGAATTTGTTCTTTTTCAAGTTCATGTAAAGTCCAAACTCAACATTTTAAAGAGGGTGTGAAACTTGTTTACCTTTAAAGACGCATTTTGATTAATTGGAAAGCATTAGAGGATGGCCAATTTTTGAGAGGATAATTTCTCCTCCATTTTCAGATCAGGTGGTCTCAGAGTAGGTCCTGAGCAAGTTTCCATTATGGGAAAGAAACTAAAGCTTGAAAGGCTTCAAGAGTTGAAGGAGACTAATTTTATTTTTTGAATGGAGAATGTTGAGTTGAGTAGGTTGCTTGAAATTGAGGAGAAGGATAAAAGGAAAATGCACCTATAATTATAGCATGTAGTGGAGGAAACAAATGGTGATAGTTCCATCATGGAAGCATAAAAGAATCCCTCCAAGATGAAGCCAATTTGTTGACATGTTCTGTATACAAGATATGAAACCTATGTTGAAAATGATGTTTGTGATTTTTGCGAGCATCTGATAGATTCTCCTTATGCATCTGTTAGTAAAAGTGATTGGCTTGAGTTATCATCCGCTTCTTCATAAACACATAAAATAGAAAATATGAATGCCAAGTCAAAGGAGGTAATTAGGATCTCTAGTTCTATTCCTTCAACTAATATTGATTACACACCTTTTGCAGCTTTTGAAAAGAATATCAAAGGTATTGACATGAAGCGTTTAACTCAGATAAGTTATAAACCAATAGGAATGAGGATCAATTGCCAAGGTATCACTAATCCTATCGAGGTTAGTGAATGACCATGATATAAAGGATTGGGTTATCGTCATGGAGAAATTAGAGAGTTCTCTAAAATTGTTGAGGTAAAGAAATCATCAAATGATGATATGTGACACCATGATGGTAGTGATTATGGAAAATTGTCTCCAACGAGAGATGAATGTTCCAAGGGACATGCAAAGTCCAATCCTCACCATCAAAGTCACAGCCCAAAGGATAGGTATAAGTGTCATCGGAATTTTAAAAATGTTGATGATTTTGATTATTTATGGGACATGTTTCCTTTCACATTTTTTGATGTAACTGACAATTGTCTAGTTGAATGTAAGAAATGTAAGAGGACGGTTAAAAGAATGGATCAAATCCTTGGGATAAAGCATGAGTATTATCTCCTTGCTATGAAGACTTCCTTGTTGATGGGTAAGCGAAAGCATTTTTGTACCCATTGTGACATGAATGGGCACTAGATTGAAAAGTGTTGGAAACTTCATTCAGAAATTCATCCCAAGAAGAACAAAGAGAATATCCAATCCTTTGTAAGGAAATAGAAAGGTGGCAACATGGAAGATGATGTAGTTCCTAAATTAACCTTCAAATCAGAGCGGGTACAGAAAGAGAACCCATAAGCCTAGGAAAGGCAAATGATGCATAGACTACTTTGTACAGTTTGTTTGCTTTATAAAATTGTAAATACTTGTTTTTCTTTAAAAGTAACATTAAAGGACAACATCTCACCCAATTGTACTCAATTTCCAATATACCATGGAGGTTAGAATAATCCATGGAAGTTGAGAATAACCCCTCCCACTTCTCCCACCACCCATTATTTGTAGAGAACTTTCAAAGGGTATTATTGGTATAATTTTATAGAAGAGGCCAAAAAATAGACAAATATCGCAAAAATGTTTAATGAGTACTAGATAAAAGTGTGTTGATTGGGATTCCTCCTAGTTCTATGATATGACCAGCCTTTGGTCGATACCCATCATTTCCACTTCATCATGTTATTTTTCAACAATCTCATCTTCTTTGAAAAAATAACCCAATAAATATTGTGGAATTTGAGGGAGTAGAATTAGGACATCTAACCATATTCACAACCATTTGATTAAGAACAATGCACTCAAATTTTAGGGATTCAATTTTCCTCTTTTGGCTATATCCAATAGTTCATTCAAAAATATAATGGAAAGAATAAAATCATAATCTTCTTTGAAACTCACCATATTCTAATGAAAAATGGCCATTCATGTTTCTTTACTATCATTTAATTTCCACCATAATTTATTCATCTTTGCATAAAAAATAAGTAGGAATAAGATACCTAAAAAGAGTCAATTTCCACTCTTATTTATGTTGTCATTTAATTTACACCATAATTTATTCATCTTTGCATAAAAAATAAATAGGAATTAGATACCTAAAAGGAGTTAGTTTCCACTATTATTTATGTTTTCCTAAGAAGTTATGTTGGAGTAAAACTATACATGTGTAGATTTATTAGTGTTTAATATCCACCAAAATTTATGCAATCAGATGTAGTTGAGAAAATAAATAATTTATCTACTTCCCATGTCAAATTATTAGTTCTTTCCAGAGTAAGCTTATAGGATATTGAAATAATGATCAATGTAGATTATAATTTTTTATTCTATTTTTAGACCCACAACACATTTAATATGGATACTAAAATATTCTAATTATAGGTAAAAGTAATATATTTTTTGTTATTAATATATTTATTTTTGCAATATTACATGTAAATTGTAAATTGAATATAGAAAGAAATAGACAATGCAATATCAAAAATATTATTTTCTATTCACACCGTATTAGCTAATGAAAGAAGTACACATATGCCACATACTAAAAGTCTTCTTTTTCAATTACTTTATTTCTATATAGAAGCTTGATGTAAAATTAATGTGAAATTGAAGTCTTTTATTATGGCACACATTAATACTTTTTGTTATTATTATTATATTATATTTTTTATTATGTTTTAATGTAAAATTTGTAAAATTCTGTGACAATATTTTCCCATAATGAGTTGTAGACCATCTCTTGGCCCAAATCTATTTCAATATCTCTTCATATATATTCATATAAATAAAGAGAGAAAGAAAAAGAAAAATAACTTAATGTTGGCCATAAATGAAATATTTCTATGTCTACATAACAAAAATGATATCATATCAGTTATATAGTTATATATAGAGATATAAAGAGAAAGATAGAACTTTCTAGTTATTGGTAATATTTAATCTTTAATAGGAATTTCGTGTGTGGCATTCAAAAAATATTAATAGCAAAACTTGATATTTGATAAAATATTTTAGTATCGAATATAAGAAAAATAAAAAATTCAATGTTATATTTTAATCTAGAGAATCTTCTATACATAAATTAATCCAATGTGGATGTTGACTATAATATTTCAATGTCAACTATCCATATAATATATACAAATATATTTTAAAGGATTTTTTTCATTAACTTGTTGGTCAATGTCGATGTTGATTAAAATATTTCATTGTCAACTATCTATATAACATTTAGAAATATATTTAAATTAAAAACATTTTATTAATTTTTTGCTCAAACAACATTTCAAGGTGAGTAACATGGTTATAAATAAAATAATTCAATGAACATGTCCAGCAAAATATTTCAATACCAATATATGTATGATATACAAAGTAAGTCGAAAAAAAATATAAAATATAGTTAAAATATTTGATTAGTGGGTTCATCAAAATCAAGAAGATGTGTAATGTGTTTTATGTTTGCACAGGTTTAGCCATGGTGAGAGTTATAAACAATAGAAATAGATCAAATTTCTAGTTGTACAAACCTTTTCAAATTAAGTGAATCTCTCTGCCCTTGATAAATCCAAAGTTAAAATAAATGTATTCTAACTCTTGAAATATATAATATTTATAAAAATTGACCAAATTTCTGGTTGTACAAACTTTTTCAAATTAAGTGAATTTCTCCATCATTGATAAACTCAAAATTAAGATAAATATATTCTAATTCTTGAAATAAATAATATATTTACTAAAATAGTTTTTTAAATTAAACAATTACAAACAAAAATGATACCTTTTAAAAAAAAAAATTATGAATTACAACTATTGCATTTCTTATTAGTACCCATGTCACACTACCAGCCCTAATCAAACACATCAAACCTTTTTACAATGAGTAACAATCCGTGAAATGGAATTTGATCTCATATATATTTATGAAATCTACACAATCGAATATTTATGGAAATTTTCAAAAATCTTAAATTCATTTTAATATAAATACAAATTATAGAAATACAAATTTTACAGCCTATTCTAGAAGATATAATGGTGAAGAGTTAGACAACAAGTTAGGAGACGCAAAACCTTTAAAGGAGGAGAATAAAAGACAATTGAGAAACCAGACTAAATATACCAGGGGAGAAAATACCTTTCCACATTGCTAGCGAACACATTCGATAGGCGTATATATTTTGACTTGGGGTTGAGGAAAGTTTGTGGACATTTCCTATAAATATTAATGGACCAGTTTGAGCACTTAGTTAACGGCTTAGGCGTAGGGAAGCCCGAAGCGTTGGAATTCAAAATATTCTTATGTGAAATAAAGTTAAAACTATTGCCTACGGTGTTAAGTAAAAGGGCTAAAGGTTACAATGGAATAATGGTTAAACAACAGCCAAATATTATAAAATAGTGAAAATGATGAAATATTAAAATAACAAAACAATATTAAAACAATAATATATAATATTAAAATATGTAAATTAAATTAAAAATAAAATGAAATAAAAGTATAGTGAAATTAAAATGATGAAGTGTTATGTTATAGGAGTTGTTTTTAGTGGGATTTTTTGGAGTTTTCGGTGTCGGAATTTGGTGGAAAGAATTGTGTTGAAATTTTGATTTGTGTTCTTTAAAATAGTTTTTTGATTGTATATTTGGATTCAGTGTCCTGAAAAATCTCTATGGCACTTCTATTGTGCAAGTTTACCCATCAAACTTGTGATTTCAATGAATTCCTTCCAGATTTTAAAGAAATTAGACTGAAAAAGTCCATCGAAAAAACATCCAAAAAATCACCTCAAATACAACTCCTATGTTATATAATAAATATAGATATATTTTTTTCAACTATTATTTAAAAAAAATTCCAAAATACAGATAACGAAAATAAAAATTCATAATAATAATAATAATAAATAATTAAAAAAATATAATAACTAATAAAGATAAAAAAAATAGTATTATAATAAAAAAATCAAAGATAACAAACAAATAAATAACTATTAAAATAAAAAAATAATAAAAAATAAAAAATTAATTATTAATGGGTAAAAAAAAAAATACTAAAATGGAAATAAAGGTTAAAAATTATTAGGGGTCAAGATACTATTATAATAAATAAATTAAATTAGAATTAAAATAAAAATTAAAAGATAACAAATAAATAAATTTTAAAATATAAAAGAGAATTAAGAAATAATAAAGAAAAAAATAAAAAAATAATTAAAAGAAGAAAAAGTTATAAATGTTTAATTAGTAAGAAAACAGAAAATATTAAAATAAAAATAAATGTTAAAAATTATTAATTCATATTTTGAGAAAATTTATTATTAGAATTCAAAAGGCTAATTAATATAAAAGACTGAAAATGAAAATTATTATATATAATTCCGATAACTTCACTTGAAAATTAAAGGAGTTAGAAAATTTTTACACAAATTACCCAAAGGTAATTATCTAAATCACTATTCCATATTCCTCATTAATCATTAGATAGAATGTTCATTAGTACATAAAGTAATTTTAGTAGAGGAATAGTAAGTTGCATAACCATTAACAACCACTCTTGTATTATATTAACATAAATTGTATGATGTAGCCTTGCATCCATTTCATGATTACTTTAATCACATTAATTAATCACATACTTGACATTATCAACATCACATTATGCAAGGAATAAACATCACCAAATTGACATAATAAGCAATCACATCATTTAACACCGAACACCGATATACCCTGGAAACCCCATAGGGTGAAACCCAACAAACGTTTAATCTTGTTATTAAACACTTCTAAGGGTGTTGACCACTCACTCAATGGATTACAAGGTAGTCCATCCCTTATCCATTGTTATAAAAGATTACAATGAAATATCATTAAAATACCACATACCTAGCTAAAAGCTATTACAATTACCATGAAACCATTTACCCACATATCACCATTCTCTACAGCCTTGTAGCATGATTGTTCCATCGATGGACCATCTTGCAACTCGTACTCATCAGCATGGACCATTAGTTCTTATCTGCCACAATGTTAACATAATTTTTCTTTTGCACAAATCACCATCATTTCCCTGTTACGACGATCATTCTCGTGCCAGCACACGTTTATATCCAAAGGAAACCATTGTAATCATCCATTTCACTTAGAGGATACTAGAAACTTATCTTTGTTTTCCATGCACATAATTAGATAAAAGCTTATTGGAAGAGAGCTACCTCTTAGCTTTATCTTTGTGCATGTGACTAAGTAATTTGTCCAATACAGTAGATGTTTCCTTATATGGGGAATCTAACTAACATGATCAAAATTATTATCATGCATGCAAATGTAACTCTCTTTTCGAAAATCATACTTTCCAAAATAGATCTATTTATAAAATCTATTGTATGCATAAAAACATGCATTTCTCTAAACCAAAACTGATGGGGCCGAGATTCTGGGGTGAACCAAAATCCCATTTCCCTGATAAATCATCCTTGAGGCCTGTGGGTTATGGCCCCATGAAGCCCATCAGAATTGAAAACCAGGTAGCCTCTCCTCTTTCCTTATCTCGGTGCCTTCTTCTTCATTCATCTCCAAATCTTTAAACTCTTGTTCCTCGAGATCTCTTAGTGAGTCCTTGAACTCTTTTTCCTGAAACATTGTCTGTTGGTTAGTGCAATCCTGCTACACCTCCATTTCCATTCTAGCAGATGCTTACCCATCTGCACTTTTCTTTTCATCTTCCACCTCAATGCTCCCACCTAATGCAGTCGTGGCCTGCTCGCAAACTTGAATTCCTGAAACAACAATCACTGTGAAAGCTATAGTTTGAAAGTGCAGCAATTAAGAATTACACCTTATATCTATAACTGAAGAAAACATTCATAACAGCATAGATTGAGTTCAGGGTGTTCTATGAACAAGTCAGGAGACTATTCTTTTTCTATGCTATCAACTATAGAATATAGTAGCATGATTGAGCCATGAAAAGATAACAAAAACACATAACGAAAGTTTATAGAAGACTTATTGTGCCATGAGAGTACGCATGAATCCTGTAACATTCAGCAACACTCCACAAAGACTCAGAAAACACAGAGCTTTGGAAATTCCATCAGCCTTTGTATTAATAATCTGGAAAATTACAGCATAAGAAACTCTTGAAGAGCAATCAAACAACAACCCCGCAAGCTTATGCGAGGGGGGAATATATACAATTGGCTATACAAAATATCTGAGTCCTAAGTTATCTCATAAATGAATACGTTCACCAACTTTTCAAGATATTAGATAAGAAAGTTATTACATCATTGAATACAAAGTAAATGCATCTTTATGCCTGTCAGAAGATATTTTGGCCTTTGGAGGCCACTGAGTCGGTTGGAACGTTCTGCTTTAATGCTGGAAAATGTGCCTTTACGGCTGCCGTGCTGTAACTTCTCGGCCCTGTCACCTGTAGCTGTCCATCTTGCTTTGCTGGCCGAATAGTTCTGCTGAGTTGGCTCAGCCCTTTACCTTTTCTTGCACGCTGATTTTATTAAGTTTTCCTGTGCATGATCACTTATGAAATTGAATAAAAACTTGATTTACAGGTCCTGGCTTACAATATTAGCTGTATCATTTTGGTCCAGTATTCCTGTGTGGGCAATTGATGTCTCAGAATTGCCTCTAATGTCTCGTCTGCCTCTGTGTATTTATAGAAATTGGGAGGCACTTCAAACAGATGTTTGAGCTCATTCATGATAAAAAATAAGTTCTCTACCCTGTTGTAGAGACTTTGGCCTATTGCTGGCCCTGTTTCCTCTGAGGTACTGGCCTTTTCTGTGATCTGATTTGTGGAAAAGGTGTTTACCCTTTTGGCATAGCTTTCATGCAAAAGCAGTCTTCCTACGCTGTTCAGTAAGCCTGGAAGACCTCTATTCTGCAATGCCACAAATTTATCCATGAACCTATTGACCTCGGTCTGCATATCCTGGGTCCTTCTCTCTAGTGTCTGCACTAGATTTCTCAGTGTTAGGACCCTCTTTATTAACAAAATAGTCTCAGTCCTGTTAGAGATTCCCATAGTTGCCAACTGAGCACTTGTTCTATTGTTAAGCACGTTGATCATTCTGTTGGAAACTTCAGGCATATTGCCTAGAGATGCCCTAGCTCTTTGGATCTCTTTGTGTGCTTTTGCAATGAGCTCCATCTGCTCATGAATTGTTTCAATATATTGCCATTGGTCAGTGATGGACTAGCCAATATTTGCCCATAAGACTGTTTTGAGCTCAGCTACTACTTTGTCTAGTTTGAGCTCTTTTTCCAGCTCCTTTATCTTCTCCTTGAGTGCCTTAATCTCTCTCCCTTTCTCAGCAACACTTTGCTTGGATTTGTCATACCTTTCATTCACCTTGGCAAGGTTTTCCCTGGCCTCATTCAGTTCTGACATTTGTGCTTCCAAGGCCTGAATCTCATTCCTCAGCTTTTGCATGTCCAGGCTTGGGGCCTGCTCTGTTGTTGGTGTTGGTGATGAGGTAGAAGGTGCTGACTGTTCTGTTTGCTGCATGGGAGGGGCAGTAGTTTGAGGAGGCTCCTCAAGATTAATTATTTCTGGAGGAGGCTGAGATGTTTGACCTCCTTCCTTTTGCTATAATGCTGCTTGCAATGCTGCCTGTGCAGCCTCTGATTCTCCCAACTTCTCTTGTGTTTGGATCAGTTGTTTGTATAAAGACACCAGCAAAACTGCAGCATCTTGATCATGTCTTTGCTGGGCAACTTCATCTGTTTGAGGGTGAATTGTTGCCGTGATTTTGATCTTTCTCCTCAAAGCTGCCATGTCTACATCCCTCAATTTCAATATTTCTTGTATGCCCTTGACGTCCTTGGGATCATGCCCAATCTCTATGATTATATCTTCTAAGGACCTGATCCTGTTGTCCTTTGCTTGAGAGGATGCTCTCTCCAACTCAAGTTGAGCAGCTGTATTATTTAGGCTGTTTACTAGCCTATAATTATCCAATGTCTTGTCTGCCAAGGATGCATACACCATCTCACCCGTTTGCTTATGCAATTCGATTTTGTCCATTGGGTGGATGTCCTTGGCAAGGACCTCAAGGTTGGTCCTCAAGTAGTCTGAAGGGGACTGTGGTTGCAATGTAGTTGGCATGAAGTGACTCATGATCATCTTGCCCTCATTGACATCATATGCAGACATAAGTCTTTGCTGGTTAGTAGGAGCCATCTTCAACAAATGATTATGTAGTTATATTTTAATTGGATCACTTCTCCTCTTTATGTCAATGAACTACTGTTTGATGCCCAGTTCACCTTCTCTTTGGTGGCTTGAGGAGATGACTTCTCCTCCCACTGTTCTGTCTTGTCCCTGTTGAAAGGAACTTGCAGATGCTTCTCTACTAGGTGGGCCCATGCCCAGAGACTGTCCCATTGGCATTTCCTCCTCAGATAGGGGATTCATTCGGTGTCTTTTCTCTCCCTGATTGGTGGATTCTGTGAGGGGAGTCTCTCTATCCCTTTTCCTACTTATATCCTCCTTTTGTGGAGTTTGGAGGACTGAGGCTTCAATAGTGGTTTCTTGCCTGGGAGGCACCATGTCCTGAGCCTGCTGCTCAGTGAGAATTGGGGCCTCAGCTGCCTTTTCTTGCTGTAAGGGCTGCTCTTTCTCTTGCTGCCCCTCTTCTTGCTGTTGTCCCTGTTCTTGTTGCTGCTGCACCTCCACATGAGGTGGCTGCTCTGGTTCCATTTCTTTTTCTTTGCCTTTGCTAGATGTTTGCTCAGTGGCTTTGGCTGCTTGCTGATTTGCTGTTGAGGAAGAGGCAGCTGCTCCCACTTGTGTGCTTGGAAGAGTAAACACCTGTGAGCAAAGTTCAAGGTCAGCCATCTTTTTCAGATTTCTCACTGCTCTTTGATTCAACTCTTCTTGTGTAACAGGTTCCTCTAGGGTTCCTCTCCTCCATTTTACTTGATTTGCATACTTTTCTATATGAGGAATCCTTACATGATCATAACCAGACAGCCTATACTTGACCCTTCTTAAAGTTATGAAGTGATTGGGGTCATAAGGTTTCCAAAGGAAACTGGTTTGCAGGCCAAGGGATTCTAACATTCTATCTGCCTCTAGCCAGCCTTCCTCCCTTTTGTTGTAGATAAAGTGGCCAAGTTGGTTCCTGACCTTCAGCTGTGCTTTCTTGCCTTTGCCTGAAAAGTGAAGCACATCGGCATTCCCAAATTGCCTGAAGTATTCCAGGGCAAACAATCTCATGGGTACATATCTGGGTAATCTGTAGGGAGGCAATTCACACCCATATATCTTGATGACCGTGTGGTTCTGGTAGAAGTACCAGTCCCCAATGCTGTATGCCTTAGATAATTGAAGAATTCTCTGCATATCATCAGTCAGTCTTGGAGGAGGTGAGCTCATCAGCATAGACATGGCTGGGTGGATGAAAAGATCTATGAACTCACAGTAAGTATATGGAGATTCAGATCTATGGTGGAAGGCTGAGGACCAATAGACTACTGACCTAGGATTGCCATGGGCATCTACCTTTTTGATAGCAAAATGAAATTTCTCATGTTGATATTACAAAATCAAATGGTAGATGTAGGAGGTGTATCTGAACACCCTTTCTCTTGACAAGTTCATCAATTGCTCATGTATTTTGTCTGATATGTAGGTGGCATAGTCATAGCAGATAGGAGACTTGCCAGGAGCGAACATGAGCATGACCACCAGCACAGTTTCATCAACATATTCAATTGAATTATAGCCCAGAATGGGACTAATCATGTCTGCAAGATCTCTGCTCAATTGGTTGAGGTATACTTGGTTAAGAGGAGGATTCTTCACAGTGTCAGAGTCAATGTACAGCTGATTGAGTTTGGTGACCTGAGCATCTGTCAATCTAGCTCCTTGATTTATCAAATCTATCAGTGATAAAGGAACTAGTTTCTTCTCAGTCCTGAAGTGCAGCATCTCTTTGATAGCTTCAGGGGTGATATAGAAAACAACTGAGCCTGAAGGGTCAAGCACAGCCCTCTGAGTAGGGTCATAGCATTCGGCACATAGGTGAATGAGGTCAGGGAACTGTCTGACCTGAGGGAGTTTGAAGATGGGGAGGAAAGAGTCCCATATGCCTAATACATATGTTCCACTCTCATGTTTAGCTTTCAATTCATTTAGCAGGTGGATGTGGAACTTGGTTTTCGACAGCATTTCCTCTGATATTTGATAATCGAGGTCTGCTAGAGGTTGCCACTCCAATTCTCTCTGTGGGGCATTTAGTGGAGCAACATTCAAGGCCACAGGAGCTACTGGTGCATCCATGATTTCTTTTTAGGATTCTGTAGATTATAGATTGGTGTTATGATGCAGAGAAACACAAAAAGTTTTCTTTGAACAGAAGGTGAATTACTCAGGAATAGAGGACAAAAGGTGAATTGCAGCAATTGAAATACTGCTTAAAACATGAATAAGGCAAATGTCTGGCCTTAATCTCTCTTTTACAGCAAATTGGTACAGTTTGGGTTACCAGTTCGCGATTGCGCGAACAGAATGCAGTTTTTATAGAAACTTCGGAAAAACGAGGCTTAGCTGGTGAATTTTGACGTTATAGGTGCAAATGAGGACCAGGCACAGGGGATTTGCCGGTGAATTATATATTTTTTCACTGTTTTAAGTTATTTTGGCAATTTACAGACAAAACCGGGCGCAGGAGGGATTTGCATGGATAAATACCTGATATACAGTCAGCAATGGTCAAGAATGCAGGTGAAATGGCGCGCCAGCGGTCTCCAGGTTGAATTCAGCAGGTTGGCGAAGGCTCGGACGTGAAATTCATGCAGAGGATACAACAACGTTTTTTGCAAAAAGTGCAAAAAACGCGAAATTTGGGCAAAATATGGATTTTTTGTGACTTTGGCGCTTTTTTTTGGATGACGTTAGCATGACATCATTCGGTGGGGTCAAGGTCGAATGACGTCATCAGGTGACGTGGCGACATACAAGAGGTCCACGAGGATGATGAGGTGGCAGGCAGGTGGAGCAACTGGCGGACGGGGCGCTGACACGGCGGTGACGTAGGCAGGTGACGCAGGCAGGGCGGATTAACCGAAACCGGGGGTGGTTAGCAGTTTCATATCGCACTGCTTATGATACGGAAGCGGAATTGTCAGATGTACCTCCGATACGCTGTGGGTGTGATGCGTGGCAGAGGCCTGACGTCACCCTCTAACAGATATCGGAAGCTATCTTTCGGACTTCGGGGCCAGTCCGATATGCACGAGGGCCGGTCGACAGATTGCTGAGGTGGCCGAACGATATGGACGCGGGCGGGATAAAAATAATATTTCTTTTGGGATTAGCGCTCGACGGAAACCTTTGGAATATGGCGGATTTTCATAGCTTTTCAATGTATTTTATGAAAATGTGCTTTTGCGCTAAGACTTTGGGTAAACGGGAAAAAGGGGGATTTTATATGTTTTTTACAAATGAAGCGGGTTAGGGGTGGAAATGGGTTTTTCACAAGGTTCCTTTAGCAAATGAAGGGTTTAATGGGTTAAATGACTCTAGAAGGGGAAAGAGGGGTAAGGGTTAGGGCTGTTAAGCTGACCAGATGTCAATTTAATCCCTGATAGTGAACATATGGCTATAATGCCAAGGAGAGGGATATTTATACAATGCTTGAGGTTTATACACCATAGTGTTATAATAGTAGGGAAAGGGTAACATAGGGGATTTTAGATAATAGAAGTTAGGGGTTAATATGGATGGAAAGGGTGAATGAGGAGTGATATCACTAAGTTTATTTGAAAATCACTTAGTTTAGGGAGTATATCAAAATGAAAAGATTTTTAGACAAGAAATGTGGCTTTTAAAGGAATAAGAACCACCATAAATCCTCAATTTCTTCCATGAATCTCAACTGATGAAGGGATGTTAGTAATGAGAGTGAAAGGGGAAACTGGGAAGTTAGACATGCTCCCTTGCTTTGCTGCAACATATGGAGAAGAGGACCTTCTCAATCCACTGATATTCCTTTGTAAACAGTTTATCAAACACTCACTTAGGAAGGCATGACACTTCTGCAACCCCAACTGCCTACCCATCTATTTGCCTAGCATTTTTTGTTTCTTCATGGAGGGTGCACTTAGACTTGCAGACCCTTATATGCCTTTTCTTTTCCTTGGCTTTTTCCTTTTGATTTTCTATCTAATGCTACCCTTATTGCTTCCTAGGTCCCAGATTAAGCAGTTGGGAACCTTATTTCTCTACCTAGCTACTGGTCTGCCAAGATTAAACAGTTTGGACAAACTTCTTCCTCTATTCTACAACAGAAAATTGAAACATGGCATGATCCAGATTAGGCTTTTGGATCACCCATAAAAAATTGAGTCAATATAGAACTATGTACATACATTGTTTCTGTTTGGAAATATGGGATCTTTGCATCACCAAAGCAGAGCATATTTGGACCTTTCTTTGCCAATCATGAAATATGAAACCTATTGATATAGGTAGCTAACAGTGGCTCCACATGGGGATGGTTTTTCATTTGAAAGACCAAGAACAACAGGTCAGAATGCCTTGGCCCTTGATTTCTTGTATCAAGACCCGGAGTATTCCTCTTTGAAAACCCAAAATTGTGTTCTTCCTATCTTGATAGAACTTTAAAACTTATTTTCCTTTTGCTGATAACTGATAAAACTTTGAAAAACTGCATGTTAACAGAAAGTGATAAATACACCTGAATATGTACAAGGGAAACTCATGCTGCACTCATGGATGGTAGTCAAAATAGTGCTTCAGCATCCTGCCATTTACAGGACCTTCATTTAAATCAGCTTCATCAAGACTTTTAAGGAAATAAGTATTGTTTCCTTGCACTGCTTGAACAGCAAACGGTCCTCTCCAAAGGGAATCAAATTTTCCATGTTTTCCTTTATCTTCCTTTCTTGAATCCCACTTGAGGACTTTGTCTCCAATATTGAAATCTTCTGCCTTAGTCCTTCTGTCAAAAGCTTTCTTTAACTTTTCTTGTAAAACTTGAACTCTGCTGTAAACTTGATCTCTAGTTTGCTGCAAACATATTATTTGATTGATTCTTCTTTGCATATCATTTGGTTCAGCTTGACTTTCTTGAAGAAGTTTCATGACAGGAATCCCTAGTGCTGAAGGGAATTTGGCTTCTAATCCATAGACTAATTCGTATGGGCTGACCCCAATTGATCTCTTGGTTGTTAGTCTATCTGCCCATAAGGCATTCAGAAGTTTCTTATGCCAATTCTTTCTATTTTCTTCTAACACTTTCTTTATGATATTTACCAGGCTTTTATTTGATGATTCAGCAAGGCCATTTCCTTGGGGATAGTATGTAGTAGAATGGCCCAAGGTAATGTGAAATTTGTGGCAGAAATTCACTATCTTCTTAGATCTGAAAGTAGCAGCATTGTCTGTTATGATTTTGTCCGGACAACCAAATCTAGCCAATATGTTATTCTCTAAAAACTGAATGATTGTTGAATCATTTGCTTGTCTGCATGGAATAGCTTCAATCCACTTAGTGAAGTAGTCTGTAGCTGTTAGGATCCATCTGTGTTGGCCTGAGGATGAGGGATGAATTTCCCCAATGAAATCCAAGCCCCATGGTTGAAAAGGTCTCTCTGTTGCAATAGGCCTCAAAGGAAGTGGCAGTAACTTTCTCTTTCCCTCAAACACTTGACATTTATGACATGAGGTGGTGAATTTCTTGACATCAGAAAAAACAGTAGGCCAATAGTAACCAGCCCTCAATATTTTGTCCACTGTGGACTTCCAGTACAAGTGTCCACCACAGTCACCTGCATGAAATTCTTTCATGATATTGTTAGTCTCGTTCTCAATTAAGCAGTTTAACAATATCCCTTCATGGTTTTTCCAAAGTAAATTACCATCCATAACACAAAATCTTGAGGCTTTCATTTTTAGGAACCTACATTTAGTTCTGGACAATCCTGGGGGAGCACACAGGTTTTGCAACACATAAGATATATCAGAGTACCAAGGGGATTGTTCAAAGGCTACATTGATCTTTGGAGTTGCCAGCTCCGGTTCATTGTCTAGCTGGTTGATGTCTAGGGCTTGGAAGTTTGCTTCTGTCATTAATTTGGCCAAGCCTTGCCCTTTGATTAGTTTTGTTGGTTTTATCTCAATATCAAATTTCAAGATGTTGGCAATCCATTTTCCTCTTCTGCCCTCTAAGTTTTCTTGGGTGAGAATGTCTTTTACAATGGGACTTGGCACATAAGCTATAACATGTGAATAAAGGATATAAATCCTAAAGTCTTTAATGGCCTTGACCAAATCATAAGCTTGCTTCTCCATGATTTGATATTTCAGCGGTGCATCTCTAAGAGCTCTGCTAAAGAAAGCAATGGGTTTCTCATTTCCTTGGTTATCTTTCTGTAATAAAACTGCAGCAATAGTATGCTGGGAGGCAAAAGAGAAAATGATAAATTCCCTTTCAAATTGAGGATTTGTTAAGACTGGAGTTTGGGTAAGGGCCAATTTTATGCCTTCGAAGGCTTGATTTGCTTCAACTGTCCATTTCACTTTTGAATCCTTCTTTAGCATGTTATTTAGTAATCTGATTAATTCTGCTAGGTTTGGGATAAACCTTCTCAAGAAGTTGATCTTACCCAAGAAGGCTTGCAATTCTTTGATGTTTCTTGGGTGGGGCATTTGTAAGATAGCTTGTATTCTGTCCGGGTCAATTCTTATGCCATCCTTTGAAATGATATGCCCTAAGAGCTTTCCTTCTTCCATACCAAATAGAGATTTCTTGGGATTCAAGGAAATTCCATATTTCCTACATGTTAAGAAAATCTGCCTTAAGTGCTTCAAGTGTTCTTGGTCTGATTTTGAGAAAGGTGTAAGGTCATCTAAGTAAATGACAAGAAAGTCATGAATCTCCTTGGCAAAAGCAATGTCCATTGCTCTTTGAAATGTTGCCCCTGCATTTTTCAATCCAAAAGGCATTTTTACATATTTGAAAGTTCCCCATGGGGTTGTGAATGCAGTTTTGTCTTGATCATCAGGGTGCACTAGGATTTGATTAAAACCTGAGAATCCATCCAGTAATGAGATCCTTGATGCTCCTACCACTCTTTAGAGAATGTGATCCATCTTAGGTAGGGGATAGTTATCTTTGAGGGATACTTGGTTTAAGTTTCTAAGATCAACACAAAGTCTTATTTCACCAGTTTTCTTTCTTGTAGGTACTAAATTAGAAATCCAATCAGAAAACCTGATTGGTGCTATGATACCAGCTTTAAACATTTTTTGTACCTCTTTCTCAATTGCAGGGAGAAGCATGGGGTTTATCCTTCTCAATTTTTGCTTGAATGGCTTTTGATTTGGCTTGAGAGGGATTGTGTGTTGGATAACAGAGGTGTCATAGGATTTTAAGTCCTCATAACTCCATGCAAAGACATCTTGGAACTCTTTGAAGAGGTCAATGTATTTGGGCTTCTGATCAGGAGGTAGGGATGCAGACAATTTTATTATCTTGGGCTTTTCAATGGTTCCAATGTTGCATTCTTCAATGGCAGAGTTAAGGGGCTGCATTTTTGGTTTTCTTGGGACATCATTTGAATCAAAAATATCCTCTAGTGGAGTTAGGCCTGTTGGAAGAAAGTTATCTTTCAATTGTATAACTTCGGCCTCAGCATCAACCATTTCTTCACAACCGATTTGTTGAATTTCTAGTATATTGTCTTTGTTGAAAATTGTTGGATGTAGGATTTGGTTAGCTGTTTTAGGTGATATTGGCTTATGTTTCTGTTGATCAAGTATTTGTGATTGACTTGCTCTTTCAGGTATTTGTGATTGACTTGCTCTTTCAAGTATTTGTGATTGACTTGCTCTTTCAAGTATTTGTGATTGACTTGCTCTATCAAGTATTTGTGATTGACTTGCTCTATCAAGTATTTGTGATTGACTTGCTCTATCAGTGTCAATATTTAGTCCTACAAATTCTTGTTGTAAGGTCAAGAAATTATTTATTTGTGCATCATCTTCAAATACTTGCCAGTCCTTGACATTGTTTGGGACAGAAGGTCTGTGTTTTACCTCAGCTGTGAAGCAATGGTGGGGCTCAAAAGGTAGCTTGCAGGTACTTGCAAATGTGGCCAAGCTGTGGGCATGCAGATTATGGGTTCTAGGAATTTTGGTAATCTGAAATTCAGTGAAGGACTGTAGTAGTTCAGCAGCAGCAGACCTATAAGATCTCAGTCTTTTATCATTAGTAACAAAATTTCCCTTTACTTATTGGATGATCAAGTCTGAATCTCCCATAATTGAAACCTTTATGGCTTGTAAGGATTTTACTAGCATAAGGCCTAACAAGAGAGCTTCATATTCTGCCATATTGTTGGTGCATCTGAAGTTTAACCTATAGGCTCGGCCCTCTGCATGGCTGTTTTGTTTATTATGTATCCAAACCCTTGCTCCTGCTCCTAACTTGTTGACTGACCCATCAAATTCAAGGAACCATAAGATCTCTTGTTCTAGGGGAGACTTACTCACTCCTCGGTAATTTGGAATTATGAGTTGAAGCTCTGGTTTTTTATTTGGTTTGTCTTTTAGGACTGTCTCATCTCTTGGTTGGATCAATTTGACTTCTAGAGCAGCAGCTTTGTTTAATGATTGCTTAACCATTGTTTCTGGGATAGCAATGTACTCATTTGTGTGTCGCTCTTGTTTGAGTGTCTTGGTTTCAACATCATTATTTGAGAGACCTGTATTATCATTGAAAAGAATGTATGAGTCTGTGTCTGAATGGACAACATATATGGGAAAGTTTTGAGGCTTTTCTTCACTGCTGCCCATGTATTTCATTAATGTTTCTCTGTATAGTCTCTTTGGTTGTCCAAAAACAGAGATAGTAGCATATGACATGTCCAACTGTAGGGAACCTTGGAGTTTAGCTCCCCATGACCTTGATAACAGCATCCCATATTTGGGTGGGATATCAACAACTACAACATCCATCAGGATTGTCTTATTGGGATATTGGACGAGTGAGACACAGAGATCTTTTATGAGACCTAAACACTTAACTTGGCTGGAGTCAAATGAGAATAGGTCCTTATATGGTCTTGTAATATCTAGATTCATTCTTTCCATGACTGATTTGGGCATTAAGTTGTGAGAGGCACCTGAGTCAAACATTGCATTGTGTAATATCTTATCATGAATATGTAAACTGACATAAAAAGGTAGGATACCTGCAACCACTGTTTTTCCATCGACTTCTGGACAGAAAAGAAATTTTGGGGTGTCATCTAACACATTTACATTATCTTTATCATGAGTTAGCTGAAGGGACTTCTTGATTTGTTGCCTATAAATGTCATGTTTGGCCAGTTCTGAAAGGGGAACAACTACCTTCAATTTGCCAATTTCAGCTTCTAAGTCAAAAGGTCTTTCATATTGGATCTTGGTGGTGTGGGTGGTAGCCCTTCCCTTGTCCACTAGGTTTTCTTCTTGTTTCTTATCTTGATCTTGAGGCTTGTCCTTGTTACTCATCTCTTGAGAAGTGTTACTTAGATTGGGCTGCAAGGGTGATGTAGCCATAGGCTGTTGTTCAGTTATTTCCTCAACTATCACCTCATCTGTAATTGGAACAGTTTTGACACTTGGTTCTGTGACAATGGCTTTCTTAGGCTGCTGGGTATCCTTTGTTTTTTCAGGCTGTGTCACATTTATAGTTCTACTCCTTAGCTTATATTGTTTATGAACTTCATAAACAGCTGTGTCATAGCCTTGTTTAAAGTCAAATGAATCACCTGACCTGGTTTGGAATTGTCGAATGTCATCATCCTTATGATCCTCTTGACTTAGAAAAACTTGCTGCTCATCATCCAGGCCCATCAGGTTGATGTGGGTGTCATCTGTTTGTTCATCTGAAGTGGATGCCTCAGCATAGTTTTCCTGGAAAGGAGGTCTTATGTCTGGGTCAGAACCGGTCTTGCCAACGTTTGGGTTTTGATTTCTCCTAAAATTTGGATTCTTGTTAGGGTTATTCTGTGGTGCATCCCATGATGACTTTCTCTCAACTGATTCTACTCTGTCCCCCAACCTCTTCATACCAGTGAGTATTACATCCAATTTTCGATCAAAGGTTGAGGGTTCATCTTTGAAGGTGGTTCTCTTTTCCAATCTTGCCCTGTTTCTCTTGGCGATTAGGTTAGCCTCCACTGTGACAGCAACCTTCTGGGCATCTTCAAGAGTTTCGGGGGCTCTTTCCTTCAACTGATATGCCATATCAGGGTCAAAACCATCAGGGAATTTGTACAAGGCTAAATCAAGAGGAGGTCTTAAATTCTGTGGTATTGCATTATATACATTGTTGAATCTTGCACAATACTCCAAGACAGTCTCTTGGGGACCTCTTTTGATTGTGTCATATTCACCAAGTATGTGCAAGGGATCTTTCTTCTTCTCCCATCTGTTAGTAAAGGCTTGATAAAGCTCATCAGGAGTTGTGATGGTATTTGCAGCCAATGATCTAAACCAAGTCCTTACATCCCCTGTCAAGCTCTGAACAAAGATTCTCATTCTCACACTATCATCGTCTATTTCATAGTTCTCAAAATGGTCTTGCATCCTCTTGGCATGCTGAATTGCTGAAAAAGGACCGATGGAGTCAAAATATGTGATCTTGGATTGGTACTCATGAGGCAGAGCTGCAACGTTAGTAGGCAGCTGCAGGGGTGCATATCTATTAGCCATGTTTACGGGATTTATAGGGTTGATTGGGACAACTGGGATAGCATGAATGACTGGTACTACAGGGGTGATGGGAACAGTGGAAACCAAAGTGTTGGTCAAGGGGATATGTGCAGTGGATGGAGGTGTGAAAGAAGGACTTTGAGAGGTAGATGGTGAACTGGGGGAATCAAGAGTAGATCGAAATAGAACCTTGATTGGAGTTGGAACTGGTTCAGGGTTAGCTGTCTCAGGGCTCAAATCAGTAGGATCTCCCTGCCTTTGTTTCCTCCTGATGATTTTGGGGATTGTATTGGGGTTTTCAAAAATAGCTGGTGGATTAGGGTCAGGATTTGACCTAGTGTGCCTGATTTCCTTTTTAGGAGCCAGCTTCTGAACTTCTTTTTGGTATTTTTAGGATATTTTTAGGAATGTTTTTAAGGGACTGCTCAAGCTTTTCAGAACTACTTTCTATGGGCAGACAACAGTTGAAAAACAATATGCTCAGGTCCCCAGTGGAGTCGCCATTTATGTTATCTCCCAGGTTGTTCCCTATGACTCCCAAGGGAATACGGCCGGGGTAACCACTAACCAATCTTTGGATTACAGCTTCTAGCCAAACTGTAATCAGAGAGGGCTCTCTCTTTATGATTTATCTATGTTCTGATAGTGTTTTAGGCTAGCTGTGATGTTCAGGGTTTTGTTTTATGTTTTGGTTGAGGGATGTCTTCTGCATCAAAGGTGTAATCTTCAAAGAGTATTAGTCCATTGGGCAGTGGAGTCTGTAGCTAAAGGTTGTCTGGAATCTTGTGTAGATTTGCTGATACTGCAGGGCCATTTAGATATCTCAAGGAACAGTTTTGAAATTGTGATTATGAGGTGTGTTCAACCAGTGAAAAGCAATTAAGAATTTTCCACTAAGCTGGGATGTGAGGAAGGGATATGTTGTACAGGAGCAAACTTGAATTCCTGAAACAACAATCACTGTGAAAGCTATAGTTTGAAAGTGCAGCAATTAAGAATTACACCTTATGTCTATAACTGAAGAAAACATTCATAACAGCATAGATTGAGTTCAGGGTGTTCTATGAACAAGTCCTGAGACTATTCTTTTTCTATGCTATCAACTATAGAATATAGTAGCATGATTGAGCCATGAAAAGATAACAAAAACACATAACGAAAGTTTATAGAAGACTTATTGTGCCATGAGAGTACGCAGGAATCCTGTAACATTCAGCAACACTCCACAAAGACTCAGAAAACACAGAGCTTTGGAAATTCCATCAGCCTTTGTATTAATAATCTGGAAAGTTACAGCATAAGAAACTCTTGAAGAGCAATCAAACAACAACCCCGCAAGCTTATGCGAGGGGGGAATATATACAATTGGTTATACAAAATATCTGAGTGCTAAGTTATCTCAGAAATGAATACGTTCACCAACTTTTCAAGATATTAGATAAGAAAGTTATTACATCATTGAATACAAAGTAAATGCATCTTTATGCCTGTCAGAAGATATTTTGGCCTTTGGAGGCCACTGAGTCGGTTGGAACGTTCTGCTTTAATGCTGGAAAATGTGCCTTTACGGCTGCCGTGCTGTAACTTCTCGGTCGTGTCACCTGTAGCTGTCCATCTTGCTTTGCTTGCCGAATAGTTCTGCTGAGTTGGCTCAGCCCTTTACCTTTTCTTGCACGCTGATTTTATTAAGTTTTCCTGTGCATGATCACTTATGAAGTTGAATAAAAACTTGATTTATAGGTCCTGGCTTACAATATTAGCTGTATCATTTTGGTCCAGTATTCCTATGTGGGCAATTGATGTCTCAGAATTGCCTCTAATGTCTCGTCTGCCTCTGTGTATTTATAGAAATTGGGAGGCACTTCAAACAGATGTTTGAGCTCATTCATGATAAAAAATAAGTTCTCTACCCTGTTGTAGAGACTTTGACCTGTTGCTGGCCCTGTTTCCTCTGAGGTACTGGCCTTTTCTGTGATCTGATTTGTGGCAAAGGTGTTTACCCTTTTGGCATAGCTTTCATGCGAAAGCAGTCTTCCTGCGCTGTTCAGTAAGCCTGGAAGACCTCTGTTCTGCAATGCCACAAATTTATCCATGAACCTATTGACCTCGGTCTGCATATCCTGGGTCCTTCTCTCTAGTGTCTGCACTAGATTTCTCAGTGTTAGGACCCTCTTTATTAACAAAATAGTCTCAGTCCTGTTAGAGATTCCCATAGTTGCCAACTGAGCACTTGTTCTATTGTTAAGCACGTTGATCATTCTGTTGGCAACTTCAGGCATATTGCCTAGAGATGCCCTAGCTCTTTGGATCTCTCTGTGTGCTTTTGCAATGAGCTCCATCTGCTCATGAATTGTTTCAATATATTGCCATTGGTCAGTGATGGACTGGCCAATATTTGCCCATAAGACTGTTTTGAGCTCAGCTACTACTTTGTCCAGTTTGAGCTCCTTTTCCAGCTCCTTTATCCTCTCCTTGAGTGCTTTGATCTCTCTCCCTTTCTCAGCAACACTCTGCTTGGATTTATCATACCTTTCATTCACCTTGGCAAGGTTTTCCCTGGCCTCATTCAGTTCTGACATTTGTGCTTCCAAGGCCTGAATCTCATTCCTCAGCTTTTGCATGTCCAGGCTTGGGGCCTGCTCTGTTGTTGGTGCTGGTGCTGAGGTAGAAGGTGCTGCCTGTTCTGTTTGCTGCATGGGAGGGGCAGTAGTTTGAGGAGGCTCCTCAAGATTAATTATTTCTGGAGGAGGCTGAGATGTTTGACCTCCTTCCTTTTGCTGTAATGCTGCTTGCAATGCTGCCTGTGCAGCCTCTGATTCTCCCAGCTTCTCTTGTGTTTGGATCAGCTGTTTGTATAAAGACACCAGCAAAGCTGCAGCATCTTGATCATGTCTTTGCTGGGCAACTTCATCTGTTTGAGGGTGAATTGTTGCTGGGATTTTGATCTTTCTCCTCAAAGCTGCCATGTCTGCATCCCTCAATTTCAATATTTCTTGTATGCCCTTGATGTCCTTGGGATCATGCCCAATCTCTATGATTATATCTTCTAAGGACCTGATCCTGTTGTCCTTTGCTTGAGAGGATGATCTCTCCAACTCAGGTTGAGCAGCTGTATTATTTAGGCTATTTACTAGCCTATAATTATCCAATGTCTTGTCTGCCAAGGATGCATACACCATCTCACCCGTTTGCTTATGCAATTCGATTTTGTCCATTGGGTGGATGTCCTTGGCAAGGACCTCAAGATTGGTCCTCAAGTAGTCTGAAGGGGACTGTGGTTGCAATGTAGTTGGCATGAAGTGACTCATGATCATCTTGCCCTCATTGACATCATATGCGGACATAAGTCTTTTCTGGTTAGTAGGAGCCATCTTCAACAAATGATTATATAGTTGTATTTTAATTGGCTCACTTCTCCTCTTTATGTCAATGAACTGCTGTTTGATGCCCAGTTCACCTTCTCTTTGGTGGCTTGAGGAGCTGACTTCTCCTCCCACTGTTCTGTCTTGTCCCTGTTGAAAGGAACTTGCAGATGCTTCTCTACTAGGTGGGCCCATGCCCAGAGACTGTCCCATTGGCATTTCCTCCTCAGATAGGGGATTCATTCGGTGTCTTTTCTCTCCCTGATTGGTGGATTCTGTGAGGGGAGTCTCTTTGTCCCTTTTCCTGCTTATATCCTCCTTTTGTGGAGTTTGGAGGACTGAGGCTTCAATAGTGCTTTCTTGACTGGGAGGCACCATGTCCTGAGCCTGCTGCTCAATGAGAATTGGGGCCTCAGCTGCCTTTTCTTGCTATAAGGGCCGCTCTTTCTCTTGCTGCCCCTCTTCTTGCTGCTGTCCCTGTTCTTGTTTCTACTGCACCTCCACATGAGGTGGCTGCTCTGGTTCCATTTCTTTTTCTTTGCCTTTGCTAGATGTTTGCTCAGTGGCTTTGGCTGCTTGCTGATTTGCTGTTGAGGAAGAGGCAGCTGCTCCCACTTGTGTGCTTGGAAGAGTAAACACCTGTGAGCAAAGTTCAAGGTCAGCCATCTTTTTCAGATTTCTCACTGCTCTTTGATTGAACTCTTCTTGTGTAACAGGTTCCTCTAGGATTCCTCTCCTCCATTTTACTTGATTTGCATACTTTTCTATATGAGGAATCCTTACATGATCATAACCAGACAGCCTATACTTGACCCTTCTTAAAGTTATGAAGTGATTGGGGTCATAAGGTTTCCAAAGGAAACTGGTTTGCAGGCCAAGGGATTCTAACATTCTACCTGCCTCTAGCCAGCCTTCCTCCCTCTTGTTGTAGATAAAGTGGCCAAGTTGGTTCCTGACCTTCAGCTGTGCTTTCTTGCCTTTGCCTGAAAAATGAAGCACATCGGCATTCCCAAATTGCCTGAAGTATTCCAGGGCAAACAATCTCATGGGTACGTATCTGGGTAATCTGTAGGGAGGCAATTCACACCCATATATCCTGATGACCGTGTGGTTCTGGTAGAAGTACCAGTCCCCAATGCTGTATGCCTTAGATAAGTGAAGAATTCTCTGCATATCATCAGTCAGTCTTGGAGGAGGTGAGCTCATCAGCATAGACATAGCTGGGTGGATGAAAAGATCTATGAACTCACAGTAAGTATATGGAGATTCAGATCTATGGTGGAAGGCTGAGGACCAATAGACTACTGACCTAGGATTGCCATGGGCATCTACCTTTTTGATAGCAAAATGAAATTTCTCATGTTGATATTACAAAATCAAATGGTAGATGTAGGAGGTGTATCTGAACACCCTTTCTCTTGACAAGTTCATCAATTGTTCATGTATTTTGTCTGATATGTAGGTGGCATAGTCATAGCAGATAGGAGACTTGCCAGGAGCGAACATGAGCATGACCACCAGCACAGTTTCATCAACATATTCAATTGAATTATAGCCCAGAATGGGACTAATCATGTCTGCAAGATCTCTGCCCAATTGGTTGAGGTATACTTGGTTAAGAGGATGATTCTTCACAGTGTCAGAGTCAATGTACAACTGATTGAGTTTGGTGACCTGAGCATCTGTCAATCTAGCTCCTTGATTTATCAAATCTATCAGTGATAAAGGAACTAGTTTCTTCTCAGTCCTGAAGTGCAGCATCTATTTGATAGCTTCAGGGGTGATATAGAAAACAACTGAGCCTGAAGGATCAAGCATAGCCCTCTGAGTAGGGTCATAGCATTCGGCACATAGGTGAATGAGGTCAGGGAACTGTCTGACCTGAGGGAGTTTGAAGATGGGGAGGAAAGAGTCCCATATGCCTAATACATCTGTTCCACTCTCATGTTTAGCTTTCAATTCATTTAGCAGGTGGATGTGGAACTTGGTTTTCGACAGCATTTCCTCTGATATTTGATAATCCAGGTCTGCTAGAGGTTGCCATTCCAATTCTCTCTGGGGGGCATTTAGTGGAGCAACATTCAAGGCCACAGGAGCTACTGGTGCATCCATGATTTCTTTTTAGGATTCTGTAGTTTATAGACTGGTGTTATGATGCAGAGCAACACAAAAACTTTTCTTTGAACAGAAGGTGAATTACTCAGGAACAGAGGACAAAAGGTGAATTGCAGCAATTGAAATACTGCTTAAGACATGAATAAGGCAAATGTCTGGCCTTAATCTCTCTTTTACAGCAAATTGGTACAGTTTGGGTTGCCAGTTCGCGATTGCGCGAACAGAATGCAGTTTTTATAGAAACTTCGGAAAAACGAGGCTTAGCTGGTGAATTTCTACGTTATAGGTGCAAGTGAGGGCCAGGCACTGGGGATTTGTCGATGAATTATATACTTTTTCACTGTTTTAAGTTATTTTGGCAATTTACAGACAAAACCGGGCGCAGGAGGGATTTGCATGGATAAATACCTGATATACAGTCAGCAATGGTCAAGAATGCAGGTGAAATGGCGTGCCAGCGGTCTCCAGGTTGAATTCAGCAGGTTGGCGAAGGCTCGGACGTGAAATTCATGCAGAGGATACAACAGCGTTTTTTGCAAAAAGTGCAAAAAACGCGAAATTTGGGCAAAATATGGATTTTTTGTGACTTTGGCGCTTTTTTTTGATGACGTCAGCATGACGTCATCAGGTGGGGTCAAGGTCGGATGACGTCAGCATGACGTCATCGGGTGACGTGGCGGCATACAAGAGGTCCACGGGGATGATGAGGTGGCGGGCAGGTGGAGCAACTGGCGGACGGGGTACTGACACGACGGTGACGTAGGCAGGTGACGCAGGTAGGTTGGATCAACCGAAACCAGGGGTGGTTAGCGGTTTCATATCACACCGCTTATGATACGGAAGCGGAATTGTCAGATGTACCTCCGATACGTTGTGGGGGTGACGCGTGGCAGAGGCCTGACGTCACCCTCTGACAGATATCGGAAGCTATCTTTCGGACGTCGGGGCCAGTCCGATATGCACGAGGGCCGTCGGATCAAAAGGGCCCGATCCGACGGTCGACGGATCGCTGAGGTGGCCGAACGATACGGACGCGGGCGGGATTAAAATAATATTTCTTTTGGGATTTGCGCTCGGCGGAAACCTTTGGAATATGGCGGATTTTCATAGTTTTTCAATGTATTTTATGAAAATGCGCTTTTGCGCTAAGACTTTGGGTAAACGGGAAAAAGGGGGTTTTTATATGTTTTTTACAAATGAAGCGGGTTAGGGGTGGAAATGGGTTTTTCACAAGGTTCCTTTAGCAAATGAAGGGTTTAATGGGTTAAATGACTCCAGAAGGGGAAAGAGGGGTAAGGGTTAGGGCTGTTAAGCTGACCAGATGTCAATTTAATCCCTGATAGTGAACATATGGCTATAATGCCAAGGGGAGGGATATTTATACAATGCTTGGGGTTTATACACCATAGTGTTATAATAGTAGGGAAAGGGTAACATAGGGGATTTTAGATAATAGAAGTTAGGGGTTAATATGGATGGAAAGGGTGAATGATGAGTGATATCACTAATTTTATTTGAAAATCACTTAGTTTAGGGAGTAGATCAAAATGAAAAGATTTTTAGACAAGAAATGTGGCTTTTAAAGGAATAAGAACCACCATAAATCCTCAATTTCTTCCATGAATCTCAACTGATGAAGGGATGTTAGTAATGAGAGTGAAAGGGGAAACTGGGAAGTTAGACATGCTCCCCTGCTTTGCTGCAACATATGGAGAAGAGGACCTTCTCAATCCACTGATATTCCTTTGTAAACAGTTTATCAAACACTCACTTAGGAAGGCATGACACTTCTGCAACCCCAACTGCCTACCCATCTATTTGCCTAGAATTTTTTGTTTCTTCATGAAGGGTGCACTTAGACTTGCAGACCCTTATATGCCTTTTCTTTTCCTTGGCTTTTTCCTTTTGATTTTCTATCTAATGCTACCCTTATTGCTTCCTAGGTCCCAGATTAAGCAGTTGGGAACCTTATTTCTCTACCTAGCTACTGGTCTGCCAAGATTAAACAGTTTGGACAGACTTCTTCCTCTATTCTACAACAGAAAATTGAAACATGGCATGATCCAGATTAGGCTTTTGGATCACCCATCAAAATTGAGTCAACATAGAACTATGTACATACATTGTTTCTGTTTGGAAATATGGGATCTTTGCATCACCAAAGCAGAGCATATTTGGACCTTTCTTTGCCAATCATGAAATATGAAACCTATTGATATAGGTAGCTAACAGAACCAAAATCCCATTTCCCCGATAAATTATCCTTGAGGCCTATGGGTTATGTGCCCAGGAAGCCTATCAAAACTGCAAACCAGGTAGCCTCTCATCATTCCCTATCTCGGTGCCTTTTTCTTCATTCATATCCAAATTTTCAAACTCTTGATCCTCGAGATCTCCCAGCGAGTTCTTGAACTCTTTTTCCTGAAACATTGCCTGCTGGTTAGTATAATCCTGCTCCACCTCCATTTCCATTCCAGTAGACGCTTCCCCATCCATGCTTTTCTTTTCATCTTCCACCTCACTACTCCCACTTGACGCAGTCATGGCCTACTCACGGGCAATCCATTTCGTGGTGAAAGGATGAAGTAGTTTCATTGGACGATTGGAAAGCACGAAGTCCCAAAGCAAGAACCTTTGCTCGTCGTTTGATTTCTCGTACGCCAAGACAAAGTCATCATTTGAAACACTAGCCACGACCCTCAAAATCCTACATAGGCAATTATAATAGGTCTTCATTCACCCCTCACCGGGAACCAAAAACCTATGCACCTCTTTTGTCAACAGCTCAATCAATTCTGCAAGCGGTTGGGAAAATAAAATTCCTCCTATGGCTCTAACCTGGCCTGATAATTTGGCTTCCGGGAATTAAAAGGAAAGTGAACAGATAAGGCACGGAATCAGTTGATGTTAATCACAAAATTGCCAGAAGGGCTTGGAAAATAAAAAAGACAACACAGACAGACTAAAATTCACATCAAATGTATTTCTATTATTTATAGAGTTGATTAAAATTTAAGGCATCTCAGCCTTAATCAAGAATTCTCCAGCAACTACATTTTACCCTCTCTCACACGCACGGGTTTTTCTTCCTATTTTTTCCTCCCTAGTGAATTCTTAATATCTTATTATACATACATTTAGTTTTAACTAATTTTTTAACTAAAATTAGTATACTAACTAAATTCGGTTCATGGTTAGCCTGGTTGTCCATGTGGTTGTCCACGTGTCTTCTTCCTCTAGTTCTTTCCATTAATGGTGCTTAGATGCTCCTGCATCAGACTCCCGAGGTACAAAATTTATGACCTCCTAGTCAGATGCATTTTCTTAGAAATTTTACGCATTGTTTCACTTTGTTGGTGGAACTTCCTTCATGGTCTTCTTTGAGCTCCAACCAAACCTCTGCAATAGCAAGTCCTCCCTACTACTAGGTGCCTTACTAAGCTTCTCTCCTGAGCTTAGTCTTTGTCTTACTAAGCTTCTCTCCTGAGCTTAGCCTTTCGAAATCTCTTTGGTTCTCTCCTCTCGAACTAATTGAGCACTCCTACTCCAAGTTTGCCGCAATCTTCTCACATTCACAAAATAAAATAAAAATTACAAGCTTACAAATCTTCAGCAAAATTGTACCTCTTCTTTCTTTGCATGCAAAATCTCCTTTCTGCAAGAAATATTTTCCCACCATAATACCACTTGATGGGGATGAGATTTTGGGGTGAACCAAAATCCCATTTCCCCGATAAATAATCCTTGAGGCCTATGGGTTACAGGCCCACAAAGCCTATCAAAACTGTAAACTAGGTAGCCTCTCCTCATTCCCAATCATGGTGCCTTCTTCTTCATTCATCTCCAAATCTTCAAACTCTTCATCCTCGAGATCTCCTAGTGAGTTCTTGAACTCTTTTTCATGAAACATTGCCTGTTGGTCAATAGAATCCTGCTCCACCTCCATTTCCATTCCCGCAGACGCTTCCCCATCTGCACATTTCTTTTCATCTTCCACCTCACTGCTCCCACCTGACGTAGTCATGGCCTGCTCTCGGGCCCTCCATTTCTCAGGGAAAGGATGAAGCAGTTTCACTAGACAATTGGAAAGCACGAACTCCCAACACAAGGACACTCGCTCATTGTCCGATTTCTCATACACCGAGACAGCGTTATCATCCCAAAGACTAGCCACAACCCCCAAAATCCTGCAGAGGCACTCATAATAGGTCCTCATTTCCCACTCACTCAAAATAAAAAACCTATGCACCTCTTCTGCCAACGGCTCAATCAATTTCGGAAGCCATCAGGAAAAAAATTCCTCCTGGGACTCGAACCTGGCCTGATAATTCGGCTTCTGGGCATTAAAATGAAAGCGAATAGCTAAGGTGGGGAATCAGTCGATGTCAATCACAAAATTTCCAGAAGGGCCTGACAAATAAAAGAGACAACACAGACTGACTTAAATTCACATCAAACGCATTTTTATTATTTACAAAGTCGATTACAATTTAAGGCATTTAGGGCAGCTCAACCTTAATCAAGAATTCTCCAACAACTACATTTTATCCTATCTCACATGTAGGCATCTCAGCCTTAATCAAGAATTCTCCAGCAACTACATTTTACCCTCTCTCACACGCACATGTTTTTTTCCCATTTTTTTCCTCCCCTAATGAATTTTTAATATCTTATTATACATACATTCAGTTTTAACTAAATATTTAACTGAAATTAATTTACTAACTGAATTCAGTTCATGGCTGTCCACGTGCCTTCTTCCTCTAGTTTTTTCCATCAATGGTGCTCAGATGCTCCTGCATCAAGAACTAATGTGTTAGTCATTATTTCTTGCATGCAAATATATGTAGTCTACAAAGGAAAGCTAGTACATTTATTCCAAGTAACTACTTGTTTTACTTTCTATGATACTTATTATTCTTTACACACAAATCCATGTTTATCTTTAAAATATCTAACACAATAGTTCTACAAATCCATGTTTATCTTTAAAAGCTCTAACACAATAGTTCTACAAATCCATGTTTCTCTTTAAAATATCTAACACGATAGTTGTATTTTCGTACATGTAATGAACTAATGTTCTATGCTTTTGCGTATGTGTTCATTTCACGTAGTTATTTTCAAGAAACCAACATAGTTTCTCTATCATTTATGTACAAAGTTATTATGCATTTGCTTTGAAGAAAGTACCATAACAAAGTTCTCATGCATTTGTTTTCAACAAAGTATCATAAGCAATCTTTCTTTTGTGCATAAGAACCAAGATAATAATAATGGTAACCATTCATGAATTATGCAATTAAATCAAACTATCCAATATGCAACACACATATCATTTATCATTTGTCTCACAACAAGTAAACTCTTGCAAAGGAATTAACACAATTAACTTATCTTTCACACAAAGGAAAAACATATTCTTTCCAAAGAAGATTCCTATGACTTATATTATCTTTTTGCATTTCATCTATGAACAGGTTATTATATTTCTCATAACTAAGTATTCTTTTTCAGAAGTCTCTTACCCAAGAGAATATTTCACAAATTACCCTCTTTAATTTATATTCATTTCCAAGATAATGACTTGGATTTGTTTGTTATTCCTTTTTAAGAAAAGAACATACACACATCCTATCTTTTCTTAATAGAATGCATATGAAAAGTTATATAAAGAAAAGAAAGTTTACTTATCTTTTAATGCTGCAAATAACAATCTTTCTCTAGATGTAATAATATATTTCCTTTACTAAGGAAAATATATAATAACAATATTTATCTACATGTAGTAATATATTTTATTTACTAAGAAAAATAGTGTGAGTTTTGTATAAGGACAAATTCCAAAGCATCTCACTTATCTTCCATTCCAAGAAAATGACACAACTAGTTAGTTTTTAACAGACAATATTCACATGTAATCTTTGTAATAAAATCTACACATTTACTTAGATTTTCTGTGCACAAATATTCATATTGCATCATCTCTTTTCAAGAAATAGAATCTAATTAAAATGTATACTTAGCTCTCTCTAGAATTTTCAAATATCTTTGACACACTCACAAAAATTGCTCAAAAGAATAACAAAACGGGGTAATAAAAGCTACACATTTACTTCGATCTGATGTGCAATAATATTCATATTTCTCTTTTTCTTTTCAAGAAATAAAATAATATGTATTCCTATATTTTCAAGAAACAAATAAATTAACCCATATTTGCAAGTTACTTATCTCTATTTGCCTCATTCCAACGGGCCAAATTTAATTAGCACTTACAAATCTACTTTAGCGCATTTTCTCCATGTCAACTAATGGAACATGCTTCAAAATAGCATGAACATGCTTCAAAATGGCATGCTTCCCCTTAATTAGCACTTACAAATCTACTTTAGCGCATTTTCTCCATGTAAACTAATGGAACATGCTTCAAAATGGCATGCTTCCCCTTCCTCAAAAACCGAAGAGAGTCCAATTCTGAGCCTTCCTCCAAAACTGAAGATAGTCCAGTTACAAAATGGTAGTTATCATTTGTTCCATATGTGGCTCATAATTGCTCAGAAGTTTTATGATCTTCACTCCCATCGTTCACCCCAAATCTTGTTTTTTCCCTTTTTCGAATAATCAATGCAATGCCATTATGAAGGACTTTTAAACTTCCCAACGGTTTCTTGACGTAAATGATTAATAATATTTCTTTTTCACTCATGTAAATATATATATAGTGTTACATTATAATTAAGAAAAAACCAGAAAAAAATATTCTGAATAAACAGGATAATTAAAATGATAATAAAGAAACAAAATGAAAATATATATTATAATTATTATAATAAAATAAGGAAATAATTGAATAAGCAAAATAATTATTAAAATGAAGAAAGCCGATGGAAAAGGTAATAAAGAAACACAATTTAAAAATATGTTATAGTTAAAAAAGAAAATAAATTATAAATTAGAAAGAAAAATGAGTGAGAGCAGTGGGGAGAGGAAATGCGAAACATTGCAGCAAGAATATGTTCGTTCTCACGTGTTGCTTGTCGGGTAGAGCAATGGACACGTAAAGTTGCATTTCTCTTCATATATTCTTTTTATTCATTTTTTTTTTTAATTATAAAATCATTGGTGGATTATTGTTTAAATATAATTTTTTAAATTATATGATTTTTATGAAGTATATTAATAGTTTAGTGCTTAATTGTTATAAAATGTATATATTTGAATTATGAATTTTTAAGAATTTATAAAGTGTCTTTAAATTTTTATAATAATGAATTTTTTTATTTTTGTGAAGATTTTATATTATTTTTTTTATTAAAAATATTTTTTTAAGAGTCATAAAAGGTTGTTTTTATTTTAATTATAAAAGGTTGTTTTTATTTTAATTATTGAATTGAATTGAAATGAATTTGAATTATTATTATTATTATTATTATTGTCGAAAATTTGTTTGTTGTCAAATAAGGTTTTATCTTGCAGTAAACATTAATAAATGAGGTTGAGTAAAGAAATACTAATTCACACATAAGATGTATTTATGAAGTAGTGTAAATATTAATGTTATTTAAATTATTGAAAATAATTATAATGTCATTTTTTATTGGGATTGTATTGCAATCTGATTTTTATTGTATTATTTTATTGCAATGTAGTTTCATATATATATATAAAGATTTTTTTTATATTTAATAATTTTGGTAGAGGATGTTAGATCATAGGTTTGATAAAGGATGTTGAATCATTTTTTAAATACAATTTAAGTAACTAAATTAGAAAAACTATACAATGTTATTGCAATTTCGTTTGTAGATTGCAATGGAAAGGCTTTGTGTACATATGTCTAATAGTGAAATGTTTTTAAAAGGTAAATGTTGATTTCCTTACAATTAGTTGATTGTTCCATTGCTTCTTTTTATTTTGTTTGTTGAATATAGTTTCTTTCTTGTGAAATTGTTTATTTGGTGAATAATGTTATATTTTTGACAATGTTTGCATGGAGAAGCCTAAAATTGACTTATTGTATACATAACACGTTTCTAAGGATATTGATAAATATTTCTTAATAAATGTTATGTTTCATATTGTATCCATTGTGGTTGACATGTTGTATGTTCTTGTTTGCAATAAAATATGCAACATTTCCTTTGTTTTCAAGAAGGTTGTTGCTTTTACCATGGATCTGACTTTTTGGAGGTTGCTACGGTTTGCGATTATTGAGCTTATATCTCAGTGGCTTCCTTTATCCAAGCTGATGAGATTTAAGTTGGTCTGTAAACAATGGAGCTTTTTATTGTGAAGCCCATTATTTCTCATCAATTGTAATCGATGTGGTGACAAAAAATTTGGATTTATTGTTTTTCTAGTTAGTATGGTTGATCACTACTTCGGTTGATCCTATCTTAATGATAGAGGATAAATATCTTCCATGCTTTTTCCTTTTATTCTTTCTAGATACAGAATTCAATGTACAATAGGATCAATGATTTTGTTCAGGGCATCTACAAATTATTTGTATTCAAAGAATTATTTCATTGTGAACCCTTTTACAAATATATGTCTAAATAATGGCATACTTCCTCTTGGGAAGAAGTGATTTTTCGAATTTTTGGAGAAATGAAACCCACAAAAATATGAATGTGGTTTGGAAAAACATGTTGTAACACCCTCCTCCCACATTTACACAAGTAACCAAAAAACTGATGCGAAAATGTGACGAGAGGCTACTAGGATGGGATTCAACATCCTATATGGCCTTAAGGAAGTGGAATCGATAGAAACACACCACACAGGCCTTCCACATTAGTAGTAGGACTCCTAGGAACCTTCTCAACCTCTCACATAACCAGCCCCTGAGTCCCACTAAAGTTTTAGACCATTAAACTCCATGATGCTCCCTTAATATGGGCATGCATGCTTCTAGAGGGTTCTCAGTGATCCCACAACACTGTATTCCAACATCTAGTGACTTTTTTGGCTAGTGGTGTGCCTACATCATCTATATTTCCACCAATTTTTTAGGCCTAGATCCTAGGTTACTGCCCATAACTAAACTAGCATCTTTAGAATAGAAAGATAAAAATGGAATGGTGATACAAATGGAATTACTTGAACAAGGGCTTGATTGGAACCCAACTAACTATGATAGGTGTTTTATCAAACATATCACAGATATGTAATCTATGGGAGTAAACAACAAGTTTGAGCATAGTGGTATCATATTTATCTAAGAATCACTAAGAAGTATTGTTCCCTTATATCATTTGGTGCATTATCATCTATTGGGTCATATATACATTGTTCATTCATTTAAAAATCAAAACATCAGGAAATACATACTTCATCATTGTCATCATACATGGTTATAACCAACATAATAACAACAAAAATATAAAGGATACAACAGCCATAGAAGCCACATATAAAATAGTACATATATACACCACAAAATAAGAGAACGAAGTAATTGTTGGAAGCATAGAACATACCATAAAACTTAACAGGTTTTTTCAGTTTCTGTGGCTTGTAGAGATGTTGTTACAAGATAATCTCTCACCAATTTTACATTGCCAAGCATGTAACAAAGACTTTCTTGATGTTGTTGATGCACACTGAGCTAATTTTGGATACTCTGAACTCCTATTCTCTCTAATGAAAACTAATTTTGAGAAACACCTCGTCAAATGTAGATTGACTATTGAAATGATACATTCATGGATAACATAGTTGTCTGAGTTCAAATAGATAGGAACCCCATGTGAAATAGCATAATTTATGTTTAGTGTGTATCATTAATAATATGTAGTTAATTCTAAGGAAAATAAGATGGATGTTACAAATATTTTTCCTTATTAACATATATATTTCTTTCAATATTACATGTAGACTAAAGATATAAAGAAATACACATCATGCAACATCACTAATATTGTTTTCTATTTACACCATATTAACTACTAAAGACGATACATCTTTGCCTTCATAGTATTTTTTTTTTCAATTACCTTATCTATAAATATAATCTTGATGTAAAACTAACCTAAACATTAAATTTTTTTGTTATTATTATTTTATTTAATTTTTCAATGTAACATTAAGGGACAAAATCTCATCCAATTGTACTCAATTTCAAATATTCCATGGAGGTTAGAATAACCCATGGAAGTTGAGAATAACCCCTCCCACTTCTCCCACCACCCATCCATTTTCAAAGGGTATTATTGGTATAAATTTTATAAAAGAGGCCAAAAAATAAACAAATATTGCAAAAACATTTAATGAGTACTATATAAAAGCATGCTGATTGGGATTCCACCTAGTTCTATGATATGACCTAAAAGCCTTCAGTCCATACCCACCACTTCCACCTCATCATGTTGTTTTTCGACAATCTCATCTTCTTTGAAAAAATAACCCAACAAATATTGTGGAATTTGAGGGAGTAGAATTAGGACATCTAACCATATTCACAACCATTTTATGAAGAACAATGCACTCAAAATTTAGGGATTCAATTTTCCTCTTTTGGCTATATCCATTTGTTCATTCAATAATATAGTGGTAAGAACAAAAATCATAGTCTTGCTTGAAACTCGCCATATTATGGTGAAAAATGGCTATTAAGCCTTTGGTTCGTACCCATCATTTCCACCCCATCATGTTGTTTCTCCACATTCTCATCTTATTTGAAAAAATAGCCCAATAAATATTGTGGAATTTGAGGGAGTACAATTAGGACATCTAACCATATTCACAACCATTTGATGAAGAAAAATGCACTCAAAATTTAGGGATTCAGTTTTCCTCTTTTGGCTATATCCATTTGTTCATTCAAAAATATAATGGAAAGAACAAAAATCATAGTCTTGCTTGAACTCGCCATATTATGGTGGAAAATGGCTATTTATTTTTCTTTACTGTCATTTAATTTCCACAATAATTTATTTATCTTTGCGTAAAAATAAATAAGAATAAGATACCTAAAAAGAGTCAATTTCCACTGTTATTTATGTTGTCATTTAATTTACACCATAATTTATTCATCTTTTCATAAAAAATAAACAGGAGTAAGATACCTAAAAGGAGTTAGTTTCCACTATTATTTATGTTTTCCTGATATGTTATGTGGGAGTAAAACTATAAATATGTAGATATATTAGTGTTTAGTATCAACCAAAATTTATGCAATGAGATATAGTTGAGAAAAAAATTAATTTATCCGCTTCACATCTCAAATTATTAGTTCTTTCCAAAGTAAGCTTATAAGATACTGAACTAATCATCAATGTAGATTATAATTTTTTATTCTATTTTTAGCTCAATGACACATTTAATATGGATACTGAAATATTCTAATTATAAGTAAAAGTAATATATTTTTTATTATTAATATATTTATATTTTCAATATTACAAGTAAATTGAATATAGAAAGAAATAGACAATGCAATACCAAAAATATTATTTTCTATTCACACTATATTATCTAGTGAAATAACTACATATATGCCACATACTAAAACTTCCTTTTTTCAATTACTTTATTTCTATATAGAAACTTGATGTAAAATTAATGTGAAACTGAGGTATTTTATTATGGCACACATTAATACTTTTTATTATTATTATTATATTATATATTTTATTATGTTTTAATGTAAAATTTGTAAAATTTCGTGACAATATTTTCCCCATAATGAGCTCTAGACCATCTCTTGGCCCAAAGCTATTTCAATATCTCTTCATATATATTCATATTAATAAAGAGAGAAAGTAAGGGAAAAATAGTTTATTGTTGGTCACAAATGAAATGTTTCAATAGCTACATAAAAAAATGATATCATATTAGTTATATATAGAGATATATGGAGAAAGATAGAACTTTATAGTTATTAGTAATATTTAGTTTCTAATAGGAGTTTGGTATGTGGCATTTAAAAAATATTAATAGCAACACTTGATATTTAATAAAATATTTTAGTATTGAATATAAAAAGAAAATCAATGTTATATTTTAATCTAGAGAATCTTCCATACATAAATTAATTCAATGTGGATGTTGAGTAAAATATTTCAATGTCAACTATCTATATAATATATACAAACATATTTTAAAGGAATTTTTTTTATTATTATTTTGTTGTCCAATGTAGATGTTGACTAGAATATTTCAGTGACAACTATCTATATAATATTTAGAAATATATTTTAAATTAAAAACATTTTATTAATTTGTTGCTCAAACAACATTTGAACGTGAGTAACATGGTCATAAATAAAATAATTCAATGAACATGTCTAGTAAAGTATTTCAATACCAATATATGTATAATATACATAGTAATTGGAAAAAAAAAAAAATACAGTTAAAATATTTTATTAGTGGGTTGATCAGAATCAAGAAGATGTGTAATGTGTTTTATGTTAGCACCATTTTAGCCATGATGCGACTTATCAACAATAGAAGAACAATAGAAATAGATCAAATTTTTAGTTGTACAAACCTTTTCAAATTAAGTGAATCTCTCTATCCTTGATAATTCCAAAGTTAAAATAAATGTATTCTAATTCTTGAAATACATAATATATCTACTAAAATATATTGTTTAATTAAACAAATATAAATAAAAAATAATACCTTTTTAAATATATATTTATTGAATTATCCCTGTCAAATTTATAGTTTTTTAATATCACATGCATTCTTTCATGGAATATCAAGAATCTAAATAAAACCATAAATGAAATATTCTGAACAGTCTATAAATAGACACAAATACATATTAATAAATTGACATTCCTACAAATACATTTTGACTTGGACTTTTCCTATAAATGTTAATGGACCAGAGAAATCTGGAGCGAATATGCCAAGGATATGCGTCATTTGAGCATTTAGTTAACGTAGTTGTCTATAATGCGATTTTTTGGAAGCTTTTTCGGTCGGATTTTTCGGTCAAAATCCAACAACAATTTATTGGAATCACAAGTTTGATAGCTAGTTTGTGCGCAATCAAAGCGTCCCAGGGGTTTTCCAGGGTGCCGAATCCAAATATGCAGTTAAAAAACCATTTTAACAGCAACAAATCAAGATTTAAGCTCAATTTCTTCCACCGGATTCGTCACCGGAATCTCCAAAATGTAGCATTACAGAAAACTCCTTATGTTATAGGAATTGTTTTAGTGAGACTTTTTTGAGTTTCTTGTGCATGGAAAAAATTGTGCTGAAATCTTGATTTGTGTTATTTAAATTAGTTTTTTTGACTATATATATGGATTTAGCACCCTGAAAATCTCCTAAGGCACTTTTATTGTGCAGCCTCACCCATCAAACTTGTGATTTCAATGAATTCCTGCTAGATTTTAGAGAAATTAGACTAGAAAAATCCATGAAAAATTTTCAAAAAGTCACACTAAAAACAACTCCTATATTATATAATAAATATAGATATATTTATTTAAACTATTATTTAAAAAAAGGCAAATTATAATTATTAAAAATAAAAATGATAACGAAAATAAAAATTCTAAATTAAAAAAATTAAATATAATAACGGATAAAGATACAAAAGATACTATTATAATAAAAAAATAAAAGATAAGAAACAAATAAATAACTATTAAAATATAAAAATAAATAAAAAATAAAAAATTTATTAAAACAAGAAAAGTAATAAATTATTAATTGCTAATAAAAGAAAAAATATTAAAATGGAAATAAAGGTGGATAATTATTAATTCTTAAGATACTACTATAATTAAAAAAAAAAAGTAAAAGATAACAAATAAATAAATATTAAAATATAAAAGATAATTAAAAAATAATAAAGAAAAAAAAAAAAAATTAATTAAAAGTTATAAATGATTAGTTAGTAATAAAGCAAAAATTATTAAAATGAAAATAAAGATTAAAAATTATTAATTCATATTTTCGGAAAATTTATTATTATAATTGAAAAAACTAAATAATATAAATATTCAAAATGAAAATTATTATAATTAAGAAAAAACCAGAAAAAGAATATTCTGGATAAACAAGATAGTTAAAATGATAATAAAGAAACAAAATGGAAAAATATATTATAATTATTATAATAAAATAAGTTAATAAATGAATAATCGTTAATTTAAGCAAAATAATTGTTAAAATGAAGAAAACCGATTAAAAAGATAGTAAAGAAACACAATTTAAAGATATATTATAGTTAAAAAATAAAATAAAAATAAAAAGAAAAATGAGTGAGAGCATCGGGAAGAGGAAATCAAAGCATTGCAGCAAGAATATGTTGGTTGTCACGCGTGTTGGTTGTCGGGCTGGAGCAATGGACACGTAAAGTTGATTTTTTTTTATATATTCTTTTTATTCAAATAATTTTTAATTATAAAATCATTGTTTAAATATAGTTTTTGAAATTATATGATTTTTATGAAGTATAACACTAGTTTAGTGGTTAATTGTTTTAAAATGTATATATTTGAATTATGAATTTTTAAGAATTTACCAAGTGTCTTTACATTTTTATAATCATGAATTATTATTTTTTAAGACTTTAAATTATTATTTTTATTTTTTTATTAATGTTTTTTTAAAAGTCATAAAAAATTGTTCTTATTTTAATCACTAAATTGAAATGAAATATTATTATTATTATAGTTTTATTGTCAAAAATTTGTCTGTTGTTAAATAAGGTTTTATACTACAGTAAACATTATTAAATAAGGTTGAGCAAAGAAATACTAATTCACACATAAGATGTATTTATGAAATAACTTATATGCTAATGTTATTCAAATTATTGAAAATAATTATAATGTGACTTTTCACTGAGATTGTATTGCAATCTGATTTTCATTGTATTATTTTATTGCAATGTAGTTTCATATATATATATATATATATTAATAATTTTAGTAGAGGATGTTAGATCATAGGTTTGATAAAGGAGGTTGAACCGTTTTTAAAATAAAATTTAAGTAAGTAAATTAAAAAAATTGTACAATGTTATAGCAAGTTATGTGTGTAGATTGCAATGGAAAGGTTTTGTGTACATATGTCTAATAGTGATTTTTTTTTAAAAGTTGAATGTTGATTTCCTTAAAATTAGTTGAACGTTTCATTGGTTTGTTTTTATTTTATTTGTTGGATATCGTTTATTTCTTGTGAAATTGTTTATTTGGTGAATAATGATATTTTTGACAATATTTGCATGGAGAAACTTAAAATTTACTTACTCTATAAATAACATGTTTTCTTAATAAATGTTATGTTTTTTATTGCATCCATTGTGGTTGACATGTTGTATGTTTTTATTTGCAACAAAATATGCAGCATTTCCTTCGTTTTCAAGAAAGTTGTTGCTTTTACCATGGATCTGACTATTTGGAAGTTGTTACAATTTGCGATTATTGATCTTATATCTCAGTGGCTTCCTTTATTGACATTGATGAGATTTAAGTTACATTTGTAAACAATGGAGTGGTTTATTGTGAAACCCATCTTTTCTCACCAATTGTAATCGATGTGGCGACAAAGAATTTGGGTTTATTTTTTTCTAGTTAGTATGGTTGATCACTACTTCGCTTGATCCTAATTTAATGATGAGGATATATATCTTCCATTCTTTTTCCTTTTATTCTTTCTAGATACAAAAATTCAATGTACAACAGGATCAATGATTTTGTTCAGTGCACCTATAAGTTATTTGTATTCAAAGAATTATTTCATTGTAAACTCTTTTACAAATATATGTAAAAATAATGGAGTTCTTCCTCTTGGGAAGAAGTGATTCTTCTATTTGTTGGATAAATGCAACCCACAAAAATATGAATGTTCTTTGGTGAAACATGATGTAACACCCTCCTCCCACATTTACACAAGTAACCAGACAACCGAGGTAAGCATGTGACGAGTGTTGGGTTCTGTTATATTCTTTCCACGACTAGCCCATGTAGTTAATCGGGGGGGAAGGCCCCCCTTCATTGATTCGATTACATTGGGGGGTGGGGGGTGTTCACAGGATGCTTCGGCATGTATAAATATGTATTGTAACATTAAAAGGAAAATAATGAAAAATCAGGCTAGTAGTCCCAATTTTGGGATCTAGGGGAAAATATCTGTGTATATGTGTTTTATGTGTTATGTTCTCACATTATTTATTTTCTATGTTTTAGAATTAATATGCAGGTAATTTCAATACGGGGTTAAAACCTACATTTGGTATCATAGCCAGGTTTTGGCTTCAAGGGAACGACTTTGTTGCTGAGGGGTTTCGCTCGGGCTTGTGGTAGACCCTATTCAGTGGGAGATCTATGAGATCAATTCTGGTGGTGAAAGAAGATGGCGAGCAGTGGAAAGATAGAGATCGAGAAATTTAATGGTCAGAGATTTGAGTTGTGGAAACTCAAGATGGAGGATCTGTTGGTGGATAAATATTAGTGGATCATGATAGATCCGGGTACTAAACCAACGGAAGTTTATGATGAAGAATGGAAGAAGTTGGATCGGAAGGCAAAGAGCACAATACGATTGTGTGTCTCAAATTCAGTATTGTTGAATGTATCATGGGAAGCTACGGCGAAGGCTTTGTGGGACAATTTAGGGTGTTTGTATCAATCTAAGTCTCTGGTGAATAAACTGTTGCTAAGAAAAAACTGTATAACCTGAGGATGAAAGATGGAGACTCGGTGACAGAGCATCCGAATGCATTTAATACTGTGGTAAGTCAGTTATCGTCTATTAATATTAAAATTTCAGATGAAGATAAGTGCATTAGTTTGTTGTGTTCTCTACCAAATTTGTGGGATAGTCTGCTTATTGCAATAGGTAGCAATGCAACTGCCTTACAGTTTGATGAAATAGTCTCTTCCATACTGACGGAGGAGATGAGATAGAAAAATATGGAGAGCCAGAATGGTGATGCCTTGTCTGTCCAACGATGGTCCTAAAACAAAAATAAAAATAAGTCATCGAGTGGGAGATCTAAATCTAGAGGGAGATCTAATTCTCTAGGAAAACCTGTAAAGGTAGTGTGCTAAAAATGCAGAAAGGGAGGGCACTATAAAAGGGATTGTAAATCTAAAGCTCTTGATAAAGGGAAGGGATCTAATGATGCTCCTTCTGTAGAGGTAAAAACCACCTCAGATGAAGGTGGGGATGTGTACCTGGCTTCTTTAAGTACACATGTAGATCATAAGGCATGGTTGATTGACTCAAGTGCATCCTTTCACTTCACTCCCCATAGAGAGTGGTGCTGCAAGTATGAGAAATATGATGGTGGTGACATCTTCTTAGGGGATGATAGGAAGGCTAGAATCGTTGGTCAAGGAAAAGTAAAGCTGAAGTTGTAAGGTGGAAGGGTTAGAACATTTCTGGGTGTTCTACATATTCCTGCGTTGGAAATAAATCTTATTTCTGTAAGCAAGCAGGATGATGCAGGTGTAAAAACAGTGTTTGAGAAGGATACATGCAAGATGGTTTAGGGAGCACTGGTATTGATATGGGGAGTTCAAACTGGAACTCTATACAAGTTGCAAGGTAGCACTGTTGTTGATGCGTGCAATAGTGCTATGGTTCTTGAAGGTGGAGTAGAAAATCTAGTGGTCTCTGGAGAGAACACCATGTTGTGGCATCAAAGGCTTGGAAATATTAGAGAAAAGGGCCTTATAATACTTCATGGTAAAGGTATGGTAGAAGGTATGAGTAATAGCTCTCTGGATTTTGATTTCTGTGAAAATTGCGTATATTGGAAGTAGAATTGAGTGAGTTTCCCCTTTGGTGGTAAGAGGGCGAAACAAATATTAGAGCTTGTGCACAGTGATGTGTTTTGACCTGTGAAGGTTCCATCACTAGGTGAGTCTGTGTACTATGTATCATTTATAGATGACTTCTCAAGGAATATATGGATATATTTCCTTAAGAAGAAATATGAAGTCTTTGAAAAGTTTAAAGAATTTAAGGCTTTGGTGGAAAACCAAACAGAGAAGAAGATAAAGGTGTTGAGGACAGATTATGGTTGAGAGTTTTGTAGTAAGGAATTTGAGGAACTCTATAATAAGTGTGGTATAGCACGACAGAAGACTACTCCATATACACCTTAGCAAAATGGAGTTGCAGAAAGAATGAACAAGACATTGATGGAAAGAGCAAGAAGCATGCTTAGTGGTGTCAGGTTAGGACAGGAATTCTAGGCAGAGGCAGTGGAGACAACATGTTACTTGGTCAACAAATCACCTTCACTAACATTGGAGGATAAGACTCCACAAGAGTTATGGACTGGTAAGAAACCCTCTCTTTCACCTCTGAAGGTATTTGGATGTGATGCATATGTACATGTTCCAAAGGAGAAATGAAGCAAGTTGGATAGTAAATCATAAAAGTGTATCTTTATTGGGTATAAGGATGCTTTAAAGGGTTATAAGCTTTGGAACCCAACAACAAGGAAGGTTGTGTACAGTCGAGATGTGGTGTTCAGAGAGGTGAAAGACATTATTAAACATGAAGTCCAACCAAAGGAACCTGAGAATATAGAGTTTGAGCTAAAGGAGGAAGAATCAAACTCTACAGTAGAGGAAGAATCAGAAGATGAAGAGCCACAAACTCCGAGTGTGAGAAGATCAGTTCGAGAAAGAAGGCAGCCAAAAAGGTATAGTCCAGATTCTTCTTTCTGTTCAAATTTTTCTTTATCTATTACTAATGACGATCCCAGAACTATGAAAGAAGAAACAGATTTAGAGGATGGAAAACTCTAGAAAGAGGCCATGGTTGATGAAATGGCATCTTTGCACAAAAACGGGGCTTGGAATCTAGTGGAGTTGCTGACTAGAAGGAAACCCATTGGTAGCAAATGGGTGCTTAATGACAAGACAAATGTAGAAGGATTGCTGGAGAAATACAAAGCTCAGTTGGTAGGAAAAGGTTATTCCTAGGTGCCGGGAATTGATTTTGGTGATATTTTTTCTCCTGTTGCCAATGTAGCTTCTATTATATTAGTTTTATTTGTTGCTACTGCTTTTGATTTTGAGGTAGAACAGATGGATGTGAAGACAACATTTCTTCATGGGGATCTAGAAGAGGAGATCTACATGAAGCAACATGAAGGCTTTGCGGTGAAGGGTAAGAAAGAACTAGTATGCAAGTTAAAATGTCTTTGTATGGGTTAAAATAGTCACCAATGATGTGGTATTAGAAATTTGATACATTTATATGGGGACTTGGCTTCACAAGAAGCAAAGCAGATCACTATGTGTATTTTAAATTAATTGGTGACCATGTTATTTATTTCGTCTTGTATGTGGATGATATGTTGCTGGTTGGAAATGACAAAGAAAGTATCCCAGATTTGAGGACCCAATTATCCTCCAAATTTGACATGAAAGATCTTGGTGCTGCAAACTATATTTTGGGTATGGAAATTAAAAGGACCAGGCAAAGAGGAAGCTCTGGTTAAATGAGATGAAGTATGTCGAGATAATACTGCAGAGGTTTAATATGCAGGATAGTAAACCGGTGAAGGTTCCAATTCCTGTAGGTGTGAAGTTGTTTGCTGAACAGTGTCCCAAGGCACAAGAAGAGGAAGAGGACATGTCTCGTGTTTCATATAAAAGTGCAGCTGGTAGCCTGATGTATGCAATGGTCTGTACTAGACCAGAAATTGCACATGTAGTGGGAGTATTGAGTAGGTTTATGTCAAAACCAGGGAAGGAGCATTGGATAGTAGTGAAGTGGCTTTTCAAGTATTTGCATGGAACTAGTGATTATGGTTTGTGCTACCAAGGAAGACCAAGATTGGACAGAGTGTTGGATATTTGTGTCTTTGTTGATGCAGACTGGGATAGAGATCTGGAGCAGAAAAGATCTACAAGTGGGTATGTGTTTAACCTATTTGGAGGTGGAGTCAGTTGCATGAGTAAGAAATAATATATAGTGGCACTATCAACTACAGAGGAAAAATACATGGCAGGCACTCATGCAAGCAAGGAAACAGTTTGTTTGCAGAGATTGTGTTTAAGTATGGGGTTAGTACTGGGAGCTATAAGGATAGACTGTGATATCCAAAGTGCAATTTTCTTGGCAAAGAACCCTACATACCATTCAAAGACAAAGCACATTGATGTTCAGTATCACTTTATGAGGGATATGATAGAAGACAAAAGGGTGTTGCTGGTAAAGGTGGACACTTTGAAGAATACTACAGACACATTGACAAAATCTGTGAGCTCTAAGAAGTTTTCTTAGTGTAGAGAAACAATGGATTTGGAGGGTTGGATAAATTACTAAGCTCTCTTGTGGCCCCCTATGGAAAGAAAACAACAAGTGGGAGAATGTTGGGTTGTGTTACATTCTTTCTATGAGTATCCCACGTAGTTAACCAAGGGGTTAGAAGGGGGGCGCAGGCCCCCCTTCATTGCGCCGATTGCATGGGGGGGTTCACAGGGGGCTTGAGGGGTGCAGATAACCCCACTATATGGGGTTAGTGGTAGTGCCCCAGAAAATTTTGGTTTTGGACCCTATGTTAGGTTGGGCGGACGTACATATGGTTTTGTGCATGATTTTCGCATGTGGTTTTGGACATGATGGTTTTCAATCCATGGTTTTGGATGCGATGGTTTTTGGTCCATGGTATTAGATGCTTCGGCATGTATAAATATGTATTGTAACATTAAAAGGAAAATAATGAAAAATTAAGCGAGTACTACTGGTTTTGGGATTCAGGGAAAAATATCTATGTATATGTGTTTTATGTGTTATGCTCTCACATTGTTTATTTTCTTTGTTTTAGAATTTGTATGTAGGTAATCTCTGTATGGGGTTAAATCCTACAATGAGAGGCCATTTGGATGGGATTCAACATCCTATATGGCCTTAAGGAAGTGGAATCGAAAGAAACACACCATACAAACCTTCCACATTAGTAGTAGGACTCCTAGGAATCATCTCAACCTCTCACGTAACTAGACGCTCAGTCCCACTAAAGTTTTAGACCATAAAACTCCACGATCCTCCCTTAATATGGGCATGCATGCTTCTAGAGGGTTCTCAATGATCGCACAACATGGTATGCCAACATCTAGGGACCTTTCTAGCTAGTGTTGTGCCTGCGTCCTATGTATTTAAGCTGCTTTTTTAGGCCTAGACCCTAGGTCACTGCCCATAACTAAAATGACATCTTTAGAATAGAAAGATAACAATGGAATGGTGATATAAATGGAATTACTTGAACAAGGGCTTGATTGATCCCCTACTATCTATGGCAGGTGTTTCATCAAACATATCACAGATATGTAATCTATAGGAGTAAACAACATGTCTGAGCATAGTGGTCTCATATTTATCTGAGAACCACTAAAAAGAATTGTTCCCTTATATCATTAGTGCATTATCATCTATTAGGTCATATACATTGTTCATTCACTTACAAATCAAAACATGAGGAGATCCATACTTCATCATTGCCATCATATATGGTTATAACCAGCATAATAACAACAAAAATATCAAGGATACATCAACCATAGAAGCCACATATAAACTAGTACATGTATACATAAGATATCAAGGAAAGACCTCTTATTAGTGAATGAAAAATCCAATTCATAATGCGACTACCATGTTCCACCTGACCATAAAATGGTTGAGCCAATTCTCTCTTCAGTCATTCACCCTCGTGCCATATTCCAAGCATTAATTTGGGACTCAAACCAAAAGAACCAACTAGGGCATTCAGAGCCTAAATGACCTCTCCCTGATCAATAAAATCTAGGCTTTATTTTAATGCAACTCGGATCACAATACCAACAAAATCAACATGTATAACAGGTTTTGCCATGATCTCCATGAGATCAATATGCAAAAACAAGCATGGATGCCACTAGATTTCTCCACCTAAGCTGCGAGGAATTTTTGTGTCTCTTAGTCTCCCAGGATTTATCGTAGTCCACAGCCTAATCCAGGGATCAATAGGCCATAAACTGAGACACCACCCTCTATGCTTTACTGTATATCCCGTCATTCACCGACAAGGATTCATATGCCTAATCATTGGAAACCACCTCTAAGCTTTACCGTATATCCCACCATTAACCGATAGAGGATTCGTATGCCAACCAAGGCAACACAAAATCTTGATTTACCACAACCCACACTTCAATTCAAGGGTTACTAAGCCATGTGTTCATTCAGAGATCTACTGCACTCAGCCTTGAATCCGTCCGACAATCTGGCTCAACCAAAAGATGAGAACCCCATCACACCATGGCTATCTGGAAAAGGCAAGGCTAGGCCAAAAACACTATCACACCTCGCAAAACCCATGCAATAACAACAAAGAACCATGTGTAATACCATGCATGCCAAATATACCAAGGAAAACACACATGAAAATTGATACCTACAAATAATATTGTTGTAGTTTCTTGATCTTACTCTTCCTTGCTTGCTACTTCTTTCCTCTAACCTTATTTTCCTTTCTTGATACAATGCCAAAGTTGTCCAAGAAAACTATAAGTATCCAAGAGTGAGTGAGAGTGAGAGAATAATGATAGAGCTACAAAACTAAATTGACAAAAGGTACCAACTGATCCTTAGAAGCATTTTTATCCATTAGGCCTCTATTTTCTTCATTTTCCTTTATTTCCCTTCATTTTCCTTTATTTCCCATCATTTTCCTCCTCATATGCAACCTATGACCTTTCACCTTCCTTTTCTCCTAATTTCCATTATTTTTATAAATAAATGTGCCAAAAATGTCATTTTCCCTTTCCAAGGCCTTCACCATTGCCTTTGCCAATTTCCTTAGGCATAATAAAATAAAAGGACACCCACTAGGATGTATTGAAGAACATTTAGCTTGGAATAAGTGACCCATCAACCATGGTTATTATTTTTCCTTTATTATCTTTTATTACATGGAATTTTAACGAGGGTTGTTACACGTGTCTCAAAACATCGATTCACATTTTTTAATTTGTAGCGGTGTAGACATGGTTTGGAAGAGGAGAAAGCTTCCTTATGGTGGCATAACAACACCAAAGGAGGCTATATTATATAAGGAAAAAACATTTTTGCTATATTTAGACCAAGATTATGATGATTAACTTGCATATTGTTACACTATCTATTGGTTGGATATTAAAACAATTGGGGTTTTGCATTTGTTCCTATTACTGAAATACAATGTATGGCATTAGGACTATACATGAACCGACTTCTTTGTATTGTTAATAATGGCCCAACCTCTGATTGGTTACTTGAAGAAATAAATAATTTTGAATTTGCTCAACCTTACAGTAAATGAAGCCTCAAGTATTTTGAAGATTATTGGGAGTTCAGATGGAGGTTGCTTGATACTATCTCTATGGATATTAATAGTAGATGCCTAGGGTATCTTCCTTTTTCGTACAACTAAAGGAAAAGTAATATTGTTGGGTTACATGGAGGTGAAATTAAAGGTATATGATTTGGTGGCTAGATTATGCCCAACAAAAATCATTGATTGTGTCTCCATGCCCAAAACATCAGGGTTCCATGTGTGATAAGTTGAAGATTTCAAAGATTTGATTGAATATGGAAAGGTTTTCTCACTTATTTCAACTACAGATTCTATTCTTGACATGCCTTCACTACCTATGGATATCGTGATTTAGACTTTGAGGCTTGAAGATGTTTCATATTTTAGATTAATGTATATGTTATGTTTGTATAATCTTTTCACTCATATTTTTGAGATCATTACAATTTGAATTTTGGCATTGTACTAAAATCATAGCTATGTAAATTTTCAATATGTTTGTTCTATATAAGGTTTGTTGTTTGGATATTTTTCATATTCAACAATGAACTTCACATTTTTTTGTCTATTGCAATGCCTAAAAATCCAAATGTTTTCCCACTTATTCCAAGGAAACATTTTGTTGGGAAGAAACCAAAAATTCCCAAGGATGTAATTATTTGAACATAAAGCCTTGAAAGTATTTTCTTTTATATCTTTGCATATATGATATATTTGTACCATCTCTTCGATAGTTTGTGTAAGTTCAAAGTATGTGCTGGAAAAGATTGTCATGTCAATTTTTGTTATGTTTATATGGATTTCTTGGACTATTCTATTATTTAGTATATGAAATAATGCAATTGATGATTCTTATTTAAATGTGATATTCGAAATATTGTTTCTATATGTATATCCTAGAAATTTGAGAGGCTAGTTGTTAGTATTTAAATTTATATAGTGTTGAAGTTTAGTTGATGTAAACAGTTAGAAAATATTAAGAATTTAAGTTTTTTAATATGTGAGATTATATTTTAAGTTCTTTTGGAATTGAAAATCAAACTTTTGATAGAGTTCAAGTTTCCTCTAGAAATTTTGAGCGAACAAAGAAGGTGTGCTATGAAAAGAGCTTGCTCTATTGGTTAACATGAGAGAGAAAATTAATATAAATGGAATTGACATGACCAAAATAAGGATGTTATAAAAGTGCAGAGAAGAGCCACTTACTAGGAAAAGAAAATAGCTCCAATAAATCATCAAGATGATGAAGTCTTTAATCGTAAGTATGGAAATGGTAGTAGTGTGATGTGAAAAACATTTTCTTCGAATGTTCCTTTTGCTGGATGTTGAGTGTATCAAGAAATTTATTTCTTTCCAAAATTTTCTAATAATAGTCTTAGTTGGCAACATCATGCTTGCAAAGAGAGCATTCATACAAGTGACAATCATGAGTGATCTAGAAATAATGGAATAAATGCAACATTGCAAGATGGACACAATGATGCCAATGAACAATTTTTGGCATGTTGTTTATTTGCTAATAGTGATATGGTTCCTAGAAGGGTTCATAATTTGGAGCATTAAGCTGCTAATGTGGGTTGGGGCATTCCTTGCAGAAGCTATATAGTCAATATTTTTAGTCCTTCATAATCTGTTCATACTCTCTTTGTCACAAAAACACAAGTACTTCAAGTATTTTATTTTCATGTGATTTTTTCATGTTGATGAACAATATTTATTGTTATATCATTTTTTATCACATTTTTTAGAACAATGTGCCAACTAATATTGGTAGAGAAATATATTTAGAACTCCTACAAGCATTAACAATTCCCGAAGTTCTACCTCAACGATTAAACTTCCAATCTCCATTAAATGGTGAAACTGATGATCTCCTTAACTAAAAGTATGAAACCTTTGGTGTTTCAAGGGGATACCATTTCATTCAAATGTTCCTTTCCATGGATGTTATGCATCTCCAAAATTTTCCACTCTTCTAAATATTTCGTCACATGTATCTTTATTGGGAACATTATCTTTACATAGGGAGGTTTCAAAAAAGTGAAAACCAAGAGTGCTCTAGAAATGATCGAAGAGATGTAATAATGTAAGGTAGGCAGAATGATACCATTGAACAACTAGTTGCATCTGAATTTTTTTTCTGATATTAATATGCTTGTTAGGATGGTTGATATTAATATTCTTTCTAGTGTTTCTGGGCATAACTATGTAAACAATATTTTTGGTTGCAGAGAATGTTTGCATATTTGTACTATTTCCACAACATAGGTACTTGATGTGAATTTATTTTCAAAGAGTTTTTAGATTTGAATGTTACATTTTTATTGTTTTATTCATCTTTTATTTTATGTTTTCATGGAGAACACTATTCAAGTCAATAGTAGTCGGCAAATAGATTTGAAGACAAGGAAACCTATATAAGTTCGTCATCTTCCACCTAGACTATGCAATAACCAGAAAAATGTATATGTTTTCTTATTTCAATTTATTTTTCACTTTAAAAATTTAACTTTTTGTTATTTAAATATTTTATTTTGGCATTAAGATTTATATTGTTTACAACCAAAATGTACTCAACCACAACCAATTTAGAGGGATGGATTGGACCCATCATTTTATGGAAAGAAGTGATGTAATTAATACTCCAATTGGACAAGTTGTTTCACATCAACATCAGCCTAGATTGGTGTTTGGTAGAGAAAATGCAAGTGATTTCTATCATTTTACAAGAGATACGATTGAAATCCATAGAAATTTTTGGTCCAAGATTGATATTTTATCTCTTGTGCGAATATGCCAAGTGTGAAATGAATGTTATCATAGTATACAATTTGTAACATGGCATGAAGGGCCCATTTACAAAATATGTAAGAGTGAGAAATCCCTCATCATTTTTATCTATTTAACAACATGGATCCAAGTGAACAACCATAGGTTCTAATAGTTTTGACACCAGTTGAAGAGATGCTAATAGCACGAGTAAATAAAATATTACAAGTTATACATGCTTGTGGTGGTAAATATAAATATAGTGGGCATAAAGTAAGTTTTCCACAAGATATATATTCGATTGCAAAGAAGCTTCCATGACATGTTGAACAACTTGATTTTGTAATTGTGAGAATACCTGGTATTGAGTCGAAATATTATGGATGTTATGTGAAGAGACTCTGTGTGATGGATTCATTTCTTTACAAAATTCAAATTAATAATTATTATAGGGATGTTGAAATTGATATGGATTCATTTGTTCCTCTCCAAGAAAGATCTACCAATGTGTCTAGAATTCTATAATATATCGATACTGATATTGACGAAATAGGTAGAGTTGATGAGGAGATTGAAAGGGAGCAACCTAATTATTTGCACTCTAATCCATCATCGTTTCTTTCTCACTTTCCAATTGAATGCAGGGAAGTGGATCAAATAAGAATATTTATTGAAAATGTAGATGCTACACTCAATGAACCTTTGGATTGGCCAAGGAATTGTTTGTCTCCAATTAATGAACATAATATTGAAGGGGTTACTAGACATGCCATTCACCACTTTACTTCCCATAGGTGATGTTGTTTGGTTGCATCCACATATTTACAATGTTCAAATACACGAAATATTCATCTACTTAGATATTATGATCAAATATTTTGAAGCCATCCTCGGTTTGCATATTTGTTGTTGGATATGATTATCCACCATAATAGCCAATGAACATCTGCTTTCTTATTGAAGAATAATATTCATGAAAATGCACGTACGACTATTCAAGATTTATGTCAACAACTTTCTCATATTCTTAGAAATAAATTGGAGAGAAAATTAATTCATTTTGGTTCTTCTCCGAGGGGTGCAAGGGAATATTGGATAAATTTTCATTTTGAGCTTAGTAACATGATTATCGAGTTAGGTTTACCTACTTTTTATTTACATTGAGTGCAGATGATACAAAGTGACCTGACTTACATAGTCTTATGCCTTCAAATAGAAAATGTCGTCGAAAAAATGATCATGGCAAAAAATTGAAAATGTTATTCAATATCCACATATAGTTGTTATTTATATGTGCCAAATATTTAATGTATTTTGTTGGTTAGTTTTTCAAAAATATGTTGGTATAAAAAACTTTTGGTATAGGTTCATTCTCATTCCCTTTTTTCATGTTGTACAAGGGTATGGAAGAAACTCTTTGTTGTTATGGTTGGTTTATATATGTTAATTGGATATTTATTTTTGTTATTTACGAGTGGTAGCATAGAGGTTTGGTGCACATCCAAAGTTTCTTGTGGTTCCCTAGAGCTCCCAATAGGGAAACATTGGATTGGTTCAACCATATGAATATCGATGCAACAAAGTGCTACATTGAAAAATATGTAACCATCTAGAATCCACATGACATACATTGTCGAAATTTCATGATACCTAGAAGTTTGAAAGATGATCCATGCCTTTTAAATACTAATTTTTTTTCCTGGAATCCTGAAGGGGATTATGCACATTTGGTGAACTGAGTTGAAAGGCAGATGAAATGTAGTATCGATTCATGTTTATGGAAAAGGATGTATAACCTTTCATTCCACTACGATTATCCACGAATTAATGTAGATCCTTTGACAATGTGGTGAGCACATGTTAATTTTCAGTTATATCTCTCTTGAAAATAAGTTTCAAAATATATTTTGAAATATGATTCAAAGGCAGAAATAATATTAGAAAGGTATCATGAAATGTTAACAAGCGTTACTACTTCAAGTGGATGTGAGGATCCTGTTGAAATCTGAGATTACCATCTTTTTGTTGATAATATCCTACCCTATTTCCCCATTTTTACACCTTTTTGCCATCTTATTATACCTATCCCTCCATATTTTCTATTTTTTTGGCTAAATAGGGTATCGAGGCTTAAAGGTATGATGAAAAATCTTTAAATGTCATTTTTACCTGCATTCGAGTCTCCTCCTAATTGTTTGTGCTTTTATATTTTTTCTTTTTGTTCTAACATGACTTAGAATTTCTTGCAGATTCCAATAACCGCAAATCTTGCAGACGATGCCCATAAATCCTGGATACGATGTCTACCTCTGAGAATCCTGTAGGAATTTCAGGATCCAATAGATACTCTAAATCCCATAGAGCCTCTACTAATTTCATACTACATCTACAGCCATATAACCAAATAGTCTAAATTCATGCTTGCATTCATGAATTAGACTAAACAAAGAACATTTTATTATGATTATGGTTGTATGCCTAAAAATTACTATTTTGTTTTGTTGTAGATTCGATCTTAGGGATTAATCAATTAGAGGTTGAGATCACATTTGTTATTTCTAGCCTAATATGACTGTGGGAGATCGTATAAACAGAGTCTCATTTGCTTTTGAAAAGTTAGACAATATTAGACGCTATCAAGAGATGACGTGTGACTGTCCCAACACTCAGTCTGTTTATGTATCAACTTTTATTTTATAATAAAGTACATAGTTGATGTTTGGCATTCTGTTGTAAGCAACTCTTTCGTGTTTGAAGGAGTTGTGAGTGAAGGAGAGCTCGTTTCACTCACAGCTCCAGTGTATATTAAATATATGTATAATTTCTTTCTTTTTTATTAATGCGTTTACTTTTCTTTGTAATAACAATGTGTGAATGATATGATTTCCTTTTCGTTTATGTAACAAACCATTTCATGTACTATAGTTATAATGATTTTCGATTTCAATGTGTAGTAGATTTCTTGCAACAGCTAATGTAACGTTTTTGTATTCCCTCGAGCCATTACTCTGTGTTGGAATGTGATAGTGTAGATTGATGATTTCATTTGTTAGCCAACATTGTTTTGATTTCACGATTACTGTATGATTGTTTTTATTTATCTCTTTCTTGCATGATTGTTAGCAAAATAAGTTATCAAGGGCTGTCATATACCCTTCATGACTATTGTTGTAACAACACTTTTGCAAGAATAGAAGAATGCATGATTAGTTTCTGAGTGATCCTTCACCTTCTTTTTGACCAGTAATCAACAAGTCAATGGTGCTATAAAGAGGAGTGTTATATACTGGTCAATGGCCTTGCTGCAACTTTGTGATTCAAAAAGGGACATTAGTTGTTTTCTTGTAACAATCCCGCACTCAAGGTAGTCCACCTGCATATAATTTGCATGGCACCTCACCACTTTACCTCCCTGGGTTGACAATTCATATTGAAAAATTATACAAGTATAATTTGACTCAACATTTTGGTTCCCTTGCCGCGGATGTGCTAAGGGATGATACTGAAAGTACTTTAAGTCAGTTTTTTTTTATAGTATGGTATTTCAGGACTAGGGGAGTCGATGTGCAAAGACACAAGGCAAAGCCTAGAGGTTAGCCACTCGCCAAAGCCGTGTCCTGATTGTTGGTAAGATTTTTTTTTAACTTTGTTTTTTTTTAATAATAGATGAATAAGGCCCAACATCTTTCATATTTTTTCATGGTGGTGTGAACAACACTCCACTTACTAATACACTGGCAAGGAAAAAGAAGTTTGCAAGAAACAAGGCAGTAAAGGAGGAATAATCTGAACTAGAGGTCTGCAGTCTTGAGCAAGTTGATACATCTAGAGTAGAACCTTTGGTTGGAGAATCTTTTGTTGCTGCCCATCTAGACTTCCCCCTTTTAAGTAAAACCACATCTTTGCTCAATGGTCAACTGAAAGAGGAATTCCTTAAGAACCCTATCAAAGAACCAGAACTCCATAACCTCAACTCTGCAGGATCTATAGTCTTCAATGGTCCTACCTTTTCTTGGACTAAGATGGCTCACGAAGAAGGAACCAGTAATACAAATGGAGGCTTTGATGAGGAGGAGAAGCTAGTCACATTTGAGTTCCCCATCATGGATACAGGTGGAATAACCCAGATGAAAAACACCCCTCCTTTAGCCTTGCCTAATTTTTGAGGTGCTTCAAGTGAAGATCCAAATGCATTTTTATTCGAGTTCGATGTGTTGTGCAAAAGTTATGACTACTCCTCAAATTCCCATAAACTGAAGTTGTTCCCTGCAATGTTGAAGGATGCAGCTCTCTGATGGTTCGTGGGACTAAGGTAAAATTCTATCATGACCTGGGATGAAATGAAGAAGGTGTTCTTGAGAAAATATCAAGACTATTTCAAGACTAGAGATCTTAGGGAAGAAATCTTTGGAATGACTCAGAAGGAAGGGGAGAGTTTTGAGGACTTGGTAGAAAGGTTTCAATGTAATCTACAAAGAACTAATATGAATCAGCTAGATAAAGAAACCAAGATGACCATATTTCTTAGGGCAATTAGAACTAAATATCTAGAGGTTTTAAACTTGATGGGTGAAGGAGACATATCAAAGTTGAGTTATGATGATGTGTGTGAACTTTGCAAAAGATATTCAAGAGGAAATTCTAAGGTGGGAGGAGGACCAAGAGACATTACTTCTAAACTTGTTATACCGGTTGCGGGGTTTTGACCACATCTGAAATGAGTAACTTATTTGAAAATATTAAAACTGATATTCTTAGTACTTTGTCTTCACGTTTAGATGTTTTGGAAACTAAGAGTAAACAGGAAAAGCACAAGGCACTAGAGAAATCCATGGCAATATTCTGCCCCAATTGCAGGAAGAAACATACGCTGTGAGAATGCCTTGCTGATAGCATTGAAATCTGTCAACTTTGTGAAGCTAAGCATTCCACCAATCAATCTCCATCCTTACCTCAACTCAAACTAGCATACATGGTAGATCAAGGAGTTGTCAATGCACTTTACATGATGAACCCTGAAACACCCTGGTAACCATGTCCTCTAGGTATGTCACAATCTAAGTTTCAATTTCCTTATGCTCAAAATCAGTCGTGGAATATTTCAATGCCTTGGCAGACTTGGCCCCCTCAATAGCCACCTCTACAGCCTTGGCAAGGAAAATTTTCTTATCCTGTAACATAGAATTTCTCGAACCAAAACTTTTATTCACAGCCCACACATCAGCAAGTTGTACAACCACTCCAATTACCTGCCCCACCAAATGAACCTCTCCCTACACAAATTCCTTCCCGTCCAATGTCCAATCCCAACAATAAAACTATCTGATCCACTCACAACATCAGACTGGTCAATTATCCCATCTTCCCTACCTATTGTATTACACCCTAGCTAATGCGGGAAGTTTTTGTTCTTGTTCGACAGGAATTTCTTGCATCGCTATAGGAAATGTCTGTTGTTGTGCTACATGAGCAATTTATACAGTTACAGGAACGACCTGCATAGCTACAGGAATTAATATCAGGTTAGGAAGAATGGTGAATCAGCCTAAAAGAATTGAAGAAATTGTAGGGAAAGATACACTAGATACATCAGAAAAGGAAACTACACTTGAACCAATCCAACTAAAAGAACCCTCCTCATCTCATATAGTCCAGCCCCCTTTTCTAGAAAGGCAGGAAACATAAATTAAAATAAAACAACCAGAATTTGATTTGGCAGTTGAATTAAGAAATGTATGCATTAAAATTCCACTACTTCAAGCAATCAAAGACATCCCAATTTGTGCCAAAATAGTAAGGGAGTTATGTACCAAGAAACCAGGAAGACCCAGAAAAGGACCTTGAACTATTCAAGTGGGACGAAAATTGTCAAGCTTAACGTCTACTGGATTTGCTACAAAAAAGTATGCAGATCCAGGAATCCCTATAGTGACCACCTTTATTAACGACTATCATATATAAAACACTTTAATTGATCTAGATGTAGCCATCAACGTTATAACCATGGAGACCTTGTCGAATATAGAATACTTTGATTTACTACCTACACCTACCATGTTAGAATTAGCATATATGTCTAAGGTGAAACCAGAGGGTGTCATAGAAGACATTTTCATTTCCTTGGATTCCTAGGAATATTCAGCAGAATTTTACGCTCTTCAACCAAAAGCTAGATTAGGAGGGTATCCATTGAATTTGGGAAGGCCTTGGTTAGCCACGGCGAATACCTACATAGGGTGTAGGTTTGGAAACATGACAATCACCCATGGCGCAGAGACAAAACACATTAACTTATATCCCCCTACTAAACCTCTCTAGAAAATAGGAAATACACAATGGGTTGAAGAGGAAGAACATGATTCAGGTGGTGCTTTACCAGTTTTAACAATAGCACAAGCTATAAGCCTCAGAGAAAATTCAGAAGAAAATTTGATAAATTGTTGTATCTCTAATCTTGATTTCCTTCAGCAGTTAGACAGTTACCCTAATCATAATTTAGATGTCATTAATGATCTATAGAATTGTTATGAACATAGTTCAGCTTCAGAATTACATTAAGCCTTGCTATGTGCATTTCCTACATATTCAATGACTCAATGGGGCTGTAAAGTGATAGAAAGTTTTCCTGTAAAATCCCTGAACACCAATTCCGCCTTAACTCTTGAATAGGAAAAACAACTAATTTAGATATTAATAAATTTTTCAAACACATTTGCATGGGAATACACTGATATGAGAGGCATTCACCCTGTTAGAGCCTAGATTTACCTCATGCTGAAAAGGCAGGATCTAGGGCCAACATCAAACCACGCTCAACCTAGTGGCAAGCCCTACCAAGTTAGGAGAGGGCTCTCTCCGGGTCAATCTCAGCATCTAATGATTGATGAGGGCTCAAGATGGCTGTAATATCCTCTCATATTAGGCTAGGTATGAGTGCAAGAGAGTTTGATTGAATAAAAGATGATTTTGTTGGCTCAAATGGAAAGATGGCTTTTGGGTGCGGGGATTGAGGATTAGTTCTGTAGAGATCTCAATGGGGCAAGGTAGGCAATCATTTTGTCACTTAAATTTGAGTGAGATGGAAGGAATAGACAATTTATGTGTTGAAAAAGGTAAGCACAATCATGGATCCTCCCCGAACAGCTAAAAACATCAAATAACTAAAGCAAACTTCAAGTAGAGCACTGCACTTTCAATGGATTCTACTTGCACTCTTGTTTGTTTAGTTTAGAAGAAACAAGAAAGAGAATGACATACATAACATATAAGAAAATTCACAATTACAAAGAGAAGCACTGTACCAAGACAAATTGCCACATGAATCCCAAAGAGTGCTGCAAATCTTGGTCTCAATTCCTTAAGCCAAAATGAAAATATGAGTGTACAATGAAGTCCTTTTCTTCCTCAAGAGTCAAAAATTCTACCAAAATCTAACCCATACACTATAAAATTCATAAAATATATACATTTTCTCATCCTTTTACTAAGGGATTGAGCTCAACCATTTTCTTCAAAATAGAGTCAGTTACATCAAACTTGGGCCGAATTTCTGAAAATAGGTGTTGAAGATGAACTCATATCTCCGAAACCATAGCACATTTTACAAAACTGAAAGAGGTTTTTGTATATAACGTCATTTGAGAGAAAAAACTCTCTCAAATTTTGAAAATTCGTGTTCCGTTGTTCGCAATCTATTCCATAACATCATCTCTAAAATAGAAAATCATTAAAAATTTAAATCTGTGAGAATGAGTTGTAAAGATCTAGTCACATATCCCAATTCATGACACCTGTTAATAAACTGAAATAATTTTTTGTTATATGGCTCGTTCTTAACAAAAACCTCTTAGGGTTTCTCAAAATTACCTTCCATCTGCTGTAAAATGGCCCTGCACTAAAATGACTAAAATAGTTAAAAATATGAAAATTTTGCTTTGTTTAAATGTAGGCTCCAAATATCATTGTATATCTCCAACATAGTAGCCCCTGTGCATAAAATGAAGGAGGTTTTTGTTATTTGATATGTGGTGAAAAAAACCTCTTTCACTTTTGAAAAATTCCTTACCATTATTTCAAAAACAAATTTTGTACTAAACTTGTCATTTTGTGTAGCGACTGACCTCAAGAATCACTCATTCATTTCTTCTAATCCAGGAACTGTTACGGGAGTGTGATATACCGTTGGAAATATTTTTCCGAGCTTCTTCTGGTGGAAACACTTGTGACATGCTTTGTGTTGAACATCATGTGAAAAATATCTAACAAAACCAGACATAGTAAGACCTCATGTTGATCCCTAGTGACAGGCTGTGAAGACTGGAACTAACATTGGCTCCAATGGGGATGGTAGCTCCTTGGATGTGCCAAGAACTATAGATATCTGGAAAGTAGATAGCGCCTCTTCCATTGGGCATGGATGGTCAAACAACTGCAAACCCAAAACAACTCATAACAATCCAAAAACATATACATACTGCAACTTGTACATAAACAAATACTGGAAACTGAAATGATGCCCCAGGGAGCTTATTTATGTACAAATCTAACCCACTTTGATGTAAAATTGATAGATCAAGTAATGTTGTAATGCCATATCAACCAATCAAGTAACTCTGACAAGGATGTTTGTTGAATGTGCTTCAACCAAGACACAAATGTAAATGCTGACAACCATACATGCACATAACGAGTCTGGTTATGTAAAAGTCAATCTGATCTATCATTCAAACTGAAATAAATTTCTATGTACATTGCAATAGGATTGAAGAAACCAAACTCTATTTGCTGCCCCAACTCCTCAATACATGCTTCCAGGTGCCAACTATCAATGCAAATATCCACGAGCAGCCTTACCTTATGTTTCTTCTACTGAAAAAGGTCCCAAAAGAATGGGACTCCACAATCCAAATCTTGGGACTATATTTGGGTCTCCAATTTAGCTAGATCTCCTTCAATTTTGATGGAAAACTCTTGCAAAAAATTGATCTTAACTTCATGGCTGCATCGACGGGATTTCAGATAAGAAAAAAGAGATGAAGAAAATTTCTCATCTACCTCATCATCTATGCACATATCTTCCCATTCTCTAAAACCTTGAATAGATGGCACCTCTGTTTTGAATTCTTCCTCTTTCTCCATCCATGTTTCAATAAAGATATGCCAAAAATATGCAAAGGAATTAATAGATCTAACAGGAAAAGCTTCAATCCATTTTCTACATTTGCCTTGAAATGAATCAAATAACAATCTGATGAAGACATCTTCCTTTTTAACTCTAAGAATGTCCACAAATGTTTTAAAATTTGTTATATGTTTTAGAGTCAAAGTCAGATATTCTCCATTGAATTTAGGGCCATTACTCAAAATGTATGCATCCTTTGTTAATTGATTAGGAAAACCGGGAAGATTAGAAAAATCGATACATTAATACCTTGAACAAATAGAAGCAACATCTGAGTCCTTCATTTAGCTAGAGAGACTGACCTCTCATTGAGCAATGAGAAATTATTTATGATTATGACTGAAGGTATTGTTTTAGGCCATCATGTTTCTACTATAGGAATCAAGGTTGATCCAGTAAAAATAGAGGTTATTGTGAAACTGTCCCCACCAACCAATCAAAAAGGTGTCCACATTTTTCCTGGGCATGCAGACTACCACAGAAGGTTTGTTGGAAATTTTACAAAACTAGCCTCTCCATTATTTAAATTGCTAACAAAAGAATATGAATTTCATTGGAATAATGAGTGTCAAGTCACATTTGATAAGCTCAAAGAAAAGCTTTTTTCAGCACCTGTCCTGAGAGGCCCAGATTGGAAGTTGCCTTTCAGCATTTCCACGGACACCTCTGATTTAGCCATAGGAGCAATTTTGGGTCAAAAGGAGGATCCTATAACCCATGCTATTTATTTTATCAGTAAAAACTTAACTCTTGCAAAACTGAATTACACGGTAACTAAGAAAGAATTTATTGTTGTACTTTACAATATTAATAAATTTAGATACTACATCACCGGTTATAATTTCTTTATGCATACAGATCATTCTGCCATTCATTATCTTATGAAAAAACCTATTACTAATGGCAAGATTCCTATGTGGTTATTGTTGCTGTAGGAATCTGACATCACGGTCATGGATAGGCGAGGAAAGGAAAATCAGGTAGCTGATTTCTTGTTTAGGCTCAACCAAATAGGTGAGCATGTTCCTGTTGAAGATGACTTTCCAAATGAAAATTTGTTTACCATATCCATTAAAATGCCTTGGTTTGCAGACATGTCTAATTATCTTGCTACAAGAAGGTTTCCTCCCAACTTTTCGCCCAATCATAAGAAAACAATTATTAAGAAAAGTGTTGATTATTCTTGGATTAAGGGAGATATTTTTGTCACTAGAGCTAATTTGATTATTCATATGTGTGTTAGAGAAGATGAGGTCTACAACATATTAAGATATTTCCATGACGAACCATGTGGGGGACATTTTGCAGACAAGTGAACAACTTATAAGATCCTTCGCTCAGGTTACTATTGGCTGAACCTCTTCAAAGATGAAAAGGAGTATGTTCGAAAGTGTGATAGCTTCCAATGGATAGGGTGGCCCATGTAATCAAATGAAATGCCTTTGCAGCCGCAAGTCCTTATAGAACCATTTGAGAGGTGGGCTGTTGATTTTGTAGGCCCAATAAATCCCCGATCCAAAAGTAAGAAGTACATTTTGGTTTGCACTGATTATGTGACAAACTGGGCGGAGGCAAAAACACTACCTAGATCAGTGGAGAAATCAGTAACATAATTCCTTTTTTATGATATTTTTGTTATATTTGGGCTACCACAAGAAATAGTCACTGATCAAGGTGCTCAGTTTGTGTCCAAACTAAGGCAGGAAATTGTACAAAAGTATCGGATCATTCACTGGAAGTCCACTCCTTACCATCCACAGGCCAATGGGTAGGTGGAATCAACCATCAAGGTGCTAGAGACAATCCTTACTAAAATAGTTTAGCTACATAAGAAGGATTGGTCTGATAGACTTCTTGAGGCCTTGTGGGCTTACCGGGTTACCTAGAAAGCAACTACTGGTTTTTCTCTATATGAACTGGTGTATGGGAAATAGGTTCCACTGCCCATCGAATTTTAGATTAAAACTTTCATAATGGAATCAGGATTGGGGATGAATCTTGATGAAGCACAATAGCAGAGAATCTTGTAGCTCAATGAAGTAGATGAAATCAAGCAAGATGCTTTTCAGCAGACAGATCTGATCCAACAGAAAAGAGCTAAATGGCATGAAAAGTACATTAAAAAGAAGCAATTCAAAGAAGGCGACTAGGCATTATTGTATGATTCTAAATTTAAGAAATTTAAAGGGAAATTTAATACACATTGGCTGGGTCAGCTTTTGGCAATGGATCTATTAGAATTAAGACTATTGATGATGAGGATGTTACCTTCTGGGTGAATGAACATAGACTCAATTTATCAGGGAAAATTTTAAGAACCCCCCCTAAATTTATAAATATAATAAATGGGAGAATCTCCATGGTATATAGGAAAAATGGAAGGCCATTTTATCAATAATATAATATGTAGATATAATTTTTTGGCGAATCTCTCACCAGGCATGGCGAATATTTTACTCAATTATAAAATCTTGTAAAATCTTGGCGAGTCTTTCACTAAATAATAAAACTTTGTAAAGTCCTAGTGAATCTTAGCATAGGCTACATGCTGGTTTAATTCCCCCATTTAAATAGGCTACATTCCATGTGAATACCATGGGTCAATACCATGTGCCATTTTTATTTTTATTAAGTCTAATATTAGGGTTAATAATGGTTTTTTGCATGGTATTAATAACAATCTAGTCCATGGTATTTGTCCCATAGTATTTTGGCCATAGGTTTCACCTAAATATAACCCATTTTTTGAGTGTTCGTAAATATAAGGTAACTTATGGATTTTTTTTTTTTTCTGTGTAAAGACTAATCTATTGTATTAAAAGAAGAAAAATATTTACAAAGAGGAACTAGCCTCTGAGGATGCAAATAGCCACCCTCTGTTAGAAGAACATGGCAGGTGCGCATGGCCACTTGAATTACAAAGATAGAGTCGATAGATATGAGCACAGACTAAGCAGTAGCAGGTGTCCCTCTGAGTTACAAAAGAGATTCCTACAACAGAACTGCAGCAAACATAATTGAAGAACCATTGATCCATTGCATGCCTCTTGTGTCTTGCTGCTGGTAGCATTTTAACATAGGAGAGTAGAAGGACCATTGTTTCTAGAGTTCTGGAGACACCACGAAATCTGGAAGGTCCCCCACCCAAAGTCAAAAAACTGGGCACCTCGGAAAGAGAAGAAACCCCTTCAAAACTCCAAAACATGACTATTGAACGGCAGAAGAAACAGGAACTAAGCCTTTGGAGGCTGACCTTGTGCATTTTTGTCAATTTCTGGTATGATAGCATCTTCGATCACTTCCAGGAGGAAATCCGGTGGGTGAACTGGCTGCTGAAGCGAACCCAGACCAAGACCAGGCTCCATAAGATTGACTTCGTCTGGAGGAGGATTTTCAGCATTACCAACCTCCTCCATCGCTCGAGCATTACCAGTATGAGCTTGCTCGCCATCGTCCTCCTCCTGGCTGTCCAAGTCCTCCTCTTCCTCCGTAGCAATTACAGTTATCAGTAGAGAGACTAGTGACTGGTTTCTCCGGCACCTGAAGGTAAAGCGTGAAGTATGGACTTGACTTTCTAAAGGGTCTGACTCCTCTGAGGGAGAAGACGGAGGCGTCACAATGGCAAGCGGCGGAATTGCTCTTGCTTGAGCCTCCTGCCGACGACTTATCCCCTAAACACCCCCTCTTCTCGGGACCCCTCGCTGTCTCGGTGCCATGAGCAGGGGAAATCTCGTGCGTTTTACAGTGGGAGGCAAAGTATCAAGACGCAGAGCCTTAATTCTTCCACCCAGAACCACCTTAATAGAAACCGGAACCAGAGTATGGACCCTCGCAATTCCCTACACAAACGAGAGTCTAGAGCGTGCAGACTGAACAGAGGTGAAGCCTCTCCCACTACTCACACCACCATAGCTTGGCCTCTTTCCAACCTTCTCATAAAACAGCATAACAATATACCGAACATACCACCCCTGGAACAAATGCGCCATTAAATAGACCTCTGCTCGGAACAATCTGGATGAATACAGAACGAACCCCATCGTATCAGAGTACAGGGCTTTTAAGTCGCCTTGCTTAAGACCATTTCCTTTCTGCAAAGCCATCTCTTCAGCATTTAAAGGCATTAATGCGTAGCAGAGCCTACGAGTGTGGCCGTCCTGGCCAGCCACCTCAAGACGCCAGCTGCCCATCACGACAAGCTCAAACATTTGTCAAGTTGCCACCCGCATCCGGGTGATAAGGTAACTTATGGACTAAATATAAAAAAATGTTTTATTTGTTTACCATTATGGACTAAATATAAAAAGAGGTTTTATTTATTTACGATACGTCTAGTTTATTTATATTTTTATTTATTTACCATACCTTTTGAGTAAGTATAAAAACACATTTTATTTATTTACCATACCTCCACTTTACTTATACTTTTATTTGTTTACACACTTACATGTATATAAGGTGACTTATGGAGTAAATATAAAAAATGTTTTATTTATTTACCATACCTCTCATTTATTTATATTTTTATTAATTTACCATACCTCTCATTTATTTATATTTTTATTAATTTACCATACCTCTTTTATAAATATGGTATTTGGCCCATAGGATTCACTTAAATAAAACCTATTCTTGAAAATGGGCGAATGGAAGGTTGTAAGTCCTAATTTCAAGGGCTAAATTTACCTTTTTTACCCTCTCCCTTAAAATAAGGTGGGCTATTTGAGGTGATTTGTAAAAATGTACTATGATACAAAATATTCGCCCACTAAAAATTTAAAACCCCTTAATTTCGCCAAAGGGCGAACATTCGCCCCTAAAATTATCCTTGCAATTTATATTAGAAACCCCAATCCAAGGAGGAATTTGTGAAGGAAATTACAAGCAAGAAAGAGTTAGAAATGGTTAAGGAAGGTATTCTTCCTATCACTACCTCTTCCTAATATTTTGCTGAGGAAATGAGCTTAATTTGTTATTTCTTGTACTAAATAAACCATGAGAGGAATTTCTATTGGGTATAGGTTTATTCCTTTTTGTGGGCCCAATGGACTACTTACAGAAAAGGATCCCCCTTGGAGTTTTATTTTTCAGTATTTTAGACTCTCTAGAATTGAAATCTAGCAGCATGGACTGTCACGGGCTCGTTAAAACCACTGTACAGTAGATCCCTTGGGATCATTGTAATAAATCTATTTTTTTTCAAAAATTAATCTATGATTTGTTCGTTTTGGACTGATGTGGGATTTCTTAAGGCCTTCCTTTCAACAATTCTGGCACATCGACATCAACAAATTATCTGGGTTTAGGATCAGAGCTTTGTGATGCCCTGAAACTTGTATGCCTCAATGATAGGCTATCCTACCGGTGGTAATGGGGAATCATCATTGCTTCTTTAACATTGGATCCTATAGGGGGTTCGACATCAACTCATAAATTCACACCTCATAGGATGCATCAGAGTACCTTGGCCCCCACTCTCATCAACAATGATAGGCCTTGCATTGGTTAACAATTTACCTTAACGACTAGTAATCCAATGAGCCCTTTGCACATTTGGCATCAACATATTTATTCATTTGTAGAGGACTGTACATAATGGATGGGAAAGAAAAGGGCTCATACAAGATTCAGTTTCAGAACTCCTGTAGAATTTTAGAAAATGATCACAGTAATAGTTTCTGCAGATTCAGTATTCCTACAGAACTCAACAGTGTTAGCAAATCTTAACAACTGCAGTGCATGTTACAGCCGTTTTGAATTCCTATAGGGCCCATCTCAGTTCCTGCAGGATCTCCAGTGTCACAGTTCCTGAAGAATATTTATTTTTGCAGAATTGTCTCAAGATTGCAGTTTAAAACTTTTTTGGTCATGGTTGTTCCAAATTCCTGCAGTACCAATTTCAATACTTGCAACACCCAGCAGTTGTAGCCTATGGCTATAGTCATTCTAAATTCCTGTAGCAGAGTCATAATATGAGTTACCTTCACAGAATAATAAAACAGTTAAAACCTTTAATTAATGGCTGAATTTCATCATTTCAAAGTATGTCAACCAACACACTATTGGGAAATCATCTCAGGATAGGAGCATCATGAACAAATCATTAGAATCATTCATGAGATAAAGTCGATAAAATCATAGGGACAAGCAATGTCAGTGCGAGAAATATCATTAAACTAGAGAAAGGGTAAAGTAAAATGGTAAAGGAGACCATTAGGTAAGGTATGACGGTATTTTAAATTTGTTTCATATAATGATTAAAGTTTCGATATTTCTTGTAGCCAGATGTCACCACATCCTTAGAACTTACCTACCAAATCACTCAGCCATCAATTCCTTCACTTCGAAACCCACTTTACAAGGTTAGATCATGATTTCTATCTTCATCACAACCTGTTCCACAAAATTCCTCTGCTCGCCACCAAATCCCTACATAACACTCCGAGTATCCCTACAATCAATGTCCCAATTAAAAAAAACATTTACCCTAATTTCCTTTCAACTGTGCTTTGGAAAAGAAGAAAGCTTCCAAAAAGAGAATGTTTGGTTTGTGAGCTCCCACCGAATACAAAACACAAGGTTCTGAACTACTCGATTCTCCGCCAAGAAGCAAAAAGAAGTTCGAGAAGGTAGGATGGCTACCACTTTTTCAAACATTTTGTGGCCATAATGCCAAGGTGACAAATTCCTTTGCCTTGAATATTAAAAGAGACCAAGTGTAGGTTGGGAACCTGCATTTCTGATTAACAAAAGAATTGGTATTGAAGGCTTGCGAGCTTCTGTGGGATTGCGAGAGATGGTTCAAGAATCGTCAGTTTGACAAAGAAAGATGCGAGCCATTTGTCCATTCCTGAAGAAAGACCCATTAAACTTGAGTTGGGGCAAAGGCATCTCACCGGATTTACTAAAGTGTAAGTATCGATGACTCATTTTCTTCTTACAAAAATATGTTACATGTGAAGGCCGCTTTGTTCTCATATTTTTGTTCCACATGCAGCTCCTTGGAGAGTTCCAAGACGACCCCATTAACATAACTTATTTTCTAAAGATGTCTCTAATTAAGATGTCTATGTCTGCATAAGATAGGGCTTCTAATATTGAAGAGAACCTTTATCACCATGGTTTGGTGATATCATTATGTTGGAAGTCTTGCTGAAACATTCCAAAACCTAGGAGGCCTTCCTCCAGGAAAATGGATTTACAAATCCTGATTTGTTGGAAGATAAAAAAGAAAAATCTGTAGGAAAAGTGAAGAAACGGTCATAGCCACAGGAGCTCGAAGAAATTTAGAAGGAGAAATCCTTAGGGAGAAAATGATGGGTTCGGGAATTGGAGCAGGAAATTGACGAAAAACCCTTGAAAGGGTCATCCAGGAAAACCAATCTGTCTAAATTTACCGAAGGAAAGGATCACCAAAAGAGATCAGCAAAGAAGGCAACTGTGCCCGAGCCAATAGAACAAACTAAAAAAGCTAAGGATAAGGCTCAAAGAAAACTTTTGACTTTGAGTTGGCTGAAAAAGAGCGTGACCAGAAGAGGTCTAGGAAAAAAGCTTCTATGTCTAAGTCAATAGAGCAAGAAATTGAACCCATAGAGGAGGAAACCTAGGATCATGAATCTGGGAATGAAGCTCAAGTTGATGAGGATATAGCCCAGGGTGATGAAGTAGAATTCTAGGAAGATGAGGAAGGCCAGGATGAGGAGATAGAAGAAGATGATGACGTTGAGGTCATTGTGACTAGGGAGACTTTTAGTTTTACCTCCTAGAAGAAAGGACCAGTAATCCCTTCTAAATACTATACTAGAATCCAAGCCACTCAGTCTGCTATCAAAATTTCTGCGAAATATGAGATCTGGAAGCTTAAAAAATCTTGCAGCAAGGAGAGAAAGGAAGAATCGGTAAAACCTGCTACCAATGATAAGAAGGAAGTTGTATCTTTTCTTACCCCTTCTCTGCAAGAAAGCCAGAATGTGGCTACTCTCCCACAAGAAGGAGCAAATTTTCCCCAATCATCATAGGGGCATACCCATGAGGAGAGAATTTCACCAAAGAAGCATCAGAAATAATGTTAGAAGAGACTAACGTTGAACTGACTGTGTCAAAAAGGGTTTTGAGGGCAAAAAGTGCAACCCTTAGGGAAAGTAATGTCAGAATGAAAAAGGAAATTGAACAGCTGCGACAAGAAATTAATGAATATAAGAAACAGGTTCCAACAGAGACAGACCACCCACTTGATCAACTGGCTACAACAGCTACAACATAAGACAAAATTTGATTTCTTATAAGTACTATTTTTGCTTGCATAAGGGACATGCAATAATCTTAGCCTGGGGGAGATGTTGATTTCATAGATTACCATCTTTTTACTGATAATATCCTACCCTATTTCCCCATTTTGACACCCTTTTGCCAACTTATTATACCTAGCCCTCCATATTTTCCGTTTTTTGGCTAAACAAAGTATCGAGGCTTAAAGGTATGACGAAACATCTTTACATTGTAGGTTTTAACCCCATACAGAAATTACCTGCATACAAATTCTAAAACACAGAAAATAAATAATGCGAGAGCAGAACGCATAAAACACATATACACAGATATTTTCCCCTTGATCCCAAAACCGGGACTACCAGCTTGATTTTTCATTATTTTCCTTTCAATGTTACAATACATATTTATACATGCCAAAGCATCCAATACCATGGACCAAAAAACCATCACGTCCAATACCATGGACCAAAAACCATTACGTCCAAAAAACATGTGCGAAAATCATGCACAAAACCATAGGTGGGTCTGCCCAACCTAACATAGGGTCCAAAACCAAAAGTGGGGTTACGAGTACACCTCAAACTCGTTGTGACCCCCCCCCCCCTCTAACCCCCGTTAACTACATGGGCTAGTCTTGGAAAGAATATAACACAACCCAACATCCTCACACTTGTTGTTTTCTTTCCACAAGGGGCCACAAGATAGCTTAGTCATTTTTCCAGCATTGAAATGCCCATTGTCTCTCTACACCAAGAGAACTTCTCAGAGTTCACAGATTTTTTCAATGCATTTGTAATATTCTTCAAAGTGCCCACCTTTATCAACAACACCTTTTTGTCTTCTATCATATCCCCCACAAAGTGATACTGAACATCAATGTGCTTTGCCTTTGAATGATATGTGGGGTTCTTTGATAAGAAAATTGCACTTTGGCTGTCACAATCTATCCTTATAGCTTCCTGTACTAACCCCATACTTGAACACAATCTCTGTAACCAAACTGATTCCTTGTTGCATGAGTGGCTGCCATGTATTCTACCTCTGTAGTTGATAGTGCCACTACAGATTGTTTCTTACTCATCCAACTGACTACGCCTCCAAATAGGTTAAACACATACCCACTTGTAGATCTTCTCTGATCTAGATCTCCATCCCATTCTATACCAATAAAGCCATGAATATCCAACACTTTGTCCAATCCTGGTCTTCCTTGGTAGCACAAACCATAATCACTAGTGCCATGCAAATACCTGAAAACTCGCTTCATTGATGTCCAATGCTCCTTCCCTAGTTTTGACATAAACCTGTTCAATACTCCCACTGCATGTGCAATTTCTGGTCTAGTATAGACCATTGCATACATCAGGCTATCGACTGCACTTGTATATGGAACACAGGACATGTCCTCTTCCTCTTCTTGTATCTTGGGACACTGTTCAGCAAATAACATCACACCTATAAGAATAGGAACCTTCAACGGTTTACTATCCTGCATATTAAACCTTTGCAGTATTGTCTCAACATACTTCCTTTAGTTTAACCAAAGCTTCCTCTTTTTCTGATCTCTTTTAATTTCCATGTCAAAAATATATTTTGCAGCACCAAGATCTTTCATGTAGAATTTGGAGGACAATTGAGTTTTCAAATCCTGGATAATTTGTTTCTCATTTCCAACCAGCAACATATCATCCACATACAAGACCAAATAGATAACATGGTCACCAACTAATTTAAAATATACATAGTGATCTGCTTTGCTTCTAGTGAAGCCAAGTCCCTGTATAAATGTATCAAATTTCTAATACCACATACTTGGTGTCTATTTTAACCCATATATAGACTTCTTTAACTTAGATACCAGTTCTTTCTTACCCTTCACTACAAAGCCTTCAAGTTGCTTCATGTAGATCTCCTCTTCTACCTCAAAATCAAAAGCAACAACAACAAATAAAAGTAATTTAATAGAATTTATCTTGGCAACAGGAGAAAAAATATCACCAAAATCAATTCTCGGCACCTGGGAATAACCTTTCGCTACCAACTGAGCTTTGTATTTCTCCACTTTTCATTATGGGTTTCTCTTCTTTTTGAACACCCATTTGCTGCCAATGGGTTTCCTTCCAGCCAAAAACTCCACCAGATCCCAAGCCTCATTTTGTTTAAAGATGCCATTTCATCAACCATGGCCTCTTTCCAGAGTTTTCCATCCTTTGAATCGACTGCTTCCTTCACAGTTCTGGGATCATCATCAGTAACAAACTGTTGGGTCCCTATAATACTAGTGATTACCCCATTACTATTGTAGTTATACCCCTTATTTATATTTTTCTGCCCCTATTACCCCCATATTATTATTTTTGTGCCCGGTAGAATGCCTCTATCATTATTTTTGTGGCTTTATATTATTATTGTTAGGTCGGCTGGATTAGATTGTGACTCCTTAGACTCCTATATATAGAAAGGAGGTTTTGTCATTTGAATCATCCAAGAATTGTTCATTTATGTAATGTAAAGGAGGTTTCCCCTTGAAGAGGCTGAATTCTAAGGTGTTGATCTATCTTTTCTATCTTTTCCTGAGCTGGTTTCATAACATTTGGTATGAGAGCTTTGGATTCTAGGGTTTCGCTGCTCCAAACAGGTCATCGTGGCATTTTGGCTATAACTTTTTTTCTGTGACATTTGAGAATTAAAAAAGAAACTCCATTTGAGAAGACATCACGTTGAAGCTTTGGTCTGAATTTCAGAGCTTTTCACGCGATATTTGCGGAGATATGATCTGAGGAAGTTGGTCTTTTTGCAGACTCCTGAATTACATTCAAAACAGGTGACCTGGGGAAAATCATTATAACTTTCTCTCTAGGGATCAGATTGAAATTTCGTAAGAAGGTACAGAAAGAGGATAGGCTGTAGTTTCTTGTATATCTTTTTCAAAACCAAATATCAAAAATTTTACACGTGGCACTTCATACCAGTTCTCTCTTCTGGAAAGGTTGATAATCAGGTCATCTTGGGAGATTGTGCATAACTCATTCTTGGAGAATCCAATTTGCATTAGACTGGTGGCATTGGAAAGAGGACACAGAAGGCTACCATAGGTTGTAATTTCAGAACTGGATGATTCGAAATTACAGAGATACATCAGATTCTATATCAGGCTTCTACAAAGTGAAAAAAGATGTGTAGTTTTTTTTTAACTTTTTGCGTAAGCCTGGTTTGAAGGAATTCAAAGGGCATAGTAAAGCATTATTATCGGTAACTGATGCCCCAAGGAAAGAAAATGCAAACATCTAGTAAGGAACCTGAAATCTCTAGCATGACTCATGAAGAAGAGGAAGAAATGCTACATGATATATCAAAATTACAAGAACAAGTGCAACAAATGTCACGCTCACAAAAGCTAACAGAAGCTAAGATAACTGGCGTGGAATCTAAGATAAATGGCGTTGAATCTAAGATAAATGGCGTTGAATCTAAGATAAAGGGCATGGAAGCTAAGATGGATGATTTGAAGACAGACATGGCAGATTTGAAGACACTTTTGACAAATTTGCTACAAGAAATACATACTAATGGTGAAAAGGTTGTAAAGGAAACTCGTGATGTGAACCAAAGAAATGTTAATCATGATTCCATAGACTTTAATGTTGGATCAAAGACCCACCATATTCCAAAAATCGATATGAGGAAGTTTGATGGCAAGGATCCCGCCACATGGATATTACAGATGGAGCAGTTCTTCGATCTCAATAATGTGCAAAACGCACAAAAGGTACATATGGCAATTGTATATTTGTAACCAAATTAGTTTGTATGGTATCAATGGATTTTCTCTCATAAACAATTTATCAGTTAGGCAATTTTTACGGAAGAATTGATAGCACATTATGAGGATACAAAAAGCAACACATTTTTTAGCCAATTGATAAGTCTCAAACAAAAGGGTTCAATAATGGAGCACATTGAGGAGTTCCAAAAATTGAACATAAGGGTAAAAGATATTCCAGAGGAGCATAAGATTGATGTGTTCATAAGGTCTTTAAAGGATAATATCCAACATGATGTTCGCCTTAGGGAACCTGATTCATTAGAGAAGGCATTCAGGTTAGCAAGAAAAATGGAAAGCAAAATTATGGAACCAGGAAACATACCAGTCACAACTATAAAGATAGAAGTGTTATGGCCCCTAGTCTTCCACAACCTATAAGGTTGAAACCCCAACAATTGGAAGAAGAAAGAGAAAAAGGGCTTTGTTACAGTTGTGATAGCAAATACACTAAAGTTCATAAGTGTGCTAAGAAGAAATTATTCTACATAGATTGTGAAGAGGAAGAAGAAAAGGAGCAAGAAAGGTAAAAAAGAGAGGATATACTCCAGGAACAAAGCCTAGATGAAGAAGAAATAAATCTGACCATATCTTGTAATGCATTGGCGGGAATTACCACTCCTCAAACCATCAAGATAGAAGGAAAAATCAAGAAGAAAAAGGTAATAGTGTTGATTGATTCAGGAAGCACCCACAATTTTATTCATTGTAGGGTAGCAAAATAATTGAATTGCTTCCTATATCTAGCACCAGAGTGTCAAGTGGTGATTGCAAATGGAGGAACAATAAATTGCTCTGGACAGTGCCATAATATCAAGTTATCCATGGGAGAATATGTATTGACTAGCTCAATGCTTTCCATTCCAATGGGAGGTGTTGATGTTGTACTAGGAGTCCAATGGCTACAATCCTTGGGTACAATAGCTTTTAATTTTCAAGAAATTTTTATCAAATTTTCTATCGAAGGAAAGGAAGTTGAATTAAGGGGTATTGCAGGGAAACCAGGAAAGATAATCAGCTCTAATGGTATGAGAAAGCTTTTAAAAAATGAGCGAAGAGGTGTAATTGCACAATTATGTTCACTAGATGTTTCCACATCGGAATCATCTATTTCTCCAGATCTGCAAAAAATCTTGGACAATCATTCCAAAGTACTTGAGACTCCCAAAGTTCTCCCACCTATGCTTGATCATGATTATGCTATTCATCTAATTCCAGGAATTGTTCCTCCAAACATCAGGCCGTACACATATCCCTATGACCAAAAATTTGAAATTGAACGTATGGTTGCAGAAATGCTAGAGGCTGGTATAATTTAACCGAGTCAAAGTTCTTTCTCTACTCTAGTAGTATTGGTGCACAAGAAGGATGGATCATGGCACATGTGTCCAGATTATAGGGAGCTCAACAAGCTCACTATTAAATATAAGTTCCCCATTCCTGTCATTGATGAATTACTAGATGAATTGCATCGATCAATTTACTTCACCAAGTTGGATCTTTGTTCGGGATATTATCAAATCAGAATGAAGATTGAAGACATTCCAAAAACGGCATTTAGAACTGATGAGGGTCATTATGAATTTTTGGTCATGTCTTTTGGCCTTACCAATGCACCTTCAACATTTCAAGGTTTGATGAATTCAATTTTCAAACCATTCCTTAGAAAATTTGTGTTAGTATTTTTTGATGATATACTAATCTACAGCAAGTCTTGGAAGGATCATGTTGAACATGTTGACAGGGTGCTACAACTATTCGAGGAGAAAAATTTATATGCAAAAAGATCCAAATGTTTCTTTGGAGTCCAGGAGGTGGAATATTTGGGTCATATTGTATCTCATGAAGGAGTTAATGTAGACCCTAGAAAAATCAAAGCCATTAAGGAATGGAAAATCCCCACATCCATAAAGCATCTAAGAGGATTTCTTGGGTTGACAGGGTATTATCACAAGTTTGTTAAGAATTATGGAAGAATAGTAGCACCTCTAACAACATTATTGAAAAAAGATGCATTTTCATGGACTCCGGAAGAAACAAAGGCCTTTGAACATCTTAAAGAGGCAATGTGCCAAGCACCAGTATTAGCTACACCGGACTTCACAAAAACCTTTATTGTGGAATGTGATGCTTTAGGAAATGGAATTGGTGATGTTCTAATGCAAGATGAAAGACCCATTGCTTTTGAAAGTCATCCAATCAAGGGAAAGTTTTTAAGAAAAGCTATTTATGAGAAGGAAATGTTGGCAATACTCCATGCACTTAAGAAATGGAGACCCTACCTAATGGGAAGACACTTCAAGGTAAAAATGGATCATTATAGCCTTAAATACTTTTTAGAGAAAGGATTATTTTCTCAAGAGCAACAAAAGTGGGTCACAAAGATGTTGGGTTATGACTTTGAAATCATCTAGAAAAAAGGGAAGCAAAATGTGGTGGCAGATGCACTCTCAAGAAAGGATGAGGATGTGGAAGCATTGTTGTGCGCCATTTCTATTATCCAACCAGATTGGATAAATGAAGCAAGGGAGCAATGGAAGAATGACGAAGAAGTGTGGGCACTTATTCGAAAGCTACAACAAGATTCCAGTACGTCTGATACATTTAGCTAGCAAAATGATTCATTATGGTACAAAGATCGCTTATACCTATGTAAGAATTCCCAGCTAAAACAAAAGATTCTTATGGAATTGCACACTTCTCCATTAGGAGGGCACTCAGGATTTTTAAAGACTTACCACAGGGTTAAGAAGGAATTTTTTTGGGAAGGCCTTAAATCAGATATTCAAAAGTTTATGGCAGAATTTTTGGTTTGCCAACAAAATAAAGTTGAAGCAATTAAGACATCGGGCCTATTACAACCTTTATCCATTCCAAGCCAATGTTGGGAGGAGGTTTCATTGGATTTTATCACAGGTTTACCCAAGTCTGAGGGAAAGAGTGTCATCACGGTGGTAATTGATAGACTTACCAAGTATGCACACTTTTGTGCATTATCACATCCATTTAAAGCTAGTACAGTTTCTACTGCATTTATGGAAATAATTCAAAAGCTACATGGAAACCCAAAGATTATTGTAAGTGACAGAGATCCCACCTTCACTGGAAATTTTTGGACAGAATTATTTTCTTATCTTGGTACTCAGTTAGCTCATAGCTCATCTTATCATCCTCAATCTGATGGGCAAACTGAGATAGTAAACAAATGTTTGGAAGGATATCTTCGTTGCTTTGTATCTGATAAATAGACACAATCGGTCAAATGGTTGCCTATGGCTGAATGGTGGTATAACACTTCCTTCCATACAACAACAAAAATGACCCCATTTACGGCACTTTATGGGTATCAACCACCATCCATCACATCATATTTAAGAGAAAATTCTAAGGTTCAGGCAGTGGAACATCACATCGAACATCAACAACAAGTCCTCTAACTCTTAAAGGATAACCTCGTGTTGGCACAAAATAGAATGAAACAACGAGCATATCAACATCGCAGTGAAATAAGTTTTGATATAGGTGATTGGGTATTCCTACGGCTACAACCATATAAGCAAATGTCCCTAAAGCAAGCTAAGAAGGATAATAAATTATCACCAAAGTATTATGGGTCGTACAAGGTGTTGCAAAAGATTGGTACTATGGCATACAAATTGGAGCTTCCTGCAGCTTCTCGATTGCACCCAGTTTTCCATATTTCATGTTTAAAAAAGGTTATAGGCGAAAAGCTCCCAATTCAAACAATATTGCCAGAACCTGATGAGGAAGGAAAAATTATATTGGAATCGGAAGCAATCACAAAAACAAGAACTCGACAGCTACGAAATCGATCAATTTCAGAGTATCTTATCAAGTGGAAGGACTTATCCACTAAAGATTCCACATGGGAGGATGAGAATTTTATGCATAAGTATCCAGAACTACTGAAGCGTTGAGAACAACACTTTTTTGAAGGAGAGGGGCATGTTGGGTCCCTATAATACTAGTGATTACCCCATTACTATTGTAGTTATACCCCTTATTTATATTGTTGTGCCCCTATTACCCCCATATTATTATTTCTCTGCCCTGTAGAATCCCTCTATTGTTATTTTTGCGGCTTTATATTATTATTGTTAGGTCGGCTAGATTATATTGTGACTCCTTAGACTCCTATATATAGAAAGGAGGTTTTGTCATTTGAATCATCCAAGAATTGTTCATTTATGTAATGTAAAGGAGGTTGCCCCCTCCAAGAGGCTAAATTCTAAGGCGTTGATCTATCTTTTCTATCTTTTCTTGAGCTGGTTTCATAACACAAACAAAGAAAAATTTGAACAGAAAGCAGATGGACTATACCTTTCTGGTTGTCTTCTTTATCGAACTAATCTTCTCACAGCCAGAGTTTGTGGCTCTTCATCTTATGATTCCTCCTCTGCTGTAGAGTCTGATTCTTCCTCCTTTAGTTCAAACTCTATCTTCTTAGGTTCCTTTGGTTGGCCTTCATGTTCAATGACATCTCTCACCTCTCTAAACACCACATCTCAGCTATACACAACCTTCCTTGTTACTGGGTTCTAAAGCTTATAACCCTTTAAACCATCCTTATACCCAATAAAGATGCACCTTTTATATTTACTATCCAACTTTGTTCATTTCTCCTTTGGAGCATGTACATATGCATCACATCCAAATACCCTCAAATGTGAAAGAGACAGTTTCTTACCAGTCCATACATCTTGTGGAGTCTTATCCTCTAATGCTGACGAAGGTGACCTATTGACTAGGTAACATGCAATATCCACTGCCTCTGCCCAGAATTCTTGTCCTAACCTGGCACCACTGAGCATGCCTCTTGCCCTTTCCATCAATGTCTTGTTCATTATTTTTGCAACTCCATTTTGCTGAGGTGTATATGGAGTAGTCTTCTACTGTGCTATACCACACTTCTTGCAAAATTCTTCAAATTTCTTACTGCAAAACTCTCCACCATTATCTGTCCTCAACACCTTTATCTTCTTCTCTATTTGGCTTTCCACTAGAGCCTTAAATTCTTTAAACCTATCAAAGACTTAAGATTTCTTCTTAAGGAAATATATCCATGAATTCCTTGGGAAGTCATCTATAAATGATACATAGTACACAGACTTACCTATTGATGGAACCTTCACAGGTCCAAACACATCACTGTGCACAAGCTCTAATATATGTTTTGCCCTCTTACCACCAGAGGGGAAACTCACCTGATTCTGCTTCCCGTATACACAATTTTCAGAGAAATCAAAATTCAAAGAGATATTACTCATACCTTATACCATACCTTTACCATGAAGTATTCGAAGGCCCTCCTCTCCAATATGTCCAAATCTTTGATGCCACAACATGGTCTTTTCTCCAGAGACCACTAGATTTTCTACTCCACTTTCAGGAACCACAAAACTGTTGCACCCATCAACAACAGTGCTACCTTGTAGCTTGTATAGAGTTCCAATCCAAACTCCTTGCATCAATACTAGCACTCCCCAAACTATCTTGCAGGTATCCTTCTCGAACACTATTTTTACACCTGCATCATCTAGCTTACTAAAAGAAATCATATTTTCGGCTAATGCAGGAATATGCAGAACAATCGGAAGTGTTCTAACCCTTCCACCTTGCAGCTTCAAAATTACTTTTCCACGACCAATGATTCTAGCCATCCTGTCATCCCCCAAGAAGAAATCACCACCATCATAATTCTCATACTCACAAAACCACTCTCTATGGGGAGTGAAGTGAAAGGATGCACCAGAGTTAATCAACCATGCCTCATGATCTACATGTGTACTTGAAGAAGCCATGTACACATCCCCACCTTCATCTGAGGTGGTCTTTTCCTTTGCAAAAGGAGCATCCTCAGATCCCTTTCCTTTGTCAGGAGATTTAGATTTATAGTCCCTTTTGAAGTGGCCTTCCTTTCCGCATTTCCAGCACACCACCTTTACAAGTTTTCTTGAAGATTTAGATCTCCCTCTAGATTTAGATCTCACACTCGATGACTTATTTTTGTTTTTGTTATAGGACTGTCCTCGTATATACAAGGCATCACCATTTTGGCCCTCCATATTTTTCCATCTCATCTCCTCCATCAAGAAGGCTGAAACTATTTCATCAAATTGCAAGGAAATTGCATTGCTACCTATTTCAATAACCAGACTATCCCACGAATCTGGTAGAGAACACAACAAACTGATGCACTTATCTTCATCTGTAATTTTAATATCAACAGATGCTAACTAACTTACCACAGTATTAAATGCATTCAGAAGCTCTATCACTGAGTCTCCATCTTTCATCCTTAGGTTATACAGCTTTTTCTGGAGGAACAATTTATTCACCAGAGACTTAGATTGGTACAAAGTCCCTAACTTGTCCCATAAAGCCTTTGTTGTAGCTTCCCTTGATACATTCAACAATACTGAATCTGAGACACATAATCGTATTGTGCTCTTTGCCTTCTATTCCAACTTCTTCCATTCTTCATCGGACACTCCCATTGGTTTAGTACCCATATCCACCATGGTCCACTGATATTTATCCACCAACATATCCTCCATCTTGAGTTCCCACAACTCAAAACTCTGACCATTAAATTTCTCGATCTCTGCCTTTCCATTGCTCGCCATCTTCTTTCACCACTAGAATCGATCTCGCAGATCTCCTACTGAACATGGTCTACCATAGGCCCGAGCGAAACCCCTGTATGTTTTAACCCTGTGTAGAAATTACCAAATTTGCTTTGATACCAAATGTATGTTTTAACCCTATACAAAAATTACCTGCATATGAATTCAAAAACATAGAAAGGAAACAATGCTAGAGAAAAACATATAAAACACATATACACAGATATTTTCACCTGGATCCCAAAACTGAGACTACTAGCTTGATTTTTCATTATTTTCCTTTCAATGTTACAATACATATTTATACATGTCAAAGCATCCAATACCATGGACTGAAAAACCATCACGTCCAATACCATGGGCCGAAAACCATCGCGTCCAAAAAACATGTGCGAAAATCATGTACAAAACCATAGGTGGGTCTGCCCAACCTAACATAGGGTCCAAAACCAAAATTTTCCGAGGCGCTGCCCTAGACCTCACAAAGTGGGATTACGGGTACACCTGAAACCTCCTGTGACCTCCTCCCCTCTAACCCCTGGTTAAATATGTGGGCTAGTCATGGAAAGAATATAACACAGCCCAACATAAATGTCATTTTTACATGCATTCGAGTTTGCTCCTAACTATTTGTGCTTTTATATTTTTTCTTTTTTTTTCTAACATGACTCATAATTTCTTACAGATTTCAATAGGCACAAGTCCCCCAGATGATGTCCATAAATCCTGCAGACGGTGTCTACCTCCAAAAATCCTACAAGAATTTTGGGATCCAACAGATACTCTAATTCCCATAGAGCCACCGCTAATTTCGGACTACAGTTATGGTCGTATAACCAAATGGTCTAAATTCATGCTTGTAGTCATGAATTATACTAAACAAAGAATATTCTGTTATGATGGTGGCTGTATGCCTAAATTTTACTATTTTGTTTTGCTGTAGATTCGATATTAGGGATTAATCAGTTAGAGGCTGAGATTACATTTGTTATCTCCAGCCTAATATGGTTGCGGGAAATTGTATAAATATAGTCTCATTTGCTTTTGAAATGTTAGACAATATTATATGCTATCGAGAAACGAAGTGTGACTGTCCCAACACTCAGTCTCTTTATGTATCGAATTTTATTTTATAAGAAAGTATATTGTTGATGTTCAGTGTTCTGTTGTAAGAAAGTCTTTCATGTTTAAAGGAGTTTTGAGTGAAGGAGGGCCCCCTTCACACACAGCTCTGGTGTATATTAAATGTATGTATAATTTTCGTCTTGGTTATTAATGAATTTACTTTTCTTTGTAATAACAGTGTGTGAATGATACAATTTCATTTTCATTTATGTAACAAACTATTTCCTGTAATATAGTTATAATGATTTTCGATTTCAATGTGTAGTAGATTTCTTGCAACAGCTAATGTAACCTTTCTATATTCCCTACATCCATTACTCTGTGTTGGATTGTGATAGTGTCGATTGATGATTTCATTTGTTGGCCAACACTGTTATGATTTCATGATTACTATATGATTGCTTTTATTTATCTCTTTCTTGCATGATTATCAGCAAAATAAGTTGTCAAGAGCTATTATATACCCTTCATGACTATTTTTGTAACAACACTTTTTCAAGAATAGAAGCATGCATGATTAGTTGTTGAGTGATCCTTCACCTTTTTGATCAATAATTAGTAAGTCAAAAGTGCTATAAAGAGGAGTGTTATATACTGCTCAATGGCCTTGCTGCAACATTGTTGACACAGAAAGGGACATTAGTTGTTTTCCTGTAACAACACAACACTGAAGGTAGCAGCCTACATATACTTTGCATGGCATCTCACCAGTTTATCTCCCTACGTTGACAATTCATATTGAGAAATTATAGAAGCATAATTTGACTCAACAGCTCCTGTGTTATCTGCGTATAGGATGATCCTTGTTGAAATTTTTGCTGAGTGTCACAGTAGAGCTCAAGAAACCTGCCATATGTCGCTAAACCTACCTCTTGTTGTGTGTAGTCATAATTTTTTCTCATTGAATGTTTGGAAAAATGTATACCAAAATTTTATACAGAATTATGATGAAATTTCGTGTAGAAACAATTTTTTATGTTTATTAAACCTGACCCCTTTTTTCAAATATTTTTCCTTGATATCAATGTAATGATCATGGATTTTTGGTGCCAGTCATAAGCAAGATCCATGGAGAGTATGAGATATCCATGCTATTTTTCTTGTCTGGCCATGATTTTATGCTACTCCTGATGAAAAGTATAAAGAGTTTGAAAATTTTTGCTAGACTGAGTTGCTTTTGTACAAACCATTTCATGACATCACTTCAGATATAGGGCTTGCAAGTGAAAAAATATTTGAGAACTAGAGGAATTGAAGATATCACTCATGGCATGTTGATTGATATCCTTTTACAAATGAAATAGATGAAGAATACGCTGAGTCCCATTTTCATGAATAAAATGTTGTTCGAGATTCAGAAGATCAACATGTTTCTTCTTGAATAGTTCCTCCAAACAATGTAAATATTTTTGTCCTTGACAATCATCGTAGAAGGCATTTCATTATTCATTATAATTGGAAAGAAACAATGGTGTCAAATGATATTGTAGAACAAGCTATCCATTTTATCAAATATGCACACTCTACAAGATTCATAAATGGTAACTCAGTTAGGGGGATGATTTTGTCACTGTTGATGGTGCTGGTCCTGCCAACATGTAAGGGGATCTCCCTGGTAAGAATTCCAATTAGACTTCAGATCATTTGGTGTAGGAGTCCTAGCAGTGGGTCGTACAGTAATTCCTTGACCGCGATTTCACACAGAGGCAAGTAAGATAACTCTGTTGTTAGCAAGAGTGTGACGGCTACAGTAAGACTAGGAAGGTGTACGAGAGGTTATAACTCACTAAGGGCAAGATGAGTACACCCCTTGGAAACCTGTGATAGCACTTAGCTTGGAAGGGAATACACGAGCAAACATACATCATAACCCAGACGACAGGTTGGTGATTAATACGAAGTGGTGGTTAAACAAACAACACATTTTAGCAATATTCATACATACATACACAGAATAGTCTATACATGCATGCGTAAGAAAGCAAATACATATATCATTTACAGTAAACTAGATAACATATAATAGAATACAACATATGCATGAAACATGCTGGCTCTTGTTATATTAAGAAGTGTAAGTTCCAGTCATACAATACATCCATGTCCAACCACTAGTTCCAATAGTGGAATGTAACATCCACAATCGCCTACTCCTCCGAAGAGATGTACTATCTCTACGCAGTCGAGAAGCCAAGGATTGTTACAACACTATCCAAGCCCTCTCCAAGATAGTCTTATCAGAAGTTTGGCTAACCAAAATCCTTTACAATGAGTTGTGAGGTTTTATTTATACCAAAGGGTGGGGTGACCCTTGACATTCCCCTTTGTGACTATTCATATACCCTCATCACTCTTCATCTACTCTATGATTGCTACATCCAACTATTGACACTTGAAATTCCACTTGACATGACGTTATGTTACAATGCACATGTGCTCATGAGGGAAAAAATGGCTTGAGAAATCCATGTAAGACATCATCAACACTCGGTTCGTTGTGGTGATACCAACTCTTTCACATGCTTGTGATGGTGAAGGTGGTGGGCTGATGCCAAGCTTGTTCATTCATGATCATGTGCATGCACCCCATGGTGACATCTTGTTGAAGTGAACTCTTGCCTCCGTTGCATCTGGGTACAATGGTGTGGCTCCTTAATCCAACTCATTTGCTAGCATGCACATGTTCTTATTGATGCAACCGAACTGGTAGTACACTGATGCATAGTGTCTGTGTTGATCTTCTAGTGTCTATTGGTGGTCATCCGCATCAACTATCAACTACATGCTCAACTCGACTCAAATTTTTTCTTGTCTTCGCCTTGGTGAGTGTGGTAAATGGGTTGGATTGCATGTTTTCATACAATGGCATGCATGTTGTTGAATCTCTTGCATGCGATCAACAACATTGCTCACCATACCCGCTCTGTGCCAGCTACAGGGATAGATCTATAACTTATGCATGTGTAGTTTCATCTGCGAGTGCATGTTGCACCCCTTGCTATTCATGTTCCTACTGCAACTCATTCGCTTGTCTATGTAGCCCATGTTCTCCCTTGAGTTGTTGCTTCATCACATGCAACTCCTTCTTTGTTCCATTCTCTGTCTTCACGCGATCGTGTCGTTGCCTCACAGCCCATGTCTCCAAAGTTTCTTTCATCATTAGTGGATCTGCTTGAGCTTGCAACTTTTCTTTGCTTCTGTGTTGTCAACAAACTTCCTCTTGCATTCGTTGCATCTAGTATGTTTCCTTCAACTGTTGTTCATGACGCTACTCACTATGATGCTGCTACCCTCATATCTTGATGTCCTTGTCTATGAACAACTTCATGTCTTCGTGAGTAGGCAAGCTCATAGAAACTTGATCGATTGCATTGCCAAGTCTGATCCAAATGGTTTCTTTGACTCTGCTCTCCTGGAAACTATTGTACTTGTGCTACTGAGAGGTAGATGAAAACTTGTCTTACCTAGAGACATGGAAACACTCATGGCAAGCAATCTATCAGTTGAAAAACAAAAAATGAACTTGAGAACTAACTTGCAACATACTTGTGTCACTGATCATGAAGTTTGCATAATTTTGGCTAGGAGGTTAGGAGACTGACTGCCAAGAGTGAGCAAGGCACAATCTAGGCTACTAGGAGGTGACTAGTTGCTGGAACTAAGTAATGAAAAATCTAGTCTCGTTGTTGACTTGTGGAATTACACAATTTGCAATCTCAGCTGGCAATGGTTGTAGGCTTAGTGACTGCATTGAGAAATTTTCTGGGTCAATAGTCACTATCCCTCATAATTACACAATGCAAGACTAGAGCACAGTCACTGGGAATAAATGTGAATTTCCTAAGAGGAGGACAGAGCCTTCCCTCTCAAGATTGTGCAATGTTGTCTTGGTGAGGCGGAGTCTGGGCCAAGGCTGCACAGAATTGCCGATAGGAAACTTAAAGCGAAAGTGAATGTGGATGCATGGTGATGCTCAGTGTAAGCATAAGTGAATAATTGTGCATGCAAATGGTGAATAACAAATTCAGAAAATGGAACAACATGCATGTGATTGAAGTGAGTCGTCGATTTGGTGACCATTCATGAAAAACAGTTTCATGCATGCGACAATAGTGAGATGTAAATGATAATTGAAATAGAGCTTGTACAAGCTAGTATATATCAAAATGACAACAGGCACTCACTGAAATCAAGTAGACAACATTCATACAAAGAGAAACACAAAAATTGCCAAAATTACAACACAAGATATGGAAAGCAGGCTGACCCCAAAACAATTGAGTTGGATGTACCGATAACCCCTTGATGTGATGTAGGATGTCAGAGCTACAAGTTTGATGTGAGGAATGAAATTTCAAGAGTCCAGTTGATGAGTTTTGATAAAATCAACATTTTGATGCACATGCCACAAATCTATGCAAAGCGGCACTTGGTGGGAGGTTTTTGTAATGGTCCTTGCATGTAACGCCCAAATACTAAAAATAGATCCTCTTGTAGTGGCTATAACCACACTCCATAATATTTCCTTAGCCTATTTTAGATCCTCCCTAAAAACCTTTCACAACAGTTTGTCTTGCTTCATCAAGTGCTCAAGCTTCAGTGTTTTCCTTGCACAAAGATAGATTGTCGATCACAGTTAATCCATTCTCCTCACAGGTTGTTCACCCAAAATTGGTCCAACTATAGGCTGAGCAGCCTCCCCTTGAAAATTTTGCATCTCTAGAGTGTAGCCAGCTTTCCCATCTAGAAATTGTGCAATCCTCTCTGGCATCCTACTGTGCTCCAAGATTACACAATCCTGCCTATTAGCTACCTATACCAATAGGTTTCATATTTCATGATTGGCAAAGAAAGTTCCAAATATGCTCTGCTTTGATGATGCAAAGATCCCATATTTCCAAGAGAAGACAAGGTGTGTATATAGCTTGATGTGTACTCAATTTTGATGGATGGTCCAACAGCCTAAGCTGGATCATGCCATGTTTTAAATTTTCAGTTGTAGAATAGAGAAAGAAGTCTGTCCAAACTATTTAATCTTGGCAGACAAAGTAGCTAGGTAGAGAAATAAGGTTCCCAACTGCTTAATCTGGGACCTTGGAAGCAATAAGGATAGCCTTAGATAGAGGATCAAAAGGGAAAAAGCCAAAGAAAAGAAAAGGCAAATAAGGGTCTGCAAGTCTAAGTGCACCCTCCATGAAGAAACAAAAAATGCTAGGCAAATAGATGGGTAGGCAGTTGGGGTTGCAGAAGTGTCATTCCTTTCTAGTTGAGTGTTTGATAAACTGTTTACAAAGGAATAACAGTGGATTGAGAAGGTCCTCTTCTCCATTATGATGCAGCAAAGCAATGGAGCATGTCTAACTTCCCAGTTTCCCCTTTCACTCTCATTACTAACATCCCCTCATCAGTTGAGATTCATGGAAGAATTTGAGGTTTCATGGTTGTTCTTATTCCTTTATAAGCCACATTTTTTGTCTAAAATTCTTTTCATTTTGATCTACTCCCTAAGCTAAGTTATCTTCACATAAACTTAGTGATTTCATCCCTCATCCACTTCTTCCATCAATATTAACCCTTAACTTCTATTATCTAAAGTCCCTTATGTTTCCCTTCCCCCTACTATTATAAACACCAAGGTGTATAAATCCCCCAGCATTGTATAAATATCCTCCCCTTAGCACTATAGCTAAATAAGTTAGTTAAGGGAGACATTAGTCCATCAGGGACTATGGTCAACCCTGTCATGGGATTGCTCTGACCTCTGGTTGGAGTAATAACCACCCCCTAAGCCATCCCCTCACCTCTGCCCAAGTAATTCCACAAAAACCCCTTCCCTCTGCTTAAAATCCACTTATTAACCCTATTTCCCCCCGCATATTAACCCCTACCCCTAAAAAACCCACAAATAACCCTAAACCTAAGGTTCTCCGCCCAGATTATTAAATCGAATATTTTAATATGCTGGCGGGACCCCCCCCCCAACCTGCGCGATCCGTCGGAAGGCCCGCCAGCCGTCGATCGTCTGCCACCCACGATCCAACGGTGGGCGGGTATTTTTAGATCTGGAGCTGCCGACCTTTAGCGTCCGGGGAACCGTGGTTTTCCGCCCGTACATGGGACGCGTGGCAGGTGGCGGGGTTGTTCGGAGCCCCCCTCCCTGATACCGCCTTTGCCCAAAGGTGGTGCGGGGAAACCGCTTACCACCTTCCCCGTTACCACCTCCCCCTTATGTCATCCATACGTCATCATGACGTAGCACCATCTCCCGCCCCCGTGCCGCGTGGCCCTCCACGTAGCCCTGCCACCTTATCCACCCGCCACCGTGTCCTGCCACCCTGGCCTACACCTCAGCAGCCACGTCACCCTCCGTACCCAGGCCCGCCATGACGTCATGCTGATGTCATCGGCGGAAAGGCGCCAATTAACTATTTTTTTTCGAATTTGTCGTTAAAGTCACGGTTTGGGCCGTTTTTATGTCATTTTCGCGCAAAAGAAGACATAGCCGTTGTAGCTAGTTCACTGCCAAAGCGCCTCCGGACCTCCAAATTCAAATTTTCAACCGTACCAACTCATCAATTCAGCCTTCACAGTTCGGCCCGCAGGCTTTGTAGGCGTTTCTATCCAGGTATTCACCGTAATTCCCCATTTTCGCCCATGCATACCATTTATCTGTAAATTCACCATTAAAACACCTGTCAAATTCCACAATTAAGCATAGTCTGCTACGTAAAAGTGAGCTAAGCTAACCTGCTTACCCCCAGAACTATAAATTCAACACTGAAACAGTCAGTTCACGGGCCAAAGCTGTGAATTCATACTCGAGGTGCCCGGCATTGTTCCCTTTTGCCGGGTGTAGACCAGCAGCAGTTTTTCACCTAACTAATCCCGCATGCCCTCTGCATTTTACCCCTAGCAATTCACAATCCCTGTGAGTTTACCAAAAAAGCTGCAGAAACAAGCCTGCCTTTTCAACTGTGAACAAGAGTTCAGACAGTGTCTACAGTGAGCCTATCAATTAAGCTCTAAGGAACCTTGCAACCCATTGCACTCACCTATGTTAAAATCAGCCTGCATAATCGCTGCTCCTGCACCATCAGCCCTCAGTGTTGCTCCACTAAATCCACCAAACAAAGACCTGGAGTCCTTGCCTCTTGCTGACAAAGATTATCTCATTGAAGACTTTGTGGGTAACAGGGACTTCTTGCAGACCTACAGGCAGTTAAGAGAGGACTATTTAAATGGCAAGGACACATATGGGATATGGGAATCAAATCTCCCACACTACTGTCTCCCTTCTGTCAATGTTTTTCCTGAGGTCATTCGCCTTTGTGCTGAAAACTATGATGTGCAGCAAAGAGCTATTAAGTCTCCATCTGGGAGCATCCTCTTTCACATCAATCCTGAAACCATCAACAAGATGCTCCACTTTGATCAAACTGAGCTGTTGTTCCCATTTTCCATGAATTATCTGTTGGACACTGGTGCCAAGATGACTAGTGAGGAGATTTAGAAGGTCACCAGGACATTTATGAGACCTGAATGCCAGCCTGCAGGGCCACCTCCCTACTTGGATGTCTTTTTCACTGAGGTAGGCAGACTGTTGTTAGACATGATTGCTTATGTGTTGGGGTATAGAACCAGTGAGCATGTGGATCAAACCATGCTGGTATTGCTGGCTATTTACAGCCCAGGCCAACCCCCTGCCCGCAAATATAACTTTGCCAAGTTCATAACTAACAAGATTCATGATCAGTTGAGCAAAGTGGACAGACAGGGTGTCTTCAAGTACTCGGCCTATATTTATCATCTTTTCATGTACTATCGGTCCGAGGTCTTTCCTTGCTACATCAAAAATCTAGATTATAGAGGGGAGAGAAGATCTGTGATCTTCTGGACAGCTGTCTATCACAAAGTCCCAAATTCACCCTATTCCTATTGCGAATTTATTGACCAATTTGTATACCCTGTCTCTTGCCTATTGATGAGGTCCCCTCCTCCCAGAATATCAACTAAGATACAGAAAGCCCTGCAGCTTTCCAAGAAGTATAAAATAGGTGACTGGTACCTATATGAGGATCACACAGTCATCAGAGTCTATGGCTGTGAGCTCTGTCCATACAGACTCCCAAAGTATGTGCCTATGAGGATATTTGCCTTGGAATATTATAGGCAGCTGATTTAGTTTGACCTCACCCACTTCCACAGCTCCAGAAAGAAAGCCCATCTCAAGTTCAAACATCACCTGGGCCCCTTCATCATGAACAAGAAAGAAGGATGGGAAGATGCTGACCTCATCCTCAAAGACAAATACAAGTTGTCATATAGTTTTCGGTGGGTTCCTTATGACCCTGAAGGCTTCATCACTGCTAGGAGAGTCAAATACAGGCTAATAGGCTATAAGCATTGTCAATACCCACACATTGAAAGATATGCCAACCAGCAAGAATGGCAGCAGGGTACTCTAGTTGAAAAACTAACTGAAGAAGAGACAATGCTAAAGAATGTAAAGGAGCTTGAAAAAACTATTGACCTAGACTCTGTGCAGCAGGTACCCTTCAAACAGCCTCACTCAGCAGGAGAAGGGACCTCGGCCACAAGGACTGCACCAGCCACACAGGCACCCTCCACAGCAGCACTAGCTACAGATAAAGGGAAAGGCATAATGGGTGCTGATGAAGAAACCGTGAAAGAAAAGCCTGCCCCTTCAGGTGGGCAGCAACCAGGGCAACAACTAGAGCAGCAACAAGAACAGCGGCAAGGGCAAACTGTGCTTCCATAGACTGAGCTACCAGCAGCTCCAGCAATGCAAATTCCACCACCACAAACTCAGCCATTGACTGCCCCAATTTTACAGACCCCATCACATGAGGAAAGGGGTACAAAAAGAGATAGGGAAGAGTCCACTCCTCTCAGTGGATCCTCCCAGCAGCCGGAAGCCAAAAGGCAAAGGGCAGACTCCCCAGAGGTAGAAGACATCACTAAAGATGTCTTGGACAGTGCAAGAAGAGACAGGGAGGGCAGTCAGCACACAGGTACAAGCTCCTTTCAGCAGGAGCAAGGTCTACAACTTGGTTTGGAGGTGTCCTCCTCTTCCCAGCAGAGCAAGAAGCCCAAGAGCACTAAGGCTTCTTTTAAACAAATAAAGGCTCAGAATGACCTGCTGAGGGTAGAGGTCTATAAACAATTTCTAGATGCAACACCAGCCCAAAAGGAAAGGCTAATGTCGGTATATGACATTCAAGAGGAGAAAATGATCCTCAGCCATTTCAAGCCTAAAGTGCCCCATCCAAAATCAGTAGCAGATTATGTGAAGACAAGGGTGGAGGTCCTAGCCAGAGACATACATCCCATGGACCAGATTGAACTCCACAAACAGACTGGAGAAATTCTCTATGCAACCTTGGTGGAGAAGGCAACCATGGCCCATGAACTGAAAGAGTCACTCAAAAATACCAACACTCAGTTGGATTTTGAGAGAATGTCCTCCCTAGCCAAAGATAACAGAATAAAGTCACTGGAGGACATTATTGTTGACCTAGGGCATGATCCTAAGGATCCAAAGGGTGTAAGGGCCCTTATGAAGAAAAAGGAGGATGACCTCAATGCCTTAAAAAAGAGGTTAAAGCCGCAGCCTACAGAGCATCCTCAGATAGCAGAGCTACAGAAAGAAAAGCAGATCGATGACCAGCTGGACCTCATAATGCAGCTAAACCAGAGGGTCCTTGACTTGGAGAAAGAGCTTGAAGGGACATTACAAGACAAACAGCGAGAATCCACATCCCAAGCTCCTCCAACAACTTCAACAATAGCAGAGGCAGCAGTGCCTCCCACAACAGAAGCAGCAGCAACAACAACAGCTCCGGGTGCCAGCACAAGTGTAGAAGAATTGACCAAGGCCATCAAGGCAATGGAGCTCCAGGCAAATGAAATAAAGAAGGCCAAGGAGAAGTTGGCAGAACTGGATGCCAAGTATGACAAGTCCAAAGTAACTGTAGCAGAGCAGGGCAGAGAAATAAAGGCCCTAAAAGAAAAGATAAAGGCCTTAGAGAAAGAGCTGAATCTAGAGACTGCCATGGCCGACATAAAGAGGATTCTATGGGCCAAAATTGGCCAATCCATCACTCAACAATGGAGGTCAATAAAAACAATACATGAGCAGATGGACTTGATGGGCCAAGCACAAGCAGAAATCCATAAGGCCAAAACATTACTGGGAGACAGGCCTGAACAGGCCAACAGAATGATAGACTTCCTAAACAGGCAAGAAAGGGAGGAATTGGCAGCTATAGGCATTCCCAGCAGAACAGAGGCTGTCCTCACTGCCAAGAAGGTACTAACTCTCAGGAACTATGTACAAACAGTGGAGAGGAAGTACTATGAGATACAAGCAGATGTGGAGGAATATAAAGTTAAGATGGCAGTGTTGCAAGCAAAAGGCCTACCCAGACTCCTGAGCGGTGCAGGAAGACTGATCTCCTGAGATCAATTTGCCAACATAATGGCAACCTATATTGAAAATCAGATCACCGCATCTGGCAGTTCATCTGAGAAAACAGGGCCTCCCACAGGACAGAGCTTATATGACAAACTTGAAGGCCTGTTCTTCATTGAGAATGAGGTGAATCATCTTTTTGAAACCCCTCCCAACTTTTATAGATATACAGAGGCCGAGGAAACCTTGATAAAGATGCGCAGACATCAAATGCCTAAGGAGGATTGGTGGCAAGCAATGCTTCAAATTCTGCCACGGTAGCCTCAGTTGTTCGGTCACTGCCAGCTCCAGCTCACTAAAAGACAAACAGCAGAAAAGGGTTAGCATTTAAAGCAGCTGAAAAATGACTCATCACATAGACAACGACAGCTAGCCCAAAGGATAAGAAAAAACGCAAGTTTTGGACAGCGCATCTCCAGCCGACTCTAACAGCCATAAAGTCCAATATCTTCTGACCATTTTTGAAAGCTGAGGAGCTTAAGAGTTATTGCAGCATTCACTCCCTCAGCTACTACGCTCCAAAGTTGGCTTATCATAAATAAGACATTTACTCATTCTCTGATATTTTACATGTAAATTTTGTATATATACTCCCCTTAGTAACGCATAAGGGGTTGGTAATTTTCACTCTAAGGCAAATGTATTGTACATTTTCAGAATTATCTAATACAAAGGGCTGGATTAGCTCAGTGATTTCCTGAAATATTTGATGTCTGGATGAAGCTACATGTGCTGATGCAGAATTCCTGTGATGTCTGATGAAATAACAAGTTTTTCTCAAACTCTGTTCTTGTTTTCTTATGTGTATCAAATCATACTCATGTTGCATTAAACTAGCAGTAAAGAAAAAGAATAGTGCAGGATTTTTTTTATCACACCTTGTACTCAATTTTTGCTGCTGTAAATGTTTGTCTTCAGGATTACTATGGACATGAATTCTTAATTGCTCATGTGTCTATGAATTCTATATGTATGAATGTTACCTAGAAATTCTTCATTGCTTCTAGAATAATATTCTCACTGTATTTCTTTAGCAGTTCACTGCAAGATTCTTAATTGCCTTGCATAAACTGGATACACCCCACTCCAATCACTATTATGAACGTTGTTCCTCAGACACTAATCTGGCTCTACAGCATCACTACAGTATCATACAGCACCTCAAACAACTAAAGAACCACTGACTCCATTGCCCAATGACATATAACATTCCAGTGAGAGCATACATATCTTGACTGAAACATTCTCCAACCAAATACAAAAACAAAAGTTTGAACATCATAGCTAGCCTAAAAAACTATCAGAACAGAGACAAATCATATAGAGAGAGCCCTCTCTGATTACAGTTTGGCTAGAAACTGTAATCCAAAGATTGGTTAGTGGTTACCCCGGCCGTATTCCCTTGGGAGTCATAGGGAACAACCTGGGTGTTAACATAATTAGCAATTCCACTAGGGATTCCTTAAGATTTTCTAATTACGGTATATCTCCTAAATCTACAGATGAAGTCTGAATAACAGCCAGGAAGCCTTCAGGACTGTTTCTGTTTACATTAACAGGTTCAGATAAAAGCTGCTTCAGTCAATCTTCATGTTAGCTTTAAGAAATATATAGCCATTCCAAAATCTTGCCTAGTCCTTACAGATACAAAAATATTCCAAAAAACAAACTCAAAAAGAAGTTCAGAAGCTGGCTCCTAAAAGGGAAACCAGACACACTAGGTCAAACCCTGACCCAAATCCACCAGCAGTTTTTGAAAATCCAAATACAATCCCCAAAGTAATTAGGAAACAGCAAAGGCAGGAAAATCCTACTGATTTGACTCCTGAGATAGCCCACCCTGAAACAGTTCCAACCCCAATCAAGGTTCTATTTAGGTCTACCCCTGTCTCCCCTAGTTCACCATCTACATCTCAAACCCCTCCTTTCACACCTTCATCCACTGCACATATTCCCTTGACCAATACTCTAGTGTCCACCTTTCCCACTACCCCTGTTGTACCCATCGTCCCTGTTTTCCCATTTTTCCCTATCAATCCCATAAACCCTGCAAACATGGCCAATAGGTATGCACCCTTGCAGTTACCTGCTAATGCTCCAGCTTTACCTCAAGACTATCAATCCAAGATCTTATATTTTGACTCCACTGGCCCTTTCACAGCTATTCAGCATGCCAAAAGGATGCAAGACCATTTTGAGAACTATGAAATCGATGATGACAGTGTGAGAATGAGGATTTTTGTTCAAAGCTTGACTAGGGATGTAAGAACTTGGTTTAGATCCCTGACTGTAAATACCATCACAACTCCTGATGAGCTTTATCAAGCCTTTACTAACAGATGGGAGAAGAAGAAAGATCCCTTGCACATACTTGGTGAATATGATACAATCAAAAGAGGCCCTCAAGAGACCGTTCTGGAGTATTGTGCTAGATTCAACAATGTATATAACGCAATCCCACAAAATTTAAGACCCCCTCCTGATTTAGCATTGTACAAATTCCCTGATGGTTTTGACCCTGACATGGCATATCAATTGAAGGAAAGAGCCCCTGAAACCCTTGAAGAGGCTCAAAAGGTTGTTGTCACAGTAGAGGCTAACCTGATTGCCAAAAGAAACAGGGCAAGATTGGAAAAGAGAACCACCTTCAAAGAAGAACCCTCAGCTTTTGATCAAAAATTGGATGCAATACTCACTGGTATGAAGAGATTGGGTGATAGAGTGGAATCTGTGGAGAGAAAGTCATCATGGGAAGCACCACAAAACAACCCTCCTAGGAATCCAAATTTTAGGAGAACTCAAAACCCAAACGTTGGCAAGGCCAGTGCTGACCAAGACATAAGACCCCCTTTCCAAGAAAACTATGCTGAAACTTCCACATCAAGTGAACCCAATGAAGATTCTCACATTAATTTAATGGGTCTGGATGGTGAAAGTCAAGTCTTTTTAACACAAGAAGACCATGAGGATGATGTAATCAAGCTGTTCCCAACCAAATCAGGTGAGTCATTTGACTTCAAACAAGGCTATGACACAGCTGTTTATGAAGTCCATAAACAATACAAGCTAAGGAGCAGAACTGTAAACGTAACACAGCCTGAAAAGATAAAAGATAATCAGCACCCCAAAAGAGCCATAGTTACACAGCCAAGTGACACAACCGATTCACTTGCAAAAGAAGTAACCATTGAAGAAATCACTGAACCAGTTTCTTCAAAACAGCAGCCTATGGCCACATCATCCTTGCAGCCTAATCCAAGTATTATTCCCCAAAAGATAAGCAACAAGTACAGGTCTCAAGCTCGAGATCAAGACAACAATCAAGAAGAAGACCTAGTGAACAAGGAAAACCTTTCATCCACAACACAAAGACTCAACCTGATAAACCTTTTGACTTAGAGGCTGAAATTGGGAAATTAAAGATAGCAATTCCTCTCTCGGAATTGGCCAAACACAGCATCTACAAACAACAAATCAGGAAATCCCTCCAACTTACTAGCAACAAAGATGATGTTAATGTGTTGGATGATACCCCAGAGCTACTTTTCGGCCCAGAGGTGGATGGAAAGACAGCAGTTGCAGGCATTTTACCTTTCTATGTCAGCCTGCATATTCATGACAAGATATTACACAATGCAATGTTTGACTCAGGTGCCTCTCACAACCTGATGCCCAAATCAGTCATGGAAAGACTAAATCTGGATATTACAAGACCATATAAGGACCTATTCTCATTTGACTCCAGCCAAGTTAAGTGTTTAGCTCTCATAAAAGATCTATGTGTGTCCCTTGTTCAGTACCCAAATAAAACAATTCTAATGGATGTTGTAGTTGCTGACATCCCACCCAAGTATGGGATGCTGTTATCAAGATCATGGGGGGCTAAACTTCAAGGTTCCCTGCAGTTAGACATGTCATATGCTACTATATCTATCTTTGGGCAACCAAAGAGATTATACAGAGAAACACTAATGAAATACATGGTCAGCAGTGAAGAAAAGCCTCAAAACTTTCCCATATATGCTGTCCATTCAGACATAGACTCATACATTCTCTTCAATAATAATACAACTCTCCCAAATAATGATGTTGAAACCAAGACACTCATACAAGAGGAGGACACTAATGAACAAACTGCTACCCAAGAAACAATGGTTCAACCATCATTAAGCCAAGCTGCTGCTCTAGAAGTCAGATTGATTCAATCAAGTGATAAAACTGTCTTAAAAGACAAACTAAATGAAAAATCAGAACTTCAACTTGCATTGCCAGCTCACAAAGAGGTCATTAAGTCTCCCTTAGGACAAGAGATCCTATGGTTCCTTGAATTTGATGGGTCAGTCAACAAATTAGGGGCAGGAGCTGGAGTTTGGATACATAATAAACAAGACAGTCATGCAGAAGGCCGAGCCTATAGACTGAATTTCAAGTGTACCAATAACATGGCAGAATATGAAGCTCTCTTACTAGGTCTCAAACTACTAAAATCTTTACAAGCCATAAAAGTGTCAATTCTAGGAGACTCAGACCTAGTTATCCAACAAGTAAAGGGAAATTTCATTACTAATGACAAAAGACTGAGATCTTATAGATCTGCTGCTGCTGAACTATTACAGTCCTTCACTGAATTTTAGATTACCAAGATTCCCAGAACCCATAATCTTCATGCTCATAGTTTGGCCACATTTGCAAGTACCTGCAAGCTGCCTTTTGAGCCCCATCATTGCTTCATGGCTGAGGTAAAACACAGACCTTCTATCCCAAACAATGTCAAGGACTGGCAAGTATTTGAAGATGATGCACAAATAAACAATTTCTTGACCTTGCAACAAGAATTTGCAGGACTAAATATTGACACTGAAAGAGCAAGTCAATCTCAAATACAGTTTGAACAGACTAACCACCCAATATCACCCAAAACAGCAAAACAAATGCTAAATCCAACCATTTTCAACAAGGAGAACATACAACAAATTCAACAAATCAGTTATGAAGAAATAGCTGCCACAGAGGCTGAAATCATAGAGCTGAAAGACAATTTTCTTCCAACAGGCCTAACTCCATTAGAGGATATCTTTGACTCAAATGACATCCCTAGAAAACCAAAAATGCAGCCCCTTAACTCCGCCATTGAAGAATGCAACATTGGAACTGTTGAGAAGCCCAAAATAATAAAATTGTCTGCATCCTTACCTCCTGATCAAAAACCCAAATACATTGACCTCTTCAAAGAATTTCAAGATGTCTTTGCATGGGGTTATGAGGATTTAAAATCCTATGACACCTCTGTTATCCAGCATACTATCCCTCTCAAGCCTAATCAAAAGCCATTCAAACAGAAATTGAGAAGGATCAATCCCATGCTTCTCCCTTCAATTGAAAAAGAGCTGCAAAAAATGTTTAAAGCTGGCATCATAGCACCAATCAGGTTCTCTGATTGGATTTCTAATTTGGTACCTACGAGAAAGAAAACTGGTGAGATAAGACTTTGTGTTGATCTCAGAAATCTAAATCAAGTGTCCCTAAAAGATAACTATGCCTTACCCAAGATGGATCACATTCTCCAAAGAGTGGTAGGTGCCTCAAGGATCTCACTACTTGATGGATTCTCAGGCTTTAATCAAATCCTAGTACACCCTGATGATCAGGACAAAACTGCATTTACGACCCCATGGGGAACTTTCAAATATGTGAAGATGCCTTTTGGATTGAAAAGTGCAGGGGCAACATTTCAAAGAGAAATGGATATTGCTTTTGCCAAGGAGATTCATGACTTTCTTGTCATTTATTTGGATGACCTGACACCTTTCTCAAAGTCTGACCAAGAACACTTGAAACATCTAAGGCAAATATTCTTAACATGCAGGAAATATGGAATTTCCTTGAATCCCAAGAAGTCCCTGTTTGGTTTGGAAGAAGGTAAGCTGTTAGGACATATCATTTCAAAGGATGGCATAAGAATTGACCCAGATAGAATACAAGCTATCTTGCAAATGCCTCACCCAAGAAATATCAAAGAATTGCAAGCATTCTTGGGGAAGATCAACTTCTTGAGACGGTTTATCCCAAACTTAGCAGAACTGATCAGATTATTAAATAACATGCTAAAGAAGGATTCAAAAGTGAAATGGATGGTTGAGGAAAATCAAGCCTTTGAAGGTATAAAATTGGCCCTTACCCAAACCCCAGTCCTAACAAATCCTCAATTTGACAGGGAATTTATCATATTTTCCTTTGCTTCCCAACACACAATTGCTGCTGTCTTGTTACAGAAAGATGACCAAGGAAACGAGAAACCCATTGCTTTCTTTAGTAGAGCTCTTAGAGATGCTCCCCTAAAATACCAAATCATGGAGAAACAAGCTTATGCTTTGGTCAAAGCTATCAAAGACTTTAGGATTTACATCCTCTATTCACATGTGATAGCTTATGTACCAAGTCCCATAGTGAAAGACATTCTCACCCAAGAAAACTTAGAGGGTAGAAGAGGAAAGTGGATTGCCAACATTTTGGAATTTGATATTGAGATAAAACCTACAAAACTAATAAAAGGGCAAGGCTTGGCCAAATTAATGACAGAAGCAAACTTCCAAGCCTTAGACATAAATCAGCTGGACAATGAACCGGAGCTGGCGACTCCAAAGATCAATGTAGCCTTTGAACAATCCCCCTGGTACTCTGATATATGTTATGTATTGCAAAACCTGTGTGCTCCCCCAGGATTGTCCAGAACTAAATGTAGGTTCTTAAAAATGAAATCTTCAAGATTTTGTGTTATGGAAGGCAATTTGCTTTGGAAAAACCATGAAGGGATATTGCTAAACTGCTTAATTGAGAATGAGACTAACAATATCATGAAAGAATTTCATGCAGGTGACTGTGGTGGACACTTGTATTGGAAGTCCACTGTGGATAAAATACTGAGGGCTGGTTACTATTGGCCCACCTTGTTCTCTGATGTTAAAAAGTTTACTACATCATGTCATCAGTGTCAAGTGTTTGAGGGTAAAAGAAAGTTACTACCACTTCCTTTGAGGCCTATTGCAACAGAGAGACCTTTTCAACAATGGGGCTTGGATTTCATTGGGGAAATTCATCCCTCATCCTCAGGCCAACACAGATGGATCCTAACAGCTACAGACTACTTCACCAAGTGGATTGAAGCTGTTCCATGCAGACAAGCAAATGATTCCACAATCATTCAGTTTTTAGAGAATAACATATTGTCTAGATTTGGTTGTCCTGACAAAATAATAACAGATAATGTTGCTGCTTTCATATCTAAGAAGATGGTGAATTTTTGCCACAAATTTCACATAACCTTGGGCCATTCTACTGCATATTATCCCCAAGGTAATGGCCTTGCTGAATCATCAAATAAAAGCCTGGTAAACATTATAAAGAAGGGGTTAGAAGAAAATAAAAATAATTGGCATAAGAAGCTTGTCAATGCCTTATGGGCAGATAGACTAACAACCAAGAGATCAATTGGGGTCAGCCCATATGAGTTGGTTTATGGATTAGAAGCCAAATTCCCTTCATCACTAGGAGTTCCTGTTATGAAACTTCTTCAAGAAAGTCAAGATGAACCAAATGATATGCAAAGAAGGATCAATCAAATAATATGTTTACAGCAAACTAGAGATCAAGTCTACAACAGAGTTCAAGTTTTATAAGAAAAATTAAAGAAGGCCTTTGACAGAAGGACCAAGGCAGAAGATTTCGACATTGGTGACAAGGTCCTCAAGTGGGATTCAAGAAGGGAAGATAAAGGAAAACATGGAAAATTTGATTCCCTTTGGGGAGGACCATTTGCTGTCCAAGCAGTACAAGGAAACAATACTTATTTCCTTAAAAGTCTTAATGAAACTGATTTGGATGAAGGTCCTGTGAATGGCAGGATGCTGAAGCACTATTTTGACTACTACCCATAAGTGTAGCCTGAGTTTCCCTTGTACATATTCAAGTGTATATATTACTGTCTGTAGGATGTAAAAATGCAGTTTCTCAAGTTTTATTAACTATCAGCAAAAGGCAAATAGGATCAGAGATCTACCAAGATGGGAAGAGCACAATTTTGGCATTTTAAAGCAGCATACTTCAAGTGTGGGTGAAAGCAGTCAAAGGCCAAGGCATTCTGACCTGCTGTTCTTGGTCTTTCAAATGAAAAACCATCCCCATGTGGAGCCACTGTTAGCTACCTATACCAATAGGTTTCATATTTCATGATTGGCAAAGAAAGTTCCAAATATGCTCTGCTTTGATGATGCAAAGATCCCATATTTCCAAGAGAAGACAAGGTGTGTATATAGCTTGATGTGTACTCAATTTTGATGGATGGTCCAACAGCCTAAGCTGGATCATGCCAACGTTTTAAATTTTCAGTTGTAGAATAGAGAAAGAAGTCTGTCCAAACTGTTTAATCTTGGCAGACAAAGTAGCTACTAGGTAGAGAAATAAGGTTCCCAACTGCTTAATCTAGGACCTTGGAAGCAATAAGGATAGCCTTAGATAGAGGATCAAAAGGGAAAAAGCCAAAGAAAAGAAAAGGCAAATAAGGGTCTGCAAGTCTAAGTGCACCCTCCATGAAGAAACAAAAAATGCTAGGCAAATACATGGGTAGGCAGTTGAGGTTGCAGAAGTGTCATTCCTTTCTAGTTGAGTGTTTGATAAACTGTTTACAAAGGAATAACAGTGGATTGAGAAGGTCCTCTTCTCCATTATGATGCAGCAAAGCAATGGAGCATGTCTAACTTCCCAGTTTCCCCTTTCACTCTCATTACTAACATCCCCTCATCAGTTGAGATTCATGGAAGAATTTGAGGTTTCATGGTGGTTCTTATTCCTTTATAAGCCACATTTCTTGTCTAAAATTCTTTTCATTTTGATCTACTCCCTAAGCTAAGTTATCTTCACATAAACTTAGTGATTTCATCCCTCATCCACTTCTTCCATCCATATTAACCCTTAACTTCTATTATCTAAAGTCCCTTATGTTTCCCTTCCCCCTACTATTATAAACACCAAGGTGTATATATCCCCCAGCATTGTATAAATATCCTCCCCTTAGCACTATAGCTAAATAAGTTAGTTAAGGGAGACATTAGTCCATCAGGGACTATGGTCAACCCTGTCATGGGATTGCTCTGACCTCTGGTTGGAGTAATAACCACCCCCTAAGCCATCCCCTCACCTCTGCCCAAGTAATTCCACAAAAACCCCTTCCCTTTGCTTAAAATCCACTTATTAACCCTATTCCCCCCCGCATATTAACCCCTACCCCCAAAAAACCCACAAATAACCCTAAACCTAAGGTTCTCCGCCCATATTATTAAATCGAATATTTTAATATGCTGGCGGGACCCCCCCCCCAACCTGCGCGATCCGTCGGAAGGCCCGCCAGCCGTCGATCGTCTACCACCCATGATCCAACGGTGGGTGGCTATTTTTAGATCTGGAGCTGCCAACCTTTAGCGTCCGGGGAACCGTGGTTTTCCGCCCGTACATGGGACGCGTGGCAGGCGGCCGGGTTGTTCGGAGCCCCCCTCCCCGATACCGCCTTTGCCCAAAGGTGGTGCGGGGAAACCGCTTACCACCTTCCCCGTTACCACCTCCCCCTTATGTCATCCATACGTCATCATGACGTAGCACCATCTCCCGCCCCCGCGCCGCGTGGCCCTCCACGTAGCCCTGCCACCTTATCCACCCACCACCGTGTCCTGCCACCCTGGCCTACACCTCAATAGCCACGTCACCCTCTGTACCCGGGCCCGCCATGACGTCATGCTGACGTCATCGGCGGAAAGGCGCCAATTAACTATTTTTTTTCCGAATTTGTCGTTAAAGTGACGGTTTGGGCCATTTTTATGTCATTTTCGTGCAAAAGAAGACATAGCCGTTGCAGCTGGTTCACTGCCAAAGCGCCTCCGGACCTCCAAATTCAAATTTGCAACCGTACCAACTCATCAATTCAGCCTTCACAGTTCGGCCCGCAGGCTTTCTAGGCGTTTCTATCCAGGTATTCACCGTAATTCCCCATTTTCGCCCATGCATACCATTTATCTGTAAATTCACCATTAAAACACCTATCAAATTCCACAATTAAGCATAGTCTGCTACCTAAAAGTGAGCTAAGCTAACCTGCTTACCCCCAGCTGAAACAGTCAGTTCACGGGCCAAAGCTATGAATTCATACTCGAGGTGCCCGACATTGTTCCCTTTTGCCGGGTGTAGACCAGCAGCAGTTTTTCACCTAACTAATCCCGCATGCCCTCTGCATTTTACCCCTAGCAATTCACAATCCCTGTGAATTTACCAAAAAAGCTGCAGAAACAAGCCTGCCTTTTCAACTGTGAACAAGAGCTCAGACAGTGTCTACAGTGAGCCTATCAATTAAGCTCTAAGGAACCCTGCAACCCATTGCACTCACCTCTGTTAAAATCAGCCTGCATAATGGCTGCTCCTGCACCATCAGCCCTCAGTGTTGCTCCACTAAATCCACCAAACAAAGACCTGGAGTCCTTGCCTCTTGCTGACAGAGATTATCTCATTGAAGACTTTGTGGGTAACAGGGACTTCTTGCAGACCTACAGGCAGTTAAGAGAGGACTATTTAAATGGCAAGGACACATATGGGATATGGGAATCAAATCTCCCACACTACTGTCTCCCTTCTGTCAATGTATTTCCTGAGGTCATTCGCCTTTGTGCTGAAAACTATGATGTGCAGCAAAGAGCTATTAAGTCTCCATCTGGGAGCATCCTCTTTCACATCAATCCTGAAACCATCAACAAGATGCTCCACTTTGATCAAACTGAGCTGCTGTTCCCATTTTCCATGAATTATCTGTTGGACACTGGTGCCAAGATGACTAGTGAGGAGATTCAGAAGGTCACCAGGACATTTATGAGACCTGAATGCCAGCCTGCAGGGCCACCTCCCTACTTGGATGTCTTTTTCACTGAGGTAGGCAGACTGTTGCTAGACATGATTGCTTATGTGTTGGGGTATAGAACCAGTGAGCATGTGGATCAAACCATGCTGGTATTGCTGGCTGTTTACAGCCCAGGCCAACCCCCTGCCCGCAAATATAACTTTGCCAAGTTCATAGCTAACAAGATTCATGATCAGTTGAGCAAAGTGGACAGACAGGGTGTCTTCAAGTACTCGGCCTATATTTATCATCTTTTCATGTACTATCGGTCCGAAGTCTTTCCTTGCTACATCAAAAAGCTAGATTATAGAGGGGAGAGAAGATCTGTGATCTTCTGGACATCTGTCTATCACAAAGTCCCAAATTCACCCTATTCTTATTGTGAATTTATTGACCAATTTGTATACCCTGTCTCTTGCCTATTGATGAGGTCCCCTCCTCCCAGAATATCAACTGAGATACAGAAAGCCCTGCAGCTTTCCAAGAAGTATAAAATAGGTGACTGGTACCTATATGAGGATCACACAGTCATCAGAGTCTATGGCTGTGAGCTCTGTCCATACAGACTCCCAAAGTATGTGCCTATGAGGATATTTGCCTTGGAATATTATAGGCAGCTGATTCAGTCTGACCTCACCCACTTCCACAGCTCCAGAAAGAAAGCCCATCTCAAGTTCAAACATCACTTGGGCCCCTTCATCATGAACAAGAAAGAAGGATGGGAAGATGCTGACCTCATCCTCAAAGACAAATACAAGTTGTCATATAGTTTTTGGTGGGTTCCTTATGACCCTGAAGGCTTCATCACTGCTAGGAGAGTCAAATACAGGCTAATAGGCTATAAGCATTGTCAATACCCACACATTGAAAGATATGCCAACTAGCAAGAATGGCAGCAGGGTACTCTAGTTGAAAAACTAACTGAAGAAGAGACAATGCTAAAGAATGTAAAGGAGCTTGAAAAAACTATTGACCTAGACTTTGTGCAGCAGGTACCCTTCAAACGGCCTCACTCAGCAGGAGAAGGGACCTCGGCCACAAGGACTGCACCAGCCACACAGGCACCCTCCACAGCAGCACTAGCTACAGATAAAGGGAAAGGCATAATGGGTGCTGATGAAGAAACCGTGAAAGAAAAGCCTGCCCCTTCAGGTGGGCAGCAACCAGGGCAGCAACTAGAGCAGCAACAAGAACAGCAGCAAGGGCAAACTGTCCTTCCACAGACTGAGCTACCAGCAGCTCCAGCAATGCAAATTCCACCCCCACAAACTGAGCCATTGACTGCCCCAATTTTACAGACCCCAGCACATGAGGAAAGGGGTACAAAAAGAGATAGAGAAGAGTCCACTCCTCTCAGTGGATCCTCCCAGCAGCCGGAAGCCAAAAGGCAAAGGGCAGACTCCCCAGAGGTAGAAGACATCACTGAAGATGTCTTGGACAGTGCAAGAAGAGATAGGGAGGGCAGTCAGCACACAGGTACAAGCTCCTTTCAGCAGGAGCAAGGTCTACAACTTGGTTTGGAGGTGTCCTCCTCTTCCCAGCAGAGCAAGAAGCCCAAGAGCACTAAGGCTTCTTTCAAACAAATAAAGGCTCAGAATGACCTGCTGAGGGTAGAGGTCTATAAACAATTTCTAGGTGCAACACCAGCCCAAAAGGAAAGGCTAATGTCGGTATATGACATTCAAGAGGAGAAAATGATCCTCAGCCATTTCAAGCCTAAAGTGCCCCATCCAAAATCAGCAGCAGATTATGTGAAGACAAGGGTGAAGGTCCTAGCCAGAGACATACATCCCATGGACCAGATTGAACTCCACAAACAGACTGGAGAAATGCTCTATGCAACCTTGGTGGAGAAGGCAACCATGGCCCATGAACTGAAAGAGTCACTCAAAAATACCAACACTCAGTTGGATTTTGAGAGAATGTCCTCCCTAGCCAAAGATAACAGAATAAAGTCACTGGAGGACATTATTGTTGACCTAGGGCATGATCCTAAGGATCCAAAGGGTGTAAGGGCCCTTATGAAGAAAAAGGAGGATGACCTCAATGCCTTAAAAAAGAGGTTAAAGCTGCAGCCTACAGAGCATCCTCAGACAGCAGAGCTACAGAAAGAAAAGCAGATCGATGACCAGCTGGACCTCATAATGCAGCTAAACCAGAGGGTCCTTGACTTGGAGAAAGAGCTTGAAGGGACATTAGAAGACAAACAGCGAGAATCCACATCCCAAGCTCCTCCAACAACTTCAACAACAGCAGAGGCAACAGTGCCTCCCACAACAGAAGCAGCAGCAACAACAACAGCTCCGGGTGCCAGCACAAGTGTAGAAGAATTGACCAAGGCCATCAAAGCAATGGAACTCCAGGAAAATGAAATAAATAAGGCCAAGGAGAAGTTGGCAGAACCGGATGCCAAGTATGACAAGTCCAAAGTAACTGTAGCAGAGCAGGGCAGAGAAATAAAGGCCCTAAAAGAAAAGATAAAGGCCTTGGAGAAAGAGCTGAATCTAGAGACTGCCATGGCCGACATAAAGAGGATTCTATGGGCCAAAATTGGCCAATCCATCACTCAACAATGGAGGTCAATAAAAACAATACATGAGCAGATGGACTTGATGGGCCAAGCACAAGCAGAAATCCATAAGGCCAAAACATTACTGGGAGACAGGCCTGAACAGGCCAACAGAATGATAGACTTCCTAAACAAGAAAGAAAGGGAGGAATTGGCAGCTATAGGCATTCCCAGCAGAACAGAGGCTTTCCTCACTGCCAAGAAGGTACTAACTCTCAGGAACTATGTACAAACTGTGGAGAGGAAGTGCTATGAGATACAAACAGATGTGGAGGAATATAAAGTTAAGATGGCAGTGCTGCAAGCAAAAGGCCTGCCCAGCCTCCTGAGCGGTGCAGGAAGATTGATCTCCCGAGATCAATTTGCCAACAGAATGGCAACCTATATTGAAAATCAGATCACCGCATCTGGCAGTTCATCTGAGCAAACAGGGCCTCCCACAGGACAGAGCTTATATGACAAACTTGAAGGCCTGTTCTTCATTGAGAATGAGGTGAATCATCTTTTTGAAACCCCTCCCAAATTTTATAGATATACAGAGGCCGAGGAAACCTTGATAAAGATGCGCAGACATCAAATGCCTAAGGAGGATTGGTGGCAAGCAATGCTTCAAATTCTGCTACGGTAGCCTCAGTTGTTCGGTCACTGCCAGCTCCAGCTCACTAAAAGACAAACAGCAGAAAAGGGTTAGCATTTAAAGCAGCTGAAAAATGACTCATCACATAGACAACGACAGATAGCCTAAAGGATAAGAAAAAATGCATGTTTTGGACAGCGCATCTCCAGCCGACTCTAACAGCCATAAAGTCCAATATCTTCTGACCATTTTTGACAGCTGAGGAACTCAAGAGTTATTGCAGCATTCACTCCCTCAGCTACTACGCTCCAAAGTTGGCTTATCATAAATAAGACATTTACTCATTCTCTGATATTTTACATGTAAATTTTGTATATATACTCCCCTTAGTAACGCATAAGGGGTTGGTAATTTTCACTCTAAGGCAAATGTATTGTACATCTTCAGAATTATCTAATACAAAGGGCTGGATTAGCTCAGATATTTCCTGAAATATTTGATGTCTGGATGAAGCTACATGTGCTGATGCAGAACTCCTGTGATGTCTGATGAAATAAAAAGTTTTTCTCAAACTCTGTTCTTGTTTTCTTATGTGTATCAAATCATACTCATGTTGCACTAAACTAGCAGTAAAGAAAAAGAATAGTGCAGGATTTGTTTTATCACACCTTGTACAAAATTTTTGCTGCTGTAAATGTTTATCTTCAGGATTACTATGGACATGAATTCTTAATTGCTCATGTGTCTATGAATTCTATATGTATGAATGTTACCTAGAAATTCTCCATTGCTTCTAGAATAATACTCTCACTGTATTTCCTTTGCAGTTCACTGCAAGATTCTTAATTGCCTTGCATAAACTGGATACACCCCACTCCAATCACTATAATGATCGTTGTTCCTCAGACACTAATCTGGCTCTGCAGCATCACTACAGTATCATACAACACCTCAAACAACTAAAGGACCACTGACTCCATTGCCCAATGACATATAACATTCCAGTGAGAGCATACATATCTTGACTGAAACATTCTCCAACCAAATACAAAAACAAAAGTTTGAACATCATAGCTAGCCTAAAAAACTATCAGAACAGAGACAAATCATATAGAGAGAGCCCTCTCTGATTACAGTTTGGCTAGAAACTGTAATCCAAAGATTGGTTAGTGGTTACCCCATTCGTATTCCCTTGGGAGTCATAGGGAGCAACCTGGGTGTTAACACTGCCAAGGGGCATTCCCAGCAGGATTCATGCTAATTTCCCCAGCAAGATTTATGTTAATTTTCCTACCAGGGTAGCTCAGATTAGGATTTGTGTAAATCTAGGTAGTAGTTAGATTCTTTGCCCATAAATTGTACAATCCTCTTGGGAATTTGACCCAGCTCCTGGCGAGGAATGCGCATTTTTCCCAAGGAATTGAGAAACTACATGCATGAATAGTCCTGTTGACTAGTTCCATTCGAGACCAAGGAGACTTGACTTGCATGTATGCATGACTTACTCTTCTCGAAATAGCAAGGGACCACATGCAAAGGGCATCCCATGATTCAGGGAGCTATTTTTAGAAGTCAATGGTTACATGCAAAGTTGTTTTAGAAGTTTCCCTCTAGGTGTCACTTTTTCCTATATTTATCGCATGCACATCATGAGACAAAACTTATTTATGCGATGCATCAGAGTTCATTCATTCACATCGATCTTGGAGCTTTGACATCCCACATCACATTCATGACTCTTCGACACATTTGGCTTAGCTATTCATGGGCAAGTGGCCTCAATTTGTCCTTTTCAACATTTCTATTGTTTTTTCTGTATTCACTTGTGTGAGTGTTGTTTGCTTGATTTCTTTAAATGATTGATATCATTTACATGTATACTAGCTTGTACTAGGACTGTTTCTATTTTTGTTGATATCTCACTACTGTGACATGCATGAAACTGTTTTCCATGGACATTCGCCCAATTGGGCAACTGCCTCACCTACATGCATGTTGATCTGTTTGTTGAATCTTTCATTCATGTTTTGCATGCACTGTCAATCACTTCTGCTATCACTTAGAGTCACCATGCATGCACTGTCTTAGTTTCTTTTAGTTGTCCATTAGCGAGTTGGGCCAACCTTGGCCTGGACTCTGCGTTCACCAAAGCTACATTATGAAATTTGGGGAAGGAAGACTCATCTTCCTCTCCATAAGTGCGCATTCTTGCCCAACATTGGCCTTCGGGAGTATTTTGTGCATTTTTGGAGGACAGTGGCTACTTGGCCCAAGAAATTACTCAAATCTGTCCTTAGGCTAGCAGTCCTTCCCAGCTGGAATTACACATTGTGCAATCCCAACAGCCCGTTCGCTAATTGGATTGTGAATTTCATAGATCCAGGAGCTAGTCCTTCCTCCGAGATAGCCCAGACTACATTTTACATAGTTCTAGTAGCTAGTCACCCAGCCTCTGAGCAAAATTTGCACTATCTTGCTTATCAGTTTCCTAGGCATCTGCTGTGTCCTTCCCGAGATTTGGTTTGTTTCCACTAACATATTTCTTGCCATGCATGCTGCTTGTTTCTAGATTTTTTAGGTTTTCATCTGTCCCAATGGCTTCCAAGGGAACAGGATCATAGGACACTGATGGAGCTATAACTGGAGCAACAGTTGAGCAGGTGTCCTCTAGTCTACCAATCTATAAAGATATGAACTTGTACCTATATAAGGACATCAAACTGAAGTGGCAAGATGTTAATGAAACATTCACAGACACTTTTGTGGAAGACCTCCAAGAGCGTTAGGTTTGCATGAACATTCACAAGTCTGGCTTCTACCAGATTGTATGTAGATACCTCATGCTCCCATGCACGGACATGATTCACTAGATCGTGTCTCACACTAATCCCAAGACGATGACCTTGAGCAGTTTCAGTGGGGAAAAGCTTGCAACCTTCTAGGGATGAGGTTATGATGAGATGTATCATATGTTAGAGCATATGACTGTCATTCAGCTTGCCCAATAGCAGAGCTAACTCCAAAGACATTCTGAAAGATTGGGTAAAGGAGCCAACTTGTTTCAAGATGACACCTAACCAGATCTACAAGACAAAGATATTGAGCAAGACGTACCAATACTTGATCATATTCACATGTTGACTGAGTGGCTAAGCAAGCACTGAAACCTTTCCTCAGAGTTGGGTTATCGCATTGGACCAACTGGCTATAGAAGGTAGAACATGCAACTGGTCTGGCATACTGGCTCATCAGCTGAAGAAACAAGTCACGAGGGCTCAACAATCACTTGAGGGTATGAAAGCGGAGTTTTACATGTCTAGCTACATCCTAGATGCAGTTTGTGCCTAACATGATTTCCTAGACTTGGAGTGGGCATGGTCATCGGCGGAGATTGTTGTAACACATGTTTCAAGCTGTTGTCTAAATGTAGCTTCATGGGAGTAATCATACGGTTGTTTGACCATTTTTTCACCCCAATATACAGGATGATATTCGAATAGGATCCACTGTGCATATCAAAGAAAGCAATAGAGTTTTTGTTAGGCATTGCAAATTGGTATACCTCACCGTTCGTCACTTTTGTCCAAATGTTCAGTGCGTAGAAGCCTCCACATATTCTGCCAAACTTTTACTTGGACGTACTTGTCATGTGCAAAGTAGCATATTGTATCTCAGCAGGATTGATAGCTAGATTGTAGTAGAAGAAGAAGGCAACTTGGCCCACTCTTCCATTGGATTAGGTTATAGAGATCTAAAGTATCAAGGAAGGAGATGTTGAGGAAGAACAGATGAAGAAGTACCCATTCGACCTTCAAAGCTTCAACATGTATGACCCACATTGCATTTTGAAGGATGATTGCATGAGAGTTTAGTTCAAATGGATCCATGGGGCATTTCATTGGGCCAAGGAAGACTCATGGAGGTATTGTTACAATTCATCTAGACCCAATGAACAGGTCGGCTTCGCTGTAGAATGGGTAGCAAGGAAGCATGAAGCAGCACCATGAGAGAACCAATAGTAGCAGCAGTAGAGGCAGGAGAGCCAAGCATGGAGGAGGAGAAAAGCTATAAGATTCAAGTAGATCCACTTGTATAACAAGAAGTTATTGCTATTCGAGTGAAGAGGTAGCAGCGCAAAAAGCACATCGAGAGAAGGTAAAGGGATAAGAAGAGAATGGAAGAAGCATAGAAGCAGTTGCATGAGCTGAGGGAGCAGCTCCGGAAAGAACAAGGATTGTGCCAATAGTAGAAGGAAGCGTAATAGTAATAGATACAATAGGGGGTGCATCATGTATAGACAGATGAAGCAGCATTCGTACAAGTAGTTGATTCATATGAATAGCTAGCATCAGGCAAATAGGATGAACCATCGCAGGGGCAAGACTTTTCTCATGAGATAGAATAGGTGCTTGAATAGTTGGATGCAGACATGGAGTAGTAGGAGTTGGAACAGGACACCGACATCATGCCTCACCAAAAAGTGGTTGACTCACCCACTTCATTGCATCCGGATGATGAGAAAGTATTAAATGAATAAGGAAGCACTAAGATCCTTGGTGGTCCACTGGAAGCAAGGATGCACAACATCTCCTTTACTAAATCTCATCACAGAGTTGTGCAGTCTCACAGAGTACTGGGTCCGGAGGACCAAACATCTCCCGGGCAAGTTGAAGAACAAGTGATCGTCACTGATGTGCACAAGAATCTAGCTACTTTGTCCGAGGCAACTAGAGTGTATGTTGAAACTACTAACTCAACTATCCACTTCCTTATAGTTGAGAATGATCAAATGACAAAGGAATTACATGTGGCCAAGAAAGGAGGAGAGTTGGTGACAATGTCCACCAGAGCCGAACTGAAGAAGGAAATACTAGATGAAGTATCGTCCCTTGACACAATTATGCAAGCATTGTACTCCAAGTTTGGTGTCGTGCACAAAGCAGTCGTCCATCTTCACGGATGGTAATAGCGATGTACAAGAAGAGCACACATATTGAAGAACATACATTCTATTATTGATTACATGCAAGCATGGATGATGAAGAACAAGGGAACCCCAATTCACTTGCCAAAGATAATGAGGGCCAATGTAGTCGAGCTGCAAGCACGTAACTAGAGTGAGATCCAAAACTATGAGGACCTACCATGACTCATCACTAGCATACAGGCTTCCCATGCATGAGTATTGAAGAGCACGGATGTTTTGGTGCACACACATGTGATCTCATCACTTGGGACACTCAACCAGGCGAAGACAAAGAAGCAAATCTGACAGGAGCTAGACTCATACTTTGATGAGTTGATGCGCACTGCCACCATCCCAAACCTTTCTATCAATGCAGACATCATGTGCAAGTATGTTTCTGGTCTATCCACATTGAAGAAAATGATGCACATGCTTTTAGAAGAGTTGGACAAAGGAGCCAGAGAAGTGTACCCGAATTCTATCGAGGAAAAATTCGGGTTTTAGACAGATGTCACAGCGGAACATATAGACACTATTAAGGACTACCAATCTTGGCATCAATATGTTACTGTTGATCAACATGATGATATCAAGTAGTTGGGCTTCTATAGTTGTCTAAGCCAAAATGATGTGTAGTATGTCTTGTTCAAGTCGTTGTTCACATGGGTACATGTGCATTATAATGTTGAGGCATGCCAACTGTAAGTAGAGTCTCAATATGTTGAAAATATCAACAATAAATGCCAAAAATAGAAGTGCTAAAAATAGCACTGCTATGAATAGTAGTTTGGGTACCAACGTTGGAGTTAGCAACAAGGAATGAAAAATGGAAATGCTAAAAATAACATTGCTATAAATAACATTTTGGGATGGATTCCAATTTTAGTTAGTCCCTAAACTATAACTGAGAAGTAAAATTCGAATTTGATCTAACCATCCGTTTGAAAAATAATTAATTAATTCACCATGAATTAATTGGTTGTGAAAAATCAAACATGAAGTCTATGTGAGGACGTGCAATAGTTTCTCCATTGATTGAGGAATTTATCCATCAGTTAAAGAGATTAGGATGAGTTGTAATATTGAGCTGTAATTAGTTGGCCCAGTTAACTGAGTCAAGTCTAGTAAGATTAATTCAAACAGTTTGTTGAATTAATTGTGAGTTAGTTAATGCATGCTTGCATATAACTGCTGCACTTCAGATAACTGAATATTCCCTCATAAATAACTTATGCATGTCAGTTTAGACAAAGACCCAGTTGAGATCAGATGGAGAGAGAATGTACTATCAGTTGGAGGATTTTTCCTATAAAGGAAACTCATCCATGCAGAAGGAATTATCTCCTTTAGGTTTGTGCAGTTATTTTTGAGCTAAGTGAGCAATGTGGGGTGGGAATTCACACTTGTGGAAGCACTGGACCCCAGGAAAAACTACGCAAGGAAATAGGAGCCTTGGAGGGCAGAGGAGAAGGTTTGTGAGAAGCCTTTGACTATCTATGAGTAGCAGAGGGATTGCAGAGAGAAGGATAGCTTGTGAGTTGATTCTTTTTCTAATACTAACTATTCTTCTTCTTGTATGATAATACAGAGTTGGCATTTTAGGTTGAGGCTTTCCCCAGGTTATTTCTTCTATGTTATGTGTGATTGGTTTCTCCTTATTAGTTATATGTGTTCTATTGATCTTGCTCATATTGAATTAAGCTTCTGCATAATTGTTTGTAGAAGTAGATCAAGTATTTTGCTTTAGTATATTGCATTATCAAGTGATCTACAGGGGAATTTCTACATGGTATTGGAACAAAGGTAATCAAGGGAGAAAAACATATAGGAAGGGATAAGTTCAAACATTTTGATTTGTGAATATAGAAATTGAGTTCTTATCACGTCTCTATTTCAGCTATGGCATTCAACGGTTTATGACTCGAATATGCCCTTGATGGCAGGTCGAATTATATAGCCTGGAAGGATTTCATGGAAGCAGTATTAGAGGATAACGCTCTAAAGGACTTCATTGATAAATAATTCCCCAAGCCGATTGATGTTACTGAATTGGTGAAATGGAAGAAATGTGTGGCTAGAGCAAGGAGAATCCTTTTGGAGGAAGTTCAAGACCACATAGTCTTGAGTCTCCATGGGATGGAGACATCATTTTCGATGTGGAAAATATTGAAAGATCTATATCAAAATAGAAATGATCAGCAGAAGCTCGCGCTGAAAGACAAGCTTTGGAAAATAAAGTGTGAAAAGGGCAACACGATCTCTACATATCTAAATAAGCTCACCACCTGCAGGGATGAGCTTGGAAGTGTAGGGATCAGTACAGCTGATGTTGACATGGTGAGTCTCACTCTTCTTGGTCTTCCTAAGCACTAGCATAACTACAAAGACTCAGTTAATGGAAGAGAAAAAATACCAGAATGGGAATGAATTTGGTTGGATCTGATGCAGGAGGTGATAAGAAAAAGCACCAGAGATGGTTCTTCATCCAAGGAGGATGAAGAAAATTGTACCTTAGTGAATAAGGTGAAGAAGGGAAGGAGAAGGATTCTCATTCCAAATCCTGTTCTTCCCATGGTGGGAAGAATTTTGACAAATCGAAAGTGTGATGCATTCATTGTCATGAGGTGGGCCATTTTGCTACAAATTCTTCACTAAGGAAATCCAAGATGGGATCCAAGGAACGATCTGAAGGTGAGGAATTAGCCTGATAGTTTGAGTTTGATTTCACTCTCTTTTCATCCATGGTTTCATCCATGGTGGGATGTGGTTGGTTTCTTGATAGTGGAGCTTCTTTCCACATGACTGGCGATAAGAGCTTGCTTAGTAACTTGGAGGAGAAAGATCTCTAGATGCTCATAGCAATGGGTAATGATGAAATGTATAGTGTCTTAGGTGTAGGAATAATTGTTTTTTAGAGGGAGCATGGATCTCACATTACCTTGACCGAAGTAAGGTATGTACCAGGACTGAAGAGAAATTTGGTGTCAATTGTAATGCTAGAAGACAAAGGCTATGATGTAGTCTTCAGTAAGGGAAGGGTTTTTCTTTGACACATCACCACAAGACAAGTGAAGAAGATCGGTTCAAGAGTCAAGAACCTATATTCTATTGAGGTTCAAGATGCATTCAAAGCATTGAGGAGCAAGGAAACTAATGGAGACTTAGTGGTTGAGAGGGAAATTACATTACCTCTCAACATGCAGTGCCAGAAGAAGTCTTAGACAATTGTGGAGGAGCCATGGTTGGTGAAGCAACTTCAGGAGGTTGTGGAGCACCCACAACTAGAGAAGCTGAGAGGAGATCAAGTAGAGACATCTACTCATGAAGAGACCTCCAATAGGGGGAATTTCAAGCTAGGTGGGTAGAGGGATCACATGCATCCATACCTCCAGGAATGAGGTGGGGCGATGTGGAGTGATAGTTCAAGAAAGCTAGAATAGGGGCAAGATCATTAAGGTACCCAACCTCTTTGATTAGACCTTGCTATGGGAGCCTCAATGGGGAGTAGTAGGAATGGCTAAGTGGGTAGAGACAGATGTGGATGGAGCGATAGAGAGAGCTACAGTGGACGAATCCCAAGACAGTGCAGAGCTAGCAAGTTGTAGCAATGCGAGAGGCACAGGAGTGGTGCACCAGTGTAGGATCGAATAGAGAGGTGTCCAACGGTGCAAGATGCATGGAGTGTTGTAGTAGATCAGAGGTCATAAAGGGAGCACTTGTCAGCAACAGATGGAGCTTCAGCATTAGAGTATGTTTCTAGCCCAACAGGAAGGTCAGTTGGGAGTTTTTTTGTTTCTAGAGTTGCTGGAGCAATAACACTTGGGAGAAGTGTTGCATGCAGAACATTCCAAAGGTACAAGATCCACTTCGAGTTGAATGTCTTTCTTGTCGAGAGGGAGTGTTGAAAATAGCAACAAGAAATGTTAAGAATAGAAGTGCTAAAAATAGCACTACTATAAATAGTAGTTTGGGTACGAGTGTTGGGCTTAGCAACAAGGAATAAAAAATGGAAGCGCTAAAAGTAGAATTTCTATAAATAGCATTTCGAGATGGATTCCAATCTTAGTTAGTCCCTGCACTAAAATTGAGAAGTAAGATTGAATTTGATCTTACCATCTGTTTGAAAAATAGTTAATTAATTCACCATGAGTTAATTGGTTGTGAAAAATCAAACATGAAGTATAAGTGAGGACATGCAATAGTTTCTCCATTGATTGAGGAATTTATCCATCAATTAAAGAGATCAGGATGAGTTGTAATATTGAGTTGTAATTAGTTGGCTCAATTAACTGAGTCAGGTCCAGTTAGATTAATTGAAATAGTTTGTTGAATTAATTGTGAGTTCAGTTAGTTAATGCATGCTTGCATATAACTCCTGCACTTCAGATAATTGAATATTCTGTCATAAATAACTCATGCATGTCAGTTCAGACAGAGGCCCAATTGAGATCAGATATAGTGGCATTGTACTATCAATTGAAGGATTTTTCCTATAAAGGAAACTCATTTATGCAGAAGGAATTATCTCCTTTAGGTTTGTGCAGTTATTTCTGAGCCAAGTGAGTAGTGTGAGGTGGGAATTCACACTTGTTGAAGCACTAGACCCCAGGAAAAAATGCGTAAGGAAAAAGGAGGCTTGGAGGGTAGAGGAGAAGGTTCATGAGAAGCCTGTGACTATCTATGAGAATTAGAGGGATTGTAGAGAGAGAAGGATAGCTTGTGAGGTGATTCTTTTTGTAATTCGAACTATTTACCACTTGTATGATAATACAAAGTTGGGGTTTTAGGCTGAGGCTTTCCCTAGGTTATTTCTTCTGTGTTATGTGTGATTGATTTCACCTTATCAGTTATATGTGCTCTATTGATCTTTCTCATATTTGATTAAGCTTCTGCATAATTGTTTGTAGAAGTAGATCAAGTATTTTGCTTTAATATATTGCATTATAAGGGCATCTACAGTGGGAATTTCTACACAATAGTGGATGTAATAGTCATAAAGTAGGTGGAGAGTCATGAGGGTAGTTGAATGGTCATAAAGGGGAATGTCAAGGGTCAGCCCACCCTTTGCTATAAATATTCCCTCATAACTCATTATATAGGCTTTTGGATAGCATTGTAATGCACCTTGCCTTCTCCACTGCACGGAGCTAGTTCATCTCTTTGGAGGAGTAGGCAGATGTGGCTCTAACATTCCACTGATGGGGCTAATAGGTTTACATGGATGTATTGTATGATTAGAACTTACACTTATTTATATAATAAGAGTCAACACATTTTCATTCATATGCTTTTATTATAGTTAGACTGTTCTAGTTTCCTTAATGATATATGTTGTTTAACATAATTATTTTTATATGAACTGATTCATATGAAATTATATGAATTTTGCTGCAAATGTGTTGTTGGTTTAACCATCACTTTGGATTTTCGACTACTCTACTTTCCAGCGTGTGATATATCTTCGCTCGTGTGTTCCCTTCCTAGCTGAGTACTGATATAGGTTTTCAAGGGGTGCACTCATCCCAACCATATTTGTGTTAGAACCTCTCATGCACCTTCCTTGACTCACTACAGTGCTCACACCCTTGCTACTTACAAAGTTATCTTACTTTTGTCTGTGACATCACAGTTAAGGCATTACCTTACGACCCATTGTTGGGACTCGTAGACCAAATAGTCTGAGGTCTAATTGGGACTTCTTACCGAGGAGATCCACTTGACATGTTGGAAGGTCCAGCACCATCAACGAATCCATGAAACAAGTGATGCATTTGCATGCTACCTTGGGAGAAGTGACCCATGAATGCAAGTCTATTTTCCTCAGCCCCAGGGGGAACTAGCCATCTCAACTACACATGTAAGAGGCTTCTCAACTACTATTAGAAAATGCACATTTTTGGCTGGGCACTGGGCTGGTTGCTTAGAAGATTTGTGTAATTTTTGGGTAGACCAACTAACTACTGCCCAGATTTGGGCTGAGAAGTCTAGCTGGGAAGGAGTGTGCAATTTTTTGGGTGAAGCTTGTGCAGCAGAATTACACAATTCTAGGGTCCAATAGGCTACTAGTCAGGATTGCAAAATTTCTGGAAGGAAAGTTGGTTTCCCTCTAGATTTGCACAAATTGTTGAAGGAGTTGTTCAATCTACTTCTGGACCAAGTCTGGATGAATAGCCTCTGAGGGAAACGCATAAAGGTTTGATCGATAGGTTGTCTTTCTGCAAGAAAACCATTGGACTTTTATACTTGACAAAACGATACATGTTGTTGTGGAGGGTTGGTAGGGAGGTTCCAAAATGAATTGAAGGAAAATTTTTGGAAGGTGCTTATAACATCTACAACACTTGGCGACACACTAGTAGAACTCCAGCTCTTTGAATGGACCTTGTTCGTGAAAAACAATTCTAACACCTCTAGAAGTATTGTTCAGTTCTCAGCTTGTCTTGGTTTCACACTAACTTGATTGTGAGATGTAGGATCTGCCAAGATCTTGGTCGATTGAAACACATTCCAAGCCAAGTGAACATAATTGTTTCGATTGGGGTTGAGGGTTATATTGATGCAAAAGCATTATAGTCGTTAGAGTCTTACTTTCATCTCTAGTGTTGTCCCACCACCCTCACGCCTGGACAATACCCGACGGAGTGACATAGGAACACAAGCATGGCTCTGCTACTAACGAGCTTGGCCAGTAACTCGATGGACTTACTTGCATCACCTCTTTGAGTAGGATGTCTTTCTATTGTTTCACCTCATTCATTTTTCATTTTTTCAAACTTTTTTCATTTTTTCATTTTCGTAACTATGCATAGCACTTATTAATTTCAAGGGTAGAAGAGGGATCCTGACTTATTTAGAGGAGAAGAGGTTGTTCCAGTAGAGAAGTAGTTTATTACACCTCCAATGTGCCTACTAAGTCTTTCCCCCTCACCTTACTATACTAGACCAAGATGACAAGGGTTTACCCAAAAACAACCAACTAGAGTAGGTGATACTAGCTACCACGCAAGCATTGTGTTTTTACCAAGGTTTACTTCGAACAATACATATTTACCTTTGATGTATCATGGACCAAAAGTAACAAGTTCTTCATACAAAGGAAAGATGACAAATAACTAAGTAGTGATCGTTGCACAACGAATATTATACTTTACCCAGGTTGTTTCAAGAGTCATACATGGTTTCATGTGAAAATAACCTATGAACAAAACAAGCAAACTAACAACAAAGAAAAGCAGGCATAGAAGAAAAAGTGAAAGCAATGTAGGTAAGGAAACAAGCAAGTAGACAAACAAACTAGCAAAGAAAGTATGCAAATAAGCATTCAAGAAAATAGACTAAAATCAAACACTACTCCTACACCTAAGATAATGATGCATGGGCCATCTCACGTGAAGTGATACTTCTAATGTAGCCAACGGTGTATTGGTTGACCCATGTTTGTGAAGGCATGGTTCGGAACAAGAAATTTGTGCGAACCAACACACAAGAAAGATGTAACAGTGAAGACAAACACATCCTGAGTTTAAAAGCGTCCAGAGAATAAAAATGAGTGAAAGCACATGAAAATCACTCTCTGGACGTGCCATGGTGTTGTGTTACACTATGTGCAAATGTCGAGTATGTATTCTCTTGAACGTGACAAGAAAGTAAACATGAGAAAGGTAGACCACTTACAATGTACATGTGTGCTTCGCCATAAGATTCCTCTAATGTATGATCTATGGGATCTTGTAGTTTGAGTGGAGGAAGAGAAATATGGGTGTTTGGTTTATCTTCAATGCAAAGCAAAGAGTGATGAGGAGCCTTGACTGTTTAAACAATTTCCTGACAGGAAGTGAAACCAACCTCAAGACAACAAGGGCCTGACATAACCATCAGCTTGGGATGAAGTGCCTTGATAGCCTACAGGGTTTCGACTTCGTTGACAGATAGATCATCGTAGACCAGTGTCTTCGACAGATTAATAACTATTGAATCAACATCGTGATTAGATGAGGAAGTGGAAGATGATGAAAACCAAGATCAAAAAATTCAGGATGTTTGCCAACATCCTCATGATTTGATGAATGATGTAGAGGGATAGATGGGAAGCAAAGATGTTCACCCTCTTTGTTTTCAAGTTACATAGATGACAAATTGGACAAATTTGTCAAGGAAGATATGTCTTCTCCCCACTATAATGATAGACTAACATCTGACATGTCTTGTAAATGATTGGAAGTAGAAACATCAAAAAATAAGTCCTTACAGGGGAAATCAGTGGTGAACGAATCACAAGGGATGTTAAGATAAAGAGGATGAGGCATGGTGGGGAGGGAATCGTCCTTCACTGTAGGTTCTTCTTTAGATTCCTGTACACACCCATCATGAATGATGGTGTAGGCTGGCTCCACAACACCAACTTTATCTACTTCTTCATCCTCGTTCATAGTAGGTGAGGAGTCCAGAATGGAAGAGAACAAGACATTACAATTTGAAGGATGAATAGAATGTTGGGTAGATGTTGAGGGAACGGATCCATGTGACAACCAACAGGCTTGCAAGCCAAATCTACAGAAATATGAAGAGCGGGTGGGGTGGGAGGATGTGGCAGTTCAACATAGGTATGTGCATGATCTCCCACATCACTCTATAATGGTGAAGCTATTTGATGAGGTGAAGGTGGATAGTCACTTGTGACGTCGACTGTTCTTACTCGTGATTATGTAGTTCCGTTAGCTGAGATTGAGAGGGATTATAATGATTTCAAGAATTGCATATTTTCATATATGTAAAGAAGATACTCAAATACCCCATTGATAAATTCCCATTCAATATCATCTTCGAGGAATTGGTATGCAAGATTACAAAAGCGTGTGTGAAACTATTCAACGGATTCACTAGGTGCTTTTGTAGTATTAGAATTTCTTTGTGGAGTGCTTCCTAGTCAAATTGATTGAAGGCATGATCTATCTCTACAACCATATGAGCAAGAGAATTAATAGATTTTTTGGAGAGTGTGGCACACTAGTGCATTGGGTGCCCTAAAAGTTTATAGAAGAACAATGCAAAGTTTATGTATTCTTCAAAAAATCCATGTCTTTCACATGAGCCTACAACTTCGACCGTGTGCCTAACCAAGGCTATGTGGCCTCCACCATCATATGTTTTATGAGACAATTTCTTTGAGAGCTTTTCTGAGATAATGATATCATTCCTATAAGAGATACACTCTGGAAGAGAAAATCAGTAGTAAGTCATGATAGATATGTAGAGATACAAAACATCTCTGAGGACTCAGCTTGTCATCTAGACCTCCTTCTAGTGCTAAAATGTTGATGGTGCCAAACCCACCAACATGTAAGGGGATCTCCCCGGTAAGAAGTCCTAATTATACCTCAAACCATTTGGTGTAGGAGTCCCATTAGTGGGTCATAAAATAATGCCTTGACCGTGATTTCTATTGAAAATTGCAACAAGAAATGATAAAAATAGAAATTCTATAAATAGCATTGCTATAAATAGAATTTCAGGTACTAGTGTTGGAAATAGAAACAAGGAATGATAAAATAGAAATTCTAAAAATAGCATTTCAGGATACATTCCAATTTTAATTAGTCCCTAAATTAAATTGTGAATTAAAATTTAAATTTGGTCTCACTAGGTATTTGAAAAATAATTAATTAATTCATCTTGAGTTAACTAGTTGGAGAAAATCAAACATGAAGTCTTTGTGAAGACATGCAACAATTATCTCGTTTATTGAGGAAGTTATCCCTTAATTAAGGAGATAAGGATGAGTTGTATTTGAGTTGTAAGTAGTTAGCTCAGTTAACTGAGTTATGTCCAGTTAAACTAGTTCCAAACTGTTGGAGGAACAAATTGTGAGTTCAGTTAGTTAATGCATGCATGCATGCAACTAGTGTTCTCTAGATAACTGAATATTCTCTCATAAATAACTCATGCATGTCAGTTCAAACACAAAACTAGTTGAGATTAAAGGAAGGGATGGTGTACTACCAGTTGGAGGTATTTTCCTATAAAGAAAACTCATCCATGCAGAAGGAATTATCTCCTTCAGGATTGCGCAGTTATTTCAGAGGTCAGTGTTGTGTGTGAGGTGAGAATCACACAGGTTGTAGCTAGAGGACCCAGGAGAAAATGCGCAAGTAAATAGGAGGCTTGGAGGACTGAAGGAAGGCATATGTGTTGTCTATTTTGTCTATGAGTAGCAGTGAGGGATTGTACTGAGATCAAGATAGCTTGAGAGCTAAAACTTTGTGTAATCCTAAGATATTTCCACTTGTATGCTAATATAGATAGTGGGGTTTTTAGCTAAGGCTTTCCCCAGAGTATTCTTCTATTTTTCATGTGTGATTGAATCTTCTTTGCTGTTATATGTGTTATGTTTGATCTTTCTCAAAATCGATTAAGCTTCCGCAAGTTTGATGGTAGAAGTAGATTAAGTATTTTGCTTTAGTACATTGCATAATCAGTGTAATCTACGGTGAAATTTCTACATGGTATTAGAGCTAGCTGATCTATAGAGAAAATTCTACATATTTGTACATGGTATCAGAGCTAGCTGATCTATAGAGAAATTTATACATGGTATCAGAGCTGAGTTTATCGAAGCAGTGAACAATATCCAAAGAAGAGAATTCAAAGTAAAAAATAACAAATAAAATAAAATAAAATTGGGTTGTGAGTTTGCAGAGCAGATCTGAAAATTTTTGTGCAAAATTTTCAGAAAGAAATAGCATATATGGATTCCTTGTGAAAAAATACCCAAATTAAAAAAACAAATCAGTTGAATTAGAGTTTTAATGAGGGAGATATTGCTGATTTAAAATCAGCTCATTTTCCAGAAAATTTTGTGATGACAGGAAAGATGAAACAGATTGGTGTGCTAGCCAAGAACCTGTATGCACTTGAGGTACAAGATGCATGCAAAGCCTTGAGGAGGAAGGCAAAGGGTAGATACTTGGTGGTTGAGAAGGTGAGTAAATTACCTCTCAACATATAGCCCCAGAATAAGTCTTAGACAATTGTGGAGGAGCCATAATTGGAGATGCTAAGAGGAGACTGAGTGGAGGCATCCACTCATGCAGAGACCTCCAATAGGGGGAAATTTCAAGCCAAGTGGGCAGAGGGATCACATGCATCGATACCTCCCTGTGGGAGGTGGCACAATGTGGAGTGATAATCCCAAGAAGGATGAAATAGGGGTAGGATCCTTGAGGTACCCAACTTCTTTGATTAGACCTTGCTATGGGAGCCCCGACAAGGAGTAGTAGGACTGGCTGAGTGGATAGAGATAGATGTGGATGGAACAGTAGAGGAAGCTTCAACATCAGAGGATGTTTCTAGCCCAGCAGGGAGGTCAGTTGGGAGATCAGTTACTTACTTCTTAGTAACTGAGTTGCAGTGCAACATCGGGCAGCATGATGCAACATGATGAGAGGAGGTGTGGTGAGGATGCAGTGCTAGGAGAAAGGACCAGCAACAACATGGATGTAGCATGAGGAATCAGTGTGATTGATGTAGTAAAAGATCAAAGTGATAGAGGCTAGAGTAGTCAGATACTAAAGAGCACAAAGGTGCAGAGTTTTTCAGTCGACAGAGGCAATAAAAGTTAGAGCCTTTGCCGACAGAGGCTTCATTCTAATTCAGGTTGGATATCTTTCTATTTCTAAATTTGCTGGAGCAACAACACTAGGGAGAAGTGTTGCATGCAGAACATTCCAAAGTTTAGGACCGGGTTCAAGTTAAATGCCTTTACTTTTTAGAGGGAGTGTTGAAAGAAATGCTAAAAATAGAAATTCTATAAATATCATTGCTATAAATAGAATTTCAAGTACTAGTGTTGGAAATAGCAATAAGGAATGAAAAAATAGTAATGCTAAAAATACCATTTCCATAAATAGCATCTAGAGATACATTCCAATTTTAATTATTCCCTAAATTAAAATTGTGAATTAAAATTTGAATTTGGTCTCACTAGCTATTTGAAAAATAATTAATTAATTCATCTTGAGTTAATTAGTTGGAGAAAATAAAACATGAAGTATTTTTGAACACATGGAGTAGTTATCCCTTTGATTGAGGAAGTTATACCTTAATTAAGGAGATAAGGATGAGTTGTAATTAGTTTTCTCAGTTAACTGAGTTAAGTCTAGTTAAATTAATTCCAAATTGTTGGAGGAACGAATTGTGATTTTGGTCAATTAATGCATGCATGCACACAACTAGTGCTCTCCAGATAATTGAATATTCTCTCATAAATAACTCATGCATGTTAGTTCAGACAAAGACCTAGTTAAGATTAAAGGAATGGATAGTGTACTATCAGTTGGAGGAATTTTCCTATAAAGGAAACTCACCCATGCAAAAGGAATTATCTCCCTCACGATTGCATAGTTATTTCGGAGGTCAATGTTGTGTGTGAGGTGAGAATCACACAGGTTGTAGCTAGAGGACCCAAGAGAAACTATGTAAGGAAATAGGAGGCTTGGAGGACTGAAGGAAGGCATATGTGTTCTCTATTCTGTCTATGAACATCAGTGATGGATTGTACTGAGAGTTGGATAGCTTGGGAGCTAAAGCTTTTTGTAATCCTGAGATATTTCCACCTGTATGATAATAAAAATAGCAGGGTTTTTAACTGAGGCTTTCCCTAGAGTATTATTCTATGTTCCATGAGTGATTGAATCTTCTTCCGTGTTGTATGTGTTCTATTTGATCTTGCTTCAAATCGATTAAGCTTCTACAAGTTTTATGGTAGAAGTAGATTAAGTGTTTTGCTTTATTACATTGCATAATCAGTTTAATCTACGATGAAATATCTACATGGTATCAAAGCTAGATGATCTATAGAGAAATTTATACAATTTCACACAGAGGCAAATAAGATAAATCTATTAATAGCAAGGGTGTGACAGCTGCAGTAAGACATGGAAGGTGCATGAGAGATTCTAACACACCGAGGGTGAGGTGAGTGTGTACCTTAGAAACCTATGACGGTACTCAGCTTGGAAGGGAACACATGAGCAAAGATACATCATAACATGGAAGGGAAGTTATCAAGAAATCCAAAGTGATGGTTAAACCAACAACACATTTCAGAAAGATTCATACATACTTATACATAATAGTTTATACATGCATGTGTAAGAAAGGAAATACATATATCATTTAGAGGAAACCAGATAACATAGAATAAAATACAACATATGTGTGAAATGTGCTACCTCTTGTTATATTAAGAAGTGTAAGTCTAAGTCATACAATACATCCATGTCCAACCACTATATCCAATAGTGGAATGTTATAGCCCCAACCACCTGCTCCTCAAAAGAGATGTACTAGCACTGCGCAGTGGATAAGCCAAGGCTCATTACAATATTTTCCAAGCTCTATCCAAGATAGTCTTATCAGAGGCTTGGATGACTAAAAGCCTTTACAATGAGTTATGAGTTGTATTTATAAAAAATGGTAGGGTGACCCTTAACATTCCCCTTTGTGACTGTTCATATACCCTCATGACTCTTCATCTACTCTATGACTGTTACATCCAACTGTTAACACTTGAACTTCCACTTGACACGACATTACATTATAATCCACATGTGTTCATGTGAGACAAAATGGCTTACCAAGCCATGCAAGATATCACTTACACTCGGTCCATTGTGGTGAGACCAACTCTTTGACATGCTTGTGATGGTGAAAGGTGGTGGGCTAATGCCAAGCTTGGTTGTTTGTGATGGTGTGCATGCACCCCATGGTGACATGTTGCTGAAGTGAACTCTTGTCTCTGTTGCATCTGGGTGCATTGTTGTGGCTCCTTTCTCCAAATCATATGCTAGCATGCGCATGGTCTTCTTGGTGCAATGGAAATGGAAAAACACTGAAGTATAGTGTTTGTGCTAATCTTCTAGTGTGTGTTGGTGGTCATGGACATCAACTGTCAACTACATGCTCAGCTCTTCTCAAACTTGCTTCTTTTCTTTGCCTTGGTGAGTGTGGTGAATCAGTTGGATTGAATGTGTGCACACATTGACATGAACGCTGATGAATCTCTTGCATGTGATCAACAACATTACTAATTGTTGGAACTGTGCAATGCACACTGTATTATAGCTGCTCACTAGTGGAATTATGCAATGCTTAATCTCAACTGGTAATGGTTGAAGGCTTAGTGACTGCATTGTGCAATTTTCTAGGCCAGCAGTCACTGTACCTAAGAATTGCGCAATATAAGACTAGAGGATAGTCACTGGGAAATAATGCCCATTTCCTGAGAGGAAGACAAAGCCTTCCCTCTTAGGATTGCGCAATGCTATCTTGGTGAGGCGGAGTTCGGGCCAAGGCTACGCATGCTCGGAAATGAGCAACTAAAAGCGAAAGCGAATGCATATGCATGGCAATGTTGAGTGTAAGGATAAGTGAATGATCGTGCATGCAAATGGTGAATGACAGATTCAAAAAATGGAACAACATGCATGTGAGTGAGGTGAGTCACCTAATCGATGACCATTCGTGAAAAATATTTTCATGCATGCAATAGTAGTGAGATGTTAATGAAAAATGAAATGAAGCTTGTACAAGCTAGTATGTATCAAAAAGACAGAAAGCGATCACGAAAATCAAGCAAACAACGTGCATATGAAGAGAAACACAAAAAGTGTCAGAAATGAAACACAAGATATGGAAAGCAGGCTTGCCCCAAAACAACTAAGTTTATTGTGCCGACATCTCCTAGATGCGATGCGGGATGTCAGAGCTGCAAGGTTGATGTGACGAATGAGCTCTATAGTGTCTCATTGATGAGTTTTGATAAAATCAAGGTTGTGACGTGCATGCCACAAATCTAGGGAAAGTGACATTTGGTGGGAGGTTTCTGAAATGATCCTTGGATGTAACCTCCAACTGCCAAAAATAGATCCCTGAAACAAGGAATGCCTTTGCATGCTTGGGAGAAGTAGTCCATGCATGCAAGTCTATTTTCCTCAGTCTCGAAGGGAACTGTTCGACTCAGCTGGACATGCAAGAGGTTACTCAACTGGTGGGAGAAAATGTGCAATTCTAGCTGGGAGCTGGGCTGGGTGCTGTGAATATTTACGCAATTTTTGGGCAGAGCAGTTGACTACTACCCATATTTGTGAAAAAATTTCGCTGAGAAGCCTAGTTGGGAAGGATTGTGTAATTTCCTAGGTGAAGCTTTCTCGGCAAAACTGCACAATTCTAGGGCACAAAAAGCTGCCAGTTAGGATTGTGCAATTTTTGGAGGGAAGGCTAGTTTCCTTCCAGATTTGCACAAATTCTTGAAGGAGCTACTCAACCTGCTATTGGACCAAGTCTGAATGAACAACTTGTGAGGGGATGCATCAAGGATTGATCGACAAGCTGTCTTTCTGCAAGAAAATCACTAGAGCTTGTGTACTTGACGTAGCGAGACATGCTGCTATGAAAGGTTGGTTGGGAGGCTCCAAAATGAATCTAAGGAAAAATTTTGGAGGGTGGTTGTAGCTTCTACAACAATCACCTTCCACTTTATTGGAGAAATAAAGAACTACTTTTGAATTTTTTGGCATTTTTTAATGGCAGGAAGAATGATCCTTTCAAAATGATTATTCACGGAACCATTGTAAGTGGAAAGTATTCTCTTATCCATTTTATTTCTCAGGTTCTTTCTTAGTTAGGTGATAGAAGTCCCTTGTTATTCATTTCTCCAACTGGTATAGTTTCTTTTAATATACATGGAAAAATAATGCACTATGCTTTGAAAATTCCTATAAAACATATGAAAGTGTTGAATGGTGAGGCTCTAGTAATTTTTAATGAATAAATGAGGCAGATTCAATATATTTTGATTACTAAAATGAGATTTTTAGGTCCAAGGTTATTCATGCAGGTAGATTCTCATTTGTGAGAAGCCTTTCCTAAAAACAAGGCTTCTCCTTTCATGGCAGGTCCATGATTCTTGTTGGTGGCCTTGCGAAAATAACTTCTGTTAGGGATAAGCTCTTGTACGTAGGTACAACAATAGGTAAATTGTTGGGGCAAAGCTTCAACATGTTTGTGACTTTGGTTAAAATTTATAGCCAACAAGGAGATGATTCGAGAGAGACATATTTTCACAATCTTTTAACCAATATTAGAATGCAAAGACTCTTTTGGATGATTAGGATCTTCTTATGACGTGTGTTGATAGTTTTTTACATCCACTGGAAAATTGTTTATTCGATTATTTAGTTCAGTTGTTTGCAATGAATAATCTCGTCAATTTTCACAATTGGAAAATGTTAAAATCAATAAATTTTCCAATCGCAATATGTGTTGTCGAATGTGTTAGAAGAACATAAATAGTTGACACTAATGATGACGTCTTGGAGCATGAACTGTTTCTATTTCGCGGAGATTGTCTCATGCTTACATGGAATTTGTGGGTTGAAGCTGGGTTGGTTAATGGTGCATTTGCATATATTGAAGATATCTTCTATCTGCTTGGTTCAAAGTTGCCACAGGTTACACAATTCACTACAGTTATTTTTGAGAAGTACAGTAGTGTTCCATTTGATAGGGAATGTCTAGAAGTTATTCCCATAACACCTGGTTTTAGAGGGAATTTTAAACAGATACCTTTAAAAATGGCATGGGCCCTCACTATATATAAGTCACACGAGATGACTTTGCGATGAGCCACTATAGATATTGGACATAAATGAAGGTAGGGTTTGACATTTAAATCTATATCAGGAGTGAAATCCATTGATAGTTTACAGATTTCACCACCTTTTCATTTTCAATGTTATGCAAATACAAAAAAATGCATATGTTACAGTTAGGAAGAAAGAGGAGTGATTGAAGTTGATATCATTTTGAGGTATTTATCTTGAATAGAGTTTAGTGCTTTGACATAACATTGAAACTAATATGAATACTTTTCTGTTTGGTTGTTGTAACTTGAAATAAATTGTATGGACATCAATAATTTATTCATTTTTCTTCTCGATGATTTCAAAATATTTGTTAGTAATTAAAGTTAATAGATTAAATAATTATAAAAAAGTACATGAGTATATAATTTATTGTGGTGTTGTTTTTGTTTAATTGATTAAATTGTAACTATTGTTTTGTTATATTCTCCTTAATTTCAATCATATAAAATTTATGGCTCTTTATTTTTTTTAGTGAATTCCAACTTGACATTTTGTCTTCCAATCACATATATTTTTATATATGTCTTTTGTGTGTGTTTGCCTATGTTTGTACTAATTTTAATTTTTTCCTTTTCTCATTGCAATGTAGATATGGAAAATAATTATATTCTATATTACATCTCGCCAGTTTGTGTTATTATTGAAGAAATATATTTTATTACATATATTGAAAAAAGGATTGATAGAAAACTTCGGTTTCATCCTAGTTTTGTTGATGAAGATTCTCGCATCTTAGATGAAATTAAATTAGATGTGAAATACTTGTTGCATGTGCACCAAAGAAAATATGGAAGAAAAATAAGAAGGGATTCATTGGAAAGAGTGAAGGTTCATAATCATTACATTGTTGATTTGAATTGGTGTTGCTTTTGTCATTGATCTAGTTTTTCTTTGGAGGAGGATATCTAATAAGTTCCTTGTGAGGACATTTTTAATGTTCATATTCCTAGTTGATTTTAATTTTTTTATGTAAGAAAAAAAAGATATTTCTTAATTTTTTCAGTTTCAATGTCTACAAAATCAATTGTCTATCATTGGTATTATTATGTAAAAATTGAAAATGAATGGTATTCAAATTTTCTATGGTTTTTTTCTTAGATTCCAATGTTTAAATTCACGAGTATTTTTTTCTTTCATCTTGTGACGTTGTGTTGCCTAAAAATACAAGTTGTTCATTTATTACATTTGTGTTCCTATGCTTGAATAACAATTATTCAATTTATGTTATTCTCTTTAGTTTGTAATTCATTCTATTTATAGTACTAATCCCTTTAGTTTATTGATGCCTTTGGCTTATAAAAAATATTATTCACGATTATAGTATTAATGTTAGGGCTTAATATTTATTTAGCAATCTACCAATATTTATCTTTCACTTTTTATGTTTTGGATTAAAAGGTTTGATGTCATGGGTTTGTGACTATTGCTTAAAAACAACCGTGGTGAGTCATTCTTGATGATGGTCATACATGTTGATAGTCAACATTGGTTAACCATTGTAAATGATGGTAACGAATGGTTGGGTGTGGCTTTCTAATGGGGATTATTCCAATATGGGAAATATCTATGGACAAGGATAATTGATCACAGTTCTTATTCACGAGCATCTTGGTTTATAGTTGTGGTGCTGAATGGTTAATTGTGGTTAGTAACTATGGTTCAATGTTCCTTTGTGACAATGATTGTCTCAATTTTAAAATGAAATATGGTCAAAGTGATATTCAACCATGTTTGTATAAGGGTTTTTAATATTTATTTTTGGGTTTATATACCTTGGATTTATAAGATTAATCCCTTGGGTTTAATATTCTTCACCTGGGTTCATAGTTCCTTAGGGTTTTAATATTGATCCTCTAGTTTTTCTATTCCCTTCAGTTTATGTTATTAATAATTTTGGTTTGTGAATGTCAGGGTTCAACATGGTTAAGCATGGGTAAATGTCGAATTGTGAAAAGGATTGTATAAAAATGAAAATTAGCCATAGCCATACATGGATCGGCATGTTTATTAGATGGTCTATAATATTTATCTCGTGGTTTATCTATGTTGATTTTATATTGTTGTATTGGGTTTAATATTTTTCCCTTCGGTGAAATATTTCTCCCTTGGGTTTGTTATTTGCTCAAGATTATAATGTCAATCATCATTGACCATGGTCAATAATGGTCATCCAAGGTTGATGATAAATCATTCTCAACCATCGTTAATCATGGTCAACCATGGTCCAATGTCGCATTGTGACAAAGATTGTCACAATATGAAAATGGACCATGGTCAACCATGTTTTTCTAAGGGGTTTTAATATTTATCTTAAGTTTTACATACCTTGGGTTTATATTGTTACCCTGGGTTTAATATTATCCCATTAGGTTTATAATCCCTTGGATTTTTAGTATTAATCCCTTTGGATTTTCTAGTATGGTCAAAATGATAATCAACCATGTTTGTATAAGGGTTTGTAATATTTATCTTCGAGTTTATATCCCTTGGGTTTATAAGATTAATTCCTTTTGTTAAATATTATTCACTTAGGTTCATAATTCCTTGGGGTTTTAGTTTTCATCCTGCGGTTTTTTATACCTTTCAGTTTATGGTGTTAATCACATTGGTTTGTTAATGTTAGGGTTCAACTATGGTTAAGCATGGTCCAACATCCCATTGTGCCAAGATTGTATCAAAATGAAAATTAGCCATCACCATACATGGATAGGCATGTTTATTAGAAAACCTAAAATATTTATGTTGTTGGGTTTATATTATCTAATTAGGTTTAATATTATTTGCTTAGGTGAAATTTTTCTCGCTTGGGTCAATAATTGCTTAGGTTTTTAGTATTAGTTTCTTGGGTTTATTGTTTGCTCAGGTTTATAATATCAATAATCGTTGACCATGGTCAATAATGGTAAACCAAGTTGGATGATAAATATTGTTCAATCATAGTTGATCGTGGCCAACCATGGTTCAACGTTGCATTGTGAAAAAGATTGTCTCAATATGAAAATCAACCATGGCCAACCATTTTTATTTAAATGGTTTTAATATTTATATTATGGTTTATATACCTTGGGTTTATATTGTTGCCTTGGGTTTATAATGCTCTGGACTTTTAGTATTAATACATTGAGCTTTTATAGTACGGTTAAAATGACAGTCACCAATGTTTGTATAAGGGTTTGTAATATTTATCTTTGGGTTTATATACCTTTGGTTTATAAGATTAATCCCTTGGGTTAATAATAATTTTCCTTTTTAGTATTAATTTCTTGGGTTTATTATTTTCTTGAGTTTATAATGAAAATCATCATTGACCATGGTTAATAATGGTCAGCGAATGTTGATGATAAATCATGCTCAACCATGGTGCAGTGTTGTATTACGATAAAGATTCTCTCAATATGAAAATCAACCATTGTCATCCATGTTTATTTAAGTTTTTTTAATATTTATCTTAGGGTTTATATACTATGAGTTTGTATTTTTCCTTTGGGTTTCTATAGTATGGTCGAAACGATAGTCAACCATGTTTGTATAAGGGTTTGGAATACTTATCTTTGGATTTATATGCCTTAGGTTTTTAAGATTAATGCTGTTCGTTTAATATTCTTCACTTGCATTCATAATTCCTTGGGGTTTTAGTATTATTCCCATGGGGTTTTTATTCCCTTTGGTTTGTTAATTTTGCGGTTCAATGATGGTGAAGCATGGTACAACATTGCATTGTGACAAAGATTGTATCAAAATGAAAATCAGCCATGGTCATACATGGACACACATATTTATTATATTGTCTATAATATTTAACCTTGGGTTTATATAGGATGGGTTTATATTATTTGATTGCGTTTAATGTTGTTCCATTTGGTGAAATATTTCTCCTTGAGGTTAATAATCGCTTGGGTTTTTAGTACTAATTTATTGGGCTTATTATTTGCTTAGATTTGTGATGTCTGTAACCATTGACCATGGTCAATAATGGTCAACCAACATCGTTGATCAGTCATGATCAACCATGGTCCATTGTCACATTGTGACATAAATTATTTGAGTATGAAAATATAGGATGGTCAGCCATGGTCAACCATGTTTATTTAATGGTTTTTAATATTTATGTTAGGGTTTGTATACCTTGGCTTTATACTGTTCCCTTGGGTTTTAGTAGCAATCCCCTGGTTTTTTATAGTATGGTCAAAATGATAGATAAACATGCTTTTATAAGCATTTTCAATAATTATATTTATCTTTATATATATATATTGGCTTTATAAGATTAATCCCTTAGGTTTAATATTCTTCACTTGGATTCATAATTCCTTGGGGTTCTAGTATTGATCTCTCATTTTTTTATTCCCTTTGGTTTATGATGTCAATCCCTCTAGTTTGTGAGTCTAAGTGTTCAACCATGGTTAATCATGGTCCAACACTGGATTCATATAAATATTATATCAGAATGTAAAGCCGCCATGGCCATACATTAGCATGCATGTTTATTAGATGATCTATACTATTTATCTTGTGGTTTATATATGTTGGATTTATGTCATTTCATTAGGTTTAATATTGTTCCCTTGGGTGAAATGTTTCTCTGTTGGATTAATAATCACTCGGGTTTTCAGTATTAATTTGTTGGTTTTATAATGGAAATAATCATTGACCATCATCAATAATCATCAAGCAAGGTAAATGATAAATCATGCTCAACCATGTTTGATCATGGTAAACTATGGTCAATAAAGTTTATTTAAGTTTTTTCAATATTTATCTTAGGTTTTATATTGTTCCCTTGGGTTTAATATTATTCCTTTGGGTTTATGATACCAAGATCAAAAATAGTTTCAAAAATAAAAGTGATTGAAATCTCTAGAAATTAGTGCTAAGTCATAGTAGTCATTGTCCTGATTCCAATGATGCTTAAATCACCTCAAATCATCATTGTATTCTCGAGTTATGATTTTCTGAATTTTTGGCCAAACAACTAAAAAAAATTGTAGATGGACTGACTAGGTTGTCGATTGGGTAGTCCATATTGGTCACATCATGTTAATGTTGGCATGCCTATGGAGGCCAATTAGAGCCCACAAGTCATGTTCTATATAGGAGTGAGTTGGCATTATTATATTGGTTGAGGTTATTTTGGTGTCCCACTAGCAGGTTTCCATGTTACCGAATCAGAGGCCAACTCATGGCACCTTCTCATTGGTCAAAATTTCTATGTGTAAGTTGAATGCAGTTGGAAGGGGTACAAACCATGGCCTCTAGTATGTAAACAAGTGCTCTACCACTAGGCCATGCATTGTTTCTTAACAATCACATGCTACCACATATATTCAAATTGTAATGTGGTTCTGCATTAGGGATAACGGTCGTGTAGGAAGCCCGGGTGCCTAGTCATGCCACCATCCATACACCCTTAGTGGAGGAGTAAAGTCGGAGAGGGTGCGGAGAAGCTCCAACCCCCAGTCATGAGTTTGGACATGGGTTCATGCCTAGTCAAAGGTTTTCCAACATTCTAATTTATTTTGGAACAATTGTTACTTTAGTAGAACAATCGTTTTTAGTCTTTTCTCAATATGTGTTCATCAAAGAAGCTCTTTTTTGCACCTCATTGTAGAGTTGTTGTATGATTTTGTGCTTGGATTTTAGGTGGAGTACAAGGACATGTTGTGTGAGTTCTTTTCATGTTGACATTTTCATGACTTGTTGTATGGATTCATTTTTCTAAGTGATAATTCTTTGTAGGATAATTGTTTCTTTGTAGGAGAAACAAGCCACTCTTGTGTCAACAATTTGTATGTGCTCATTTGCTCCTTAAATAAATATAGTGTTCTAGTTGTTACAGTAGGCCTATTGGGCCTCAAAATGGTCCCTATTTTCACTCCATTATTCACCAATATCTTCACATCTTACCTTCATGTCACCTCCATTCCACCTCCACATCATTCCATTTACCTCATTATTGGATTATAACTATGCTTTTCCAAAGTTTATTAATTCTTAACATTTTTAAGTGAATTTATGGCTAAACTTTAGAAAATAATATGCTTAAACTTATACCTAACAATTAGCATGAGTTTGTTGACATGTGTAGGCACAAAGGAAGCTTCCAAGGCATCTTTATGTGGCCTTGAATGATCAAATTCGAATTTGATAAGATAAGCTTCATGGAGAAGATCATGGACCTCATGGAGGAGATCATGGAGGATAGGGTTATGTGTCATCATTGGTCGAGAAATATGTGGGTCAAAGGAGAGAATAGTGAGACATGGACATGGTTTTCTGGGTCAAAGGAGAGAATAGTGAGACATGGACATGGACATGGTGGGTCAAAGAAAATTTGTGGACATGGTGTGTATACAAGATATGAAACCTATGTGGAGAATGATGCTTGTGAGCTTTGTGAGCATCTCATATATTCTCCTTATGCATTTGTTCGTAAAGGTGATCGGTTTGAGTTATCATCCACTTCTTCATAAACATATAAAATAGAAAAGATGGATGACAAGTCAAAGGAGGTAATTAGGATCTCTAGTTATACTCCTTCAACCAATATTGATTACACAAGTTTTGTAACTTTTGAAAATAATACCAAAGGTAATGGCATGAAGCATTTAACTCAGATAAGTTAGAAAGAAACAGGAATCAGGATCAATGGCTAAGGTATCAATAATCCTATCGAGGTGAGGGAATGACCATGATATAAAGGATTGGGTTATGGTCATGGAGAAATTGGAGAGTTCTCTAAAATTGTTGAGGCAAAGAAATCATCAAATGATGATATGTCACACCATGATGGTAGTGATGATGGAAAATTGTCTCCAAAGAGAGATGAATGTTCCAAGGGACATGCAAAGTCCAGTCCTCACCATCAAAGTCACAGCCCAAAGGACAAGTATAAGTGTCATGGGAATTTTAAAAATGTTGATGATTTTGATTATTTATGGGACATGTTTCCTTGCACATTTTGTGATGTAACTAACCATTATCTGGTTGAGTGTAAGAATTGTAAGGCGATGGTTAAAATAATGGATCAAATCCTTAGGACAAAGCATGAGGATTCTCTCCTTGCTATGAAGACTTCCTTGTCGATTGGTAAGTGAAAGCATTTTTGTACCCATTGTGACATGAATGGGCAACAGATTGAAAAGTATTGGAAACTTCATTCCGAAATTCATCCCAAGAAGAAGAAAGAGACTATGCGATCCTTTGTAAGGAAATAGAAAGGTGGCAAAATGGGAGATGATGTAGTTCCTAATTCAAACTTCAAATCAGAGTGGGTACAGAAAGAGAACCCATAAGCCTGGGAAAGGAAAAGTATGCATAAACTATTTTGTATAGTTTGTTTGCTTTATAAAATTGTAAATACCTTTTGTAAATTCTCGGTTGGGTACTTTGTAAAATGAAGTGATGTAAAATCACTTATCTACAACAACTGTGCTTTATTTGACATGTTATGGTACATTATCTTGATGATGAGTCATTTTGTTTGAGGAATTTTGGGATGATTATATGTATGTTGTCTAGTTTGTCTGCAAATGTGTCAAGCACTCGTTGATAAAAGGGTTTCGATAGGAATATTGTTTGTGAATTTAATCTTCGATAAAGATTGTACAAAATATGACCATGATTATATGGTAAAAGTTAAGCATGTCATTGAACAAATGCAGCCAATGTACCTCACAGTACAAGTCCAACTTGAGGATAGTAAAGAAAAGTATGAATCAATGCATGGAAAGGATTGAGATACCTCTAATTTCCAAATGGAAGATCAATTTTGTCTTCAACAAAGAACGACTTCAAGATGAAGTTTTTTAAGCCAAAGAAAGATGGTTTTTGAGAGAATGTTGAGACTCCATCCATCAAAGTTTTGTTCCTCAATGTTTAGAAGAACTATGGCTTGATTCTTGGCAAGAAGATAAGGACTTCACACAAAGGCAAGGTGAAGAACCTTGATTGGATCTTGAAGGAACCAATTCAAACAAAACAAGAAGGAATGAGCTCAAGAAAGTTGATGAGTTTTTTCCTCACTTATTTTCCAGGTGGAGATAAACTTTTGGGGTCCAAAAATTCCTAGTGTGTAGGTATGATCCAGAGATCAAAAATAGGTTAAAAGATGAAAGTTCTTAGAATATCTTTAAGATGGTGTCAATTCATAGTGTTCATCATTTTTATTCCACTAATGTTCGAATTGCCTCAAACTAGTGTCATATGATCAACTTATGATGTTCTGAAGTTTTAGCCAAATAGTTAAACAAAACTGCACATGGTGTGACTAGGCTACTGACGAGGTAGTATGCACTGCTAACATCATGTTGATGTCAGCATGCCAACTAGGTGTATGAAGGGCCAATCAGAGCCCACAAAGTGGTGGTCCATACAAGAGTGAGTTGACATTATTCTATTGGTTGATATTATTTTGGTGGCCCAATTAGAGGCCACCATGTGGAACCTCCTCATTGTTCAAAATTTCTATGTTTTCTTTGAATGTTGTAGGAGGGGATTGAACTCTTGACCTTTCACGTGAAAACTTGATACTTTACTACTAAGCCATGCATTGTTTCTTAACAACCATAGGCTACCACATATATTCAAATTTTATGCATTTATGCATTGGGAGGAGGGGTCAGGCTGTAAACCCTATCCCTGGTCATACCTCCATCAATATGACTCTCATGGAGGAGTGAATTCGAAGGGCGCGGGGACCATCCCTAGCCCCTGGTCATGAGGTTTGACATAGGACTATGGACGAGACAAGAGGTGTTATTGGAGAAGGGGCGTGGACTTGTCCTTAGATCCTGGTGCTATGGGCACCATGAGATGAGACGTGGAACGAAGTCTAATGGGGGTGAGAAGATAAGGTTTGAGCCCTACCCACATGAATTCAGCATAACGAATGACCTGCAATTTAGGGTGTAGCTCAACAGAGGCAAGAAGTTAGCTTGTCCCAAGACCACATCAATGTCATGCGACCACCGACAAGGCATAAAATTTAGATATTAGGTGCCATTGGAAAATTAAATGAAGAAAAAAATGCACTATTTGCAAGTGAATTTGTCACTAAGAGAACTATGTAAAGGGAAAATTTGTAGGGCAATTAACAGGCCTTGTCAAATTGTAGTAAAGATAGGAGAGCTTGGCTTAGAGAAGCATATATTGCTCAATTTTTAATACTTTTGAGCTCAATAAGAGCCTTTATGGGAGCTTTTAAGCTTCCTAAACTCAATGGAAGCCTCAATTTTATGATTTTATCACTTTATCAAGGAAATTTTACAGAATCAAGTGTTTTGGTGTGAGAGATAACCAAAGTTTTGAAGAAGTATGAAAGCATTTTGAGCATGGAAAGGGCCTAGTCAAAGGTTTTCCAACCTTCTAATTTCATCTACAATAGTATATACAGAGGAGAATATGCAAAAAAAAGAGATATGTCTGAACTGTAGGAATGACAAGTAAGGTTATTTCAGACTCCAAATTTCTGCTACTATTTCCATTTCTTTGGTAACAAATTTTTGGATCCATATCACATTCACTATTTTATAATCAACATTTGGAACCAGAATCTCTGGTTCACGTTTATGGTGAAAAGATATATGAAAGATTGATCCACCAATTTTAACCAATAAGTAGATAAAGGAAGCAAGATTGAGGTATATTAACTAATAATGTATTAGTCATTTAGAGATACTAAATTACATATATTTTAAATTATGATAAAAAAAATTATAAATTTTTAAGATTTGGGATAAATATTATTTACTCCAAATAATAATATGATAATGCGAAATAAATATATATCTATATATGTAGATGGATATTATGTTGTTTTTTTTTATTTTTTTAATGCGTGAAAAATTTAATAACTAATTATGTGGTCCATTTAATAATGTAATAGTTATAGGGTTTCTAAAGCTCAAATAAGTTTTAATGTTATGATAAATGCTTTTTAATTTGATAATAGGATAATGTGAAACATGTGTGTGTGTGTGTGTGATGTTTTAATTTAGATTTAATAGATTCTAATGTGTGAGTAGATGTCATTAAATTATTTTAATGGGTCATTAAATATTAATGATGAGACTAGTCTTCAAGGGTAGGGAGGGGAGGTTTTATGGTGATTGATTTGGATGTCAAAGTGAGAATCCAATTTTTGCTTATAGTCCATCTGTAATTTGAAAATTAACTCACCCTAACGTGGCTAAATTAATTGAAATTTGCCTAAGATCCACCTTCTTTAGTTCCGTGAATGAAGTGTAGGAACAAGCTTGTCATGTAGCGATGAGATCTCCTTTATCCCCAATTATTGCCAACATATTCATGGAAGACTTTGAAGCCATGACCCTGAATTATTCACCCTTAAAACCTAAATTATGGGAAATGTTTCTAAATGATACTTGTATCATATGGCCTCATGGAAGAGAAACCTTAGAAAGCTTTAAGCAGAACCTGAATAGTTTATCTTCTTCCATTAAATTCACCATGGACATTGCATTCAATAATAGCATCCCTTTTCTAGACATCCTCATAACCAGAAATCCCAATGGCTCCATATCTCACCACATTTATGGGAAGAAGACCCATACTGAACAATATATTCATGCTTCTTCTCATCAACATCCCGCCCAAAAATTGAGTGTCCTTAATACTCTAGCCATGAGGGCTCTAAGAATCTGAGACAAGAAACACTTAGAAATGTAAAAAGAACATCCTATAAAAGTGTTTTTAAGGAATGGGCACAATAGACATTAAGCATATAAAGCCATAAATAAAGCTATAAACAAGAAACATAAGAATAATAATTTTTTTGATAATATTGTGGGTAAAGTTAACCTCCTATACGTTTTGGGGACCACTTATAAAATCTCCCCCATACTAAAAAAGAATAATATTTTAACCACATTCAAGCCTCTAAACACCATTTGAAGTAGCCATAATTCTGAAAAAGACCTCATTGACCCTAACTGTCATAAATGTGTTTATTTAGTTGCTTGCCCTTGTGGTAAACCACATGTAGATGAAACTCATAGATCCATCAACACTAGAAGCCGGGAACTTTTTTTGACATTAGACATAATCAGTGCAAGACTTCAACATTGGAAAAACATTCAGATAAAATTAAACATCAAATTTGTGTTGAGAATACATGTAGCTTAGCTAAAATTGAACACTACTTCTACCGAAAATTACAGAAGCCATATAAATTAGCAAACACCCTAATAAACTAATTCGGGATGAGAGATGGACTATAAGCGAAAATTTGATTCCCACTTTGGCATCCAAATAAATCACTACCAAATCTACCCTCCCTGCCCCTAAAGATGAGTCTCATCATTAATATTTTTATTTATATTATAATATTTCACCTAACTTTTAAAACGTATAACCCATTGAAATAATTTAATGACATGTACTCACATGTTAGAATCTATTAAATCTAAATTAAAACAACATAATGCACACACACACACACACAAACACATTTTTCACGTGTGGTTCACGGACACCTGTGATCATTGGGTGGCCACTACGTCCATGAAAATATATGAGCTTGATCAAGGGTATCAAGCCCATGACCAATAGCTAGGCCTAACCTGAAGAGCTTCGAGGAGAATTGACCCAGCTCCTGAATTGCGAGGCACTTGTTTAACGAGTTGAGCTAACCCTTGGGATTATTCATATATATACACACACGCACATATACATATGTTTCACATTATCCTATTATCAAATTAAAAAACATTTATAATAATCTTAAAACTTATTTGAGCTTTAGAAACCCTATAATTATTACATTATTAAATGGATCACATAATTAGTTACAATTTTTTTCACACACTAAAGAAATTAAAAACATCATAATAATAATAATATATATATATATATATATATATATATATATATATATATATATATATATATATATATATATATATATATATATATTCACATCATATTATTATTTGAATTAAATATTATTCATCATAAATCTTTCAAATTTATTAAAAAAAATATTGTTGAAACCTAATCATTAGGATTGGGTGAATAACTAAAATTGGTGTAGATAAATAATAGAAAATATGAATAGTCACTAGGAGATGAAATGAACAGTCTCTCCCTGATGTATATAATAAACACCAAGCTGAATGAATATCAGTGAATTGTTTTGAGGAGTTATGATCCTAGTCTGGCTTAGTATCAGAGCCAACACCATTTTTGGCTTCCCTCTACTTTGTAGCTCCCTATTCTGCCTATGGTATTCTGAATCCTATGGAGATTGGCTAGCCTGGTAGCTCTGATGCTTGCACTAGCATGAACACATTATTCTCTATTATTCTCTACTACGCTGCTCTTGTCGCTGCTCCACCTGCTATTCACTATTATTCTCTACTAGTTGCTCCTGTCGCTGATCCACTTGCATACAAAACACCATTGAATTCATTCTGATCTTACCACCATTGTATTCAATACATTGATAGTGTTATTCTCTGGTCTTACCACCATTGTATTCAATCTCACAGCCTTGGGTCTCTATCCCATGCACCACAAACACAACATTATTGATAATGCTGGTAACTATGGTTTCCTCACTTCTGCTGTTGTTCATTACATAGTTTAATATTGCACTACTTCTGTTATTCACCAAATTGATTATCACAAGGGCAGCCAAGCAAGTCATGTAGGACTGTTGTTAATTGCAAGTTTTGGACAGCCGAGTCCCTAAGGTTTAGGAGGACTGTTGGGGTCCTCAATTTGTATAAATAAGAGGGTTTAGGGCCTCATTTCAGTTAGTCACTTTGTAGGCATAAGTTATCTAGTTTGTAATTCGATTTTAGTCATTTTTTGAGGCAGTAGATTAGCTCTGCATTTCAACACACTTTCAAGCTTTCCCTTGTGGACAATTTTTGATGTGACTATTATTTCTTGCTCAATAAAGATGAATTCAGCTTTGCACCAGCTCTAATCTCTCTTAGGAGGCTATAGCTCTTGGGGTTGGGCCCAAATTAGGTGCCCAAGACCTCCTTTGTCTACCTTTATGTGTTTTTGTTGCATTCTTAGAATAAAATCTACTATTTAGATTTAAATATTGCTTTGTTATTTAGATTGCTTTTAATGATTAAAAAGGATTTTCATGTTTAGATTTAGTTGATAAGTTAATAAAAGGGAAGATCTTCAGAAAAAGGGCCATCAAGCACCTCTAATTTCACCTCTCCCTTAGTGGGATTAGGAGTTGGGATCAAGGTGACGTTGCTGCCACCAAAAACATTGTCTTTGCTTCACCATGCAATCATTAGTGTCAGATTTTCATTTGCAGAGATTGATACCAGTTGTGCTTACGTGTTCAAGTTCCTGATTGCTCAGTTTGCATAGTTGTTTCATGTGTTTCATTGTAAATAAACTTATGTTCCATTTCTTTGCTCTTATCTAGGTCAGATTAGGTCAAAGAATTAGCTTCTTGATTTTCCAAGTCTTCATTTGTCTAATTCGAAAGATAACTTGCAGAGCGCCTGTAATACCTCTCCCTCTACCTGTACTCCATCAATCCCACCTACTCCATCCTTTGACTCAGATTCTTGCTTCACGCTTTCCGTTTGCTCACTTTTCCCTAATTCCCATATTTTCGTGCAACATTGCTCCACTCCTCCTTGAACAAATCCAACCATCCTTGCCACTCCTCAGCTCCATTCACTAAGTCCTGGACCTCCTCACACCCCTATCTCACCTCCATACCCACTCCTTCATCTTTCTTCCTCCGTCCATTCTCCAAAATCCCATTTCTAAACATCCTATAGAAAATTACAGACATCCTGTAGAAATTCCAAAACATCCTGTAGAACCCCTGCAGAATTCCTGTAGAAGCTCACGAATGAGGCTTGTTGATAGCCAAACTTTGTGAAACTCTCTGGAAGGGTGCCAGGGACCGCTTAGGCCCTCTTCTAACATTCTCGACCTCTTGTAAGAATTTCCTTTCGCCAATCCACATCTGCGCATTCAAAAACAGTTAAAGCACATGCACAATAATTCTACCAACTTACTCAAAAATACAAAAAGATGTTTCTTTTCAGATTTCACTTAGGAAATAGCTTAGTCACATGAATTTTACCTTTCTAAGAGTCAATGGCATTCCTTTCTATAGCTTTCATCATTTTTCTTGCACCAGTAGGGTTAGTCAGTAAAAATAGGGTTTGCTAGGGTTTGCATTTCCTTTCTACTTTTAATTTCTTTCTGCAAGTAGATTAGCCCCCTTTGAGTTAGCTTTCCTACATTAGTTAAAAAGATTCTTCTATGAGCTCATAGAAGTTGGCTTAAGCTCCTAGCGGACTTGTGCCAGCTGATCAAGTGACAACCATGGTAAGAGCTAGGACTTGTGCATATAGTACTGTCACTTCCAAGTTTGTTACAAACCACCGGGTTGATAAAAATAAAGAAGGGAGTTTCAGGAGTTGCAACATTATTGCTACAATACTGGGGCCCACCATTCTCTTTTATGCTGATGATGAGCCCCAAAAATGGATAATTATATGGGCTCATTCAACCTCCTCATTCAACTTAATCCACCATTCTCATTAGTTTATTACATGTGTTTTTATTATATTTATGCTAATAGAGTGAATTGGGTTAGTCATTATGCCAACAAGTCTAATGGGTGCTTTGTGCATACTTTTAGTCATTTTTGAGACAAAATCAAAGGTTTTAATGAGCACTTGGCAGCCAAATTCGTGGAGGAACAAGGGAGAGGATTTGCAGGAAGGTGTCCCCTTCATTTATGGGCCCTTAACTCGAATTCACCACCATCAGCTCGTAGTTCAAGGGCCACCAAATCAATTATCACAAGGGCAGCCAAGCAAGTGCTAGTAAAAGTGTTGTTAACTACAAGTTTTGGCAGCCGAGTTCCTAAATTTTAGGAGGGCTGTTGGGGTCCTCAATTTGTATAAATAAGAGGGCATAGGGCCTCATTTCAGTTAGTCACTTTGTATACAGAAGTTAGCTAGTTTGTAGTTCATTTTTAGTCAGTAGATTAGCTATGCATTTCAGCACATTTTCAAGTTTTCGTTGTAGACAGTTTTTGGAATGTAACTATTCTTTTGATCAATAAAGATGAATCCAGTTTTGCACCAGTTCTAAATCTCTCTTAGGAGGCTGTAGTTCTTCGGGTTGGGCCCATCTCAAGTGCCCAGTACCTCCTTTGTTTACTCTTATGTCTTCTTGTTGTATTCTTAGACTAAAATCTGCTACTTAGATTTAAATCTTGTTTTGTTATTTAGGTTGTTTTTGATGATTAAAATATATTTTCATGTTTAGATTGATTTGATAGATGAATAACAGGGAATATCTTCAGAAAAAGGCCATCAAGCACCTCTGATTTCACCTCTCCCTCAATGGGATCAGGAGATTGGATGAAGGTGACCTTGCTGCCACTAAAAACACTATCTTTGCTTCGCCATGCAATCATTAATGTTCGATTTTTAATTGCAGAAGTTGGTTACATGTTCAAATTCTTGATTTCTTCCTTGCATAGTTATTATACATGGTTTCATTGCAAATAAACTTTTGTTCATTCTCTTTACTGTTAGCTAGATCATATTAGGTTAACGTAACTAGGTCTCTGATTTTCCAAGCCTTTGTTGGTTCAGTTGGAGAAACAACTTGTAGAGCATTAGTACCACTTCTCTATCTACCCATACTCCATCAATCTCACCTGCTCCATCCTCTGACTCGGATTCTTGCTTCACGTTTTCCATTTTCTCACTTTGCCCTAATTCCCATATTTTTGTGCAACATTGCTCCACTCCTCCTTGAACAAATCCAACCATCCTTACCACTCCTTAGCTCCATTCCTGAAGTCTTGGACCTCCTCACACCCCTATCTCACCTCCATACTAACTCCTTCATCTTTCTTCCTCCATCCATCCTCCAAAATCCCATTTCTGAACATCCTATAGAAAATTACAGACATCCTGTAGAAATTCCAGAACATCCTGTAGAACCCCTGCAAACTTCTTGTAGAAGCTCACAAATGAGGTTTCTTGATAGCCAAACTCTGTGAAACTCTCTGGAAGGGTGTTAGGGTCCCCTTAGGCCCTCTCTGAAACTTCCGAACCTCCTCCAAGCATTTTCTCTCGCCAATCCACCACTGCATAGTCAAAAACAGTTAAATCGCATGCATGATAATTCTGCCAACTTACTCAAAAATACAAAAAGATGTTTCTTTTCAGATTTCACTTCAGAAGTAGCTTAGTCAGATGCATTTTACCTTTCTAAGAGTCAATGGCTTTCCTTTCTGTAGCTTGCATCATTTTTCTTGCACCAGTAGGGTTAATCGCTAAAACTAGGGTTTGTTAGGGTTTGCATTTCCTTTACACTTTCAGTTTCTTTCTGCAAATAGATTAGCCTCATTTGAGTTAGCTTTCATCCATCAATTAAAAGGCTTCTTCTAAGAGCTCATAGAAGTTGTCTTAATCCCCTAGTGGACTTGTGCCAACTCATCAAGTGACAACCACGACAAGAGCTAGGACTTGTGCATACAACACCATCGCTTCCAAGTTTGTTACGAACTACCGGGTTGATAAAATTAAAGAAGGGTTAGGAGTTGCAGAATTATTGATGCAATATTGGGGCCCACCAACTAGGTACTTTCAAGTGGAGTGATCTGTATCCATCTTAAAGTGGTCTCCTCGCAAGTAGTGTCGGTACTTGGAGAATTATGACCTGGATTATCCACAGTACTTTGTTCATTAGATCGATCTTTCGAACCCGAAATCAGATCCATCATCAGGATAGAAAATGAGTAATAGACTGAGAGAATATTTTTCCGACTAGGACAGATAAATAGAAACCTAATGGCTTGATAAGCTAAAGTAGAAGCTGACTAATTTTAAAATATATAACCTATTTAGTTTATTACTATTTAATATAAATTATTCATATATTTTATTTCTTCCCTTTTTATTGTGTTATAATATCATTTCATTTTAATATGAGATCCTATTGTATTATGTTACTTAAATAATTATTTTCTTAATTAAATAAATGGTTTATGTTAATAATTCATATTATTTATAAATAATCATTTAATTTCCTCATTAATAAGTTTATTTTATTTATTTAGTTTATAGTATAATCTAATTTGAATTGTATTACTACTTATTTATTAATTTTAATTAATTAATTAATTAACTAATTTGAATTAAATTTATACTCATTAATTAATTGTTTAATATCCTAATGCTTAATAAACTATGTAGTTTTTTAATTGTTTAATATCTTAATGTTAATAAATTAGGAAATTTTTATTTTAATTAGTTAATTAATTAATTTTAACTAGTTAATTAATTTTGATTAATTAATTAACTAATTAGCTAATGGAGAGAGAGTTTTAGAAATTAATTGTTTAATATATAATTTTAATAAATTATGTAATGTCGGTACTTCTAGAGCGCATACACCATAGCTAGCCCTTCGTGCTCTATGGTGGAATATTTCTTCTCTGCTTTCGATAATCTGTGACTTGCGAATGCAATAGGGTGGTCCAAGCCTTCTCTGTCATCCTGTGTTAGTACTGCTCCCAACACTATACATGACGTGTCAACATGTGCATGAAATTCTTTCTCCCAATCTGGGAATACTAGAATCGATGTAGTAACCATCTTTTCTTTCAATATATCCAGGATTTTCTTACAGTCATTGTTCCAGTAGAACAAGACATCCTTCTTCAATAATTTTTCCATTGGCATGACCATTTAAGCATAGCCTTTGATAAAATTTCTATAATATCCTGTATGTCCCAAGGCAGCACGTAGCTATTTCACACTTCTCGATGCTTCCAAGATCAGAATCACCACGATCTTCGCATGGTCTACCATCAACCTTTGTCTGCAAAGCACATGTCCCAATATGTTCCCAAAAGGAATGTGAAATAGACACTTCTTAAGGTTGAGCGCGATTTGGTATCTTCGACAGGTATCCAACATCAAGCACAAGCTTGCTATATTGCACTTAACTAGTCCAAATACAATCCAGTCATCAAAATAGATATCTAGGAATTTATGAATAAATTCCTTGCATGATGCAACAACCACACGTGAAAAGGTAGCAGGCACATTCTTCAACCTAGCTGGAATTACAATATATTGAAAGCAACCCCACTCAGTCTTGAAGGTTGTCTTGCTCTTATCCTTGAGCGCGATTTTGATTTGGTGGTACCCAAAGAACACGCCAGTGAAGGAGTATGCTTCCTGGCCACCTATATTGTCCAACACTTCATTTGTGAAAAGAGTTGGGAAAGGATCATGCACACAGGCATCATTCAACTTTCTAAGATCCATGCATATCCTTATCTCATCCTTCTACTTCTTCTCTTGCACCACGATTGGGATTACCCAATCAAACTCTACTATAGGTTTAGTGATGCCTACTGTGAGCATTTTGTCTAGCTCTAAGTGGACCTTCTCCTTGTATTTAAGATTTAGGTAGCAAGGCCTCAGCTTAACTCGCTTCTCATCAGGCTTTAGTGTGATCTTCATCACTCCTAGGTCTCCTATTATTCCTTTCAAATCTATAAACTTGGTAGGGAATAAGTCCTAATATTCATAGAGTAATTCAACGACCTTATCCACTATCGCATCATCCTAGTAGTCTCCAATCTTTGTGAACTTGGGTTCTACCTCCGTACCAATGTTCACTTGTCTAGTTTTCACTAGTGCGGTTATATCAGGGTTCTCAATATGTGGTCCGTGAACCTCACAGTGGCCTTCTATCTGTGGAATGATAATCTTCCATGGATCCTCATCCTCTTCTTCAGCAATTACATTATAAAATTCTAGCGCATGACTCTGCTGAGTAGCTCATTGAGGTTGCGTTAGGTCTAAAGGTTCCTACGATATCCTAAAGAAGGTTTCTTTCACCTCTTGTAGTGCTTCCTCAATACTGTCAAGCCCATCCTCAAAACTAAATGTCATCATGAATCCTTGACATAGGATATCCCATTCTCTTGTCCCATGGCAAAGCTCTCTTTCTACATACCAATTAATTGGGATAACATCCAGGGTATGACGGAATAGGTGAACCCACTCAGGTTGTGGCTTTTCCCCATAAGACTGTGTCCACTTGGCCAGATGCTCATGTGGATCATTCTTCCCATCGTACATGTCTGTCAGTCACATATTAGGCTTCCAAAATCGTGTTCACATCATTTTCCTACATTCATGCCAATCATCAAAACTCCCCTCATGCATACCCCACCATCTTGCAGGCAGAGCGCGCAGTGCCTAATCCAAGGCCAGGAAGCATTGTTTTTTTGGCAAATCCCTTTCAAATGCATCCAAAAGGATATCTACCTCATTTAGACCATCATAAGTAGGCATATTTCTTTCTTCTAATGACACGGAGTGCAACAACCAGGTCATAATGTTGCAATTTAGCGTAGCTACCTCATGTAACTGATTCTGCCAACATTCTATTTCTTTGTCGATATCCAAAGTGTAGGAAATCTCACACTCCCATGTCATCCTCCCATATATGGTGGGATTTACCCAGTCTTGGTCTCGTGCTATTATCTTATAGATGTATTCTGAGTCATCATCACTCTCATAGTCACAGACTGGTTTTGTATAGCACGATCCCTCAACAGGATCCAGTGGTATTATTACGCGGAGTGATTTCTTCTCAGAGATCAACTTTCACTTCTTCACATTAATTACCACATTCATATCAGTAGCCTAGTCAATTCGTAAGAGTGCGAGGTAGGGATTGTTACCATCAACAACATCTATTACTTCAAAATCCGCCAGCGTGCTTGCTCCCTCAATATCCACAGTTATTCCTTGTAGTTGTCTGATGGGTATTATTTTGTGTTGATTCTCCATCCTTAGCTGAACCAGAGAGAATTGAATTGTAGGTCTCCCAATTCAATCCCATGTTCTTTTTGGTAGAACATTTGCATGTGATCCCAAATCCAGAATGACTTGATGCATTTCATATTCTTCGATCTATGGCATGAATCTCATTTCACGTCCCTTCCTTGTCTTATTCTTTCCAATCTTACAAACTACACGTAGTTCACCTGGCATAGTTCCAGCACACCTATTGATAAGTTCCTATAACCATTTCATAGCCTTACTGTCATGCAGTAACTTCATATAGGTTTTGTGGAAGGTTGTCCGCATAGAGGGGTCCATCTCCAACTCTGATTTATCTTTACTTCCTAAAGTGGAGGCCTCAAAGAAGCTCTTCTTAGCTTCCACGAAGGTTTCCCGAGCATGCTCCAAATCAAACTCAACTTATTTTTCTTGGGCTTTGTGAACCCATGTACTATATTCGAGTTGTTTCCCCTTTTCATCTCCCGTCGTGATTCCACTTCGGAGCAGTATATTTACGTTTGGATCTTCCTCGCACAGCTCATACCTCATCATCTGCAGGTTTTGAGTTGGGGGAGGTGGTAGCGCTCCTTTTTCATGTATCCTTGCTATCAATGTAAGGCAAACTTCTTTTTCATGATCAAACAGAATGCAATGCTTGCAATAACAGGCACGTTGGATTAGTGAAATCATGGGCATAGTGTCTTAGCGCTCAACAATTGTACCAAATCAACTATCTGTGGCCTCTATCAGGTCCTCCTCTGCCTCAGCCTCATTCGCACCCCTAAAATCATGTCCACGCCATCCCTGCATTCTGGTCAAGGGGCCATGTTTCAGCGTGAAAAATATAGGTGGGAGTTCTATCCATCATCAATTCATAGCTCCTACAATTACGCTCGTCATGTCCCACTGAACTAAAAAAGTTTCAGAACAACTATTGAAGAGTTTGCATATACTTCTATAATAGGTAGCAATTATCCATTGCATGTTTTCCAACTATTTGACAGATAGCACACCACAAAGTAGGTGCCACGCTAGGCCCTGATTGGGCTTTCGTCCTTAAAGGCATCAATCCTCCTCTTGCAAGGTAATTTGTAAAGACCAGACAATGGTCTTTGGGATGACCTTGAATCTCGCATTCCACACACCATAATTCTTTGCGTACCTCTGGTCGAACCCTCCTATCCTGATTTAAGATTTGCATCTTAAGGCACAAATTCTTCAACTCTGCATGGATCTGTTGAACTCCCAGATTAGGTTCTTGCATTAAGGTTTCATTTAGTCTCATGGAAATTTCCAAGACCTCTACCTGAGTTATTATCTTCTGCTGCGATAGCACACTGCTTAAGCGTGGTAGTAATGAAGCCACAAACCACTCGCGATGATGTCCATATGTCAAATTCAAGTTGGCTTCATGGATCATACATTTCAGCCTCTGATCTAGTTCCCAAAGCATCTCGCCTAGTAGCACTCTGATCTATTTGAATCCCACAATTGAATGTACTTCAGATTTAGGCCTGCTAAATTCCCTATTTAGTGTTTCTTAAATGTCTGCTACTCTAGCGTTTTTGTTATCGCTGGAGTACTTAATATACTAGTTAGTGCACAATCTTATAGAGCACTAAGCAATGTTTCCTTCTTTATGTTATCATCTGTAACACATTGAGCTTTCCATACAGCCCTCACAACAAACTAGAATTGGTCCGGGTCCTCATTCCCCAAGCCTTTGAACAAAGGTAGCTTCACTGTGCTTGCCATACTGAATCGCAGTGGTGGTGGAGGTGGTACGGGTGAAGTTGGTGGTGATGGTGGTGAAGATGCAGGTGGTGTAGGTGGAGGTGGTATTTTCATAAATCCTTGTCTTATCAATTGAATAACACTTCGTAGAGAGACCTTTTCTATCCCTTCTTCATCACCTCGTGGAGGTGAAATCAAGGGGCTATACTCTGGACCCTTATTTCCTTCATTTCTATAACTTTTTCCACTTCTTGTAGTTCCATACATAAAGGTAACTGCATAACCCATTTTTTGCACAACATCATTTTAATCCAAGTATTCATATATTTTACATACTTAATTCATGGTTCTTTGAAAAACCATTACGCTACCACGCTATAGCTAACTGAGGTGTCATCCGCAAAGTTAGTAAAAAATCCTCCTATAATGCGATCAAGCCAATGATCGATGGTGCACGCGATCTTATCCTCTGATTCTTCCAACCTTTGCACTATCTCTGGGGTCCACACAAAAGGACCGTCAACTTTCCACCTTCTTTGTCTATCTGCTAGCTTCATGATCCACTTGTATAGCTCAGTAGGGAAAAAGGTGAAAATGATTTCATGGATCTCAATATATAAGTATTAGTCCATCAACCGTTCTTTTGACAGTCACAGGTTTCTACTCCTGTGTCACAAACTCGTGAATCCTTTTGTCCATCCAGCCTGTGATTTCTTTCTTAGTTGGATTCCAATGATACAACATCACACATCTCTCATGGAGATTCTGGTCCCGACAATGGAACCATTTGTTGACTTATAGGGGCTTCACCCAGGTTCAGCGTTAGTTAGCCACACAAATCCCTACACTACTGGCCCTTTTGGCATCTGCCCATAGTGCACAGACTGAAGTCTTACCCGAAGCAGTATGGGGGAATGCTAGAACCAAGTTTCCACACCCTTGAGATGGATGTGATGTCGGTTTATTCCAACTATACCTACCTTCACGCAAGTTGCTTATCCCTCTGTTCTACCCTTTAGTACCTTCGCGAAATGTTATAATCGATTTTTGTGCAACCCTAACCAGGGGCTAATATGCTTTCGCATTGTTAGGGCAACCAACTACAATATTTCCCAAACTAAGCTAAGTATCTTACTTATCTTATTAATAAACCTTTGGTAGCTTTGCGTAAATATATGTTCTTACCTGATTGCACTTACCCATTATGGTTATACACATTTGCACATCACATAAGCATTAGAAGTGAAATACATACTCAATATATTAGATGCATAAATAGGAAATAAAAACACAAAATTATAGAATACTCCTCTTTATTGATAATTCTATATGATTACAGACTCGACTTGCCCTGCGCACTGAACTACAGTGGTCCGCACACTTAGTTGCAGACTTCTAGGCCTCTGCAAACTCAGCTACAGAGCCTCTACCTATGCTACAACACAAAACTTAGACTTCTACATCAAAACTATCTCTCATACATCATTCCATCATTGTTTCTTCATTTATTATTATTATCTCTTAACAACTTAGAGCTTCGCTCTATTTATATAATCCAATGGTTTGTGAACCATGAGTAGATCTTCCACAACCGACATTACATTTTCAAAATAAGGGCAGAAAACCCTATGAATCTTTAACAACTACATGCTCCTCGACCACAAAATGAGTAGTCTTTACATTAGGATTACAAAATTAGAACAAAATCTAGGCTTTAAGCCCCAAAACTACCCTTAGCAGATCTTGGTGGGCACCAGTATTGCAGCGATAATGTTGCAACTCCTGGGGATTCCTACTTTACTTTTATCAACCCGGTAGTTCATAACAAACTTGGAAGCGACAATGTTGTATGCACAAATACTAGCTCTTACTGCAAGCTATCACTTGGTCAGCTGGCGCAAGATCACAAGGAGCTTAAACCAACTTCTATGAATTATCAGAAGAAGCTTTTAGCTGTGATTAAAGAAGGCTAACTCTATGAGGACTATCCTACTTGTAGAAAGAGAAAGAAGACTGGAATCTAAAAGAAAACCATATCAAACCCTAGTAAACCCTAATTTACCCACTAACCCTACTTTTGCAGGAAAAGAGATGAAAACTAATGAAATGAGTGCCATTGACTACTGAAAAGGTAAATTTCATTTATTCAAGCTACTTTTGAAACTAAATGAGAAGAAAACATCTTTTTGTGCTTTTGAATGTTTTTATGTGAAATTATTATGCTTGTGATTTATCTGATTGTGATTGTGCAGAGGCTTGGTGGTGGAGGAAGATGGATTTGGTTTTTGTAGAGGTGGAGGAAGTCCTAGAGAGGTTCTAAGAAGTCCCTAATACCGTTCTGAAGACTCCCCTTGTAATCAAACTTCAAAAAATCACTCATAGGAAACTCTACAGGAGGCTGCAGGGGATCTACAGGAGGAGGCTGAGCACTATTTTCGGAGGTTTTGAAGGTGCAAAAATGATGGAAAATGGTAATTTAAGGCTAGATGAAGGTGTTGAGATGTCTGGAGCTTGTCAAGGAATATCAAGAGGGAACATGATGGTTAGATTTGTTCAAATGGTAAGAGGGAAGCTTATGGAGAAAAATGCAGAAATTGGGGTAGATTGGCGAAATGTTGCGAATGACTTGGGAAATATATGGGAAGTGAGATGGTGTTGGCTACTTTATGGATGTATGGTGATCTGAGGTGCCCTACAAGATATCTTCACATCTACTTCTGAAAATTGATCAAAGAAAGGACTAACTATACCATGAAAACAAAACTTTTTCTAGCTGACCTGATTTCTGACCTAGAAACAAAAAATGTTGAATGATAACCTATGAAAAGAAAAGCATGCAGAGAGATATATGGTAAAATAACAAGAAATGATCTAGGCAACTAAATTTGAATCAATATATCAATCTTTCCAAATCAAGTCATCACACTAGAAGTTGGATGGAAGAGCAAAACTGTGTTTTTGGTGGCAGCAGTACTGCCTTGACCTCAAATCATAGTCGCAGAAAGGGAGAAAGGAGACTAGGGCCTACTATTGGTCTTTTTGAATCTTAGTCTGTCACTTCATTAACCTACTTAAGCAACTGGAACAAAAACAACTATGCAAACCATCACAATCAACCGGATTTAAACAAAGTAATATGAATCTATCTAATAGAAATTAACTCATGAACTAAAGTAAAGACATATAAGTACAAAGAAATAGTGTTGGGAAGCTTGGGTTAGGCCCTAACCTAAGATCTCCAGCCCTCTAAAAGATATTAGTGCTGGTTCAAAAACTGTTTCATCTTCATTATCAAAAATAAAAGTCACATTACATAAATTGTTCTCGAAAAGGAAGCTTGAAGATGAGCTGAACAAGTGCTGCAAAAATGTGCAAAAAATCTAATAATGACTGGCTAACCTACTAAGGCTCTAAGCCCCCTTATTTATACAAATGGAGTCCTCCATTAGTCCTCATAAAATCAAGGAGCTTAGCTTCCTAGAACTGGAGATAAACAACAATCCTTCTTTACTTGCTCGGTTGTCCCTTGGATGCATCAATGTGGACATTTGTGCTCTGAGTTACTGATGGAGGATTCAAGGAAAGGGGTCATAAATGAATGGGACACACCTCTACAAATCCTCTTCCCTATTTTCCTTTAGTATTTTCTACCATTTGCTCATAAATCCCTTGACTTTGTCCAAAATTGACCAAAAAATCTGCATAAAGCACACATTAGCCTACATGGAAAATGACTAACCCAATTCACTCTATTAGCATAAATATATTAAAAAACATGCAATAAACTAATGATAATGGTGGATTAAGTCAAATTAAGAGGCAAAACGAGCCCATATAATTACCCATTTCTGGGGCTCATCAGATCCCGCGCCAAACAAACGGTTAGTACTTCCTAGGTCATATTTCATGCTTAGAATAGTTAAAACCTCACAAGTGTTAAAGTAGGGTTAGTTTACAAAAAAATTATGTTAGAAAGTAGATAGAGGATTTCATGTTATTTTGTAATCATTTCTTTCATCCTTTCCTTCATGCGATAGACAACATATTATTTTTCCAATTAAGGTAAATTTTCCTTCTCCAAGTTGGTAATCAGACCTCTTCTAGTCAAAAGAAGGTTGGTTTGAGAAACACTAATGGTCTATCACCCCAGCTTAGTAGTGATAAAGAGTAGACCAATTACGTATATTTGTGTATACACCATTGTCACCTCCAATTTTTTAAGAACCCCATGTTGATGAAGTAATGTCAATAGCCCAGGAGTTGCAACATCCTTACTGCAATACGGCTGCTCATCAACTTTCCCTGATACATTCAACAATACACACAATCATATTCTGCTCTTTGCCTTCCAATCCAACTTCGCCCAGTCTTCAACTGACACTATTTTTGGTTTATTACCCAGATATACTGTGATCCATTGATCTTTATCCACTAGCAAATCCTCCATCTTGAGTTTCCACAACTCAAAACTTTGAACATTAAATTTCTTGATCTCCGGCTTTCGACTACTCACCATCTCCTTTCACCACAAGAATTGATCGCATGTATATCCCATTGAGCAGAGTCTACCACAGCCCAAGAAAATTCCCTCAACAGCAAAGGCATCCCCTTCATGCCAAACAAACTCTGATACCAAATGTAGGTTTTAACCCTGTACAAAAATTACCTGCATATGAATTTTAAAAACAGAAAATAAACAATGGAAAGAGTATAAAACATAAAACAGTTATACAAATAGATTTTCCCCTAGATCCCAAAATCGAGACTACTAGATTGATTTTCCATCATGTTCCTTTCAATATTATAATACATATATATACATACCAAAGCATCCATAAACCGCAGTCCATTAACCCTGGATTAGAACATAATTGTAGTTCCCTTGACCAAATATATAAAATACCATGGACAGAAAACCATCATGCCCAAAACCATGTGTAAAATCCATGCACAAAACCAAAGGTAGGTCTTCCCAGCTAATATGGCATCCAAAAAAAAAGTTCCTGGTGCACTTCCCCAGACCCCATGGAGGGGGGCTACTTCCCCCCTACATCCACCCCCATTGTGACTCCCCAAGATGGGGGAAGATAAAGGATTGGATGGAAGAGAGAGAGAGAGAGAGAGAGAGAGAGAGAGAGAGAGAGAGAGAGAGGGAGAGAGAGAGAGAGACGGGGGAAGAGAGAGGGGGGTACGAGAGAAAGAGAGAGAGAATAAGGAAGAGAGAGAGGAGGATAGAAGGAGTGAGAGAGGATAAAAGAGGGAGGGATAGAGAGATGGAGTTGGAGGCGGGGGAGGGAGGGAAGAAGAAAGACATAGAGAGTGGGAAGTGGAGAGAGATAGGGAGTGACAAAGGAGATATGGAGAGAGAGTGTCTATGTTTTGGGGTGAAATAAAGAGACAGGTAAGGAGAGATGGAGAGGAGGGACAAAAGGAGAGAGAAGGAGAGAGGGAGGGATATGGTAACAAAGTTGGAGGGTAAACAGAGAGATAGAGAGGTGGGGGAGAGAGGGAGAGAGAGAAAGGAAGAGAGAGAATGTGAGAAAGTGGAGAGAGGGAGGGAAAGATAGATGAGGTTGGAAGGGGGGAGAGAGGGAGGTAAGAATAAATACATAGAGAGAGCAGTGGATAGAGATAGAGAGAGTGATAAGGAAGATGGAGAGAGGGAGAGAGGACAATAGGATGAAATATAGAGAAGTGGGGGAGAGGGAGGGAAGGGGAAGAGAGAAAAAGAGATGGGGGGAGGAGGAGGAAGGGATAAAGAGAAATATTGGAGAAAGAGAGTGTATATTTTAGTGGTGATATAGAGAAACGAAGGGAGATAGAGATATTGATGGAAGGTGAAGGGACATAAGAAGAGAGAGATGGAGAGAGGGAGGGAAAAAGAGATTGATAAATATGGAGTGAGATACAGAGGAAAAAGAGAGATGGAGGGACATATAAATATAGATGGAGGGGCAGGGGGAGAGGGAATATTATTTCTTTCACTAGATGCATTGATTTCAACGTAGATGGTAATTTCCAATCGTATTTTATGACTTACAGTAGATGCATTGATTGCAATTTAAATGATTTCTAATCCTATTTGATTTCTTTCACTAAATGCATCGATTTTAGTGTAGATAGTGATTTGTTATCCTATTTCATTGCTTGCACTAATTGTATTGATTTCAATGTAGATGTTGGTTTCTAATCCTATTTGATTGCTTGCACTAGATTCATTGATTTGAGTGTAAATGTCGATTTCTAATTTTATTTCATTGTTTGCATTAAATGGATTGATTTTAGTGTAGAAGCTCTTTTCTAATCTTATTTTATTGCTTGCATTAGATGCATTTATTTCAGTGTAGATGTTGATTTCTAATTTGATGTAGTTGGATGTATGATGGTACATTAACTTTAAAGGGATTGGATTAACAATGTGCATTGATTTCAATGTAAGCACAAAAAGTTATTGGCAATGTACATTTATATTTGTGTTATAGTAATTCAACTTATTAATATTGGATAGAACTAGAGACAAGGTATGATGTTTACTACAACAACCTGAGGCAAAGATTTAAATAGTTTAGGATTTCAACTATCCTTTTTATATAATAGATATGAACAAATGACAAAAGTAATAAGGGTTACAATAAGAATAGTAGAAAAAAATAGTTTCAAATTGATTGTAGTAAAGACTATTTATAATTAACTACATTCTTATTATTCGCATATTCTTATTATTCACATTTTCTGCCATTCAATACCATTACATTGTCACTTTGCATTCAAAAGTTTTATTTCATCATTTTTCATCATCAAAGTTATTAACCATATTTATCATTTGAACGAACTAATCTAACTAAGAAAAATTAAAATTAAAATAATCTGAGACATATATTTAGTATATTTAAAATGATTATATTAATATTAGATGTATTTACATATTATTGATAAAATTAATCATATCTTCAATAGATTTTCCTTCGTCGCACATGACTGAAACCATCGTAGATCCATATTAACTCTGGATCTATCAAGTGCCGAGAGGGATCAAATCTGTTGAGGTGAAAACCTTTCCTCATGTTTCGCACTCAAAAAATGGGTTTTCACCTTGATATATTTGATCCGTCTTGGCACTTGAAATATTCAGAGTTAAGATGGATATAAACCGGTTATCCTTAATTCTCCTAATATGTAGATAAATAAAACATAATATCAATGTCTCCAAAGCCTTCATCTCTACACAACATAAATTTAAAGCCAAAGCTATGCATAACATGCCACTATTCATCCAAAGAATCCATGGGTGCTACATCTTTTGCACTCGAACCTAGTAATTCTTTTTGAGGGAGACATGGAATATGTTTCTCTATGCAACTCATGATGGAATTATATTGATGAAAATGGAATTGTATAAGTTGAAATTCCTTATAAATTTCTTGACGCTGAGGATCAGTCTTGGAAGGGCCAGTTGATGGAGTCACCAAAGATCTTGCCACAATATTCTTCATCAACCAGTAAAGGTATGAAATATGTTTGTATTCAGAGGACCAACCTCTAGAGTGTCCACGATGTGGCACTAGGTCTCACGATTCCTCCATATCCAAATCCACACTAGTTCCATGTTGGTTTAATTTGGCTTTGTTGGCATTATGGTGCATGTGTTTTACTTGATGTCAACCCACTCATAGAAGAAAATCTCACTTATATACATCTACAGAAGAGACAAATAGAGAAAACAGGGCATATCGGACAAGAAGAGCCAAGAGGAGACAAGAGGAGCCATTTACATATGTTTATATCAAAAAGAAGCAATTATTGGGAGCCATTGAGCCATTGGGAGCTTATCACAGCAATAGAGGCTTTTTCTCATAAATATGCATGCTAAATCATTATCGGGAGTAATCAGGCCACATATGCATGTATTAACGTTATCGGGAGGTGTTTGGGTGCTTAAAACCCATACATGTATTCATTATCACTATCTGGAGCTATCGGGCTTACTAAAACCCATATATGCATGCATTTATATTATCGGGAGTTGGTTGGGTGCGTAAAACCCATATATATGCATTATATCCCCTTTCGGCGGTTACATGAATAAGATAATTGCGGCATCGAAGTTTCGGCATATCGCATATCAATTATATATATATATATATATGTTTCGTCATATCGGCACAATGGTGTTTCGGCTGTGTGACCCAGAAGCATATCGCAATGGACCCGATGGTGGCATTAACTTTGGTTTATATTAATATCACATCCATGCGCATCGGCGGTCCGGCTAAGTGACTTGTTGAAACCTCTGATTGGGAGCGGACGCGATGAAGGCATCAAAACATGGTTTATAAAAATATCGCGTCCACAGTATATCGGAATACATAAAGGGTCACCCAACCCAATCCTCTGATTGTGAGCGGACCCAATGGTGGCATCAAACATGGCTTATAATAATATCGCATCCGGCTATGTGACTTTGGTGAAATCCTCTGATTGCGATAAGAGGGGTCGGACCCGATGAAGGAATTAAAATCATTTCATATTAAATCGCATCTGCGGTGTTCGCCCATAAGCCTCCCACTTCAAATTGCTGATAGCGATGAAAGGAGCGGACCTGATATATTAATAAAGGCTGGTTAATGGGGCATATCGCATCCGATCCATCGGATCGGACGTCGGGCATGTATTGTTAGCGATGAGGAGAGGACCCGACATATAAATAAAGGCTGGTTAATGGGGCATATCGCATCCGATCCATCGGATCGGATGTCGGGCATGTAATGTTAGCGATGAGGAGCGGACCCGATATATAAATAAAGGCTAGTTAATGGGGCATGTCGCATCCGATCCATCGGATCGGACGTCAGGAATAAACCATGAGATGGGCAGGCACCGATAGCAATAAGGATTGGACCCAATATATTATTAGTTTGGATGCATTAAGTTAAAAGCCCACCTTTTGTGGTTTTGGACCGCTATCATAGTTTTCCCGCTTAAGCCTTCTCTTAAGAGAATTGGTCAAAACAGTTGCGCCTCCGGTTTTGGATCCTCTGGTTTCGATTCATGGTATTATCAAAAGCATGACTATATAAGGAAAAAGGGGATCCGGTGGCAAGTGAGCGATTATGAATTGAAGATCTTAAGGAAATGGTGCAGCCGCAAACACGCAAAAGACAGAAGTCTCATCGGGTGTGGAGAATCGCTATTCAGGAGGTGATGTGGGAGCGGTCAGCCATAGGTTCTTTTTAACAAAGCTGCAATCATTTCTTATATATGCTCTAGCCACTTCTGCTGTTTACTAAAGGGTTCTAAGTGCGCAATATTAAGTTTTTTCTTGTTTAGCCTCCGGGTGTGCAGCAGTATGTCAATCCTCTGTTTGGGTCTTGATATCAGCCTCTGTTGACTAAATCAGGTGATAACTGTCATGTATATGGATCTGATGCTTGGGTAACTAGATCTGATTGTGATCATACATACTATCCTTGTAAAGTGTATTGATCTGGTGATTGGGTGATTCAAAAGAATTATGTGCTTCAATGATATTAAAGGGTCCAGTATAAAAATTGGATGAAACGTGGCCTTTCAGATTATGTATTATACTTCAGGTGTATCCAATCTGAAAATGTATGAAACATGGTACCCGGAAGAGAGAAGATTGTAGGCTAGCGGCTACGTACTAGTATCTTAGCTAGTACAAGAGCTAAGGGAGTGGTAGCTCCCTTCTAGTAGCAGTTGAGAACTTTGGAGCATTGTAGCAGGTAGCAGCCTGCGTACTAGTACATCGTCTAGTACAACAACAAAGGGGGTCGTAGCTCCCTTCCAGGAGAGTCAGGAGAACGAGAGGAGGGTTGTAGCTCTCTGCAGGTAGAAGTCTGCGTACTGGTATAAGACTGCACCAGTACATAAATATTGTAAAAGGATTTTCTTATTAAGAAGAAGATTGAGATGACTTGCAGCAGGTGGTTTTCTCCCACATTAGGTTTCCACCTTATATCGTGGTGTTCATGTGTGTGACTTATGTGTGATGATCTGTTCTATTTTACTGCACCAGTTTACTGTTAATATGGTTGATAATGTTCTAATGCACTCATTAAGGATCAACTAACTGAATCATAAGAAGTTGTGGAAGTAGCATATATGAATCTGAATATGGAAATGAAAAAGTTTTATTAATGTGATAATACTGATTCACCCCCTCTCTCAGTATTATTTCAAACAATTGGTATCAGAGCAGGTCCTTTGGTAGAAGCTTGATCGCTTGAAGGAGATCCGTGGAACAATGGGAAAGAAGCTTAAGAAGAAAGCTCATAAGAAGAAGAAGACATCTCAGAAGAACTATGACAGTGGGAGAATCGATTGGGGATTAGGTATAAGAAGCTATTCAGATTCAGATTCAGATTCAGAATCATTTCAGAATGAAGATGAACTATCAGGTATGAATTTGCTATCCTCTAATGTTCCAGCTATCTATCCATTTAGAAAAGATGGAAGTGATAACGAAACAGCTGAATGTGGTCTTATGGGCGAGGAAGAAGGATATCAAATAGAAGCAGAATTTAACAGGCCGACAAACAAAATTAGTGAACAAGAAAGACTTCTGAACATAAATAGTGGTGCCCTCAAAGAAGCTATTACTAGACAAAAGGCTCAGCGAGAGTTATTCAAGGAGAAATATCAAAAGTTGTAGGTTGAAGCAACATCTCTAAGAAATGAAGTCAATGAAAAGAACACAACCATCAAGAAACTCAGAGATAGATCCAGTTACTATGAAATTCTTGAAGCCACGATCTGCTCTCTAAAGGAAGATCTTGAAGAATCAAAGAAGCAGAATAAAGATCTAGTCCAAGATATTGAAAAACAGGGAAATGAAGTTATCAGCTTAAAATCTCAGCTAGAATGTGCCTTCAGAATTCGTCAAATGCAACAGGATCTGAATGAAGAAAAAGAAAAGGAGATTCTCAAGCTAAAGCATCGGTTGGAAGAAGAAAGGAAAGCTGAAGAATACATGAAGAAGCAATATCTAGAAAAAGAAGAACAACTTCAGGTTGAGGTAAATATCTTGAAAAGTAAATTAGAAGAAAAGGATAAGCTCTTACGTTTTCAAGATAGTACTAAAGTCTTGGATGATATTCTTAATAGTAAAAGATCTCCTGCTATCAAAACTGGCCTTGGCTTTCATGAATCTGTTGAAGGTGAATCTAGTTCACAAGGTGAGGCAAGGAACTCTAAAGAGAAATCTAAAATGATCAACAAGGAGATAAGAGAGATGAAAGGTCAATCTCATCATCAACCAAGCAAAGAAATTCTTCAACGAAAATCTTTTACTCCTCCTATGAATAATGTTGAATGTTATGTATGTCATAACCTTGGACATGTTGCAGCCAGATGTAGAAGAAGAAGGGTTCAAGATCATCAAACAAACAGATCATCTCAGTCAAGGTGCTTTAATGGATATTGCTTTGCTTGCAATATGTTTGGTCACAAAGCTACTGATTGCTACAGGAGAAATATGAAACATGTAAGATGTTATGCATGTAACAAGCTTGGACATATAACAAAGGAATGCAGGAAGAAAGTACAGACATCACACCAAAAGGAGAAAACATCATCACACTTGAAGATATGGAAGAAGAAGGAAGTACAATCAGAAAGATGTGGCACAACACAATATATGTAGACACAGCACAGCACAGACATAACAGACTCAGAGGGAGCTGGAAGTGTAAAACTTCAGTGTCCTGAATCACATATGCAAGTTCCATAAAGGGAAGTAGCATATACACACGAGTTGGATACTACACAGTCGCGTATATGAGTATCTGAAGAAATGCAGTAGGGACAGGTTCAGGAAAAGGATTTGTTATGTCTCAGACCATTATTTTCTCTGTTTGATAATGTTTACAGTTTGCTAAGGGTGTGTGAAAATGTCTTGTTACTTATAAGATGTTTAGAAGGGTTTGATCCTAACTTGATGATGATGTCTTGATGCTTATTGCTGATATATGCATGATCAGATCTAACAGTAAACAGATGGCTCAGGTTGAGGGGGAGCATATGCCTTTAATAATGCATTGTTGGCATTATGGTTAATAGCCTTGATGATGATGCTTATATGGCTAAATGATATATCTTGCTATGATGTGGTGGTGAGTTGTCTATGATAAAACCTCATATGATTCTTGGGGTTACATAGTAGATGTTCAGATCAGATTTATGGTTGATTCCTTGATGATACATATATGGTGCTTACATGGTGATCTTCATAAGGATAAGGAGAAGTACAAAGCTTGAATACGCATCTTCCTCACTTGATGATGAGTCACTCATATGCTGTTGTCATCATATGTATAAAGATCATACAAGCACTCATTGTTGTTGTTGATGATATCAAGAAGTTCTGTCAAATGAGCTTGAGCTCAAGATACATAGTGCTGATACATGGATGACTACTCAAAGTCGCTTTGTTGAGACATGATGATGAGTTCTTATCTATATGATGATAGGTTGATACTTACATATGTTGATTGATGCAGATGTTCCGAAGCAATGATACTTGGATCATGTAGATCTTGATGTTGATGAAATGGCTATGATGGTTTCACACATGATATAATGTGAATGACTCTGAATTCTGTTCAAAGGGATGAATTGATGCAGACATACCTTGTTATAGGTTGATGACTTATTCTCTATAGGACATTTACAAGTTGCTGATATGGAAATGGTCGTACGCAAGTTTCATAAGGACTATCCGGGTATATACGCTTTTTTATGTGGATACAGTCGCGTATATGAAAATTTGAAGGAAATCAGTGAGTCAAAATCGGAATGAGAAGATTCTGATCTGACAAAGACCATCTGGCACAGGTTCAGGGGGAGCAGATAAACTTCCAATGATGCATTGTTGGCATTATCTTAGAAGCTTTTGGTTCTAGTTCACAGTTGTTGTTTGTTTCAAATGGAACAAAGGCAGAGGGAGAACAAAAGGAAATCTTGGTTGCTGATCTGAATGGTGATTGACAGATGCTGCTACTATGAGTTATTGGCGACTTTCATAAGTCTTGTTCTAGATATTTCATCTCTATGTTATGTATCTCTTTTGTGATATATCTTTCATGGTGTCAAGGTCATGTAACGGCCTATATTGGTTTCCCCACTATGCCTGGGATGAAGATGTAATGTTATTGCTTTATCATGTGTAAACTTTTCATGTATCCCCACTTGGTTCGGTGGATAAGTCAATTCTAGTATATCCCCACGTGGTTGGGTGATGGATGTATATATTGAGTCTTTTGATGATAAGAAGGTCTTTTAAGATGTATAAGTCATGGTTCTTCTTGAAGAAAACCCTTTTGCAGATCTTTCCTTCAGTCAGGAAGAGCATGAACAGCACACTTCAGCAGTACAGAGACTCGGCATGTACTCAGGGGGAGCATGGACAGATTGGTACACCTTGGCATATACAAAGGGGGAGCTCACTCAGAGATTTCAACAGATACTCAGGGGGAGTATGGACAGCAGGATGTTCAGAAAAGGAAGAGAATATCTTGGTCCGCCCTTTGCCCTTGATGTCAAAGGGGGAGAGTGATTTGGTGTTGTTGCCATCAAGTCCAAAGGGGGAGATTGTTTGCATTATGGTGCATGTGTTGTACTTGATGGCAACCCACTCATAGAAGAACATCTCACTTATATACATCTACAGAAGAGATAAATAGAGAAAACAGGGCATATCGAACAAGAAGAGCCAAGAGGAGACAAGAGGAGCCATTTACATATGTTTATATAAAAAAGAAGCAGTTATTGGGAGCCATTGAGCCATTGGGAGCTTATCAGAGCAATAGAGGCTCTTTCTCGTATATATGCATGCTAAATCATTATCGGGAGTAATCAGGCCACATATGCATGTATTAATGTTATCGGGAGGTGTTTGGATGCCTAAAACCCATACATGTATTCATTATCACTATCGGGAGCTATCGGGCTTACTAAAACCCATATATATGCATTATATCCCCTTTTGGCGGTTACATGAATAATATAATTACGACATCGAAGTTTCGGCATATCTCATATCAATTATATATATATATATGTTTCGGCATATCGACGCAATGGTGTTTCGGCTGTGTGACCCAGAAGCATATCGCAATGGACCCGATGGTGGCATTAACTTTGGTTTATATTAATATCGCATCCATGTGCGTCGGGTGTCCGGCTAAGTGACTTGTTGAAACCTCCGATTGGGAGCGGACCCGATGAAGGCATCAAAACATGGTTTATAAAAATATCACGTCCGCGGTATATCGGAATACATAAAGGGTCACACACCCCAATCCTCCGATTGCGAGCGGACCCGATGTTGGCATCAAACATGGCTTATAATAATATCGCATCCGGCTATGTGACTTTGGTGAAATCCTCCGATTGCGATAAGAGGGGTCGGACCTGATGAAGGAATTAAAAGCATTTCATATTAAATCGCTTCCGCGGTGTTCGCCCATAAGCCTCCCACTTCAAATCACTGATAGCGATGAAAGGAGCGGACCTGATATATTAATAAAGGCTGGTTAATGGGGCATATCGCATCCGATCCATCAGATCGGACGTCGGGCATGTATTGTTAGCGATGAGGAGCGGACCCGATATATAAATAAAGGCTGGTTAATGGGGCATATTGCATCCGATCCATCGGATCGGACGTCGGGCATGTATTGTTAGCGATGAGGAGTGGACCTGATATATAAAGAAAGGCTGGTTAATGGGGCATGTTGCATCTGATCCATCGAATCGGATGTCAGGAATAAACCATGAGATGGGCAGGCGCCGATAGCAATAAGGATTGGACCCGATATATTATTAGTTTGGATGCATTAAGTTAAAAGCCCGCCTTTTGTGGTTTTGGACCGCTATCATAGTTTTCCCGCTTAAGCCTTCTCTTAAGAGAATTGGTCAAAAAAGTTGCGCCTCAGGTTTCGGATCCTCTGGTTTCCATTCATGGTATTATCAAAAGCATGACTATATAAAGAAAAAGGGGATCCGGTGGCAAGTGAGCGATTATGAATTGAAGATCTTAAGGAAACGGTGCAACCGCAGACATGCAAAAGACAGAAGTCTCTTCGGGTGTGGAGAATCACTATTCAGGAGGTGATGTGGGAGCGGTCACCCACAGGTTCTTTTTAACAAAGCTGCAATCATTTCTTATATATGCTCTAGCCACTTCTGCTGTTTACTAAAGGGTTCTAAGTGTGCAATATTAAGTTTTTTCTTGTTTAGCCTCCGGGTGTGCAGCAGTATGTCAATCCTCTGTTTGGGTCTTGATGTTAGCCTCTGTTGACTAAATCGGGTGATAACTGTCATGTATATGGATCTGATGCTCGGGTAACTAGATTTGATTGCGATTATACATACTATCCTTGTAAAGTGTATTGATCTGGTGATTGGGTGATTCAAAAGAATTATGTGGTTCAATGATATTAAAGGGTCCAGTATAAAAATTGGATGAAACGTGGCCTTTCAGATTATGTATTGTACTTCAGGTGTATCCATTCTGAAAATGTATAAAACATGGTACCCGGAAGAGAGAAGATTGTAGGCTGGCGCCTACGTACTAGTATCTTAGCTAGTACAAGAGCTAAGGGTGTGGTAGCTCCCTTCTAGTAGCAGTTGAGAACTTTGGAGAATTGTAGCAGGTAGCAGCCTACGTACTAGTACATTGGCTAGTACAAGAGAAAAGGGGGTCGTAGCTTCCTTCCAGGAGAGTCTGGAGAACGAGAGGAGGGTTGTAGCTCTTTGTGTACTGGTATAAGACTGCACCAATACATAAATATTGTAAAAGGATTTTCTTTTTAAGAAGAAGATTGATATGACTTGCAGCAGGTGGTTTTCTCCCACATTGGGTTTCCACCTTATATCATGGTGTTCATGTGTGTGACTTATGTGTGATGATCTGTTCTATTTTACTCCACCAGTTTACTGTTAATATGGTTGATAATGTTCTAATGCACTCATTAAGGATCAACTAACTTAATCATAAGAAGTTGTGGAAGTAGCATATATGAATCTGAATATGGAAATGAAAAAGTTTTATTAATGTGATAATACTGATTCACCCCCCCTCTCAGTATAATTTCCAACAATTGGTATCAGAGCAGGTCCTTTGGTAGAAGCTTGATCGCTTGAAGGAGATCCGTGGAACAATGGGAAAGAAGCTTAAGAAGAAAGCTCATAAGAAGAAGAAGACATCTCAGAAGAACTATGACAGTGGGAGAATCGATTGGGGATTAGGTATAAGAAGCTCTTCAGATTCAGATTCAGATTCGGAATCATTTCAGAATGAAGATGAACTATCAGGTATGAATTTTCTATCCTCTGATGTTCCAGCTATCTATCCATTTGGAAAAGATGGAAGTGATAACTAAACAAATGAATGTGGTCCTGTGGGTGAGGAAGAAGGATATCAAATAGAAGCAGAATTTAACAGGCTGACAAACAAAATTAGTGAACAACAAATACTTCTGAACATAAAGAGTGGTGCCCTCAAAGAAGCTGTTACTAGACAAAAGGCTCAACGAGATTTATTCAAGGAGAAATATCAAAAGTTGCAGGTTGAAGCAACATCTCTAAGAAATGAAGTCAATGAAAAGAACACAACCATCAAGAAACTCAGAGATAGATCCAGTTACTATGAAAGTCTTGAAGCCACGATCCGCTCTCTAAAGGAAGATCTTGAAGAATCAAAGAAGCAGAATAAAGATCTAGTCCAAGATATTGAAAACCAGGGAAACGAAGTTATCAGCTTAAAATCTCAGCTAGAATGTGCCTTCAGAATTCGTCAAATGCAACAGGATCTGAATGAAGAACAAAAAAAGGAGATTCCCAAGCTCAAGCATCAGTTGGAAGAAGAAAGGAAAGTTGAAGAATACATGAAGAAGCAATATCTAGAAAAAGAAGAACAACTTCAGGTTGAGGTAAATATCTTGAAAAGTAAATTAGAAGAAAAGGATAAGCTCTTACGTTTTCAAGATAGTACTAAAGTCTTGGATGATATTCTTAATAGTCAAAGATCTCATGCTATCAAAAGTGGTCTTGGCTTTCATGAATCTGTTGAAGGTGAATCTAGTTCACAAGGTGAGGCAAGGAACTCTAAAGAGAAATCTAAAATGATTAACAAGGAGATAAGAGAGATGAAAGGTCAATCTCATCATCAACCAAGGAAAGAAATTCTTCAAAGAAAATCTTTTACTCCTCTTATGAATAATGTTCAATGTTATGTATATCATAACCTTGGACATGTTGTAGCCAGATGTAGAAGAAAAAGGGTTGAAGATCATCAAACAAATAGATCATCTCAGTCAAGGTACTTTAATGGATATTGCTTTGCTTGCAATATGTTTGGTCACAAAGCTGCTGATTGCTACAGGAGAAATATGAAACATGTAAGATGTTATGCATGTAACAAGCTTGGACATATAGCAAAGGAATGCAGCAACAAAGTACAGACATCACACCAAAAGGAGAAAACATCATAACACTTGAAGATATGGAAGAAGAAGGAAGTATAATCAGAAAGATGTGGCACAACACAATATACTCAGACGCAGAACAACACAGACATAACAGACTCAGAGGGAGCTGGAAGTGTAAAACTTTAGTGTCCTGAATCACATATGCAAGTTCCATAAAGGGAAGTAGCGTATCTACACGAGTTTGATACTGCACAGTCGCGTATATGAGTATCTGAAGAAATGCAGTAGGGACAGGTTCAGGAAAAGGATTTGTTATGTCTCAGACCATTATTTTCTCTATTTGATAATGTTTACAGTTTGCTAAGTGTGTGTGAAAATATCTTGTTACTTATAAGATGTTTAGAAGGGTTTGATCCTAACTTGATGATGATGTCTTGATGCTTATTTCTGATATATGCATGATCAGATCTAACAGTAAACAGATGGCTCAGGTTGAGGGGGAGCATATGCCTTTAATAATGCATTGTTGGCATTATGGTTAATAGCCTTGATGATGATGATTATATGGCTAAATGATATATCTTGCTATGATGTGGTGGTGAGTTGTCTATCATAAAACCTCATATGATTCTTGGGGTTACATAGTAGATGTTCAGATCAGATTTATGGTTGATTCCTTGATGATACATATATGGTGCTCACATGGTGATCTTCATAAGGATAAGGAGAAGTACAAAGCTTGAATACGCATCTTCCTCACTTGATGATGAGTCACTCATACGCTGTTGTCATCATATGTATAAAGATCATACAAGCACTAATTGTTGTTGTTGATGATGTCAAGAAGTTCTGTCAAATGAGCTTGAGCTCAAGATACATAGCGCTGATACATGGATGGCTACTCAAAGCCGCTTTGTTGAGACATGATGATGAGTTCTTATCTATATGATGATAGGTTGATACTTACATACGTTGATTGATGCAAATGTTCCCAAGAAATGATACTTGGATCATGTAGATCTTGATGTTGATGAAATGGCTATGGTGGTTTCACACATGATATAATGTGAATGACTCTGAATTCTGTTCAAAGGGATGAATTGATGCAGACATACCTTGTTATAGGTTGATGAATTATTCTCTACAGGACATTTACAGGTTGTTGATACAGAAATGGTCATACACAAGTTTCATAAGGACTATCCGCGTATATACGCTTGTTTATGTGGATACAGTCGCGTATATGAAAATTTGAAGGAAGAGTTAAAATCAGAATGAGAAGATTCTGGTCTGACAAAGACCATATGGCACAGGTTCAGGGGGAGCAGATAAACTTCCAATGATGCATTGTTGGCATTATCTCAGAAGCTTTTGGTTCTAGTTCACAGCTATTGTTTGTTTCAAATGGAACAGAGGCAGAGGGAGAACATAAGGAAATCTTGGTTGCTGATCTGAATGGTGATTGCCAGATGTTGCTGCTATGAGTTATTGGTGACTTTCATAAGTCTTGTTCTAGATATTTCGTCTCTATGTTATGTATCTCTTTTGTGATATCTCTTTCATGGTGTCAAGGTCATGTAATGGCCTATATTGGTTTCCCCACTATGCCTGGGATGAAGATGTAATGTTCTTGCTTTATCATGTGTAAACTTTTGATGTATCCCCACTTGGTTGGGTGGATAAGTCAATTCTAGTATATCCCCACGTGGTTGGGTGATGGATGTATGTATTGAGTCTTTTGATGATAGGAAGGTCTTTTAAGATGTATAAGTCATGGTTCTTCTTGAAGAACACCTTTTTGCAGATCTTGCCTTCAGTCAGGAAGAGCATGAACAACACACTTCAGCAGTACAGAGACTCGGCATGTACTCAGGGGGAGCATGGACAGATTGGTACACCTTGGCATATACAAAGGGGGAGCTCATTCAGAGATTTCAACAGATACTCAGGGGAAGTATGGATAGCAGAATGTTTAGAAAAGGAAGAGAATATCTTGGTCCACCCTTTGCCCTTGATGTCAAAGGGGGAGAGTGATTTGGTGTTGTTGCCATCAAGTCCAAACGGGGAGATTTTTGGCATTATGGTGCATGTGTTGTACTTGATGGCAACCCACTCATAGAAGAACATCTCACTTATATACATCTATAGAAGAGATAAATAGAGAAAACAGGGCATATCGGACTAGAAGAGCCAAGAGGAGACAAGAGGAGCCATTTACATATGTTTATATCAAAAAGAAGCAGTTATTGGGAGCCATTGAGCCATTGGGAGCTTATCAGAGCAATAGAGGGTTTTTCTCATATATATGCATGCTAAATCATTATCGGGAGTAATCAGGCCACATATGGATGTATTAACGTTATCGGGAGGTGTTTGGGTGCTTAAAACCCATACATGTATTCATTATCACTATCGGGAGCTATCGGGCTTACTAAAACCCATATATGCATGCATTTATATCATCGGGAGTTGGTTCGGTGCGTAAAACCCATATATATGCATTATATCCCCTTTCGACAGTTACATGAATAATATAATTGCGGCATCGAAGTTTCGGCATATCGCATATCAAATATATATATATATATATATGTTTCGGCATATCGGCACAATGGTCTTTCGACTGTGTGACCCGGAAGCATATCGCAATGGACCCGATGGTGGCATTAACTTTGGTTTATATTAATATCGCATTCATGCGTGTCGGGGGTCCGGCTAAGTGACTTGTTGAAACCTCCGATTGGGAGCGGACCCGATGAAGGCATCAAAACATGGTTTATAAAAATATCGCGTCCGCAGTATATCGGAATACATAAAGGGTCACCCACCCCAATCCTCCGATTACGAGCGGACCCGATGGTGGCATCAAACATGGCTTATAATAATATCGCATCCAGCTATGTGACTTTGGTGAAATCCTCCGATTGCGATAAGAGGGGTCGGACCTGTGAACGAATTAAAAGCATTTCATATTAAATCGCATCCGTGGTGTTCGCCCATAAGCCTCTCACTTCAAATCACCGATAGCGATGAAAGGAGCGGAACCGATATATTAATAAAGGCTGGTTAATGAGGCATATCGCATCCGATCCATCGGATCGGACGTCGGGCATGTATTGTTAGCGATGAGGAGCGGACCCGATATATAAATAAAGGCTGGTTAATGGGGCATATCGCATCCGATCCATTGGATCGGACGTCGGGCATGTATTGTTAGCGATGAGGAGCAGACCTGATATATAAAGGCTGGTTAATGGGTTATGTCGCATCTGATCCATCGGATCGGAGGTCAGGAATAAACCATGAGATGGGTAGGTGCCGATAGAAATAAGGATTGGACCTGATATATTATTAGTTTGGATGCATTAAGTTAAAAGCCCGCCTTTTGTGGTTTTGGACTGCTATCATAGTTTTCCCGCTTAAGCCTTCTCTTAAGAGAATTGGTCAATACAGTTGCACCTCAGGTTTCGGATCCTCTGGTTTCGATTCATGGTATTATCAAAAGCATGACTATATAAAGAAAAAGGGGATCCGGTGGCACGTGAGTGATTATGAATTGAAGATCTTAAGGAAACGGTGCAGCTGCAGACACGCAAAAGACAGAAGTCTCTTCGGGTGTGGATAATCACTATTCAGGAGGTGATGTGGGAGCGGTCACCCGCAGGTTCTTTTTAACAAAGCTGCAATCATTTCTTATATATGCTCTAGCCGCTTCTGCTATTTACTAAAGGGTTCTAAGTGCGCAATATTAAGTTTTTTCTTGTTTAGCCTCCGGGTGTGCAGCAGTATGTAAATCCTCTGTTTGGGTCTTCATATCAGCCTCTGTTGACTAAATAGGGTGACAACGTTCATGTATATGGATCTGATGCTTGGGTAACTAGATCTGATTGCAATCATACATACTATCCTTGTAAAGTTTATTGATCTGGTGATTGGGTGATTCAAAAGAATTATGTGCTTCAATGATATTAAAGGGACTAGTATAAAAATTGGATGAAACGTGGCCTTTCAGATTATGTATTTTACTTCAGGTGTATCCAGTCTGAAAATGTATGAAACATGGTACTCGGAAGAGAGAAGATTGTAGGCTGGCGCCTACGTACTAGTATCTTAGCTAGTACAAGAGCTAAGGGGGTGGTAGCTCCCTTCTAGTAGCAGTTGAGAACTTTGGAGCATTGTAGCAGGTAGCAGCCTGCGTACTAGTACATCGGCTAGTACAAGAGCAAAGGGTGTCGTAGCTCCCTTCCAGGAGAGTCTGGAGAACGAGAGGAGGGTTGTAGCTCTCTGCAGGTTGAAGCCTGCGTATTGGTATAAGACTGCACCAGTACATAAATATTGTAAAAGGATTTTCTTATTAAGAAGAAGATTGAGATGACTTGCAGCAGGTGGTTTTCTCCCACATTGGGTTTCCACCTTATATCATGGTGTTCATGTGTGTGACTTATGTGTGATGATCTGTTCTATTTTACTGCACCAGTTTACTGTTAATATGGTTGATAATGTTCTAATGCACTCATTAAGGATCAACTAACTGAATCATAAGAAGTTGTGGAAGTAGCATATATGAATCTGAATATGGAAATGAAAAAGTTTTATTAATGTGATAATACTGATTCACCCCCCCTCTCAGTATTATTTCCAACAGGCTTCCTAGCTAGAGACTAACTAATGAATATAAGGCAATGTCCCAGTCTAGTATGTCTAAGCATATTCCCTAATGAGGCTCGAAGTGGATTTGTAGTGCTGACCCCAAGCTTGACATGGCTAAGGTTGCCTAGTTCCCCCTCATTGGCTAACATTTCTATGATGGCCTTTTCCTCTTGTTCCCAAGGTGCCTCTACTAGAGGAGGGATGCACCATGTTGCAATTTGACTAAACAAAAAAATGATATCAAACCCTAACATAGATATCTAAGATGTTCAGCATGATGTGATTTACAAGCTTAATGTCTATATATATTCTATGTAGGTTGAGAACTCCTCATCTGATTTAGTACAACATACAACTTAAATCTACTCTACTCATTTGTGGAAAGAAATTCATGATCGAGAAAAGAAATCATAAACAGGTGACATGAACCAATACAAAAATATAGATAAATATCTAGGGGAAATAAATTGTTGAAAACCCCTTCCTATTTGTATTGCATTAATCAGAGAATAAAGAAGAAATTCAATTCTTTCTCAAGATTGAGTAACCATTGCACTAGTATAGTCTATCTCATTTCCACACACACTGACTCTAGAAAACAATTAACTAATTTTATTTCCTTTGAAGCTCCTATTTCCTTACATTTCTCCTTGAGGAATTAGCCTATATTAATTATGGAAATTTCTCATTGAGAATTGTAAAATTCCTTTAGTCCCTTTGCTAACATCATTGTACACTTCAGAATAGTTTACAAGTGATATTACACTTCCCTTGAGCTCAAATATTGAATCGATAACTCAAATTCTCTGCACGCACCAATTATTCTAGGTTGGTTGATGGGTTAACTAGTTGATCACTGAGGTACACACCCCGCTATTGGACCCTAACAGATAGAACTAGGTTAACTCACAATAACCCAAATTAACTGAAATAGATTGCTAGAAATTAAAAATCAATCATACGAAACTGAACTCAAGTGTCTCCAACTCTAACTAACTACGTTAACTGAGTGACAAGTGCCATGTCACCTCAATTAACTACTGTTGTCACTCACTACTTTATAAAGTTATCAGTTGCTATAGTGCAAAAAATTATTGAAATTGGAAGCCAATTCCCAAGCCATAGAAGCTTTCAGAGTTTAATCATTCCCTCTCCATTGCATATTTCTCATGATAAGATTTCTAGTAGTATATGGAAGTCCAGAAATGGACTCTCAGATCAAAAATTAAAGTAGACTAATTATATCCTTTGGAAAACTAGAAAATAAAGAGAAATATCCCAAAGGAAAAGGCTCATTGAAAATTTCAATCAGAGCTTCCTTCAGCAACAAAGGAAGGTAGTAAGATCAAAATCAACTGATCACTGATATCACAAATCAGTTATCAGTGGGACCAAGGCAGAGCACAGACCATAATCAGTAATCGAATGGCGCACGACACATAGTGTATCAGTGGTTCATGATGTTGAATGCCGATATCACATATCAGCGATCGCAGGTGCAAAGAGGTGCACACATGCAAAGGGTCTTGAACATTTCCAAATGTCAATAAACACTAAAATTGCCATTAATTCTAGCCCTCAACGTTAAAGCATCGAGAGGGGATAATTTCATTTTACAAAGAAAATCACTAAAAAACCAAGGGCAGGTGGGCCGCCTTTCTCTCTCCACTAGAGGGCCACATGGTGGACTACCATTGGTCCTCACAAAAGACATGGTAGCTAATGTCATCATGACATGGTAGTGTGAAGGTAATGTGGTAGTACGAAGGACACGTATCACATAGATTCAGCATTTCAGGGGTTCTATTAGGGCATTTCTCAGGTGACAGATGTCACCACTCACAAGGTGACACATGGCAGGGATGACATCACCCATCACATATCCATAATTGGCAATCACAAAAATAAAAGTCTTTCTTCCACTGAAGTTCCTTCTAAGCTGTGAGTACGATGTGCAAAACACCCCCCCCGATTGCGATATTTTATGTGTCACTCTATGAAAGTTTTGCATCTGGACAAGTCGGCTCGTGCTATGAAAGGAAGTGGATGGGTCTATCCCTCTCACGTGTTGTGATTGTAATAACCCTAGTGGGCCCAATCCCACAGATTAGCAATCGACAAAGGTAAAAGATTGCAACTGCAGTTATAGATCTGTGATTGTGATTTGTGGTAAAAAGGGCTGTAATAAGGGGGCATTCCCATGATCACATGGAGGTTTGAAAAACTAAGGGCCATACACTAAAGGCTCAAATCAATGATCAACGATCACACAAGGCACGGTTCCTCCTCTGCCAAAGACTCTCCCTAGATGAAATATTTTATGCAATTAGATTAATGGGTTGTCACGTTCATCACTTTCAAAGACCTCATGTGTTTTAATCCCCTCCCATATCTGCACAACTTTGATTGACTCCACGAGATCAACAACTCCCAGGCCTTTTCACCCCCTCCCCCACCATGTTCCCCTTTACCAGCAGGGGGGGGTCTAAAAAGTAGTTTCCCCACCATGCCCCTTTGCTACATGTCCCCTTTCATATCCTTTCACAAACCCCCCTCACTTACCACTTACCACTAAGGACCCCCTCCAAAGACCACTCATCCTCACACTTTATCATACCAAATGCCCTAGTTATATCTAGCATGAAACCATAATTAACATACCGATGTTTCTACCATTTCACCTCCTTCCTCTTCCATATTTCTGCTGGAACATTATTGATGAGGATTATGTTTGTCTATATCCCTATGCATCTATTTCCCTCCTTCCTCTCCTCCTCTCCACCATCTCTACAACTTCAGTATCAAGTTGTCTCCTTGTTGTGTGTCGGCCACTAGAATAAGACATTTCTCTTTGAGACTGCCCCAATATACCCACTACATTTGGATCCATGTGTTGGCTTGAGTCTACCTTAATGAATGCCTATTGAACCAAGCCCCTCTTATTATATTTTTATTACGTGACAATTGGAGTGCAACATAAACCTCACCCATAGTCTTCCATGCACTCCTTTATCTAAGATGTCCTAGGCACTAGTCCACAATCAACCCAGAGGTTGTCCCTAGGAGGCTTTCTATGTCCCCTGAAGCACTCATTTTGCAAGTGCTAGAAAAATAAAGAACAACTACGTCCGAGTATTTTATTAGAATGAAATTCAAATTTTAATCTAGTTTTACCAAGGTAAAGTCAAAACTAGATTTTATTACTATATTTTCAAACTCCCTCTCAGTAAGAAGGGATTATCTGATACCCAATCCTATGTCTATGGAACTCAAATTTTCCATTTGATAAAGCCTTTGTTAAAATATCTACATCTTATTCCTTTGTAGAAATGTACTCCAAAAAATGATCTACCTTTGCAAATAATCTTGTATATGGTTATATCTGATATCGATATGCTTGGATCGATCATGAAATACATGATTATCATAGAGTTTGATACAACTCTAATTATCATAGTAAGTCACAGTACGATCCATTATCTGACCAAATAACCCAACAATAATCTTTCTCATGCAGATTGCCTCACATGTTTCTTGACTTGCAACCATGTACTTTGATTATGTTGAGTTGAGTGGCACAAATATCTACTTTCTATTGTACCTAGAAAGCATTGCTAACCCAACATTGAAAATTCCTCATGATGTGCTCTTTGTTTATCATGGGATCCCTTTCCAATCTACATCTTTGATGCCTTGCGTATTCACTCCCTCTGTACGCCTATACAAAATACCATACTGAGTAGTGCATCTAATGTATCTCAACACATTCTTTTGCTTCTTTCCAATACAGTCTGGTTGGTGTAACCATTGCTTGACTAGGATAGTTAGCTACATAGACATGTCTAGTTGTGTGTTCACCAAATACATAAGTGAACCCACTAGCTTCCTGTAAATGGTAGCCTCCACTTCCTCTCTTTAAGTGGCATCCTCTCTCCTCCAATTTCCCGCTAAAGGAGTGACCATGGGTTTGCTACTCTCCATGCAAAACATCTTTATTATCTCGTTGGAATACTTTCCGTATGAGACAAATAGTTCCCCATTTCCTTGCCATACTTCCAAACTGAGGAAATAATGCATGAGTCCCATGTCCTTCACTTCAAATTCTCTTGCAACCTCCTCTTTGTAAGAGTTAATCAACTTCTCATCACTAGTTAAAATTAAATGATCGACATATAATACTATATAACCAATAATTTATTTTCAACAACAATATGGTAAAGGTTTGCATTTTCTTCACATTTGGTGAATCCCAACCCAGTAAGATAGTTGTTGATCATAGTGTACCAAGCATGGGGTGATTTATTCAATCCATACAATGCTCAATTGAGTATGCACACACGTGAATCCTTTTCAAAGGTCTCAAAACCTCTAGGTTGTTCAATGTACACCTCTTCCTCAATAAATCCATTGCAAAGTATTGTCTTCACATCAATCTACTGGGAATTCCATCCCATCTACACTACAACTGCTAGAGTTGCTATGATAGAAGAGTACCTTGCTACCAGAGAAACGGTATCCTCATTGTAGATTCCCTCCACCTAAGAGAACCCCTTGGCCATAAATATGGCCATGTGTATCTCGATGCTTTTGTATGCTTCTTCCTTCATCTTGTAGATTCATCTTGAACCCACTACTCATTTGTCCTCTAGTCTTGGGGACACTTCCCAGACATTGTTTCTAATAATGGAATCATATTCCTCTACCATAGCATTAGCCCATACCAGTTTCTCTATAGCTTCCTCGAATGAGGATGCCTCACGCTCTAGAAGCTCACTCAGCAGAGCCATGTAGCTAGTGTACTGATCAGGTGACATCTTCTAATTGCAATGTGATGTGGGTGCTCCCAGAGTCTCTTTAGCATCATGCAATAATCTATCATTTTCCTTGGTTCATTTCTTGTTGGAAATATATTCACTACTGAGAAGGGGGGAGGGGGGTTAATCAGTAATGAGTCATTTTAATCTTTTTATCTGATTATTTAATATTTAAGCATGCATAAAATGAAACACATAATTAGAGATTAGTGCGTCACAAATAAACATGCAACCATAAAATCAATCAACATATAAACAAAAGTGTTTCTGGTGGAAAACCCATCCTTGACAAAAAACCACCCTGTTGTTGTTTTGTTGCTCAATTTTTTTATTAAGAGTTGAACAAATTATACACGGATAATATCACTCCATTGTGCCTTAAAGACTTTCTTCTTTCATAGTATTCTATTCCTTGTAGGAAGGAACTTGTTTCTCTCTCAAACCTTCAAACTACAATTCATTGAAGACCACCATGATCAGTCGATCATTGCCCCAATCTGATGGAACTATCCAACTCCTATTGGATGGAGAAAGCTCTTCCTTCTATGGAATCCACCAATTCAATGTCTACTCAAAGCCTCCATGCCTTCACTACCTCCATGCAAGCCTCCTTTCATATATTTTCAAACTGGAATACGAAGACTTGCTTAACATGAGCACTGCAGCAACATAGCATCAAAGCACAAATAAATTTAAATATATATTTTTCGTCAAAACTCCATACACAAATATCCACACAAGTAACAAAGAAATATCCTCAATCACTACAACAATAACACACCAAAAAATCACTAACTTCATAAACATAATGGTTGAAATATGCCTCATCTAACTACTACTACAACTACAAACTACTTCAAAAATTCTACACAAGAGAAACATGTAACTTGCAGGCTCTTCTCCAAGCTCTCACACACACCACTCAATGGGACAAAAAGTAAAACAAATATAATCAATTTCATCCTCTATTTATCAAATTCTTGAGATGATTAACTCGCTAAATGCTACAGGCTATGGAATACTCAACAACTCCTTTCACATGCTTCAGATTTGGTATAGGAAGGCATCTTCAACAAATCAAGCACTAATTCCACTATCCCTTTGATATCTTCAAACTTGATTTTCTTCTATAGACACCATGACCTTTTCCGACTACATACTCGAAGTTTCCAATTAAGATGTAACATAAAAACCAAATAAAACATTTGAGGAGCATGAGAAACACACATAAGACTTATTTATAGGATCATTCACTCCCATGGCACCCTATGCAAGCATCCAAGTCCTTAGTCGCTCTCATGATAGACTGTGCTAATGTCTGGAGGCCCTAAAATCATTTCCACAAGCCTCTATGCCTCCATCCAAGGGTAGAGAATCTTCATTTTCTCCCAATCTTGGTTGAATTTCGAAAAATTTCTCATTAGGAAGATAATTGGGTCTAATTTGTACAAAATCCATGTCTTGGAATTTTGAAAGTGATCTTCATTTTCCCAAAAAATCCAATCCAAAATGGCCACTTCTATCGAAACACCATACACAACAACTATCCCTACAACTGGAGTAAAACATTTTTTCTTCAGTCTAGAACCTCTACCACCTGATCCATCATGTTCCTCTTCTCATGTACACTCCTCCAAGCCTCTATAATAGGTATGCAGCTAATGAATAGGAACGAAACAAGTCTAGGACATGCTAGACATATTCTACCAACTCTAGGGCCAAGACCAATAGCTCATTTTCATGAAGTAGAAACATCAATTTCTCTTACACCTATAGTAGCATCTCTATCCTCTATATCAACATCCTCAAGTCTTGCATCATTAGCAACATGTCATACAACTGCCTCACGTTCAACACAATCTGCCTCAAACCAATGTCTTCAAGACAAGTAGAGATATATGCAGCACCAAGCAATCATCACTACAACCACTTGTAGCAGCAACATACCACACCATTAGTAGCTAACCATCCTCCTACAACAGCAACATCTCCAATAAAAACATCATCTTTGGAAATCATCTCCTTAGCCATGAACACATCACTTATACTAGGTCTATTCATAAGATGTTGACATTAGTGCCAACTGAAAATATCATCACCAATCATGCATCCATCACTCATGCATATGACCAGCGTCACCAAGAGATCGTTGACATCAATGCGAACACCACAATGCCAAAAAGATCCCCCTTTGGCATTGATGGCAGCCTCAACCCAACATGTGAGGCTAACTCATCAATCCAAAATCTCTTCCACTTTAATATCAAAGGAAAAGGGCCATACAAACATGGAATTACCATGCCAATAATGTGTATGAAGAAAAGAGTGCTCCTCCTATCATACTCAACACCATAACTAATGCATCCCAAAGAAGTGTCTCATGTAAGATAAGAATGAAGAAAAGGAAATTGGTTTTCAATACCACTACCAATGCCATTCCAAATTTGAACATTCAGCATGCTCTCCCTAAGAATGTAATGAAGATGCAACCATAAACTCTACCTGCGAAAGAAACACATATTCCTACTAGAATAAGCCTCCTTGCTAAATGCAAGAGACTAATCCGCATGATCATGACTCCAACTTGACTTTGGACATGATATACAATACATTACAATACAATATGCTTCATGGAGAAAGTACATGATTGTGATATATACATAGGTTGATATATGAATCCTCTAAAAAAAATAACCTATCACCAACCATGACTCCATCGACCCAAGTTTACATCATGCACCCAATGAAGTGGGGCTACATCAAAGATATACATTATGAAATACTTGATTTGGACTCCATTGACCCATACATATTAAATGACAATACATACTAGACGCCACGGGTCTCTCCATGAGCAATGTACCTGAAATATGACATAATGACAATACATGGCTTTACATTCGCATACAATGGTGCTCTCACTAGTACATCCCCAAAACATGAAATAATTGAGTACATGGCAAAAATGAGCATCAACATATGCTCCATATGGAAGCAGAAATACAATGCAATACATGGTGTATCCATCAAACACAAGGCCTTCATGAGCTATAACATAAGCTCTTAAAATGCAACAATAAATAGGAACAATAGCCAAAACATGGCTAGTGCATGGGGCCATCACCATCCCATCAACATATAACAACATTCTCCACATAAGTACAACAATAAGATGATACAACAGAATTTACATGGAAATATATCATAGAGGCAACATCAAATGTATCCACATCATCACTAAGCCCATCAACAATCAACAATAATGCATGGGCAACACATGAATATATAGCAGTGATAACAATAGCATTATGTGCAATCTCTCCATGAGTGCAACAACCAATAAGCAAAATACATCTTACGAAGCCATCATTAGTAGAAACAAATACGTATCATCATCATAAGTAAGAAACATATTGTCAATGAGACATAAGCAATAATAACTTATCCAGTCAGAAATACGTGAGCAAAAATATAGATAATCATCTCTTAATCATGTAAATGCATGCTATGGGAAACAACAACACATTACACATCAATACAATAATTATTAGTAGCATGCATGATTCATCTAGAAATAAAAACAAGAGCAACAATGTGCATAATGTAGATGAACTATCTCCAACTCAACATCTAATCTCCATGGACACAACATATGCATGGAAACATATTGAAAATGTGATCTAGCAGTAAGACCATCAGTAAAATACCAATTATGTCATGCAAACCATACTAGCTCACCCAACATTCAATGTGTGGAAGCAACACCAAAAAACTTCTTGAATACAATGCCATAACGTTCATAATTCATTTGGAAGAAAAAATGCTCCCCTTAAATGTGTGATCCCACATGACACCTAGACAATCCATGGCTTCCATATCATCATTAGCATCAACCAACTTAACATATCACTGCTCCATAAACCATCAATAACAACATAGTTGAACCAACTAATAAATAAAGTGGAAGAAAATAGGTCAAACATAAAAATACACTTCACCTCCAATAAGACAGGTTGATCCTATGGAACTGAATGTGCTTGAGGATGAAATGAAATCATCATATGCTACTACAAAATCCAACATACACTCCCCCTGATGTTATGCAACTCTCATAATCTGCAATGCTTAATAAGTTTGCATGAAATAACCATGGATTGCAGGAGGGAATTTTCTTCACTACAAAGGTCCTTCTTCTTCCACATGGTTTTCAACTACTTCCTGTCTTTCTTGATCTACTTTTCATCTTGCTTCTCTTGCTTCGTTCCTTGCTTCACTTCTTTTGAGCTAGATCCTCTTGATCTTTGTTGATTCTGATGGTTTTGACTTGTGTAACGGGGCAAAAAACAATCTCTTGACATATGGAAAAATATATGGCATATGTATCACTCCACATGGTGAGGATATGTAGCAAGAGGACTAGATCTCCTACTACTCATGTCAGACAAACTATGCATGTGATGTGTCTCTCCTCCAACATTTAGACTTGAAATCCATTGTCTTATGGACAGACAAGTGAGATGAGTTATAATAACCATAAAAATCACAAGTATTCATGTTGGCCATTTAAATTGGTTGTTGATATTGTTGGAATCTCTTCTGATATGGTCTATACATTCTGCTTGAGAAATTTTCTACAATATGCCTAAACTTGTGACAGCTATAGCATTGTATCTCATGCATCAAAGGGCTGAAAGGACTTTGTTTCCTTTGAAATATAATGGAGTTGCCACAAACATGTCTAGGAGAAAAGTGTCTTTTGAATGTGGATTATCCTTGATATTTTCTAATATGTTGTTGGTTTCTCTTATTTTTCTAGTTGATTGGATGCTTGTTCTTTTGTTTTCTAATTAGTTGTTGAATATGCTTCTTGGTTCCTCGGTTCTCATTTTTGTTGCTAGTATTGTTTGCAACGGGTTTCTTGGGTTATTCTTTGAACTTACTACCTACATGAAAACTTGATTTACCCTTTTGAAATCCAAGACCAGAATATCCAACGGTGATCTTTGGATTACAATAAGATTATCCAAGGCTATGGTACTCTTCTCCATCTTCCACTGCTTTCTCAAGGAAACAATTTCAACTTCTAACTTCTCAACCTCTTCTACCTTTACTTGATACTTTTTCCTCATTCCTTCCTCAACTCTTTCAAACTCTTCCATTTTAACTTTCAAGCTCACAACCTCTTCCTTGTGCTTGACCTCCTTGTCATCAAAAATATGAAAAAATTTCTCTTGATCCTTGGATGCAACTATTAGTCTAGAAATCTTAGATCTAAGACTTTAAATAGCATTCTCATATTCACTATGTGATTTAGCATGATCTAAATCAGAATCATCAAGATTATAACTTAATAGAAAATGATCAAGATTTATACTTTTAGGGGCATGAATTTCTCATTCCTTCTCATCATTTGTTGAAACATGTGGACTAGAATAATGAGATTCTTGTAGTTGAGATTCTTATTTCTGGAAGCTCTTCCTTTTGTTATTCCTTTTTTTCTTCTTCTTGTTTCTCTTCTTCTCATTTTAAAAATTGTTGCTATTACAATCTCCAAATATCGATTCTAGACTGTCCCATGTATATTTGTCACGTTTCCAACCCATTGGTCTCTTCATATCATCATTATGAAGATTCTCATACATTATGCATCATGCTTGTGCATCCTTCTCTAAAAATTCATCTACAATTGGACCTTTGCTACAACCCTCACACACTACTTTCCAAATGTTAGAGCCACAAGATAAAATTTTATAGTTTAAATTTTTGTGGCATACCTTGTAATTTGTAGCATTCAAGATAACCATTCTCAAGAAAAAAAATCAATTCCCACCAACAAACCATTGATCCACTATCCAGTAATCAAACTGCAACCAAGAGACCCACTGTGATAGCAATTGTTGTAAATATATTAACTACTTGGGGGGGGGGGGGGGGACAAATCAGTAGTGAGGTAGTTTAATATTTTTCTCCAATTATTTAATATTTAAGCATGGGTAAACTAAAACACAGAATTATAGATTAGTGCATCACAAATAAACATGCAACCATAAAATCACACATAAACACAAGTGTTTCTGGTGGAAAACCCATCTTGGGAAAAAAAAACACCTTGTTGTTGTTGCACTGCTCAATTATATTGTTAATAGATGAAAAAATTGTGCATGGATAATCTTACTCCAACAAGCCTTGAAGACTTATTTATTTCATAGTAGTATGATCCTTTTAGATAGGAATCTCTTTCTCTCTTGGATCTTCGAACTACCATCCACTAAAGCCCAACATGATCAGTTGATCATCACCCTACTGCAATGGGACTATGCAACTCCTATTGGATGGAGAAAACTCTTCCTTCTACTAAATCCACCAAGTAACTATCTACTCAAATCCTCCATGCCTTCACTACCTCCATGCAAGCCTCATTTCATCTATTTTCAAACTAGACTCTGAAAACTTGCTCAACATGAGCACTACAACAACATAGCATCAAAGCACAAGTAAATTTGCAGCAACATTTGCCATCAAAAGTCCATAAAAAAATCTCCACACAAGGAGCAAAGAAATTTCTTTAATCACTACTGCAATAACACACCAACAACTCACTCACTGCATAAACATAATGACTGAAATATGCTTCAACTCATTGCTGCTACAACTAAAAACTACTTCAGAAATTCTACACTAGATAAACATGTAGCTTACAATCTCTTCTCGAAACTCCCACAAACACCACCTAACTAGACAATCAATCAATCAAATAGACTCAATTTCTTCCTCTATTTACCAAATTCCTAAGATGATTATGTTAGTAAATGCTATAGGCTATGGAAGATTCAAAAACTTCCTTCACATGCTTCAATTTTCATTTAGGAAGGTAGCTTGACCAAATCAAGAACTAATTCCACTATCCCTTTGATATCTTCAAACTTGATGTTCTTCTAGAGACACCACAACCTTTTCCAACCACATACTCGAAGTTTCTAATAAATATGTAACATAAAAACCAAATAAAACATTTGAGGAGCATGAGAAACATGTAGAAAACTCATTTACAAGCTTAGTTGCTCCCATGACACATTGTGCACGAATCCAATTCCTTAGTCACTCTCATGACACATTGTGCCAATGTCCATAGGCCCTATAGTTGCTCCCACAAGACTCTCTACTTCTCTCTAGGGAAAAGAACCTTATTTTTCTCCCAATCGAGACTAAATTTAGAAAAACTAATCATTAGGAAGATAATTGGGTCTCTTCTACACAAAACCCATGTCACATAATTTTGAAATCCATCATCATTTTCTAAGAAAATCCAATCCAATATGGCCACTTCTATCCAAACACCATACACAAAAACTCAGCCTAAGACTGAAGTAATAAATTTGTTATTCATTCTTTAACCTCTGCCACCTAATCCATCATCTTCCTCTTCTCATGTACACTCCTCCAAGCCTCCACAATAGGTCTAAAACTAATGAATAGGAAAGAAAAAAGTCTAAGACATGCTAGACCTATTCTGCCAACTTTAGGACCAATACCAACACCTCCAACTCCTCAACTAGAAACCTCAATATCTCTAACACCTATAATAGAATATCTATCCTCTATAGTAGCATCCTCAAGCCCTGCAGCATTGGTAACACGTCATACAACTTCCTCTAGCATATTTGGAAGCACTTCCAACACAAGCAGCCTCAAACCATCACATGAAGCAACAAACTAATGTCTTGAAGACAAGTAGAGACATATGCAGCACCAAGAGATCATCAATCCAACCACCTATGTCAGCAACATCTCACACCATGAGAATCTCACCTCCCTCTTGGAATATAAACATCTCCAACCAGCACATCATCCCTTGAAACCATCTCATTAGCATCCACAATATCACCTGTACTAGGTCTACCCATAGGATATTGACATCAATTCCAACTAGTAAAGCCATCACCAGTCATGCATTCATCATTCATGCATATGACTAGCATCACTAAGAGCTCATTGAAATTAATGCTAACATACTCCCCCTTTGGCATTGATGGCAACATCAACCCAACATGTGAGGCTAACTCATCAAACCAAAATATCTCTGCCTCTGAAATCAATGGAAAAGGGCCATGAAAACATGGAAGTACCATACTAATAATGTGTCATAAGAGAAGAGTGCTCATCTTGTCATACTCAACACCATAGTTGATGCATCCCAAAGAAGTATCTCATGTAAGATAAGCATGAAGACAAAGAAACTGGTTGTCAAGACCACTACCAATTCCATGCCAATTTTGAACACTCAATATGCTCTCCCTAACAATGTAATGAATATGCAACCATACGCTCTACTTGTTGAAGCAACACATTTGCCTGCTGCAATAAGCCTCCTTTCTAAATGCAAGAGACTAATCCACATGACCATGAATCCAACTTGACTTTGGACATGTTATTCAATACAATGCAATACATTATGCTTCATGGAGAAAGTACATGATTGTGACATATAAATTGGATTGATATATGAATCCTTTAAAAAAAACATCCTATTATCAACCATGACTCTATGGACCAAAGTTTACATCATGCACTCAATGAAGTGGGACTACGTCAAATAGATACATTATGAAATACTTAACTTGGACTCCATTGACCCATACATAGTAAATGACAATACATACTAGACACCATGGTTTTCTCCATGATAAATGTGCCCAAAATATGACATAATGACAATACATGTCATTTACATCTGCACATAATGGTGCTTTGATCAATACATCCCCAAAACATGAAATCACTGAGTACATGGTGACAATGAGCATCAACATATTCTCCATATGGTAGAAGAAATATAATGTGATACATGGTGTATCCATCAAACACAAGGTCTCCATGAGCTATAACATAAGCTTTCCAAATGTAATAATAAATAGGAACACTAGCCAAAACATATGCTAGTTCATGGGGCCATCACCATCCCATCAACATATATCTTGTAGAAAGGTCACCATTCTCCAAATAGGTACAACAATAAGAGCATACAATAGAAGCAAAACACAAATATATCATAGAGGCATCAAAAAATGTATCCACACCATCATTAAGCCCATCAACCATCAACAATAATACATGGGAAATACATCAATAGATAGTAGAAGTAACAATAACATTATGTGCAATCTCTCCATGAGTGCAAAAAATACGTAGCAACATCCATCATACCAAGACATCCTAAGTAAAAAAAAATACATATCCTCATCATAAGTAAGCAACATATCGTCAATGAGGCATAAAAATTAACCAATGAGCAACACGACGTATATATCCACACATGAGAAACAATAATCATAATTCATCCACTCAAGAATACATGAGAAACAATAATCATAAATCATCCACTCAACAATACATGAGAAACAATAATCATAAATCATCCACTCAACAATACATGAGAAACAATACAAATCATCATCTCTCAATCATGTAAATTCATACTATGGGTAGAAAAACACATGACTCATCCATATAATACATATCAGCAACATGCATGGTTCAGCTAGAAATAAAAAAATAAGAAATAATGTGCACAGTCTAGATGAACTGTCTCCAACTCAACATATGATCTCCATGGCAACAACATATACATGACAAGATATAGAAAATATGATCTAGCAATAAGATCATCATCAAAATACCAACTATATCATGCAAACCATACTAACTCACCTAACATGCAATGTGGGGGAGTAACAACAAAAAGCTTTGTGAATACAATGCCAACACTTTCCAAATCCATTTGGAAGAAAAAGTGGCTTCCATATCATCATTAACATCAACCAACCAAATATATCGCTGCTCCATAACCCATTAGTAACAACATAACTGATGTAACCGATAAGTAAATTGGAAGAAAATATATGAGACATAAAAATACACTTCACCTCCAATAAGACATGTTGATCCCATGGACTTGAATGTGCATAAGGATGAAATGAGATCATCATATGCTATCACAAACTCCAATATACACTCCCCCTAAGGTTATTCACCTCTCATAATCTGCAATCCTTAATAATTCTGCATGAAATAACCATGGACTGTAGGAGGGAATTATCTTCACTAGTTTAAGATTTGAAGCTTCTTCTTCTTCCACATGGTCTTTTCTTGCTTCTTGTCTTGCTTGATATAATTCTAATCTTGCTCCTCTTTCTTCCGTCCTTACTTCACTGCTTTTGAGCTAGATCCTCTTTGTCTTTGCTCTTCTGATGGTTTTGACTTGTGTAATGGGGCAACAAGCAATCTCTTTCGATATGGCTCTATGTCATATGCAGCACTCCAAATGGTGAGGGTATGTAGCAAGAGGACTAGATCGCCTACTGCTCATGCAAGATCTAAACCATGCACGAGATGTGTCTCACCTCCAATGATTAGACCTACAATCCATTGTGTTATATCCAAACAAGTGACATGAGGTACAATAGCCACAAAAATCACAAGTATACATGTTGACCATTCTCCTTGGTTGTTGATATTATTGGAATATCTTTTGATATGGTCTATACATTTTGCTCCAAGAATTTGCTGCAATATGCCCAAACTTGTGATAGTTATAACATTGTATCTCATCCCTCAAAGGAATTTTCTTCCTTTGAATTCTAATGGAGCTACCACGAACATACCTAGGAGAAAAGGATCTTATGAATGTAGATTCTCCTTGAGATTTTTCTACTCTACTATTAGTTTTGCTTGATTGGATGCTTGTTTTTTTGTTTGCTAACTAGCTATTGGATCTACTTCTTGGTTCCTTAGTTCTCATTTTTGTTGTTGGTATTGTTTGAAATAGGTTTCTTGGGTTCTTATTTGATGTTCTTACCTACATACAAACTATATTCACCCTTTCGAAATCCAAGACCAAATTTATCCAATGGTGATCTTTGGATTTCAAGAAAATTATCCAAGGCCATGGTACTCTTATCCATCTTCTATTTCCTTCTCAAGGAAACAATTCCAAATTTTAATTTCTCAACCTCTTATACCTTTACTTGATATTGTTTCCTCATTCCTTCCTCAACTCTTTCAAACTCTTCGATTTTAAATTTCAACCTCACAGCCTCTTCCTTGAGCTTGGCCTTCTTGTCATCACAAATATGAAAAAGTTTCTCTTGATCCTTGCATGCAAATGTTAGTCTAGAAACATCAAATCAAAGACTTTTAAAAACATTATCATTTTCACTATGTGCTTTCGCATGATTTAAATCAGAATCAATAAGATTATAACTTAACAGAAACCATCAAGATTTATACCTTTAGGAGCATGAATTTCTATTTCCTTCTCATAATCTCCTAAATCATGCGCATTAGAAGAATAAGATTCTTGTAGCTGAGATTCTTGTTTCTGGAAGATTTTCTTTTTGTTCATATTTTAGTTCTTCTCCTTGTTTCTCTTCTTCTCATTTTCAAAATTGTTGTTGATACCATTTCCAAATATGGATTCTAGCGTGTCCCATATATATTTGGCATGTTTAAAACTCACTAATCTCTCCATATCATCATTACGAATATTATCATATACTATACACTGTGCTTGTGCATCCTACTGCAAAACTTCATCTAGAATTGGATATTTTCCACAACCTTGACACACTATTTTCCAAATGTTTGGTCCACAAGATAAAATTTGAGATTTTACACTTTTGTGCCATACCTTGTAATTTGCAACATTGAGGACAATCATTCTGAAGAAAAAAATCAATTTTCTCCAACAAACTCCTGATCTACTCCTAAGAAATCAAGCTGCAACCAAGAGCCCCACTCTCATACCAATTGGCTTAAATATGTTCACTACAGAGAGGGGGGGGGGGGGGGGAGGGGTTGAAGCAATAGTGAGGCACTTTAATCATTTTCTCTAATTATTTAATCCTCAAGCATGCATAAACTGAAACACATAACTATATATTAGTTCATCACAAATAAACATTTAGCTGTAAAATAAATAAACACATAAACGCAAGTGTTTCTTGTGGAAACCCCATCATGGGAAAAGACAACCCTGCTGCTACTACACTAGTTGATTCTATTATTAATAGCTGAAAAAATTATACATGGATAAGATCACTCCAATGATCCTTGAATATTTTCTTCTTTCAAAATAATTTGTTCCTTTTAGACAAGAACTTGTTCCTCTCTCCGATCTTTGGAATACCATCTAATAAAGGCCACCACGATTAGTCAATCCTCATCCCACTCTGTTGGGACTATCCAACTCCTATTGGATGTTAAAAAATATTAGTTCTACTGAATACACTAAGTCACTCTCTACTCAAAGTCTCCATGCCTTCACTACCACCATGCGAGCCTCCTTTCATCTATTTTCAAAATGGACTATGAAAAATTGCTCAGCATGAGAACTATAGCTTCATATCATTAAAGCACAAATAAATTTGCAGCAACAACTGCCATCAAAACTCCATACACAAATCTCCACACAAGGAGCAAATAAATCTCCTCAATCACTACTACAATAACACACCAAAAACTCACTCACTGCACAAACATAACGACTGAAATATGCTTCAGCTCACTGCTGCTACAACTAGAAACTACTTAAGGAATTCTACACTAGAGAATCATGCAGCTTGCAGGATTTTCTCCAAGCTCTCACACACACCAATCAACTAGGAAATCAATTAAACAAATAGAAACATTTTCTTCCTCTATTTATCAAATTCCTGAGATGATTAACTCAGTAAATGCTACAAATTATGGAAGACTTAACAACTCCTTTCACATGCTCTAGATTTGGTTTAGGAAGGCATCTTGACCAAATTAAGAACTAATTCTACTATCCCTTTGAAGTATTCAAAGCTAATCCACTTCTAAAGACACCATGACCTTTTTCGGCCACATACTCAAAGTTTTTGTTCAATATGCAACACAAAAAACAAATAAAACATTTGGGGAGTGTGAGAAACACGGAGGAAAATCATTTATAGGCTCAATCACTCCCGTGACACAATTTTTAGGCATCTAGGCCATTAGTCGCTCTCATGGCACACTATGCCAGCATCAAGAGGCACTACAATCACCCCCACAAACCTCTACGCTTGTGTCCTAGGAAGAGAACCTTCGATTTCTCCCAATCTGGACTGATTTTCAAAAAACTACTCATTGGGAAGATAATTGGGAAGATAAATCGGTCTATTCTGGACAAATCCCATGTCTCAGAATTTTGAAATTCTTCTTCATTTGCATGGAAAATCCAATCGAAAATGGCCACTTCTATCCAAACACCATGCATAACAACTGAGCCTAAAACTGAAGTAAAACATTTGTTCTTTAGTCTAGATCCTCTTCCACCTAATACATCATCTTCCTCTTATCATGTACACTCCTCCAAGCATATATAATAGGTATACAACTAATTATTAGGAAAGGAACAAGTCTAAGACATGATAGACCTATTCTGCCAACTTTACTATCAAGACCAATACCTCCAGCTCCTCAAGGAGTAACCTCAATCTCTCTAACACCTGTATCAGCATCTCTATCCTCTATAGAAGTATCCTCAAGTCCTGCAGCATCAAAATCATGTGATACAACTCCCTCCAACATTGGTGGAAGTGCATCCAACACAAGTAACCTCGAACCATCACATGAAGCAACAAACGAATGTATCCAAGACAAGTAGAGACATATATAACACCAAGAGATCAACACTCCAAACACCTGGAGCAGCAACATCTCTCACCATGAGAATATCACCATCCTCCTATAATAGTAACATCTCCAACTATTTGGAATGGGTTCCCTAAGAGTCATTTTTGGGCTTAAAAGCCCAAGTTTTGGGGCAAAAAGCCAAAATTTTGTATAAAGAATGTAAAGTCTCCCATTTTGTGCTCCAATTGCACGAAGATGTAAAGAGTTACTAAGTTTTTTCCACCATTCTTTTGTAGAAGTCATGTTGACTTTAGAGATCTACCCATGGTCCACGGACCCCTATATCTATGTGCGCAGGGATTTTAAAGTCTGTACAAGAGATTTCAATCATTAATACAAAGAAGTGTTCTGAAATTCCTGTGTATTTTACTTCTATTAAATGCATATGATTATGTTATGTTGAGCAATCAATTTGTGTTTTAATGTTGTTCTAATACAAGAATCTATATTTTTCCCTTTGTTATATGAATGCAAGTAAAGATATATGTTTACGTGAAGATAATCATAATTGCATGGTAAACTTGGAGAATACTTAAGATAATATAGATAATTATTCAGTAAAGTAGTTACAGAGGCGAGTAAGTACCTAAACCACCTGCTAGGGTTCTACAAAGACTGATTGTAGCCCTTTGCAGAGGTTCAAAGATGAATAAGAAGGTATATCGATAAGCCCTAAAATGTTTATCGATCTGTGCAAAGGCAGAATTAAGGTTTTAAAAACAACATCACATCCATCTTAGGGTGAAGAAACTTGGTTCCTACATTCCCCCATATTGCTCCGGGTGAGACTTCATTCCAAGATTTGTGGATTGATGCCAAAAGGGCCAATAGTGTAAGGATTTTCTTGGCTGACTAACGCTGAACCTCGATCAAGGTCCATCAAGCCAACAAATGGTTCCACTTCCTGGACTAGGATCTGCATGAGAAATGTGTGATGTCGCATCACTATAATCTAGCTAAGAAAGAGATTGAAGGCTGGATGGATAGAAATATAAATGAATTCATGGCACAAAGAACAAGAATCCACGATTGATGAAATAACAGTGGCTGGACAGATATCTATACACAAAGATACATGAAACATTCTTTTATTCCTTCCTAGTGGAATTATATGATTGGATCATGAAATTAGCAGAAAGACAAGGGAGGTCAAGCCTTGATGGTCCAATTGTCTAGACCTCAGAGCTAGTGTGGATATTGGAAGCCTCTAAATATAAGATCACAAGCAGATTTGATCATTGGCTCAATCATATCATAGGACGATTTGTGACAGAGTTTGTGGTGGATACCTCGATCAGTTATAGAAAAGTAGAGCGACACTTCTTCAAAGGACCATGAGGTAACATTTTAAGGTCTTTAAATACTTGGATTGAGATGCTATTGTGTGAAAAGCATGTTATGTAGTTCCCTTGATGTTTCGGGCTATGCGAAGTGGAAGGACTTACAGGAACAGAGGGAGAAGAGGCCATGAATATAGCCCGTTGATTGAACCCATTCTGAGTGATGACAAGGGAGTAGTGCATACCTCTCTGCAGAGAACTATTCAATTGATAAGATAGGGGTTCCTACGAATAACACATCCACCCACACCACCTCCATGTTCACCTCCATTGCTTACAACTTCACCCACAACACCACCACCTCCACCATAGTTTAATTGGCGTATTTAGCCAAGTTGCCCTTATTCAAGGGCTTGGAAAATGAGGATCCATAAAAATTTTAGTTTGTCGTGAAGGCTCTATGGGAAGCTCAAGGTATCACATATGATCAGATGAAGAAGGAAACCTTGGTTAGTTCATTGTAAGAACATGTGCTAACCTAGTACATTAAGTATTGTACTGATAACCCAATAGCTGCATTGGTAGATATCCAGACCACACTGAATAAGGAATGTCCTAAGTCTGAAGCACAGTAAATTGAGGGGTTCAAAGAAATCATGATGAAACCGTGTGCAATAACTGGGACATGGATCATCGATTAAAGTTTAAGATCTGTGAAGCCAATATGAATTTGATAGACGGATAGCACTGCAAATGGTTTCTTTCTTCGCTCTTGCCTTACTTAAGGGTTGCCTTATCACAACAGAAGATTGGGACCCAAGTAGAGGCCTTGGAGATTATAGTGTGACTACATGAAACACTGATGCAATATCCGAATCTTGGGGTTCAACAGAATCATGCGCAGTTGCAAAACCTTTGCTTAGAACTACAGATTCTAAAGAATGATAGAACGGTTCGGCCAGAAGTGCGTGAAGAGATTTGGTGCCTTAAATGCAAAGGTCAGGGGCATGACAAGGATCACTGCCCAGTCTTCACAAATTATGTTGCCACAGGAGGACCAATGCCTATGAGGATGGAAGCTCAAGCTACCCCAAGTAGAAGGCTTGCACTATGGTGTGTTATCCGTCAGGTAGTAGGAAAACATGTGACTAATAATTTCGATTTGCTGCAAAAATTTGTACAAAAACCACAACACCTCTTCTACAACTTCTATCAATTGATGGGTCGTGATGAGCATAATTGCCATAGATATGAGTTGATGATGGAAAGAACACCTGCATATAGAGTTCAGGTAGAAATGCAACATCCTGATCAAGTTGATGGGGTAGCCTGAGCATACTTTTTGGGTTGCAGATGAGGCCAAGGTGGAAGAGGACCTAGCAGAGGTCAGTGGCAGGTAATTTTCGATAAATGTGGAGGACCGGGACACTACAAACAAGAATGCATGAACCCAACATGTCTATTGTGTTCGGATTGTACTTAGTTTGACGATGAGGCTGAAGATTTCCCTGTACTGCTAACACAAATCCATGAGAAGGGGGCCTCAACCTCCATAACTAACCCAGAACCTTCAAATGATGAGGGTTTAACCTCACTAAGAGGACCCAAACATCAATATAGTGCTACAAAGCAGAGTTAAAATGGGTAAAGATAAAGGGAAGACATTTGAAGAGAGTATGTGGATTCATAAAGCTCCAAAGAAGGAGGTTGAATTTGATTTGGAGTGTGCAAGTGAAACATTTATGGAAGCGAAGGAAAGCTTCGTTGAGGCCTCTACCTCAAGAAGCCAAGATAAGCTTGCTAAAGAAATGGATCCTTCTATGCTTACTACCTTCTTTGAAACCTACATGATAGAAAGGCTATAAAGATACTACAGGATTTGATAAATAGGTGTGCCAAAAGAGAAAGCATTGTTGTCAAACCACGCATAGTCAGAAAGATTGGTAAGAATAAGTCAAGGACAGGGTGTGAGATGAGACTCACCATGCAAATAGGAGAATATGGAATGCATCAAGTCATTTTGGATCTAGGGTCAGACGTGAATGCTTTTCCTAAACAAACGTGGGAAAAAATGGGGAGACCTACGTTGAAATGGTCTCTGATTCAGTTGAGGATGGAAAATTAGTAGAAGATCATCCCCATGGGACAACTGTAGGGAGTAACCATGGATATTGAAGGCATGAGCGCATTGCCTGATTTCAAAGTGATAGAGATTGTGGATGAAAGAAACCATTACCCTACACTACTTGCGATTGACTGGGCTACTAATATGAATGGGGTGATTAACCTGAAGAAGCGAAAGATGACATTTGAAAAGAAGTTGCTTCACGTAGTAGTACCTATGGATCCTATAAAGGAAACACGCTATACCGAACTAGTCCGAAATTATGAAAGTGATGATAATTTTGGACATATATATAACATAATAGCATGAGATTAAGACTAGATGAACCTAATAGTTGATGGACGTATTTCATGGGACCACGAAAGTTCCTTCACATCAGATTCTAAAGAAGAATTGGAGCACTGGAAGAATCGATTATATGAAGTATCTACACCATGTTGTAACATGATAAGTAAATCAGTACACTGTGTGTCATCCGAGGTAAGGAATCTGCTCTCTTACGATGGTTTGACTAATGTTGATACTTTTTTGGGCACCTTTGAAAGAGAAGTTCCAGAGAAGCATTTCTTCTACATACTGGATTGGGCATCGTGTACTATTCTTGGAAGGTGGTGGGGTATACACAAAAATAGTTTTGATGATTGGAATGATTATAGAAACATGATGAGAATATGCTTCGGACAACTGAAAGTATGATTAATAGAAAAATATGATGGGAGGGACGATCCGGGTGACCACTTAGCCAAATGGACTAAATTTTATGGAGCAGAGCCTCAACCTGAATGGGTGCATCTGTTCTTCCATACTCTAGATGTGGTATCGATGACTTGGTACTTGGAGACAAAGCTCCACCATGGCACTGAATAATAGGATATTTTGTGCGAAGGGTTTGTAATGACATTCAACTTTGACGATGGATTTGACTGTATTGATGAAGCACTATAAGTGGTCAAAGCAGTGATCCTCGGGATACCGTAGGATCCCTTAGATCTGATTCAACCTGATTGGGCTACTTAGTTGAGCCACACACTGGAGTTTTATAAGGTAATGGTTGAAGAAGAAGATGAATATCCAAGGAGGAATAATATTCCGGAGATTTAAGGTCACCACCAAGTTGAAGGACCTCAAATAGAGAATCCAGAAAGAATTGTGCTACTTAAAACTAAACAAGTAAACATTGGCATGGAAGCAAAGTTGCAATTTGCAATGATTGGAGACTACTGGGATGATGCAATAGTAGATAAGGTCACTGAATTTCTCTATGGATAGCAGCGTTTGTTCCCTAGGAAGTTTTCAGACCTAAAAGGGATAATAGGGTACCTAGGCATTATCAAGATTACTTTAAAACCAAATGTGAAGCCAGTCAAGCAATGGCCTTACCACCTCAATCTGAAGTATAAAGAATAGGTATGCTTATAGTTGGATAAGATGCTCGTGACAGGCATTATTGAACCAGTAGAAGAATCCTATTGGGTAAGCCTGATGGTAGTGCAGGAAAAGAAGTAGAGGGATGAAATAAGGATATGCATAGATATCAAAAATTTGAATGAAGCTTCTATACATGATCCTTTCCCAACTACGTTTACTGGTGCGGTACTGGATAATGTAGGTGGCCAGGAAGCCTATTCATTCACTGATGGGTTCTCTGGGTACCATTAGATAAAAATTACGCCTAAGGATTGAAGTAAGACGACCTTCGCAACTGAATGGGGATGCTTTCAGTACACTATAATGCCTTTTGGGCTAAAGAATGCACCAGCGATATTTTTGTGTGAAGTCATTGCGACATTCAAGGAATTCATTCATAAATTTCTCGAGGTATACTTTGCTGAGTCGACAATGTTTGGATTGGTACAGTGCCATGTGGAAATTCTGTGCTTGATGTTAGATACATGAAGGAGGTACCAAATCACACTCAATTTAAAGCAATTTTTGTTTTGTGTCCCTTTTGGGATCTGGCTGGGTCATGTGGTATGCAGACAAGGCATGATGGTAGACCCTGTGGAAATCGTGGTCATAATCAAGTTGGAGGTGCCAAGGAGTGTGAAACAACTATGCGCTATAATGGGGCATACTAGATAATATAGGAAATTCATCAAGAACTATGCCCAGATCACCGTGCCAATGGAAAAACTGTTGAAGAAGGATATTACATTCTATTGGAATGATGAATGTCAGAAAAGGTAGGATGTACTGAAGGAGAAAATGGTCACTGCCCTGATCCTAGTCTTCCCAGATTGGAAAAAGGAATTTCATGTGCGTGTGGACATTTCATCTACTGTGCTAGGAGTAGTACTGACTCAAGCTGGTGAGGGAGACATGGATCACTCTATAGGATTTACAAGTATGAGTTTGTCCAAAGCTAAGAAAAACTATTCCACGATAGCTCATGAAGGACTAGATATGGTGTACACACTGTAGAAGTCTAGGCATTAGTTGCTGGGCAAACATTTTAAGGTGTATATGAACCATTCCATGTTGAAATACCTGGGGAATAAGCCTGTGTTGGGGGGGGGGGGGAATATGTAGGTGCTTATTTTTTTTCCAGGAGTATGACATTAAGGTCATTGTGAAACAAGGATGATTGAATGTGGGACCTAATCATCTATCACACATTGAAACTGGAGAAGAGACTACTAATTTAGAGGAAGAATGCCTGACACACAACTCTTTGTAGTACATGTCTCAGATAGTCACTTCGAGGATATAATACACTTCCTGATGACGGAGAAAACTTCAAAAGGATATACAATCCAATAGATGAATGAATTGATGGTGCACGTAATAGAATTTTCTATCATCGCAGAGCACTTGTACAAAATGGGATCCCATGAAATACTATGAGAATATGTGCATGAGCTTGAATGAAGCAGCATCCTCGCTGAGGATCATGGAGGAGCTGTGGGAGCATACTATGCACTTGATTGTGGTGGACAACATTGCATAAGGATTTGAAAGCATATTGTAAGGCATGCGATGCATGTCAAAGGATTGGTAGGCCATCGTAGAGGGATGAGTTGCCTCTAAATCCACGAGTGACATTGAAACCATTAGAAAAATGGGTGATTGACCTTATGGGACCAACTCAACCTCAAGGAAAGAAAATGGGTGTGCAATACATAATCATTGGGACTGAGAATTTAACTAGATGGGTGGGGGTAGAGCTTGTAAAGAGCTATACAAACATAACAACAACAAAGTGAATTTTTGAATATGTGGTGACAAGGTTTGGGTGTCTGAAGATTTTGATGAGTGATCACAGTAAGCATTTTCTTAATGAAACCATCAACGCATTAATTGAGGAATTTGAGGTGTACTATCAGAAAAATATGTTGGAAAATACTAAGAGGGGGGGGTGAATCAGTATTCCTTAGAAATTAACACTTTTAAATATTTTCAAAGCATTAGTTAATCTTAAATTATTATTAACGTTTATGCAGTAATAATAGTAAATAAAATAACATAGAAGGCACACATATTTTAGGTGGAAGACCCCCTCGAGGCAAAAACCACTAAACACTTTTCTAATAAATTCTTTAATCTTCATCCCCATCTGAAATGAAAGAAACAACTTCCTATAATTCTAGAAAAGCATTCTTCTCTAGCTCCCACTAGATAGAGGCTCCAACGCCCAAGATTCTTCAGTAGTCAACTCAATGGATGCCCCAACACCCAATGAGCTACAACTCACCCTGTCACGACCCTACGACCCTCAAATTTTCACAAGATTGAACATGTTGGTGACTTCATGCACTAGCACAACACCACCCTATCACCCTATAGAAGAATAAAAGAAGAATGGACTCATGTACGAGGGAAAATGGTCCACTTTACAATGATATAGAATGATGTAGAAGAAGATGACACACTAGACCATAACCCCAACTATGACATAACCACCTACTGATGATCCTAGACCTCCCGACACTACCTCTTCAACTCTTGTTAGATAGACAATTGTACACCTTTTACAAAGATGCTTTTACAATGACTTTGTACACTGATACTTTTACAATGTCTATATGTAGTGCTACCCACTTCAAGGCTTGATGTGGTGAATTTCATATTGTTGTTATGCATCTTGATTTCTGCTCTACTCATGCTACCCTTTCTCATTCTTTATAACATTAGATTATGCATTTATTCCTCTCTTGATGAATATATAATACCTACAAAATGTCTTCGAGGAAATACCCATGACATGATAATAGAAAAACTTACCTCATCCTACAGAGCATATGTTAGTGCTAAACAAAAACAACAAATTAGAATACAAAGAACCTAATGCAATTAAGAGATGAACATGCATATATATATAAGATGTTTATCTGTATCTTACCTCTGCTGCATCATTTTTCTGCACCTTGCTCTTTGCTTCCCTAGAAAAAATGGTCATTTGCACCCCTTGACAACACTTGATCTAGTTTTTCTTGCCTTCTAGGAGCACGATATTTAATATGATCTATCTCTACAACTTAAAATCCCCATCATGTGATCGTCGGTCCTATAGAATCCCTCTGAGTCTTCTTTTCAATGCCATAGGTCTGACTCGATTTTCACTGTTCAAGACATGGTTATGCCCAATCTCTCACAATGACCTAATTATGGACTAGTCCAGTAGAGAGAAATTGTATGACATTCCATGTGTCACTGTTTCCTCCTTCAGCTCTGGAATTGATACAAAAAAACCTAATTTTATTGCGTTATCCACCACTTTTTACAGAATTCCAATCCTCTCCTGAGACAGAGAATTATGATGATTTTCCCAAGATCACTTCTTTAAGATGAAATTCGACACCTTGAAAACACCCTAACTTCCACAAATCATATCTCCAATAATATGGTGACCCAAGATTTGAAATTTGGTCATGACATTCATCCATATTGTGAATAAAATATATTTTAATTTCATAATCTTAGACTTTGCCGAAATGAAGGTATAGCAAAAATTCCACAATCACTACCTTTAGAGGATATATGAGATTTCCTTTTATAGAGTTGAGAGGGGCTTCTATAGAGTATGCTAGAGGGATTTTAGGAGTTTAAAAAATTATTAATTATTCACTATTCAATGACCAAAACCAATTTTGTGTGCCATTCACAACTGCATAGGGTTTTAGCCCATTAACTGGGTTACTAAATTCAAACATGAATATCTCTAAAACCGTAAAGAATTATTTGGTGTGCCATATATCAATGGAAACATCTTAATGATTAGAATCCATCTAGAAGATCCTTCACTCAAAATAGAGTAAGTTTTCAAGTCAAAATTCCCTTGTAATATTAGGGTAGCCCCTAGTGCTACTTAGGTTGACATCAATGACAACCTCAGATCATCTTTAGATCAACAATTTTCCCCTTTGGCATTGATGGCAACAAAAGTACTCCCCCTGCGACCATGGGACCTCTTCCTACTACCTTCTCTCCCCCTTTGATATCAATGGCAAAGGGTAACTCCCCTTGACACAAAACCATCCTGTGGAATTGTACACACTTCCATTCCCCATTTATTTTCTGAATAAGGGAAATCTAATGAGAACTTGGGAGGATCCCAAGCTTCTGGAAAAGATATTCAAATGCTTCACGAGGTAAAGGTTTAGTGAAGATATCAGCGATTTGTTCTTTTGTACCAACATATTCAAGTTTGATATTCTTTTCATCGAATTGTTCTCTAACAAAATGAAATTTTATTGGAATGTGTTTTGTTTTTTGAATGCATGATAGGAATCTTAGAGATGTTGATGGCACTGGTGTTATAACAGAAGATGGGAATAGGTTCGCTGAATTGTACTTAAATATATTTCAAAGTTTGTTTCATCCAAAGGACTTGAGTACAACAAGCTTCTGGTGCAATTTATTCTGCTTCCGCTGTAGATAACGAGACTGAGGTTTGCTTTTTTCTCAACCATGATACGAGGCAACCACCTAGACAGAATGTTTCTCCACTAGTACTCTTACGATCATCAATTCTTCCTACCCAATCTACATCTGTAAACGCTTGAATAATGAAATTGTTTCCATTTTGATATCACAAACCATATTCTATTGTGCCCTTTAGATATCGAAGAATTCTTTTGACAGAAATAATATGTGATTCTTTTGGTGCTACTTGGAATCTTGCTACTTGTCCAACTACTTGCATAACATCTGGTTTGGAGGCTTTTACATATAGAAGACTACCAATCATAGATCTATACAACCTATGATCCACATCCTTAGATGAGTCATCTATGCTCAATTTGCAACCTGTTACCATCGGAGTAAGGATGGGTTTGCAATCTTCCATTTTGAATTTATTAAAAATTTTCTTGATGTACTTGGCTTGACATATAAATATTATATTCTCTTCCTGAGATATTTGAATCCCTAAGAGGTATGTCAACTCACCCAGTGAAGACATCTCAAACTCACTTTGCATCTTTGTGGAAAAGTTCTTACTTAGTCCATCGTCATTTCTACTAAATATTATATCACCCACATATACCTCTACGATTGTTAAATTATCTTTATCTATTTGTACATAAAGTTTGCTATCAGAAGTACCTTTCTTGAACCCTTGTTGACATAGATATCCATCAAGATGAGCATACCATGCTTTAGGAGATTACTTGAGGCCATATAGAGCCCTCTTTAACATGCAAACATAGTTTTCTTTTTCTGATAGTAAAGAACCTCCATGTTGTTCTATGTAAACTTCTTCTTCTAATTCTCCATTCAAAAATGTTGCCTTAACATCCATTTGGTAGACTGTTATTTTTCTTGAACATGCATAGGTGATAAACATCCAGATGTCTTCCACTCTTGAAACTGGTGCAAATGTTTCATCGAAATCAATTCCTTCCACTTGTAAATATCCTTTGTAGACTAATCTTGTATTGTTCCTAGTAACCTGTAATCCTTCAACTATTTTGCTCGCCCTTAACCTTTAATGCAACTACCATCTTATTTTAAAAACCTTGTTGTCAATCGTAGACTTGTGCCATATACTGCTACATAGACTCCTCTTGTACAAACATTAAGGAGTCAACAAGAGAGGTTGTTCAAAATAATGTGTCATTTAATGAATTGTCTTGACTAGAGTCATTAACTGAAGCAACTGTTGATTCCTCACAATCTGTCATGAATCATGAAAGCATAATTGTTGGGACCTTATTGCCTTCTTGCTTTTCTTGGTCATCTTGTACTTGTTCATCATTTACCTATTTTCCTTTCCAAACCCTCTTCTTCTCATCATCAAGCTTTTCGTTGATGGTTGATTCCATCTTGTACCTACAGTTATGAGCTATGTGTTCATAGTTATGACATTTGTAGCATTGGATGTTATTCATAGAAGATTTTTTTTGGTGTTTATCTCATGATCCTGCAAATTTTATTCTAGGGTTTTTCCCGATAATAGTTGTACCTATTTGGAGCTTCACAATCCCTATCCGTATGTCCAAAATTGTTACATTTGTAACATTCAACATAATCTCTCAAATTATAAAATTTGTGGATATTATGCTGAGTTCTAGAATATCCATTTCTGAGAGATCTCCTGGAATTATATTCATTCCAAACATACATGTGACATTTTAAAGCTCTATGTCCAAGTTTTCCACATGAATAATAATAGCCATGAAAAATATGTTGGAACCTGGATGAAAGTCTTCATCGGGGAATTGTCTTCCAAGGCTCTTCTTGTGAATCTTGTACAATGAAGTCTACATGCCGATCATATCTCATAGGTTAATTGTATTCTGTTGTAGAAGGTCCTACTTCTTCCTCTTTGTAACCGAGGGCAGCTATGTCATTTTAAGATCGTCGATTGTTGATGATTTCTTCCAACACCCTTGAGTTGTTGGCATAGTTTTGGATAACTTTTCTCTCCTTTCCTTCCTTACAAAGCGATGCTACTTCGGCTTCTAATTCTTCCCTTTCTTGGTTGCTTTCTTCCAATTTCTTTTGAAGTGACTCTTCAATACATTTGTGTTCTTCAATTTCAATTTTGAGACATTGAACTTGTTCTTCAAGAGTATTTGAATGGATATTCTCAGCCTTGAACTCTTTTATAAGCTTAATTTCCTCCTTAGAAAATGCTTGTATGGTAAACCCTTCTTCTTCATTATTTGATACCTCTTTTTTATTGTGCTTGACCATAAACAATACTCTCTCATTGGCTTCTTCTCCACTCTCACTGTCTTCATCAGATGATGAGCTATCTTCTTTAGAGAGAAAGTTCCTGTTGAATCTTTTATTCTTGCCTTTCTTGTTGAATTTCTTAAAGCCTTTCCTTCCTTTCGAGTTTCCATCACTTTTGTTCAGACATTTTAATGTGAAATGCCCAACCTCACCACAACCGAAACATATCAATGGAAGTTTACCTTTGAATTTTCCTTTACCAATTTTTAGTTTTCTTGTAAAGTAAGCATATTCTCCATCTAAAAAACCTTCTTCATCATCTTCCTTTTCTTCACACTTGTAGGTGCAAGTGAATATCTTTTCCTTTGAAGGTTGTTTGTCCTTATTGGTTTTCTTAGATGCAGTGAATGCAGTTTCTAGATATGAAGTACCCTCTTCTTCACAAAGTCTCATTTCATATGCTATGAGAACTCCATGTAATTCCTCTTTGCTGAGTTTGTCCAGATTTGCACTATATTCTGAGACGATACCTTTGGCTTAAATCTTCTTGGTAACGTTCTAAGAATCTTTCATATAATAGGCTTCTCATCAATAGGCTCTCCCAATCCTTCCAGAGTGTTGGTTATTTCATCAACGTGTTGGAAGTATGTAGCAATGTTGTCATCTTATTTCATTCCAGGTTGTTCAAATTTTTCTCTATAGATTTGAAGCGTTTCTTCTTTGACATTTGAGTCACCGTCATATATTATCAAGCTTGTCCCATACATTTTTGGCAGTTTTACAACCCAACACATTATGATAAGTAGATCCAATAATTCAACTCATAATAATATTCTTTGCTTTTGCATCGTTTACCAAATTCTTCTTACCTTGTTCATCCACGGTTGGTGTAAAGCCATTTTGAATAGTGTCCCATACTTAGTAACCTTGCACTAAGAGATAGACCTCCATTCTTGCTTTCTAGAGTGTATAATTATTTTCATTGAATAGAGGTACACCATTCTTGGTATGCTCCATGATCTCCTTCAACTTGTTAAACTTCTATTGAAGGAACCAAGCTCTGATAGCAATTGTTGGAAAATACTGGGGGGGCGACTAAATCAATATTCCTTATCAATTAGCACTTTTAAATATTTATAGAGAATTAGTTACTCTTCAATATTATTAGAGTTTATGCAGTGATAATAGTAAATTAATGAACATAGGAGGCACAAAGATTTTTGGTGTAAAACCCCCTCCAGTTCAAAAACCACTGAAGGTTTTTTAATAAAGTATTTAATATTCAACCCTAAATAAAATGAAAGCAACAACTTTTTATAATTCTAGAAAAGCATTCTTCTCCAGCTCCTACTAGACGGACGCTCCAACGCCTGGGATTCTTCAGTAGTCAGTTGAATGGATGCCCCAACACCCAATGAGTTACAGCTCACCCTAGTGCCATCCTACCACCCTGAATTTTGCACAAGCTTGAACCTATTGGTGACTTCATGCACCAACCTAGCACCATCCTACCACCCTATAGAAGAATAAAAGAGGAATGCTCTCTCGTACCAGGGAAAATGGTCCACTTTACAATTATATCGAATGATGTAGAAGAAGACAACACACTTGTTATAGAATTCTAATCCTCTTCTCAGAGAGATAGTTATGACAATTTTCCCAAGATCACTTCTTTCAGATGAAATTCGACAACCTGCAAAAACCTTAACTTCCACATATATCTGAAAATATAGTGGACCAAGATCTAAAATGTAGTCATGACGTTCATCAGGATTGTGAATCAAATAGGGTCTAATTGTAGAATCTTAGACTTTGCAGAAATGAAGTTATAGGGAAAATTGCATGATTACTACCTTTGGAGGATATATGAGATTTCTTTTTATATAGTTGAGAGGGGCTTCTATAGAGAACGTTGGAGGGATTTTTAGAACTTGAAAAATTATTAATTATTGACTATTCAATGAAAAAAACCTTTTGTGAGTGTCATGCCACAACCCCATAGGGCTTTATCCCACTAACTGGGGTTACTAACTTCGAACATGAATATCTGTCAAACTCAAAGAATTACTTGGTGTGCCATATATCAATGAAAACATCTTGACGAGCAGAATTCTTATAGAGGATACTTGGCTCAAAATAGAGTAAGTTTTGAATTCAAAATTCCCTTGCAATATTAGGGTAGCCCCTAATGGTGCTTGGGTTGACATCAATGACAACCTCAAATCATCTTTAGATCAACAAAGTACGCCTTAGCATCCATAGGCTAATGGAATGGTAGAAACATTCAATAAAATATTGGAGAGTGGGCTGACAAAGGTTTGAAGTGCTCAAAGAACTTATTGGGATGTATGCCTACCCATGGTGCTATGGGCTTATAGAACAACTTACAAGAAGCTAACTGGACAAACGCCTTTCAGGTTGGTTTATGGCATAGAAGTTGCGATGTTGATGGAATACATTGTACCTAGTCTGTGCATAGCATCTTTCACAAGAATGGTGGATCACATAGCCTTAGAGGAGAGGCTCGAACAACTAATAGAGCTTGAAGAGGATAGATTTCTAGCTAGATTCCATCAACAAATGCAAAAGGAGTGCGAAAAGGCATGGCACGATCGACACATCAAACTGTGCACCTTCAAGGTAAATTATTTGATGTTATTATATGATAATAAGTTTGATTAATTTCTAGGGAAATTTAGGATGCATTGGCTGGTGCCATATGTCATCAATGAGATTACCGATGGTGGAGAAGTTCAATTGATGAAATTGAATGGGGAACCCTTCCTAGGGAAGGTCAATGGTAGCCGATTGAAGTCATACATTGGTGATCTGGCTAGATGACTTTATGAGGGAAGCACAGTCTTAACGCTCCAGGAGGCTGAAAGGAGGCGTGGGAGTACAAAGTACACTACCCGGGATGGAGAACTGCGCGGAATAAAGAAATGTCATAGTGCTAGCTGAAGCACAAAGGGAGCTGCCTTATCAGGGAATACATAGTGCAGGGCAGCTAGAAAGTGACCGTTATGGTCACTGTTCATGATTTGACGGTGAAAAAATGGCTAAACGGAGTTGGGGGGTGACATTTAAGTTGGAATTTAAGGACAATATCTTTGAAAATCTACTGCCAATCTAGTATTTATCAAGCCATGGGAATAAATTGCAAGTAGCAAAAATTGACAAGGATTAGGATATGACAAATATGAAAACAATAAGCTAATCAAGTTCATCAGTGTAGGGTTTCTTGATCAAATAACATCAACAAGCCATGAGAAAGAAGAAGACAAACCAAAATGCCTTCATTGTCAAAGAACTGATCATCTGGAAGATCAATGTTTTGATCATTCATCAACATAATCAAGAAGATTCAAGATTGATTATTCATGGATTGATCCCTGACAATGGTCATCCACGGTCAAAAGATTGTAAAAGTTTTACAATCGCATTCACTCACACATATTGAAGCCAATAGTAAAAATGAAGATAGTACTCTTGTGCAGTTGAATGGGGAAGTACACCAGTGAACCACTCCTACATCTAAAGGGTGGATTTCAAAAATATTTGTCTCTCCTTTCCGCTGACAAAGGGGGGAAATGTCAATGAAATTGATAGTGGTTGTCAGACTGAAAGTATCAACAACATCAACAAAGCAGCCAACGGGAATTTTCATTAGTGAGTGAGCATCAACAAAATTCTCCAGTGGGTGATTGAAATCAAAGTCAGCCGTGAGAAGTTTTAAAACATAGCAAAAGAAACAGTGATTTGTTTTTCAACATCATCAGCCAGTGGGCATTCTCAATATTTTGTCAATGGACAAAGGATGTTGATTGCAAGCAAAGGACAAATGGATCATTTTGTAGCTTTGCATGTGATGGAGTTGTCAAGTGAAATTCAAAGATGAATCAAACATGCAACTCATTCATGTTCTCTCTAGATTTGAGTTGTTTTAGCATCCAGTTTTGGTAGTTTTTCAAGCAAATGTTTTTTGATGATCAACAGTTTTAGAATTAGAACTTGGAAGATGGTTCATGGTTCTTAATTTGGAACTATCATTGAGGAGGGGAATGTTAGCATCACTCTCACATTAGAAACAATTCTAATTCCAAATAATTAAATTAATTAAAATAATGAAAGTTAGGATCTAATCCTACCTTTCTAGATTGAGTTTGTTCCTAATGGTTATGAGTCAGTTTAGGCTTAGTTGGTTGAGGGATTCTCTCCAACTAGTTAGGCACCTAGATTAGTGCGTTGTTGAGATATTTTCTCAACCAATTTTGTTCAAGATAGATGCACTATCTTGAGACAACTTCCACATGTATTTATATGTATCATAAACATTATTTTAATAATGAAATCCATCTGAATGAGAGACTACAGGAAATTATCTCATGCCTTTTCCGCCGTGTTTGGTTTTTCTATATTTATTATATTTATTTTATGAGTGAGAGTGTTATTATTAGTTTCTTAAATTTCTATACTTTTGGGAGGAACATTCAGATTTGAATTCAAAAATTCCTATAAATTACAGATGGCTACCCAACCAAAAAAACTTGGAATTTTGAGAATTGAGGTGTTGAGCTCTCTAATGCGTATGAACTATGAGAACTTTGAGGCTTTGAGAGCGAGTTTAGCATTTGAGAGGATACCCAAGGAGATGTAGGACTTTCTGACTAGCATCATGTTAGTGCCTACAAAGGCCACAAGTGTTGGGGAAACAATGGTAGCTGAGGGAACTACCCCAGAGGTAGTAATAGTAGCCGAGGGAGATGTCTCAAAGGTTGCAAGTGTTAAACTACTGGAAGAAGTGCCTCAATCACCAAGGTCACCTAGGCCGAGGCCTACCCCAACCAAGGAGGATCTGAAGACTAAGAAAGGTAAGCAGATAATGACAATGCATTCCAGCGCACGCATCACCCAGGAAGCACCTGCAGAACGACAAGCCCACCACGTAGGAAAAGGGCAAGGTGGTGGACCTGGAACCTAAGGATGTTGAAAAAATCCATATGGTCGAGGAAGATAATTATATGGGGGTGGAGGACGTTGATGTCAAGGGGTCTGACCCTATTTCTAAATTGATTGATTACATTCCATCCACGTAGAGGCAAGACAAAGGTTTTAAAGGATATTGATGAAAGTAAGGTCACGCTGCATACATCCATACTACTGGATAAACTTTTCTTTGAAGGACCATACCTATGGAGTGTCCCCTCCTAAAATTGGAATATTAGGATTTGGTTGATATGAAATGTTTCCCACTTTTAGCGGTAGATCAACTTATGCATCATGTCTTCTACAAAAAATATGGTGTGACCGCCTTGGAGCCAAGGAAGTGGCTGAAAGACATGGACAAGGCAGGACTGCTAAACCTGCTATGGGTGTCGCATTACAACCATGCACCCATCACTACAACATTGATCAAGTAGCTGCTATGCTTGGTGCATGATGGGTGTCTATGGCTAGAAGAGTCGATACACATCAATGACATGCTGATCCATAGGATCACTCGGCTACCACACTCAGGAAAAAATCTCACCATGGCATTTGGTAGCAAGATAAGTGAGCGCGACCTCGCCGACGCAATGAAGAATAAATTTAAGCTTGCAAAGAAGCTGTGCAGGTACATTATCACAAGAATAACTGACCCTTCCGTCAAAGTAGCCACTTAGATCTTGGCTACAAATATAATGAGGAAGTGTCGTACAGACGGCATGCTGACACCAATAGTATCCTTAGCAGCCCACTGCTTAGAGGATGTACAATTTAGCTAGGCGCGCTGCCTCTATAGTGAGTTCCTCGCAAACTGTAGAGATGCATAGGATCATAACAAAATGTTTTGCTATGCATGCCTTTTGTTGTCCATAGTACTTGTTGTGTGGGAGTTACCAGAGGATAGTCAGTTTCCTCTGGTTGTGCAGGATTTACTGGAATCCGTGAATTTCACCTCATTCTGGGCTACAAAGGACCCCCAAAGGGTCAAGGACAGTAAGATCTTTTTGATCTTGATGTAGATGAGTATCCACATGGCCATCAACCACAAACTATGGTTTCTGCCAATAATTTTTTATCAACTGACAGAGTATGTGGAATTCAAGGCAGACTTATACCATGTCTCCATTCATGCATGAAAGGATCTTGAACAAAAGTGGTATGACCTGCCATACTTGGCCACAGATGACAGAATTGCAGTGGTTCTTGACTACCGGCTGGCAGATTGGCGTACTACCTTAGACTTGACAGTTGGTTCTAGCAAGTCCATAGTGCAGTGAACAAAGGAAGCAGCCAAGCTGAGGATGGAATAATTGGCCACAAAGTGTAGAAAGAAGGAGGATGAGGATAAGGCCAAGGCAGAGTGCATTGCCACGAAGTAGATAGCAGGGTAGGAGGAAGAAGAGGAGTGCAACTCTAATAGGAGTTAGAAGTCACCTTCCCTGGAGACAGAGGAAGAGGCGGAGAAGTCCGAGCAAGGAGGAGTGGACTCGCAAAATGCCACATTCCAGATCAAGTGCAATAGATAGTAGGATAAGGTAGGGTGACAGAAGAAGTACAAGGCTAGCAAAACATCCATCAACCCAATCACCTTAACAGAAGGTGACTTGAATGATATCGATGATGTGGTCAGGGATGCAATCGCAGAATTGCTACAGTAGTTTGAGCAGCAGTAAAAATAGGCCTTGGGTTCCATTCAGATAGGTCTACACAAGCTATAGATCCAAGCATCACAGGTAGAAACTAATGTGGGACGTAGTAGTGCGACATCAACTAGTTTGGTGCCTGGCACCTTAGAAGAAGCAAGGATGGTGTGCATTCTGAATCCCTGGGAAATAATGCTTTTGGATAGAGAGCTGACTATAGAGACAGAAGCTGACAAGCCCACTATTAGCACCCTCAAGGTGGTGGAACTCAAATTTTCAGCACTTCCAAGTGAATTCCTTCACACTTTGCAGGACAGTATGATCATGGAACTTCGAGTCCATGAACAACACACTATATGTTATTAGTGAACAAAAAGTAAATAATGCTTAGATGGTTGTGCATAAAAATTCTTCTATTGATCTCGTTAATGCCATCATGGACAAGAACGAATGCATGGCGAAGGCCATGGCTGAGGCATGCAAGTTTGTGCTAGAGCTAGAAATTCCTGAATATGAGCCAGTGGATGTGTGGATTCAGAAGCTCGCTTTCGGAGTGTGTGAAGAAAGAACATAGTTGGTGAAGTTTCAGTTTGATATAAACCTCAAGATTGGAGAACTACAGTTGAAGGCCTAACCTTCGACTCTTCCAGAAGTTAGAGAATAGCATGAGGTAGTTGTGAAGGATACTGTGGTAGCAATAGATAGCACAATAAAGGTTTTCACTACGCTCTTCAATCAGTCACTCAAAGTAGTCACCAGCCTACAAGAGGATCCCAATGTGCAAAGGCTAGAAACAAAGGAATAGGAGATGTAGTAGTGATATGATGAAGTTAAAGCGATGGTGCACATAGTCACCATTACACAAAGGCTAGCAATGTTGCTAAAAGAGTAGGTGGATGCAGCACAATAGAAAGAAGTAGTACTGAAAGCTCACTTGAAGTCGTGGCTAGACGAATCATATGTGATCATAGCCACCATTGAAGGAAAGTTGGATAGTCTACAGGAGATGCAGTAGAAGATACAAGCAGATGGTGTGGGGCCAGTGTTGGAGTAGCTGGTGAAGCAGATGAAGCGAACAACAACAAAGTGCACCGCCGTGGTCATAGTAGTCCAAGTGGAGTTGGGAGGTATTTGAGACAAGATCTCTATGCCAGCAAAGTGACTCGAGGGTGAGTTAACAAGTTTGTGTTGGGGGCCTGTTGGGAACGGGTTCTCCTAAGAGTCACTTTTCGGGTTAAAAGCCCAAGTTTTGGGGCTAAAATCCCAAGTTGTTTTATGAAAAATGTAAAGTCTCCACATTTTGTGGTCACAGAGCATGGAGATTTGAAGAGTTACTAAGGGTTTTCCATCCTTCTTTTGTAGAAGTTAAGTCAGCTTTAGAGATCTACCCATGGTCCACGGACCATGGGATTATATAAAAAGAAGTCCCAGAAGAGTATTTTAGTAGTTAAGCCATAGTAGAAGCTCAAGCCATTAATGATTCTATGAAGAGCTAAGAATGAGAGTCTTAGCGTAGGGAAGAGGCTCTACAGCTGAGTGTGCAGAGGCCTAGGGTAGAAGTTTGTAGCTAGGTCTGTGGAGCACTGTAGTTGTGTGTGTAGGGAGGTTGGAGTCTGTACTAGAGATTTGAATCATTCATACAAAGAAGTGTTATGAAATGGACCATGGGATTGTATAAAAAGAAGTCCCAAAAGAGTCTTTTAGTAGTTAAGCCATAGTAGAAGCTCGAGTCATTGATGAGTCTATAAAGAGCTAAGAATGAGAGTCTTAGCATAGGGAAGAGGCTCTGCAGCTGAGTGCGCAGAGGCCTAGGGTAGAAGTTTGTAGCTGAGTGCACAGAGCCCTGCAGCTGTATGCATAGGGAGGTTGGAATCTGTAATAGAGATTCGAATCATTCATACAGAGAAGCGTTATGAAATTCCTATGTATTTTACTTCTGTTAAATGTATGTGATTATGTTATGTTGAGCACTGAGTTTATGTTTTAATGTTCTTCTGATACACAAATCTATATGTTTCCCTCTATTATATGAATGCAAGGTCTATCAATAAGCCCTAAAAGGCTCTGCTCAAAGGCTTAAGTTAGGGTTTAAAACCAACATCTCACATCCATATTAGCGTGTAGAAACCTGGTTTTTGCATTCCCCCATACTGCTTTGGGTGAGACTTTAGTCCGCGCTCTGCGAACAGATGGTAAAAGGGCTAGTAGTTTGGCGATTTCCTTGGTTGACTAACACTGAACCTGGGTCAAGGCCCACCAAGCCAACACCAACCAACACATCATTTCTGGAAACCATCTCCATAGTAGCCACAACATCACCTCTACTCTCTAGTCATATGATATTGACATTAATTCTAACTAACAAGACCATCACCAATCATGCATCCATCATTGATGGATATGACTAGCACCACCAACAACTAGTTGACATCAATTCCAACAAACTCCCCCTTTGGCATTCATGGCAACCTCAACCCAACATGTGAGGCTATCTCATCAATCCAAAATCTCTCCCCATTTGACGTAAATGGAAAAGGGCCATGCAAAGATGGAAGTACCATGCCAATAATGTACCGGAAGAGATGAGTGCTCCTTCCGTCATACTCAACACCATACTAATGCATCTCAAAGAATTTTCTCCTGTAAGATGAGCGTCAAGACAAGGAAACTAGTTTCCAAGACCACTAGCAATGCCATGCCAACTTTTAACACTCAATATGATCTCCCTAAGCATGTAATGAAAATGCAACAATATAGTCTACCTACTGAAGCAACACATCCACCTGTTAAAATAGGTCTTCTTTCTAAATGCAAGAGACAAATCCACATGACCATGACACCAAATTGATTATGGACATGAGATACAATACTTTACAATACAATATGCTTCATGGAGCAAGTACATGATTGTGACATATACATAGGACTAATATACGAATCCTATAAAAAAAACATCTTGTCACCAACCATGACTCTATGGACCCAAGTTTACATCATGCAGCCAACTAAGTGGGGCTACATCAAAGATATACGTTATGAAATACTTGACTTGGACTCCATTGACCCATACATAGTAAATGAAAATATGTACTAGAAACCATGGGTCTCTCTATGAGAAATGTGCCAAAAAGATGACATAATGACAATAGATGGATTTTACATCTGAACAAAATGGTGCTCTCATTAATACATCTCCAAAATAGAAAATAACCGAGTACATGGAAACGATGAGCATCAACATATGGTTCATATGGAAACAATTATACAATGTGCTACATTGTGTAGCCATCAAACATAAGGCCTCCATGAGCTATAACATAAGTTCTCAAAATGCAACAATAACTAGGAACACTAGCCAAAACATGTGCTAGTGCATGGGGCCATCACCATCTTATCAACATATATCTTGCAACAAGGTCACTATCATCTTCATAGGTACAACAATAATATCATTCAATAGTAGCAACAAATGTATCCACATCACCATTAAGCCCATCAACCATCAACAATAATGCATGGGCAACACATCAATAGATAGCAGCAATAACAATAGCATTATGTGCAACCTCCTTTACATTAAAAAAATGAAAAATTCTTGGATGATACAAATGAAAAAATCTCCTTTGTATATATAGGAGTCTAAGGGGTCTTAATATAATTAGAGTTGACATAACCATAATAATGTAAGGGAACAATAATAAAAATAGTGGGCTTCTATGGGGCACAATAATAACAATATGGGGACTACATGGGAACAAAAATATAATATGGCAGTTGTACTAATAACAATAAGGGGTTACACTAGTAGTATAGGGACCTAATATGCTCCTCTCTTTCAAAAAGTGTTGTCATTAATGCTTGAGTAGTTCTTGATGCTTCTATATAAAATTCTTGTCCTCCCATGTGGAATTTTTAGCAGGTGAGTTCTTCCACTTGATGATATACTCTAAAATTGATCGATTTCGTAGCTGTCAGGTTCTTGTTTCTGACACTGCTCCAAGCTCCAATATGATTTTTCTTTCCTCATCAAATTCTAGCAATATTTTTTGAAGTGAGTTCTTCTGCAACTTTTGAATGAGTGGCTAGACTTCTTCATCATTCCTCCATTCATCCCTTGCTTCATTTATCGAATCTAGTTGGATAATAGAAATAGCACAAAACAATTCTTCCACATCCTCATCCTTTCTTAAGAGTGCATCTGCAACAACATTTTTCTTCCCTTTTTTGTAGATGATTTCAAAGTCATAACCCAACATATTTGTGACCAATTTTCTATTTTTACCTTGAAGTGTCTCCCCATTAGGTAAGGTCGTCATTTCTTAAGTGCATGTAGTATTGCCAACATTTCTTTCACATAAATAGCTTGCTTGAAATGTAGTCGTGAAAATACCCAATCACCTACATCAAAACATCTTACACTGCAATGTTGATCTACCCGTTGCTTCATTTGATTCTGCCCCAAAGTGGCATTATCCATTAAAAGTTGGATAACTTGTTGTTGATGCTCGATGTGATCTTTCACTGCTTGAATCTTTTTCTTCTTAATATGTCCTACCTTGAGAGTTTGAGGAGTTGTAATTTCTTCCAATGCATTACAAGATATTGTTGGATTCATTTCATGATGCTCAAAATGATCTTTCACTTCTTGAAATTTTTTCTTATTAATACATCCTCCTATCTTGCTAGTTTGAGGAGTGGTAATTTTAGCCAATGCATTACAAGATATGGTCAATTTCATTTATTATTTATCGATGTGATCTTTCACTTATTGAATCATTTTCTTCTTGATATGTCCTTCTGCCTTGTGAGTTTCAGGAGTGGTAATTCTTGCTAATGCTTTACAGGATATTATTTGATTCATTTCTTCCTTCTCTGGGGTTGGTTCCTAGTGTATATCCTTTTCTTTTGATGTTTCATAATCATTTTCTTCCTCCTCTTCATAATCTATGTAAAATAATTTCTTCTCAAAACACTTATGACCTTTAATATATTTTCTATCGCAATTGTAGCAAAGCCCTTTTTCTCTTTTTTCTTCCAATTGTTGTCATGTAAACCTTGTAGGTTGTGGAAGGGTAGGAGAAAAAACACTTCTGTAATTGTAGTCGTGAGTGGTGGTATTCCTTGTTTCCATAATTTCACTTTCAATTTTTCTTGCCGACTTGAATGCCTTCTCCAATGAATTAGGCTCCAAAAGACAAACCTCATGTTCAATGTCATCCTTTAAAGTCCCTATGAAGGCATCAACCCTTTGCTTCTCTCGAATATCATTTACCCTTATATTCAATTTTTGAAAGTCCTCAATGTGCTCTGCCATTGAACCCTTTTGTTTGAGATTTATGAATTGGCTAAAGAAGGTGTTACTCTTTGTATCCTCATAATGTGTTATCATTTCTTCTGTGAAAATTGACCAAGTGACAAGTGGTTTATGAGAACAAAGCCCCTTATACCATAAAAATTGATTTGGTTCTAAATATAAAGATGCAATATGTACCTCTTGTAATAGTTGAACCTCATCTAGATCAAAATATTGCTCCATCTATAGTATCCAATTTACCGGATCCTTGCCATCAAACTTCCTCATATCTCCTTTTCATGATTTTAGGAGCTCGATCTTCAAATAACTATAACTCGCTAATTTCAAATCTCTAAGTTCTAAAATTGCATTTTATAGTAGCCCTATGAGTTCTCTTCCTAACCCTGCAAGTATGATCAAAATTAAATTCTCCAAGAAAGAGTTATGCCCAATCTCCTAAGATGGCCTGATTATATAATGTTTCAGTAGAGAGAAATTGTATGATGTGCCACATGTCACTATTCCAACGTTCAGATCTGAAAAATATACACAGAAAACTATATTTTGTCCTCTTTGTTAACTTCTTATGAAATTTCAATTTGTTGCTCAGAGAGAAGGTTATGATGATTTTCCCAAGGTCACCTGTTTAGAATGTAATTGGGGAGTCTGCAAAAACCCTAACTTCCTTAGATTATATCTCCGAAGATATAGTGACAAAATATCTAAGATTTGGACCCGAGATTGACCAATATTATGGCTCAAATGGGTTTTAATTTTAGAGTCTGAAACTTTGTAGAAAACATATTATAGCGAAAATTCCATGATGACCTGTTTGCGATGAAATTATGGAGCTTGAAAAAACCCTAACTTCCTCATATCATATCTCCACAAATATATCAAGAGAAGATTTGAAATTCAGACGTAAGGTTCAGACCAATCTCTTGTAGCAACTTATTCATATTTATCTTCAATTCTTCCATCTTATCATCCATGCCATCAATTTTACCATCCATTACATTCACCTTAGCTTCCATGCCATCCATCTTAGCTTCCATGCCCTTTATCTTAGATTCCACGCCACTTATCTTAGCATCTGTTAGCTTTTGTGAGCATGACATTTGTTGCACTTGTTCTTGTAATTTTGATATATCATGTAGAATTTCTTCCTCTTCTTCATGAGTCATGGTAGAGCTTTCAGGTTCCTTACTAGGTGTTTGCATTTTCTTTCCTCGGGGCATCAATTACCGATAATAATGCTTTACTATGCCCTTTGAATTCCTTCAAACCAAGCTTATGCAAAAATTAAAAAAAAAAACTACACACCTTTTTTTTTCTTTGTAGAAGCCTGATATTGAATCTGATGTATCTCTGTAATTTCGAATCATCCAGTTCTGAAATTTTGACCTGTAGTATCCTTCTATGTCCTCTTTCCGATTCCACTAGTCTGATCCAAATTGAATTCTCCAAGAAAGAGTTATGCACAATCTCCCGCAGTGACCTGATTATAGACTAGTTCAGAAGAGCGAACTTGTACGAAGTGCCATGTGTCACTATTTCCACCTTTGACTCTGAAAAATATATAAAATAAAACTGCAGTCCGTCCTCTTTCTGTAACTTCTTACGAAATTTCAATACGATGCTCAGAAAGAAAGTTATGACGATTTTCCCCAGGTCACCTGTTTTGAGTGTAATTCAGGAGTCTGCAAAAAGACCAACTTCCTCAGATCATATCTCCGAAAATATCACGCGAACAGCTCTGAAATTGGGACCCAAGGCTCAGCGTGATTTCTTCTCAAATGGGTTTTTTTTGCGACTTCTGAAACGTCACAGAAAAAAAGTTATAGCGAAAATGCCACGATGACCTGTTTGGAGCAGCGAAACCCTAGAATCCAAAGCTCTGATACCAAATGTTATGAAACCAGCTCAAGAAAAGATAGAAAAGAAAGATCAACGCCTTAGAATTCAGCCTCTTCGAGGGGGAAACCTCCTTTACATTACATAAATGAACAATTCTTGGATGATACAAATGAAAATACCTCCTTTTATATATAGGAGTCTAAGTGGTCCCAATACAATCAAAGCCTACATAACAATAATATTGTAGGGCACAACAGTAACAATAGTGGGCTTCTATGTGGCACAATAGTAACAATATGGGCACTACATGGGTACATAAATATAATAAGTGGGTTGTACTAATAACAATAAGGGGTTACACTAGTAGTATAGGGGCCTAACAAAAATTTATAGAGAAAATTCCACAATGACCTGTTTGGAGCAGCGAAAAGCTAGAATCCAAAGCTCTGATACCAAATTTTATGAAATGAGCTCACAAAAATATAGAAAAGATAGATCAAGGCCTTAGAACTCAGCCTCTTCGAGGGGGAAACCTCCTTTACATTACACAAATGAATAATTCTTGGATGATACAAATGACATGATCTCCTTTCTATATATAGGAGTCTAAGGGATCATAATATAATCAGAGTCGACATAACCATAATAATGTAAGGGCACAATAATAACCATAGTGGGCTTTTGTGGGGCACAATAATAATAATATGGGGACTACATGGGAACAACAATATAATAAGGGGGTTGTACAAATAACAATAAGGGGTTGCACTAATAACAATAAGGGGTTGCACTAGTAGTATAGGGACCTAAGAAGCAAGACATATATCTCCACGCATGCGCATCAACACATATATCTCCACACATGAGGAGCAATCATCATAACTCATCCACTTAGTAATACATGAGAAAAAAAATATATCATTATCTCTAAATCATGTAAATGCATGCTATGGGTAGCAAAAAAACATGACTCATCCATAGAATACATACCAGTAGCATGCATGATTCATCTAGAAATAAAAACATAAGCAATAATGTGCACAATCTAGAAGAACTGCCTCCAACTCAACATCTGATCTCCATGGAAACAACATATGCATGACAACATATCAAAAATATTATCTACTAGCAAGATCATCATCAAAATACCAACTATGTTATGAAAACCATACTAACTCACCCAACATGCAATGTGTGGTGGCAGTAACAACAAAAAACTTCTTGAATACAATGCTAAAAAGATTTGGATGAAAAGAAGCTCCCCCTGAATGTTTGATCCCACATCACACATAGAAAATGTATGGCTTGAATATCATGAGTAGCATCAACCAACCAAACATATCACTACTCCATAAACCATCAATAACAACATAGTTTATCTAACTATCAAATAATTTGGAAGAAAATAGATCAGACATAAAAATACAATTCACCTCCAATAAGACAGGTTGATCATGTGGACCTGAATGTGCATGAGGTTAAGATGAACTCATCATATGTTTATTCGAACTCCAACATACGCTCCTCCTAAGGTTATGCACCTCTCATAATATGTGATCCTTTATAAGTTTGCATGAAATAACCATGGACTACGAGAGGGAATGCACTTCACTAGTTGAAGAGCTCAAGCTCCTTCTTCTTCCACATAGTATTCGACTACTTCTGGTCTTTCTTGATCTACTTCTCATATTGCTTCTCTTGCTTGAGTCCTTGCTTCACTTCTTTTGAGCTAGATCCTCTTCATATTTGCTGCTTCTCATGGTTTTGAATTTTGTAACTAGACAACAAACAATCTCTTTCCATATGCCCAAATGTGTTAGGGTCCCACCCTAACCCCCTTATTTATGTCATGGGATCACGTCATAGTCAAGAGTCAATAAAGCCCATATTAATATTTGTAAGTGGTTAACCCGCAATTAATGAGGGGACCATAGTTAGTTGCAAATGGGCGGTAGTATTAGATAGATGGTATTAATAAAACCCACGGTATTGGCCCATGGTATTGCATGTATGAGTCATATATAAAGGATAGAGACTCCCTGCGAGGAGTATCGTGTCTTGTTTTGTAATCGAGGTCTTCTCTATTGGAGGTTGCCCCCTCGAAGAGGCCTGTGAACATTTCTCTCTGAATAATAAAATCATTGCTATTTGTGCTCTGGGTATATTTTCTTCGCATATTCTGTGTTCTCGGTATCTTTTCTTCGCAAATTCTATGTTTGGGTATTACTTTGCAGGTTAAGAGCATAACAAGTGGTATCAGAGCACTTTCTAGGGCTCGGTGGGATCTCCAAATTTTAGCAAATTTTTTTTGGCTAGAGACGTGTTCCGGTGTCTTTAAACCACGGGATCTGTCGTTAAGCGCATAAACCTGCGGATTTGGGGAGGCATGCACGCAGGAAATACAAGAGGTGGTCACATCTGTTGGACTCCCTTGTAACCCCTGTGGGTACCCCTTCGAGTAGTAGCGCATTAGACAGAACCGCGCACGGACTGTCTTCCACGTACCCTCTGGGTATATAGGAAGCCCCCTAGCTCCCTTGAAACCTCGCCATAGATAAACCTTTGGCCGTCTTGTGGCTACAGTACACCGAGAACAGCACTCGGAGAGATTACTCGCCCGTACGATAGGGTAGTCGGGTTGTGCGGCTAAGGGTATGGTCGATCCTCCTTAGTTAGAGCCCTGAAACATTGGGCCGAGTACTACTGTCAGACCCTTATGTATATTGCGATCTGTAGCACCTGACACTCCTCAAGACCATAGTTCCCTTTCTATCGGGGGATCACACATCACCTATTCCAGATCAGCAAGTGCAGCAGTAGCCGACATCAGTCCCGCAGCTCCATCAGATCAGCAGCAACAGTTGTTCCACCATTCAGATCTCTCAGATCCACCAGATCGGAGTAGTTGTGAAGGGTTCCTGTCCCTGGATATAATTTTCGCATGACTTTTGGCGGCATTGACATTCTGAGGATTTGGCGACTGTAGTATTGATCAGGAAGGAGTAAAACTCCGTTAGGAGTTTTCCAACAAAAAAAAAAAGTCTGAGATCTTCCGGGGCGCTTATTGGTGACCTAGCCCATCAGAATTAGGACGACGAGCTGAGCAAGGTGGTACCATTCAATTTCTTAGTAAAAATTTTTTAGGCGGTCCCAATTTTTCATCAGGTTGGTGTATGGTAGAAACTCGCACTCAAGCGATGGCCAATGAAAGGATCGACAAAATTGAAGACCATGTGAACTCCCTCCAAACTGCGGTGAAGAATATCGAACTTGAGCTTAAAGGAATAAGTCACCAGATACATGATGCACTCCCAAAGGGCAAGGAGCCAGCCCACGAGGAGGCGTATAATGGCCATGAATACCATGAGGGTGAGTCTAGCCACTCTCATCACGTCTGGCGCACCCATCCACCACCCAGTCAGCGACCTCCCAAGTTGGATATGCATAAATTTGACGGTTCTCACACATCCGCATGGCTAGCACAAATGGAGCAGTATTTCCAATTGAATCATATCATAGATGAGGGGACTAAGCTTATGGTGGGCACCATGTACTTGGACAATGAACGATGGCAATGGAAGGAATGGCATCAGCGTTGCAATGGACATTTTCAGAATTGGGCCCAATTTGCCAAAACTCTTCGCAATCGCTTTCAACAGGAAGACTCTTTTTTGGGGCGTCTCACTAAGCTCTGACAGACGGGTACAGTGGAGGAATATATTACTGCTTTTGAAGCCTTAGCCTTCTGCACTAGGGGTCTCACAGATGAGTTCTACATGGAATGCTTTATCAGCGGTCTTAAAGAAGCCATCAAAGATCAAGTTCTACTCCACCACCCTCCCACATGGACAGAGGCTTGCCAGGTAGCCCGTAAGGTGGAACGTGCATTAACATCCCAATCCAGCCGCCCCAACTTCCCCGCTAAAGGTCGTCCCTCACAGGCTCCCAATACGACTCAGACACTTAAGATTCAAAAGGTGTCACCTGCGGAAATGGTCGAAAGAAGGAAGCAAGGACTATGTTACTACTGTGATGAAAAATATTCCCCGGGTCATAAATGCAAAGAGCACAAGTTTTTTCAAATAGATGCCACTGCTTACAGCTCCACCGAGGAAGATCCACCACTTGAGGAACCGGAGGCGATCGAAGAAGATAACCAAAAGGAGATTGTATCTGATGAACCAATTATTTCGCTAAATGCATTGGTAGGAATTTCTTCCCCTCAAACTCTCAAAATCAGGGGTTTTCTTAAACATCGCCCAGTAGTAGTCTTGATTGATAGTGGAAGTACCCATAATTTCATCCATCAAAAGATCACTGAAGCAGCACATTGTTTCGTCCGGGCAGTTTCTAACTTCCAAGTCCAGATTGCAGATGGGGGCACAATGAAATGTGAAGGTCACTGTGAAAATGTCAAAATTCAAATGGGGGATTATCAATTGAAAACCCACATGTTTGCAATACATATGGGGGGTTGCGACATTGTCCTAGGTGCGGAATGGCTCCGCACTCTGGGGCCAATGACAATGGATTTCCAGGAGTTATATATGAGTTTTAAGCAGAACAACTCCACACATACCCTCCGTGGACTACAGGCGGGAGCCCCCTCTATCATCAGCTCGCATAGGATGGAAAAATTGTTAAAAAAGGGCCATCATGGAGTGGTAGCTCAATTTAATGCCATCCAGGTAGTAGACACCATGTCTCTGCCAATTCATCCTGAGATGCAACAGATTTTAAATAAACATCGGACGGTCTTTGACAAGCCTCATGAGATTCCACCCTCGCGAGGGGAACATGATCATAGCATCGGCCATACAGATATCCGTTCACCCAAAATAATGAAATAGAAAAAATCATCAAGGAATTGTTGGAAGCAGGTGTCATTCGTCCCAGCATTAGTCCTTATTCATCCCCAGTGGTCATGGTCCTCAAGAAAGATGGGGAGTGGCGGATGTGTCCCGACTTCAGGGCCCTCAATAATTTAATAGTCAAAGATAAATTTCCCATCCCGGTGGTTGACGATTTGCTAGACGAACTCAATGGGGCTCAATTCTTCACTAAGTTGGATCTTCGCTCAGGCTACCACCAAATTCGCATGAAGGAAGTCGACATTCCCAAGACAACTTTCAGAACTCATGAAGGCTATTATGAGTTCCTGGTCATGCCATTTGGTCTCTGTAATGCCCCCTCTACTTTTCAGAGCCTTATGAATCACCTCCTCAAACCATATCTCAGAAAATTTGTCCTTGTCTTCTTCGATGACATCCTCATCTATAGTGGCACTTGGGCGGCACATCTTCAGCATGTAGAGCTACTCTTGCAACTGCTCCGCACACATAAATTATTTGTCAAGATGTCTAAGTGTTCGTTTGGCATGGAAGAAGTTGAGTATTTGGGCCACATTGTGGGGCGTGAAGGTGTCAAGGTGGACCCCAAAAAGATCCAGGCAATGCAAGAATGGCCTCAATCTAAGACCTTGAAAATCTTGAGAGGATTTTTGGGTCTCACAGGCTATTATCGTAAATTTGTCCGCAACTATGGCCGCATAGCGAAGCCCCTAACGCAACTCCTAAAGAAAAATTCCTTCTTCTGGAACGAGGAAGCACAACAAGCATTTACCGCTCTCAAAACCGCCATGTGTTCCACTCCAGTCTTAGCACTACCGGACTTCACCAAATCATTTGTCATTGAATGTGATGCTTCGGGAACAGGTATTGGAGCGGTCTTAATGCAGGAAGGGCGACCATTGGCCTTCACCAGCCAACAACTAAGTGGGAGGAATCTGGGCCAATCTACCTACGAGAAGGAAATGATGGCCATCTTACATGCAGTCGAGACCTGGCGACCTTACTTGTTGGGGCGACGTTTCCAAATCCGCACAGATCATCACAATCTTAAATATTTTTTGGAGCAACGCCTATCTTCCCCACAACAAAATAAATGGTTAGCCAAAATGCTGGGATATGATTATGAGATCATTTACAAGAAAGGGAAAGACAACAGGGTAGCAGATGCATTGTCGCGCCAATTTGAGGAGGAAAGTACTCTGCTCGCAATTTCCCTCCCCATTCCAGACTGGATTGAAGAGGCTCGCAGGGAATGGTTTTCACATCCCGGGCTCTCCCAACTCATTTCTCAATTGCAGGTAGATCCTAATTCCAGCAAGGGCTACTCGTGGCAGAATGATATTCTTCGCTACAAGGACAGAGTCGTAATATCACCAACATCCACCCTCAAAAGTCGCATTTTGACAGAATTGCACTCATCTCCGATTGCAGGACATTCGGGCTTTCAGAAGACATATGCTCGCACCAGAAGATCATTTTTTTGGGCCGGCATGAAACAGGAAATCCTTACTTTCGTAGCAGAATGTGACGTCTGTCAACGCCACAAAGGGGAAACCGTCAACACACCAGGCACATTACAACCATTGCCCATTCCGGCGTCAATTTGGACGGAGGTCTCCATGGATTTCATTACAGGTCTTCCAAAGTCTGGGAACAAGTCACTCATCATGGTGGTTGTGGACCGACTGTCGAAGTATGCTCATTTCTGCGCCCTACCCCAACCATTTACACCAACTTTGGTTGCTCAAACTTTCATGGATCAGATCTTCAAATTGCATGGCATGCCCACTTCTATTGTGTCCGACCGCGACCCAATCTTCACCAGTAATTTTTGGTAGGAGCTCTTCAGAATACAAGGCACTCAACTCAAACTCAGTACTTCATATCATCCGCAAACAGATGGTCAAACCGAAGCTGTCAACAAATGTCTAGAAACCTACCTTAGGTGTTTCACTTCAGAAAAGCAACACCTTTGGGTACAGTGGTTACCTCAGGCAGAATAGTGGTATAACACCAACTATCATGCTACCACCAGAATGACTCCCTATGAAGCAGTCTATGGACAACTTCTGCCTTCACCTACTTCTTATCTCACGGGGTGCTCCAAAGTACAAGCCGTGGATCAACTCCTACAACACCGTGCAACCATGCTTGCCCATCTGCGCGAGAATCTTCATCAAGCTCAGAACCGTATGAAGCAACAGGCTAACCAACATCGCTCAGAGTGCCAATTTCAAGAAGGGGATCAGGTCTTTTTGAGGCTGCAACCATATAAGCAAACATCACTCAAAGACAAGGGTTGTCAAAAGCTCTCTCCAAAATTCTACGGACCATACCAAGTACTTCATCGCATTGGAGAAGTGGCTTACAAGTTGGCTTTGCCACCTACAGCAAAAATCCACCCAGTTTTCCATGTATTGTGCCTCAAGAAAGTGATTGGGAACAATTGCCGAGTTCAAACCAGTCTACCTGAATTGGACGAAGAAGGGTCAATCTGGCTTCAACCTGAACAGGTTCTAGACACACGAGACAAGCACCTACGTGGCCGCATGATTAAGGAGGTCCTCGTCAAATGGAAAGACACCTCTCCGGAAGATGCAACTTGGGAACCAGCCACTATTCTTCAGCAGTTTCCGCAGCTTCAGCCTTGGGGACAAGGCTAGTCTTAAGTGGGAGGGCATGTTAGGGTCCCACCCTAACCCCCTTATTTATGTCATGGGATCACGTCATAGTCAAGAGTCAATAAAGCCCATATTAATATTTGTAAGTGGTTAACCCGCAATTAATGATGGGACCACAGTTAGTTGCAAATGGGCGGTAGTATTAGATAGATGGTATTAATAAAACCCACGGTATTGGCCCATGGTATTGCATGTATGAGTCATATATAATGGATAGAGACTCCCTGCGAGGAGTATCATGTCTTGTTTTGTAATCGAGCTTTGCTCTATTGGAGGTTGCCTCGTCGAAGAGGCCTGTGAACATTTCTCTCTGAATAAAAATCATTTCTATTCTGTGCTCTGGGTATATTTTCTTCGCATATTCTGTGTTCTCGGTATCTTTTCTTCGCAAATTCTATGTTTGGGTATTACTTTGCAGGTTAAGAGCATAACAAATGTATGGCATATGTAACACTTCACATGGCAAGGATTTGTAGCAAGAGGACTAGATCTCCTACTACTCATGCTAGATCTAAAATGTGCATAAGATGTGTCTCTCATCCAATGGTTAGAAATGAAAACCATTGCCTTATTGATAAATAAGTGACATGACTTACGATAACCATAAAAATCATAAGTATAACTATTAGCCATTCTACTTGGCTGTTGATATGGAGGTTCATCTTAGACTAGAACCTATTTCTCTCTCAAATCTTTGAACTACCATCTGCTAAAAGTGATTACGATCAGTCGATCCTTTCCCTACTCTGATGGGACTATCCAAATCCTATTGGATGGAGGAAACTCTTCCTTCTACTCAAATCCTCCATGCCTTCACTACCTCCACATGAGTCTCCTTTCATCTAGTTTCAAACTAGACTCTGAAAACTTACTCAACATGAGCATTGCAACAACATAGAATCAAAGCACAAATACATTTGCAACAACAACTACCATCAAAACTCCATACACAAATATGCACATAAGGAGAAAAAAAATCTCCTCAATCACTATTGCTATAACACACAAACAACTCACTCACTCCATAAACATAATGGTTGAAATATGCTTCAGTTCACTGCTGCTACGACTACAAATTGCTTCAGAAATTCTACACTAGACAAACATGCAACTTGCAATCTCTTCTACAAGATATCACACATTCCACTAAACTAGACAATCAATTAACCAAATAGACTGAATTTCATCCTCTATTTTATCAAATTACTGAGATGATTAACTATGTAAATGCTATAGGTTATGGAAGACTCAATAACTCCTTTTGCATGCTTCAAATTTGGTTTAGAAAGGCATCTTGAGGAAATCTAGCACTAATTCCACTATCTCCTTGATATATTCAAACTTGATCCACTTCTACAGACACCACGACTTTTTCCAACCACATAGTTGAAGTTTCTAATCAAAATGTAACATAAAATCCAAATAAAACATTTGAGGAGTGTGAGAAACATGGAGAAAACTCATTTACAGACGCAGTCACTCCCATGACATATTGTATAAGCATCTAGGTCCTTATTTTCTCTGAGGACACACTGTGTCAGCATCCAGAGGCCCTATAGTCACTCTCACAAGCCTCTTTGCCTCTGTCAATGGTAGAGAACCTTCTTTTTCTTCCAATATAGACCAAATTTTGGAATAATTACCCTTTGAGAAGATAATTGGGTCTATTATGGAAAAAACCCATGTCTCAAGATTTAGTAATTCATCTTCGTTTCCTAGAAAATCCAATCCAAAATGGTCGCTTCTATCCAGACACCATACATGACAACTGGGCCTAAAACTGAAGTATAACATTCATTATTTAGTCTAGAACCTCTTGCACCTGATCCATAATCTTCCTCTTCTCATGTACACTCCTCCAAGCCTCTACAATAAGTCTGAAACTAACTAAAAAGAAAGGAGCAATTCGAATACATGCTAGACCTATTCTACCAACTTTAGGACCAATAACAACACCTCCAACTCCTCAAGTATCAACCTCAATCTCTCTGACACCTGTAGTAGCATCTCTATCATATGTATTATCATCCTCAAGTCCTGCAGAATCAACAACATGCCATAAAAGTACCTCCAACACAATCAACCTCAAATCATCACATGAAGCAACAAACCAATGTCTCCAAGACAAGTAGAGACATATGCAGCACCAAGAGATTAGCATTCCAACCACATGTAGCAACAACATCTCACACCATGATTAAATCATCATCATCCTGCAGTAGCAACATCTCCAACCAACATATCATTTCTAGAAACCATCTCCTTAGAAACCACAATATCACCTCTACTAGTCATAGGATGTTGACATCAATTCCAACTAACAAGACCATCACCAATCATGCATCCATCACTCATGAATATGACGAGTATCACAAAGAGCTCATTTACATAAATGGAAACAACATAGTTCCAACATTTCCTTCCATATTTGGATGTCTCTACTTGAGTGTATGTCTCCACTTTCTACTCCTTTTCTTATGGCTACTCCACAACTTCCTGAAGTTCTTCCTTTGGAACACCTCATTTCCTTTTCCTCATGAAACTTCACATATCTATGAACAACTATCATCCTGAGTGATGGGAAGTACAAATGATAGTTGTGATATGTTCTTGTGTACCCCACAAATATGCCCAACTATGTTGTTGGCCCTAGTTTTTTCATTGATTTCTTGGAAACATGACAGTAAATTGATGATTAAAAGATCCTGAGGTGTGACACATATGGTTTCTTTTGTGAAAATGCTTCCTTTGGTGTATTCATGCAGAGAATCCGATGAGGACTTATATTCTACAAATAGACTATTGTGTTATATCCTTCAGGCCACAAAAGTAGAGGTATGTCATGGCTATGCAACATTTCCCTAAATTCTCCAACAATACTTTTGTTCTTTCTCTCAGCCACCCCATTTTGTTGTGGGTTATGGGGTGTTATCAACTCCCATCTAATTCCTTCCTTTGCACATAATTTTTTAAACTCATTTGAAACATACACCTCTGTTATCTCTTTGGAGAGCCTTAACTTTCTTGCTAGTTTATTTCTCAACAAGTGTTTTAAATTCAGAAAACTTAGAGAACATACGATCTTTCTTCTACATGAGCATCTCGCACTTTTGCGAAAAATCATCTACAAATACTACATAATACCCATGCTAGGTAGTGGTGGCTATTGATCAGGTTCCACACACATCATAGTGAATCCTTTCAAGGACTACTTGCACTTTACTTTCCTCAACATTGAAGGTGTATTTTGTGTACTTCCACAATGTAAACCATTTTCATGTATCTCGCTGCTCTAGTGCTCCTTTTGGAATTCTTGTAGAAATATGTTGCATGACATTCACATCATCATGATGCAAATGGCCAAGTCTTCTATGCCATAATTCACTGATATCTTGCCTATGCACCTTCTCTGCTTTTGTTCTCAATGGTGTAAAATATTCCACATATAGTTTGTAGAGGTTCTTCACTCGAAACTTGATTTTCTTCAATCTTCTCGTGGCTATGTGTATCAAGAAATCATTCCCTTTATTGAATATCACATCATAGCCACGGTATAGCAACATAGCAACTGGAACAATATTATTCTTTAGGCCCGAATCATACATGACATATTTGAGTTTTAGAGGGGAGCTAGAATCCATCTAAAAATTAATTATATCAATACTCATCGTGCCATACTGTTATGAAACTAGTTCACGAAAAAATAGAAAAGATAGATCAATGCCTTAGAATTTAGCCTCTTCGAGGGGGAAACCTCCTTTACATTACATGAATGAACAATTCTTGGATGATTCAAATGACAAAACCTCCTTTCTATACATAGGAATCTAAGGAGTCACAATATAACCCAGTCGACCTAACAATAATAATATAAAGCCATAAAAATAGAGGAATTCTATGGGGCATAGTAATAACAATATGAGGATAATAGGGGCACAACAATATTAGTAAGGGATGCAACTAAAATAGAAATGGGGTAATTATTAATATATAGGGACCCAACATGCCCCTCTCCTTCAAAAGTAGTGTTGTCCTCAACACTTGAGTAGTTATGGATGCTTCTGAATAAAATTCTCATCCTCCCATGTGGAATCTTCAACGGAAAAGTTCTTCCACTTGATAAGATACTCTGAAATTGATCGATTTTGTAGCTATCGAGTTCTTGTTTCTGTGATTTCTTCCGGTTCCAATATAATTTTTCCTTCGTCGTCAAGTTCTGGTAATATTGTTTGAACTGGAAGCTTGTCGGCTATAACCTTCTTTAAACATGAAACATGGAAAACTGGGTGCAATCGAGAAGCTGTAGGAAGCTCCAATTTGTATGCCATAGTGCTAATCTTTTGCAACACCTTGTACGAACCATAATACTTTGGTGATAATTTATTATCCTTCTTAGCTTGCTTGAGGGATATTTTCTTATATGGTTGTAGCCGTAGGAATACCCAATCACCTACATCAAAACTTCTTTAGTTGCAATGTTGATTTGCCTATTGTTTCATTCTATTCTGTGCCAACACGAGGTTATCCTTTAATAGTTGGAGGACTTGTTGTTGATGTTTGATGTGATGTTCCATTGCTTGAACCTTAGAATTTTCTCTTAAATATGATGTGATGGATGGTGGCTGATATCCATAAAGTGCCATAAATGGGGTCATTTTTGTTGATGTATGGAAGGAAGTGCTATACCACCATTCAGCCAAAGGCAACCATTTGACCCATTGTGTTTGTTTATCAGATACAAAGCACCGAATATATCCTTCCAAAAATTTGTTTACTATCTCAGTTTGCCCATCAGATTGAGGATGATAAGATGAGCTATGAGCTAACTGAGTACTAAGACAAGAAAATAATTCTGTCCAAAAATTTCTAGTGAAAATGGGATCTCTGTCACTTACAATGATCTTTGGGTTTCCATGTAGCTTTTGAATTGTTTCCATAAATGCAGTAGAAATCGTACTGGATTTAAATGGATGTGATAATGCACAAAAGTGTGCATACTTGGTAAGTTTGTCAACTACCACCATGATGACACTCTTTCCCTCAGACTTGGGTAAACCTGTGATAAAATCCATTAAAACCTCCTCCCAATGTTGGCTTGGAATGGATAAAGGTTGTAATAGACCCAGTGTCTTAATTGTTTTAAATTTATTTTGTTGGCAAACCAAACATTCCACCAAAATTTTTTGAATACCCAATTTAAGGCAATCCCAAAAAAATTCTTTCTTAAGCCTATGGTAAGTTTTTAAAAATCTTGAGTTCCCTCCTAAGGGAGAAGTGTACAATTCCATAAGAATCTTTTGTTTTAGTTGGGAATTCTTACAGAGGTATAAGAAATCTTTCTACCATAAAGAATCATTTTACCAGCTAAATGTATAAGACGTAATGGAATCTTGTTGTAACTTTTGAATAAGTGCCCATACTTCTTCATCATTCTTCCATTCCTCCCTTTCTTCGTTTATCCAATCTGGTGGGATAGTAGAAATGGCGCACATCAATGCTTCCACATCCTCATCCTTTCTTGAGAGTGCATCTGCCACCAAATTTTTCTTCCCTTTTTTGTAGATGATTTTAAAGTCATAACCCAACATATTTGTGACCCACTTTTTTTTCTCTTCAGAGGATAATATTTGTTCTAAAAATGATTTAAGGCTATCATGATCTGTTTTTACCTTTAACTGTCTTCCCATTAGGTAGGGTCACCATTTCCTAAGTGCATGGAGTATTGCCAACATTTCCTTCTCATAAATAGCTTTGTGTAAAAACTTTCCCTTGATTGGACGACTTTCAAAAGCAATGGGTCTTTCATCTTGCATTAAAACAACACCAATTCCATTTCTTGAAGCATCGCATTCCACAATAAAGGTTTTTGTGAAGTCTGGTGTAGCTAAGACCGGTGCTTGGCACATTTCCTCTTTAAGATGTTCGAAGGCCTTTGTTGCTTCTGGAGTCCATGAAATGCATCTTTCTTCAATTATTTTGATAGAGGTGCTGCTATTCTCCCATAATTCTTAACAAACTTGCAATAATACCCTGTGAACCTGAGAAATCCTCGCAGATGCTTTATGGATGTGAGATTTTCCATTCTTTAATGGCTTTAATTTTGCTAGGGTCTACCTTAACTCATTCATGAGATACAATATGACCCAGATATTCCACCTCTTGTAATCCACAGAAACATTTTGATCTTTTTGCATATAACTGTTTTTCCTCAAATCTTTGTAGCACCCTATCAACATGTTCAACATGATCCTTCCAAGACTTGTTGTAGATTAGTATATCATCAAAAAATAATAACACAAATTTTCTAAGGAATGGTTTGGAAATGGAATTCATCAAACCTTGAAATGTTGAAGGTGCATTGGTAAGGCCAAAAGGCATGACCAAAAATTCATAATGACCCTTATGAGTCCTAAATGCTGTTTTCAGAATGTCTTCAGTCTTCATTCTGATTTGATGATATCCTGAATGAAGATCCAACTTGGTGAAGTAAATTGATCCATGTAATTCATCCAGTAATTCATCAATGATGGGAATGGGAAACTTATCTTTAATAGTGAGCTTGTTTAGCTCCCTATAATCCAGACACATGCGCCATGATCCATCCTTCTTGTCCACTAATACTACTAGAGTAGAGAAAGAACTTTGACTCGTTTGAATTATACCAGCCTCTAGCATTTCTACAACCATACATTCAATTTCACTCTTTTGGGCATAAGGATATCTATACAGCCTGATGTTTAGAGGAACACTTCCTAGAATCAAATGAATAGCATGATCATGATCACGAATAGGTGGGAGACCTTTGGTAGTCTCAAATACCTTGGAATGATTGTCCAAGACATTTTGGAGATCTGGAGAAATAGATGATTGCAATGTGGAAACATTTAGCGAACATAATTATGCAATTACACCCCTTTGTTCCTTTTTTAGAAGCTTTTTCATATCATTAGAGCTAATTATCTTTCCTAGTTTCCCTGTAATACCCCTTAATTCAACTTCCTTTCCTTCCATAGAAAATTTCTTGAAAATTGAAAGCTATTGTACCCAAGGATTGTAGCCATTGTACTTCTAGTACAACATCAGCACCTCCCATTGGAATGGAAAGCATTGGGCTATTCAATACATATTCTCCCATCGATAGTTTGATATTATGGCACTTTCCAGAGAAATTTATTGTTCCTCCATTTGCAACCATCACTTGACACTTTGGTGCTGGGTATAAGAAGCAATTCAATTCTTTTGCTACCTTACAATGAATAAAATTGTGGGCACTTCCTGAATCAATCAACACTAGTACCTTTTTCTTCTTGATTTGTCCTTCTATCTTGATGGTTTGAGGAGTGGTAATTCCCACCAATGCATTACAAGATATGGTCAGATTCACTTCTTCTTTATCTAGGCTCTGTTCTTGGAGTATATCCTCTTCTTTTGACCTTTCTTGCTCCTTTTCTTCTTCCTCTTCACAATCTATGTAGAATAATTTCTTCTCAGCACACTTATGACCTTTAGTGTATTTGCTATCACAACTGTAACAAAGCCCTTTTTCTCTTTTTTCTTCTAGTTGTTGTGGTTTCAACCTTATAGGTTGTGGAAGACTTGGAGCAACCACACTTCCATCTTTATAGTTGTGAAAGGTATGCTTCCTGGTTGCCATCATTTTGCTTTCCATTTTTCTTGCTAACCTAAATGTCTTCTCTAATGAATCAAGTTCCCAAAGGCAAACATCATGTTGGATATTATCCTTTAAATTCCCTATGAACACATCAACCCTATGCTCCTCTGGAATATCTTTTACCCTTATGTTCAATTTTTGGAACTCCTCAATGTGCTCCATTATTAAACCCTTTTGTTTGAGACTTATCAATTGGCTAAAAAAAGTGTTGCTTTTTGTATCCTCATAATGTGCTATCAATTATTCCATAAAAATTGCCCATGTGATAATATTTTTATGAGAGAAAATCCATTGATACCATACAAACTGATTTGGTTCCAAATATAAAGTTGCAATACATACCTTTTGTGTGTTTTGCACATTATTGAAATCGAAAAATTGCTCCATTTGTAATATCCATGTTGTGGGATCCTTGCCATTAAACTTCCTCATATTGATTTTTGGAATATGGTGGGTTTTTTATCCCACATTAGTCTAAGAAATCCTGATTAACATTTCTTTTGTTCACATCCTGAGCTTCCTTTACTACCTTTTCACCATTGGTAAGTATTTCTTGTAGAAACTCTATCTTAAAATCTGTCATGCATGTCTTCAAATTTGTGTTCAAATCTATGTTCAAGTTGTCCATATTAGCTTCCATGCCATTCACCTTAGCTTCCACGCCATTTATCTTTGCTTATGTTATCTTTTGTGATAGTGACATTTGTTGCACTTCTTCTTGTAATTTTGATATATCATGTAGCATTTCTCCCTCTTCTTCATGAGTCATGCTAGAGCTTTTAGGTTCCTTACTAGGTGTTTGTATTTTCTTTCCTTGGGGCATCAGTTACCGATAATAATGCTCTACTATGCCCTTTGAATTCCTTCAAAATAAATTTTCAAACCAAGCTTAAGCAAAAATTTAAGAAAATCTACACACATTTTTTCACTTTGTAGGAGCTCGATATTGCCTCTAATGTATCTCTTTACTTTCTGATGATCTAGTTCTGAATTTGTGATCTACAATAGCCCTCTATGTCCTCTTTCCAATGCCACAAGTATGACCCAAATTGGATTCTCCAAGGAAGAGTTATGTGAAATCTCCCACAATGACTTGATTATAGACTAGTTTAGTAGAGCGAACTTGTACGACGTGCCATGAGTCACTGTTTCCACATTTGGATATGAAAAATGCATATACGAAACTACAATCTGTCCTCTTTCTATACCTCCTGATGAAATTTCAATCCGTTCCCTAGAGAGAGAGTTATGACGATTTTCCCCAGGTCACCTGTTTGGAATGTAATTCAGGAGTCTGCAAAAGGACCAACTTCCTCAGATAATATCTCCACAAACATAGTGCGAAAAGCTCTGAAATTCGAACCCGATGTTCAGAACAATTTCTTCTCAAATGGGTTCTTTTTTAAACTTTTGAAATGTCTCAGAAAAAAAGTTATAGCCAAAATTCCACGATGACCTGTTTGGAGCAGCAAAACCCTAGAATCCAAAGCTCTGATACCAAATGTTATGAAACCAGTTCAAGAAAAGATAGAAAAGATAGATCGACACCTTATAATTTAGCCTCTTCTAGGGGGAAACCTCCTTTACATTACATAAATGAACAATTCTTGGATGATTCAAATGACGAAACCTCCTTTCTATATATAGGAGTCTAAGGAGTCACAATATAGCCCAGCTGACCTAACAATAATAATATAAAGCCATAACAATAAAGGGATTCTATGGGGCAGAGTAATAACATTATGGGGATAATAGGGGCACAATAATATTTATAAGGGATGTAACTACAATAGTAATGGGGTAATTATTAGTATTATAGGGACCCAATATGCCATACCTTCCATCATCTCCCATCTTGATGTCCTTCTAGAGGTCTTTCTCCTCCATGTCACTAAAAATTTCATGGTTTCCCGTCATATGGAACAAGGTACCACTACTCATTTTTCCATACCTTCCATCATCTCCCATATCGATGTCCATCTAGAGGTCTTTCTCCTCCAAGTCACTAAATATTTCTCTGTTTCTTATCATATGGAATGAGGTACCGCTATCCAGATACCACACACTACCCATCACTATAATCACCATGCATGCAATGAGGGTAAAATAAAGCTCGAATTGTAAAGAAAAAACTTCAAATACCACTCCTCCTAAGGGCTTCTTACTCGCCTTCTTGTGTGGACAATTCGTGGCATAGTGTCCAAGCTCATGACAGTGAAATCACTTGATTTTGGAAAGGTATTTCTTCTTGCCTACTTGACTAGATTCTCCTTTGGATTTGGATTTATTACCTTTCCTTTTATTTTCTTTTCCGAGAAAGGTATTGTTCTCCTCATCCCCAATCTTGGATGAGGTCCCATATCTAGTATTATGCCTTATCTCCTCTTGTACCAAATTATACCATAGGCATTCCCAAGTTGGTAGCTTCTCCCTCCCATTTACCAAATTTTGGTAGTTGTGCTAGCTCTTGGGAAGGCCTATAAGGGCTAGGATCATGAGATCTTACTCCACAATAGTAATCACAACTCCTCCATTTTAATCATGGAATTGTGTGAACCAACCTAGGTACTGTTGAATAGATTCAGTATTATGCATCTTGATATTCTAAAGCTTATCCTTGAGTTCCAAATTCTTGTGGTCTCTATTATTTTGGAATAACTCTATGAGTTCTTGCCAAATTTCATACAGAATCTATTTCCCATGGAGATTGGAGACTATGTGATCCTTCACACCTTCCAATATGATTCTCCTCACCTTGGCTACACACTTTCTCCATTTTGCTAGATCCTTGAGGTCTAATGATCCTGGTTTTGGAATTTCAATATCTATGAATTCCTTCAACCCATTTTCCTCTAGTACCACCTCCATACAATCCTTCCAAGAAAGAAACTTCAAGCTACCCTCAAGGGCATACTCTAGCCTTAGACCATAGGATGCCATCTTGCTAGCTCTAAATATTTGATCCCGCAAATTCAATTCTCTTGCAAATATAAATTTGAATTCTCTTCTCTACAATGAATCCTTCTTTGATACAATACATAAATTTTATGTAGATTCAATATTTCTCATGTAATTTACTAAAAGATAAAAATTGAATCTACTCTATTCATATACAAAAATCAATTCATGGTCAAGAGAGGAGATCATAAACATGTGAGGTGAATCAATATAAAAACACAAAGAATAATCTAGGGGAAAGAATTTTCTCAAAACCCCTTCCTATATATCTTCTATTAATCATAAATTAGAGAGGAAATACAATGTATGCTCAATCTCAATAAACCTTTGCACCAGTATAGTCTATTTCTGTGTCTCACAGATTGACTCTAGCAAAAAATTAACCAATTTTCCTTCCTTCTAAGGTCATATTTCTTTGCGATGTTCCTTGAGGAATTATCCCCTTTTAATTAGGGAAATTTCGCATTGAGAATTATATAATCCCTTTAGGCCCTTCTCTGACTCCATGCACCACCTGTAGACTATGGAATAGTCTACAGCTAATAGTACACTACCCTTGAACTCTAATATCAATTGCGCAACTAAAGTTCTCTGCATCCATCAATTATTCTCGTATGATTTATGAGTTAAGAAGTTGATCACTAAGGTAGACACCCCAATACTGGACCCTCCACTAGTTCTCTAACTGTTACAACTAGTTTAACTCACAATAACTCAGATTAACAAAAATAGACTGATAGAAATTAGTAACCAATCATACTAAACTGAAATCAAGTGTCTCCAACATGAATTAACTAAGCTAACTAAGTGACAAGTCTAATGCCACCTCAGTTAGCTACCTCTAAGTATTATACTAAAATTGAAATTCGAATCTTAATCTAGTTTGACCAAGGGAAAGTCAAAACTAGATTTTCCTACTAGATTGTCAAGAAGGACCCCGTGCACACATTGAATATTTTACTTGTAAGTATATCACACCATAATTCCATATAACTGTGAGTGGTAAGGCAAGAATTCAAATAATTTCCTATGAATATGAGATGGGTTTGCTGAGATAGGCTGAGCACATCAACCTGGGGCTCACCAAGCCATCTTAGGATGAATAATAGAAGTGTTTTGGGCATATCCTTATGTAGGAGACCCCTTCTCTTAAATGCAAATAGGTTCATTGAAAAGATAAGATAATAGACATAATAATCCATGCAAGAAATACATTCTGAATTCTAGTACTCAGACTTCAAATAAATGACCATCATAGAAAGCAAGATTCCATAACAGACAGAGATAATTCTACAATATTCAAACATGTAAGAAAAAGAAAAACACTATCTTCCCAAATATCATGGAATATTTCACTTCTAACACAATACATTGGCTTAGAGACTCTTCTCCTGCAAAATATCAAATGACTTGAATTGTAGGGGAAAGAGTATAAAAGGAACACATCGAGAGAAAATAGTCATTGTTGCTGACCACAAGAAGGAGAATAAGACTGTCTGCACCAGGGTGGCTAACCTCATGAAGTGCCTTTGTGGTTGTCCCCAAGCTTTCTAGAAAAACTATAATCGTTCCAATAAAAGTATCTCCTAATCGTTCATAACTCCTAATATAAAGCCTCGACAAGAAGATTTCCCTTCATCATCTCCAATCACCACTAATAACTTGCATGCATAGTTCCACCTTGTGGTTGAAGCCAAGTGTATGAGGGCCATAACCAGATGAGCCGCCATCGTTTCTTATCGAGGCTATGTCCATAGCACAAATCCCAATGGTGCCCAATCGTTAATTTTTACCTCGATCGAGGATATATATATATATATATATATATAATTGTAGTTAATTATATTTAGGTAGATTGTATGTTTAATTAAATATATAGATGTTTATTTTGGAATATGATTTATAATATAATATAATACTAAAAATATTATATTATAGTATAAATTAAGATTTATATTTTTATCTACCAAAATGTAAATGATAGTTATATTTGAAATATAATAAACATAGTTTTATCTATGTTCATGTCTACCAAGTGCCCACAATGATCAAATCTCTCAAAATGGAAATTTATTTTTGAGTCCAACGTTGAGGAAATGTTTGTACTAGAGGGACTTTATTCCTCTATGTTCTTGGTAAATATGGAGCTAGATGGACCTATCTTATTTTTGAACAACACACTTATAAAATATTTTAACTATAAGAAATTGTTTATTTTCACTTGTTTTATATAATATATACCTAGTCTAGAATGAAATATGTAGCATCCCATGAATGACTTATCACTTACTCTTAATCTGATCATCAAATAATCACAAGCATTAAGTTAAGTCACCATAGAAATGAAATAGCTATTTGTGTAAAGGAAATATAATTAGTGCAACTTGTTAACATAATGCATTCTATTGCAACTTTGCATCGTTAACCTTATTCAATTAATGATGGATTACTAAAAACATGATGAATGATATAATTTTGAATTTCATGCAAAGTGATGATATCTTCTTAATAACTAATCACACAACCACACAATTGAACACCAATATTACCGTAGAAACACAAAAGGGAAAAACCAACATATATTTATTTTATTAGATGTTTTGTGAGGGAGTTCAACCCTCAATCAATGACAACAAGGGATGCCATTCCTTAACTCGTGTTGAAATTTACAAAAGGAACATAATCTTTCAGTCAAACATTATTAACTAGAGCCCCATACATTAGCCATGTTGTCATGTTTCTCAAACACATTACCAAATAGTTCTTAGAGAAAAATGTCTTCATGACCTGGCTATTTATCGCAGTAACTTTCTTCCGCATCATGCATCCAACATTTTCAGACCATAAGAAGTTTAACAATATAAATTAGTAAACCAAGTTTCCCTTTTTAAACTGAATTTAAAGGTATTTCACTATGCATGTAATAATGGTTATCTATAATGACATCATCACCTTCAATGTTATTAGTTATAATCCATTATTCTATCACCATAAGAGAGATCAGTTTAGAATCTATTATTCAATTATTTGCAAAATTCATGATTCTGTGCTACAAACTCTATTGTTAACAAAGATTATAATGTCATGATTGCCCGTAATTCCTAAAATATCAATTGTCCAAACCCAAAAAATTATGGGTTTTCCATCCAAATATAATGTGCGATTATGAAAATCTATCTAACTCGAATATTCAATATGTACTGGTTATCATTTTTTTGTTAGAAATGCTAATAATCTTCTATGCATTATATATCTTTCCATGAAAAATCTTTCTTCCACATGCATAAATAATGTAAAGGTCATAGCCACAATTAAACATTTTATTTATAAATGCATATCAATACAGAACCATAACTATTACTACAATTGTCACATACAATACAGTGGTTATTATCACAAACCATAATGTTATTATATCTAGCAAATGGAAAACCATGGCAATAAATTCACAAAACCATAGTATTGTTTCCCAGTTACTCTTCTTATTCCAATACCATGAGTATTAATCTACTTGTTCATTTTAACATGAGATCATATTTATCAACGTGAACTATGATTATTCTTTATTATTACCAATGTAATAACACAAACAAATAATATAAAATACATCTATCTCTCCTTCCTATCCTTAAATAAATTATACAAATCCATTTTGATTTACTTTCATTATTAAATATACAAAGGTTTATTGAAATATCCCATGTTAATGAAGTATAAGTCTCTTTATTTATTTATGTAGGGTTTGATAAATTAATTCTTACATAGTCACCTATCATCTCGCCTTCACTCCTTTCAGTCGTCCACTAAAGTTCCTTCCCCTAATTCAGGCACCTTATTACCAAGGGAGGGTAGGAATATGTTGCTACTCAATTTCTTATCACCCTATAACTGAGAATGGGATTCTAGATGCATATCACTACTCATATTCATGTTCTGATTGGATACCTTTCTTGCTAATAAAAGGAATTAGCAGAAATATTGCTATATAGAAATTTTAGCTTCACTTTAGCATGCATAATGAAAGGTTAGTTGTTCTTTCTCGTAGCACAAGAAAATAAGCGTTACCTGGTTTTATCAATATATTATTTCTTCTCATTATAACATCATAATGCATATAATAATAAATAAAGTTATCACAACTAAATTCTACTTTGGACATAAGAACAAAGTAATCTTTAAAAAAAAAATCAACATAGTTCATTCAATCTTTGTGCAAAAGAGCATGGTAATTTTTTCACAAGAAATTATCATAGTTAATTCTATCTTTGTGCAGAAGAATGAGGTAAATTTTCAAAATATATCATCATAGTTAATTTTTTAGGATATTCTGACACATATGAAATAGTTAAGTATAACTTGGTCTAATGTAGAGTTAGGTAAGGTGTGTTTCTTTACTATGTACTTTTGTAACTTACAATTCAACGGTCATGATATGTTCTAGATATGAAGTGATCTGCCGATTCATTCTCTCCTCGGTATTACCAACACTTGATTCGTGGCTTAACACCCAATTGGTGAATGATCTCTATTTAAAGAGCGTGGAGGGTCATTTGTAGGGTAACCATTCATGAGAGAAGCTTATGTAATTTTTCATTCTTTTATTAATAAATTGCCTGAAGTGGCCACGTTGGCTTAGGCCGTGGACTATTTCCCTCTTTGAGAGTTTTAACCATGTCAAGAATATTGGTGTACTGATCTGTGATCTATTTGTGAGCAGTGTCCTTTGGTGTTCTATTTGAGGAACTTACCCTGTAAATTCTTACATGGTATCAAAGCTATTTCAGGGCCACATCCGTTGGTGATCCAAATATGAAGCCGGTACAACTACATACAACTGTCGTTTCCTACATCTATTGTTTCTGACTGCTTTCGGGTTGAGAGGACTGCTCTGTACTGTTAGGAGCATCTGTTTTGGTGAGGAACCCCTTTCATTTCAGGTGAAAAGGTTTCCATTAGCCCAAGCCATGTCATTTTAAGGATCTGGAGGTATACAGTCATTATTTGCAGTTCTATCTTTTCATCTCTCTATTTATTTCAATTTGTTTAGCTCTCTATTTTTTTATTACTGGATCTATACTTTTCATTTTTGTGTATGCTCTTTGCCTCGCAACTCTATGCAACCTGGGAAAATCAGAAACAGAAAGGAAGGATTTTTCTCATGTGTATGCTCTTTTCCACTACACCTTAGTTTGATCTCGGAAAATCAAAAACATTGAGGAAAATATTTAGTTTCTAGCTAAAGCTAAATTCAAGCATAAGTTTTTTTTTTTGTATGTCTGTGTTGGGTTTGGTGGTCTTTTCTTTGTACACGAAAAAGATATTTTTCAAGTAAGCACGCACCCCAAAAATTTAGTGACTAAAAAAACAAATAAAACCCCACGCTTCCACTTTTCCCAAAATTACTAACCTTTTAAACTAGCTCATTTGGTCCAAAATTACTTTATGAGAATAGAGGTCTTGAGTTCAAGTCTCTGTTTTTGTTGAGTTATTTTTTCAAAAAACACATGTAGCTTATGTTTTAAAGTTACTTTGTGTAAAAGTGTTCTGGCCCATTATAAAAAGTGAGTAACTTATAATTCTAAAGTCTCTTTATCTTTTATTTAAGTTACGATTTATTGGGTAGATCATAAAGTACCATTGTAAAAGTGACTTTTCACTTATTTATAAAAGTGAGTCACATAATTTTTTTTAAGTGACCTAATTAGATTAAGTTTGGAAAGGAGGGGGGTGGAGGGGGGGTGGTGGATTTCCTTTAAATCTAACATTATAATTCATTTTCGTACATTCACGCACTTCGTCAGCATCTTCAACAAATTTTCTTCAAAAGGCCATAACTTCTTCATCCAGAAGCCATTTTCAGAGCCTTTTTTTTTAATTAGCCTAATTTTTCGAGATCTTTCGATTGGAACACTTAGCTTCAGCATATATAGCTTCAATTTCTATTAAAATGGAAATTCCATGCCAAGTTATTTTTGATATCACCAACTACTTCCAATGGTGGTCCTAAATTGTGGATTTACTTAGAAGTAAAGGTCTTTATAGAATAGTCTTGGGCCAAGAAACCAAACCTCAAGATGAAGATAAGGTGGTCAAATGGGAAAATAGGAAAGATCAAGCACGTGGTTTGATAAGGATGTCTATTTCTCCAGAACTTAGTTTCCATATCGCAGAACTTGATACTCCTAATGAAGTAATGAAACAACTAACTAAAGTTTTTGGAATGAAAAATTAAATTAGGGCCCATCAACTCAAAAATGAGTTGCCTACATTGGACCCCAATAATTTTTCTTCCATTGAATATTTTTTGTCCAAGTTCAAGACCCTTAGACTTCTCTTATAAGGTGCTAAGGTTAAGAAAGAAGATGGTAGCCTTATCTATTCCATTCTTACTATGTTGGGACTAGTGTGCTCTGTGTTTGTTTCCACCTTCCATTTTACTAGAGAAGCATTTATTTCTCAAGGACATGACCACAAGTCCCCCTCTTTTGATGCCTTTTGTAATTCTTTAATAAGGGAACAAGAAAAACTCTTATATCTTGGTCTTCTTAACCTTGGAAACTCTTCTAAGAAAGACTTAGCCACCTAGTGGCAACCAAATTCAAAGAATCCTAAGAAGCAGTATCATAAAAAGAATGGTCCTAAACCAAACAAGGTTCCTAAAAAATTTCAGTCTCAAAATGAAAAATCATTTCAAAAAAATGATAAGGTAAATAAAAAAAAGGAAGAACACTGATAGACATTGCCACTTTTGTAATCAATATGGCCACTTAGAATCCAAATTATTTAAGAATATGGAAGCCTTGGAAGCGGCAATGAAGAAGCATAAAATCCATTTGGAGCACTCTTCAAATTCAACTTCATCTTTAGGAATAACACTTTCTACATGTGGTTATTAATCATCTTAGTCTAGTTATGCAGTAAATGTATCTTCTTATTCTCATTCTCATGAGTCGCTCATTTATTATCGAGCTTCTTATCACATGGCTAGACACAAAACCCTATTTTCTTCTTTAAATCATTGTAACACCAAAAAATATATATGTTGGTTATGATAACTCTCTTAGTGTTGTAGGGGCTAGAACTGTTCATCTAGACAATGGTCAATTTAATGATGTATTATGTGTTCCAACCTTATCCTGAAACCTTCTATCTATATATCAAATAACTCATTTAGGTGAAGGTAAAATCGTTGAATTTTCACCTCACAATGTTGTAATTAAGGACCTAAGAGATGCTAGAGAGATTTTAGCTATTAGAATCGTTGATGATTCTACAAGGTTGTATAACTTTAACAACTCTGCAGCATCAAAAATTCTCTTGGTATTTTTTCTTCATAATGATGAATTGAGCAAACTTTGGCATGAGCGATTTGGTCACTTAACCTATCGCTCCCTTCGGAATCTATGTAAAGAAAATATGGTGACAGGTATTCCTATGGTATCTTGCAGAGATGGTGTTTGTTCCAGATGTGTACTTGGAAAACATCATCAAGATAGTTTCGAAAAATGTGCCTCTTGGCATGCCTCAACTCCTTTACATCTTGTGCATAGTGATTTATGTGGTCCACTTCCAGTTCATTCTCTAGCTATAAATATTTCTTAACTTTCATTGATGATTTCTCTATATGCACTTGGGTATGCTTCTTAAAACTTAAGAGTGAGGTAATTAACATGTTCTTGCCCTTTAAGGTCTTTATTGAAAAACAATCTGGACATCAAATTCTTAAGCTAAGATCTAATAATGGCAGAGAATATGTTAACAAAAAATTCATCAACTTTTCCTCTGAGAATGGAATTCAAATGTAACATAATATTCCATATAATCCACAACAAAATGGCGTAGATGAAAGGAAGAATCACACTTTAAAGGAAATGGCTAATTGTATGCTTCAATCTAAAGGTTTTAGTCTTAATTTTTGGGTAGAAGTAATTAACTGTGAAAATTACATAGTAAGTCACGCTCCTACTAAGGTTTCAAAGAACATCACTCCTGTAGAAGCATGGAGCTCAATTAAACCAGATGTAAGTCACTTTCGTGTTTTTGGAAGTGAAGCATGGGCCCATATTCTAGATGAGAAACATAAATCTTTAGAACCTAAGAGTGAAAAATGTATTTTTGTTGGATATTCTAAAATATTTCAAAGGATATAGACTTATTCCACTTAAGTCCAAAAATGTTATCATTAGAAGAGATGTAAATATTGCTGAAAATATATCCACCTATGAGCCTAGTTCAGTGAATGTTCCACCTCTCTATATCCATTCTACTTCTGAAAATATGTCTTCTTTAGATGATGACAGCGAGGATGAAAATCCTCCCCCACCTTCTTAGGATCCTCCTTCAGCTCCCCAGCTTCCAAAATGGGTCTGTGCTACTCGGGATACAGTAGGTTCTCTTGTCAGTGATCCCACAAATAAGCGACGTATTCTTAGTTCGATAGAGCCTCATCTTTACTTGCTCAAGCTTCAGCGAAATATGATCCTGACACGTTTGTAGAAGCTTCAAGCCATCTAGATTGGGATGCAGCTATGGATGAATAATATCGTTCATTATTGGCAAATGATACATGGGATCTTGTTCCTCTTCCGAAGGGACGAAAACTTGTTAGATATAAATGGGTTTACAAAACCAATTGTGGACCAGATGGAAAAGTTGATAAACTTAAAGCTCGTCTTGTTGCTAAGGTTTTTTCACAAGTTGAAGGCATTGGCTATATTAAAACGTTCTCCCTTGTTTCCAAAATTAACTCTATCCACCTTGTTCTTTCCCTTGCTACCAATTTCAAATGGGAAGTCCATCAGATGGATGTTAAGTCTTCCTTCTTGCCTGGGGACACACATGCAAAAATCTATATGGAACAACCTACTAGCTTTATAGAAACAGACTCCAGCCTTGTATGTCAATTTGAGAAATCCTTTTATTGTCTCAAGCAAGCCCCTCAGTCTTGGTATGCCAAAATGGATAACTTTCTTTTAGAAACTACCTTTTCTAGGTGTCATTCTAACAATACTGTATACACCAAGAAAGTGGGAAAGTCTCTTATCATTCTTGTTCTTTATGTTGATGATCTTATCCTTACTGGTAGTGATCCCAACATTATAAACCATGTGAAGTCCAACCTTAAAAAGAAGTTTGAAATGATAGACTTAGGACACTTGCATTATTTTCTTGGTCTTCAAGTCTTGTAACCCTAGGAAGGTATTTCCCGTTCCCAGTTAAAGTATGACTATGATATTCTATGCCATTTTCACATGGAATACTGTAAGGTAGTCCCTTCTCCCTTTCATTCTGGAGCAAAAATTTCATTCATTTATACTTCCCCTAAAGTTGATTCTACCTTATATCGTCAACTTGTAGGAAAACTTTTGTATCTGACTCATACTTGTCCTAACGTTTCCTTTGATGTTGGTCTTATTTCTCGGTTTATGAAAAACCCACATGAAAGTGATTGGAAAGTATCTAAAAGCATACTTTTTTATGTTTGAGGTATAGTTCATTTTGGGATTCATTACAGTGCAAAAGTATCTCCTCTATTGGTTGGTTTCACTGATTCTGATTGCGCTGGTGACTGTGATGATTAGAAGTCTACTGCTGGTTATGTGTTCACTATCGGTTCAGGACCTATTACATGGGCTTGCAAGAAACAAAGTGCCATTTCTCTTTCTTCAGTAGCAGCAGAGTATCATGGTACCATAGAAGCTAGTAAGGTAGCCTTGTGGCTTTGTCAGATCCTGTCAAAGTTTGGCTTTTAGCAATAGCATTCAACTACACTTTGGTGTGATAATCAAAGTTCCATTCAACTATGCAAAGATCCAGTCCAACATCAGTGAAAAAGACAGATTGAAATGCACTTGAACTTCATTAGAAAGCTCATTCATTACCATGTCCTTGAAGTGAAATATTTTTCAATAGATGATCGAGTTACGAACATCTTTACAAAGGCTCTCATAGAGGCAAAGTTTACTAAACCTCAATTTATGGTTGGAGTTTAGGAAGTTGTCAATAAGGGCAGATAAGCTCTAATTCCTACTTCCTTCTCCTATTGTGTCATATTTCTACATCCTTCAATCCTATCCCAAGTTATTCTTAAGGGAGGATGTTAAGATATTCTGACACATAGGAAATAGTTAAGTATATCTTGGTCTAGTATAGAGTTAGGTAAAGTGTGTTTCTTTACTATGTACTTTTGTAACTTAGAATTTGACAGTCATGATATGTTCTAGACATGAAGTGATCTGAAAATCCATTCTCTCCTTAGTATTAGCGACACTTGATCCATGGTTTAACACCTGATTGGTCCACGATCTCTATTTAAAGAGCATGAAGATCCATTTGTAGGGTAACCATTCATGAGAGAATCTTATGTAAATTTTCATTCTTTTATTAATAAATTGCCTGAAGTGGCCGCATTGGCTTGGTACATGGATTGTTTCCCTCTTTTAGGGTTTTAACCACATCAAGAATATTGGTGTCTTGATCTATGATCTATTTATGAGCGGTGTACTTTGGTGTTCTGTTTGAGGAACTTGTCCTATAAATTCCTACATAATTCTATCTCTACTCACAAGGGCAAGGTAATCTTCTCACAAGAAATCATCATAGTTAATTCTATATTTGTTCATAAAACAATAATCAAACTTGAAATAGAGTTCGTGAATTGATCTCTTATTGAATTGTTTTTTTATATAAACAAACCCAACATTCACTCCTTTATAAACCCGCATCACTCAAGTGATGCAAATGTGACTTAAAAATATCAATAATTTGCACTGCAAATATAAGGTTAAAGTGCCAAGGATTTTCTTAGCAATGAAAAAATAACCCACCCACGAATTCCTTGAACTAGAGAATTTACAGTTAGTGATTTAGTTGTTATTCCCATTCCAAAACTAGTCAGGTGTTTTCTAATAGAGTTATCAACTCCATAAGTGGTTCTTGATTCCTCCAACTAAAGCTAACCATTTTAGCTTATGTCAACAAGTTTAATCCAATAATAATTTTCATATTATTTAAATAATCGATGGCAAACATTTTCAAAATTAGACACAAGTTCTTGGGATATTTCATTCTCACTAGTAAGAACTAACATCATCCTCAATTTTCATAAATTCTTCATTTTTTCATCATTATATTTTTGTCCAGAATTTATCTTCCACTGAAACATTTTATTTCATTTTATATTTCTTTTATCTCTCACAATCTTCTTTTAAGATGATCTTTCACTCATGAAATCTATCTCAATTCATGATACTTCTCTAACTAGAACAACCAAAAGGGCATCCTTCCCCTTCAAAATGGAAACTTTCTTCAGGAAATTCTAATAAGTAAAAGAAATAATGTTTTTATTCATAACCATAAATATGCAAAGTTATGAAAATATTCAACATGTACATCTAGATTTCTAACCCTTGCTTATTTTCATTAAAAAAAACAAGAAAAAATCTTTATAAAAACTAGTTGTTGCGTGCCCATATCCTTGGAAATCATGGTCACTCCACATAATCACGGGTGGTTTATTAGTTGTGCCATGCACTCTAAGAGTGGTTTATCACACTAATAACAAGAACCTTTGTTAGTGTATCAGCCCCCATCTTATATGTTGTGACGTACTGACCAAGGAATCAGTTATTATTCATCAATTGTATTCATATTGTTTTTAGTCACAATATTTGAACTATCAATCATTTAGCATAATACCTCTGCAAGTACTCAGAGATATTATACTACTCTAATCATGGAAATGATCATGTTATCCAACTGCACAAAGTTCATATTGTGTTATCCCTTAGTAAACACATCCAAATGTTCAGTACCATGACTTCCTGGAAATACAATAGAGATCACCCTTGAACTACAGTTAGAGTAGTTCCTTTCTAAGTGTTAGGCTCCTTTCTTTCCAAGAAAAAAATAAAAAATCTTGTATAGATTTATACCTCCTTAACCCAAGCAGCGTCATGTAAGTTCTAGGTATACAAGAAGTTTTTATCTCCCATTAGAACCTTGTAATTCTAACTACCTTTTTCTCTCATAATCATTTTCATATATTTTCCACCCATGACATTTATCTCCAATCATGGTATCTTTTGGTGGTGAGATCATATAGGCACAAAGGAGGATTTTATTTTATTTTTCCTGTCTCTTCCAAGACAATAATGGATTCTAATGGTATCTTGGTTGCTAAGAGTTTAACAAATTTTGTGGTTGCTCATCTTATATAACTAGGAATAATGGTAAGAAAAACACTTTTATTTTATTAACAAAATAAATATTTTCATTGTCATAAAAATGCTTGCTTTTCACACTTTGGATTTTCTTTCACATGTGATCATAAAAGTCATTTTAAAATGGATTTACCATTTTTTCTTGACATTGCTTGTCAATTTTCTTTATTCAAAATAAAATATTGACTATAAAAATCCAAATTACAATTTGATTCAATTATCATTGAATGCTTCCTTGAAGCATTTTCACTTTCTAACTCTTGATTGCTACTATCTCGTGATTGCTTGAAAAGTTTCAGGCCTTACTACCTGATCATCCTCATGGTTATGGCCTTAAAGCATGGTATCCCCTGATATCGAACAACTCATAGGAATCATGACTAACATCTCTTATTTCATGGGTGGTGTTTTCATTCATATTTTCCACATAATAATCAACATGTAGTTTATAAAAACATCCTTATATATTTTATGCACAAATATTGCATGTCGTGCTTGCATAAAAGTAAACATTATACCTACACATCACTTTGCAGCCTTTTACATTTCATTGGTTCTTATGTCCCACACTGCTAAAATATTAGTTATTCCACTAGGTTTCCATTAATATACCCCTGAGTCACAATTATATTTCACACCCTTTCCAAAATTATGTTGTTTACAAAACATCATGCCAAATATTTGTGATGAGCCTCAGTATTTCAACAAGAATGTTTCAACTCCCAAGACTACCAACTTAAATTATCAACCTAGGTTTCATACAAACTTAAAAGGTGTCGACACTATATGTGTAGCATGCAATGTGTCCTTATTTTGTTGATTTGATACAATGAAGTGAATATCATGAAATCAAAGCCTAAACTAATTGTAGAAATGGAAATGTTAGTCTATTTGCAAGAAATAGAAATGTTTCTTGCTCAAATTTAAATTCTAAACATAATTGGAGAAATGTAAAGGCTATACTAACATAAATGTAAACATCAATCTACTTGTAGAATGTAAATGTTGCATTGAATGGAAACCTAGTCTATGGAATGGAAATAACAGTTCTTGAAATAGAAGCCCTAGCTAAAGAATAAAAAAAGAAAAATAATCTAAATTGTGCGAAGGAAAGAGAATGTAGTCAATCAATGCATTCTAAAGAGCCTATATTCATTGAATAATTTCATTAGATACTTCATGTGGCAATGGAGAAAATTACTTCTTCGCTATTTGATTCATAAATCTGCCTACCAACCTTGATTATTGAAATGTGTTGTAGTCATAAGAAGAGAAGTCCTAAGTTGTCTTTTGTGTTCTTGAATCATGTTTTCAAAGCCTAAGAGACATTGTTCAGGGCTAGGAGGAAAAAATCAAGCTTCAAGGGAAATTTTGGACAAGTTTGGAGGGCTTTTTACATGATTCTATGTTAGGCCCCTATACTACTAGTGTAACCCCTTATTGTTATTAGTACAACCCACTTATTATATTGATGTACCCATGTACTGCCAATATTGTTACTATTGTGCCCCATAGAAGCCCACTATTGTTATTATTGTGCCCTTACATTATTATTGTTATGCAGGCTCTGATTATGTTATGACCCCTTAGACTCCTATATATAGAAAGGAGGTCTTTTCAATTGTATCATCCAAGAATTGTTCATTTATGTAATGTAAAGGAGGTTTCCCCCTTGAAGAGGCTGAATTCTAAGGTGTTGATCTATCTTTTCTATATTTTCTTGAGCTGGTTTCATAACATTTGGTATCAGAGCTTTGGATTCTAGGGTTTCGCTACTCCAAACAGGTCATCGTGGAATTTTTGGTATAACCTTTTTCTGGGACGTTTTAGAAGTTTCAAAACAAACCCATTTGAGAAGAAATCACATTTAATCTTGTGTCCGAATTTTAGATCTTTTTGTGCTATATTTGCGGAGATATGATCTGATGAAGTTGGTATTTTTGCAGACTCCTGAATTGCATTCCAAACAGGTGACCTGGGGAAAATAATCATAACCTTCTCTCTGAGCATCAAATTGAAATTTCGTAAGAAGGTACAAAAAGAGGAAGGACTTTAGATTTTGTTTATTTATTTTTCAGAGCCAAAGGTCAAAAAATTGACACGTGGCACTTCATACAATTTCACTCTTCTGGAAAGGTCTATAATCAGGTCATATTGGGAGATTGTGCATAACTCCTTTTTGGAGAATCCAATTTGGATCAGACTAGTGACATTGGAAAGAGGACAGAGAGGACTATACAGGTAGCAATTTCAGAACTTAAATATCTGAAAGTATAGAGTTATAGGCGTCTCAAGATCGAGGTCCTAAAATCAAGAAAAAGCAAGATGAGGAAATTTGATGGCAAGGATCCGTTAATTGGATACTTCAGATGGAGCAATATTTTGATCTACATGGTGTACCACTATTACAAAAGGTATGTATTGCATCTTCATATTTAGAAATGGATCAATTTTTATCGTATAAAGGGATTTTTTCTCGTAAACAACTTGTTACGTGGTCAATTCTCACGGAGGAAATGATAGCACATTATGAGGATACAAAGAGCAACACCTTCTTTAGAGCAACACCACAACAATTGGAAAGAGTAAAAGGGCTTTGTGACATATTGGAAGGTAAAATTATGGCAACAAGGAAGTCTACCCCTCACAACTATAAAGATGGAAGTGTTGTTTCTCCTAGCCTTCCACAACCTACAAGGGTTACACCACAACAATTGGAAGAAAAAAGAGAAAAAGGGCTTTGTTACAATTGTGATAGCAAATGCACTAAAGGTCATAAGTGTGCTGAGAAGAAATTATTTTACATAGAGTATGAAGAGGAGGAAGAAAAGGATCAAGAAACATCAAAAGAAGATGATATATGTCAGGACTCAACCCCAAAGAAAGAAGAAATGAATTAGACCATATCTTGTAATTCAATGGTCGGAATTACCAATCCTCAAGCTATCAAGATACAAGGACATATCAAGAAGAAAAATGTTCAAGAAGTGAAAGATCACATCGAGCATCAAGAAATGAATCCGACCATATCTTGTAAAGGATTGGAAGAAATTACCACTCCCCAAACTCTTAAGATAGAAGGACATATCAAGAATAAAAAGGTTCAAGCAGTGAAAGATCACATCCAATATCAACAACAAGTTCTCTAACATTTAAAGGATAACGCCACTTTGGTGCAAAATCAAATGAAACAACAGGTAGATCAACATCATAGTGAAATTTTTTTTGATGTAGGTGATTGGGTATTTTTACTGCTACATCTAAAGAAAGCTATTTATGAGAAAGAAATGTTGGCAATACTACATGCACTTAACAAATGGCGACCTTACCGAATGGGAAGACTCTTCAAGGATGAGGATGTGGAAGCATTGTTTTCTATTATTTCTATTATCCAACTAGATTGGATAAACGAAGCAAGAGATGAATGGAAGAAGGATGAAGAAGTATGGCCACTTATTCAAAAGTTGCAAAACATCCCAATTCAAACAATATTGCTAGAGATTGAAGAGGAAGGAAAAATCATATTGGAACCTGGAGCAGTCACAGAAACAAGAACCCGACAGCTAAAAAATTGATCAATTTCAGAGTATCTCATTAAGTGGAAGAACTTACCCACTGAAGATTCCACATGGGAGGACAAGAACTTTATACAGAAGCATCAAGAACTACTCAACTGTTGAGGACAACGCTTTTTGAAGGAGAGGGGTATGTTAGGCCCATATACTACTAGTGTAACCCCTTATTGTTATTAGTACAACCCACTTATTATATTGATGTACCCATGTAGTGCCGATATTTTTACTATTGTGCCCCATAAAAGCCCGCTATTTTTATTATTATTACCTTACATTATTATTGTTATGTCGGCTCTGATTATGTTATGACCCCTTAGACTCCTATATATAGAAAGGAGGTCTTTTTAATTGTGTCATCCAAGAATTGTTCATTTATGTAATGTAAAGGAGGTTGCCCCGTCGAAGAGGCTGAATTCTAAGGCGTTGATCTATCTTTTCTATCTTTTCTTGAGCTGGTTTCATAACATTCTACATGATGCTACAGGATTGTTATAAGATGCTACATGATTGCCCTGTTTTGCTACAGGATTGGATCTGTGAGAATTCTAAGGATGTAAAAGTTCTTATGAAGGAAGGAGATGGTAACAGATGGCATGAAAAGGTTGTATGAGGCCTTCTGCAAGCTTATTAACTTTCAGGGGCCCATATTGCAAAAGTACCAATGGACAGAGTGGTATTCAACAACCAAGAAATGTAATCTTGGTGGATAATAATTTGCATGAGTTTTTGAGGTATAAAGGAAGGATATAGTGGTAGGATAAGGATTTTAAATGAAAATAATAACCATGTATATCAATGATAGTACATGCATACCACAAAAATATTATTTTTTTTTACTTGAAAGGGCTAAATTACCTAGTCTTCTAGCTAGTATGTCCTCCTACTTATCTCACAAAATGACCAAGAAATATTGATGTAAGTGGGATGGGGTGATTCCTTTTATTAATTAGGATGTCCTAGGACTACAATACATGTGGAATTATTAAAAAATACTCTTGTCAACAAGTGTAGAAAATTACTACTCTAAGAACTAGGAATTCAAGAATCGTTGAGCTAGTTAACCTACGAAATGCCTAACCCGATCAGGTGAAAATGCTATGGGATAAATTTTGTTAATAATATGTATTTTATTAGGAAAATAAAAGTGGATAAAACTCAAAATATATTCATTAACATGTGCTAAAATTCAGGATAAATTTACTATTATTTTGCTAAAAGAGACTTCTAGAAATTCTAGAATTGTGAGCTAGTAAACCAATCCAAGTAGCTCAATCATGGATTTGACTTTGAAAAGGTATTCCAAGGATGAATCATCATTTTAATTCTATAAATAAACTAAGAAAAATAACTTCAATTATTTAACTAATACAACCTATAACAAATGAAGCATGAATACTAAATGCATAAATAAGAAATGGAAGTGAAGAAAACATTTAAAGAAGATAAATAAATTGTACAACAGGGCTCTCAAACTCTTGGGATGGCCAACACCAAGGATAATCAAATTTCAATGAAGGAAACTAAGATTTAGAAGCTAAAAATGGCACCAAACATAATTATTAGAGTCAATCCAAGTACATCCTTGCTAGAAATGATAGTAGAGCTGCTAAATAACAAGTTTTCTCCTCAACAAGAATTAAAAATACATGCCCCTAGAGGCTAATTTGAATTTCCATTTATACATATTGATGGGAAATAATCCTCCTATAACAGAGACAACATTCCTCTCAAAAATCCCTCAAAAAGTGGATTTAGTTCCCAACAGTAGGAATCTTCATTCAATGATAGGTAACACTTTCCTAGATTTTCTTAATCACTAGATCTTCATAATCTATCAGTAATTTCATAATATCTAGTTGATTCACTATCCAATCTTGGTCCGAACTATATCATGGAGAAAGTCCCTATATTATGTCATTTAGAATTTACTTAATATTTTCTCAATATTTTGTAAAAATAAATAATATTACACATATAATATGCATTTATATTTAAAGATTCCTAAGAATGTATTGAAGTGAAAGAAGAAAAAAACATTATTAAGTGTAGGACGAGAAATTTAATATGTCCTTTATGTTCCTAAGAAAGGTTAGACGGGCCTCAATTTTTATCTAAGGCAGAGGCCCATCATACCCCCCATCAAAGCTATTATTCAACCTCTGAGAAATATATTCATCCTCCTTACCCTGATGTTCTTTATGTATGCTAGCTTCTTTCATGCTCTGTTTGTTAGTCCATGTGCTTATATTCTTGTTACTCTTCTATTTGCATCTCCTCCCCTATATTAGTTTCCTAAGGAAGTCATAATGTAGGTTTAGGTTGCTTCTTCCTCTTAGGTGATTCTTCAACTATAATGGGTTCAATTTGTGAGCACACCACCTTGCTTTTGGTTTGTCTTTTTGGCCTTCCTCTATCACTTCTCCATACAAAAATAAGTATTTCTTGGCATCTATTACCTCAAGTATGGATTTGTAGTACTAATGCACTCCCATAGGTAAAGTGGTGATTCTACTAATGTCATTCTCATTGAAGTGAAATCCTCTTACTATTGATACAAATTCTTGGCCACTTAGATCTTGTAAATTGACTATAAAATCAAGTGCAATGTCACCATCATATCCCTCTATCCTTTCAAAGGATCCCATCTGGTTGCAATTTTGGAAAATTGTAATCACTTCAGGATGTTGATGGCTTCTCTCCATTCTTATAGGTTTTCTCTCATTAATTCCTCCTCCAATATTTGTAGACTATGAATTCTATGTGTAGAGCTATGGTTTTTCATGTACCACTCAATTTTTAATTCACATGATAATAGGTGTCCTTGATACATCCCACAATATATAATGAAGGTTTCCCCCAATTTCGTTTCCTTCCATCCTTTATAAAACTTCTCTTAGAGAAGAAAATAAGTAATCTTGAGGGAAATAGGGGATGTTATAGTAAACATAGTTTCATGAAACAACTCTAAAAAGGAATAATTTTGATAATCATAGTCTTAGTTTTCAATTAAATGAGTGAATTTTAGGTTCTTCATCGTCATACTATCCATCAAATTCTCTATATGAATTCTACTTTTATCATTGGACTATGCAATTGAAAACACTTAACACAATTTTTTTTCTTCTTATAGAGGAGAAAATGATGGTGAATAACCTAAATAAAAAGCAAGGAATGATGCGATGACCAACCTGGTGACATGGATACCTTGCACACTTGGAGAATTTATTGTTATGTAGCCTATATTATCTATAGAAAATCCTTTGTAGCTTTGTTGTTCTTCTTTGTACCTTGTAGAAATTAATTAATCATTATCGAACACCCCAGTAGTAAAATTTTTATATAGGATCTCTCTCGTAAAAAAAATTGAAGTCCCAATACAAATATGTATGTCTCCTTCGCATCCCATACAATCTTGTAGTAGCTTAACTATATATTATAGCAGTGCTTGTTCATGTAGCGACTAGTTTTCATGCCAAGAGGTGGTGGGTCCACCTTTTTACTTTTATTTTTACTAATACTATTTTTTATTTTGATTTTTTTTGTTTTTTCCTCTTTTTACATATAATCAATATTGCATGCAAAATCAAATCGAAGTTCTTTGAGTTAACAGAGTTGGCCGCCACCTACCCCTTCACACTCGTCGTCCATCATTGTGTCTAAATGATAAGAACCCAGTTTCTTGAGTCTTTTTCACTTTTGTCTTACTCCTTTCCAACACATGGGTGTCTTGGTGGAAAGGTAAAGTTAACTTCTAGATAAGGCTGAAGTTCCTTTTCTACTAAGTTTAGCTATAAAAAACCTTTTCCTTTATACACTTGGAACGTTTCCTTTTCTTTGAGCTAAAATAAGTCTATAGAACAGGCTTTGAAGTTTGCATACCTAGGATTTACCCTTGATGTGTTTACAAGTGATATCGAGGTTGCTAATATAACTATTGAATCTGAATTTTGTGGTTCTAAAGGTGATATGTTGATCACTTGATGTTTGCATGGCTTTTCTAGACATGGCTATGCTTCTTTTGAGTGTCTTCTTGCAGATCATTACTTTGTCTCCCTTGTCTCATGCAATTTGTTTAGATATATATATATATATATATATATATATATATATATATATATATATATATTATGTTCTTTCTCTGACTGAAGATTGATGATGGAGGTCCTTTCTTTATGTAGGTGCTCTTTGAATCAGATGTTGCTACTTGTTGGGTCATTAAGAATCTCATAGCAATTGATAAATGATCCTTTAGTTGCTTAAAGACAAGGAAATGACTCTCCAATTCCTTCATGATGGTTGGTTCTTTCATTCAGGTGCTCTAGACATGGTCATCTAAAGTTTGTGTAGATTGCTATAGGATTATATTTCTTCCTATAGTAGTCACATAGACCCCTCTATGATGACAATATCCTTCAGATAATTATTCCAAAAAGATTGATAATTCATGGTGAACCTATGGACAAGGATCGGAAGCCTTAGTTGTCGATAAAGTAATGAAGAAGGGGTGAAAATGGGAATTTTGTATTGACAAAGGTGGATATTTCACTGGAAAATAGGATAAATGGTATGGATGATGGATGATGAGGGTATTTTGGACCCCTCCTCTTGCTCCTAGATGAAAAACACAATATCTCAACCATCCTTCTATACCGATCACAATCGTATAGCAACATTGGGATAATCCTGTACCAATATCAGACAATCTTGTAGCAATATAGGACAATCCTATAGGACACTTATTTAATACAAATCTCTCAAATAGTATATTGGATTTACCTAAAAAAATTTCAGCATGTTTCCATCATCCTTATGCATCTCCCCATAAAAAATATTATCAAATGGATGCAAAAATTAAAATAAAAATAAAAAATGGTTATAGATGATGGTGGTCGTTTTATCAAAAAATATGAACTGCAATTCGTTAAAATTTCTTGAGCATGTTACCATAATTTTTATGCATCTCACCATAAAATAATTTGGCCAATTTACGCATGAATTTTGAGATATGGTTAAAACAATTTTTGCACTACGTATTTTAGCAATCTTGTAGCAACACACAACTTTTATGTAGCACTTCAAAACAACTAGGAAAATGAATGGGAAAGGCTTGATAATAATGAAAAAGACCCTGGGGATTAATTTTGAGGATGAAAAGAGAAGTATAGACTTTGTCTTAGCCATGTTGGAGCATCCTGGTGCAAAAGGTGGAAAACTCAATGTTGACTTCCCTTTACTAGACATTTTATTCCGTGAACAATTTTTTGTGGGAAAGCCTTGGGCATGATGAGAAACATCATGGGGATTCATTTTTAGGATGAAAAGAGATGTATAGACTTGGTCTTAGCCATGCTGGAGCATCTTGGTGAAAAAGGTGGAAAACTCAATGTTGACTTCCCTTTACTAGACGTTTTATTCCATGAACAAATTTTTGTTGCTTGTGCAAGTTTGAAAGACCCTACATATATCAAAGAGAAATACTAGAGAAAATAATATTCTTTTCCTTTTGATTTTGATTTTCTCTTTTTTTCTTAGGTCCACTTGCCAACTTCTGTTTCTAAATGAAAAGGTTTTTCCATTTGAGCCCTTGTGTTATGAGCAGCAAGATTTTCCTTTTCGACTAGATTTTCAGTAACCTTTTCTTCATGAGGAGTATCATTTTGAACTAAGTCTGTTTTGGAACTATTTTTAGAAGAGCTAGTTATATTTTCTTTTGAGGGATGAAGTATCGATGATTGATCTTTTATGGGTTGTAGATCTGATATGTCTTCCACAATATGTTCTTTAGGGTCACAATTTGTTTCAATGGGGAGCTCTATGATGGTAAGTTTGACTTTTGTTTTCTTTGGTTGTTTAGCATCTTTCAGCTTGGCAGTCTCAGACACATCTATGGTTCTAATTCTTAGTTTATACTATTTATGAACCTCATAGACTGTTGCATCATACCCTTCTCTAAAATCAAAAGATTCACCAGATTTGGTTTGAAATTGGTTGATATTATAGACTTCTTGGTCGTCTTGGGTTAAGAAAATTTGTTTTTCATTTTTTAAACCCATTAAGTTGATTTGAGGATCCTCAGTTGGTTCACTAGAGGTTGAGGCTTTAACATAATTCTCTTGAAAGGGAGGTCTGATATTCTGCTCTGGGACAGTCTTCACACTATGAAGGTTTGGGTTCTTTCTAAAGTTTGGATTTCTAGTAGTGTTACCTACTTGGGCTTCCCAAGAGGATTTCCTTTCTATGGTTTCCACTCTATCTCCAAGTCTATCCATAGTTTTGATAATTGCATCCAGCTTTTGTTCAAATGCCGAAGTTTCTTCTTTGAAGGTTGTTCTTCTTTCAGCTCTTGCTCGATTTTGTTTAGCAATTAGGTTTACCTCCACATTGACAGCTATATTCTACATGTCTGCTAAACTAGGAGGGGATCTTTCCCTTAGTTGATATGCCATATCAGAATCAAATCCATCAGGGAATTTGAATAAGGCCAAATTAGGTGGAGGTCTGAGATTTTGGGGGATTGCATTGTAGATATTGTTGAATCTAGCACAGTAGTCTAAGACGGTTTCTTGTGGGCCTTGTTTTATACTGTCATATTCTAATAGGATATGCAGTGGATCTTTCTTCTTTTCCCATCTGTTGAGGAATGTTTGGTAAAGGGCATCCGGATTGGCTATGGAATTTGCAGCAAGTGCTCTAAACCAAATCCTTACATCACCAGTTAGACTTTGGAAAAAGATCTTCATTCTCACATCATCATCATCAATTTCATAATTCTCAAAATTAATCTTGCATTTTCTTAGTGTGTTGCTGGGCTGTATAAGAGTGAGTACCATCAAAACATGTAGTTTTTCTTTGGTAATCCTGAGGCATAGCCCCTGGATTTCCAGGCAACTGCAAAGGAGCATAACGATTTTCCATGTTCAAAGAGATAAAGGGAACAAGAGGAAGAAGTAAGACAGCTGAAACAGCGGGGACAATTGTGGAAATATGTGTAGAAGATGAGGGGGTGGAGGGGATACTTTGAGGTGTAGATGAAGAACTAGGGGAAGATGTAATATTAACAAAAAGGGGAGCTGCTCTCCCAGGGCTGAATTCTGATGTTGCTGGAGTTTGCTGAGGGGTTTCAAGGTGTGAATCATTAAAAGCTTCTGGATTTTCTTGTTTCCTAAGAGTTTTAGCAATTAAATTGGGGTTTTCAAAAATAGCTGGTGGATCTGGATCAGGATTTGATCTAGTATACCGGGCTTTTTTCTTTAGAGCCAGCTTCTGACTGTTTTTAGATATTTTGTAGAAATGTTTCAATGATTACAAAGAAACTGATCAAATTTTTAGGACGGCTATTTAAGGCCTAAAACTAGACTGAAGATTGAATAAAGAAGCTTTTATATACTCCTGTAAATGCAAAGCAAGAATAGTTTCAAAGGCTTCCTCGCTGACATTCAGGCTTAATCTGTAATTTTAGGGAATAGACAGGAGTTGCAAACATTCGTTCAGGTCCCCAGTGGAATCGCCAATGATGTTATCACTCAGGTTGTTCCCCGAAGAAAGCTTTAGAGAGGGGAATACGGCCGAGGTAACCACTAACTAGTCTTTTAGTTGCAGATTCTAGCCAATATACAACCAGAGAGGGCTCTCTCTTTTTGATTTAGCTTTGTTTTGGAGTATTTTAGGCTAGTTATTATGCATAGGTTTTGTTTTAGATTTGTTGGAAGATGATTTCAGGTGGGACTGAGATGCAGGTCTGAGACAGTCTGTTCCATTGGGTGGATGGAGTCACAGGGAGTGAACTACTGAAGTGTTTCTTTAGTGAAAGTGTTTTGCTACAGAGAAAGGTAGTCAACTCAGGAGCAATTATGATATCTGGAGATGGTGGAACGAAGTCAGGGAATGAAAGGCAATCAAGAATCTTTCATTATGCTGGCAGATGGAAGATGCATGAAGATTACTAATGAGCGATGAAGAATTCCTAAGCAATATTCAGAGTGGAAGAACTAGTGCAAATTTATGGCTAATTCTGAAGAAAACATACATAATAGCAGAGATTGAACACAGAGTGCTTTTAAACAAATTCTGGGCTATTCTTTTTCTCTGTTATTAAGATTATGGAACACACATGAATTTGCATACACAGAAAATATAAAAACACATCGAAGAGAGACTTATTGATCCATAAAACGACGCAAGTATTCTATAGCAGGTCCCAGGATGCCAATTCCACATTTAGACAGTTCAGGACGGTGAAATTCAACAACCTTTTGTATTAAGCGGTCTCAATAATTTACAATGTAGTTCAAAGATGAAATCGCCAACAACAATACATATGAATTAGGGATATATATAAGAAAGTTTCTACAAAATATTCCATATGAAAATATCTTAACAAAATAAATTTATCCATCTACTTTTCTTAATAGCGATAACTGAGGTGGAAATCCGCGCAACAAGCAGAAGTAAATGGGTTGTACTGGCTGCCTTAAGTGTGTGGTTTTTGTTGACTTTTCGGCTTCTTTTTCGGCTGGTGGTTGCATCTTTGGCTTGCGTTCCTGATGCGCTACTTTTTGCCACCTATGTTGACTTTTTCATAATGAGTATGCCAGCGTAGCTGACTTTCTATCACTATTACCTTGACATTTCGGCAGGGGCTTGTGCATGTGGAATTGCTGACCTATAGCTGATCAAAAAGGAAAAATAGAGATAAAGTTACTTTGGTAGAATCTCCAGCATTGACTGCCACCAATTTTCTGTAGCTAACTGATGTCTTTGCATCTTTATCAAGGTCTCATCAGCCTCAATATATCTGTAGAAGTTGGGCTCGACATCAAAAAGGTGGTTGATTTCATGTTGAATATAAAACAAATTTTCCAGCTTATCATAAAGATTCTTCCCAGAGGGAGGCCTTGTTTGTTCTGAGGTGCTTGAAGACGTTGTAATCTGATTAGAGGCAAAGTTGTTTACTCTATTAGCATATTTCTCATGTGATAGCAATTTCCCACTGCTGTTTACTAGATTGGGTAGTCCTCTACTCTGCAATGCTACAAATCTCATTCTGAAGTCATTTATCTCCGTTTGCATTTCTTGGCACTTCCTCTGTATAGTTTGCACAAAGCCCTTGAGGGTGAGCACCCTCTTTATAGTTGAAATAGTATTTGTCCTGTTATTAATACTTAGAGCTGCCAACTACTCCTTATTGTGAGTGTTCAAGAAGTGGATCATTCTGTTGGCCTCCTTAGGAATGTTTCCCAATGGTGCCCTGGCTCTCTGGATTTCAAACTAAGCTATATTTATCATTTCTAATTGCTCATATATTGTTTGAATTGATGGCCATTAGTTAGTGATGGATTGGCCAATTTTGGCCCACAAAATTCTCTTAATTTCAACCAGAGTTTTGTTCAGAGTAAGGTCCTTCTCTAGCTCCTTTATTCTTTTCTCCAAAGCTTTTATAGTCCTTGTCTTCTCAGCTACATCTGTCTTTGATTTATCATATTTTCCCTCAATTTTGGCCAGCTTCTCTTTGGACTCTTTGAGCTCTGTCATTTGTAGCTCTAGAGTTTTTATCTCTTTCATCATCTCCTCCATACTTAGGCTAGCCTATTGTTCTGCTGCTGTTGTAGGCGCTGCTGGAATTGTTGTTGAAGTTGAGGCTAGAGCTGAGGTAGCTGCTGCTGTTGTTGTATCAGTGTGAGGGACTGAGGTGATGACCGTAGGTGGAGTAGTCCCTAGAGTTAGAGGTATTTGAGTTGGCTGTGAGATCAACCCTTCCTGTCTTCCTTGTAATGATACTTTCAGGGCACCCTCTGTTTCAATCAATCTCTTGTGCATTCTCATGAGCAAACTGACCACATCCTCTTCTTGTTCTTGCTATGCTACTTCTCTGGTTTGATGATGAATTGTAGGTGGCAGCCTGAGTTGTTTTTTGATGGCTGCTATGTCTTATACTTTCTTTTTCATTAGAGCTTGCACGCCCTTGAGATCATTGGGATGATGTCCCAATTCTATAATGATCTCCTCCAAGGATTTAATTCTATTGTCCTTGGCTTGTGATGAGGCTTTCTCCAATTGCAATTGAGCAGAAGTGTTGTGCAGTGAATTCTGCAGTCTGTGTGCAAAAATTGCTTTATCCGCTAAGGTGGAGTACACAATCTCTCCAGTTTGTTTGTGTAACTCAATCTGGTCCATAGGGTGGATGTCTTTAGCAAGCACTTCCAGATTGGTCCTAATATAATCAGCAGCGGATTGCGGCTGTTGTGTGGTAGGTCTAAAATGACTGAGGGTCATTTTTCCTTCTTGGATGTCGTAAGCTGCCATTAGCCTCTGTTGATTGGTGGGAGCCATTCTTAGCAATTGGTTATAGAGCTAGAATCTCACAGGCTCATTTCTTCCCTTGATGTCTATAAATGCCTTCTTTATATCAGAGCTTTGCTTGCTCTGCTACTTGGTGGAGGTTGAGGTAAGCTCCACCCCTTATTGTCTCTCTAGTTCCTGCTGAAAAGAGCTAGCTGATGTCTCCATACTTGGAGGAATCCTTTGTTCAATTGTTTCCTCACGCCTTTGATTTCCTGCAGTCTCCTCTGTGAATTCTTCTTCAGCATAGGAGTTTAGCCTTTGTCTTTTTTCTCCTTGCTGTTTTGTGGATGCCCTTGTAGGTGTCTCTTCCTGCCTGTCCCTTCTTTTGGTTCTTTCCTCATTGAGAGGAGTTTGTAAGACAGGGGCCTCAGGTGCACTTGCTTGTGCTGAAGGGGCTTGCCCTTGACTTTGATCCTTCACTGCATCTGGCCTATCTGCCATCGTTTCCTGCTACTCTGGATGATGCAGTTATTTTACTTTAGATGTCTCTGCAAGTGGATGACCTTCTTGGGCAGGATGCTAGGAAGTTGCAGCAGATGATGTGCTCGATTCCAGGTCCCGAGGCAATGAGAAGAACACATGTGCAAAAGATTCGAGATCAAATGATTTTTCAAGGTTTTTGATTGCTTTTTTTGTTATCTCTTCTTTAGTAAGCTCTTCCACTAGTGTGCCTTCTACCCATTCCTGTTGATTGGCATATCATTCAATTTCAAGGATTTCATCGTGGACATACCTTGTGAGCTTGTTTTTAACCCTTCTAAAGCTTATGAAATGTTCAGGGTCATATGGTGACCATAGGAAACTTAGCTTGAGTTTCAATTTATCTCCCAGAATAGTGTGAGCATCCTTCCATTCTTCCTCCCTTTTATTAAAGATAAAGGGATCCAGTTGATGTCTTATTTTGAGCTGTGATCTTTTCCTAACACCATAGAAGTGAGTGAGATATGCAATGTTGAATTGCTGATAGCACTCTAAGGCAAAGAGTCTCATGGAGACATATTTTGGCAATTTGTAAGGGGCCAATTCATAGCCATAGGTCCTAATTACAGTGTGGTCTTGGTAATAATACAAGTCACCAATGTTGTATCCCTTTGAGAGGTGCAAGATTCTTTGCATTTCAGCAGTGAGCCTCAGAGGAGGATCTGCTGACAATAAGCAAGTGGTTGGATAAATAAAGAGGTAAATGAATTCATAGTAGGTGTAAGGGGATTCTGAGACTAGATGGCACACTGAGGTCCAAAATATCACAGACCTTCGCTCTCCCTTAGCATCCAATTTCTTGAGGAAGACTGGGAAACTCTCAGATTGATAATATAGCAACAAATGATATATATATGAAGTATACTTGAACACTCTCTCCCTTTCCAAATTCATGAACTGCTCATGAATTTTGTTGGCTATGTATGTGGCATAATCGTACTTGATAGCAGGGGGCTGTCCTGGAGCAAACATGGACATTAGGGACATAATAGTTTCATCCACAATATCACTTGTTCTAAATCCCAAAATGTATGAAATCATATCTATGATTATCCTACTAGTTTCATCAAACCAAGCATGGTGATAGGGAGGTGAAGCACTGAAGAATTTTGGAGGCATGAATGTTTTGGTAATTCTGGTGACTTTTGCAGAGGACAACTTTGAGGCTAGATCCAGCAGGTGTTTCATGGTAAGGGGAAGCAAAGGCTCAGTTGGCTTGAATCATAGCATCTCATTTATGGACTGAAGGGTGATGTAAAAGAGGACATTGCCTGAGGGACCCATCACTGCCCTTTGAGAAGGCTCATAATTAGCACAACACTGATGGATGAGGTCAGGGAACACATTTACTGAAGGCAGATAGTAAATAGGCATGTTGGATTCCCATATCTCAAACAGATTAGTCTTATTCTTGTGGCTATTCCTTATTTCACAAAAATCCTGAAGGTGTGGCTTGTATCCATGCATATCATCAATCTGAAAATCTCTGTCAGCAAGAGGTTGCCAATCTAGTTCTCTATGTGGTGCATTTAGGGGTGCAATGTTGAGGGCTACTGCAGCCTCCATGGTTTACTGTGCTTAGAGTTGAATTTGAGTATGTTTTTCAATAGGAAATGGAATTCTGACACAGGGCTTCTTAACAGGAATGCTGCAATTTGAGCTTATATGGAGATGGCCTCTCTGGGCAAGATTTAAGAGGAGAAAAATGTTTTCAGAGTGTAAGCTAGGAAGCTGAGGAAATAGTGAAAAAGTCTCTTTACTTGTAGGTGCTTTCTTAATGGTTTTACAGGAAGAAGTGAACTGAATTTGAAGCTTCAGGGGCAAATTGCAGAGGGATGTAAAGTAAAACAGGTTCTCTTTGGAAGCAATAGTGAATTTTGAGTTGAAATGAGGAGGTCTAGCGGTTAAAACATATTTCAATCACATTTAACTCCTTCGGCGACTTTTTTAACAGAGAAGCTTCATAAAACAGGGGTTTTCAGATGACAGTTGAATAAATACCTGTTTATTCATGACTTTGCGGTGAAATGCAGTTGCAGGTAGAGCCGAGGAGGTCAGGTTTGTAGGTTGAACACGTCTAGGTGATGGACGGGGTCATTGATGGCGGATTCGACGTAATACTCATGCAAAGACTTTCAGTATTGGTCACATAAAAATAAACAAAAACATCACTTTCGTGCATTTCTAATGAGAATTTGTGTTTTTTCGGGATTTTTGGTGCTTTTTGTACTGACGTCAGCATGACATTACACTACCTTGTAGCATGGTACGGAGGGTGATACGGCAGCTGAAGTGGACTGGTGACGGGGCGGACACAGCGGATCATAGAGCAGTGTGGGCGTTGACATAGACGCAGATGTGGGGATGACACGAGCAGTGGAGAGGACAAGTGGTAAGTGGTTTGCATTGGACTGCCTTTGGTATGGGGGCGGTTTCTGTCAGAGCAGGCCCGATGCAATAGGAACGGGCCACGCGTCCCTATGTATGATAGCAATATCGCTTTCCATCGGGAGGTAACCTTCGTACTGTGGGGCGGCCCAAATATCGATATAGGCCGTCGGATCTGCAGGGCCGGATTGGAGGGCTGACGAAAAGGGTAGGTGATAGCACGATATGGCACAGGAACACGCCCCTATTTTGATATTATATAATGCTGCAGAGGTTTAAAACTTTGGGTTTATGGGTTTTCTGGTTGCGCGGGGGGGATATGATTATTAGTTTAATCAGATATTGAACTAATCCCATTATATTTACATGCGCGCGGGATTTTTACAAAGTTTTAGGTGGGTGGGTTAGTAGGGTTAGATATTTAACTTAATGTTAAATAAACCTCTACTGATTTGGACACGGAAGGGTTCTTACTAAAGTCCCAGATGGACTTAATAATTCCCAAAACTGTAGTATATGGCTATAGTTGCCAATGGGTAGGGATATTTAGATTTTTTGGGATTTTTTATATGGTTTTTTGTACCATAGGGATAGGGGAATGATTAGGGAGCTAAATAATAAGTTATAATGTCAGTATAAACATGTATGGAATGAAATTGCATGAGCAAAATTTAGTTGATAAAGTGCAAACTTAGTCATGGGGAAATGAAAAAGGTTTTGAAAAGATGATTTTTACACAAGAAATGTGGCTTCTTTTCCTTAAGAAAGCTCAAAGTTTGACTTACCATTTCTCATAGAATGTAGTGAAGTAGGACTGTTGGGGAGATCCCAAAGTTCTTGAGGGGATGTTTGTGAAAGACTTCTAGGGGAATGAGAGGGGAGTCAGTCATGCTTCCATTGTTATGCAGCCAAACAACTGCCATTGTAGCAATGTCACTGATGATATGAATCTTTCTTTGACAAGACAAATAGTGAGCACGCACTTAGTTCTGCAACCTCAAACTACCTACCCAGCCTAAGAACTAGCATTTTTTCTTCTTTTTGGATGGGTGCACTTGGACTAGCAAACCATGACTTTCTTATTTTCCTTTTAACTTCCCTCCTATCTAAGTCTACCCTTATCTCTTCCAAGGGCTCAGATTAAACAATTGAGACCCTTTGCTTCTCTACCTATGTAATTATCTGCCAAGCTTAAACTTTTTGGGCAGATCTTTATTCTCTATTCTAAAACAAGTAAATTTAAACATGACATAACCAGGATTGAACTGTCTGGTTATTCATCAACTGCTACAAAAATTAACCATCTGTACACAATGAAATCCTTGGACAATGGAACAACAGTGGCATTTGAACTAGCACACTTTCTTGACCTTTAGTTTACAAAATATGGAACCTTTGCAACATAAAAAGATGAACATATTTGGCCCTTTCCACAGTCAATCATGAAAAATGAAACCTATTGGTATAGGAACCTAACAGTGGCTCCACTTGCGGATGGCTTTTCCTGGTGAAAAGTCAATAACAGCAGGTCAGATGGCCTTGTTCTCAGTTGGTCGTTGTAATTGAAAACTTCCTTCTCCTCGAAACCAATGACCTGAATCTTTGTAGCCTATATGCACTCTTTGCAAACAGATCTGTTCAAAATTACAGCTCTGTCTTTGCTGATTTCTCTAGATATTTATCATCCACTATATAGTTCTGAGGTCTTCCTCTTAGTCTCTTGTGACAAATTCAGAATATACACAAGAAGTGGTGTAACTCCTTGACCTTTTCTTTAAGATGTGCTGCATCTTGTTCCTTATCTAATTGCTGTAAATGAAAAATTGGTGGAAATACAAATATTTATTTACAATATAGAGTTGTGTTATGTTCATCAAAGAAAATCAAAATAATGCTTGAGAATTCGCCCATTGACTGGGCCCTCTTCAGCTTGTGTGTCATCCAAACTCTTCAAAAAATAGGTGTTGTTACATTGTACAGCCTGTATAACATAGAGTCCTTTCCATAGGAAATCAAATTTTCCATGCTTTCCTTTGTCTTCCCTCCGGGAGTCCCACTTGAGAACTTTGTTTCCTATAAAGAAATATTCAACTTTTGTTCTTTTGTCAAAGATCTTGAGTTTATCTTGCAGAACCTGGGTTCTCTGATATACTTGTTCTCTTGTCTGCTGTAAGTGAATAGTTTGGTTGATCCTTCTTTGGATATCATTGGGTTCTGCTTGTACTTCTTGCAGCAACTTTATTACTGGGATTCCCAAGGATGAAGGGAATGTTGCTTCCATATCATAAACCAGTTCATATGGGCTTGTTCCAATGGATCTTTTTGTAGTTAATCTGTCTGCCCATAGTGCATTCACTAATTTCTTATGCCAATCCTTTTTGTTCTCTTCCAGGACTTTTTTGATGATGTTGATTAAACTTTTGTTGGATGACTCAACTAGACCATTACCTTTAGGGTAATAGGCTATGGAATGGCCCAAGGTAATGTGGTACTTATGGAAAAAATTGATCATTCTTTTGGATTTAAAGGCAATAGCATTATCTGTAATAATTTTCTCTGGACAACCAAATCTAGATAAGATGTTGGTTTCCAAGAATTGCATGATAATGGAATCATGTGCTTGTCTGCAAGGAGAAGCTTCTATCCACTTTGTAAAATAATTTGTGGCGGTTAGGATCCACTTATGTTGGCGAGAGGATGAAGGGTGAATTTCCCCAATGAAGTCTAAACCCCATTGTTGAAATGGCCTTTCAGTTGAAATGGGTTTAAGAGGCAAAGGCAACAACTTCTTCTTTCCTTCAAAAATTTGGCATTTGTGGCAGGACATTACAAACTTTTTCACATCAGCAAATAGGGAGGGCCAATAAAAACCAGCCCTTAAAATTTTATCAGCTGTAGACTTCCAATATAAGTGTCCACCATAGTCCCCTGCATGAAATTCTTTGAGGACTTTGTCAGTTTCATCAAATGTCAGACAATTAAGAAAAATACCTTCATGGTTTTTCCAAAACAACACATTATCTAAGATACAAAACTTTGCAGCTTTCATTTTCAAGAATCTCTTTTTGGTCCTGGATAACCCTGGAGGAGCTTGCAGGTTTAACAATACATAAACTATGTCAGCATACCACGGTGACTGTAAAAAGGCTTGATTGATCTATGGAGTCGCCATCTCCTGCTCGTTATCGAGTTCATTGATATCAAGGACTTGAAAATTCGTTTCAATCATCAGTTTAGCTAGTCCTTGTCCTCTTATTAGTTTTGTAGGTTTGATTTCAATGTCATATTCTAAAATATTGGCTATCCATTTGCCTCTTCTGCCCTCAATTCCTTCTTGAGTCAAAATGTCTTTGACTACTGCATTTGGTACATAGGCTATTACATGAGAGTACAAGATATAAACTCTAAAATCTTTGATAGCCTTTACAAGGGCATAAGCTTGCTTTTCCATAATCTGATATTTTAAAGGTGCGTCTCTGAGTGCTTTGCTAAAGAAAGTAATGGGCTTCTCACATCCTTGGTCATCTTTTTGTAGTAGGACAGTAGCAATGGTATGCTTAGAGGCAAATGAAAAAAAGTGATGAAATCTCTATCAAACCTAGGACTTGTGAGGACTGGTGTTTTTGCTAGAGCTATTTTGATGTCCTCAAAGGCTTGCTTAGCTTCCACTGTCCATTTGAATTTAGAGTCCTTTTTCAGCATATTATTCAGCAATCTTATAAGCTTAGCCAAATTGGGAATGAATCTTCTTAGGAAGTTGATCTTTCCTAGAAAGGCTTGTAGTTCTTTAATGTTTGGGTGAGGCACTTGGAGAATAGCTTGAATTATGTCTAGGTCAATCCTAATGCCATCTTTTGAGATTATATGACCTAGGAGCCTGCCTTCTTCTAGGCCAAATAGTGACTTCTTTGGGTCCAATGATATGCCATATTTTCTGCAAATTATAAATACTTGTTTGAGATGTTCTAAGTGTTCTTGGCCTGACTTTGAAAAAGCAGTTAGGTCATCAAGATATATAACTAAAAAGACATGGATTTCTTTTGCAAAGGCTATGTCCATTGCTCTTTGAAATGTGGCCCCTGCATTTTTTAGACCGAAAGGCATTTTCACATATTTGAAGGTTCCCCAAGGTGTTGTGAAAGTAGTTTTATCTTGATCATCTGGGTGGACTAAGATCTGGTTGAATCCGGAAAATCCATCTAGCAATGAAATCCTAGAAGCCCCTACTACCCTTTGTAAAATATGATCCATTTTGGGCAAGGGGTAATGGTCTTTGACTGAGACTTTGTTCAAATTTCTCAAGTCAACACACAATATTATCTCTCCACTTTTCTTTCTAGTAGGCACCAAATTTGAAATCCATTCTGAGCATCTTATTGGTGCAATTATTCCAGCTTCATACATTCTCTTAACCTCTTTTTCAATCAAGGGGAGGAAGATAGGATTTACTCTTCTAAGCTTCTGTTTAAAAGGTTTTTGATTTTCTTTCAAAGGTATAGTATGTTGTATGACAGAAGTATCATAGGACTTGAGGTCCTCATAGCTCCAGGCAAAGACATCTTGGAATTCCTTGAACAATTCAATGTATTTGAGCTTCTTCTCAGGTGGTAAGGTTTTGGATAATTTTATCATTTTGGGATTTTCTATAGTCCCAATGTTACAATCCTCAATCTCCGCATTTAGTGGTTGCATCTTTGGTTTTCTTGGAATGTCATTCGAATCAAATATATCTTCAAAAGGGGTTAAGCCTATGGGGAAGAAGTTATCCTTCAGTTCAATTACTTTAGATTATCCTTCCACCATTTCATCAAGATTCATTTGGTTCAACTCTTGTAAATTCTTGCAGTCAAAAGTTGTTGGGTGCAGAATCAAGTTTTCTTTTTCAACTCATATATTTTGTTCACCTTTGTCTATTTGTTGTTGATCATCAACAGTGCTTGTATCAATGTTCATATTTGAGAATTCCTCATTCAAAGTGAGGAAATTGTTGATTTGGGTATCATTTTTAAATTCCTGCCCATTTTTTACATTGTCTGGGATAGCAGGCCTATGTTTAATCTTAGCAGTGGTTCGGCTCAAATGGAATCTTGCATGTGCTGGCAAAAGTCGCCAAACTATGTGCATGTAAATTGTGCTTTCTTGAAATCTTGGTGAGCTAATGGTCTAAGAGGGTGTTAAGTATTTCAATGGCTGCACCTCTGTAAGCCCTTAACCTAAGATCATTTGTAACAAAATTACCCTTCATTTGTTGTATAATGAGATCTGAGTCTCCTAGGATGGAAATCTTGGTTGCCCCTAGATTCTTGATTAATTTGAGACCAAGAAAAAGTGCTTCATATTCAGCCATATTGTTTGTGCATCTGAAATTTAGTCTATATGCATGACCTTCAGCATGGTCATTCTGCATATTGTGTATCCAAACACCTACACCTGCTCCTAATTTGTTGACAGATCCATCAAATTCTAGGTGCCATAATATTTCTTGATTGTGAGTGGTGCTTGGAGCTTTGGAAACTGGCTCAATGGGCAGATTTGGATTGTGCAAAGCATATGATGAATCATTTTCATTTGTAGTATCAGTTATGACAACATTTTTTTGATCTTGAGCAGTGGATTGTTCATTTATGCTTGTTGTTTGTACTGCATCCAGAAGTTTGACATCAGTTTTAGGACATATGTCAGCATTATATAAAATGAATGAATGCATATTGGAATGTATAGAATAGATGGGGAAATTTTGAGGCTTCTCTTGACTGCTAACCATATATTTCATCAATTTTTCTCGATATAATCTATTTGGCTGCCCAAAGACTGAAATGGTGGCATAGGACATGTCCAGTTGTAGAGAACCTTGGAGTTTTGCACCCCAAGATCTGGGTAGGAGCATTCCATATTTGGGTGGAATGTCCACCACCACCACATCCATTAAAATTGTTTTGGTTGGGTATTGGACCAAAGATACACACAAATCCTTAATCAGGCTTAGACACTTGACTTGGCTGGAATCAAATGGGATCAAGTCTTTGTATGGTCTTGTGATATCTAGGTCTAGTCTCTCCATGACAGACTTAGGCATTAAGTTATGGGAGGCACCAAAATCAAACATTGCATTCTGTAGCACCTTGTCATGAATGTTTATGCTCACATAAAATGGTGGAACTCCTCCATTTCCTGTCTTACCATTGACTTCAGGACCAAAAAGCTTCTCTGGTTGGTCATCCAAAACATTAACTGCATCCCTATTCTTTGGTATTTGAAGTGACCTGTTAATTTGCTCTCTGTAAACTTGATGTTTAGCCAGCTTAGAAAGAGGAATGCCTATTTTTAACTTTCCAATTTCTGTTTCTAAATTAAAAGGTCTTTCCATTTGAGTCCTTCTGTTATGAGCAACAAGCTTTTCCTTTTCGGCTAGATTTTCAGCAACCTTTTCTTCATGAGGAGTACCATTTTGAACTAAGTTTGTTTTGGAACTGTTTTTAGAAGAGCTAGTTATATTTTCTTTTGAGGGATGAAGTATCGATGATTGATCTTTTATGGGCTGTAGATCTGATATGTCTTCCAATATATGTTCTTTAGGGTCACAATTTGTTTCAATGGGGAGCTCTGTGATGGTAAGTTTGACTTTGGTTTTCTTTTGTTGTTTAGCATCTTTCAGCTTGGCAGTCTTAGGCACATCTATGGTTCTGCTTCTTAGTTTATACTGTTTATGAACCTCATAGACTGCTGCATCATACCCTTCTCTAAAGTCAAAAGATTCACCAGATTTGGTTTGAAATTGGTTGATATTATAGGCTTCTTACTCATCTTGGGTTAAGAAAATTTGTTGTTCACTTTTCAAACCCATTAAGTTGATTTGAGGATCCTCAGTTGGTTCACTAGAGGTTGAGGCTTCGGCATAATTCTCTTGAAAGGGAGGTCTGATATTCTGATCAGGGACAGTCTTCCCACTGTTAAGCTTTGGGTTCTTTCTAAAGTTTGGATTTCTAGTAGTGTTACCTACTTGGGCTTCCCAAGAGGATTTCCTTTCTATGGTTTCCACTCTATCTCCAAGTCTATCCATACCTTTGATAATTGCATCCAGCTTTTGTTCAAACGCTGAAGGCTCTTCTTTGAAGGTTGTTCTTCTTTCAGCTCTTGCTCGATTTCGTTTAGCAATTAGGTTTGCCTCCACACTGACAGCTATATTCTGCATGTCTGCTAAACTAGGAGGGGCTCTTTCCCTTAGTTGATATGCCATATTAGAATCAAATCCATCAGGGAATTTGATTAAGGCCAAATCAGGTGGAGGTCTGAGATTTTAGGGGATTGCATTGTAGATATTGTTGAATCTAGCACAGTAGTCTAGGACAGTTTCTTGTGGGCCTCGTTTTATACTGTCATATTCTGATAGGATATGTAGTGGATCTTTCTTCTTTTCCCATCTGTTGAGGAATTTTTGGTAAAGGGCATCCAGATTGGCTATGGAATTTGCAGCAAGTGCTCTAAACCAAATCCTTACATCACCAGTTAGACTTTGGACAAAGATCTTCATTCTCACATCATCATCATCAATTTCATAATTCTCAAATAATCTTGCATTTTCTTAGTGTGTTGTTGGCCTGTATAAGAGCCAGTACCATCAAAATATGTAATTTTTCTCTGATAATCCTGAGGCATAGCCCCTGGATTTCCAGGAAACTACAAAGGATCATAATGATTTTCCATGTTCACAAAGATAAAGGGAACAAGGAGAAGAAGTAAGACAGTTGAAACAACAGAGACAGTTGTGGAAATATGCGCAGAAGATGAGGGGGTGGAGAGGATCCTTTTGAAGTGTAGATGAAGAATTAGGGGAAGCTGTAATATTAACAGAAAGGGTAGATTCTCTCTCAGGGCTGACTTCTGATGTTGCTGGACTTTGCTAAGAGGTTTCAAGGTGTGAATAAGCAAAAGCTTCTAGATTTTCTTTTTTCCTAAGAGTTTTAGAAATTAAGTTGGGGTTTTCAAAAATAGCTGGCAGATCTGGATCAGGATTTGATCTAGTATACCGGGATTTTTTCTTTGGAGCCAGCTTCTGACTGTTTTTAGATATTTTGTAGAAATGTTTCAAGGATTACAAAGAAACTGATCAAATTGGGACGAATTTTTAAGGCCTAAAGCTAGACTGATGATTGACTGAAGGAGATTTTATATACTCCTGTAAATGCAAAGCAAGAACAGTTTCAAAGGCTTCTTAGCTGACATTCAGGCTTCATCTATAATTTTAGGGAATAGACAATAGTTGTAAACATTCATTCAGGTCCCCAGTGGAGTCACCAATGATGTTATCACTTAGGTTGTTACCTGAAGAAAGCTTTAGAGAGGGGAATACGACCGAGGTAACCACTAACCAATCTTTTAGTTGTAGATTCTAGCCAATCTACAACCAGAGAGGGCTCTCCCTTTTTTATTTAGCTTTGTTTTGGAGTATTTTAGGCTAGTTATTATCCAGAGGTTTTGTTTTAGATTTGCTGGAAGATGATTTAGGTGGGACTAAGATGCAAGTCTGAGACAGTCTGTTCCATTGGGTAGATGGAGTCACAGGGAGTGAGCTGCTGAAGTGTTTGTTTAGTGAAATGGATTTTCTACAGAGAAAGGTAGTCAACTCAGGAGCAATTCTAATATATGGAGATGGTGGAACGAAGTCAGCGAATGAAAGGAAATCAAGAATATTTCATTATGCTGGCAAATGGAAGATTCATGAAGATTACTAAGGAGCAATGAAGAATTCCTAAGCAATATTCAGAGTGGAAGAACTAGTGCAAACAGGAGCAATTAAGAATTCCTATTTATGGCTAATTCTGAAGAAAACATACATAATAGCAGAGATTGAACACAGAGTGCTTTTAAACAAATTCTAAGCTATTATTTTTCTCTATTATTAAGATTATGGAACACACATGAATTTGCATACCTAGAAAATATAAAAACACAACGAAGAGAGACTTATTGATCCATAAAACGATGCAAGAATTTTGTAGCAGGTCCCAGGATGCCAATTCCACATTCAAATAGTTCAAGACGGTGAAATTCAATAGCCTTTTGTATTAAGCGGTCTCTATAATTTATAGCGCAGTTCAGAGATGAAATCACCAACAACAATACATTTGAATTAGGGATATATATAAGAGAGTTTCTACAAAATATCCCGTAGGAAAATATCTTAACAAAATAAATTTATCCATCTACTTTGTTGCATAGCAATAACCGAGCTGGAAATCCGCACAACAAGTAGAAGTAAATGGGTTGTACTGGCCGCCTTAGGTGTGTGGATTTTATTGACTTTTCGGCTACTTTTTCGGCTGGTGGCTGCAGATTTGGCTTGTGTTCCTGATGTGCTATCTTTTGCCACCTGTGCTGGCTTTGTTATAATGAGTATGCCAGCGTAGTTGACTTTTTGTCACTATTACCTTGACATTTCGGCAGGGACCTGTGCATGTGGCATTGATGACCTCTAGCTGATCAAAAATGAAAAATAGAGATAAAGTTACTTTGGTAGAATCTCCAGCATTGACTCCCACCAATTTTCTGTAGGTATCTAATGTCTTTGCATTTTTATCAAGGTCTCATCATCCTCAATATATCTGTAGAAGTTGGGCTGGACATCAAAAAGGTGGTTGATTTCATGTTGAATATAAAACAAATTTTCCAGCTTATATTAAAGATTCTTCCCAGAGGGAGGCCCTGTTTGTTCTGAGGTGCTTGAAGACACTGTAATTTGATTAGGGGCAAAGTTGTTTACCCTATTGGCATATTGATCATGTGATAGAAATTTCCCACTGTTGTTTACCAGATTGGGTAGTCCTCTACTCTGCAATGCTGCAAATCTCATTCTAAAGTCATTTATCTCCGTTTTCATTTCTTAGCACTTCCTCTCTAAAGTTTTCACAAAGCCCTTCAGGGTGAGCACCCTATTTACAGTTGAAATAGTATTTTCCCTGCTATTAATACTTAGAGCTGCCAACTGCTCCTTATTATGATTGTTCAAGAGGTGGATCATTCTGTTGGCCTGCTCAGACATGTTTCCTAATGATGGCATGGCTCTCTAGATTTCAAACTGAGCTATATTTATCAGTTCTAATTGCTCATATATTGTTTGAATGGATGGCCATTGGTCAGTGTTGGATTGGCCAATTTTGGCCCACAAAATTCTCTTTATTTCAGCCAGAGTTTTGTTCAGAGTAAGGTCCTTCTCCAGCTCCTTTATTCTTTTCTCCAAAGCTTTTATAGTCCTTGTCTTCTCAGCTACATCCATATTTGATTTAACATATTTTTTTCTCAATTTTGGCCAGCTTCTCTTTGGACTCTTTGAGCTCTGTCATTTGTAGCTCTAGAATTTTTATCTCTTTCATCATCTCCTCCATACTTAGGCTGGCCTCTTGTTCTGCTGCTGCTGTAGGTGCTGCTGGAATTATTGCTGAAGTTGAGGCTGGAGTTGAGGCAGCTGGTGTTGCTGTTGTATCAGTGGAAGGGACTAAGGTGATGAACGTAGGTGGAGTAATCCCTAGAGTTAGAGGTATTTGAGTTGGCTGTGAGATCAACCCTTCTTGTCTTCCTTGTAATGATGCTTCCAAGGCACCCTCTGTTTCAATCAATCTCTTGTACATTCTTTGAGAAAACTGACCACATCCTCTTCTTCTTTTTGCTACGCTACTTCTGTGGTTTGAGGATGAATTGTAGGTGGCAGCCTGAGTTGTTTTTTGAGGGCTGCTATGTCTTCTTCTTTCTTTTTCATTAGAGCCTGCACACCCTTGGGATCATTGGGATCATGTCGCAATTCTATAATGATCTCATCCAATGATTTAATTCTATTGTCCCTGGCTTGTGTTGAGGCTTTCTCCAGTTGCAATTGAGCATAAGTGTTGTGCAGAAAATTCTGTTGTCTATGTGCCAAAATTGCTTTATCCGCTAAGGTGGAGTACACCATCTCTCCAGTTTGTTTGTGTAACTCAATCTGGTCAATAGGTTGGATGTCTTTAGTAAGCACTTCCAGATTGGTCCTGATATAATCAGCAGTGGATTGGGGCTGTTTTGTGGTAGGTATGAAATGACTGAGGGTCATTTTTCCTTCTTGGATGTCGTAGGCTGCCATTAGCCTCTGTTGTTTGGTGGGAGCCATTCTTAGCAATTGGTTATAGAGCTGGAATCTCACAGGCTCATTTCTTGCCTTGATGTATGTAAGTGCCTTCTTTATATCAGAGCTTTGCTTGCTCTATTACCTGGTGGAGGTTGAGGTAACCTTCACCCCTTGTTTTCTCTCTTGTTCATGCTGAAAAGAGCTGGCTGATGTCTCCATACTTGGAGGAATCCTTTGTTCAATTATTTCCTCACCCCTTTCATTTCCTGCAGTCTCCTCTATGAATTCTTCTTCAGTACAGGGGTTTAGCCTTTGTTGTTTTTCTCCTTGCTATTCTGTGGATGCCCTTGTAGGTGTGTCTTCCTGCCTATCCTTTTTTTTGGTTCTTTCCTCATTGAGAGGAGTTTGTAAGACAGGGGCCTCAGGTGCACTTGCTTGTGTTGAAGGGGCTTACCCTTGACTTTGATCCTTCGCTGTATCTGGCCTCTCTACCATCGTTTCCTGCTACTCTAGATGATGCAGTTCTTTTGCTTTAGATGTCTCTACAAGTGGATGACATCCTTGGGCAGGATGTTAGGAAGTTGCAGTAGATGATGTGCCCGCTTCCAGGTCCCGAGGCAATGGGAAGAACACCTGTCCAAAAGATTCGAGGTCGAATGATTTTTCAAGGTTTTTGATTGCTTTTTCTGTTATCTCTTCTTCAGTAAGCTCTTGCACTGGTGTGCCTTCTACCCATTCCTATTGATTGGCATATCGTTGAATTTCAGGGATTTCATGGTCGACATACCCTATGAGCTTGTTTTTAACCCTTCTAACTCTTATGAAATGTTCAGGGTCACATGGTGACCATAGGAAACTTAGCTTGAGTTTCAATATCTCTCCCAGAATAGTGTCAACATCCTTCTATGCTTCCTCCCTTTTATTAAAGATAAAGGGACATAGTTGATGTCTTATTTTGATCGGTGCTCTCTTCCTAGCACCATAGAAGTGAGCGAGATCTGCACTGTTGAATTGCCGATAGTACTCTAAGGCAAAGAGTCTCATGGGGACATATTTTGACAATCTGTAAGGGGCCAATTCATAGCCATAGATGCTAATTACAGTGTGGTCTTGGTAATAATACCAGTCACCAATGTTGTATCCCTTTGAGAGGTGCAGGATTCTTTGCATTTCAGCAGTGAGCCTGGGAGGAGGATCTGCTGACAATAAGCAAGTGGCTGGATAAATAAAGAGGTCAATGAATTCACAGTAGGTGTAAGGGGATTCTAAGACTAGATGGAACACTGAGGTCCAAAATATCACAGACCTTCACTCTCCCTTAGCATCCAATTTCTTGAGGAAGACTGGGAAACTATCAGATTGATAATACAACAGCAAATGATATATATATATATATATATATATATATATATATATATATATATATATATATATATCTATGAACTATACTTGAACACTCTCTCCCTTTCCAAATTCATGAACTGCTCATGAATTTTGTTGGCTATGTATGTGGCATAATCGTACTTGACAGCAGGGGGCTGTCCTGGAGCAAACATGGACATTAGGTACATAACAATTTCATCCACAATCTCACTTGTTCTAAATCCCAACATGTATGAAATCATATCTATGATTAGCCTACCAGTTTCATCAAACTAAGCATGGTGATAGGGAGGTGAAGCACTGAAGAATTTTGGACGCATGAATTTTTTGGCAATTTTGGTGACTTCTGCAGAGGACAACTTTGAGGCTATATCCAACAGGTGTTTCATGGTAAGGGGAAGCAAAGGCTCAGTTGGCTTGAATCATAGCATCTCATTTATGGACTGAGGGGTGATGTAAAAGAGGACATTGCCTGACGGACCCATCACTGCCCTTTGAGAAGGCTCATAATTAGCACAACACTGATGGATGAGGTCAGGGAACACATTTACTGAAGGCAGATAGTAAATAGGCATGTTCGATTCCCATATCCCAAATAGATCAGTCTTATTCTTGTGGCTATTCCTTATTTCACAAAAAGCCTGAAGGTGTGGCTTGTATCCCTGCATATCATCAATCTGAAAATCTCAGTCAGCAAGAGGTTGCCACTCCAGTTCTCTATGTGGTGCATTTAGGGGTGCAATGTTGAGGGCTACTGGAGCCTCCATGGTTTACTGTGCTTAGAGTTGAATTTGAGTATGTTTTTCAATAGGAAATGGAATTCTGACACAGGGCTTCTTAACAGGAATGTTGCAATTTGAGCTTATATGGAGATGGCCTCTCTGGGCAGGATTTAACAGGAGAAAAATGTTTTCAGAGTGTAAGCTAGGAAGCTGAGGAAATAGTGAAAAAGTCTATTTACTTGCAGGTGCTTTCTTAATGGTTTTACGGGAAGAAGTGAACTGAATTTGAAGCTTCAGGGGCAAATTGCAAAGGGCTGTAAAGTAAAACAGGTTCTCTTTGGAAGCAATAGTGAATTTTGAGTTGAAATGAGGAGGTCTAGCAGTTAAAACATATTTCAATCACATTTAACTCCTTCAGCGACTTTTTTAACAGAGAAACTTCATAAAACAAGGGTTTTCATGTGACAGTTGAATAAATACCTATTTATTCATGACTTTGCGGTGAAATGCAGTTGTAGGTAGAGCCGAGGAGGTCAGGTTTGTAGGTTGAACATGTCTAGGTGATGGACGGGGTCGTTGATGGCGGATTCGACGTAATACTCATGCACAGACTTTCAGTATTGGTCACATAAAAATAAACAAAAACATCACCTTCGCATGTTTTTAACAAAAATTTGTGTTTTTTCAGAGCTTTTGGCGCTTTTTGTATTGACGTCAGCATGACGTCACACTGACGTATAGCATGGTACGGAGGGTGATGTGGCAGCTGAAGTGGACAGGTGACGGGGTGGAAACGGTGGACTGGAGAGAAATGTGGGCACTGACATCGATGCAAACGTGAGGACGACATGAGCAGTGGAGAGGACAAGCAATAAGTGGTTTGCATCGGACCACCTTTGGTATGAGGGTAGTTTCTATCAGAGCAGGCGTGATGCAATAGGAATGGGACACGCGTCGCTATGTACGACAGCAATACCGCTTCCCATCAGGAGGTAACCTTCATACTGCGGGGCGGCCCCGATATCGATACAGGTCGTCGGATCTGCAGGGCTAGATCGGAGGGCTAACAGAAAGGGTAGGTGATAGCACGATATGCTGCGGGGACCCGCCCATATTTTAATATTATATAATGTTGCGGAGGTTTAAAACTTTGGGTTTATGGGTTTTGTGGTTGCGCGGGGGGCATATGGTTATTAGTTTAATCATATATTAAACTAATCCCATTGTATTTACATGCGCGCGGGATTTTTACAAAGTTTTAGGTGGGTGGTTTAGTAGGGTTAGATATTTAACCTAACGCTAAATAAACCTCTACTGGTTTGGACGTGGAAGGGTTCGTACTAAAGTCCCAGATGGACTTAATAATTCCCAAAACTGTAGTATATGGCTATAGTTGCCAATGGGTAGGGATATTTAGATTTTTTGTGATTTTTTATATAGTTTTTTGTACCATAGGGATAGGGGAATGATTAGGGAGCTAAATAATAAGTTAGAATGTCAGTATAAACATGTATGGAATGAAACTGCATGAGAAAAATTAAGTTGATAAAGTGCAAACTGAGTAATGGGGAAATGAAAAAGGTTTTGAAACGATGATTTTTACACAAGAAATGTAGCTTCTTTTCCTTAAGAAAACTCAAAGTTTGACTTACCATTTCTCATAGAATGTAGTGAAGTAGGACTGTTGGGGAGATCCCAAAGTTCTTGAGGGGATGTTAGTGAAAGACTTCTGGGGAAATGATAGGGGAGTCAGTCATGCTTCCATTGTTATGCAACCAAACAACTACCATGGTAGCAATGTCACTGATGATATGAGTCTTTCTTTGACAAGACAAATAGTGAGCACTCACTTACTTATGCAACCTCAAACTACCTACCCAGCCTAAGAACTAGCATTTTTTCTTCTTTTTGGATGGGTGCACTTGGACTAGCAAACCCTGACTTTCTTCTTTTTCTTTTAACTACCCTCCTATCTAAGTCTACCCTTATCTCTTCCAAGGGGTCAGATTAAATAGTTGAGACCCTTTGCTTCTCTACCTATCTAATTATCTGCCAAGCTTAAACTCTTTGGGTAGATCTTTATTTTCTATTATAAAACAAGTAAATTTAAAATGACATAACTAGGATTGAACTATCTGGTTATTCATTAACTGCTACAAAATTTAACCATCTATACACAATGAAATCCTTGGACAATGGAATGACAGTGGCATTTGAACTAGCACACTTTCTTGGCCTTTAGTTTACAAAATATGGAACCTTTGTAGCATAAAAAGATGAACATATTTGGCCCTTTCCACAATCAATCATGAAAAATGAAACCTATTGGTATAGGAACCTAACAGATTCTAATGTCCACTCTCCATCAAGTGATGTCCATGCTTCTTTGGTCTCATAATTTGAATCTTCTTTTTCTGGATGTTGTCTTTCAATGACATTAAGACAATCTATTTTTTTCAATACTCTTCTTGATTTAAGATGAATACCATTTATATCTAGAAGAGTTGTTTGCAAATTTTGTATCTCAACATTGTAAGTGGGATGAATTACTTCTATGTTTCGGTTAGGAAAAGGTTGTACATGTATTTGAGTGGGAGTGGATCAATGAAATAGATGTGGTTGACAGTATCGTTATGGTTGACATGGATGGTATGGATAACATGTAGTTGGGTATGGAGGATATTGAGGAAAGTATTATAGATATTGTGTATTTCTCCCATAAGGTCCTTTCCAACCTTGTTTCCAAGATTGGTTTTGGATTTGAGATGGCTAAGGATCCAAGGAAAGGGCGTGTTTGAATTACATTCAGATGGTCATACATAGCCTTGAATTTTTAAGTTATTTTATTGCATCATACTAGGTTGACTAGGCTACCATTGTCTTCTTGGAGCTACATAATAGAGCTACTTTGGTGATTGACTTGCTCCATTATCCTCCTAGTAAAATTCCTTCAACCTTGGTAATGATGGGAAATATTTACTACCATATGTTTATGTATGGATAACAAAAATATCAACATCCTCTTTTTGATCATTTTTCATTCTTAATATTTCTACCTGTTCATTTAGATTGTTAATAATTTTTATTTTAATATTATCAAGCAAATAACTCCAGGGTTGAAATTGATTTATTTAAGGAACCTCATATCTAGTTTTTTCTTTAGTAAAGGTTAATGCAAGTTTTTCACAATGGGTTGGATTTTACAAAATGCTTGTTGTAGTAATCATGTCTAGTGTTATTGTATGGACCTTTACCAAACAAAAAATTTTAAGCTTATGAAATTCATTTTTGCAACTTGGTTTGTTTTTCATATCCTTGGAAAAATTTCACAATATGTCCTTAAATGGCTCTAGGAATTGAGGTGCATATCACCAATAAAAACTAAACCATAACTTGAATGGAATAACTTTTGGTTTTGTTGGATTCCTAACACTAAGTTGTTTCTAGGGACATCCTCTCCTATGAATCAATAGGTCAAAAATTGATTTATCAGATATTCAAATCAAGGGTTATGTTTACTAAATATCAATGAAAATTTTTCACAATAGGTTGGATTTTGTAAAACACTTGCTTAAGTGATCATGGGAAGTGTTCATAGATGGGACTTTGATAAGCACAATTTCTAAATATTATAGTGGTCACTTTTATATCTTGGTTCAGATTTCATACACTCATAAAATATCCATAATATGTCCCTAAATGACTCTAGAAATTGAGTTATAATTGGACATAAAATTTAAATCAAGACTCAGTTGGGAAAACCTTTGATTCCATTGGAATCCTGAGATTAGTTTATAGCCAGTGACACCACCACTCCTAGGGTTTCATAGGAAAAAGATTGATTTATTGAGTATCTCTAAAGCTATGGTTTTTTTTAGTAAAGGCCAATACAAATTTTACAAATATGGGTGGGTTTTACAAAACACTCACTCAATTAATTTTCATTAGTACGACTACATGGGAATTAATAAAACACAGTTATAAACCTTACAGAAATTTATTTTTCTACCTATTTTTTTTTAACATCTACATACAAAATTCATAATATGTCCCTAAATGACTTGAGAAAGTTAGATGCAATTAGCCATAAAATATAAACTAATGCTCCAATTAGAAAACTATCAATTCCATTAGAGTCATGGAACCAGGTTACATTTAGGGGAACCACCCTCATAAGATTTCATAGGAAAAAGAATAATCTATTGGTGATATATAGAGCTATGGTTTTGTTAAGTAAAGGTCGATGAAAATTTTGCGCAAGGTGTTGGATTTTTCAAAACACTTTAAAGAGTACCACTTATATACATTTCTCTAATTCATTTCTATATCGATGAACAAAATGTGCCAATGACTGGAGACCAATGGGAGATGGTGCCTAAAGAACCCACCAAATTTCTAGAAATCCCAGTGAGGTCCCACAATTAGGTTAAGCTGAATCTAGCTCAAGAGAAATGCTCAGTCACATTACAATAGTAATTGAGTGATATGGTATCATCATTAGATCGGTTATGCATGAACATGAAATAGGGGTGGATTATAGAAGACACCTTGCATAGGTAGGCATATGTGAATCCAAGTGTAAATATTATATGGTATAAATACCATTAAGAATAAGTGGGAAATTTATTACACATATAAGGTAACAACAATATGATCCTTCTTTCAAATTCATAAAATGGTGTAACTTTTTGTAACTTCTTACTACATGATTTATGGTGGTACATTAATTATCATATTTGAGAAATAATAAGGAATCAACAATCAAAGGAAAGACATGACCAGTGTAACACTGCCCATCCCTGACCCCAAGGATTTATCTTGTTAGATAGTTTCCATTTCTAGCTTGGATGGTGGCATAACGTGTGTTGACATTGATGTCAACCAGGCTAACATTGATGAAAACTGGGATAACATTGATATGCATGGTGTTTCAAGGTTAGTAGGAGTCCTTGAATTTGAAGGAGGTTTTCCTTAGTAGATCAACTCATATGTTTTTGGAAACGGCATAGCTATATGATGCTCATAAAAAGATTCCAATGATATGCTGAAGTCCTAAACTGGCCTCCTAGATTAGAAGTTATTGCTAATCAAAGCATAGAAATTCTATATAGAATCAAAATTGTTCATGTAATTTACTAAAACATAAAACTTGAATCTACTCTACTCATTTACAGAAATCAATTCATGGTCGAGAAAGGAAATCCTAAACATGTAAAACCAATCAATACACAAAAAAAAAGAATTATATAGGGGAAAGAAACTTCTCAAAACCCCTTCCTATCTATATTACATTAATCAGGAAATAGAGAAGAAATGCAATGCTTTCTCAAGGTTGAGAAACCTCTCAACTAGTATTGTCCATCACACTACTTCATACAGTGACCCTAACCAACACTTAACCATTTTTTCTCCCTACCGGGATCATATTTCCTTACGCTATTCCTTGAGGAGTTATCCCCTATTAATAGGGGAAATTTCTCCATGAGAATTGTGTAATTCCTGTAAGCCATTTTCTGATTGCATGCGCCACCTCTACACTTGAGATTAGTCAAAAATTTATATTACACTATCCTTGAATTCCAATATCAACTGGGTAACTCGAGTTATCTACATGCATCAATTATTCTAGTTTGATTGGTGAGTTAACTGGTTGATCATGAAGGTACACACCCCACTACATGAAGCTCCACTAGTTCTCTAATAGTTATAACTATTTTAACTTACAATAACTCAAATTAACTGAAATAGATTGCTAGAGATTAGCAATTAATCATATGAAATTGAACTCAAGCATCTCCTACTCAAATTAACTAAGTTAAAGGAGCGATAAGTTCCATGTCACCTCATTTAACTACCTCTAATTATTTTACTGAAATTGAAATTCGAATTCTAATCTAGTTCGACCAAGGAATGTCAAACCTATATTTTATTGTTGCATTTTCAACACTCTCTGTTAGCAGGAAAGGGATTATCTGATAACCATATATTGCATCTATGGAACTCAAATTTCCTTTTGACAAAGCCTTTTTCAAAACGTCTACATATTGTTCCTCTGTAGGAATGTACTTTAAGAACATAATTTGCCTCTTCAAGCATTCTAGTAGATGGTGATACCAGATGTCGATATGCGTGGATCGGTCTTGAAATACAAGATTCTTAGAGAGTTTGATACATATATGATTATCACACTAAATCATAGTAGGATCAATCATCTGACCAAATAGCCAAACAAAAATCTTTCTCATCCAAATGGCCTCACATGTTGCTTGACTTGCAGCCATGTACTCTAATTCCACTAAGCTAAGAGCAACATATCTTTGCTTCCCGTTGTACGAAGAAATTGTTGTTGACACAACACTGAAAATTCCTCCTGATTTTCTCTTCCTTTTTGATGGAATCTCTACCCAACTTAAATCTCTGAAGCCTTTCATCTTCGCTCCCTCTATTTATTTGTACCAAAGACCAAATTGAGTGGTGCCTCTAAGGTATGTCAACACAATCTTTGTTTCCTTCCAATATAGTTTGGTTGGCTTAACCATTTCTTGACTAATTTGGTTAATTGCATAACACATTCGTACATCTATCCCAATGATGAGCCACGGTGGATGGCTCGAAACATAGATTCTAACAATAATGGATGCAATAATTCCGGAAGAAAATTCTACACACATTTTTGGTTGTGTTTTCACCAAATATATTAATGAGCCAACAAGTTCCCTATAAATGGTAGCCTTCACTTCCTCACCTAAGTGGCATCCTCTTTCTTATAACTATGTGCTAGAAGAGTGTCCATAATTTTGCTACTCTCCATGTGGAATTTATTCAGTATCTTTCTAGCATACTTTCCATAACAAGCAAATAGTTCCCCATCTCCTTCCCATACTTTGAAACTGAGGAAATAATCCATGAGCCCCATTTCCTTCATCACGAAATGTCTTGCAAGATCCTCTTTGCAAGAGTTGATCAACTTCACATCACCAGTTAAAATTAAATCATTCACATATAATACTATAGTCAATAATTTAACTTTAACAACAATATGGTAAAGTTGTTCATCTACTTCACTCTTGGTGAAGCCTAACTCAATAAGATAGTTGTCAAGCCTGGTGTACCAAGCATGGGGTTCTTGCATATAATTCTCACTTGGTTTTGTACACATGTGACTCTCTATATAAGCTCTCAAAATCTTCTAGTTATTTGATGTACACCTCCTCCTCAATAACTCCATTGAGGAGTTTTGTCTTCACATCAATTTGATGGATCTTCCATCCCGTCAACAATATAAGATCTAGAATTGATCTGATCAAAGAGTGCCTTCCTAATCGATCAAAGATCTCCTCATAGTCGATTCCCTCCACCTGAGAGAATCCCCTGGCCCAAAATATGACCTTGTGTTTGTTGATGCTTCCATTTGCTGCTTACTTCACCTCGTAGATCCATCTCTAACCCACCACTAATTTTTCCTTTGGTCATGGGAATAATTTCCAAACATTCTTTTTGATAATGGAATCATATTCATCTACCATAGAATTAACCCAAACTGGTTTCTTTACATCTTCATCGAATGAGGATGGCTCAGTCTCTACAAAATCACTTATCAGAGCCTTGTTTCCAGTGTATTGGTCCAGTGGCCTACTCTTCCTGCACTGTGATGTCGGTGCTCCCACATTCTCTCTAGAATCATGAAATAATTTGTCATCTTCCCTTCTTATTTCCTTCCATATTTTGATATCTCTACTTGAGTGGACGTCTCCACTCTCTTCTCCTCTGCTTGTGGCTCCTCCAAAACATCTTGATGTTCTTATTCTGTAGAAAAAAACTTCTCAACTAAATGCAACTTAAGCTCCCTCACAAGCGAACACCTCATTTCCTTCTCCTCATCAAACTTCACATCTCTATGAACAATTTTCATCCTCAGAGATGGAAAGTACACACGATAGTTGTGAGGTGTTTCTGTGTACCCCAAAAATATGCCCAACTCTGTTGTTGACTCTAGATTTTTCCTCTATTCATTGGAAACATGATAGCAAACTGATGATTTAAAGATCCTGAAGTGTGCCATATCTGGCTTCTTCCATAAAAAAGCTTCCTCCAGTGTACTCATGCCAAGAATCTGATGAGGACTCTTGTTTTGGAGATAGATCATTGTGTTGAATGCTTCAACCCACAAGTTAGTTGTTTGAATTGCTCATGCAAAATCACCCTTGCTTCTCCCAAAATTATTCTATTCTTCCTCTCAGTCACCCCATTCTAATATTGGTTATCGGGGATTGTCAACACCCATGAATGCCTTCCTTTGCAGAAATTTTTTTAAGATCATTCAATACATACTCACCTCCATTATCGCCCCTAAGAGCCTTCACTTTATTTCCATTTTAGTTGTCAGAAAGTTCTTTAAATTCAACAAACTTGAAGAGCATCTAGTTTTTCCTCTACATGAAGAAGATCCGATACTTTGATGATAAATCATCTACAAACATTACATAATACCTTTGCTTGGTAGTGTAAGTTGTTTAGAAAGTTCCAGAAACATCAGAGTGAATCCTTTCAAGGACTGATTGCGCTTTACTATCTTGATCATTGAAGGTGGCTTTTGTGTACTTCCCCAAAGTACACCCTTTTCATGTATTTTCTACTCTAATTTTCCTTTGGGAAGTCCTATAGAAATATGTTGCTTGATATTCATAGTGCAATGATGAAAATTGCCAAGTATTCTATGCTATAATTTATAGATAACTCGGCTATGTGCCTTCTCTAATTTTTTGATCAATGTTGCACAATATTCCACATCTAATTTGTATAAGTTCTTCACGTGAACCTAGGTCCTCTTCACTTTTCCCATCATTTTTTGTCTTAGGAAATCCTTCCCTTTGCTAAATAGCACATTGTAGCCATGTTCTTTGAACATAGCAACTAAAACAATATTCTTCTTCAAACCAAAAACATACATGACATCCTAAATTTTGAGACAAGATCTAGACTCCGTCTAAAATGTAATTGTACCAATATCGGTTTCATTCTATGTTCCATCATCTCCCGTATCGATATGCATCTGGAGGTATTTCTCCTCCAAGTCGCTAAAAAAATATCAATTTCATGTCATATGGAATGAGGCTCCATTATCCAGATACCACACACTATCCATCACCATGCTCACCATGCATGCGATGAGGGTGAAATCCAGCTCAAAATATGAAGCCAAAGAATCAACTTCCACTCCTCCTAAGGGCTTCTTATTCACCTTATTATGTGGGCACTTCATGGGATAGCATCCCAGTTCATGACATTGAAATCACTTGATTTTGGACAAATATTTCTTCTTTCCCTCTTGACTAGATTCTCCTTTGGATTGGGATTTCTTCCCTTTCCCTTTATTTTCCTTTCTAGGCAAGGCACATTTCTTTTAATCCTAAACCTTGGATGAGGTCCCATCTCTATTATTCTGCCTTATCTCCTCCTATACCAAATCTAACCAAAGGCGTTTCCAATTTTGTAGCTTCTCCCTCCCATTTACCAAATCTTGGTAGTTGTGCCAACTCTTGGGAAGGCCTAAAGGGGTAGGCTCATGAGATCACCCTTCCCAACAGTAACCCAACCTCCTCCAAGTTCATGAAGACATTGTGAGAATTGGCTCAACTATTATCAAAAATATTCATTGTTTTTCAATTTGATATTACAAATCTTGTCATTGAGCATCATCTTCCTATGGTCGCTACTATTCTAGAACAATTCTGTCAGCCTTTTCTACATTGCATACAATGTTTCTTTCCCATAGATATTGGAAACTATGTGATACTTCACACCTTCCAATATGATTCTCCTCACCTTGGCTACATACTTCTTCCATTCTTCTAGATATTATACATCATTTACTGGAGGTTTCGGGATCTCAATATCTATGAATTCCTTCAGCCCATTATCCTCCATCATAGCCTCCATACCATCCTTCCAAGAAGCAAAGTTTGAGCTACTCTCAAGGGCATACTCAAGCTTTAGACCATAGAACGACATCCTACTAGTAATGAAGAATTGATCCTAGAAATTTGATCCTCCTGTAAAGACAACCAAGAATTTATTCTTTGTTGTGAATCCTGCTCTAATACCATTTAGAAATTCTATGCAGATTCAAAATTGTTCATATAATTTACTAAAACATAAAACTTGAATCTAGTCTAGTCATCTACGAAAGAAATTCATGATTTAGAAAGGAAATCATAAACATGGGACATCAATCAATACAAAAACACAAATAATTATCTAGGGGAAAGAAAGTTATCAAAACCCCTTCACATATGTATTGCATTAATAAGAAAATAGAGAAGAAATACAATGCTTTAGCAATATTAGCAACCTATGCACTAGTGTGTTCTATCTCGCTACACAAACTAACCTTGGAAAAAAACTTGACTAATTTTCCTACCCTCCAAGCTCTTATTTCCTTGTGTTATTCCTTGAGTAATTAACCCCTATTAATTATTGAAATTTCTCCATGATAATTATGCAATTCCTGGAGATGCTTCTCTTACTGCGTCTACCACATGTACACTTTGGAATAGTTTACAACTGATAGTACACTACCCTTGGACTCCAATCTCAACTGGGTAGCTTGGGTTATCTTGCATCAATTATTTTGGGTTGATTGATGAGTTAACTGGTTGATCACTGAGGTACACACCCAACTACTGGGCTCTCCACAAGTTCTCTAACAGTGATAACTACTTTAACTCACAATAACTCAAATTAACTGGAATAGATTGCTATAAATTAGAAACCAGTCATACTAAACTGAACTCAAGTGTCTCCTAATCAAACTGACTAAGTTAATTGAGTGATAAGTTCCATGTTAGCTTAGTTAACTACCTCCATGTATTTTATTTTATTGAAATTCAAATTTTAATCTACTTTGAGCAAGAAAAAGTCAAAACTATATTTTTCTTGCTACATTTTCAACACAAAGTTAGGTACTCCAAATTCAAATTTGTAGAGCTAATGTTGGTGGAGGATGATTTTCAAGAAAGTTAAGTTTGGCAGTGGGGAAGAGTAGGTAGAGATGTTTTTCGAAGTTGCTAGTATAAAGGTCCAAGTGGATGTTTCCTCACAACACAATGGTGTTTTCTTTCCATTAGCCTATAATGGAGCCTATTGAAATTGTTGTGTTGACTTTGATGTCAAATCTTGAGGTCATGCACTTATTTCAACCTCAAGCTAATGCAGATTAATGGACCATGGTGTGTGTCGGTATGTGTTGGCATTGATGATTGATCATGGAGCTTATTGTAGCATTATGGTTTTCTAGGAGTTGGCATGTGCATTCATGGACATGTCATGATGATTGTTGATGCTTCTATAGGTAGAGGATGTTTCTAAAGGTAGAGTATGTTACTACATGTTGATCATACAGATCTACATGTGATAGAGATAGTTCATGGCAAACTAGTTGAGTTTTCAACTAGGTATTCATCTAGGTCTTCAGACTTATGCTTCATGGAGATGACTTGTAATGATGATGACGATGATGTTGATGTGTTGCAGAGGTACTAGATAGGTTTGATAGAGGTGTTGCATCTGGGTCAAAGGTCTAATGGAGAGTGGAGGACTTGTTGGAATGCTTTCCAACCATGTTTTTTTCCTCTAGGTAAACATGGTAGTGACACTTGGGATGCATGTTTCATCTACTTGCATATCCATCAGTGGCCATGTCAAAGGTTAAAAGGATAGTACAAATGTAGGGGAAGGTGATCCAATAGGTGGCATAGGTTGTGACCTGAAGGCATGATGTTTTCCCTAAAACTTAGCTCTAGTCACATGGAGGCCAACTTATGACAATGGTTACAACTTTGGTCAGATTTAGATTGTGCCAAGATAGAAACTGGGGGATTTTTTGATATTTTTTCCACATTCCTTAGATTGTTCAGAAGAAAAATTGCAAGGAAATTCCTAGAGGCTTCCAAAATTGCTTGAAACAGTCAAAAATGGTTTGAAAAAGGTCCTCTCATTATTTTAATTCATTTAGTGCACAAGTTGAGTTGTGAGTCGATTGTTTTGGCCCAATTTGTGCACCTTTGACCTAGCCCCAAACTCAATTTCGCCCTACATGTTTTATATAATTGATCTTGGAGCTATGTGATGGTTGGTTGTGAGTTTATGTTGTATGTATGTGTGGAGAGAATGTTGCATAGTGTGACTATGATTCAGACCTTGAGTAGAATATATATGCTTCAGTCCATGAGTTTTAATGAATGAATAATTTCCATATCTGAAGCATGCTACATAATAGATTAGAATTGAAGTTGTTGGACTAGAAATTATTTGGAGGGTTTTGTACACCGTTGGAGTATATTTTGGTGATCCTCTCACATATGTTTTTGTAGGAGGTGCTATTATTTTTGGTGCATAGCCTTAGTGTTATATGTTGCTAATTGTATCATACAATAATTATTTTATAATGTGAGGGTTTGATATATGTTGATATCACTTTGACTATGGCCACAATTTAATATAGGAAAGAGAATGTTTTGTGCATTTGTTTTATTTTAATTTGATGATGAGAGTCTTGTTGTTGAGTGTAGGCATGCAGAGTTGATTTCTTGTTGAGCATAGTGCCTTTGGATCTAGTTTGAAAACATATGAAAGGAGGTCCACATAGTTGATAGGAGTAGTGATTTCATGAGGGAGAAACAATGATAGTGAAGCTTCAATGAAAGGAAGAAGTTTATCAATCCAATGCTGGTTGGATAATCCAATAGTATTTGGGGGAGAATCAATTGATCATGGTGGCCTTCAATGGAACTTGGGTCATAGAGATCTATAAAGAACAAAGTATTATGATTTTACCAGTAGTATCGAGTCTCCTAGATAATTGGTTTTATCATTTGTATATGAGGTTGATTCTCCATGATGATGGTGTTGTAACATTATTTGGTCTTGATAAGTTAGTATATTAGTCAAAAATGATTTTAATATGTTAAGTTAGGATATGGATGCAAAAGAAAGAAAAATCAAAATGTTAGGAAAATTTAATATTGTATAGGCATGCATATCAATAAAATGATAGGAGTTAGTTGCACTAAAAAAAGTAGGAAAAAGATAAGTAAAATGTTAGGGAAGCAAAAGAAAACAAAGGCTTCATTTTCATACAAAATTAAATTCAAAGGCTGCTATTCTAAATGAGCCACATCAAAAAAATGTTAATCTTTGTTACTATATGATTAATTTCTTAATCAGGGTTAATTCTTTGGTTGCAAAATTTGGCATTTCAAATTATATTATATAACACAAGCCTTATTTGACCCAAATCAATAGACAATGAAAAGGTCTTGTCGGCTTTTGTAAAAGGAACACATGATTGGACGGTTGATCTACTCCTCTCCAGGATCAACAATTGGGAGAGATTTTTTACCCCCCTTGGTTGTTTCTCGCTAGCATGATTTCGGGGGGGGGGGGTCCGCTAATAGGTTTTCATGGCAGACGCCCCAATCTTATGTGTCACCACTACATCACTCCACACCCCCTCCACTCAAAACCACAAATAACTCACTACCCCCCCTTAATCCACTTGTGGTTTCCATCTGCCAATGACTCTTTCACCCCTCCAAAGTCATTATCCCTAAACTAATCCTGAGCCAACACCTGACATATCCATTTCCCATTCATCCAATCCATTACACCCTTACACACTTGCTTCCCCATTTGTCATGCACGTTATATCCACCCATTACATCCTTGGTCCTATGGATTAAAAGCTACTACGGTTATTAATAAAACTATCACCCCTTCCCATATCTTATACATAAAATGAAACCTGCCTCTTTTTCACTTTGTTATGATTTTTTTCAATTTTTTATAGGTTTACAGTGTTGCAAAACTTCTTGCATTTTGTTCATTATGTCATTTATCACCACCTTTCTTCTTGTATGCCACCATGGCCACAAAATAAAAAACTAATAAGAAAATCACAGAGGAAAGTACTACTACTCCAACCTAGCTTGACCTTCACCATATCCTGCTTGTCAATTCACTGTTCAAAGTTATAGAAGCCAAGCGTGAGTTTGATTTTTATGAACTGCACATGTGTCTTAAACAGAATTATCTCGACCAACAAGATCCAATTAGGTTTTGGAAATCCCTATTACCTCTCTATAGTTTCCCAAAGAAACATGAATTCCCTGACCTTATTACCTGGTGCTAAGCCAAGTATGATCCTATGAAAAGGGTAGTTATGGCCCAAAATGAAGACATTCTGATAACTATTCTACTCAAACCATAAACAAAATGCTCTTAATTCATCAAATTGGCATTTTGAATTATTTTTCACTAGCAGCACTTATAGATATGTACAATAAGTTAGCCTTCCAACAGAGAGCCCAAATATTCGAAATATTTTTGCCTGAGGATGTAGAATTGCCCAAAAGTAATTCACCCTACTCAATTTCCAAGTTTCCTGAAGCTTCTAGACGTTACATTTCTTTTCTTTCCTATTTATTAGGATACCCTGATGATTAGTATGCTAATGAGACTATTCTTGGTTTCTTATCCATCTTTAATAAAGATAAACAACCAAAATTCATGTATAATTACACCTAATTTTTAGCTAATAATATACATGAACAATTCATGAAATTCATTGTGCAGGGAGTGTTCAATTATAACTCTATAATTATCCACATGCTTCTTTTTCAACAGGGTGGCCTATTGCCTATCAAACTTAGCAAAAAAGGATGAACAAGGAGTGAATCAATCAGTGATTCAATGGACAGAAATGGTCATGAAAAACTGTACCACCTCATCATTTGCAGAATTTGTAGATGCATTCATACATCTAGTGGCACATCTCCTTAAGAGTCATATAGAGTCCAGGATTGGGAATGAAATTAAGAAGATCCTACACTTAATTCAACAAACCAAAAATAGTGACTTGTATTTATCCTAGAACTACACAGAGATAAGAATATATGGTTGTGAGCTTGCACCATACAAGCAGCCCATATATGTTCCTATGAGAATATTTTCTCTGGAATATATTAGGGAGATGGCTCACATGGATGATGTACATTTTGTGTCACATAAAATAAAGTCTTAGCTCAATATTAAAGCACATATTAGGTCATTTATTTGCAACCCTAGATTAATTGGTGTTGAGGCAGATAAATTATTGAGAAAGATGAATTTCCAGCCTAGTTTCACCTGGTCCTATGATCCTTTTGGCATCATTTATGTTTTGAGGGTTAGTTTCAAGAAGACTCCTTGTAACCATACTCCAAGGCCATAAATTGAAAATTTTATGAATGAAGAAACATGGATTGATGGGACTCTTCAAGAAGAAGATGAGAAATTTGTGTCTACTCCCACTGAACGGAATCCAATTGCTTATAGCCAGCAACCGAGAAGGCTTAGAGATGAAACTCCATCTACTAAAGATGTTCTAAAAGGATTCATTTTTCAACAAAAGAAGCCTGAGGTCAGCTTAGTCACATTAGCAGAAGAGACTCCACTAGGGATCATTGATCTTGGAGATCGAGAAGTGTCTAAATCAACAAGAGTTGGTGCTTCAGCCACTCCTCCCACAGTTAGTTCTTCAACCACTCCTCCTACAGCTTCACCTTCTAGAGAGCCTCTATAAATTATTTAGTCAATAGGAGCCAACACTTCGGATGATAAAAACATATTTTCAAGGTTCCTAAAAATTAATTAAAAAAATGAGACTCTAAAGTCCAATGTGTACAACCAATTTTGGAAGAAAATTTAGACCTCCCAACATAGGCTCTTTTCTTCTTTTGACAGTGAGAAAGGTAGAATGAAAATGTATTTCTTAAAGCTCCCTTTCCATTTCCTAAATCAAAATCTAATTACAAAAAGACTATGTTTTCACTTGACGCCAGCCAAATCCATCCAATTGACTAGATGGAAATGCACAGAAATACTGATCAGATGTTGTTTTCTACTATGACAACTACAACCATGTGTCTTTCTAAACTTAGGACTTCTCTATCAAATGTTTAGTCCCAACCTAAGTTAGAAAATATTTCCTCCCTATCTAAAGACAACAGAATAACATCACTACATGATTGTGTGATTAAAGTGGGATATGATCCTGAAGATGTAAAAGCTGAAAAACTACTCCTTAAAAAGAATGATGCAGACATTGTTGCATTAAAGGTACAATTAAAGTTTCCTTCAATAGAAGATCCTCTAACCAAGCATATGGAAAAAATTTAACAACAAAAGGAGGATATTCTCAAGCTTATCATTGAGCAGAATATATAGTTGAAGAAAATGGAAGAGCATATTGAGGATTTGTTGAAGGAGAAGGAAACATCACAGCTTGCCATGGTGCCACTCACAACAATCCCAATGGAAGTTGCAGGTACATAGCCTATTTCTTCATTAACATCCATTGAGTCGACATTAACGGCAGCTAATCCAGCCAGATTAGCACATGAACTGTCAATACAAAAGTAGGAAAACAAGAAACTACTTCAAAAATTCCAAAATCTAGAATTGTAGAAAGTGCAAAATGATACTTTGTATCTGCAAGAAATGCATACTCATGAATTGGAGCTAAAAAACCAGAAGTTGGAGAGTGATTCCCTGATGACAAACACTTTGGCTCATGCCAAGGAAATCATTTAGACAAAAATCACCCAATCCATGACAGAAGTATGGCCATCCATACAGAGTATTTTTTCGCAGCAAGAACTCATTACTAGATGCAGAGCAATAATTGAAGAACAAAAAGCAACCTTGAAGACTAATCCAGTAGAAGCCACATATATGATCAAGGTTTTAAATTCAAAGAGAAAAGAATAATTAGAATAAATAAACATCTCTGATAGAACAACTACCATCTTAGAGATCAAGAAGGTATTACAAAAAAGGAATTTGATCAATCAATTAGAAACTAAGTGTCAAACCCTGGAAATTTAAGTGAAGAGATTTCATTCAAAATTTAATGTTTTAAATCAGAAAGGGTTGTCAAGATTAGTAGGTTTGAATGATAAATTGATTATATTAGATGATTATTGCAAGGATTTATATGCTATTACAGTAGACAAAGCCAAATTTGCAGGAGTTAAAGGACAAATAACAGGGAGGGATTTTCTATAACCCTTGGAATTTGATTTAACCATTTTACATTAAATTGAACACTTGTTTCTCACTAAGCCTAATTTTGAGAGATACACAAAGGTGGATGAAACATTTAGGAAGATGGTAAATATAGAAATCCAAAGTGAACAAACATGGATCAATTGTGTGAAACAATTGAGTAATTTCTCATTTTAACAGCAGAACAACTCATCAGTATTTTTAGGACAACTCATCAGTGTTTTCAAGCCAGATCATCAATAGGTCCCCAAAGGATAGAACCATCTCTTTAGTAGTTTTTGGTTCTTATTATATTTTTATATTTTTCTTATTTTGTATTATTTTGGTATTCTATTCCAAACATATTTTAGATCCTTTGTAAAATTTTATATAAATAACTCGTCCTTTGAGTTATTATGGGTTGAACCCTTGAACAAGTTATCGAGTAGATTTCTACTAAGCTGGATCAATTTTGAAATAATAAAATATTCTAAATTTACCTCAGATGGTCTATCTCTCAGTGAGTTGTATTTCATCTTGTCTATTCATTATGTTTTCTTCATATAAATTAAGTCTTTTGCAGTTATCTGATTTAAAATTTAATTGAATTTTAGTTTCATTTTGAATCCTACGTGAAGTTGTAATTTAAATAAGAGAATAATTTATAGAACTATTTGTTATTGTAAATTCCTCTTTGGATATAAATTAAATTAGATCTATGTAATAGTTTGATTATATTTTGTTGATTAAGAAATTACTATTTTCTTAATTTATTCTTATAAATGGTTTAATACTCAGTTTGATTATCAAATCAATTATACCTATCCATACTCTAATTTTGCATCCCATTCAAATAAAAATAAGCATGTGCAGTTAAAGAACAACATTTTATTTTACTTAAGAATTTATCTAAGTTTAAAGCACCTATTTATAAAATAGTTCACTTGTCATCCAATCATGTAAAACAACAAAACATTATAGATCCTTTAGCATAACTAATTGACCTTAGGTTATCTCAAAGGACAACATCATATTGGTGTCGTTTTTGGGGAGCGACAGATTGAAAGTTAGATTTTCCCTCAAGCAACGATTTTCCCTTTCCTTTAAGGTAAATAAAGGATAGGATATAGGTCAAAATATTTCACCTAGAAATTTGACTTGTCCATGTTCGATCCTTTTAAGCATACTAGATCACGTTCTCATTATGAGATTGTTAACCCTCTACCAGATCCAGAAAGACTTATTATGGTAGCCTCTTCAAGTAGAATACATAGAACCTCTTCTTCATCTTCAACTTTACACCCTAAATGCATATCATCTATAGATCCTTCTTCAGTTGTGCCATCCAATCTTTTTTTGACTAAACTACCTCCTAGGGTTTCTGCACTCCATCCAAGAGGAGTAGATCTTCCATCATCTTTTTCAATACAATCACTTGAGTCATATCAAGTCCCATCCATTCCTATAATATCACCTTCATCTAAGGAATAATTGGGTTTACATTTACCTGAATTCCAACCTACGGACTTCATTTCTCCAACTCCTTATTCTATTCCATCAACTTCTACTAATATTGAAGAGACATTCTCTGTCTATTCAAATCCTTTGTTTGATATTAAGGAAGAATTTCCATTAGGAGTTCAGAAGTTGGTTATTAAAACCCCTTTGAAATATTCAAGGAGGTCTCCTCCCTCTTTCTCCCCTCCAGATAATAATACTCGTATTGATTCATCTTCATCACCTTCATCTTCATTATATTACTTTTCCTCGTCATCATCCACTCAGTCAGCCCATACTCGTCCAGTTATCATGGCTTTTCAGCCCATTGTATAAGAAAGCTATGTTGCTCTAGTCCTCCCTCAAAACTTGACAAGTTTTCCTAATGGGTATCTAAACCTTTTACCAAGATTTAATGGAGAAATCAGTCCTTTGACATAAGAGCATGTATTATCTTTCCTATATTTTGTTGATAATATGAAAGTAGAACATGAAAATGTTTATATGAGATTATTTGTGCAATCCTTAGAAGGGAATTTTAGGCTCTGGTCTAGGTAACTTAGGCCTGATTCTATTCGAACATGGAATGAAATCATAACTATCTTTAGAAAATAATCGTGGGTAAAGAAGGATCATGTCTACTTTCTCATTGAATTTGAAGAATTGAAGAGAAACCCTAGTGAACTAGTTGTTGAATTCATCAAGAGATTTAACAAACTCTATCATAAAATGCATGCTAATTATAAACCACCAGTTGTGGCTGCAAAAGTTATATTTTCCAAAGAATTTAAGATGACTTCACAGTCATTCTAAGAGAAAGGGTATCTAATAGATTAGAACACATGCATACAAATGCTATAAAGGTAAAAGTTAATAGGTCTTCTTCTATAAAACTTAAAGCTAAAGTACAGAATGAAGAAAGAAAATTAAAAGCTAGGATTGATGATTCATCTTCTTCCAAATCTAAACTTCAAGATCAGAAAATTGATGAAATTAGAACTTTAGTTAGAAACCTCTCTAATAGTATTTCTAAAATTAAGTCACAACCTATAACTACTCAACAAACTTCTGTTAGACCTCAAGCTCAAACTCAATTATGCAGACTCTTAGGAGACAAGGTTCTAATCAAAACGTTCAACTAACCTTTTTCATCGATGACCAACATCCATTGGATACGGGCCCTTTAATCACTGAAGATATCAATAATATTGATTCTTCAACAATACAAATGGCAATAGTCCCTTCATCTTCCCCTCAACCCATCGAATAAGAACAAGGAGATGCTTAACTTTGAAAATAGCAAGCATTTTATGAATTTATGATTGCAGAATTAAATACGACGTATGATATAAGACCTAGATCAAACCCAATTATATCTTCAAAATATACCACTATAATTGAACCTGCAATAAAATATATTCAAACACAAACTCCAACAGCCCAAACTATATAGTCATCAACTGAAACATTTTCATTTAACAAGACCATTTTGACAACTTTCAATACTGAAAAGGAATTGGAAAGGGACAATATTCCTATCCCTTTCGCTGAATTTTTCAAAAAACGTGGTTAGAAAAATCAAGTGTCTAAATGGATACAATCCTCTAGCGTAGATGATGGGGAAGATGTTATTAGTTTTCAAGATGAAAAATCCTCAATAGTGTTTGGCCCTAGTTCTGATATGATTCATGAGATTGTTCCACCATTTTATGTCACTCTAAAGGTTCATGACATTCTTTTGTATAACTACATGCTAGGCTCTGGAGCTTCTCATAACCTTATGCCAAAGGTAACTATGGACGAACTTCAGTTACAAGTTACTTGTTATTTTCATGATCTCTACACCTTTGATTCAAAGAAAGTATGATGTCTAGGATTGATCAAAGGCCTAGTAGTAACCTTATCCCAAATACCTGTCAAGAGTATAGTTTTAGACATAATTGTCACTAATATTCTTGCCAATTTTTGCATGCTCCTATCTAGATCATGTTGTGGTAAAATTAGAGGATCCCTTCAGATGGAAATGTCTTTTGCTACTATTCTAGTCTATGGAGGTGAACATTTAAGGTTATATAGGGAAGTCAGATTCCTTCATACTGTATATAGGTCTGATCAAGTGAAAAATCACCCTATCTTTGCAGTAGATTAGGATTTTGGTTTCTTTCAATTATATTTACAAAAATCATCAAACACTCAAATTTCCATTGAAAATATAGTTTCCAAACCTAAAATTGTAGAATCATATATCTAGAAACTTCATTTTGATGGCTCTTTCTCAAAGGAAGGAGAATGAGCGTGAATTTTTGTAATTTCACCTAATAAATAAAACATAACACAGTCATGTAAACTTGAATTTGAAGACACTAATAATCTGGTTGAGAGTGAGGTTTTTCTTCTTGGTATTGACCTAGCTAAGAGTCTAAAGGTTCAAAACTTGAGTGTCTTTTCTCATTCTGAGCTGATAGTGAAGCATGTTAGAAATATGTGTCAAACAAAACACCCAAGACCTAGGTCCTATACAAATGAAGTTTTGGATACAATTGAAAACTTCTTCCAAGGATTTAACATAATTACTATACCTAGAGATGAAAATATGCATGCTGACTCACTAGTTGTCTCAACAAGCTCTTTGAAAATCCCTAAGACAATATTGTTAAAATACCAAAGTCAAGGCAGATATAGACCATCAATTACTGATAACCTCAAACACTAGAAGAATTTTGAGGATGATGAACAATTAAAATCTTTCCTTCAAGTCATTGATGAATTTTCAAATATGGAAATTGAAGAAGATGAAAAATATGTTCATGAACCAAATCACCAAAGCCCAGAAACTTCATTTAGTCCTAAAATTATTGATCATGATATCATCCAATTATCAATAATTTTATTCTCGAAGGATTATTTCCATTGGAAAAGCTTTCTGATGATAATGATGTTTCTAAAAATCACTCCTTTAACTCACCTGAAGAAGAAATTGAAGAATGCAATATTGGTACTTTGAATGATGTGAGACATCTTAAATTGTCATCAACCTTACCTTTGGATGTAAAAATAAAAAACTTGAATCTTCTTAAAAATTACAAAGATGTTTTTTCCCTAGTCTTATAATGAGTAAAAAACTTATGATACATCTTTGATTGAGCATAAGATTCCTTTGAAACTAGAAGCAAGACCCTTTCAACAAAAATTAAGAATAATCAATCCCATACTACCTCCAACTATTGAGAAAGAGCTTAAAAGTCTACTTGATGCCCATATCATAGTACCTTTAAGATATTTTCACTGGGTAGCCAACCTAGTTCATGTCAGAAAGAAAAGTGGTGAGATTATACTATGTGCAGACTTCCAAAATCTGAATAAATCATCTTTAAAAGATAACTACCCATTGCCCAAAATGGATCATCTACTCCAAAAAGTTTCAGGTGCAAATAGGTTTTCAATGCTAGATGGATTTTTTGGTTACAACCAAATCATGGTAACTCAACCTAACTAAGACAAAACTACTTTCACCACTCCTTGGGGTACATTCATGTATGCTAGAATTCCATTTGGATTGAAAAATGCTGGATCCACTTTCCAGAGAGCCATGGATCTACCATTTGCAGGTAAAACACATGAATTTATTGTCATTTATCTAGATGATTTAACTTTTTTTTATGATTCTGATGAAAATCATTTAAAACATTTGAGCAAGGTTTTTGATAGGTGTAGGAAATTTGGCATATCCATCAATCCCAACAAATTTCTATTTGTTGTAAAGAAAGGGAAATTACTAGGGCATATAATTTCTAAGGAGGGACTTATAATTGACACAAAGATAGTTTTAGCTGTTCAGACCCTATCTCTACCAAGAAATAAGAAAGACATACGAACCTTCCTTGGGAAAATAAATTTTCTCAGATGCTTCATCCCTAATTATGTTTAGATAGTAATGGATATAACTGATATGCTAAAGAAAAACAATGAAGCGAAATGGAAAATTTCTACTAGATATGCTTTTGATCAGATCAAAAAGGCTATATCTCAGGCCCCTACATTAGCCAGTCCTGATTATTCTTCACCTTTTGGCATATTTTCTTTTGCATTTGAGACAACCTTAGTTGTTGTACCTTTATAGAAGAACACAAATGGTGATGACCATCCAATAGCCTTCTTTTCCAAAGTCTTTATAGATGCTAATCTTACATATGAAATTATTGAAAAACAAGATTATGCCTTAATCAAAGCCCCCAAAGACCTTAGAACCTATGTCTTGCATTCACACATTACCGCTTATGTCCCTAACCATGTTGTTAAAACTTTTTTGACCCAACCTGATATTGATGGAAGAAGGGAGATATGGGTTGCTAAAATCCTTGAATTTGACCTTGAAATTAAAACCACAAAGCTAGTAAAGGGTCAAGGCCTGACCAAATTGTAAGTTGAACCCAATTGCAAAGTATTGTAGATAAATCTAATCTCCAAAATTTCATCTGGGGAGAATCGACAAGAACCTTCCTCAATTTCATCTGGGGAGAATCCACAAGAACCTTCCTCAATTTCATTTTATGAGAATCTATAGGAACCTTCTCCTCTTATAGAAGGGGAGAACCCACAAGAACCTCTTTCTTCAGACCAAGAAATTCTTGTTCATATAGATAAAAAATATATACTCTTTCATTGGTACTATGATATTGTGCAATTTCTTAGAGATTTTCAATATCCAGATGAACTTGACTTGAAGTAGTGTAAAGCCCTAAAGCTTAAAGTAGTAAAATACTTCATTATCAATGTTAATCTACACTGGAAAGACCTTCTTAATATTCTTCTTCTTTGTTTAATTGAAAATGAAACAGAGGGAATTATAGATCATTTCCATGGAGGGTTTTGTGGTGGACACTATGGTTGGAGAGCAACATCCTACAAAATTTTAAAGGTAGGTTTCTACTAGTCCACACTCTTTAAATAAGTTGGAGCAAGAGTAAGAAGTTGCATACCATGCCAATTATTTGCAAGGAAAGAGAAATTGCCAAAACTTCCTTTGTTTCTAGTATTGGTTCCAGCTCTTTTTCTATAATGGGGGTTGAACTTTATAGGGGAAATTCATCCACAATCAAGTAATCAACACAGATGGGTTTTAACTACTACAGACTATTTTACCAAGTGGTTAGAGGCCATACCTGTTAAAAATGCAGTTGATACCATTGTGATTAAATTCCTTGAAGAGAATATTTTATCAAGATTTGGATGTCCTCAACAGATAGCTATAGATAATGCAACATCTTTTAGCAGTGTTAAAATGATTGAGTTTTGTTAAAAGTATTCAATCCCATTACACCATTATACACCATGTTATCCACAGGGTATGGGCTAGCAGAGTCCTCTAATAAGAGCTTAGTTAAGGTCATTAAGACAACTCTTGAATACCATAAAAAGAGTTGGGACAGTCACCTAATCCATGCAATTTGGGCAAACAGAGTTTCTCCGAAGAGGTTCATAGGCAAGTCTCCTTTCCAATTAGTTTATGGTAAGGAAGCATTTTTTCCCACTCATTTAGTTCTTCCTATTATGATATTCCTTCAAGAATCTTATGAAGATAAATAGGATTTCTCAAGAAGGATTAATCTGATCATTGAGTTGAATGAAGACATGGATGAAATTGAGTACAAGCTGAGGAGATACAAAAACAAGATGAAGGAATTGTTTGAAAGAAAGGCTAGAGAAAGGAATTTCAAGAAAAGTGACCTAGTGCTTAGATGGGATACAAGGAGAGAGGATAAAGGCAAGCATGAAAAACTTGACAACCTTTGGTTTGGTCCAATTAGCATTACAGAAGTCAAAGGGAACAATAAATTCATATTATAGAATTTGGAAGGAGAGTATTCCTCATTGCCAATCAATGGGAAATACGTGAAACATTACATTCAATGTTAATTTTTCATCCATTCATTCATCATCTATAAATATCTCGAGAGTTCATCTTATTTTGAAAAATTGCAAGTGAGTACTTGTTTCAACAAAGACTCCAAAGCACGAGGAGAAGACACTTGGACCAGCTCATTCTCTGCATCCCATAGGGGGAAGTAGTCCACAACTAGAGTTAATGTTCTAACAATATTTGGTTTTGATAAGTTAGTATATTCGTCAAAAATAATTTTAAAATGTTAATTTATGATATGGATGAAAAAGAAAGAAAAATTAAAATGTTAGGACAATTTAATATTTTATAGGCATCCATATCAATAAAATGATAGGAGTTATCTACCCTAAAGAAATCAAGAAAAAGAGAAGTAAAATTCTAGGGAAGCAAAAGAAAACAAAGATTTTGTTTTCGTACAAAATAAATGAAAAGGCTGCTAGTCCAAATGTGCCACATCAAAGAAATGTTAAATTTTGTTAATATATGATTAATTCCTTAATCAGGATTAATTATTTGGTTATAAAATTTGGCATTTCAAATTATATTGTAAAGCACAAGATTGGTTTGACCCAAATCAATAGATGAAAAAATGGTCTTGTTGGCTTTTATAAAAAGAACGCATGATTCAACAGTTGATCTACTCCCTACCTAGATCAATGGCAAGGAGATATTTCACACTCCCCTCGATTGTTTCTCGTTAACATGATGAGGGGGGGTCGACAAAGAATTTTTCATGGAGGATGCCCGACCTTACATGTGGCCATTACATTACTCTACACCCCCTCCATTCAAAACCACAAACAACTCATGACCCCCCAGGAAAACCACTTGTGGTTTCCCTCCACCAATAACTCTTTAACCCCCCTAAAGTCATTATCCCTTAACTAATCTTGAGCTAACACTTCACATATTCATTGCCCATTCAACCCATCATTTACCCTCTTACACGTGTACTTCGCCATTTTTCATGCACGTTATATCCACTTGTTGCAGCCCCATTCCTATGCATTAAAAGATGCTACAATTATCAATAAAACTGTCACCCATTCTCGCATCTTATAAGTAATATGAAACATACCTCTTTGTCACTTTATTCTCATTGTTTTCAATTGTTTATAGGTTGCAGTGGTGTAGAACTTCTTTTCTTTTGCTCAATCTATCATTTACCACCACTTTTCTTCCCGTTTGCCACCATGGCACCAAAAGCAGAAACCAAGAAGCAAATAACACAGGAAAATATTACTACCCCATCCTAGCATGACCTTAACCATATCCCTCTTTTCGATTCAGTATTCAAAGTTGGAGAAGACAAGCGTGAGTTTGATTTTGATGAACAACACTTGCAGCTTAAATAGAATTATCTTGACCAATAAGATTTGATTAGGTTTTGGAAATCCCTGTTACCTTTCTATAATCCCAAAGACAAATGAATTCCATAACCTTATTACCTGGTGCCAATCCAAGCATGATCCTATGAAAAGGGCAATCATGGCTCAAAATCGAGACACTCTGATAACTATTTCTGCTCAAACTGTAAATGAAATGCTCTTAATTCCTCAAATTGACTCTTTGACTGAGTTTTCACCAGAAGTAGTCATGGATCTATACCATCAGTTAACCTTCCCACAGAGAGCCCAAATATTTGAAATATTTTTTCCTGAGGATGTAGAATTTCCCAAAATAATTCCACCTTACTCATCTTCCATGTTTCCTGAAGCTTCAAGACATTGCATTTCCTTGCTTTCCTATTTATTAGGATACCCTAATGACCCGTTTGTTGATGAGACTAACCTTGGTTTCTTATCCATCTTTAATAAAAATCAACCACAAGCATTCATATATAATTACAACCAATTCTTGGTTGACAATATACATGAACAATTCAAGAACTTCACTATGCAGGGAGTGTTCAATTACAGATTTGTAATTGTCCACATGCTTCCTTTTCAATAGGGTCATTTGTTACCTATGAAAATAAGCAAGAAGGATGAACAAGGAGTGAATCAATCAGTTATTCACTGGATAGAAATGGTCAGGAAAACTTCTACCACCTCATTATTTGCAAAATTTTTAGATGCATTCATACATCCAGTGGCGTAACTCCTTAATAGTTAGATAGAGCCCAACATTGGGGATGGAATTAAGAGGATTCTACACTTAAGTGAACAAACCAAAACTGGTGACTAGTATTTATACCAAAACTACACTGAGATAGGAATATATGGTTTTCAGGTTTCACCATAAAAGATTCCCAAATATGTTCCTATGAGAATTGTTTCTCTGAAATATATTAGGTAGATGATTCACATGGATGAGCTACATTTTGTGGCAGGTAAAAGAAAGTCTCAGTTCAAGCTTAAAGCATAGATTGGGTAATTTATGTGCAACATGGGATCAATTGGTGTTGGGGCATATACATTACTGAGAAAGATGAATTTCTAACCTAGTTTCACCTAGTCCTATGATCCTTTTGACATCATTTCTTCTTTGAGGGTTAGTTTCAAGATGACAACTTATAACCATACTCCAAGGCCATAAATTGAAAAATCTATGAATCAAGAAACATGGATTGATGGGACTCTTCAAGAAGAAGAAGAGAAAGTTTTTTCTACTCCCACTGAATAGACTCCAGTTGCTCAAAGAAAGCAACATAAAAGGCTTAGAGAGGAAACTCCATCCACTAAAGATGTTCTGAAAGGATTCATTTTTCAACAAAAGCAGCCTAAGGTTAGCTTGGTCACATCAGTAGAAGAGACTCCAACAGTGATCAATGATCTTGGAGATCTAGAAGTGTCTACATCAGTAGGAGTTAGCGCTTCAACCACTCCTAGCATAGTTAGTGCTTCAACGACTCCTCATATAACTTCACATTCTAGAGAGCCTCTAGAAATTATTCAATCAATAGGAACCAACACTTTGGACGATCAAAACATATTTTCAAGGTTCCTAGAAATTAAGCAGAAAAATGAGACTTTAAAGTCCAATGTGTAAATTCAGTAATGGAAGCAAACTTCAACCTCCCAACATAGGCTCCTTTCTGCTTTTGACAGTGAGAAAGGAAGAATGCAAATGGATTTCTTACAAGCTTAGATTCCATTTCATAAATCACCATATGATTACAAAAAGATTGTGTTTTCATTTGACACTAGTCAAATCCATCCAATTGACCAGATGGATATGCACATACAAATAGGTGAGATGTTTTCTACTATCACAACTACAAGCATATCTCTTTCTAAACTTAGCACTGCTCTATCAAATGTTCAGTCCCAACTGAAGTTAGAAAAGATTTCCTCTCTAGCTAAAGACAACATAATAAAATCACTTGAGGATTTTGTGATTAATGTGGGATATGATCCCAAATATGTAAAAGTTGCAAAACTACTCCTTAAAAATAAGGATGCAGACATTGTTGCATTAAAGAAATAGTTAAATTTTCCTTCAACAGAAGATCCTCTAATCAAGGATATGGTAGAAAGTGAACAAGAAAAGGAGGATATGCTCAATATTATCATTGAGTAGAATATAGAGTTGAAGAAAATGGAAGAGCAGATTGAGGAGTTGTTGAAGGAGAAGGAAATAACACAACTTGCCATGCTGCCACACACAATACTCCCAATAGAAGTTGTAGGTACAAAGCCTAGTTCATCATCAATATCCATTGAGTCTACATCAACAGTAGTTTATCTAGCTAGATTAGCATAGGAACTATCAATACAAAGCAGGAAAATAAAAAACTACCTCAAAAATTCCAAAATCTAGAGTTGCAAAAAGTGAAAAATGATACTTTGCATCTACAAGAAATGCAGAAGAATCACAAATTGGAACTATAAATCCAAAATTTCGAGAGTGAGTCCTGATGACAGACACTTTGGCTCATTCCAGGGAAAGTATTTAGATAAAAATCAACCAATCCATGACAAAATTATGGCCATCCATGCAAATTATTTTTGAGGAGAAAGAACTAATTACTAGATGCAGAGTAGTGATTGACGAACAAAAAGCAGCTTTGAAGACCAAGCCAGTAGAAGCCACATATATGATCAAGGTTTTAAATTCAAAGAGCAAAGAAGAAATAGAAGAAATGAACATCTCTAAGAGAACAACTACCATCTTAGAGATCAAGAAGGTATTATAGAAAAGGAATTTGATCAATCAATTAGAAACTAAGTGTCAAACCTTGGAAATTTCTGTCAAGAGATTTCATTCAAATTTTAATGTTTTAAATCATAAAGGGTCGATAGGCTTAGTAGGTTTTAATGATAAGTTGATTATGTTAGATGATTATTGGAAGGAGTTATATGTTATTGCAATAGAGAGAGTCAAATTTGCAAGAGTTATAGCATAGATAACAGGGAAGGCTTAAATAGAAGCCTTGGAATTTGATTTAACAATCTTATATGAAATCAAACACTTGTTTCTCACCAAGCTCAGTTTAGAGAGATACACAGATATGTATGAAAAATCTAGGAAGATGGTAAATGTAGAAATCCCAAGTGAACAAATATGGGATCAATTGTGTGGAACAATTGAGTAATTTCTCATTTTAATAGTACAACAGCTCATCATTATTTTCAGGATAGCTCATCAGTGTTTTCAAGCCAGATCATCAAAAGGTCCCCAAAGGATAGAGTCACCTCTTCATTAGTGTTTTAGTTCCTATTATATTGTTCCATTTTTCTTATTTTACACTATTTTGGTATTCTATTCCAAACAAATTGTAAATATTTTGTAAAATTTTGTATAAATAACTCCTCCTTTGAGTTATTATGGGCTGAACCCTTGAACAAGTTATGAAGCAGATTTGCACCAAGATGGACCATTTTTGAGATAATAAAACATTTAAGTATGGGGGATTTACGCAGTGCATTATATTAGATATCATTATTCAAAAATCATGAGAAATTAGTCAGTTATGACTACCTCTCATGGAAATGGTCATACGTTTGAATGACTTACTTAACGCAGTTGAATCCTAGAAATGATATCTAATATAATGCACTGCGTAAATCCCCCATACTTAAATTCAAAAAGAGTCAAGGGATCTCTACTTGAATGGTTCATGAGGCACAATACTTGCTAAGGTTTTGCAAATGGGGTAGCAAGCTAAGTGGGCTTGATTGTGGGGAAAAACTCCACAGTTAAGCGCGCTTGAGCCAGAGGAGTTCTGGGACGGGTGACCTCCTGGGAAGTCCTGGTTACCGGGTGCAAGCCCCGGAAGTGATGATTGATGCTATGTGATTCGTTCTCCACATTTCACTAGTTTCAATCCCACTTCTTCACCCCTGTGAGCATCACCCGATGCAATGAGTGCTAAGTGAACTATTCAAAAATCATGAGAAATTAGTCAGTTACGACTACCTCTCATGGAAATGGTCATACGTTTGAATGACTTACTTAACGCAGTTGAATCCCAGAAATGATATCTAATATAATAAAACATTTTGGATTTACCTCATATGGTCTGTCTCTTAGTGAGTTGTATTTCCTCTTGTCTATTCATTATGTTTTCTTCATATAAATTAAGTCTTTTGCAGTTATCCGATTTAAAATTTAATTGAATTTTAGTTTCATTTTGAATCCTCTATGAAGTTGTAATTTAAATAAGAAAATAATTTACAAAACTATTTGTTATTGTAATTTCCTATTAAGAAATAAATTACATTAGATCTCTGTAATATTTTGATTATATTTTGTTGATTAAGAGAGAATTGTTTTCTTAATTTCTTCTTATAAATGGTTAAATACTCAATTTGAATATAAAATCAATTATACCTCTCCATAGTCTATGTCTCCATCCCATTAAAATCAAACTAAGAATGTGCATTTAAATAACAACCTTTTATTTTACTTAAGAATTTATCTAAGTTTAAAGCACCTGCTTATAAAATAGTTCATTGGTCATCCAATCATTTAAAATAAGAAAAAATTATAGATGCTTTAGCATAACTAATTGACCTTAGGTTATCTGAAAGTACAACAGATGGTACTCATGAATCTATGTAAAAGATTAGTTCCTTGACATAATAAAATATCAGAGCAGAGTAGCAACAGCAAGGGTGCTTTTTCTCCTAGAAGGGTTTCCACCAAAAATCGTGGTGTCTCATGTGTGATGATGATTTGGGTGGTTGTGATTTGATGGTTTTGTTTTATTGTATGTTTCTTATATGTTTACATGTTATTTGCTTACTCCTATACTGTTAACATATTGTGAGACGCTACAATATTAAGTGTGCATTTCGGTAAAGTTATAAAAGGAAAATAATGGTAATAAGATCACACTACTGATTCACCCCCTGGCCCTGTCACCCTCTCACTAGTGCTCAAAGGTCTCCAACAATTAGTATCATAGCACATTTCCAACAATTGGTATTAGAGTCGGGCTCTTGGTTGCATCCTGATTGTTGGAGAGTGATCTCGGGTTTGTTGATGGAAATTGATTTTTTTTCTTGATAATAGTTGTCCTCACTACTGCAAATTACAAGGTATGGCACAAAAATGTAAAATATCAATTACTATCTTCTGGGATAATTGTATGTGAAATTTGTGATAAAGATCCAATTGCAGATGAAGCTTTGTAGCAAGATGCAAAAGCACGATACATTATCTACAAGAATCTTCATGATGATGATATGAAGAGACTAGTGGGTTTGAAACATGTCAAAGATATGTGGTACAAGCTAGAATCCATTTTTGGAGATGGAACGAGTAGCAATAAGGAAAATGAGAAGAAGAGAAATAAGAAGAAGAAGAAAATGAAGAGCCTTAAAAAACAAGAATTGCAACCACAACTCTCATTCTTCTAGTACACATGCTTCAGCAGATGATGAAAAGAGATCAAAGGGTCATGGGTCCAAAGGTATAAATATTAATGATTTTATGTTGATTTATAATTTTTATAATTTAGATTTTGATCATGCTGAATTGGTTAGTGAATATGAGAATGATATTAAGAGTCTTAGATTTGATATTTCTATCCTAACAACGACATGCAAGGATCAAGTGAAATTATTATAGGTTTACAATGATATGGAAGCTAAGCTCAAGGAAGAGATATTAAGCCTAAAAGTTAAATTGCCATAATTTGATAAAGTTGAGGAAGGTATGAGGAAAAAAATTCCAAGAGAAGGGAAAAGAAGGTGATAAATTTGAAGCAAAAGTTGTTTCCTTGAGAAAGTAGTGGAAGATGGAGAAGAGCATGGTAGCCTTGGATAATTTTCTTGGAATCTAAAGATCACCATTGGTTAAATCTAGTCTTGGATTCCAAAAGGGTGATTCTAGTTTACATTCAGGTAAAAACACCAAAGAATATCCCAAGAAACATGTAACAAACAATACCAACATAAAAAATTAGATCCAAGGAAACAAGAAGAAAATCTAGTATCCAAATAGCAATCAAAAGAACCAACACCAGAATAGGAAGCCGAATGAGAAGCCGATTAAGTAGAAAAACTAGTAGCAGAGAAGGAAATCTCAAGTAGCACCTACAATCAGACGATATTTTTCTCCTAAAGATGATCATGACAATTTTGTAAAGTTTCAAAGCGAACAAAGTCATTTTGTTCCTTTTGTCCATAATGTAGAATGTTACAACTGTCACGAGTTTGGGAATACTGTAGCAAATTTTTGGAGTATATCATATAGACCATATCAAAAGAGATTCTAGCAATTTGAGCAACCAAAGATAATGGATAATAGTCATAAATATTCTTTTTATGGTTATTGTAACCCCTGTCACTTGTTTGGACATAAGGGTATGGATTGTAGGTCCTACCATTGGATAAGAGACACATTTCATGGATATTTTAGATCTAGCATGAGTAGAAGAAGAGTTTATCCTCTTAACCATGTGGAGTTTTATATTTGCCATAGATTTATCCATATGGCAAGAGATTGTTTTCTGCCCCATTACTGAAAGAATGACCATCCAAGGCAACAAAAACCAAGAATATCTAACAAAAAGCTAATGAACCAAATCAAGAAGTAGATCAATGAAGAAAGGAAGCAACCTAAGACTATGTGGAAGAAGAATGAGCTTTAGCCCTTCAAATAGTGAAGAGGATTCCCTCCTGCAGTCCATGATTATTTCCTTCATACTTATCGAGGATTGTAGAATTTATGAGAGGTGTACAAGCTCAGGGGGAGCGTATGATGGAGTATTTAGTAGAATTACCCTGAGTTTTTTTCAATCTCATGCACATTGAGGTCCACAAGGTCAACCTGTCTTATTGGAGGTAATATTGAGCTTAGGGCGACCTATGCATGGTATCGAGTTACATATGACATTGGCATATTTTTCATTTCTTTTCACTCAGTCATTTTCAGTAGATTTATATGTGTTTTATGAATGAAAAGGAATGCATTTTTCAACCATGTATATGCTTTTGGTTTCTATTGACAGTTGTTTGAAAATATGTATAGCTATGTAGAGACTGTGATTATGACTCTAAGACGTATTGGGATGACATGTCACATGGACCTGCCATGTATGGGTTGTTATATGAATTTTATTACAACCATGTATTTTTCCATTGTATAATCATTGTGTATTGTTATTGTTGATGATAAGCATGTTTTGGAGGAGTATCATGATTCATTTTGCAACCACATGTATGGGATAATGTTGATGTAACAATCATGATGTATTATGTATTTGAATCATTGGTCCATATGCGATGATTATGTAAGCCATGTATTTCATTGATTTTTTCATGTATTATGCTCATGGATCCATGTACTTATGATGTACTATCTTTTGGGTCATTTAGCCATGAGTCATGAGGTCATGTTATGGTCATATGAGTTATGTATAAGATCTTATGTCCTTGATACAACCATGTATTTATCATTATATGTCACTTATGTCATGGTAATGTGGAGTCCTAGTCCATATGGTGCTTCTATTTTTCAAAGGAAGAACTGTTTGCAGTGGAAGTGGTTATTTCAGCCCAACAATTGATATCTCTATACCTTGGAGATGAAATGTATTTAGGGGGAGAATTATACATTTTTGGAGTTATGATCCACTTGGAGGAGATCATGTTATGTCTCATACTATCTTATGATAGTGGGGTCCTTGGCCTCATTTGATGAGATGTGTTATCACCTAGATTAAACCTCAAGCTAAAGGAAGGCAATGCTAGGGTAACCACAAACCATTCTTACTTAAGTAGCTAGCCCTATTAAGCCGAGAGAGGGCTCTCTTCATAGGGATCTTAGCCAAGATGACTAGATTAGAAAGAGGATATTAGGCTAGGTACAATAGCACAAGGTTGGATTGGATTTTGAAGGGGTTTTGCTAGATTAGGAGGAGCTAGACAGTTAGGGATAGGGAATTAGGTCAAAATTGTAGGGTGTCCAATGGACAAGGTAGGCATAATTTTTAGCACTCTAGGGCTTGATGGGTGACGTATTTAAGACGGGTAAGAGGCTAGGAAAATCATGTGCTTATCATGGATCCTTCCCAAACTATAGAAAACATATAATGGTGAATATTTTGCCAAAGCATAGCAGCGATGTAATGAATTCTCCCTATCAACTTGAAAACATTCACTTAGAAGCAATGAAATGATTAATGAAATACACAAAAAATACATATGATCACAAGAGAAGAAACTGCACTGAAACTCCATACCACATGGATCCTAGAGAAATAGCTATAATTCTTATTAATCTCCTGCTAACTGCTACAAAATGATGTACAATCAAGGTATGAGCATCCAACTGAGTTCAACCCTTTACAATGAGAAAGAAGAAGAAGATATAAACTTTGTTTCAATCTTCTCCCATCCTTAGGGGTCGAATCCCTAAGATGAGGAGCTAATCTAACCAACACTAAACAAGAAACAGGAATATCGGCATCTTAACAACTTGCCTCTAAAACTTAAAAACTGATTCATTTGAGTTCAAATTGACTTTTAATGTAATGAATCTACCCTCTACGACTAATTATCTATCATATTTACATGCCAAGTCATCATTTACAATGGTAAAAAATTCAAATTGAACTCCTGATAGCTCATTGGAAAGGCCCTCAAGTCTTCTTTCCAAAATACCTATAATTTATTCATTTGAAGCTCATTTGACCCCTCGAAACTTGATTCCCCCAACAATGCTTCTATGTGTCCAAAAAGTGGCAAAAAGGTCATTTTTAGGGTGCTTTTTGACCTTTTGGTGGACCAGTTTTGCCCCAAAAACTTAGAAAATCCATAGGGTGCATGTAATCATCACTCTAAATCGAAAAATGCAAGCCATTTGTCCATTGGATGCCCCTAGGAAAATTGCAGTGCCAGTGGTGTTGCATGTTGAACCTGATTTTCTATGTTTAAACTTTCAAAATTTGTAAATAAAAAAAACTCTTCCAAACTTGACCAAAATTGGTGAGAAGCACCATCATCAAGTATCCTGATGAGCCAAGGAAGCTTCAACAAGCAACCTAAGCCTATCCTCCTCCTTTTTTCCTTTTAGAGCTCACCTTAGAATACCTTTCATCTTTTTTACCCTCATCTTGAAAATTTTGTTTCGAGTCCTATAATGGTAGGCCATCTGTCTGATCATCTAATTAACCCTATTGCCCCTTTGCAACAGCTTCTCTAAGTGAACATTGACCCTCTACCAAGTCTGTCTATCACTCTCAATTTCCTTCTCAATAGGAGTCAACGTGATCCATGCCTCCTTGTCGCCTTTTCATTTTACCTTGAGAAGTTCCAGCTCCATGAGGACTTGCTTATCACTCAACTACTTGTTCTCTTGTTCCAAATATGTGATGACATGCTTGGCCCTCTCCAAATTTTCCATCAATTCTTGGACTTGAGCCTCCTTTTCTTGTATGATGATATCCTTTATTGTTTCTTCATCCTGAGCCTCTAAGTCAATCATTTGAGTATAATGCTACTCAGGCTCATCATTCTCTGTCGAATCAAAATCTCTCTCTTCCTCCTAATCATCAAAACTTTCCTCCAACATCTTTCCTTTCCCTTTGTGTAACTTCTCCACATGTACTTGTTGTGTTGATGAAGAAATCAAAGCCCCTTCCACATCTTGTGGAGATAGCATTTTCATATGAGTTGATGAAGAAGGCAAGGTCACTTCCACATCCTATGGAGAAAACACTTACCTATCTGCTGCAAACAATCTCCTTTTGCTCCTCTGATAAGTTTGCCTCCTATATGTGGTTTTCTCTGATGTTGAGGTTCATCTTCCATGCTTTCATTGCCATTGTTTTCCTCCTCCTCATAATCTTTGTCCTCTGTTTCCATGTTGGTTGAGTTTTGAAGCCTTGAAACCCTAGAGAATCTAATTAAAGAATGAGTTATGGTTAATAGGGATAGGGGAAGTAGAGGTGCGCTCATTAAGATTTGAGCTTATGAGTGAGCTTGTGAGCATGCTAAAGAGGTTATGAGAGTCTTAGGAATTTCTTTTAGGGTTTGAGAGGGCAAGGGATTAATTTGTTTTAGGGTTTGAGGGGGCAAGGGATAGATGGAAGTGTTTATTTGAGGGGATTAGAGTATATGGAATGAGTGGAATTTGAGGGAATTAGGATATGGGGAATCAGTGGAGGAGATTATTTGAACCTAGGGTTTGTAAATATTTTACAAATAACCAACCACTTTAGAATCACAAACTAAATGTTGGAGGATAGAAGAAGGAAGGTACTTAATTTTTTGAGGGCCCACAACAAAAAAAATGGTTTTTGGATGATCGACTATGAGTTTTGATCTTTCTAGCCCTACGTGCAGTGCACCCTATAGGAGCACATCATCACTCCTGAACGCACAGCGCAACATAAAAATACGTTGCAAAATTTCCCTAATGTGCAGCACCCTCCCTCAACATGTAGCATTATTTTTGCGCCAATTTGGAGGCCTTCTCTGTGTCCAAATTCGGCATGGAATACCTCATTGGAAATATTGTTGAGTCTAATTCCCATAACATCTTGAATTTTCAATTTGGAGCTCATTTTCCCTGTCAAAAGCTCAACCTCCCAAGACTGGTCAAAAGGTGAAGAATGAGGCTTCCAAAATGAAGAGTGTTGTTTTAGTCAACTTTTTGAGGTCTTCCTCAATTCCAAATTGAGTTCACGATAGCTCATTGAAAATCCCTCTGTGTCTAGCTATCATTTGACTCATCAGTCAAGTCTTTTGGAAATTCCATCTAGGAGAAAATTTGATTTTACCGAGGTCACTCTAGAAGGGCAGCAACTCTCCTGTGGCAAATGATTGTTTGGATATTTCTCCAAAATCATGAGACCTCTATATAAAATGGAGGTTTTTATTCTTGAGTTTATTGTAGACAAAAAAAACTCTCACTTTTTTCAAATTCATCTTTTCTTTCTCAGAACATTATTTGAATAAAAGCTATCCCGATGTGTGGAACAGGGATTTGTAGAAATAAAGGGACCTGAAGGGGATGAGGGAATCATAAATTCTTGAGAAAATTTTGGGAAGTAGGTAGGAATGTTAGGAAGTAGGGGAAAGTGGAATTTCAAGGATTGAGTGATTGGAGGGGTTCCAAAAGGGCAATGCATAGGCCTAACCTAGAAAAGTGTCAAATTGTAGCAATAGGCTAGGGTTTATGGGAAAATGATGAACTTGGGGGATATTAGTGATGGGATGTGTTTAAGAAGGTATATTAAGGATAGGGGAAGGTGTATGAGCATCAGGATACAAGTTTTGTTTATGATTTTACCATCCAAGAAAAATTACTTTCAAAACCCTAGGAGAGGGAAATGAACCTTACCTAAGCACAACTAAAGCACAAAAAGGTTGTAAAATGACCAATTGGAACTTGAAATACTAATGAAACCTCTTTGAATGATGGTACACTCGGTTGAATGTTGACATGGACCAATACTTGGAAAACTTAGGAAGGAGTGAGAACAATCCTAGGTCTAAAACCTAGTGACAAAATTTTACTTGAAGACTCACTGAAATGACAAAAATTTGACTTTGACACCCTAAGAACAATTTGGAAGAGCATGTTTGATCACTAGTGGGAGGCTAGAAAGGCTGACACTAACATTGGTTCCATTGGGGATGGTAGCTCCTTGGAGGTGCCAAGAACACCGTAGACCAAATAGCCTTATCCATTGGCCATGGAGTAAAAAAAACCTCAATCTGAAATACCTGACTGAATATTGATGAATCAAAGACACAAACTAAATTTTACTCAAATAAATAATAAATCGATACTAAAACACAACTGATAAACTGGGAAAGATGCTCAAAATGGAGCTTATTCAATAAAACCTACTCGAACTGTTCCATTCATCACCTAATCAAGTGAAATGAAATAACCAATGCAACCAATTAAGAATTCTTGTTGCTATTTGAATTCTCCGCAAGTGCTTGTTTATGAGAAAGAAGAGAGAGCTACTGAAATGCAACTCCCATGAAAACATGTAAACAAATCCAAATTTTCCCAAATTGAATAATATGGATGCTCTATCCGACTCCAAAAATATTGAATAAGGATCTTGAAATTCATGTGCATAGGGACCTAGCCCATCCAATGGACTACTTTACTGCTCCTCATGCCATGAATTAAAACTTTCATCTGAGCTTCGTGACGAGACTCCTGCTTAAAATGACAAAGCAACCAGTTGCCGAATCAAGTTTGTATCAATATTTTTTTCCAGCTCGTAGTTAGCTAATAGAGAAGGACATTGACTGTAGAAATCATCCAACACATCAGCTATTGGATCATGAGAAACTTAAAAATACTATTGCAACCCATTTTCTATTGGTTCTAATGATATTGCATGATTTTCTATAGGATGCTCATCCTTTATTGAAGACATACTACATAAATTTCCCTTAAAAACTAAAATGATTCAAAACATAATGGTACATAATCATCTTGCATCATTTTATCATATGTTTCAACTTTCAAGTCTTCATCTGCAACCTGAAATTCAATGGCATTCGGGGGCTGAAAATCTAGATATGAGAAGTCTTGAACAAGGATTTCATTTCCCTCTAGACGGTCCAGATCAAAAATTATTGATGGTTGATTTATGATTGCACGAAATTTGTCCCTGATGAACTAAAACGAAGTAAAGCAAAGAGGCAACGATCCTTCACTTACTTCAAAATTTTCTACACTTTCCTCATCACTTCTATAGCTGATATGCATCAACTGATCACCAAGCTACTGAAAGTGAACTTCCTCCTTCCACAAACTAGCTGTTGTTTTGTCTGCAAAACTAGCTTTTGTTTGGAGAACATAATCATCGTCATACTTATCAAACTTAGGAAAATCATCAGTATAAAACACATCATCAAGAATATATGTCAGATCAGCATATATCTCTTCTGTAGGTTGATCTATAAAACAATAATTATCAGGTCTATGACAGCTAGCATATGAAAAGAAATGGTTTGGATCAGCCACTTGTTTTTCTTCAACCAGTGAGCCATGGTATTGAACATAATACTCATTCCTTGTGGTGATATTTTTCATCATATCTTCCACTTCACTTACCAAAATGTCAAGCTTTACCTCTAAAGATGTCGATTCCTCTGGATCAATGTTCTTCCTCCCTTCTTCCTTCCACTTTTCCCTTCTAATCAACAAATTAGCCTCTACATCTACTTCATTATTCTACATCTCTTAAAGTGTTGCAAGGTTCCTTTCTCTCAGATGATACTCCATTTCTAGATTAAAGGCTTCTGGATGATGCAAGAGAGCTCAATCAAGAGGAGGTCTTATATTAAGAGCCATCAAAAAATAAGCTTGCTTAAATCTGGCATAAAATTGTTGTATTGTCTCCCCTGGCTGTCTTTTCAGTTGGTTATACTCTTCTAGAATCAAGAAAAGGTTATGTCTGATCACTCACTTGTTGAGGAAAACTTTGACGAACTGTTGGAAATTTGAGATGCTCGCATCAGGTAGGGTTTTGAACCAATTCTTAACTTTGCCTTGAAGAAAAAGATAAAAAATCCTAATATTGACATCCTCTTCATCAAATTCAAAAAGGTTAAGAGAAGACTCAAAATTCAGTACATGTTTCTCAGCAGTAATGTTGTCACATTCACCATCAAAATTTGGTAGATATAGTTAATGATTTTTAGGGAAATCATGGGATATAGGAGGTAGAATCAATCTTGGTGCCTTTAGGCTCATCAGTTTGAAGATGATCATCATAAGATTCAGAAGAAGGGTCTTGATCAAGATCAAAGGCATGTGAATATTTTTTATTTGCAATCCTCAAAGGGAAGGAATCACATGGAGGTCTAGGATATTTTCTCAAATACAGTATACTTTGTAAAGCCTTCTTGACATTCTCGAGAAAAGAGAAGAAATACTTTATAACAAAGAACAGAATGTCTTGGATGAAATTCCAACATGAATACTTGATCTTTCCATACTGTCCTTTCATGTTTTTGCTGGTCGGGTTCATCCTCCCGTGGAGTCCTTGGATCTGATCTCGAAACTCATTTGGAGTCGCTAGGTTAATGATTTCAGCCTTCCAGTGTTTGATCACTATCCACCATCAACAATCAGATCTGGACTTGATACATTTTGTAGAGGAAAATAAAACTGCATCCCCAGTAGGGTCGCCACTATGTTATCACTTGGATTGAACCTTAGGTTGAAGGAAGGAAATGATAGGGTAACCACAAACCATGCTTAGCCAAGTAGTTAGACCTATGAGGTTGGGAGAGGGATCTCCCTAGAGGAATCTCAGCCAAGATGACCGGATTAGAAAAATGATATTAGGCTAGGTAAAGTAGCACAAGGTTTGATTGGATTTTGAAGGGGTTTTGCTGGATCAGGAGGAGCTGGACAGTTAGGGCTAGGGAATTAGGTCAAAATTGCAGGGTTTCTAATGGAGCAAGGTAGGCATAAGTTTTACCACTCTAGGGCTTGATGGGTGAGGTGTCCAAGACTGGTAAGAGGCTAGGAAAAGCATGTGCTTATCATGGATCCTTCCTAAACTGTAGAAAATGTATAATGGTGAATATTTTGCCAAAGCATAGTAGTGATGTAATGAATTCTCCCTATCAACTTGAAAAAATTCACTTATAGGCAATGAAATTGTTAATGAAATAAAAAAAGCATACTAACATATGATCACAAGAGAAGAGACTGTACTAAAACTCCATACAACATGGATCCTAGAAAAATAGTTGCAATTCTTATTAATCTCCTACTAACTGCTACAAAATGATGTATAATTAAGGTATGAGAATCTAGTTGAGTCCAACCCTTTACAATGAGAAAGAATAAGAATATATAGGCTATGTTTCAACCTCCTTCCATCCTCAAGGATCAAATCCCTAAGATGAGGACCTAATCTAACAAACATTGAACAAGAAATAGGAATATAGGCATCTTAACAACTTGCCTCTAAAACTGAAAAACTGATTCATTTGAGTTCAAATTGACTTTGAATGTAATGAATCTACCCTCTAATACTAATTATCTATCACATTTACATGCCAAGTCATAATTCACAATGGTAAAACATCCTCTATTAGATAAAATTGGTGAACACAATAAAAAAAATGAAAAAATAGTGATCTAGTGCAAAATTTGCCCTACGTGTGGTGCCATTTGCCCAACGCACAATGCCACTTTCAGGTCGTTTTTGGAGGCCTTCCTGGCATCCCAATGGAGCTTAAGATAGCTCATTTTAAATTTCTTAAAGTCTAATTTCCAAAACACCTAGAATTTCATTATTTGAGGCTCATTTGACCCCTCAAAACATGATTCTCCCAAGACTGCTTTTGTGTGTCCAAATAGTGGCAGAAACGTCATTTTTAGGGTGTTTTTTAACCTTTTGGTGGACCACTTCTGCCCCAAAAACTTAGCAAATCCATAGGGTGCGTGTACTCATCACCTTGAATCAAAAAATACAAGCCATTTATCCATTTGATGCCCCTAGGAAGAGTGGAGCACCAATGGCAGTATGTGTTGAGACTGATCTTTTGTGTTTAAAATTTCAAAATTTGCAAATGACAATAACTCTTCCAAAATGGACCAAAATTGGTGAGAAGCACCATCGTCAAGTATCATGATGAACCAAGGAATTTTCAGTAAGCAACCTAAGCCTATGCTCCTCCTTTTTTCCTTTTAGAACCCGCCTCAGCCTAGCTTTCATCTTTTTGACGTTCATGTTGCAAATTTTGTTTCAAGTCTTGTAGTCGTAGGCCATGTGTCTGATCATCTGATTATCCCTATTGGCCTTTTGCAATAGCCTCTCTAAGTGAAAATTGACCCTCTCAAGCCAAGTCTCTCTATAATCCTCAATTTCCTTCTCAATAGGAGTCAAAGTGACTTATGCCTCCTTATCACTTTATCATTTTACCTTGAGAAGTTCTAGCTCCATGAGGACTTGCTTGTCACTCAACTGCTTGTTCTCTTGTTCCAAATATGTGATGACATACTTGGCCCTCTCCAAATTGTCCATTAATGCTTGGACTTGAGCCTCCTTTTCCTGTATGATGATTTCCTTTATTGTTTCTTCATCTTGAGCCTCTAAGTCAATTTTTTGAGTATAATGCTACTCAAGCTCATCATGCTCTATCGAATCAAAATCTCTCTCTTCCTCCCCATCATCAAAACTTTCCTCTGGAATCTTTCTTTCCCTTTGTGCAGCTGTTGCACCTGTACCTACCATGTTGATGAATAAAGCAAAGCCCCTTCCACATCCTGTGGAGCTAGAATTTACCTATGAGTTGATGAAGGAAAGGTCCCTTCCACATCCCGTGGAGCAAACACTTGCCTATCAGCTGCAAACATTCTTCTTGTACCCCTCTTATATGTCTGCCTCCCTTATGTGGTTCTCTCTAACGCTGAGGTTCTTCTTCCACGCTTTGGCTGCCATTGTTTTCCTCCTCCCCATAATCTCTATCTTTTGTGTCCATGTTGGTTGAGTTTTGAAGCCTTGAAACCCTAGAGAAGGTAATTGAGGAATGAGTTATGGTGAATAGGGGTAGGTGTTATTAGGAAAACTAGTGTCCATTCAGAGCTGCTAATCCCACTAAGATGGGTAGCTATCTTAGAAACAAACAAACTAAAGTTACTTGCATTTTCCTTTATGAGAGATAGATGACAGAGAAGCAGAGAGTACCAACCTCAGTCTTTCTCTTGTCTCCTTGCTTGTTTCCTCCCTCCTTTGATAGAGCTTCACAAATCCTTCCTCACTTGCCCCACTTCAAAGAACACCTATAGAGTCAAAGCAGCATAATACCATCAAAGAATAGAGATCTATAACCATAAACAATATAGGATTAGATGTATATTAACCATACAAATGCATACACTAATACAAGATTTAGAAATATACAAGTATATGGAGGAAAACTTAAATATCTTTATTGATAGAAGTAGTAGAAGAGAGGATCACAACCTAGTGGTCTGATCCAGTGCCATCCTCCCATCATGAAAGCCCTCTTCACCTCATGAAAAGCTAAATCACCCAACACTATAATGTTTCACAGAGAAACCAACAACACTTCCTTACAAAATACAAAATTCCAGCCTCTGGATCTCTAGGATGAGCGATCCATATATAGATATTTGTAGGTGGGTGAGTCAGCTTCTGGGATTTTTATTAGTGTCATTTCACTGATAGTTCTTGGTTCCACTTGGAGATTTCATGATTTCTTACTCATCCCTGGGTGAATTCAGAGAGGCAAGTGTCAAATGAGTAGTTTCTAGAAGATTCTCTAGGTTTCCCCCTAGAAAACTGCCTCTTCCATTTGTCTGCTCTCGCTCATCGCACCCTATAGAAGGGATTTTCAGTATGCATTGCACCCTTTGCATGTGACAGGTGAGATGCATCACACCCTCAGTATGGAGCAGTTTGTATGGTCCAGTTTTGACCAGTTCTGAGCAATTTTTTAAGGAGAACTTTTGGGAAATGATGTAATCAGTTGACCTTGTTCCTTTAGGGTATGAAAAAAAACTTTTAGGAGTTTAGAAGCCCTTGGTTTATGGACATATGTGATTGGGTTGGAAATTCCCAAATATGTCTATAATAGTTTCCCCCTAAAGCATGAGGTCATAAATCTTCTGATGTCGGGTGAAATGCTTTATCATGAGGATCTGAGGTTTTTCGAACTAGAAGGTGAGCTATAATAAGATACAATAGAATACATTATCTTCATATTATTTTCATGATCTAGCTGAGGTGGGCATTCCCATGCTCAGCTTTATAAATCCATTTTCATGTACATAGGACAAAAAACCGTTTGTGTGGCAGACTGATGATTTTGGTAAAGCCATCATCCCTTGGCTTGGATGATTATCTTTGCAGTTATGATGTATATTTGATGTCTTTGTTTTATTGAATATATCGAGGCCAAACGGATGAAACTAGATCTAGGGTCTTAAAACTCATTCAATATTTGCCCAGAGTACAAGTCGATCCATGTGAGAAGATGTTCTGGTGTCGAACATGGAAAGACATTGCCTAATTACCAACTAATTATGTAAGCTATTAACAAGTGCAAGAGGAATCATCAATAATGATAATGACCCTCAAGGTACTACAGTACAATTCATGTGGTGTGAATACATGAGTCAATGTCGAACACCACGAAAAATATTTTGGTCGAAGGCCATTGATGTAAACCAATCACCAAAAGTGAGAGACTTGCCATTGAGGCATGCAATCTTCAAAGTACTCAAAGGGTTGTTCCTAACTTGACTTCTTGGATAATGAGCTGATGTCAACAAGAAGTGACCCGTCGTAGGAGGGCCTTAATGAATCCCAAATCTATGACATGGAATAGAACAAATGATTTTTTTGATGTGAAAATGATCTAATGATATAGGGTTCATGGTGGAAGTCATGAAAAATGGAGAGTGAAGGTATTGCAACGGATGAGGCGTAAGCTGGGTTGGTGAATTCTCCGAGCAAATTCTCTTGAACATATCGGCGACACTGAAAATGGATCGGTAGTGTTAACCCCAAAAATGGATGGTACGGAGGACCAATGGTGATATGATCGGTGAACCAAATAAATCAACCCGACTCAATCATGGTGATGGAGTGAGAGTGTCATGTTCAAGAGCTACCTACTATTAATGAAATTCTTCAATTTTTTTCCCAATTTTTCCCTAGTCATTGTTGACCAGTACCTGTTTATTTTTGTTAAGCATGAGGAGCATAACATATTCTTGTTCTATAATTTTCTCTTCGGGCAAACCTGTCGCTATGCTTTAGTGAGCCTAGTGATTGTGAAACTCGCTCTTGTCTGTAATGGACAAGTTTGTCACTATTGTTTTAACAAGTTTAATGACAAAGATAACTCAGACCTTTTCAGTTTTAGAGAGTCTAAAAAGAGATGGAAAGGAAACTCCAGTAATCCTTTTTCGTAGTATAATCCCTTAAGTTCAAAAAAGTTTAAAATAATACGAAAGGGATGACTTTTCCAATCACTTTAACGAGCTGAAAAAGAAAAGTGCTCGATCTTTTTATGCAATGATCCCTCAGGTCCAAAAAATTAAAATATAAAGGATGGATGGAAATTTCAATCACTTTAACGAGCTAGAAAGACCAATTGTTTGGAAATCCTTTTATACTTTACAAGTCTAAAAAGAGTTTAAAAGAGGCTCATCTTTGAGGAACGAGTGATATTTTCAAGTAGCATCTAGTTCCAGGTAAGGTTCAGAACTTTTCAATCACGAAAGTGTAAAGAAGGTGGCTAATAGAATCACTCATCGCAACTGTTCCTCAAAAGGGTAAATAATTAAGTGGAGGCGTATGATTGGCTAAAAAGTGGAGGTGATGGAAAGAACATGACCAAGGCTCAAAATTTTATAGTAATGTGATCACAGAGGTTATTTACCGAAAGTCGGTTCATTTTTTAATGAGCTTGAACTCTGGGGGAACATATGCTCATAGCTAGGTTTATTTTTTAATGAGCTTGAACTTTGCGGAAACATTGCTCGTGCCAATCGTATAATAAGGATGTCTCTCATTAGTAGGTTCATCTTTTAGGGAGCTTGCCCCATGCGTAACTTTACTTTGGAGCCTTTTGTATGCAAGCTAGGAATGACCAACTACTGTCCTAGGAGTTAGAGAACTACTGAGGTTAGGTAGGATAGCTTCTCAAAAGGAAATCTTTCCTTTACTTTGTTGGTGCCATTTGACCCTTGCAAAGGCGAATGGTTGATCAGACCAATCACTAACTTAAGCAGTTGAGGTTAGTAAAAAACTACGGGGTTAGAGTTACGCTAGTCACTTTTCACTTGCATACAAATGGTTTGCATGCCCCCAAGTATAAATAGGAGTAGAGTTTCCAGGTTACTATATGGAAGTTCATGCATTAAAACAAGGTTTTTTCATCTGCATTTGCAGACAAAACACTTCTTTCACTCTGTCCATTGAAATAGACAAAGGTGAATGGTGGGAGCTTCCACTCACATAACCTTTGATGAGGGAATCCTTTTCCAGTCTAATCCAATTTTCCTAAAAGGATGGGTGTGTCAAACTAGTCATATATCCTACGCGAAAACCTACCTTATAACTGGGGTTTTCCTACTGAAGAAAACCACGGCACATGCCCCATGGGTTTAGCCACATTCATCAAATCACTCGCGCTCATCAGGTGGATAGACTGGAGGTTGATGAGACATTCCTTGTGCAAAAAGACTAGCTAGGGATGGCATTTGACTAGTAGCCATGTTTGAACCAGGGAATGAAAGCTGGTCAATGAGCTAGACCATTCTGCCCTCATACGGGAAACACATCACTCAAAAGAGTGAGGAAACAATAGCTCCCATGCTATAAATGTAGTCATGTCCAAGGAGTAGATTGTAATCTAAAGGCCCTCAGACTACCATTACGTTTAGATGAATTGTTTTCCTTCTCAAAGTTATAGGAAAATTTGGAAGGATCCTTAAAGGTCAACTGGTTCCTTTGTTGAAGCCTGACAGATTTTGAATCTCAGACATAAGCAATGGTGAACCAAGCACTTTCCAAGTAGTTGAGGAAAGGATACTCACGAAAGTGCCTTCATCTATGATAGTACCAGCCATGATCATTCTATAAGCTTGCACTATGATTCAGAATGGTACATTAGATGGTAGCCAGGGTCTCCCTAGTAGATTCCAATCAAAGGAAACAATTAGAATGCTTGGAGGAGGGACTAAATAAATGACCAAATGAATCTCTAATGAAATTCCTTCCACCAATAAAGGAATGGGTAGATTTCCCCCCATGTTCATTAGATTCTATGTTAACAAAAAGAATTTGAACAGTGTCGTTCTCATTCTCTTTGATGACTGTATCATCTGAAGGTGGACCTTCTGAAGACAAGATTGGGTCGACTGTCATCTCGAACTATTGACTTTGGTCCAGTGTGGACTCAACGGGTTTATCTTCAATGATAGGTGCTTCGACTGACAAAAAAGGTGTGTCGATCGAATTTTCAACTAGCGATGGGCTCAGTAAGAGTTTCTTGTATCTAGGAGGGCGTTGTTGTGGTGAAGTAGGATAGTTATCCAAGGCTCTTTTAGCTTCATCAAGGAAAGGACAATGATGGAGGGCATGATCACATTCACATAGTCTACAAGGAAATTTAGATCTTCCTTTCTATCCATTGACTTCATTTTCACTAGTTGATTGTGTGATCTCAACATGATCGTTAGAGGTCGAAGACACCGGATTGTGCAAGCAGGGAGAGTACTACCTTAAGATCTATGGGATGCAAGGACAACCTCGATGATAGTGGTCTGCTTTGCAAATGACACAATGAGATTTAGGATTGTATGGTGCAGTGTGTGGGCTTTCGCTAGATGATGCATGGTTGTCCCCTTTCTCCATTCACTTCTTCTTCTTCTTCTCCATCCCTTTCTTCATCTTCTTAGTTACTTGGCTTTTAGTGTTACTAGATTCACCAAGCAAAGAGGAAGAAGGAGAGGGAGAAACAAATGAAGTAGAAGGTGGGGGAGCGACTTCAGTATCATTTGTTTGATGATTTGATTACTGAGGAATTACAGTGTTTTGAATGACAGAGGTCAAGAAAAGACATACTGGTATGCCAATTGTGAGTCCTGGAAAGGACAATGCAGCCATGTGTGGAGCACCAACATCTCCCCAAGAAGAGAAAGGAGTAGGATTCCCCCCAAGGGGAAATCCTTGATTGGTGGAATCCATTTTCTCAACGTAAGACCAATGAGGGAACAATGATGTTATTCCAACTAAAATAAATTTGATGATGCTTTGACACAACTTGCTTTTTCAATTTTTAAGAGTCAAGAAAAGCTAAAGATTACTCTAGTCACCTTCCATTTTTAATGAGCCTGAAGTGACAAGTGCTTAGATGGACCTTTTCTTTTAAGGATTCTAAAAAGGAATGAAAGTAACTACCCTAGAAATTTAGGAAAATGGATTACCAAACCAATTTCAAAACTACAGAATAATTTTTACATACGGCAATCAATCTTCTTGAATGCTATGTTCAGTGCATTGCAATCAATAGGGCAGCAAACACGGCTTCCAAAGGATAAAGGATATAGCCTATTGTGGTCTCCCAATATATACTCGACAGTACGTGGGAGCACAATTCTATACTAGCACTTGTCGTATCAAAGAGGAGGAATCACCCAACCTACGATGAAAATGATATCTACCAGGCTTTACGACGCTGGAATACATCTCTAGCCTAGACTTCTAGATGTTGTGCATTAGGTTCCAAAGCGTTTTTATGTTCATTGAGGTTTATTTTACACTTGATCTTTATTAAGAAGTTTACCTTTAAGGTTCACGACGTGATGTAGATATACAACTCCTAAATATGCAATCTAAGATGATAAATAGTCGTTTACTTTCTTTTAGCAATTAAAATCCTAGCTACTAAGGAAAGAGAAGTAAAATTCTTTCAACATAGAGCAGAGAGCACACACTAGATGCATTGTCCTAAATCAATTTCTGCATGCAGTTTAAATGCAAATGCACATGCATGTACTTTTTTTCAATTTCCTTAATGTGTGAATGACAAAAAAAAAACGAAGTACAGATTTTAACTATCTTTCCTCAAAGCGACACTTTAGCAGTTTCTTTTCAAAAACGAAAGGAAGATTTAGACAACACTTTCAATTTCGACTTGAAAACTGCTTTCAACACTTCAAAGAATTGATGATTCAAATCAAATACAATGGCAAAAGTGTAATCAACTATCTAAAAGAGGAAGACATTACGACACTCTTTTCTTTGACTGAAAATGACACTTGCGACACTTTCAAATCAAAAGACGACAGTTCGATTAAGCTATTGTTTGCAAAGGAGAACTATAAATGATGAAAAATACATTAAACGTTTTCACAATTATTTATCAATGGAGGCTGAATAATGCAAAAGAAGAGAGTTTCAGCAGTGACATACTGATCATGGATAGAAAAACTACTGAACAGAGCTGAGAACAATGAAGGAAAAACCAAAATCTAGGTGTAGAAACAGTCTCATTCAATCATCGCACCTGTAACACAGGGAAACAGGGATGCATCTCACTTGCAACATATGGAAGGTGCGATGCACCCAGGTTACCAATAAGAGACAATGCGATGGTCCAGGGATGAGACTGAGCTTGGTTTTCACTCATAATTTGTAGCTAAGTTCAGGGTTCTAGGTTGAGCTAATGATAGACAGTAAACACAAAGTATAGAGGATGATCTAATGAAGTTATTTGAGCTACCACTAGGGCACTTAGGATGTTTTCAAGTCAAATGTTTAGTTCATAAACTAACTTGGAGATTAACTGAAGCATCATTGATCTACTTTGCAGTTTCATAGCAAAAGCAGTTCGAAAGCTAGTTGGTTTAACTTCAGGCTCCGTCTATAGTTTATAAAGAAAACAACACTGACTAACAATCAAACTATTCACTCCCCAGTGGAGTCACCATTTTGTTATCAAGAAAACTTGTGTCCATTCAGAGCTAATGATAGACAGTAAACACAAAGTATAGAGGATGATCTAATGAAGTTATTTGAGCTACCACTAGGGCACTTAGGATGTTTTCAAGTCAAATGTTTAGTTCATAAACTAACTTGGAGATTAACTGAAGCATCATTGATCTACTTTGCAGTTTCATAGCAAAAGCAGTTCGAAAGCTAGTTGGTTTAACTTCAGGCTCCGTCTATAGTTTATAAAGAAAACAAAACTGACTAACAATCAAACTATTCACTCCCCAGTGGAGTCACCATTTTGTTATCAAGAAAACTTGTGTACACATTCCTATGTTAAGTGACCAAGGGCCTTCGAGATAATTTCAATGAAAAAGTGCCATAGAATGAGGGTTGTATGCAAGGCACTAAGGATTTAATCACCATGAGAATATGTTTTAAAAGAGCCTTTTAGCCGACCATAAAACTATTTTGTGCTTATTAAAAAGCGCTATGGAGTTTAAATGATGTATGGGTTGACAACTATTTGTGCCATATTCAGCATATGCCAAAACTGTATATTATTCTTAATTGGGTCAACTAGACATTTGGATGATTAACAAGTCTATTGTTTTTTTGCATACATGGCTTGAATGCATAAGGTGGTGGTCATTGAGTCAACGGTAATGGCATAAAAATCTAGTTGAACTTAGTTAGGATGATGACGTGAAAAAGTAAATTAACAGATCCTATGTTGAACAAAAACAATCCTCTCCTGATATTCCTTACATGCTATGAATAATTAAATTGAAAATATTATTGGCTACGACAGATTTGACCATAGAGAAAAAAGAGCCATGCCTGAAATAAAATTTGAGCTCTGTAAGAAATTAATAAGCATGAAGTGTCCTTTTGAGGTACATAGTTTTATTAGAATTTAATTCTTACCATGGAAACACTCATGCTCACATTATCAAAGTTGGTGATGCTACACTAGCTAAGTAATTTGAGGCAATAAAAGAATGGAGAGCCATGCTAAGAGTAGACTTAGGTAGTGTGACTAACAGAACAATCAAGCATCATTCCTTATGTCGAAAAACAATAAAACTAATGATTACAATTATGCAATTGGGGGAAAACACATAATTATTGAGTGAGTTGTGTAGAGAGATTTGTGCATGCGTGCGCTGATGTGAAAGGCCAAGAGTGCCTAAGAAGGAAAATGTTTCAGAGTTATTGAGTAGAGAAAAATGAGTTATTACAGATTGCAAAAAGAGTACAAAGAAGGTTGAGTGTTTGCTTTTGAGAACAAATGTCTAGGAGTTGATGAACATAAAGATGAAACATGGGAGAGTGGCTTCCAATTAAAAAATTTAGTGAGTTTCCTATTGAGTGTGGGTTGGAACCTACAAAAAAGGGAATTGGAGCTTCGATCTGAGTGGACGTATGAAGAGAGCTTGGGGGTTGGTGCCTCCTAGAAGTTAGTGCTTGCATAAATCCAATAAGTTGCAAGTTTGTACTTGAAACGAATCCAAGAAGTTAGTGCTTCTTGTAAGCTAATCAGGTGTACATAAAAGAAGGGTAGTTGGTGCTTCCTACTAGTGGTTTCTGGCAGAAAATCAAAGGGAGTTGGTGCTTCCTGTGGGTGGTGGCTCCCAAGTAATGATGTAAATAGAGTAGGATCTCATATTTTACATCATAATACAAATAATGTCTAGCTGTTTTTATCCTAGAAGGGTTTCCACATTAAACCTTTATGTCTTGTGTATGTTGCTCATGATGAGTGTGTTCATGTGTTGATTTATATGGTTGTTATATGATTTTATGTGAATGGCTCACATGAATGATTTCCACCCTTGAAATGAGAATATAAATGGAATATAAGTTAGAATTATCCTTAATACTACATCACCCCCCTCCCAGTATTAAACATTTTTTCCAACAATTGGTATCAGATCCTGGTTCCTTTCGACACTCCTTAACTTATCAAAGGTAGATCAAGAGGAAACATGGCTAATCATGTTTGGTTAATACTAGAGCGCGTTCCATGTTTGAATGGATTAGACTATGATATTTGGAAGATTAGAATGGTAGCCTATTTTATGGGCTCAAAGAAGATATTCGGTTGTCTATAGAATATGGAGAAAGGAACGAGTTGAATATAAGGGCCAAGAGGATTATAATGAAAGCGCTATCAAACTCGCATGCTAATAAAGTGAGACATTTTCAAATAACAAAGGGAATGTTGTATGGAGTGCAATTTTTATGTGGAGAGGAGAGATGTGAAGCACTAAACAAGGATGAGGAACTATACTACTCAAATAGTCAATTAGGCTTGGTAGAAGAGGAAGAACACATCCCTGAGGTAATATGCTCATAATATTGAATATCTTCCTCCCAATGCATAAGCTACCGATCGTCACTCCAAACACGATGAAAAATAAAAATCTAAAGAACGGATAGAATACTTAGAAGGCATGCTATTGATGTGTGATGAATATAAAGAAATATGTCATTTATCATTTAAATGTTTGCATGCGTCCTCTTAATATAAAAATGGCCATACATCTAGCATTTGTGAATATATACCTACTTTCTTTTTTATAGCTAATAAAGGTAACTTTGATGAAGAGGAACAAACACTATATGAAGAAAAAGGAGAGAAATCCTATGAGTGTTTTCATGTAGAATATAATAAGAGCATATTTAGGAGTGATGAAGAAGGGATACCTACCAAAACCATCGAAGATTTCATAGATATTAAGAGGAATATATATCTTGGTGAGGGTCCTACTAGAACCTATAATAGTGAAGAAAATGATGTAAATTGGATGGTCTATTTTAGGAAGAATTTTATATATACTCTATAACGGATTAGGGAGTTACCAAAATCAAACCTTAACCAAAAGGAGTAGTTGCATGAATATGAGCTTGAGAAAGAGAAGTTGAGAAAACAAAATTATATATCTAAATCTAAACAAGGAGGAGATAGTATATTGAATGGGATGTTGACCAATCAACTTCATGAGAGAGTTTTATTGTAAGAAACTACAAGTCAACTTAGTTTCATTGAGGCATGAGCTTGAAAGGAAAAATAAATATTTGTCTCAAAAGAAGAAGCTTGAGGAGAGAAAAAAGGCTTTGGATGATTAATAAGCAGATACCCCATCTCATCAGGGTCGTTTTGGGTTTCAAATAAGATTCAAGCTCCAAGGAGGAAAAAAGTGAAGGGTCAACTACCCATGTAAAGAGAATTGAAGGTGCCAACTAGAATAATTGAAAAAAGAGTAGTTGTACTGTAGCAAAAAAAAGGAAAGAAGTTGAAACAAGAGAAGAAAGAGGAACAATAGAATGTTAAACAACAAAAAAGAGGATCTCAAGGAAACAATTAAAATGGCCATAGAGAGCGAATGAGGAACTGAGAAAGGTCTTATCTAGCTCACGGAAAAAAGTATTAAGGAAAAGGTATCTTCATTTCTTAAAATAATTTTTATGGTTATTGTTTTTCTTACAATAATTATGGTCACAAATCCATAGAGTATAGATGGAATGCAAGAAAGAAAAGTGTGATGGATGGTGTTAGTGTCAGTCTTTCCAGCCTTCCTCCAGTGATCAAACATGCTCTTACAAAGTGATTTTAAGGTGTCAAGGTCAAATTTTATCATTTCAGTGAGTCTTCAAGTAAAATTTGGTCACTAGGCATTAGGTCTAGGGTTTGCTTTCACTCCTTTCAAAGTTGTCCAAATTTTGGTCTATGTCACTATTCAGCTGAGTGTACCATCATTCAAGGGGTTTTCATCATCATGTCAGGTTACAATGGGTCATTTTACACCTTGTTCATGCTTCAGTTGCGCTTAGGGAAGGTTCATTTCCCTCTCCTAGGGTTTTGAAGGAAATTTCTCTTGGACGGTCAAATCATCAGAAAAAATTGTATCCTGATGTTCATCCACCTTCCCCTATCTTTAATGTACCTTATTAAATATTTCCCATCACTGAGATCCCCCAAATTCCTCATTTTCACACAAACCCTAGCTCCTTGCTACAAACCCTATTTTCTAGGCTAGGTCTGCATTTTGCCCTTTTGGACCCCTTCCCCTCACTCAATTTCAGAGATTACGCTTTCCCCTACTTCCGAACATCCCTCCCTACTTCCCTAAATTTCCTGAAGAATTTAGAAACTCCCTATCCCCTTCATTTCGCTTCATTTCGACAAATCTCTTGTTCCACACGTCAGGGTAGGTTTCACTCAAATGATGTTTCTGAGCAAGGAAAGATGAACTTGGAAAATTTGAGAGAGGTTTTTTTCCAAAACAGGCCAAGGAAGAAAAAATTCCTTCACCTTTTACACAGGTGTCATGGTTTTAGAGAAAGGTCGAAAATACAATTGTCTCGAGAGAATTGATGCACCTCTAAAGTGAGCTTGGGAAAATCAATTTTTTGCCTAGCTTGGTTGGCCAAATGACTTTCTTGATGAGTCAAATGATAACTAGACACAAATATCTTTCCAATGAGGTATCATGAGCTCAATTTAGAGTTGAGGAAGGCATTCAAAAGTTGACTGCAATAGCACTCTGCCTTGAGGCAGCCTCATTTGGCACATTTTGACCAGTCTTGGGAGATTTGATTTTTGACATGGAAAATTAACTCCAAATTAAACAATTCTAGTTTTGTTGGAAGGTAGACTCAAGTACCTTTCGAACGAGCTATCCTACGCCAAATTTGGACACCGGGAAGTCCTCCAAAAGTCTCCTTCAAAAAGTGTTATGCACAGGCTCTATGCGTTGCGCCTCAAGCCCAATGCGTCGCGCCTTCCCTGTGCGCCGCGCCGCCTGTCACACGCTTTTGCTAGGGAGCTAAAAACTGCAAAAAGTTTATATTTTTGGATTTTTCATGAAAAATCATGACTGCTGGTGCATGGCTAATAAGTTTGGGCAAGTTTTGAGTCCTCAGGAGGTCAAAAACACTCAAACAATGACCTCACTGCCCCTATTTTGACAAATAGGAAAAAGTCTTGGGAAATTGAAGTTTTGGAGGGGAAAATGGGCAGAAAATTCAGAAATTCCTCTTAGGTTGGAAAGTAGATAGGCAGGGTTTTCCAACAAGCACACATGGCGCATAGAGGATTTTTGCTCAATTTTTCACCTTCCAGCTCAGAAATTCAGCCAGTTTGAATAGTTTTTCTTTGTGATGTAATTTTTGATCTATCTTGATGTAATTCGGTAAACACGATGTAATTTTGGCACTTATTTTCTTGTTCTAGAGGATTCATTCACTAAAAAGGGAAAATTTAATGAATGAATCAATTTCCTAGCATATAGGGGTAAGTTGTTTGACTACCTAGATTTCAGTTCCTTGTTTAGAATTAGTTCAAACAGCTCCTAAAATGATGAGATCGACCCCTAGAGGGAAGGAAATGGGTTGGGCTAGTCTATATCATGTAATTCCTAAGTCATTTTCAGGGTTGGACACTTGGGATTGCTTTGTCATATCATTGTACATTCTATCTCTCAATTTTTGGCTAAGGAAAGACCAAGGTTTTGTAGCACTGTTTGGGATCCATGTGGCTTTATGTTTTTGATGGTGTGCTTCTCTAAGTAATTGTGAGTTCATTAGTGTTATGTGTATCATTTTCCTGTCTTTTCTTCTAAATTTGAACAAATGAGTGATCAAGGTGGAATCCATTAACTGTTATGCTCTGCCTTTGAATTTGTTTAAATTTCCATGTTTTCATCTGTTTAAGGAGAATTATTGAGAGTCTCCTGCTCTCCTTACCTCCTCACCAGTCTGATCTATCCATTTCACTCAATTTAAAGCATCAAAATGATTTCCTTCCTTGCCCCAATCAGAACTCTGCAGAAACTATGCCTCATCCCTGAGCCCAATTTGCCTTTCCTTGTTTCCAACACAAAACCCTCAAAAACTCAAACCAAATCCTTTGCAGTTAATACCTAGCCTAAAATTAGTTGCTAAATCAGTCATCTCTAGCCCCATTGATTATCTTTCATTGAGATTGACCCGGAGAGAGCCCTCTCCTATCCTTGTAGGGCTAGCTACGAGGTTGAGCATGGTTTGATGTGGACCTAGAACCTTGTCTTTTCAGCCTGAGGCAAATCTAGGCTCTAACAGATGGCAATGATTCAAGCAAGCATAAGATGCATAGGAATAAGCATGCTAGTAGTAGTAATGGGTTTGAAAATAGTAATATCAGATATAACAATCCTTTTGTCCCATTCCTATACCATTTCAAATGCTACAATTGTGGAATTTTTTGGCATGTGTTTTAGAATATTCATTCAAATTTAGAAGCTCATAATTTAGAGAAATAGAATAAGAGACCAGGGATATACAAGTTTGTATTTAGTGCTCCATTTAAAGACAAAACATTGAAAAAGAATCATAAAATCAAAGGACGTAACAACCCTATTATTTATCTATGGAAGGTAAAGAAAAATGGTAGAATGATGGTATGGAGAAAGAAGGAGGAAAAGATGGAGGAGTACCCTTTAGCCCTGTATATCCAAGAGAAAGCTCAACCAAGGGAAAGGGAGAAGTTGGAAAGCAATGCTCCTACTGGGACTTAGAAAACGAGAGTTTGGAAGAAGAACGAAGACAATCTACTTGGTGAGAATATATCCTAAGTTTCTCTCCATTGAAAGAAGATAATGGCCTCAAGTGAGGAAAGGTAAATCAGATGGAGGGGTCAAAAATAATTATATAGAGAGATTCATCTAAACGTTCGAGGTATGATAGAGTCCCTTCGCTGATTATAGGAATATTTTTTTTATTTTTCCAAATCAACACTGTACGAGTAGAAAGTGCAACCAGTGTGATTTTGGGGGGTGTTCATTATATTTTTTTTGTGAAAAGAAGAGGAGTTGTAAGAGAATTGTGGAATGAAAAGAGGCTCAGGGTTGAGTCAAGTCAATAGGATCAGTCCCCATGCAGAAGCAAGAATGGATATGCAATGAGATCAGGTAAAGGAGATCAGAGAGAATTGGCCAAGGAGGAGCTGATTTAGTAGCAATAGTAGATAGTAATCTTTAGCCTCAGGAAGAATGATTTTATAGGAAATGAAAGGTTTGTATCCTAGGTGAAATACCCTTACTTCATTTAATATTTTGAATTTGGTTATGTTGATTAATCATGTGTTCATGAACATAATTGGTGCAAGATTTTCATGTCCCTTTGTTGTCAACTGATATCATTATTTCAATTTGTAGACTTTGGTTCATGTGGAGTAACCTTTTATGTAAATGGACATTTATTTTGAAGATTTTTCAAAATTTTCCTGGTGCAATATCCAATGTGTATCAATTTATTGGTAGAATTGGTGTTGTTATTAGCAGTAGTCACTAGTTGCAGATGTATAATCATAGGGGCAGAAGAGGTGGTTGATTAGAATTCTCAAGGGAGGTGACCATAGTCTTTGAATAAGAATCAATATTGAAGAGGAGCCTAAATGCACAATTAACTATGGTATATGTACTTACAGTAATACCATTTATAGTTTTGATTGGTATCATTTTCTTTATTATTGATACAAAATATGCATTAGCAAAGAAAGTATTCATCTAGTAATGATAAGGTGTCCAAAACTAGATGATCATTTAAAGAATAGGAAATATATGTTCAGGGGGAGCATATCATAGATGTTTAGTTCCTAAAGCAGTAATAAGTACAAGAAGACACAAAGACATGTTTTACTAATGCTTGATTCTTGCAGGGGTATTTGGTTATTATTTTTGTATCTAATTGTGGATGGGAGACTTCATGTGCCTCATCAAGGATATCAATCCTTGAGAAGAGAAGTTTGTAAAGAATAATACACATGAGCCACCATAACATCATAAAGTATTTGAAAGGGGAAGAGAAAGTAGTCTACAACCCTTCCCCATTGATGTCAAAGGGGGAGATTAAGTTGTTGATGCCTAAGTGGGGGAAAGTAAGTTGTTAACGGCCCAAGTGGGGGAGAGAATGTTATTGGTGTCTCTTGTTGTGAGAGAAAGCTCAATGACCTTGTGTTATGTTAGATGTTGCATGAGAAGTGGTGATCAATGATAAGGAGTTGCCATCAATGACAAAGGGGGATATTGTTCGATATTATGCATTGCTGGGTTGTCTAGTGGAATCAAGTGCATTAGAATTGACGTCCACAAAGGTATGATTGATGGAAAAAAGGATATAATTGATGTGAAACTAGGCTAGAATTAATGTGGATGGTGTGTCAAGCTTAGGGGGAGTCCCAAGTTTTAAAAGAGTTTTTATTTAAGAGATGAAATCATATACTCCTGGAAATGTCATAGTTAGATGATGCTAAGAAAGAGCTCTTGAATGATGTGGTAAAGTCCACAAATGGCCTCATCAATCAGCAATTTTTTCAAGTAAAATTTAGGTGCTCCAAAGTCAAAGCTATAGATCTAATGCTGGTGGAAGATCAACTTAGAGTAGGTTTCATAGTGAGGTAGAGTTGGTAGATATTTTTAGAAGAGCCACCAATAAAAAGTCCTGAGAAGATATGGCATTGAATCATAGTGGAATAGTGTGTTTCTATTTGCATGTAGTGGATCCCATATGCTAGCTCATCATAGTAAAATTTTCCCTAGAAAGAACAAAGAGTGTGAAATTGTTGAGGCCTATGATGATGTCAACCTAGGTGAAGGTGGATAGTCTACTCAGCAATGGATTAGGTGGAAACAACATTTACTTGTAGAGTAGTATAGCCAAGGTCCCACCTAGGACACCTATCCATAGTATTTCTTCTAAAGATCATTCAGAAGTGGTTGAAAGTGTTGCGTCTGACATGAAGCAAGTCTAGGAGGATGACATCAGTGACAAAGCAATTTATGTTGGGCATGGAGCTTTATTATTTTCTTTATTCAGAGGTATCATTGAGTTAGACCCCAATTTATAACAATGCAACAATGCCACCTATTTAATTACCATAAGGTGGGTACTAGGGGGAGTGACGTCAATTTTACGCACCCCCCATATCAAGGATTTGGGGGCAGTGCCCCCAAAGCTAAAAATATATTTAAAATTGCCTTGTAAAATATTGTAATTATGTATTAAATCTAAGCCATTTATTAGGTAGATGATCTGAAGATAGAACTCATTTTTAATTTAGGGTTTCTTCCCTAGAAGGAACCCCCTTGCTATACAGTTGTGTATATCTATTTATTCTGAGCAAGAAAGAGAGAGGAGACTGTGTGAGAGTTAAGGGGAAATTACAACGGATCTATTTTGGGTTTATCTCTTCATTTTGCTAGATATTATAAAAGGATGGACTGGCTATTTCTCTCTGGATGTAGCCCAAAATGGGTGAACCACATATATCTGTGTCTCTCTTGTTTTATGAATTTTCTTTGATTGGGTTTTTATAATATTTTATGTGTTCCGTTGCTTTGTAATATATAATTTTCTAACATTTTCATTGGCACAATTTTGCAAACAAGAAGTCCCACAACCACATCATCCTAGAGGTCCCTCCCTGAAATAAAAAGGCATAATGCAATGAGAAGTCAAGATGAAAAGGAGTTGGCATAACAATGTAGTTGATGCAACAGTAAAAATGGATTGGGGCCCTTTAAATTTAACAAAGGAAATAAATGCAAAATGAATTCCTAGGAACATGTTTCTCTCTCCACACTATTATGTGTGACAACATTCTATTGGCACACAATTTTGTTAGAATGAATTTGGTATAGGGGACATGTGGCATGCATGTTTGAAATTTTTAGGTGGTCGAAGGGGCTAAATATAGGTGATACTTATCACCACTCTAGGGGAACCATGTGGCAATGGTGATGTGAGAATGACATTATCCTAAAGGGGTACCTTGGAAGGTTTAGAAAGGGATCCGACATAGGCATCTTGGATGAGGAAATATTAGGACACAATGGCAGAAGTTGTGGTGTAAAATATCACCCTGGCTCGTATTTGATTGGCTCATGAGAGAAATGGTTGTTCCCACCAGGAGACATCATCCTAGAACTCTGACCCCAGAACATTTCAAAAAAATGCAAGAAAGGAAACCTATGGGCTAGTGAGGCTCCAAGACACGAAGGCATTGCAATGGTTGTAAAATCTCATCGAACAATTCTTTTATTGGGTAATGGTCGAATCTTGTTGCCCCACAATACATGTCATCCCAGAGGGAAGGACAAAAGCTAAAGTTAAGCACAATACTTGGTTTTTTGCATGTTTTGTGACCATGGACATGAAAGATTTAATGCATTATTTATGTCCTCAGGGCTATAGTTTGGAAGGGCAGCCATGAGCCATTTTGTGATGGCTTTTAGGCATGTTCATATTAAAAGTCACCATTGGCCTTTATGCTCATTTCAATGAAAAAGAACTATAGCCTGAGGGTTGTATACAAAGTGCTAAGGATTTGAGCACTATGTGCATCTGCTTTAGAAGATAATTTGGGTTAACCATAAAAATTTTGTCGGATTATTACAAAAGTCTATGGAGTTTAAATGATGTATGGGATGATAATTGCTTGTGCCCTATTTGGTAGATACACGAAAATTTTCTATTAGAATTAATTGGGTTGGTAAAACATTTGAGCAATGTACAGTTCAATAGTTGTTTTTTGTACAAGCTTGGAATACACATGGTTGTGCTAATGGTGTCAATAGTAATGATAGGGAACTTTGGTTCAACAGAGCTAGGATGACGATGCACAAAAGTAAATTAATGGAGCCTATATTTAATAAAAGCAAGCCACCCATGATATTCCTTGCACACTATGAATAATGAAATGGAAAATATGGGTGCGTACAAAATATCCGATCATAAACTAGAAGAGTCATTCCTAATGTACAATATGATCTCTACGAGTAATTAATAAGCACACAATGCCTTGCTGAAGTGTATAGTTTTACTAAGATTTAATTATTAGCATGTGGAACACTAAGGTGCCCATTCTATAAGTTAATGATGCTGCAGTGGCCAAGTAATTTGATGCAACAACAAGATGGAGAGCCATGCTGAGAGTACACTTCATCAGTGTGACTGATAGAATAGTCCACCATCATTCTCAATGTTGCAAAGGAACAAAAACAAGGATTAAAAATTTGTAATTGTGGAAAAATGTAGAATGGTTGGGTGATTTGTGTAAATAGATATGGGTGTGTGTGTGTGTGCTTCTGTGAAAGGAAAAGAGTGCCTAAGCAGGAAAATTTTCAAGAGTTGTTAATACTTGATTGTATGAGGGATAAGAGAAGAGAATAGTGAGCCACTACAGAGTGGGAAAAGAGTGCAAAAGAAGGATGAGTGTATGCTGCTGTGAATATAGGCATGGGAGTTGATGAACACAAAGTTGAAGTGAGGAAGAGTGGTTGCCAATTATAGATAGTAGTGAATGACTTGTTGAGCATGAGTTGGAGCTTACAAATACGGAGATAGAGTTTCCATCTTAGTGGATATATAAAGGTAGCTTGGGGGTTTTACATCTTTCATGTTGGCACTTTCATAAATCTAAGAAGAGACAAGTTTGTTGTTGGAAAAAATCCAAGAAGTTGGTACTTCAGTTTGTGCTTTTGGTAAGTGATCAGGTGGCTACAAAACAAGGGGATTTCTTTCTTCCTTCTAGTGGGTTCTAGCAAACAATATAAGGGAGTTGGTGCTTGATGTGAGTTGTGATTTACAAATAATTAAGTAAATAGAGTAGAAGCTCATATTTTACATCATAATACAAATACGCTTTGGTGTTTTTACTCCTGGAAGGGTTTCTAGTGAAACTTTTGTGTCTTATGTGTATGTTTCTCATGGTGTGTGTGTGTGTTCATGTGTTGATTTTTAGTGTTTTTGCATGATATTATGATGATGGCTGACATTAATGATTGCCAAGCTTGAAATGAAGATATAAAATTGGGATAGAATTTAAAAGTAGTCGTAATATCGATTCAATACCCCCACCTTAGTATTAAGCATTGTTTCCAACATCTCTTGCATGTATTTGGGTAGTTTTTGGAAAATATAGCTATGACATAAAAATTATTTTTTATGATGTTAATTGCAATTCAATGTGAAATGATAGGCCAATACAATGCAGAGCTTATTAATGTGCCCAATTGTTGTTCTAAATCTATTAATGAAATAAAATAATATTGGGGACATGTGGCACATACTTAGAGGAGAATCATCCTGCATGAGGAAACTTTGGAAGTAAACCATGGAAGAGTAAGGTTTGGAATAACAACTTATTAGAGACACACCATCTTAGAGGAGGGGTGTTGGTCCCAAGGATGATCATGCCTAGAGGGTGTTTTACTTGTAAGGAATTATGTCCTTATTATTTTAGCCTTGCTCAACTTTATATATAAGGGAGAATAAAGTTATTGTATAATTCTCACCATTATACTCTATTCATTGTATTGTCTTAGAGCTTATATGGAGAAACAGGGTAGGTTCATGGGGAAACCCTAGTAGTATGAAATTAATGTGCATGACAAAACCTTGGAATAAGAAAATAGAAGAGAGATATGTATTCTATGTTTCATGGAGATATTTCCTTTGTGTGAATACTAGGTTTACTCATGTGATGTTGGGGTTCATGCTATGCATGTGGACGTTAGAGAATAACATGGAGTTGGTATGATCCATGATAATGGCTATGATAGATCTTGTTATACTACTAGAGTTTATAACTTAGTACAAGACATGGAAAATGGATTTAACACCTTAATTTAAAGTCTTGTTCTTATAAGATGTTAGGTTAGAAAATATCATCGTGAGATGAAATGGATGCATCTAGAGTATGTTGTGATGCATTTCTTGGAAGAGAAGTCGGTTATTATATCTTTCATGATGTTCCATGTAGGTGTTGTTGTTTATGTTGATGTAAGATCTGAAGGCTAAGGATTTGAGTACATAAACCCTAGGATAAACAATTATATGTAGAGACTAAGGCTATAATTATATTTCCATGTACTTTTATGGTGCAAGATGGCTAGGTTTTGTAAACCCTAAGGAAGAAAATAATGATAGTATGAAAAGCATATGTAATAAAAGCCTGTTGAAGCTAGGGGAGGACTTGTTGGTGATAATGCTATTTTTTTGTGGATATTTGATGGTGGATAGCGCTTTCTTCATTTTATCTTGCTATAGCTTGGAGAGATAGATATTGTACCAATTTGTCATACATTTGTTTTGTTTAGTTTATTCTATATATGTATAAAGTATCTTTCTATCCAAAATTGTGTGACTGCAAACTTGACTTTTCTTATTGCATTTTCTTCATGATTAAGTAATTTCAAATAAAATCATTCATGTTCATTTTATATAACATTGGTTTGAAATCTTTAAGTGCTTTAATATAAAAAAATATTTATATTACATAAATTATTGTAATGAAGTAATTTTTAGATTTTCTATACACTTAGAGAAATGTGAAATAAGGGATAAAAGTTATTGCAATTTGTTTGAAATCATCATATACTTTATCACCATGAATATACCTAATTAACATGTCATCCAAAACACGATGCGAACATCTTCGACAATAAAACATGTTAGAGAGCACATTTCACTATAAGTGATATTGCATCATCACAACATAGATGCAAATTCAACCTAACAATATAACACTTCAACATCAAGCAAACAACACTTTAATTCATAGACGACATACATACATACTTACATACATATACATACAGATATATATATATATATATATATATATATATATATATATATATATATATATATATATAGATATATATATATATATATATATATATATATATATATATATATATATATATATATATGTGTGTGTGTGTGTGTGTGTGTGTGTGTGTGTCTATATATATATATATATATATATATATACACACACACACACACACACACACACAAAAACATACTCAAAAATGTCTCAAATGTGAAAATTTAACTAAATGGCACAACATGCTCAATATGCAAAATGACACCTCATGCTTAAACATAGAAGTATGGCATGTGGTGGCCTATATAGAAAATGATTATAATATACGAACAACATCTCATGCCCAAACATGGTTTTTTTCATATGAAGTCATATATACAAAAAGGGTCTCTTGGCCACTTCTACCCTCACCACTATCATTTGCATCTTGGAATTTGATATTTCATATTACTAGAAGGAGCAACTCAATTTTTATTTTTATTTTTGAGGAGCACTTATTCTCTCTAGGGGCTGCACATAGAAACAACATTCTCATTATATTTTTTCCACAATAAATTAAACACTTATAAACAAATACATCCTAATTCAATGCCTAGAAAACACACCAAAGACGATCTAATCAGTCAGTAGGGTGTTGCCCTTCTTCATGCCCCTAACCTCTCTACTATACCACCCAAAAACAATTACAAGAGTTTGAGAATATAATATAAGAAAAAATATCCTAGAATCAATTCAATTCATCATGAAGAAAAAGAATCATCAACGAATGATCACATCATGAATGTCTCAACCGATGATGGAGATTCACTAGCAAGTGGAGTAGACAGCTGCACAACTTGCTAAAAGGAAAAACCTACTATTGCATCCACTTAACTACCATCATGGGTTGATGGTCGAGGGACTACATGTGTTCTATCTAAAGAAACCATCCTGGATGGAAGAATGGTAGTCAAAATAGTTTTGGAGGGCGCGGGGGATTTTGAATCATCTATTGATGTCATCTTTATGGATGGACGATATGGTGAAGGCAGTGGACCCAGATGGAAATAGAATCCCATGGGATGTGTCAATGATGAAATCTCCACAACTGAGGTAATATAGATACGAAAATTAGAGAAATTTAATGATAATGATGGACAATTGATCAACGACCAATGAATGGTGATGCATGATATGAAGGGCTAAGAGTTGAAATTTGAGAAATTGAAGGAAATATCATACACGCTTATAATATTTTAATTAGTAAGAAAAAATAAGATAATTAAATAAACATTTAAGAAAAATATAATTTGGCACAAAATGTTTTGGAAGGCAAACATATGTTCAACTTATGTGGGCCTAGCTCCTTTCTTCATGTCAATGTAATATGTTAAGACATTAAACAAATACTACAATTATAAAAAACTAAAATAATTTATAATATGGAATAAAAGCATATAAAATTTTTTGTAGGGATGGATAGTTTTAATTCACCATATCTTATTATGTGGTACACCAAATGAGCAAGCAACATTGACTACAACATCAGTTGTTGAAATGGCACGGATACATATCTAGGGGTGGAGCAACTGGAATTAAAGTGTGGAAATAACATAGAGGATATGAATAAATATATAGAATAACACACACAATAAATAAAGAATGTAAAGTTGGCCAAGATAATAACCTCCTCCAAAAAATTATTCTTCATACTACCCTCCATTATCCCATTGTATGTATTTTTAAAGTTTGTACATGTATGCCACTCAAGTGAGCCTCCATGTGGCATTCACTACTTAAGTTGTGTTGCATCACCGTGTGGTCCAACCCCTCCTCGAAAATCAGTTGTCGTTGAATCTTGAAGTCATGATCCTACCAAGTTTCCATGTTGTGTGAGGGTGTCAGTTAATGTGTGTATTTCCATTTGGGTTTCCATAATCCTATTCATTAATGGACGATGTTGGCTAGGGGGGTTAGGCCTTTTTCTATGTGGACAAGGACCTAGTGTTAGATTGCACGTAGATAGTAACATTATAGGTTGATAATTGAAAAAGTTAATAAAACCAACCAATGAGTACAAATAGTGTATTTTACTCATTATGATCAAAGTCCATCTTTCAAAGATGGAGCAAAATGAGGCTAATACATTTGATAAAATGTTATACCTATAAAAATAGAAAACAATAAGAAATAATCAGAGATGAAGTTGTGGGTAGTATTGGAAAATTTTCCATTGTGATCATTTGAGAAATAAAGAGACTAAAAATGTATAGCTAGGGTAGGAAATGACCTTGTCCTGCAGAAACCTCTGCAAGTTACAATAATCTTTTTTTGGCTATATAATCTCCAATATGGGTGAAGGTATTATTATGTAAATGAAATTAAAATCCCCAAATAACAAAATCAGCAAAAATCCTCTTGATTCATAATAGGAAGCACAATGGAAAACCCATAGGTTAAATGTCATGAAAACCCATAAGTGAAAATGAAAAATTGATTGAAGAAATGTAGATGTGAATTACCTTAAAAATATGAATACCCTAGCTAAAGAGTGATGCTTTGAATCCATCTTTGCACCAATTATTCGTTCCATGAAAAGGAAAATGAGGATCAAGTGGTAAACCCGGAAATACTATAAAACTTGCAATGGAATTAGTTTAGTCTGAAGGGTCAAGAAATTTTACCTAGAAGGAGTCAAACAAATAGGAAAATAAGGTACAAGGGTACAGAAGATGTTTATTTTCATAACCATGATAATTTCTCTAAAAAAAATGTGCCATAGGAGAAAAAATAAAATAAAAAAATATATAAAAGGACCTCAGTAAACATAAGACCGGAAAATGAAAACAGAAAGAAGATAGACATAGAATGTATTCTTACCAAATTCAAACCAGGGGTTTAAATTCATGAGGATTCGATCTTCACATAGATTACCTGGAAAAAATGTGAGACATAACTGCAAAAATTGAAGCAAAGTGATGAGAGTAATGGTGGATGCAGAGAAAATCCTGGTACGCTCTGGCTACTAAAGACCAAGTGAAAAATTACCAAATGAGACTTAGAATAGGGTTTCTCTATCCTAATTCTAACCCTTAGAATTTTTCACCATTTGATCTTGAGATCCAATCCAAAGTATTGACTCATAAAGTGCACATTTTAGTTAGGACCTAAGTCTAACACTTCGAATTTTCCATGATTTGATCTCTACAACCAATCCAAACTGTTGATTCATCAAGTGTGCATGTTACGTATGTCGCCCCATCCTAGACCATCTGAAGGTAGGTGGGAATTGAGTATGTGGCTCCACGATGTGCAACTACATGTGCAGTTAAGGGTACCAACAATCCAAATCATGCCCAACATAAGGCATAGAATGAATCTGTAAACATGAACACCTTGGTATAGTGAAATGGTTCTCATGTTTATAACCAAATATGCAATGCTTTATGGTTGAATAGGACTAAAGGGGAAGAGAACCTAATTATATTACATATGTATGGCAATTATATATGGCCAATATTAATATTACATGCGTTGATTAATTCTCTTTTGAATGAGCAATGTTACAAGAAGTTAAAGGAATGAACATGATTATATATGTCTTGGATATAATTCATCTCCTAATGGGAATTGGGATTGTTACAAATTAGCTAAATCATAGTATTATATTATATGCGTGAGTTGGTAGTTTTACAAGAGATGAGTTGTAAATTATAAGTACAAATGTGGGTGAGAATTTAGACATCATTTATAGATCAATAACATCAATTATTAAAGTGGACAAGATAATAATATATATTATCTAACTATAGAGATGGAATTGTTGATTATATGAGCAAAACGAAAAAATTTCGAGTGTGTGAAAGAGGTATGATATAGTTCTAATAGATATAGGCTTTCCATATATCTTGGCTACAGCTACAATTAGTATGGAAACTACCCATTCTCTTCAATATGTTAGAAATTTATACTTTAGTGTCAGAAAGAAACTAACACTCGAGCTATTCCTTATTTCATTATGTCAATGTTATACTTGAATGGGAAGAAAATTGTGCCCTCAATATTCCTCGGTAGATCTAGAAAAATGAGACTAGGCCTACGTGATCTCCTCCACTAAATGAGTTCCCACTTATCTTCTAACCCAAGTCGAGGCATAATTATCAATAAAAAGGAGACAGGTATCAAGAGACTACAAGTATGTGGAACAAAGGGGTAAGGGAAACAAACTGGAGGGACAAGGTATGAAAATAAGAGGATGAAAGTGAGGAAATGAAGGGATAACATTCCCTGTGAGAACCCACTAATGGTGAGAAATAGTAGGGAATGGAAAACAAGAAAAGTAAAATACTATTGAGAGTTTACCAAAAGTAATTGGGGAAATAAGGAACATATGAATAAAAGACTAGGAGAGGAAAAAATTTTGAAGGAGGAGAAACAAAGAGAAATATAGTGAGATAGAGCCTCCATAATAAGCCAAACAACTTGTGAGAAAAATAAAAGCTTAAAAGAAAAACTAAATATTCCATGGGAGAAAATACCTGTTCAAAGTTATAATTCCTAAATAGCTTCTTGTTACAGAACTCTTGCACCATAAAGAATGATAATGTAGTGGAGCTAGCAATATTAGCTACTATGGTATCATCCCTCTCTTGTCATATGAAACCATAAAACCACATTTCTCCTATTCATCATTTCAGGTAACATTTCATCATTTCGTGTGCAACAAGGATAGGGGCACTCAATATCCATGAATCCTTAATAGTATAGGTCATCCATAAACCTCACCTCCACCTAAAACAATCATTTAACATGTGATAATAGATTAGGTTGGTCTATGAGAAATAATAATTTGGGCTTAATGCCATGTCTCATGTTGACGAATGTTGCGATTGTGGTAGAATTTTCCCCCAACATATCCTCTAAAAAACTTCAATGTCCACTTTAATTTTACATAATATTTATATAAAGATAATCTCTTGTATAATGGACCCTTTTTTTCAGTATGAGCGAGATGTGTAATCCCTCTACTAAATATGGAGTTGACATGTGCAATCTAAAATAATATAGATTTTATATCACAATATGAATGATAAGTGGAATTCATTCCATGCTAAACATAAGGTTGACATGCAATATTTCAAAAAGAATTATAACAAAAAAAAATATGATTCATGAATAAACTATTTCAATGCCATAATTTTATATCAACTTTATAAAGAGAGATAAAATAATTGAAAGTAAAAAAAATCTTATGTGTTCACCTTTCTTTATAATATAAATTTATAATTTATATATTATTTTAAAATATTTCAATAGCCATTTCAATATCTATGTCATTTAATATATTTCAATAAAATATATATATATATATAGTGCTATATATATATATATGAAGAGAAAAATATTTTATTATTATATATAGAGGGAGGACTTCCTAATTCTTAGTCCACTGCATATGCATAATTCTTTTAGTTGTTTATATATATATATATATATATATATATATATATATATATATATATATCTTGTATTTCCTAGAAGGAAGATGCATATTTAAAAATATATTAATAACCAAAAAAAACATTTTAATCTATACAATTGAGTATAAAATATTAATTACAAATAAAATAATTGAGTTACTATATGAAGCAAACTATTTAAATGCAAATATGTGTATAATATATTAAAAAAATGTATTTTATAGTTAAAATATTTTATTCTTTTGTTGCTTAGAAAACATTTTTAATGTAGATAATGTGGCTATAAATAACATAATCCAATAGTTATTTTGAATAAAATATTTCAATGTCAATATATGTAAAATAAATAAAACATATCAAAAATAAAAACATTTTATTTGTGTGTTGGTCGAAATGAAGAAGTTGTGTAATTATTTTTATAATCAACGTAGATTTGGCATTGGAGATATATATAAAGAACTAGTATATATCCATATTAACCATTGGTTTATCAAATATTGAAATAGATGAAATCTCTAAATAAGCATTATAAATCCATATTAAATGAGGATTTATCAAGTATCAAAATGAATCAAATATTCTTCAAATTTTGCATTCTAAAAGAAGTTTTCATATCATGAGATTTTCTCCCTCCTAGGCTTGATAATCAAAGGTTAAAATGAATCTATACTAATTCTTAAAAAAAAATAAAAATTATGACCTTTACATCTCCTTTATAATGAGAATTTATGCCATTATTCAATATCAATTGACATTTCCAAGCCTCCTAAATCTAAATAAAAAACCTTAACTCAAATGATATATTTAGAGGTGTTTACACAACACACAAATAAACATTGAAGAAATTAGTAAACCAATCATCAAAGTGACGCAAGCTTAGTATAACACACAAAAATAAAGATTGAAAAATTTGACAAATGAGTTAGTCATAACTAATGTCCTGCAACATTGTCTCATTAGCTCTCAATCAAACATAAATAGAAATGGAAAACACCAAAACCATAGGAGGTAGCCAAGGTAGTCATAATTAAAGTCATATAACATTGTCCCATTAGCTCTCAACCAAACATAAATAGAAATGGAAAGCACCAAAACCATAAGAGGCAAAGAGAGCTCTGCAAGTCAAACAATTTTAGAAAAACAACAAATTATTAGATTAATTTTGTTAATCTTTTTATTTTATTTTCTACATCAAATTATTTAAAATTTCAATTCTCAACTATAAACTCTATATAGTCCAAGTGTTTATGGAATTTTTCCAAAAATATAAATCTATTTATACATTAAAAAATATTCAAATAAAATAATATATAATATACATTCAAAACACATTTAAAATAAAAAACCACAAAACCATAGTTGAAATGTTTTTCTTAACGTAGATTAATAACATGTAATAACATAGTGAATACTTACCCATATCTTAAGATGAAATTGAGATTATACTAACACTTTTTCCATAAGCGATTCTATTCAAGCCCTTTAACTTTGCTTAACCAAAACACTTTACCTGGGATGTTGTGGCCACACAAAAGAAAAAGAGCCACGAATGATTCAATGATATTTTACCTCATGGCCTCGATATTGTCTCCCGGTTTTCTACCTTGTTTCGAGAGGCTCATGGATCATCATATGTTATCATTACATGAGATAGAAGTAAGAGGACTAAAATGAAAATGCCCAAGACTATTACCAACATTGAAGTCATTGATATCCACCCAAAAAAATCGAAAAAGAAATAGATGGAACACTAATGAGATGAGATGGTGGAAAGAACTAGCATAGCTAAAAGCATAAGTGGAGATAGGTGGAGGTTGCAGGAATTAAATATAAAAAATTGATATTAATTCTGGGAATTTAGGGAAGTCATTGATATCCACCCAAAAAAATCGAAAAAGAAATAGATGGAACACTAATGAGATGAGATGGTGGAAAGAAGTAGCATTAAAAGCATAAGTGGAGATAGGTGGAGGTTGCAGGAATTAAATATAAAAAATTGATATTAATTCTAGGAATTTAGGGAAATTTTAAATCTTAGAAATCTTGTTAGTTGTTGTCTATAGTTTAAAATGAAATACTAATATTTATAATAATAAATTAAAAAAGAAAGTAATAATATAAAAACGTCAATGTTTGTGATAACTAAAATATTTCAATATCAATTTTTATTTTTATTTTTTTATTTTTAATATTAAAAAGTTATGTAATTTTTTCTCTACTTAACTATAATTTCTTGCTGGATCATATCATGTTAATTCTGATTATTCTTTGTTTTTGTATTAGAGGATTTTTATTTCTGAATTGATGCGAAGAAGGAGAGGGGAGAGAATGGAGAGAAAAATGAGAGAGTTCAAATGTTGATCTATTAGAAAGTGTTGATTTTATCTTGGATACAATACAAGTGGTTGGACTTGAGCTCAGAGGGCTAGGTAATTTGTGGAGGTTCCTGGGCTAGGAATTCATTCCTAGTTGTTTGGGAGATAAATTCAGTTAGGTAGCTAGGACGAACATCTCAACAAATCATGAGCATCCCAACTAAGCCACTGGAGCAAGTATTCTTCCATTTTTTTTTATTTATGTAAATTGGTGTAAAATAAATTTCTTACATGTTTCATATGTTGTTGATCAAATTTTTCTTGTATGTTCTTATCAATTAAATGTAAAGTTATAGACATGTTATTTTCCTTCTTATTATGATTAAATTAAATAAATCTAGTCTTACTAAGAGGACCATAGGTTAGATCCTCACATGTGGTATCAGAGCCATAAATTCAAAATATGGGTGAATGTAGTATTGTGGAAATAAAATTAAAATACCCAAATAATAAACTCAGTAAAAATCCTTTCAATTCATAACATGAATCACAATAGCTAATTTCTTGGCATTATGTTGCATGTGTTATCCTTGATGGAAAGTCACTTATATATGGTAACTAGATGAATCTACAAGATATATCAAACATGATAGAATGATGGAACACAGAGAGATGAGAGGCAATAGAATGATAGAACACAAAGATATCGGAGGTGACAGAATGATGGAACACAAAGATATCAGAGGTGACAACATGATGTAACAAAATAATGGTTAAATTTTTGATACAGGAAGATTGTGTTAGTGTTGTCCTTGATAGAAAAACTATTTGATGAATGGACTACCTGATAAAGATATAAATAGGATGTGATAGAATGCATGGAATTTGTGTTTATAAATGTGACAAAATGCAAGGAAGTTCAAAGGAATCAGTTTAGAAATGATATAATGATGACAACTCACATTGTAACAGGTCAATTCAGAGGTTGCGAGTAATGGCACAAAAGAATAGGATGATGGGAAAAAGGAATTAAGATGATCAAGAAATTTAGGAAAGAGAATGTTTTAAGTTGTATTAAGTTGTATACATTGGTTCACCTAGTCCAAGTAGCCTATACAAGCAAGTTCATAGAACAAAAGGAGTGTATACGTGTTATAGACATTTTTGTGCCTTACAGCTTTGAGCATGAAATGTCCATAATCCAAGGGACCCAAAGTCCCTAAAAGTGTTGTTCCTACCCCTAAAGGAACAAGGTCAACCAATGACAGCTTCTCCCAGAAGTTCTCCACCAAAAACCACTCAGAACCAGTCAATTTAGGATCAATTCAGATGCTCCACTAGCTGCCTGCGTTGCAATGCACCCCAGTACACTAGCTAGGTGCGTTGCAATGCACCTAAATGCACTACCAATGCGCTGAGCGAGAAATGCCAAATGGCAGTGTCATTCCGCAAGGTGTACAGACACTGGAAGCTTCGAGAATCTTCCTCAATGACACTTGCCTCAATGAATTCGACTAGTGATGAGTAAGAGGCTCTCAGCCTCCAAGTGGAAACAAGAATTGACAGAGAGAAGCCACAAGTCAAAACATAAGCTGACTCATCCTCTCTGCTTACATCTATATATGGATCCCTCATCCCAAAGATCCAGAGGCTGGAATTTTGTACTTTGCAGAGAATTGTTGTTGGTTTGAGATTGAGATTAGTGCATTGGGTGATTTATGCTTTGTTAGTGGAGAGGAAGGGATTCCTTTGCTGGGAGGTAGATGCTGGATCGGGACTCACTTGGTTGTATCTCCTCTTGGACTTTCTTATTATATCAATAAAACTATTTGAGTTTCTCCTACATGCTGTGTATCAATGATGCTTTGTTATATTTGCATGTTTAGTTTAAATCTGATCCTAAACTAGTTATGAATGTAAATCTATGTCTTTTGTGTAGTTTCTCTCTTCTGTGATCTTGCAGGAACTTGGTGAAGCTGGACCAGTGAGGGAGTAGGCAGCGGGAAGCGTACAAAGAGAAGAGCAAGTGGATCAACAAACTAGCGAAAGACACAGGTTAGTTACATCCTTCCTCTTCGTTTACATTTCATAAAGAAGAATACGAAAATAGTTTTCCTTGTTTGTTGCTAAGGCACTATCACACCTTAGAGTGGGATAGGGGCGTTCCGAATGGATACTTTTCCCAACAACAAATTGGCGACTCCGCTGGGGATCGTATCTAGTTAGTTTATTTGTGATTCTATTGTTGTTCTTCTCATAAACTCAGAAGTAGCAATCGAAAAGCATTTGCCATTATCAAATGCAAAGTAGCTGCTACTTCAATCCTTTCACTAGGATTTGTTTGTGATCTGAACAGCTAATCCACAAATTTTCTAACTACCCTTTGTGATAGCTCTTAGTCCTCCTTTAAATCATCCCTCTAATTGTACCTAATTGATAGCTTATATCCGGCCAAAAACCGTAGATTAAACTGCAAACCGTGACCCAGAACCCAGAGACAATTCTTGTTTCTGCCTCAGCGCAGGCTCTGTGAAGAGGTTCTTCATTTCAACGCAGGTCCCGAGAGGGCTACCTGCGCTGCAATTCAGTTTCTCTGTCCAAGGGGTGCGCTGATCAGCCTTGGCCTTGTGCAGCTGTGGTTCTCTGCTTCTTTTTGCTCAGTTTTATCTCTGTTTTTTGTAGCTTGTTATCAGTGTGTGTACCTATCTAAAAACCCCTTTTCTTTGCGTCAATTCCGCCTCAGTTGTATAAAAGAAACTGTATTTGTTTTTGTGTATTTGTTACATCATTTGCAGTTTCCCATTACAAAATTAAACTAGTCATACTGTCGCCCTTAGATCTAGACCTGTCGTAAGTGTTGTTTTGATCTTAGGAGTGAGTTTGTTTGCTGTTCATAGTTGATTACGCTTTTACTTTTGTCTTTTTGTTTGAATTTATGAATTTCTGGTGTCGAAACAAGTGTTTACTTCAAAATCATAAACTGTCGTAATCGTCTTTTTTTATTTCGAAAGACGATCACAACAGTATTCAGGTTATACTGGAGTTACGTCAAGTGGTTGGGTACCTATGCTACCCTAACAACCGAGGATTATATATTCAATGCAACAATGCGTTCCTGTGTCGAATATACCTACTACACCGGCTATTGTGACAGTGTCACAAGTTCAAACGCTGCCTGTTGTATGTCAACCTCAGATTTCTCAGGTTCTAATGCAACAGCCCCTTGACCCTGTGACTCAACCACAATCGCCAACTGGTGGGGAGGCACAGGTCCAAACGGGTACAATTACCCCACACCTTGGTCCAACGGTTAGTATAGCGCAACAGAACATGGCTTCACAACCGTGGCTGGTGCAATACCAACAACCACAATTCCAACAAGTATACCAAGGTTCTGAGCATCAGATCTTTGCGAACAGTGGACAGCCGTACATTCAAAATGGTCAAAATCAACCACTTTACAGAGGTCATGTCCACCAACCGTATCAGTCGTACCAGCATCAACTACATTATGCTGGTATGCAAAGGCCAACTACTCAGGCAATTCCATCATACCCTGGGTATGCTTCACCTAACATGAATCAACAGTTACCATTCGTGGCAACTTTAGAGTTACCTGATTTACACCGGTTAACAAATGATCCAATTGCTTACGCCCCTTGGTGGCCGGCGATCCCTCATAAACTTCCGTCAGCTATTCCTAAATTTAATGGAAATCTAGGTGAAGATCCATCGAATCACGTGATGACATTTCATCTATGGTGTTCATCAAACACCCTAAACGATGATTCGATAAGGCTTCGCCTTTTTCAGAGGACATTAATGGGTCCAGCGGCAAAATGGTATATTGAATTGCCTAGAGCTTCGTTCGACAATTTCAGTACCTTAGCCACGACTTTTTTAACCCATTTTCAATTACCAATAAGGTATGAAATGGGAACGGAAATCCTAACCAACTTCAAACAGACAACGACCACTCACATATCTGATCATATACATGAGTGGCGACGTCGTCGTAGGATGGTAAAAACGTTCATTCCCGATCAGCTATTAGCTGAATGGTTTATCAAGTCGTTACTTCCTGCCATAACAGAAGATGTGGCAAAGGGGGGAGTCGTAACGGAATAGCAAGTTATCGCTCGTGCGCAATATCTAGACTTCGTCTATACTCAGTTTGGCACGCTCTACGACAAAATACCTGACGCCCCTAGACTGGAATTCTCAATTCCTCCTCCTCCTAAATCAAACAATGACTCTCACACCGGCGATGGCGTGATTGGCACGACAAACGCGAAATCGACAAAGGCTACGTCCAAGAAAGCCCGTAAGATTTCAGATCAAAATGCAAAAGATGAAATTCTTGCTTCGAAAGTAAATGCCGTATCAGCAGATAAAGGCAATGAAACCAAACAACCAGGAAGCAAGAAGAAACAAAGCAAAGGGAAGAAGAAGAAACAGGGTGAGTCATCTCCTGAAAAAACTTCTTCAGACCCTCCTGGAAATAGGAAACCCCCCTTTGGGTGTCAGATATGTGATGAAAATCACTGGATGAGAGAATGTCCATACAAAGCTGAGCTTAAAAGATTCTTTAAAAGTTCGCAAACCTCAGTTGTGTTAACTGATCCGTTTCCAAATCCAGGAACAAATTTGGTTGATAGTGGAAATGCTTCCCCGTCGCAAGTGTTGATGTTGTCGATTTCGAAAAAGCAAAATGATGCTTTGATTTCAACAAGGAACAATGATTACGGGAATCCGCAGCTGTCGAACGACAAGGGTAAAGATCAACCAGGTAGTTCGACAACAACTTCGACAGAAGTTGTACCACCCATCATTCCTGAATTAACAATAAAACCGCCAAAGGGAGTAGTACACAAGTCGACGTTTAATCCTCGCGCTAGAGTGGCGCAACATTATAACATAGTGGAAGATTTGGCCCAATCGCCATCCGCTATGTCGACTCTTGAAGTACTACAAGATTGTCCATCCCAAAGGCAGGCTTTGTTATCGGCCATTGGTGGGGTTGATCCTAAGGATTCCAATCTTGTATCCTTTGACCATAAAGGATACGATCCTCAGTTACCAACTCAACTAGCTTTCCTTATTCAAGTGAAAGCCCTCAACAAAACTGTTCATCGAACAATTATTGATGAGGGGGCATCTACATATATTATGTCGATGAGTTGCTGGAAAACTTTAGGATCTCCAACCTTGTCACGATCTTCGACGACATTGAAAGCATTCGACGGAAGGACATATAACCCATATGGTATCCTAAATAGCTTGAAGGTTGAACTAGGGGGAAAAATAGTAGAAATAGATGTTGAAGTCATCGATGGGAATCTTGATTACAACATCCTACTAGGAAGACTGTGGATATATGCCATGGCAGCTGTTGTGTCGACCTACTTTAGAAAGATTGCATTTCCCTTTCTGGGAGGGATTACAATCGTCGACCAACAAAACTTCCTCCCCAACGGTTCACAAGTTACAGGAAGCATTCCCATGATCCATGAAAGCCCCCATTCGCTTCAGAATATCGGAGTAGGCCTACTAAAATATCCTATACTAATGGGAACTTTCGCTCTTCCACCTCCAGTCGACTTGGCGGAAGTAGCGTCGATAGGTACCTGCAATATGATATCTGGTGAGCTCCAGTATTGTAGCAATAATGCTACAACTCCTGGGGCTTCCTGTCTCTCATTTTATCAACCCGGTAGTTCGTACAAACTTGGAAGCGACGGTGCTATATGCACAAGTACTAGCTCTTGTCGCAGCTGTCACTTGGTCAGCTGGCACAAGTCCGCTAGGGCTCAAGCCAACTTCTATAGGCTCTCAGAAGAAGCTTGCTAATTGATGGACGAAAGCTATTCTCAAAGGAAAACTACTCTACTTGACAAAATGGACTGAAAGCAAATCAAAGCATGTAAACCTAGGAAACCCTAATTTAACTAGTCTAACCTCTATAATGCAAAGAATGTGAATGGAACCTCTACCAATGCTGCTGTTACCTCTAATAAGTGAAAATGCATGGATCTAAGCTGCTTGCATCATAAAAGACATGTTTTTGTATTTTTCCTTTAAGTGAATGGAATGATTGTGGTTTTGTGCTAACTAGGGTTTGGTTGTGCAGATGGGATGGAGAAGGAAGGAAAGCATGGGACAGGTTGGGGAGGCTAGGAGAGGTTCCTAGGGATCCTTAGCATCCATCCACAGAGGTCCCTCACATTCAGAAGCTCGGCAACCGAGTGAGTGGCCTCCTACAGGAAGCCTGCAGGGGATCCTACAGGATACTCTGGTTTCTACAGGATGTCTACAACTGGCTACAGGATGACCTACCGTGAGTGTTTGGCGTGATGGAGGAGTGATGAAATGGTAGGGGGAGATGTGTAAGGTAGGAATGAGGCTGGTGATGGCTGTAGAAGTGGAGGAATGGGGATAGGGAGTGAATGTAGGGAGTAGGTTGGAAGATAGAGGGCTAGGTCAATGAAAGGGATAGAGAATGGAAGTACGTGAGGAGTGAAAGACTTTGGGAGATAACAGAGCGGAGCAGGGGTCAAAGATGTGTTTGCATGCGTGATCAAGGTGGAGGAGAATGTAATGGAACGAGAGAGAGCAGTGTAAGTGAAACAAATGCTTATGATTATCACCAAACCAGAAATGCATTAACCTAAACTACTTGTGCCTGTAAATTCAATGAACAGCAATCCAAAACGCGAAGGAGAATGTGCATGAAGCTGTGATGAAGGAGTGTGGTGCAGGTGTGAATCATGTGGAATCATCTAACATAACGTGACTGTGTTTGCAGCAATCATGAAATAAAGAAATGCGTATTTTTGTGGCTGGTATAGGCTGCACTCCAATCTCCAAACGGAGATGGTAGTGGAGACTTCCTCAACCTTTTTTGCTGGAGCTCCGATGTATTATCAACCTGCTAATCTAACTAAACAACCGAAAGCAATTCAACCATAAACGAGTCCTATCTATGCTCATGAAAAAGACTAATTCAACAACCTGTAATTTAAATTGCATGTGAAAATGAAAACTCAGAGTGCTGAAACGAAATGCAAACAACACTACAGCAGAGGGGATTTATGGCTCTCAGGTTGGGCCCTAACCTGAGAGCTATAGTCTCCTTAAGAAAACTCAGAGCTAGATCAAAATCTGCCTTCTTTATTCATAATCTGATGTCATGCCAAATTGGCTTACAAAGAGGAACTAAAACCAAGCTGTGCTCCAAAATTACAATAGTAATGCGAAAGTTTCAAAAACCTATCAAAGGCTACGGCCTCTATACTTATGCAAAACAGTGATCCAACAAGTGTCCTTGATTTTAGGAGCTCAGCTGTCCAACTAGAGTTTAACTGCTGATCCTGTAGGACAGTCATAAGTGTTGTTCCTGTAGAACAGTTGTAACTGATGTTCCTGTAGAACAGCTGGCTGCTTCTAAGCTCGGAGGGGAGATGGATTGGAGCTCGGAGTTCTTGGTGAGAATCACGAGGAATGTCCCCAAGACCGTGGACATCCTCCCCTAAAAACCAGCAGTGCCACCTCATTGTCTCCTTGTCTCCTTTTTTCGTTGTCTTTTGCTCCCTTTTAATGCCAAAACCTGGAATCATAATGCATTAGTCACGTAGATAGAGTGCCTACCCTTCTTCCGACAAACAACATGAACAAACTAAGAAATGCATGCATAAGCAATAAAAAAATGAATGGTTTGAGCAAGTATAATAGGCCAAAATGAGCCCAAATTGTACCAAAATTGGGGCTCATCATCACCCCCCAGCTGAACCATTTGCTCATCCTTGAGCAACCTTGCTCCTGCTTCTTGTCCTTGGCCGAGGACTCGGGACCGGAACAGGCTCTTTCTTTTCTGCTTTTGATGGCCCTGCCTTCTCTGCCCCTGGTGGTGACGAGGGTGATGCTTCCTTCCCCTTTCCTATTTCCTTGAGTCGGGCTTCGGAAGGCGACTGGCCTATCTTTCGTGTCCAGGAAGTTATTTTTGGGCTCCCCTTTTCGGGGGTGGCTGATGTTTTAGAGGGGGTCCTTGCACTGGGTGAAGTAGGGACATCCCCTGAAGTGGTTTGGCTGCTGGGTGGAGGCTGTGGCTTGCCCGTGGTCATCCTCTTGCTTCTCCTGGCTGCAGATGGTAGAGGGGTCTCCCTCTCCCTTTTCTCTTTCGGTTTTGGAGGTGTGCTGAGGGCAGCCAGTGCCGCTGCTGCCTCCTTTTTGAGAATGCCAGCCTTCTCTTTCTTGCGTTTTGCTCTCTCGGAGCTCCTTGTAGAGGGCCCCTCCTTTTCAGATTTCGGGCTTCCTGTGGAAGACCCTACTTTGCCCGCTTCCGGGCCTCCTATAGAAGATTCTTTCTTTGTCTTCGGACTCTCTGTAGGAGGCTGTTTCTCTATGACCTTCGGGCCTCTTATAGAAGCCCCTCTTTCCAATCTCGGGCTTCTTGTAGAAGCCCCTGTCTCTGTCTTCGGGCTTCCTGTAGAAGCCTGTGGTTGCACTTTCGGGCTTCCTGTAGAAGCCTTTGTCTCCGTTTTTGGGCTTCCTGTAGAAGCCTGTTCTCCAACGATTTTCGGGCTTCCTGTAGAAGCCTTGGTCGTTGCTCTTGGGCTTCCTGTAGAAGCCTGCTCCTTACTAATCTTCGGGCTTCCTGTAGAAGCCTTTGTCTTTGTTTTCGGGCTTCCTGTAGAAGCCAGTTTTTGCGTTCCTGCAGATGCAACTCTCACCACCTTTTCTTGCTTGGCTGCATGGATTTTGCTTTTGGCTTTGACTGCAGGAGCTGACGAGGTGCTTGGGCTGGTAGGGACCACCTCAGTTTTGACTGCCCTGCTTTTCAACCTCTTTTCCCTTGCTGACAGGATGGGGGTGTCCTCTTTTGCTCTGTCATCCTTTTTCTCCTCCTTCTCCTTTCGTTCTTTCTTCTGTGTTGGAGTCGGGATCTTTTGGCTTTTCCCTTTCTTACTCTCGGCTACTGGCTCTTCTTCTTCACCGCTAGAGGATCCCGTTTCTTCAAGCAACATTTTTATGTCCCCTTCTCTTGTTAAATTCCTAAATGGTTCCCATGCGAGGGGGACTTTATATGAGTGGAGAGCATCCTCCACAAGAAGCTTGACTAACCCATGGTGGGCTACCTGATTCGGAATGCCGTCCTTGAGCTTTGTAGAGCACTCCATCAAGGACTGCAGTAAAAAGTAAGGAATGCTCAGCCTCTGTGCTGCAGGGAGGTCAATCCGGTGTCTTAGTTCATTGAGCAGCCTGAAGTGATACGCATATACGATGCTGTAACGACCCTCACAGGTGATATATTTCATAATTTGCAAACTGACTTCGTTCCATGGTGGCAACGGGCTTGTCCTTTTCACCCCATTTTTGTCCTCTGTGAATGATTCTTCAGGTGGGAAGAACTCCTTCTTGGCTTGCTGGCTTTGCTTCCGCTCTTCTTTATCCCACGGCAGACCCATGGGCAGTTCTGTGATTCGACTTATATGCTCTGGGGTGAGTTGGAGGCTGAGACCTCTGAAGCTTACTGTGGCCAGTGTCTGGGATTTAGGCTTCAATGCCTGCAAGAATTCCTCGGCTAATTCATCATCGTAGCCCTGCAGCTTATCACAAAAAGGCATCCATTGTGCTCTGGTGAAGAGCTCTACCACTGCGGGATTTCTCCTTAATTTGGTGGAATCTGTGGGTTCTCGCTTGATAAATCCACCCGGCATGATGGCACAATTTTATTAACCGGAGGTGGTGATGGTGGAAGAGAATTTAGTTTTGGTGACAGAGTGCAGAACAATGCGTATAACCCACAAAAATTTCACAACACAGTCTAACCACGCAACAATCCTGTAGAATTGCAGTATGGGCACACAGACAGCAATTTGTCTACTTTCTCATTTACCCAGACAGTAACTGACAATCCTACCACCTTAAATGAGCAATTGCATGAGGAGTCCAGGGTTACCTTGTTACTCGGCCACCTTTTTTACGTGAAAACCCGCGTTCCTGTAGAAGACTGCGTCCTGTAGGACTGCGTTCCTGTAGAAACTGTTCCTGTAGGAGCAGTGTGCAAACTTCGGGGAGGACTGCAATTGGACTGCGGTTGAGGTGCGCTTCACTGGTGTTCTGGTAACCAACAGCTCGGCGTATCAAGGTGCAGAGCCGATCGGAATAGCCACTCGAGTTCGAAGTGGTGGTTGATTGAATGCATGTCAAAATCTAGCCGATTAGATTTTGAATCGGTGCAGCTCGTGGCGCGGGGGGTGAGCTGTCCCCGTCGGACCGTTGGGCGACGTCACCCATCATTCGCCTGCATATTCACTCACTGCCGCATTCATTCCCACAGATCTGCCGCCGCCCTTTTCGGTTAAACTCGTTTCTCGGTTGACGGGACTATCTTCATGTGCGTGCTGCGTGTTTTCTTTGTCGTGGCTGCCACCCGATCATCCGACTATACCATAACTAGCTGACGTGGCCAGTCAACTGGCCATACGGCTGCTCAACCATTCACTCTTATGCCATGCAAACAAATCAAAGTAATATTCATGTGATTTGATGGAGAGAAGGTTGAGACACTTACCTGCGCGCGTCTGCACACGATTTTCAGTTTTTGGACGACGGATATACCTACTGCACGCGGCTTACGCAGACCCGGAGGCTCATGGTTACAGTTTGCTGACGCTGGAGTGGATGGTTTTGCTTTCATGCGCCCGCGTTTCATCTCGGATGGTGGTGCTGTGGAGGGTATTCACTCGAGCAGGTTGAACTGTTACAGGATCCCCGCGAGGGGTCTCGTCACAGTCCTTTCTCCTTGGGTGCATGCTGCACGCTGGCGGTTCTGGCTTCTCGATCACGATCCCAGCGCTCTTGATGCATATGGTATGAGATCTCGTCATTTGTTACCTTTGGAAATGGCTTGCCCGCGAGAACTCATCGATTTTCTTTGTGGGTGCAGGGACTTGGCCGCATGTCGACACAGGTGGTGGAGCAAGGTAACAGCGTCGTGCATGGGCCCAAAAGAGGCTTGCATGCATCCACACCAACCCGTAGTCATCAGATCTGCTCATGAAACGCATTCTGGGCCGTTCTAAGCTTCTACAGGAAGTTTCCTATAGAAATACAGAGCTTCCTGTAGACAGGCAGCTCTTCCTGTAGAAATTTGCACCTTCCTATAGAAAATCGCACCTTCCTGTAGAAAATCTGTGTCTTCCCGTAGGAGACTCAATTTATAATGAAAGTGCATATACCTTGAAGAACATAAGCATTCTTGGAGGAGGAGCTGGTGAGGTGTCCTGGCTGCATGATAAGGACTTTTGGCCTCGAGTTGAGAGGCTTCCTCTCCTCCATAGAACACCTGCAATCTGCATGCAAATTTCACATTGTGCTTATTATTTTTTTCTTTTTTTTTCTCTCTTTTTTTTGAAAAGATAACAGGGGTGCCCCCAAAGAGGTTTTCACCCTTGCTACCTGACCTGAGCGCCTCAGAGAGGTTTTCACTCAAGGATCTTTTTCAACCTTTTCTCTTTTTTTTTTTTGAAAAAGCAATAGGAGCGCCTCAATGAGGTTTTCACCCCTACTACCTGCCTTGGGCGCATCAGAGAGGTTTTCACCCAAGGATCTTTATTTTCTTCTTTTTTCTCTTTTTTTTTTTTTTTCTTTTTTTTTCTTTTTTCAGATCTTCTTTCAGGGTGTGCCGGAGGCAGAGGCAGAACCCTTCTCTATGACCAATACAGATTTCTCCATAGTTTTGATAAACTCTTGTCTTGAGATAGGTCTCCTGTAGATCTTCAATCGATGCCCATTGACAAGCATGGGAATGGCTTGCTCATCAATGGTTCGAATGAGGACAGATCCATTGTCATGGCATTGTTCCACTACATACGGTCCCAGCCATCTGGTTCTCAACTTCCCCTTGAAGTCTTTGAACCTGGAGTCATACAACAAGGCCCAATCTCCCGGCTGAAATTGCTTGTCATGGAGATGTTGGTCATGCCACACCTTCCTCTGAAGTTGAACCACTTCTGAGTGCATGCGGTGCTCATCCAGGCCATTCAGCTACAGCAGCCTTTCTTGTTGCGCATGGCTGAGATCTAGGTCCAGCTGAGCTACCATCCTCAAAGTGTTATGCTCAAACTCAATGGACAGCAAAGCTTTCTTCCCATAGACCAGCTCATAAGGTGTGAAGCCGGTGGTGGTCTTCCAAGTGGTGTTGTAAGCCCATGTGGCTTCAACCAGGCGATCTGCCCAATCTTTTCTGCTGCTGCTCACCACTTTGGTCAAGATCCCCTCTAATGCTCTATTGGTGACTTCCACCTGCCCATTTGCTTGAGGATGATAGGGGGTGGAAGTCCTATGCTTGATCTTGTGATGAGCTAGGAGATCTTCAACCAAGTTGGATGTGAACTGGCTCCCTTGATCGGTGACCAGCTCTCTTGGGTAGCCAAACTTGTAGAAGATGTTCTCTCTTAGGAACTCGGCCACTTTCTCTTCTGTTGCTGCCTTGATTGCTTTGGTTTCTGCCCACTTTGTCAAGTAGTCAGTACACACAATGATGTAGGATCTTTGCCTCGAAGAGGGATTGATTGGACCCACAAAGTCCATGCCCCACTTCTCAAATGGCTCAAGAGTCACTTGAGGTTGGAGAGGCATCTCATCCCTTTGGGTCGGTTTCCCCATTCTTTGGCATTGGTCACACTGGCTGACATATCTTCTGACATCTTGATGAAGTGTGGGCCAATAGTAGCCTGCCTGCAGGATCTTGAAGGCAGTTCTCTTTGCTGCAAAATGTCCTGCACAAGGCCCATCATGACAGGTGAGGAGGATGTCAAAGACTTCCTCTTCCCTTACACAATGCCTTAAGATTTGATCGGGGCCAAGCTTGAACAGGTTGCCCCCGATCCAAGTAAACGAGGCACTTTTTCTGATGATTCTGCTCTTCTCTTTTGAAGAGAGGTGCGGAGGGAACTGAGCTGAAACAAGGTAGTTTGCTATATCAGCAAACCATGGAGAGAGTACTGAGATAGCAAACAGATGCTCATCAGGCATCTGGTCATCCACCGTCCCATCTTCATCTGCAGACAAATCCAATCTAGATAAAAAGTCAGCAACAACATTTTCTCTACCTGGTTTATCAACAATGGTTAAATCAAACTGCTGCAATAAAAGTAACCATCTAATAATACGAGCATTCACATTTGGTTTATTCATCAAATATCTAATAGCAGCATGGTCAGTATGTACAAAGGTCTGGTAACCAGTAATATAATGTCGGAACTTGTTTAGTGCATGGACTACAGCTAAGAACTCTTTCTCGGTTACAGTGTAATTCAGCTCTGCTTTGGACAAGTTTTTGCTAACGAAGTAAATGGCATATGGAAGCTTTTGCTCAACTTGTCCTAAGGCTGCACCTATGGTTTTGTTCGAGGCATCAGTGTGGATGTGGAAAGGTAGGGCCCAGTTTGGACCTCTCAGGATTGGTGCTGACACCAACTTGTCCTTTAACTCATTCAAACTCTTCTGACAATTGTCAGTCCACCTAAACTCCACATCTTTTGCCAATAGGCCAAACAATGGTGAGGCTAACTTGCTGAAGTCCTTAATGAGTCTCCTGTAGTATCCCGCTAATCCCAAGAAACTCCTAACATCCCTGACCTTTTGGGGAGGTGGAACCTTCTTGATTAGAGCAATTTTGTTGGGATCCACCTGTAACCCTTGGCGAGAGATGGTATGGCCTAGCACGGTCCCTTCAGTCATTAGGAATTCACATTTTTCAGGGCTAAGGGACAAGTTCATCTCGATGCACTTGGTGAGGACTTTTCCCAAGTTGGACAATGCTTCCTGGAAGTTAGCCCCGTAAGGAGTAAAGTCATCCATATAGATTTCTACTGCATCATGGACCAACTCTGAGAAGATGCTCAAGACAGCTCTCTGAAAGGTAGCAGGAGCATTGCATAGTCCAAAGGGAAGTACTCGATAGGCAAAGGTACCCCAAGGACAAGTGAAGGTGGTCTTATCTTGGTCTTCCGGGCTGATTTGGATTTGATTGTACCCGCTAAACCCATCCAGGAAAGAGAAGAGCTTCTTTCCTGCCAGTCCATCCAACACTTGATCTATGAAAAGTAGAGGGAAATGGTCTTTCTTGGTAGCTTTGTTTAGCTCACGGTAATCCACACAGATTCTCCACTTCCCATTCTTTTTGGGAACCAACACTAGAGGGGACACCCATTCACTATTTGAGATGGGGTAGATGAATCCGGCATCCAACAGTTTCTGCAATTCTTCCTTGACAATGTCTGTAAGTGCTGGATTCATTCTCCTCTGAGGTTGCCTAACCGGTTTACAATCCTCTTTGATGTATATATAATGGGTACAGACTGAGGGATGGACTCCTTTCATCTCTTTATAACTCCAAGAAAAAGCATCTAGGTGGTTGGCCAACAGACTACACAGCTCCTTTTCCTGGGAAGGAGATAGGGAGGAGCTGATTTTCAATGCTTTCTCAGGGTCGAACTCCACATTCTTAACTCTGGGAGTGACAGGGTTGGTTGTACAAAGATCCACTAAGGTGCTAGCTTGGGCATCCTCCACCAATTTTTCTAAAGGTAGTGCACTGGTAGGTGGGTTTTGGATCAGAGTCTCAATCAAGTCATCCTCGGTTGGGGGGTTTCTTTTAGTGGTATCTAGGGTACACAGAGGTGCTGAATACGCCTCGTCTTCTTCTCCTTCCTCCAACCAGAGCAGTAAATAATGCTCTAAAGAAGGTTGGGCAGGAGGGTATAGGACTAGCTGCTTGGACATGGGACCATTTTTTATGGTCATGTTTCCTGCCCGACAACTTACGTAAGCATCTGCAGTAGCTAACCAAGGCCTTCCCAAGATGAGAGGATATCCAGTAAGCTTGGCCTTTGGTTGCAGAACCAGGAAGTCTGCAGGGTATTCCCAAGAATCGATGGAGACCATGACATCCTCCACAATCCCTTCGGGAGTCACGGTGGAGCGGTCTGCTAATTGCAGTACTGTCGAGGTCTTCCTCAAGGAACCCTGAAGATTGAGTTTAAGCATGGTATCCCTGGTCATCACATTGATGGCCGCCCCCAGATCAATCAAGGTGTGGGGGATAATGGTGCCATTGATGTGAACATCTACTACAGGACTTCCAGGATCTAGGTACTTTGGGCAGATGACTTGTCCTAGCATAAGGTCAGACAGTTGTCCTATGACATTGATAGTTGAGGCATCTTTCTTCCGTCTGCCTGGGTGTTTGAAACACTTCTCCTTAACCAGCTTGTTATAAATGGGCACATCATTGATAGCTTGGAGAAGGGGTATCTTCACACACAACTGCTTGAGCTCTCCCAAAAGCTCATCCTCCTCTGGGTTGGGTTGTGTGGTGGCTGTTAGTCTCTCAGGAAAGGGTGGAATAGGCTTTGGTTCACTCTCCTGATGGTCTTCCTCATCCTCTGGGGGAGGAGGTTGGCGATCTGGAAGAGTCTTTCCAGATCTAAGATTGATCTCCTGGATCTCCACAGCATAGGTAGGGCATGAGGTCTCCCCAGTATATACCTGCTGAGCCTGTCTATTGTTCGGGTTCGGGTTCGGTTGAGCAGGCATTTGAGGTTGCCTTGGAGGAGCAGGAGGTAATGGTTGCGGTTGAACTGGAGGTGGAGGCAGAATGGCGGGTGGAGTGTTGTACTGAGGCCTCCACCCCGACTGAGGTGCATTCCATTGAGGCTGTGGCTGGGTATGTGAGTGATATGGATGAGAAGTAGGTTGAGTGGGGTACTGAGGTGGATAAGACCATGGAGGAGGCATGGACCAAGAAGGATGAGCAGGCGGACCCCAAGAAGGCATGGGAGTTGATTGGTTGGGGTTATAATAAGCTTGTGGTGCCCCTTGCATCCCCTGCTGATAAGGTCTAGATCCTTGTGGCCTCCTTTGGTTGAGGTAATAGAGAGGCTCTGTGGGAGCTTCGGTCCCTTGGTACATGGCTTTAAACCCAGGTAAGGTTGGACACTGATTTGTTGGGTGGTCCTCCTCACAAACGAAACACACTTCAACCGAATGCAATGGGCATTCGTTCTTAGGGTGTCTTCTGGTGCACCTAGGACAGAAGATAGCCAAGGCTCTCTCAGCTTCCTCTTTCTTCTGTTGGATCCTGAATGTGTCCAGCTGCATGGCAATGGTCTGTCTCACCTCCCTCTTAAGGTCTTCTAATTGGTTTGTAAACTCATGTTTGGAGAAAGGGACACCAGTGGAGAGGAGATTTCCTCTACCTCGTTTCCTAGCTGCCCTGGAATGATTTCTAAACACAGTTTTGATGTCCTCATAAGGCAGTTGGTAAATGTCCCCCCCAGCTAACATGTGAAGGGTGTCTAAGAGATCCTCAGGGACTCCTCGGAGTAGAACCAACTTGAGGGATTCAGGGTCAAGTGTGCACCTGGCCCGCTTATAACTAAGTTGGAACCTCTCCTCATAATCCTCTAAAGACTCATCACTCCCCATGGTCATCCGAAAGATCTCTCCCTTGGTTTCCTTAGACCTACAGTAATCCCTATACTTGGTATTGAAGGCTTGCTGCATTTGAGCCCAAGTAGTGATGCTATTCCCAGGTAATCCCATGAACCAGCGTAGTGCTGCATCCTTAAGGGTTGAAGGGAAAAGCTTCAGCTTTTGCTCATCTTCAGTATAGTCATAGGTTCTACAAAGGACAGCAAACTCAAACAAGAAGGTATCAGGATCCTCAGTGGTCAGTCCATGGAAGTGAGGCAAGGCGGAGGGGCTAATGTTCTTCATTTTCATCTCTCCATTGGTCTCTCGGATGGGCAAAGCTCCTTCTATTCTCTCATCTTCTCTTCTATTATCAGCCATGGCTTCAGATGGAGTGGTCTCTAACTCTTCTTCTTCTATAGGGTCTTGGTATATCTCAGGATGTTCACCTATAGGTTCCTCTGGGTCACTGTCACCAAAGAAGAGAGAAGCGTGACTCAGTGATGTGGTGGGGGTGTTTGGTAGGAATTTGCCTGATCTATCTCGGTTCCTACGAGGCATGAAATGGAAAGGACTTTTCTCTTTTTTTTTGTGCTTTTGCTTTTTCTTTGGTACCTGCAAAACTGAAACAGAGTGATCTACACTAACTATATTGCTCAAATGAAATTTGCGGAATTGGAAAGCTAATTCTAGGAAAGCAGAAATATTAATCTAGGAAAGCAGGAAATGCTAATCTATGAAAGCAGGAAATGCTAATCTTTGAAAGCGGGAAATGCTAATCTATGAAAGCAGGAAATGTCTATGCTACTTTTACAGAATGGAAATGAAATAAACTACTGAGCAGAAGTAAGAGTACGAAAGTAGAAGAAAAGCAACAATTACTAATACTCTGACGCTTCCCCGGCAACGGCGCCAAAACGATGGTGAGCTCCAGTATTGTAGCAATAATGCTACAACTCCTGGGGCTTCCTATCTCTCATTTTATCAACCCGGTAGTTCGTACAAACTTGGAAGTGACGGTGCTATATGCACAAGTACTAGCTCTTGTCGCAGCTGTCACTTGGTCAGCTGGCACAAGTCCGCTAGGGCTCAAGCCAACTTCTATAGGCTCTCAGAAGAAGCTTGCTAATTGATGGACGAAAGCTATTCTCAAAGGAAAACTACTCTACTTGACAAAATGGACTGAAAGCAAATCAAAGCATGTAAACCTAGGAAACCCTAATTTAACTAGTCTAACCTCTATAATGCAAAGAATGTGAATGGAACCTCTACCAATGCTGGTGTTACCTCTAATAAGTGAAAATGCATGGATCTAAGCTGCTTGCATCATAAAAGACATGTTTTTGTATTTTTCCTTTAAGTGAATGGAATGATTGTGGTTTTGTGCTAACTAGGGTTTGGTTGTGCAGATGGGATGGAGAAGGAAGGAAAGCATGGGACAGGTTGGGGAGGCTAGGAGAGGTTCCTAGGGATCCTTAGCATCCATCCACAGAGGTCCCTCACCTTCAGAAGCTCGGCAACCGAGTGAGTGGCCTCCTACAGGAAGCCTGCAGGGGATCCTACAGGATACTCTGGTTTCTACAGGATGTCTACAACTGGCTACAGGATGACCTATCGTGAGTGTTTGGCGTGATGGAGGAGTGATGAAATGGTAGGGGGAGATGTGTAAGGTAGGAATGAGGCTGGTGATGGCTGTAGAAGTGGAGGAATGGGGATAGGGAGTGAATGTAGGGAGTAGGTTGGAAGATAGAGGGCTAGGTCAACGAAAGGGCTAGAGAATGGAAGTACGTGAGGAGTGAAAGACTTTGGGAGATAACAGAGCGGAGCAGGGGTCAAAGATGTGTTTGCATGCGTGATCAAGGTGGAGGAGAATGTAATGGAACGAGAGAGAGCAGTGTAAGTGAAACAAATGCTTATGATTATCACCAAACCAGAAATGCATTAACCTAAACTACTTGTGCTTGTAAATTCAATGAACAGCAATCCAAAATGCGAAGGAGAATGTGCATGAAGCTGTGATGAAGGAGTGTGGTGCAGGTGTGAATCATGTGGAAGCATCTAACATAACGTGACTGTGTTTGCAACAATCATGAAATAAAGAAATGCGTATTTTTGTGGCTGGTATAGGCTGCACTCCAATCTCCAAACGGATATGGCAGTGGAGACTTCCTCAACCTTTTTTGCTGGAGCTCTGATGTATTATCAACCTGCTAATCTAACTAAACAACCGAAAGCAATTCAACCATAAACCAGTCCTATCTATGCTCATGAAAAAGACTAATTCAACAACCTGTAATTCAAATTGCATGTGAAAATGAAAACTCAGAGTGCTGAAACGAAATGCAAACAACACTACAGCAGAGGGGATCTATGGCTCTCAGGTTGGGCCCTAACCTGAGAGCTATAGTCTCCTTAAGAAAACTCAGAGCTAGATCAAAATCTGCCTTCTTTATTCATAATCTGATGTCATGCCAAATTGGCTTACAAAAAGGAACTAAAACCGAGCTGTGCTCCAAAATTACAATAGTAATGCGAAAGTTTCAACAACCTATCAAAGGCTACGGCCTCTATACTTATGCAAAACATTGATCCAACAAGTGTCCTTGATTTTAGGAGCTCGGCTGTCCAACTAGAGTTTAACTGCTGATCCTGTAGGACAGTCATAAGTGTTGTTCCTGTAGAATAGTTGTAACTGCTATTCCTGTAGAACAGCTGGCTGCTTCTAAGCTCGGAGGGGAGATGGATTGGAGCTCGGAGTTCTTGGTGAGAATCATGAGGAATGTCCCCAAGACCGTGGACATCCTCCCCTAAAAACCAGCAGTGCCACCTCATTGTCTCCTTGTCTCCTTTTTTCGTTGTCTTTTGCTCCCTTTTAATGCCAAAACCTGGAATCATAATGCATTAGTCACGTAGATAGAGTGCCTACCCTTCTTCCTACAAACAACATGAACAAACTAAGAAATGCATGCATAAGCAATAAAAAAATGAATGGTTTGAGCAAGTATAATAGGTCAAAATGAGCCCAAATTGTACCAAAATTGGGGCTCATCAATATCTTTCGCAAAGATCTCAGAAAACGATATCAACATGGATCATGCAATGGTTTTGCCCCCAAGCCCAATAGAAATATTGTAGCAATCAATGTTTCTAGCATGCAAGGCAAACCCGAATCAACGCTCATCAAGCGTTTGGGTAGATAGGTCTAGAGAATACGGTACCCCTTCAGATCCTTGGTCACGAGTGCATGGAACCGACGAAGGAATCGTACAATCAATGTTGATTGAAGGGGCACCATGGAATGACTGCCACCATCGTTCCCTTCTTCCAGATTGTGAAGAAGATACTCAAGACGACCTTTATCACCCTTCAGTTTTTGAATTCCTATCAAATACTGTAAACACGGTGGATTCCAAGTGAAACTTATCCAATATTGAAGAGACTATAGCCATAAATATCTCGACTAAAACGGATGTTGTAGAGAATATTTATGTCGGAAAATGTTGTTCTCCTTCAGAACTGGAAATATATAACGCTCTTTTTCGTGAGTTCAGAGATGTCTTTGCTTGGTCATATGATGAAATGCCAAGCATTGACTCGAGTATCGTTGAACACGAAATTAAGATGTATCCAGATGTCAAACTGGTACGACAACGGCTCAGGCAGGTGCACCCCAAGAAAGCCGCTGCCATTAAGGCAGAAGTTGAAAAACTTCTCCATGCTGTTTTCATCTACTCAGTTCCTCTAACCGATTGGGTATCAAATATTGTCCCTGTTATGAAGAAACAAGGGACAATTAGAGTGTGTGTCGATTATAGGGATGTAAATCAAGCTTGTCCGAAAGACAACTACCCTACACCCTTCATCGACCAGATAATTGATGAATGCACCGGATGCGAAATCTTTTCATTCATGGATGGATTTTCCGGGTATAATCAAATAAATATCCGCCCACAGGACCAGTCGAAGACTGCTTTCATTTGTCCGTGGGGCACATTCGCATATCGAAAATTACCCTTTCGTTTAAAGAATGCAGGGGCAACCTTTCAGAGGGCACTGAATTATGACTTCCATGACATCAAGAACATCGTTCAACCATACCTCGACGACCTTCCGGCTCATTCGCGAAAGCGGACTGATCATCCGCAACATTTAAGAGCAATATTTCTACGTTGTCGACACTACAAGATACGACTCAATCCGAACAAATGTGTATTTTGCATCAGTTCTGGTCATTTACTTGGCTTTGTAGTATCCAAGGATGGGATTCGTCTCGACCCTTGCAAGGTCCAGGCAATCATAAATTTGCCTCCACCTTCAAATTTGCTTCAGATTCAGAAACTCCAAGGGAAATCAAACTTTCTGAGGAGGTTCATTCCAAATTATGCCGAACTTGCTAAAGGTTATACACGTCTTTTGAAAAAGGAGGTACCCTTCGTCTGGGATCAGGTTGCGCAAACTTCCTTTGATGCTTTAAAAGATTCCTTAATAAAAGCGTCATTAATGTACGCCCCCGATTATCAAAGAGATTTTAACCTGTATCTGGCTGCAGCAGATACAACCATCGCAATGGTTTTAGTTCAAGAAGTCGATGGAATTGAACACCCTATTTATTATTTAAGTAGAAACTTAAATGATACAGAAAGCAAATATTCTTACGTTGAAAAGCTAGCGCTTGCAGCTGTTCAAGCGATACAAAGATTTCGACACTATGTCCTCTTTCGGAAAACTACCATTCTGTCAGATTGCAACCCCATGACTTATATATTGTCGCGACAGTTGCTGGGGGGCAAATATTCAAAATGGATAGCGATCCTTCAAGAGTTTGATCTGGAATTTGTAAAATCCAAATCAAAGAAAGCTCTAGTTTTTGCAGAATTATTATGCGATCTCCCATCTTCGTCCAACGATGAAACATCCGAAGAATCAATCGTGGACGAGAATTTGTTTCTGATATCTACAAGCAATGAGTGGTATGGAGATATAATAATTTATCTTCAGAAGCCCCAAGGGTTAGCTCAATCGGTCAAGCCGGGGCCTCGCCAATGGGAGGTCACAGGGTCGAAACCCGAAAGCTCTTGGGGTTAGGTCTGTGATGGTCGAGGGGTGTGACCCCCTTCGGGTGGGGTCCACCCTAGAGACTTCCGATCCTGGACGTAGCGGACCACTGACCATGGTATCCGTGAACCAGAAGTGAAAAAAAAAAAAAAAATTATCTTCAGACCCAAAAATTCAGGCCAAATACCTCTCACTCTGAACAGAAACATATACGATACCAAGCAAAAGACTACATGATCGTCGGTGATACGCTTTACCATCGTGGTATCGATACAGTTCTGAGAAGGTGCCTCACCCATGAGGAGGCTGAAAAAGCCCTGAATGAGCGTCATTCAGGCGCGTGTGGGGGGCATCAATCTGGATATGCTACAGCACAAAAAATCTTACGAGCAGGATACTTCTGGCCAACCATGTTCAAATATTGCATAACCGCAGTCAGAAGTTGCCATGCTTGTCAAATTTTTGATAGAAAAACCAGAAGACCGCCCGCACCATTACAACCGATAGTTGTTGTTGGGCCTTTCGCCAAATGGGGCATCGATTTCATGAGATGTAACCCCACCTCGACCGGGGGGCATTGGTATATTATAGTCGCCGTTGACTATTTTACCAAATGGGCCGAGGCAATGCCTACATTAGATAACACTGTTGAAACAACTGCCCTTTTCTTTTTCAATCATGTAGTCGCCAGGTTCGGCGTACCACAGGCTATAGTCACAGATCATGGATCGCACTTTCGCAATCACATGATGGTTGAATTAGCTACCAAGCTAGGGCTATCTCACGACATCTCTACTCCGTATTATCCGCAAGCCAACGGACAAGTTGAAGCGATCAACAAGGTCCTTAAGCGTATGTTGCAAAGGATGATCGGAGTTCACAAAAGAAGGTGGCACCTAATCCTGTACTTAGCCTTGTGGGCTTACTGAACATCGGTAAGGAATGCGACCAGGTTCACACCCTTCCAACTGGTATATGGCCTGGAAGCAGTCTTACCAATCCAATGCGAGATCTCGTCTCTTAAACTCGCAATTGATCTCCTCCCCGGAACTTCAGAGGAAGAGGCCCGTTTCTTGGAATTAATCCAATTGGATGAAACCCGTCATGATGCCTCTTTGGCTAACGAAGCCCATAAGAAACGAGTCAAGGCGCAGTTCGACAAAAATGTCAAACCCCGTGTCTTCTCAGAAGGTGACTTGGTCTTGCTTTACGACCAAGAATCCGATAAATTGGGAGTAGGTAAATTTAATTCTTTATGGATGGGCCCCTATATTGTTAAACGAGTGTTAGCAAAACGAGCCTACGAGTTAATGGATTATGACGGAATTCCACTGGCGCAACCTCGTAATGGGTTGTACCTCAAGCGTTACTATGCTTAAATAGTGACCAGTATGCTTTTGTTGTATTTTGTTTTCGCTAAAGTGTTCATTTTGGTCGAGTAATCCACCTTTTTACATTTATTGCAGATGTCAAACCTTTTGGAGACATGTGTCGGATATGCCGACGGAGCGAGTGTAGTTCGCGGAACCTGTCCTCCGCAGCCTGGGCCATTTTTGATCCAAGTAGCGAGTTAGTAAGTTTCAGAGGTGTATGTATCGGTCAATCAACAAATAACATTTCTGAGTATAGCGTGTTGATAGAACTTCTCTCTGATGCCATCACCCATGGTATACGCCGACTAATCGTCAGGCTAGACTCACAACTCGTAATACTACAACTCAATGGTATATATTCCGTCTGAAACCCGGCCATTTATCGCATGTTCCTAAGGGTTAAGATTTTGGAAAGACAATTTGATTTGATTCAATACCAACATATTTCCAGAAACTTAAACACATTAACTGACTCATTAGAAAACTATGTGTTAGATAGACATTTGCGACATTTATAAAAAGAAACACATCATCAATGTTTTACATGTGGATCATATAACTCAACCAGAATAAAACCACGAAAATCAAAATATATATATATAGCTGTTTATGGTTTACATATAATGTTTTGTAACCAAGACAAAATCGGTCACGTGACCTAGAAACTCAAAATGCTAGGGGGCACCCTAGTCTAGTGATGCTCATGATAGCACGTCACAGCCTGTGCGATCATGCGTAAGAGACGAGTCCATCGTCTAGGCACACCAGTAGTATGCCGCTGCAACTGTAAAGGTAACTCGTCGATCCTCACATCTGGAATACCGAGAGTAAGGCTCTCAATCTGCTCCTACACAGCTGTGAGAGTCTCGGCCACATCAAGGTCACGAAGGATAACCCTCCCAGCGGCCTCTCCTGCTGGGGCAGTGGCTGGCACTCTTAGGTGAGCTACTGGACGAACAGGACCAACATCTGCATGCACACATGAGTTTGATTAAAAGTATTGATAGAATAAAGCACAAGGACATTACAAATAAAAACAGTGAACAGTGATATGGTCGAAGATTTTACCAATAGCGCCCCACTGCTCGCCATCTGGCAGTACTAAATCTGGATCACCCCAGAAGTCCATGCCAACATATGGATACTCGGAATCGACCATCTCCTGATGCTCAAACCACCTGAAGAAGGTATCAGAGAAAGAAATCTGAGATTGACCAGCATGCCTAGACATATGGTCAACCCATCTCTGCATGCGTGGTTTAGTAGGAGAAGGTAAGTCAAGTGCAATGTACTGTGGCTGCATCAGTGGTATCTTCTCTAAGGCAAAGGCGGTCAAAATAGAACCGAACCCAAAGTTCTTCAACCTCCCATCCTTTATCTTGGTCAACTGACTTTTCATCACAAGAAGTACTACATCACACCAGTTGAATATTTTCGGTTGGAGGCATTCCAAGGCATGTTGCATATAGGATCTGTTGGCTACATGAAGAGACGCACTCCCGGCCATCCTACCAAAAGTATACAAGATAGACCTAAGGGACCTGTCAGTAACATCACGGATGACGATCTTGCTGTCTTTACTCGGCTGAGATCCTTCCATGCAATACTGGCGGACATAATCTCTCATAGAGTCACTCCCTCCGGCCGAACCTGACAAAGAGATGGGGGCACCCCGCCTCGACAAGCCAGTCAAGAAGTAAATGTCTACTGTGGTCAAGGGGATAGATTTGCCCCTAATCTGGAAAACTTGATTGATAGGATCCCAAGCATCGAGAAAATACTGCAGTAGGTTGATCTGGTGTCTCATGCTAGATATGCGGAAGAACTTCAACAAACCACAGTTCCGCAGCGCGTTCACCGTGACCGGATCATGTAGGGCAATCATGTCCTCTTCTTCATGTTCTCGTTCTCGCCATGTAAGGGTAATTTTGCTCCAAGATATCTGAAAAACAAACATGAGAGGAGTTAGATCCTGATTTTGATGAGAAACAGGCAAAAATTTTCATCAAAAATTGTGCAACAAAATCCTTTTCTGCGCCCAGCGCACCTGCACAGTGTTCCACCTGCATTGAAGGTCAAACTGCCCTCATACTGCTTGACATTTAGTGCATGTTTCGAGTGCCCAAGGTGCGCTGATGGCAGAACGAGACCATAAAACCCCAGGGGCTTAGAAAAGCAGGGAATGAAGCACAAAATGCAGAAAGGAAACCATGAAATGAAAGAGCTCAGGTTTAGCTCCTACCTGGTCCAGACAGTGCCTAGAATCGTCCACAGAATCTCCCAAAATCAGCTGACGAAAATCAAGGGGGAAGAGGCACCTCCAAAGCTCCAACAAACCAAGTTCAAATGAAATGGTAAAATGAGAGGTAAAAACACTTTTTAATTGCTTTTTACGTAGTTCAAAGTGAAATATTAGCGCTTTAATCTCATTTTCAAGCAAATGTTATTCATTTCTAACTAGTTTGATGCAGCAATTGAAAGTACAGTACTATCTTTGAAAAGGTAAAGCTATTCATGGTAAAAAATCAAAACTAGACCATGTCATCGAGCAGTTTTAGCACACAGTTCATGCTCGTTAAAAAATAAACATAAGACCGAGCAAGTGTTTCAATCTGCGTTTAAGCTCGTTAAAAAATGAACTATCCTCCGGTAAATAACCACCGTGAATGTAAATTTATCAGCCATTAAAGCCTTGGTCGTGTTTGCACCGTCCCCTCCACTTTTCCATTGGCCGATCATTCACCTCCATTTGATTGTTTACCCATTTTGAGGAACAGCTGCGAAGAGTGATTTCACTAGCCATCCTTGTGACACTGCCGTGATTGGAAAATTCCAACCCTTACCTGGAATCAGCTGCTACCCATCTTATCACTCGTTCCTCAAAAGACGAGTCTTCTTTAAGCTCTTTTCATCTGACTCGTAAAATATGAAAAGATTGCCGAGTTTTGGCCTTCCAGCTCGTTAAAGCGACCGGAAGTGCTATCCCTCCTCTAGATTTTAATCTTTTTGGACCTGAGAGATTATTGCACAAAAAGATCGAGCGCTTGTTTTTTTCGGCTCGTTAAAACTATCGAAGATTCATCCCTTCTGTATTGTTTTATACTTTTTCGGACTTAAGGGATTAGATGACGAAAAAAGAACTTTGGAGTTATCTTTACGTACCTTTTTAGACTCTCTAAAAATGAAAAGGACCAAGTTATCTTTGTCGTTAGACTCGTTAAAAAGATTAATAGTGACAAACTTGTCTTTAGACGAGAACGAGTTTCACTATCGCTAGGCTCCTTAAAACATAGCAATGGGTTTGCCCGAAGGGAAAATTATAGAACAAGCATATGTTATCCTCCTCAAGCTTGACAAAAATAAAGAGGTACTGGTCAGCAATGACTGGGGAAAAATTGGGAAGAAACTCAAAGAACTTTTATTAGTAGCAAGTCGCTCTTGAACATGACACTTCCGCTCCGTGCCTGAGTCGGGTTGGGTTGTTTCATTCACCGGTCACATCACCATGGTCTCGCCATACCATCCACCTTTCTGGTAAATGCTACCAATCCATCACATAAGTGTCGTCGATATGTTCAAGAGAAGTCATCCAGAGAAGTCACCCGTGTCCCATCCACTACCATACATTATACTTCATTCTTTCATGACCGCCACCCTGAACCATATATCATCAAATCGTTTTCACCTCCATCAAAATCATTTGCTCCGTTCCGTGTCACTGATGTGGGATACATTAAGGCCCTCCTTTGACAGATCGCTTCTTGTCGACATCAACTCATTATCCAAAAAGTTGATCTAGGAACACCCCCTTCAGTACTTTGAAGCTTGCATGCCTCAATGGCAAGTTTCTCACTTCCAGCGACAGGTATACATCAATGACCTTCGACCAAAAAATTTTGCGTGGTGTTCGACGCCAAGTCCTTTATTCACACCATGTGAATTGTACTGCAGTACCTTGAGGGTCATTATCATTATCGGTGATTCCTCTCGCGCTTGTTAACAGTTTACATCATTGACTAGTAATCAAGCGATGTCTTTCCATGTTCGACTTCAAAATATTTCTCACATGGATCGACTTGTACTTAGAGTGAAGATCGGACGAGATTGAAGACCCCGGATCTAGTTTCATCCATCCGGGCTGCGATATATATTCAGGAAAAATAAAGACATTGACATGTACAGCATTGCAGCACAGATAATCTTCCTACCAAAAGGATGATGATTTCTTCAAGATCATCAGTCTACCATCAGACAATTGTCTATCCTATGTATAGAAAAATGAATTTATAAAGCTGAGCATGGGAATGCCCGCCTCAGCTAGATCATGAAAACAGTATGAAAAATAATGTATTGTATTGTATCTTATTACAGGTCTCCTCCCAGCATTGAAAGAACTTCGGATCCTCCTAATAAAGCATTTCACCCGATAAACGGCCTCATACTTTAGGGGGCAACTGTTATAGATATTTTTGTGCCTTACAGCTTTGGGCATGAAATGTCCATAATCCAAGGGATCCAAAGTCCATAAAAGTGTTGTTCCTGCCCCTAAAGGAACAAGGTCAACCAATGACAGTTTCTCCTAGAAGTTCTCCACCAAAAACCACTCAGAACCAGTCAATTCAGGATCAATTCAGATGCTCCACTAGCTGCCTGCGTTGCAATACACCCTAGTACACTAGCTAGGTGCGTTTCAACGCACCTAAATGCACTACCAGGGTGCGCTGAGTGAGAAATGCCAAATGGCAGTGTCATTCCGCGAGTTGTACAGACACTGGAAGCTTCCAGAATCTTCCTCAATGACACCTTCCTCAATGAATTCGACCAGTGATGAGTAAGAGGCTCTCAGCCTCCAAGTGGAAGAAAGAACTGACAGAGAGAAGCCACAAGTCAAAACATAAGCTGACTCATCCTCTCTACTTACATCTATATATGGATCCCTCATCCCAGAGATCCAGAGGCTGGAATTTTGTACTTTGCAGAGAATTGTTGTTGGTTTGAGATTGAGATTAGTGCATTGGGTGATTTATGCTTTGTTGGAGGAGAGGAAGGGATTCCTTTGCTGGGAGGTAGATGCTGGATCGGGACTCACTTGGTTGTATCTCCTCTTGGACTTTCTTATTATATCAATAAAACTATTTGAGTTTCTCCTGCATGTTGTGTATCAATGATTCTTTGTTATATTTGCATGTTTAGTTTAAATCTGATCCTAAACTAGTTATGAATGTAAATCTATGTCTTTTGTGTAGTTTCTCTCTTCTGTGATCTTGCAGGAACTTGGTGAATCTGGACCAGTGAGGGAGCAGGCAGCGGGAAGCGTACAAAGAGAAGAGCGAGTGGATCAACAAACTAGCGAAAGACACAGGTTAGTTACATCCTTCCTCTTCGTTTACATTTCATAAAGAAGAATACGAAAATAGTTTTCCTTGTTTGTTGCTAAGGCACTATCACACCTTAGAGTGGGATAGGGGCGTTCCGAATGGATAATTTTCCCAACAACAATACGTATGCACACACTTTCACAAGAGGAAAAGCACATATGGGATGGAAAATTAAGGTTAAAAAATTACAAGGGTCCATACCACAGTATTAGCCCATAATACTGATCGGAATAACGGATGCTTGATCTCGTCTAAGAATACCATGGGTTATAAGTGTTTCTTTGGTCCGAGGTATTAAAAAATACTCTAAGTATATAAGGACGTGAAGACCGAAGTGTGAAGCAGTGAAAGTAATGAACATCTTATGAAGAGTTAGGTCAAAAGAAAATATGCATGTTATGGGTTTCTGATGCTTTTCATGATCTGAACTAAGTATGCACCTGAGTGTTCGATGATGGATGAGACCTAATCATGGATTAGGATCATAAGACCTGAAATGACTTATCATTATGTGATTTGATAATGGATAGGCTAGATCTAAGTACTAACGATTTTTTTTTTTCCTTTTAAATTATATGATATGAGTATAACTGAAGTCTGGAATGACTGTGAGGTTATAAGTTATTATTTTCAAATCTATACGCTAGTTCACCTTTGTGAAGGTGCATATACACATTGGTTCAACACTTCCATGTAGCATATGTAGAAGAAAATATTGTTCTTCATAGATGAATGATCTATCTGATCAATGATGTTGTTTTACTATTGTTTTTCAATGATGTCTTCATAAGATCTGAAAGTAAAACTATTTGTATAAGGAGACTGAGTTTAGTTGATTGACTAATTGAGTTAGAAGGGTGATCTTTTTTTCTATCTATTTAAAACTCTGTAATATGACAGTAGATCTTCAGAATGTATGTAGGTAGTAGAGTTTATGGTTTAGAAGTTTTATGTCTCAGTATCTTTAGAGGTATACGCAGGTTGGATTGTCGAAAGTAGCATATACATGTAGGTTGGCTTCATTGAAGTAGTGTATGCATTCTGACATATGATTTTTGAGGTTGCAGTTGGTTCTTGTTGTTGATGCGGTTTTCTGAGTTCAAATCTGCATACTGGTTACATTCATCTAACTATTCCAGTTGGTTGGTTGAATTTTGATTAAGTGTTGGTTGATTGAGTTTTTAGTGATTGATTGATTTAGTTTTGGTTGATTCAGAAATTGATGATTGGGTGATTTTTTTATGTCCGAGGCTTTAATGATTGATTGATTTAGTGGTGGTTGATTCAGTGATTGATGAATGACTTTTAGAATTGATGAGTTTTAGTGATTATTTGATTCAGTTGTATAATAAGTTTCAATGATTGGTTGATTTAGAAAGTGATGGTTGGGTTTTAGTTATATCAGAGATTAATGATTGTGTTTCATTGATTGGTTGATGCAGATGTATTTGATGGATGTATTGCAATGGTGATTGATATTGAGCTTCAATGTTATTGATGGATCTAGTATGAAAATTTGATCCAATGTGGCCTACATATTTTATTATTGTGTAATATGAGTATTCAGTCTAAAAATTTATGAAAGATGGTCCTCAAAGAATGAGGGAAGGTAGCATCCTTCTGTAGGTTGGCGCCTATATACTGGTAAACATATCAACTAGTATAAGAGCTAGGGGGTTGTAGCTCCTTTCCAGTAGAAACTGGAGAATGAGAGAAGGTTGTATCCTTTTACAGGTTGGTGTCTGCGTATTGGTATGAGTCTATGCCAGTACAATATTGTAAAGAGATTATTATTTATACTAAAAGGAAGATAGAGACAACATCAATGGGTGGCTTTCTCTCGCATTGGGTTTCCACCTTAAATCTTTGTGTTCATGTGTGTCTCTTGTGTTTAATGGTTTATTTATTACAGCACATGGTTAATGTTTATCTAGTGGTTAATAAAATACTAATGCACCAGCTGAAGACAAACATATGATGGATTAATGGAATTATAAGTTCACTGGATATACACTAATTGTCTTAAGAACAATCACGTGCACACACAGGTTCGATTCAGTAAATTCATGTATAGAAATATGAATATGAAATGTAAAAAGTTATTGATTTGTATATATTGATTCAACCCCCCTCCACCCCACTCAATATTTTTTTCCAACATGATTTGTATGATAGAACACAAAAATAAGAATTTCTAGGCTTTAATACTTAAACACCTAGGTTAAAATTCATAAGCACCTTGAAGTGGAAATGAAAAAATAATTTAAGAAAAAGTAGAGGTGAAGTGCCTTAAAAGGAACAAGACCTTAGCTAAAGAGTGAAGGGTTGACTCCATATTCAGACCATTTATTCATGCCATGAAAGGAAGTTGGGGATCAAATGGTAAACACTAAAATAATGAAAAAATTGCAATGGAGTTAGTTTAATCTAAATGCTAAAGAAATTTCACCTAGAATGATCCTAACGAGGAGGAATAGAAGGTACAACAATCTAGAAGGTGATTCTTTTCATAACCATGAGAATTTCTCCATGAACACCTACGCCATAGGAGAGGAAATGTAATAAAAATATATGAAAGGGCCCCAATAAACAAAAGAGAAGAAAATTCAAAGAGAAACATGAGAGACATGCAATGTATTATTACCAAATTCATACGAGGGGTTGAATCTCATCAACATTTGGTCTTTACATAGAATACTTGGAATAAGCATGATTCACAACTATAAGAATTAAAACAAAGTGGAAGAGTAACTGTGGATGCAAAGAAAAGTTGAGTGACAATTGATTTTCTAAATACCAAGTGCAAAATAACCAAATGACACTTAGAATAGGGTTTCTCCACCCTAAGTGTAACCATTTGAATTTTCCATCATTTTATCTCTAGATCCAATCTAAACTATTGATTCCTCAAGTGTGCATGTTGGGGAGGACCATGTGAAGGTAGGTGGAGGGTTGAGTAAGATGCCCCATCATGTGCAACTACAAGTGTAATTAATGTTCCCCACAATCTAAATCATGTTCCATGTAAGGTATATAACGAATCCATATACATGAGCACCTTTGTATAGTGAAATGGGCCAAGTCACTTCACACACATATACTAGACATGCAGGACATGGAAACTCAAGTGTCCTACACCTTGCATGTACACCAAAGAATAGGATAGGTAAGACACGTATATATATATATATATATATATATATATATATCAATCATTTCATGTTACACAAATTCTCATTCATGGTACAAATTTTCACATAGATCTAGATTTTGAATTGTAAAATTGTAAGTTGTAACATTACACATACATATTATAGATACAATAGTGACAATTTCATCAATGACCCAATAGAAGAGAAACAAGAAACTGCAGTTTTCTCATTAAGTCATCAAAATGAAAAGATGTTAGATAGGTACTAAGTCGTGAGGACTCCTAGCTAACAGTGCTAATGGGAAATAGAAATAGAAAATGAAAAACAACTACAAGGTAGTGGGTAGCTCATCAATCATCATCATCAAAATCAACATCCCTGTCATGGTGATTGCCAGCTCAATTTATTGTGTAACTCAAGGCATGTATTTTAATATCAATCCAGGTTGGTAATCTTAGAAAAAAACCACAATTTGTGGATTTTTGGATAAGAACTAATATAGAAAGAATTTATGAGAATGGAAATACATATTATAAATATAAATCACTCTTGACAACTTAAGAAAACATATTTAAGTCTATTGCATAAAAGCATACATTATTGGTCAATGAAATTAGATTATTTTAGGAAAACAAGGAAGAAGCTCTTTTCAAAGAGACCTGGTTGTCCTTCCACATTCGAGCTAATCACTAAAAAGAAGAAATATTCACTTAGCACATGCCATAAAATAAATTCATATTAAATATATTTACAAATATTTATACCAAATGAATATAATAAACATGGATAATTAAACTAGCATATGCACAAATATAAACATCATACAATAAAGTGTACTTAGCTTGGTATGGGGGCCTTCCAACCTTGCTGGTACACTACTAAAATACTCAGCTACAACAACTCATTGACTCTAGAAAACATAAAGAAATCATGAAACAAAACATTTTTCTTCAATTATCTCAAAATAATAATCTTCAAGTTTTTCTACATGTTCTAACTATGAATGCCTCTCTTTAAGTAGGAAAAATAATAACCATATAAGTGAAAGAGTCTGAAACAACAATGATTAATGTTAAATCCCACTTCATCAGGTCAAATCCATCCATTAGTTACAATAAATCTGAAAGAATTCCAAAAAATCCTAAAACTGCCCCTTTTTAATCGGGATTTTTGGGTGACACGTCAAGTTTCACTAGCGTTGACCGAGCCTGTATTTGCTCATTTTGACCGAACCAATAGTTATTCATCCATCTGTAGTTCCTAGAATTTCCAAACATGTATTCATCTCACAGCCATGTTTCCTACACATATCATTTTAATGGAGCTATTACAGGAATTTTCAATGCAGTCTAAAATTAATTTTAAAACCCAATTTTTGCAAAAAATTCTAAAAATTGAATAACTTAACATAATTACCTAAATATAAAAAATAAGGGTAAAATGAAGCATGTATGAGTGGGATAAGGTGGACTATTATGGTAAGTAAGTGGCTTTGTGATAAACAAAAATCACCAAGATTGAGGGCCAATAGTCATCGCTACTCTCCTATGCATCCTCCTCCTTTGTATCCAACGTAATATTTGCATATGTCGGTGTGGAGGATGATGCCTAAAGAGTATCACCATCATCAAAAGTGATAGGTGCTAGCACTAGCTCATTAAGATCTATGTTGGACAATTCCAACTCAACACTCATCTCCAATCCCATATCATCAAGAAACACATCCCACATATTTATCTTTCCATTCAACACTAGCAGATGAAAATGGAATAGAAGAGGCATAAACAATTGGGAAATTCTTCCCCTTCTTTCACCACTTCCCTACTTCCCTTTATTGAACCACGAATGGCGTAAAAAAATAAAACAAAAATGCAGTAGCATGTAAATAAAATGGACATGAAAATTGATGTAGAAAAAATGGAACAAAATGGAATCAAAATGCACCTATGGTTTGCCTAAATCTTCTCCAAAAGGCTCTTAAACCATTTGATATTTTCTCCTACATAACCACAATAAGAGAGAGACACGAGAATAAGAGAAAGTAACCCACATGTATATTAGAAAGGCTCATGACATGCTTATGCTTTTGCAAACTATAAAGTGTCCGAAAATGAGGACAAGCTAGCTCGGAGAATGTGATTTTCTTTTTGAGAGAATCCAACATGTTAAGACACACTCAATCCATGAATCTAACATGTGTCCCTCAAGAATCATGTTTCTTAGGAAATGATTGTTATGTTTAGAACCAAATGTGTAACATTTTATAAAAAAAGGTTAAATAAGAGTAAAGGGGAAGAGACCCTAACTCTATTATGTATGTATGGCAATGATATGTGCATACGATTAATATTAGACACCTTTATTAATTATCTTTTGAATGAGTGATGTTACAGTAATTTATAGAAATGAACATGGCTATATAAATCCCGAATCACATTCATCTTCTAATACGAATTGGAAGTGTTAGAAATTAGCTCAAGCATAGTATTATAGTATATGTGTGACTTTGTAGTTTTACAAGGGATCAATTGTCAATTATAAGTAAAAATGTGGGTGAGAGTTTAGATTTTATCTATAAATAAATAACATCAATTAATAGAGTAGACATGATAGTAATGTGTATTAGCCAAATGCAGACATGGAATTGCTCATTATACTAGAAAATTAAAAAAATTCTACTGTATTAAAGAAGTATGATACAGTTCTAATAGATATATCTGTCTACATAATAGATACCACAAGTATGGAAAGTACGCATTCTCTTTAATCTATTAGAACATGAGTGTCACAAAAAACTAACACTCTCTAGCTATTTCTTAATTGGCTATGTCAAAATTTTACTTGAATGGAAAGCAAAATGTGTCCTCGATAGCCCCAGGTAGATCAAGCACTAGGCAGGCGAGATCCTCCGCACTAGCTAAGTGCCCAATTATCTTCTAACCAACACCCCATCCGGAGGCATAGTTATCACTAGAAAGGAGAAGGGTATCAAGAGGATGGAAGTATGGAGAACAAAGGGAAGAGGGAAATAACGCTTTAGGGACTAGGTATGAATATAGGAAGAGGAAAGCAAGGGCATGAAAGAAGAGTATTATAGTAGGAGAGAACCCATTAAAGGTGACCCGAAATAGGGAATGGAAACCAAGAAAAGTAAAATACTATTAAGAGTCTACCAAAAGAAATTAGGGAACAAGGAAGATATGAATAAAAGGCTAGGAAAGGAAAAACTTTTTAAGGAGGAGAAACAAAGAGAAATTCACTAAGACATATTCTCCACAGTAAGTCAAAGAACTCAAAAACTAAACCAACTATAAAATTGGAGAAAACACATCCTCAAAGTTTTGGTTGCTAAAGTGCTCCTTGCTAAAGAAATCATGCACCATCAAGAATGATAATGTGGTGGAGCCAACAATATTGGTTACGAGAAGATCCTCTCTCTCTTTTCATATGAAACCATGAGACCAAGTTTCTCCCATTCACCATTTTAGGTGACATTTCATGATTCCCTCTCAACAACGATAGGGCCATTCAGGAACAATAAATATTTTATAGTATAGACCATCCATGAGCCTCACCTCCATCTGAAATAGTCATTTAACATATGAAAATACATAAGGGTGGGGTGTAATTCCATGTATGATGTTGATGCATGTTGGGGTTATGGGACTATGCCCCCAATCTATCCTCTAAGAAACATGTAATCTGAGGAATTTCAATGTCCACCTTAATTTTACATCATATTTATATAAAAGAGATAAATTACTTTATAGTGAATAAATTATAATTTCCTCTATATTTACCATTTTTTTAGTATGAGGGAGATGCATAATCCCTCCACTAAATATGGAGTTGGCATGTGCGATATAAAAAATATATATATTACATATCAATATGAAGGAAAAGTGTATTTCATTCCATGCTAAACATAGAGTTATCTAAAAAAATTTATCAATAATAGAAAAAGTCTGAACCATGAATAAACTATTTTAATGTCATAATTTTATATCAATTTTATATATAGAAATAAAGTAATTGAAAGTAAAAAGAAATTTGTATTTTCAATTTTCAATTTTCATTATAAGGGAGATGTATTATTTAAAAATATTTTAATAGTCATTTGAATATCTAGGTTATTTAACATATTTTAATATCAACTTCATATATATATCTATATATAAAAAAATAAAACAAAAGAAAAATATTTTATTATATATCTAGAGAGTGCAAGATATTAGATGAATTCCTAATTCTTAGTATGGTTCACATGCATAATTTATTTAGTTCATAATTGTTACATGAATAATACACCCTAGGCTATGGGTTAAGCACCCCAACAAAGTAGAGGGCAAACACCAACAAGAAGCAAACAAAAAAGAAACCTTAATACTTAAAATATTGAAGTAGGAAGAAGATGTTTTACCCGAATGTCCTATGTTTGAGGTCGTTCCCATATGGTTCAAGACCTCTACTTCCTCCAATGCTTCAAAACATGTAACTCATTCAAGAAAACCATATATACCAGCAGTAGTTGAAAGCATGTTCATGATATAAATGTTAGATCATATAAGAATATAAGTATAAAACATGAAATCATACATTAGTTATATTAAAAGATGAATTAAAGCATTAAGATATTAACATCAGGAACAAGAAAAGAATTTTTTATTGATGACTGCAAAACAATGTGGAAGAATACCACCTGATTCGTCCATGGTTCCAAGTGAAACATTCGTCCAAACCAATCCATCCCAAGCCTCAACAATCCTCTTTCAAATGCATACACACGGATGCCATATAAAGGAGATGGACATCACAATGAAGAAACAGGGGTTTCCTATAGCTGGGAGTGTAGCACGCACAAGAATAAATGGGACTTGATGAGGGACAAATTAGACACAATATCAATATCCTATATTTCTCTCCCCTTAGGCCTTCCCAATGAGGTGTATTTATATGACCTCAAAACAATTTTTTCAGTTATGAAAAAGCTAGGCCACGGGCTCTTTTTTGGTAGGCTTCCAGTGTAACCTATAAAACCCACCCAAAAAATAGGGATTTTATATTTTTTTCATATTTTAAATCATATACATAGGTCACATATATCTGAACTCATGTGTGCATGCTATTTTTGTAGGGCAAATTTGCGTATCGAATTTAAAATAATATTTTTTAATATTTGGACCAAGTGTGAAGCGGAAGTGTTTCCTAAGGCCATGACTCAGACCATCAAGTATATAAAGGTGGTAAATGACGCTATAACATATTCCCCCTAATAGATGAGGGCACACAGGGTACATGATGGCCAAAATGTATTAATTGTATAGAAAGAACCATGGGAGGAATTGGGAGGAGATCACCGGATTCCAGTTTGCCAAACCAGTGGAAGAGATCAGAAAGAAATCACATGTCTGAGGCGGGCATAACCAAGCTTAGAGATAGTAAAGCATGTCACCATATCAAGTGTAGATAGGATCTAATATGTATACAAGTACAAAGGAAAATGAGAAATTCATAGTGGATCATATAATCATAGCTACAAAAGTACATATCAAGGCCATGTCACAATGTCAAATTTAGATGAACTGATCAATAATGCTAAAGTAGATATCTAATCACTAAAGTCACATAACTAATCCTCAAAAGTACCAAGTCAAAAAGTGGAATAATGGTATTCCATGCAACTCGAGTACCAACATATAGGATATCAATGTGATAAACTACAATATATAAGCTGGATGGTGTCACTGATAGTAAACTGGAGGGATTGACATGTGAACCATGAAATGTTGATGAAACCTTAGGTCTTGACTAACCACCATGGTACATTTATACACTATGGGAATAAATGAAATGAAGTCGACCATTTTAGAGATCATTTAGTTACCGGTCATTAATCTATATCATTAGAAAATGTGAGACAACTCACCAATAATGATGATGAGAGTCAAGGTACCACAGTACAATTAACAAGTGTCAATAAATGAGTTAAAGTCAAACACTTGATAGAATCTATCAATCGAGATACATTGATGTATTCTCACTATTGATAGTGAACGAATCTCCCACTAATGACTGCAAACCCTAAGGTACTAAAAAAGGGACTATAGATCTTATTATTAGAGCAATAAGTTCAAGTCGATGGGGAAAGATAATATGGAAGGTAGGAATTAAGGAATCCTACATCAATCCAGCACGAGTGTAACCCATAGGCCAATAATGTGGAAGGAATCGGATGAAGAAAGATAAAGTAACCAAACTGAAGCACATTTCTAATGTACAGGAGATGTGGCTAGTGCATGAAAAAAACCCATTGAACCAACATATAATGAAAGTTGACACAGAGGCGAGGAATCCACCAATAGGGTCAAATGGAAACCAAGGTACTGCACGAATCCCAATGTGTGATAATGTAATCTGACATTGAACACAAGGGAAACCACTCAATCAAAGACCCATAATATTAATCTATGTTGAGCACAAGGTCACCTATCAATGATGGAAATAGGGCCAGGGTGCGGCTCTAGGCCTACTCTCAGAGCAATGTGTGGAAGTCGATAAGAGAAGACTCATTAACAAGAATTTAGTAGAGACCTTCTCAAACCAGCATGAGCAAAGGACCAAATAACTGATGTGATACTAAACATAACTCTGATAGACTGGGTATGGCCGACTTAATATGAGCCAAGAGACACTACATAAAGGCCGACTCAAGTTTACTTCCCATGAAAAAAATCATGACTCAACTGTGACTATATGACAACATATGATAAATTTGTATATGTTTTTCATGTAGGAGGCATAAAAAAACTCTCTATATGACTGGAAGAGATAACCAACCAGAGGAGTATTGACTTAATAACAAGGTTATTACTCTGCTAAGTCAAACTAAAGCCACTCCTAATGGAGGAAAGACTTGATTTAAGTGCTTTGTTCAAGGGCGACACAATTAACTCTTGTTTCCATCAAATATAGAAGTAAAGTATCATTCCCACTCTTTTTTGAAATATATTATTTGTCCTTTTCATATTTGTAAAGTATGAAAAAAGAATAAAAGAATGCCTATGGTATAGTGGAAAGAACGAGTGTCCAAATACAAATGTGTTACTTCCTTAGAGGAGAACATTCCTATGCTCAATGAAAGGTGATGAAACTGGTCAATGGCACTCAAAGGAATGTTCTTCCCATGGGAATAAGGTGTCAAGTTGTGAAGACTAAGTGTTTGCAAAGGTGATTTTGCAAAGAGACATGGTCAAAAAGTGGCTTATACATGAGTCCAAGTGAATCCGACTTAGGTCAAAAAGGAACAAATATTTAACATTCAATGCAGAAGTACAACTCAACATGTGGGAGTCTCTAGGGTATAAATCTAGAAAGACAACGAAGAAGAAGGAGAATGAAATTTCATTGCAATAAGTCATGGTGGAATTAAAGAGGACTCCCGAGCATACTCAATATTTGCAGCACAGGAAACATATTCCAACGACGATCTAACGAGGAAGGTCATGTAAAGGAAGGCTCTACAATCATGTCATGATTTTATAAGTCAGCGAGTGAAAGTGGTTTTAAGAATCATAACACAATGGGGTTAACCCTAAGGAAACATATCACAACATGGAGGCTAGAATTCATAATGTAACGAAAAAGTGGTCTTCCCTAACCTATATGTCAGTGACGAAAAACAATACCTATCATGACAGGTTATTGGTCATGGAATCGAAGGAGTAGAAAAAATCTCAAAGTATTGAATTTAACCTGAAAGACAACCTATCCCAACACTTAAAGCCAAAAGGTAACAAAGTTTATAAAATTATTAAAAATAAAAGATGACCTTTGTAAAAGTGGAGTTTTAAAAGTTTTTCAAATTACAAGTTATAAATGCACCTTTTGGCCTAACAAACCTCATTTGTTTTTTGAATAATTGAGAGAAGGAGCTCTTGAGAAAAGACCAACAACCACAATCCACCCTATTTCTCAGCCAAAATAGTTACCAAATTTCCAGGTATTCCTAAAATTAAATCTTTTAATGGATTATGTACATTTCAAACATTTTTTCAATATTTTTAGTGTAGAGATCTTGTTTTTAGATTTTTTTCTGTGCATACATGGGTTTCACATAACTAAGTCGTGTGTGCATAAGCCCTATACACAACTATGTATGAAGTGAATCCCTGTATGCGCAGTAAAAAATTTTAAATTATGAATTTTAATGGATGAAAATGTTTGAATGATAGGAAGACTATAACATGGAAAGAAATAGAGCATAGTGCAGTAGACAACGAAGTAATGAACAACCCACTATCACTAGATTCATTAAGAGGGTGTGGATTACTGAAAATTTTTAAAATTCGTAATATGAAAGCCACCACAAGGGTGATAGGGATGCTTGTGAATTATTGGGATCCAAAATAGGATGCTTTTATGATTGATCAAATTCCCTTGTGAATTGAAGTAGAAGGTATCTAATTCATTACTAGACTTTCTCGAAGAGAAGAATCAGTTCACTTGCAAAGCAAGGCCTAAGGCGGCCTTGTCATAGATGATTATATTCAAATATATTTCCCTAAGAATAATGAGAATGTAGGGACATAGATCCCAATAAAAAATGTGGAGAGTCTACCCCTCAAAATTCTCCTTTTTACTATTGTGAGGGTAGTGGGTTTTGGTTCATTTCACCAAGCATCACGTGTTATAATGAGCCTAGTAGTCAATTATCTCACCACAATCTTTGATTGGTATATAGCCCTCCTGATCAATCTAAAAAAGAAACTCACTTCTATAAACAAGAGTAATACTAAAAAATTTGGGTATGGTACCATCCTTTTCACTTTCTTCTTTGAGAGGATAGCATGACTTCAACCCAAAGTTCTCTCTACCATCAGCAGCTCGAGGGATCCACGTATAGGTAGATGGGATAATTTGATGAAGAGTCTAGGGGCTGGAAAGGTCCCTAGAACAACTTTTGATGTTGAGTTATTCCTTTTGTGGGAGAAACAATTCATATCCATTGAGGAATACCCCTCTACAGGTATGGAATTCAGAAGGGATTGAGATCTAGTGCTTCCACCAAATGTTGCATGGGGTGCCATAGGAAAAATAATTTTAGGTTTCTAAAGTTATTTGATTTATTTATTTTTTCAAAAATTATGAATTGAAATTGTTTTTGATGAGACGAAGATTGTTACAAAATTATTTAATCATGATACAGATGTGGGATCAGTAAGACTTGAGCATCTACACGGGCATAGGCATCGTACAAGAGACATGGAGTGTGCCATAGTTGAGATTGAGAGACTCATCCATATCGTATAGAGGAACTTGCAGATGTTGACTCACCAAGTACCTATGGAAGTGATAGAGGATCTACCAGAGGCTATGCAGAGACACTTGGTAGGATTACCATGAGATTGGGTGTGACTCTTCTGATGGGTGGCTAACTGCATCATTTTATTCTGAGATAAACATCTGGGGCTAGACCCATAGATATAGATTGGAGATGTTTAGATTTTGATAGGAATGATTGGGCTTAAGCCCTAATTTTGTAGGACATTTTGTCCCAATTTTCTATAACATTTTGAACAAAAACTTACATATCTATATATATCTATATATATATATATATATATATATATATATATATATACACAGATAGTTTCATGGTGTGATAATCATATATACACATGATGTTCAATTATTTTTTTATTTTTATTGTGACGAATGATTAATATGCCAATCTAATTCTTGATTAGCTACGGAATCAAAAAATGAGTTTTCTAATCGTGGAATATGAATAAATGTGATAAAATTTAATGATCTTTGTAATAAACAAACTCTCTATAATTGGAAATATAAATAAGGATTTTTCATGCTATAAATGTTGTTTAACTTAGAAACTGCTAGTTGTGAATCCAAGTATATTTCTAACGAATCAATACCAAAAGATATTTCTTCAGATAGTAGGTTAACCACAGTAGTATATCTAGCAACATTATTTGAAGTAGGGTTGATACATATGCCTCTTGAAACCAACAACTAAACAAATGGATAGTAAATCACCCAAGCTGCAAAAGCCAAATTTTGGGTATGTCAACTAGCACCATCGACGTAACCTAGATATACCAAATCATCCATCAATACCTACCAAAGAAGATGGGAAATATCGATATTACTATGAAACCTATAGACAAATGTGAACAAATATATACAATATCTACAACCTAGAAAATGCTAGGCAGAAACCTAGTCATAATGATTTTTAAGATAGAGCTCATTCCTTGGCTTCGACAACTCGTTTTCGTCAAAATAAATGAATTCGTCATCTCCCTTTTTTAAGACCGTTTTAAATATAGAAGTACCATACAACATGGCTTCAAACTTACCTACCCCCAAGGTGTCTTTGTCTTGGTCATAATCCAGGACAAGATAACCTTCAGAGAGAAACCTAGGGTGTACAACCTTATCATATTCAACTTTCACTCTTTTTTTATGAGCTTCATTAATTGTGGTAGCATCTCGACACTACTCATCAATATTTTCCAAATGAAAGAGGCATTCTTCAAGACTAGACGTGTCTCTAATTTAGGAGAAGGATTTTCACATTCCACTGGGAATATCAATTCCAAACCATAAACTAGTTGAAAAGGAGTGAAACCTGTAGTGGCCTTAACTAAAATCCAGTATGCCCAAAGAACATGATATAACATGATATGAAAATTGGATCGAGCCTTATTAATTTTCCTTTGTAGGATAACTTTCAGGATAGTAAGGAGATGAATTATCCTGCCAAAAACCCAACTTGAGATCCAATTCAAATATTATCTTGTTTTGGAAATGACTGCCATGGTTAGTGACAATCTCCTTACGAATACTAAAATGAGAAATGACTTGGTTGAAAAGAAACAAGATTGTTATTTCACACTCATTCACAACAGTGGGAATAACTTCGGCCCACTTGATAAAATAGTCTATTGCTACAATAATATGCTTATGATCCTTTGCCGAAAGTGGGTTACAATTTGTAAAATCAATTCCCCACTTTGTGAAAAGACCAACGGTAATAACAAGAAAAAGTGGAGCTAGATGAGTGTTCGTTTTCTAAGTATAAACCTGACAAGGATGGCATCTTTTCACCACTTCGACACAATCTTTGAAAATTGAAGGCCAAAAATACCCTACATGGAAGATTTTTTGGGTTGTAGCATGCCTAGATAGATTACCACCACAAGCTCCACTGTTGCAATCATTTAGTACTAACTCAACTTCTTCTAAGGTTAAGTAGCATCTTAGGAGTGAATCAACACCATGATGATATAAAGTGTCACTGATAATAACATAAATATTCACTAAGTGACGCAATTTTCTTCACTCATCCTTTGAAAAAGAGAGGAGAAACTTTTAATTTTGAAGATATATTATAATATCTCCATACCAATGATCTTGTGAGGAAATAAGAAAAGTATGCTCATCGGGGAATCGTTCCTCATAAACTATTTCTTGTTGAAGGAAACTCTGAGATGAATTCTACAAATACTAATGATTTCTTATATTTGGCTGACAAGAACCTGAGATAGAACTCTTTTAAAATAACAATCCCTCTGTTATATTCCCCCCCAATCAATCACCTACTGAGAATAAACTGAAATGGATTGACAGCTTCTAGGACAAAAGATTTTCTAAGCAGAATGTAGTATCTAAGTCGTTGGACACCATGAACAGCTACCAAAGCTAATTTCTCTACAGGAGAATATCATCCTTTAAAACCTACCAAGCCTGAGCTTAGATAGTAAATCACATGCTCCTGGAGAGTGGCGTCTTCCTAAACCAGAACCATACGAATGGTTGATTCTGTCGTAGCGAGATATAAGAGAAAATCATTGTTATCATTGGGTGGACTGAACAATGGAGCAGAGGTCAATATTTTTTCAAAGCATCAAATAAGAAATGAGCAAAATGATCCCATATAAATGGAACTCCTTTCTTTAGAAATCAGATAAATCCCTTTGTAATCTCAATGTAATTGATCATAAATATCCTCAAGAAAATGTCTTTTCCTTAGAGACTTTGAAGTTGACGGATGGTAGATGGGGGAGGAAACTAAATTATTTCCTCAACCATGAAAGGATATACATGAATCCCTTCAGTAGATACAATGAATCACAATAATGGATTGGATTTGACAAGAAAATGCATTTCTTTGAATTCAACCAGATTTTGTAAAAACGGCATTGCTCAAAAACCAATCGAAGATGATGAGGGTGATCAATTCTCTTTCGAGAATGAGCAACTAGGTCATCCATATAAGCTTCGATGATATATTATTTTTATCATGGAAAGCATAGGACATGGCCCACTAAAAAGTGGCTCCAACATTTTTAAGTCTAGAAGGCATCTTCTTGTATGCAAAATTACCCCAGGGGAAGATAAACTTTGTCATATGCTTATCTTTAGGATGGACAGTAATATAATTATAACTTGAGAAATAGCCCATGAAAGATAAAATATCATTTCCCACATATTCATCGATAATCTATTCAATAAATGGTGTGGGGAAATTATCTTTAGGACAAGCCTTATTTAAATCCATAAATTCTATGCATACGCGGATCACTCCTTGTTTTTTATCAACTGGGACTAGATTCAAGACCCACTCAATCAATAGAATGGGGTATATGAAACCTGCCTTGAGTAACTTCTCAACCTTGGCTTTGATAGGTGATGCTTTCCTAGGGTTTACTGACTGGATATTTTGTTCTATAGGCTTCGCATTTGTATAAGTCTTGATCTCATGCTTGACTACTGATAGACCAATTCCGGGAATTTCCTCATAATACCAAGAAAAAACATCGCAAAATTCTTTAAAAATATTAGTATAGATTTGAATTTATTCATGAGAGAATTTGGCTCTGATGAAAACATTCTCGATTACATTGGGATTCCTCGAGATGTTCATTGAAATAGTTTCTAAAATAAAAGACATGTTTCCTTCCGAAGAAACCTTTGCTGGAGCCAAACATTTTAAAACTATGTGAACATCACCATTCAATGAAGGACTAGACAAACTTGATTCTAATTCATGCAAGTCTGAGAGAAAATATTGCCAATGATGTAAATCATGCCACGGTCTATCTATACCCATCATTACTTCTAGGATTTCTTCCTCAGATGTTAAAATATTATCAAGGCAGTCCATAGAAGAAGTAGATTCAATAGTACAAGATGGAGCCACATCTCCATCCAATTCCTTTAGTGAAAGAGGAGTAGGATTGAAATCTAAAGTGTTAATAATAAATTGATAGGCAATTTCAGCTGCAGACATAGGATATGCCATTCCACCCACTCTCCCTGCTTCTAATGTGTTGGTAGAGAGTATAAGGGCCAAGGATATGAGAAATAATGATTTCTAAAGAACTCTCTTTGAGAAGTAGTTTTGTATGATGAAATTTCATTTATTCAAGAAATGGGACAAGGAAGATCAAAAGTACCCATCAATGAGGAATACATTCCAACTCCTAAATTATCAATAGGTTGCTTGGGATTATTCACCAAGGGAAAAAAGGAATGAGAGGATGCATTGGATTTTTTCAGAGAACACTCCATCTGATAAAACAATAACAATTCCCCCTTCATACGGAAAGCATAGGATGTGAAATAATGATGATACAATGACATCCATTTTATAAATCCAATTTCGTCCCAATACAAGATTATAATCTAAATTTTCATTGACTATTTCCAACTCAATATTGACCACCTTGCCCCCAACACATATGGGAAAGGCTGGAATAATTTGATGTAACCTATGAGAATGAACATCAAATGAAGTCAAGGGAATAGGTGAAGGAACAACTTGAGGAGATCTGATAGCTTTCTGTTGAGGGCCCCGAAGTCGGGTCAACAACAAGGGGGATACCCACCCGGTCCGGAACCTGGTTGGCGGCTCCTTGCCCGTTTGGAGTAGCGGGTCCGACTGGGGGTGATGGGACCAATTTCCCAATGTGAAGGGTGTGCGTGTGTGTATAGAGTTTGATGATATTAATCTAAAAGGTTTCTCTGAACTAGTCTTAATTCTAATAGCTAAACTACTTCTAAACTAATGGATCTAATGAAGAGAAACAATACATCTAATCTATGCTAACCCGGGGTGTTCTCTCTTGTTATACGATCTAGAAAGATTTCTAACAAAAGCTGGTAATAAAGATCATTCAACTGTTATCAGAATATAAATCGATAAAGATAAACCATTCTGCATAAGAAGTTAGGTAGAGTAGTTGTGAACAGCATATCGCATAATCAGTTTTCTATATGTCAAGCATAAATAAATGACTCCACCGTACAGAAGTGCCAAATGGTAATACAGACATTCATACAGTAACATTAAAGAACTCAGCTGTATATCACTTTAGGGATACTAGCAGAATTTAGTCAAGAGATAAAAGTACCATTTATGACTAATTTCACTAATAAACTTCAAGCAATAATGATTTACTTCTACTTGTTCTAATATCTGCTAAGAGTACAGAAGTGAAACATCAGTAACAGACATTAAAATGAAAACATAAATAAATCTCGATCCATCCATTCATCAAAAAACCTCCTCTGAGGGTGCAGAAGTGCATGTTCTGAGGACAAGTTTTTTGACAGATTTCCGGACCCTTCTCCAAATGCCATGAGAAGGGTTAAATACTACTAGCTAATTGATCTTAATTACACGAATTTAGGGAATCGACTTCAAATGACCGCCCTTTACCAAAAGCAAATTTATTTCTAAAACTTTAAATCTAATTTCTGACCGTTTCTGTATATTCTCTTTAGTGCTGTCAACTGCGCAATGCTTTCCTGGGAAGAGTCGGCTAGCTACCTTCTTTTGCTCGGGAGATAAAAGTGGAAATAACAAGAGCTGGCACCTCCTTCTGACAGACCAGAAGATATTTTCGAAAACCTTTCTCTAGCTGGGTGTATTCGCCGCGTGTATACTTAGCACAACCCAGGCTCTTCTCGAACTGATTTTGCTGTTGCTGTTTCGGTTTCCGGTCGTGCGAATGACTGAGTGGGTTAGGAGTCGCGCTGTATGGACATCCCCCTGTTTCGGGAATTGTTTCCGTTATTTGTTCCAGGTTTTTCTGGAGCGTCTTCCTTCCTATGCGCTTCTTTCTCTGCTTTACCAAGTCTGAGCTTCAGGATCTTTTGTGAACACGCTGCTTTTGTGCGCCTTTGACTCTGAGTCTTGGATAGTCTAATTTCATCAGTGCCGGTTGTCTGATAGTCTAGAATCCGTGGTCCTGCTGCATGCGACATTCGTTTGCGGAGGCATATTCTCTTTGCTATTTGATTGGCGCTTTCCCCTTTCTCTCAGATGTTTCCTGCATATAGATTTATATTAGTTGCGTGTCTTGCAGTCTACGCAAAGAAGAAGGGAACTGAAAAGATTGACATAAAAGCATTAAACTCTAATGAATGCATAATCCTGACATGCATCATGACTTGACTCTTCGATAAATGCGATGCAATCATTCCTTGATACTCAAGCATGCGGTCATTAATTTCCTTTAAGGCGCGCGCTTGGTCTTGGGTTTATCGTGTGATGAGTCTTTTCAGATCGCAGATCGCAGATCACAGATCACAGATCGCAGATCGCAGTTTACTGATATCGCAGATCACAGTCATCGCAAATCGCAGATCCCAGATTTTATTCAATGGTTCATGGTGCCATAGCGTGACGTTTGCGATGTGCGATGTCGCATATCGGCGATCGACGCTTCTTGGAGGTCCTCCTTTTAGAGCACGTTTGAGATGCATGCGACGCGATGAACTTCACGTCACTCTTTCACAGTTTTACTTTTCGCGCTTTAAGTAATGCTTCAACCTTTCTTTTCGATGCGATTTAAGCCTTAGGGAGAAAAATACAAAAATTTAACAAAATATTTTTGGGATTTTTTGTTCAGGGTCCCCCCTTTGCTCGACGTTATTGCTAATATCAAGCAAAGAGGGGGGGTTGTTGGTGACCACAACAATGGCGATTCACTGTGAAGAACCAGTTATCTCTGCTTGTTCTATTGCATTTTCACTTCCAAAACAGAAAAAATTTTCTTATGTCTAAATTTTGTTATGGACGGATAGAGTATTACCCCTTATCCTGTCAATGATATTTCGTCACAACTTTTTATTTCATTCCGATTGTTTACTTCCTCTGGGTTATTTCTTGTATTCACACCTAGACATTACTCAGTCTTTTCAAAGACAAAATAAAGTCTTCTCTGCGTACTGGATTTGTAAAGTATGCTCATTTGTCGTAGGTAGAGCCTCTGCTGCCCGCAAGTGTCCATAGCCTCGACAGGGTTACCATATTATCCAGCAATGATCCTTTTTCCTGCTTAAGGTTATTTACAACATTTCAGAGAAAAATCCTTTTGACACTTTTCTTTCTTTTTTGATTTTTTATTCTCTAAAGAACAATGTCTTGGTTTGGTGGCCAAATTATGACACAGTGATTCACTTGATTTACACTTTTGCTGAACAAGCTGGCTCGCGATGAGACCCCTTGTCTTTTGATTGCAACAATCTTGAGTCGTTGCACTGTTTTGATAGACAGTAGTGGCAAAGTCAGCAAGTTATAATATCTGTGATCATGATAAGCCGGCTCGTGATGAGACCTCTTATTCTTTGAGATATAGTGTTTTCTTGGATTGTTTCTCTGGATGCTGCGATTTTCCTTAACAGGGAGGAAGTCATTGTTTTTCCTTAAGAAAGCTCTGGACGACAATAATAGAGTTTAAGAACAGCAGTTTTGCAGAGAATACTTATTTTTCTATTGATGATACTTTTCATTGCGTTGGCATAAAACAATTTTTTGCCAAAAGTTACTTTCATCCCAGATTTCTTTGTGAAGTTGAAACTAACATCATATTCAGGCTAAAGTTAACGCTATCTGTCAATAATAAAAGTCAGATTTTTCGAAAAGTTTTACTATTTATACAAGTGAAATCAAAATTTGATAGAGAAATGGTATATTCTTTATAAATACAATTTATGATCATTCACAACCAACCTTATTTATAAAAAAAAAAAAAAAAAAAAACTAAAATAAAACTAAAATTATCCTACAAAAATTAGAAGGATAACCTTCTATGGAAAATACATTTTGAGGATTTGTCCATTTACAGGCAGAGAATCTCTTCTGCCTGTCAAGTCCTGCAACACAAAATTCGATGGGCCTATGACCTCTACAATCTGAAAAGGACCAAGCCACAGCTTCTGGAATTTTGTATGTTTGCCCTTTTCTTCATGTGCCTTATCCCACTTCAAAACTAAATCTCCCATCTGAAAGTTTTTTCTGGTCATCATGTTTGAATCAAAAGAGGATTTTATCAGCGCTTGGTGGTGAGCATGGGTTTTCTTGGCCTGTTCTCATTGTTCTTCTAGCTTGATTATTTCCGTTTGCCTTAGTTGTAAGGGAGAAGTGGATACTTCATCAATGTATTGTACTAAGGACAAGGAGGGAATGAATAAGTGAGTAGGAAGAACTGCTTCTCTCCCGTAAACTAAATTAAAGGGAGAAGTGCCGATAGAGGCTTTCTTTGTAATTTTGTCTGCCCATAGGGCATTTACTAGCGCTTTATGCCAATTCTTTTGGTTTTGGTCGACTGTCTTTTTGATAATCCTGATTAGGTTCTTGTTCATTGATTCAGCCAACCCATTACCTTGCGGATAGTAGTTGGCAGAATACTTCAATTTGAACCCTCTTTTGAGCGCGAACTCAGTCATGGTATTTCCAGAAAAATATGAAGCATTATCGAATATTAAGGCCGTTGGCAATCCAAACCTAGTAATGATAAACTGATCTATGAATTCAATAATGTTTTCAGAATTAGCTGTCTTGAGAGGAACTGCCTCTACCCATTTAGTAAAATAGTCAGTTGCCGTGAGGATATACCTATGCTGTTTAGAGGAGTGAGGAACGATCTCACCTATTATGTCCAGGCCCCACTGGCTGAACGGCTGTTCGATGTTAACCGGCTGCAGTGGCATGGATGACTTCTTTTGTTTTCCTGCAGCAGTCTGGCAGACTTGGCATTTTCTTACGTGATTGTACAAGTCTTTGAACATCGTGGGCCAGTAGTATCATGCACGTAAGATTTTGTGCGCGGTGGCTTCTCCAGCATAGTGTCCACCTGCTGGTCCATCGTGGAGTTCCTGCAAAACCTTTTCGGCTTCAGTTTTCTCAAGACATCTAAGAAGCACAGAATCATAATTTCTTTTAAACAGGACATCATTCACGAGTTGGTATTGTTTGGCTTTTAATCTCAGGGCTCTCTTCTTGATGTGATCCAAGTGAAATGGAGCATGCTCGTTCTTCAGGAAATAAATGATGTCAGCATATAATGATTCTGCGTCGTTTAGGCTTACCTCATACGCGTGTACCTCTTCAGACGATTTTTCGGGGATTTGCGATGCTCCAGCTAACATCTTGCAGAAGTCTTGGCCTCGAACGATGTGTGCCGGCTTGATCTCCAGGTCTTATTCTTGCAAGGCGGTGATCCAATTCGCTCTCTTTTCGCCCACATCCTTCTGTATCAGGAGATTTCTTACCGCTGGGAACGGTACTATGACCTTGGTATGGGCCTTTAGCAAGAATGGTCTGAAATATTTAATCGCTTTAAAAATGGCATATGCCTGTTTCTCTACGTCCGAATATTTCAGCTCAGCACCTTGTAAGTTTGAGCTAAAGAATGTGATCGGAGCTTCTACCTTTTCTTGATTCGCTTGAGTCAAGATTGCAGCATAAGAATTCTTTGAGGCAAACGTGTATAAGACAAAAGGCTCTGAAAAGTTTGGGGTTGCTAGAGATGGAGCGTTGATGATGGCTTGTTTGATTAAGTTAAACGCTTCGTGCTCGTCTAGACCCCATTTAAAGTTTGAATTCTTTTTTATCATTTTTTGTAAATGAGAAATAATACGTGAAAAATCTGGGACAAATCTTTTGACGAAATTGATCTGTCCTAGGAAAGATTGCATGGTCTTTTTGTTATGGGGCATGGATATCTCGGAAATTTCTTTGATTCTGTCAGGTTCAATGTGAATGCTAGATTTGGACACTATGAATCCTAGCAATTTTCCTTCACTCAACGCGAAAAAAGATTTCTTCGGGTTAAGCGAGATCCCATACCTTAAACATCTTTGAAAGATTTGCTTCAAATCTTTGAGGTGGTCGTTTCGGTTCTTGGAGTACACAGTTATATCATCTAGGTAAATCACTACCGATTTGTTGACTAAACCTTTAAACGCGATGTCCATGGCCCTTTGAAAAGTAGCGCCGGCGTTGATCAGACCGAACGGCATTTTCCGATACGCGTAGGTACCCCATTTAGTTCGGAAGGTGGTTTTTAACTGATCATCTGGGTGTACTAATACTTGGTTATATCCTGAAAATCCGTCCAGGAAAGACATTAACTCTGAGCCTGCAACTGCCTGTAATATTTTCTCCATAGGTGGGAGGGGAAAATTGTCTTTCTGACAGGCTTTCTTGAGGTTTCGGAAGTCGATGCAGATTCTAATATCTCCGTTTTTCTTCCTAACGGGTACCATATTGGATACCCATTTGGAATGTCTGATTGGGAAGATTATTCTGGCTCTCAACAATTTATTCAGCTCAGTTTTTATCTGACTTTCCAAGTTGGGGCGGATTTTTCTGAGCTTCTGCTGGACAGGGTTCTCGTTGTCAATCATGGGGATAGTGTGTTGAATGATAGAAGTGTTGTAAGTTTTCAGCTCATCGTAATTCCAGGCGAAGACGTTTTTGTACTGTCGTAGAAGACGGATATATGCTGATTTTTCTTCAGGAGCCAGGCCTTGGCCTAGATTAACGTTTTGCGGCTTCTCATCGGTTCCTAGGTTCACTGATTCGTAGTTCAGAGTCGAACTGTAAATTTTGGCATTAGCTGACCTTTTGAACCGAATTTTCAAGTCGTATAAGTCTTCTAGTTTGACCACCGATTTGGGTATGGCATTATCAGTGTTATTTTGTTGTATCTGGTGATCATGACAGTCTTCGTCGATTATCTGGTTTGAGTAGGATCCTTCGAAGGTGAGGAAACTTACGATGTCTGGGTCGTCGTTGAATACTCTCCAGTTAGTGATGTTGTCAGGGATAGACGGTTTAAAAATCAATTCTATCAAAAACCTATCTGGACTAAAGTCTTCGGAGGGAATGAGTCTGGAGGCTACGTTAGCTAACAGGTCTGCGCTTGCGTTGTGAAGTCTCGGGATTGACGAAATATTGAACGCTGTGAAATGTCCAGTGAGATCTTGTACTAAAGATTGATAGTGCTTTAAATGACTAGACAGGCAGTGTATGGTGTTACGTACCTATTTGACGACGATCTCGGAATCTCCAAAGACTTGAAGATATTTTACACTGCAGCCGATTGCTTTGTATAGGCCTTGCACCAAGGCTTCGTATTCCGCTGTGTTGTTCGTGCAATCGAACTCCAGTCTGCATGTGAGCATGGTCTTATTTCCGTCAGGGCTAATCAAAACGCATCCTGCTCCTGCTCCCTCGTTGGATTTAGAGCCATCAAAATATAATTTCCAAAATAAAGAAGTATTTACAGGGTTATCTAAGAAACTAACACATTTTGAATCATTAGTCTGGGAAAAGTTTTCTACTTGGGACAAAACTGAATTTTCTAAATATGGTGATATGTGAGCATTGAAATTTCCGAGGAAAGAGTCTACCGAGTAGTTGCCTATGATGCTGCTGTTGTATGCTATGGCTTCATTCTCTCCTTCCAAATCTGTTACTATGTATTTTTGGTGCAATTCTCGTTCAACCTTTATTTGATTTGGTTTCCCGTTGAAGGGTAACCACATGTGCGACCAGTCGGTCGAAAAGTATCTGTGGAGTTTCTCGGACCAGTCCCTGCTAAGAATCAGGCCATAAAATTCAGGGATGTCAGCCACTAGGATGTCGATAACTTGGCATACCTTGGGGTTAGACGACAGTCTTATGGTCACTTGATTCAGTTCGCCTATCACTTTGACTTGTGATCGATCAAGTTGAACTATGCGCACTGCAGATTTTTGCGGTTGAACGTTGAGTTTGGCACATATTGACTTGGGTAGAATATTGGTTGAAGCACCAGAATCAACCAAGCAGTTGTGCACGTTTCTGTTAAACATTTCATAAGTGAGGAGGAAAGGAGGAGTATGAGATCTAGATCTCCCTCCAATCAAAGCGATGTCATTTGGATCGATTTTATTGATCGTGTTGATTGGAGGTCTTCCTATATTATGGGAAGCTACGGCTGTAGGTAAAGGTGTAGTAGGTACGGCGTGTAACTCTTTCATCATGATTTTCTGTTGGTGTTTCAATTTGCTCAACTCGTACAGGGTGATATTAGTCCTAGTCTTTTTCCTGTCATCGATGATGTTATACTCCATTTCATCCGATACTATTAGTGTCTTTGCTGGAGGCGTTTGCTCTGATTGGACCGGGCTAAAAGAGGTCGCTTTAGCAGTTGTTTTCTTTGGTGCGACCCTTTCTTTTGCTGCAGGGCTTGCGCCCTTATGTTTTGGGACATTCTGGGGAGGATCAAGCTGATTTCTGCTTCGTGTGCTAACCGGAAGTGCTTCTTGATCTTCCTCTTGTGGGAGGATGAAATCCCACATTCCTTGCAGTTCTACCACTTCTTCATCAACGGTCTGCGTTTCGATGGTGCTCTCTTCTTCTTCTTCGTCAGATTCCACGTTTGAGACCACGTTGGGTGGCTTCGTCTCCATAGGAGGATTTCTCTTAAAACTCCTAAAAGGCTTTCTTGGGGACGATTCTGCTACTTGTTTCCTTATGTCAATCATCTCATTGGACATGGCCTTTAATACCTTTTGTAATCCTTCCATGTCGAAAGGATCTTTCGTTTGCTTCTTCTTGGTGTCTTCTTTGAAAGAGATTTTCTTAGCTTTACGCTCTTCGATTGTAGATCTCTTTTCTAGGGCTACTACGCGTCTTTCAACTGCCAACGCCTCAGCCAAATTTTCGACTAAGGTTGTCTTGCTCGCCCTATCTACGAAGATGGCCAAGTTTGAAGGTAAGGCCGTGATGTACCATTCGCATCTTACTTCCTCGCTGGGTTGAGAAGCAGCGGGGATTTTGTTGAGGATCTTGTTGAACCGTAAGTTGAAATCTTTAATGGGTTCTCTAGCCTTAGCTTTGAGATTGGATAAATCGTTGATCAGTGTCGCTGTCGATCTATCATTGCCGAATTTGGTGAGAAATTGATTTTGAAAAATGTCCCAGCTGGTGATAGATCCGGAGGGCAGCGAAAAGTACCATGACCCGGCTGTCCCTTGCATTGTATAGGGGAAAAGTCGGACTACGGCATCTTCGTTGGTAAATCCGTTGAGATTAACAGAAAGCGTGAAATTATTGATATGTTCTTCAGCTAGCATTCCAGTTTCTGGATTGAATTTCGGCAGCCATTTCTCAGGATGGGCAGGTATTGGACTTAGGGGTGGAGGCATTAAAACCGCCCCAGGATTGTTCCATGGAGATTGGGCCATCGCTGAGTGACTAGTTAACAAAAGTGCAGAAGATGATCTTTGATGTTGAGAAGATGGAGATGTTAAGATCTTCGATGATTGCGGAGGAAGGGTTGTGGGAGATGGATGAGTGTTTTGAGGTGACGACGTGGGTGGTAGACTTCGCGGAGAGGGAGTTAAAATGGACGAAGTGGATGAAAGAGTCTCTCTGTCAGACTCTGGAAGTGCTTTCCTTGCTCTTTTCCTAGTAGGGAGAGGGGTTTCAGTTGGCTGGATGCCAAACTTTTCACTCTTCAATCGGGTCAGGGGATGAGCAGGGTTGTACTGCGAAGTCAAGCTGCCTTTAGATTTATCAGACTTCTGGGTGAAAATAGAGAATCCCTGGAGTTTACGGATCAAAGTTTGAACTTCGGGGGGGATCGATAATAGGTCGGTCTGATGTATCGGGGTGTATAGCAGCGGTGGATGTCCGAGCGACTTCTAGTTCTGAGTTTAGTCGTACTGGAGAAGTCGGGGAAGTTGGTGAGGGTGATTTTCTCTCAAAATGGTATTTGGATTTTGAATTATGCGCCATTCATAGCTCGTGCCCTCCTTCTAGCGCCAGAAATGTTGAGGGCCCCGAAGTCGGGTCAACAACAAGGGGGATACCCACCCGGTCCGGAACCTGGTTGGCAGCTCCTTGCCCGTTTGGAGTAGCGGGTCCGACTGGGGGTAATGGGACCAGTTTCCCAATGTGAAGGGTGTGCATGTGTGTATAGAGTTTGATGATATTAATCTAAAAGGTTTCTCTGAACTAGTCTTAATTCTAACAGCTAAACTACTTCTAAACTAATGTGATCTAAAGAAGAGAAACAATACATCTAATCTATGCTAACCCGGGCTGTTCTCTCTTGTTATGTGATCTAGAAAGATTTCTAACAACAGCTGGTAATAAAGATCATTCAACTTTTATCAGAATATAAATCGATAAAGATAAACCATTCTGCATAAGAAGTTAGGCAGAGTAGTTGTGAACAGCATATCGCATAATCAGTTTTCTATATGTCAAGCATAAATAAATGACTCCACCGTACAGAAGTGCCAAATGGTAATACAGACATTCATACAGTAACATATAAAGAACTCAGTTGTATATCACTTTAGGGATACTAGCAGAATTTAGTCAAGAGATAAAAGTACCATTTATGACTGATTTCACTAATAAACTTCAAGCAATAATGATTTACTTCTACTTGTTCTAATATCTGCTAAGAGTACAAAAGTGCAACATCAGTAACAGACATTAAAATGCAAACATAAATAAATCTCGATCCATCCATTCATCAAAAAACCTCCTTTGAGGGTGCAGAAGTGCATGTTCTGAGGAAAAGTTTTTTGACAGATTTCTGGACCCTTCTCCAAATGCCATGAGAAGGGTTAAATACTACTAGCTAATTGATCTTAATTACACGAATTTAGGGAATCGGCTTCAAATGACCGCCCTTTACTAAAAACAAATTTATTTCTAAAACTTTAAATCTAATTTCTGACCGTTTCTGTATATTCTCTTTAGTGCTGTCAACTGCACAACGCTTTCCTGGGAAGAGTCGGCTGGTTGCCTTCTTTTGCTCGGGAGATAAAAGTGGAAATAACAAGAGCTAGCACCTCCTTCTGACAGACCAGAAGATATTTTCGAAAACCTTTCTCTAGCTGGGTGTATTCGCCGCGTGTATACTTAGCACAACCCAGGTTCTTCTCGAACTGATTTTGTTGTTGCTGTTTCGGTTTCCGGTCGCGCGAATGACTGAGTGGGTTAGGAGTCACGCTGTATGGACATCCCCCTGTTTCGGGAATTGTTTCCGTTCTTTGTTCCAGGTTTTTCTGGAGCGTCTTCCTTCCTATGCGCTTCTTTCTCTGTTTTACCAAGTCTGAGCTTCAGGATCTTTTGTGAACACGCTGCTTTTGTGTGCCTTTGACTCTGAGTCTTGGATAGTCTAATTTCATCAGTGCCGGTTGTCTGATAGTTTGGAATCCGCGGTCCTGCTGCATGCGGGATTCGTTTGCGGAGGCATCTTCTCTCTGCTATTTGATTGGCGCTTTCCCCTTTCTCTCAGATGTTTCCTGCATATAGATTTATATCAGTTGCGTGTCTTGCAGTCTACACAAAGAAGAAGGGAAATGAAAAGATTGACATAAAAGCATTAAACTCTAATGAATGCATAATCCTGACATGCATCATGACTTGACTCTTCGATAAATGCGATGCAATCATTCCTTGATACTCAAGCATGCGGTCATTAATTTCCTTTAAGGCGCGCGCTTGGTCTTGGGTTTATCGTGTGATGAGTCTTTTCAGATCGCAGATCGCAGTTTATTGATATCGCAGATCGCAGATCGCAGATTTTATTCAATGGTTCATGGTGCCATAGCGTGACGTTTGCGATGTGCGATGTCGCATATCAGCGATCGGCGCTTCTTGGAAGTCCTCCTTTTAGAGCGCATTTGAGATGCATGCGACGCGATGAACTTCGCGTCGCTCTTTCGCAGTTTTACTTTTCGCGCTTTAAGTAATGCTTCAACCTTTCTTTTCAATGCGATTTAAGCCTTAGGGAGAAAAATACAAAAATTTAACAAAATATTTTTGGGATTTTTTGTTCAGGGTCCCCCCTTTGCTCGATGTTATTGCTAATATCAAGCAAAGAGGGAGGGTTGTTGGTGACCACAACACTTTCCAACATGCAATAGACATGACACATGTGGAAGCTCCCTCATCAACTATAGTTTGAAAGATATTGATCTTTCGATATGTATGTTTAATTTAGAAAACCATATGATGAGGTACTATCTTCTTAATATTTGACATGTCAAATGCAAAAATAAGAGATTTTTTCAGATCTATAGCCTTGATCACAGTGAGCAGTGCACTACTTTGTGTTGGACACAACTAGAGTACCTCTAATGGAGACATCGCACAAGGGTTTTGGGCATATCTTCAACAATGGAGTATTTATGGGAATCTATGGTATTAAGGTTAATTGTCAAAAATTTTGGAGATCCTTTCAGCATCTAAGGTATACACTCAACTACAAGCTTCTCAATATGGAGTGGCTCTGGCACATTAGGAGGGACCTTAGCCTTAGAGGATTTTGGTTCACCATAATCATCTGTTCATGTAGGAACATTGACATGAGTACTCATCATATATACATTTGATGGATTTCCCCTTCCTGGTTGCCTCCTATGGGCTTTCCAGTACTAGCGTTCATGCCAGTAAACATTTGTTGCCCTTGGGGAAAAGGATTAGTTAGAAAGACCTGAGAGATGGATGAACCCTGCTACACTAATAAGCACCGAGTCTCCTGAATATTAAGGAAAATATGAGTTAAAAGGTCTCCATTACACAATTCGTATGGGAACTTAACTTTATTTTTAAACTCCTTTTTACCCTATGAAGTATTATTACTGGGTTTGTTCGCATTACCCTTCCCATCCTTATCTTTCTTCTTACCTCGTTCCTTTTTCTTCCCTTCATATTGCTGATTTCCTTTGGGGTTGGAAGATTGGATAGTGTTAATAGCTTAACGTTGAGAAGGCATAGAGACTGACGACGATGCTTGAATTGAAGAAGCATATTTCAAATACAAGTGTTGCAATTGACTTAGCAGATTAGCAGTGCTACTATCGATCAATTTGATAATCCCATCGGCGTGGGGACTTGGCTTCAATTTAGCTTAATCAATCTTGGATCGAGGAGCATGATGCAAAATATTCTCAAGAATCCCAGGCTAAGAATATATAAGTTATAATTGTTGCGCTCTAAAGATAGAATGTTATTGGGTGAATACTACGGAGAGCGATACATCCTTAGAAATTTCTGGCTATAAAAAAACTAAAAACCATTCAAGAAGGAATTCATTATGAATATAGGCTTTGATGAGCCTCTTCCTTCTCTACCATTCCTAAATATGGTCAGAAATTTGATTTTTTGTATCTTGTTGGAAACTAGCAAATATATTAGTTCTACCATCATAGCGAATGAGCAACTGAAAGTGGTTTAGAAACATAGTACGCAATTCACAAAACAAAGCAAAGTTACCCCCATTAAACACTATATAACATTTAGCAACATTTATAGTTAAGGTGGATTGAAACAATCTCAACCTGATTGAATCATCAATTAGGGAGTTAGATGAGCACCATAAATGAAATGTTTTTATATGGTTAGACAGATCCTCCCCAAACTTTCCCTCGAATTTTTGAATTTCTGATGGAAGTTTGTTAGGAACCAGTGTCCATGACGTATTATATTGGATGGGATCATTCATCAATTTTGAGAGATTTGACAAATTTAGGGTTGCTAGGAATGGTAAGTGTAGAGGAGCTTTAGAAATACCCACTATGAGATGGATTCCCAACAACCTAAAAAGAATATACTAGATCTATAGAGGCACCAGGTTTCCAAGGACTGCTCATAGAAGAAACTGAACTATAAGTAAAACCTTGTGGTACAGAAAAATTTGGAGTTTAACCAACTCCTCTTGAAAAGTTACCATAACCAAGAATATTTCCCCCAAGGGAAGTATTAAATGGAGAGGAGATCCCTTGGTAAGTGTTCCATGCACGTGTGAAGGGAGAAAAATCCTGAAAGTAACTCAAGGAGGAGAAGGCATGTTCCCCTGTTCACCAAATGAAAACTCATTCCCAATTGATAAGCCACTAAAAAAGGGTTATTTCACCATTAAAAAGGATTATAACTTTGACCTTAAGTGAAAAAATTAAGAGACCCTAAAGAAGGATTAGAATGAGGTATGTGACAACTTCCAAAAGAAAAAATATGAAAAGAGGTTGAACCACTAGCCATAGAAGCCATATCTATGGAAACAGTGGATGGGATGGATAGAGGAATCGAGGGAATTGCACTAGAAGGAATCCCAAAGGGGAAGGAACTACTGTGCGAAGCAAAATCTTGGCTAACCCCACTCAAATATGGAATGGAAGTAGAGAAAAATATTGCAGTACTAGGAGTGATAGTAGACATAAAATAGTACCTCCTTCTTGAAATGAAAGAGGAGCATGCCCACTAATAACACTATAGCTAGATTCCTACTCCCAGTAGTGGCCATTAAAGGAAAATGATGATAAAAACCACGGCTTTGAGGCATGTGATTCTGGGTCCCAATGTACAATAGAATGTCTGTATAATTAGGATGAAGTGGTGAAGAAGAAGTCACAAGTGACTCAGGAATATGTCCAACTTCAACTTCATATTCCGACTATAAGAGGACCATAGAAAGGAAATGATCATCCCTATCCAAATCACGACTTGTAATAGGTCTACCCTATGAAACTATAGCCTGTTATGGAGGATCAATCTCTAATGCATTCAATGATACTGATTGAAAATGACTAACATACTTACTCCTATGCCTTCTAGAAGAAGGCTTGGAACTCGTACATGAGAGCCCATGGAGCCTCCTTGACTGATAGACTCGTCAATCAACCACTTTTAATTATTATCAGAACTTGTAAAAACTCAAAAAATTATAAGGTTATGGCAATATAAGATCACTCATTGAAATGTCTCTAAAGATACAATCAATCAAGCTACTTTTAAGTATTTTTACTTTCGGTGACTAGGACCAGACACCAGAATATAAGAAAGTGATATAGAGGGCCTTCTAAAGATAGTTTAGTAGAAGGATGACCTAAGCCTACCAATGAAGGTGATAGAAACAATTACGCTCACCTCCAATCAAAAGAATTTTCTGGTGTAAGTACCCAAGCTTCATAAGGGCATCCTTTGGAAGTACTAATTAGAGTGATACAACATCTACCTCAGATACCATGGGTATTCCCCCCTGTAGTCACCTATGTGGTCCCTAAAAAAGGCATCTAAGGTCACCAATTCATATTGGTAGCCAGGCGGAACACTCTTTGGTCAGGATGCAACAAGTTGGTGAGGGGGTATCTCTCTTTCTAGCCTTCACTCACCCTCATGCTTAACTCCAAGAAGAGAAGAGATTTCCAAGTCATCTTCACAACACTGGATTCACTCTTTTAATCAACTTCTATTCTTTAAATTTAGAGTGGCCTTGGAGAGTTAACTCTCCACTCACTTATTCCAAGGCCCTAATATGACATAGACTAGTTGATGTTTCTATGAATGACCAAAAAAATTCTAGTTCATTTTAGATAAAGAACTTGATTTTAATGGATTTTCTTAGGTCAGGGGTAAAATGGATGTTCAACTTTACGATGTTATGGATGAAAAAAAAATCAAAATAAAACTTGGCTAGATGCACATGCAACTTTCTTTCTTTCGATGAAAAGAGATTTCTACAAGGTTCTACAAACAAACTATGAAATAAAATAAAATAAAAACTTTTTTCAAATCACACGCTCACACATTCAAAATCTACAAAAAGGACTGAAAATTCTTATAGTGCAACTATCCTACTATAAATTAAATGATTAATGCAAGAATCAAAAAACTAGTATGAAAAGAATAAAATGTGTTTCTCAAAATGATCAAGAGGTCAAACTTGACAAAAGGAAGAACAAATTCAAACAAAAACTCTTCCCAAAGTCAAGGAAATTCAACTTAATCAAAAGAATTCACACCTACTCAAGATAACAAAGAGACCAAAAACAAAACCCAAAAGGAAAAAGAAAGTTAATACAACAAAGTTTTTATCTTTTTCTATTTAGGGACATAAGGAGTTTTCAAGAAAACAAAAACTATTAAAGGCTTCAGGATCAAATTCAAGCATAAAGAGCCTCAAACTTCACAAGCAACAGATATCAAAAGCATGATAAGACTTCAAGTGACAAGAGGCTAAAAACTCAAATAAAATGATCTGAGGAGTAGCACACAAACTCTAGCAAACACTAAAGAATTCAAGAAGACCAAGTAAAATTTTCAAGATTGCAAGAAAAAGTTTCTCAAAAACCAGGAAAAAAACAAGAATACGAACTTTCAGGAAAGCAAGGCAAAGTAATTGAATGGTTCGGTTATCAACAAATTGAAACCGATTCTCTATTCCAAAGTCTCAGAACAACCAAGAAATTCACTGAGAAGCCTGGAATCCAAATACACAAACCAACACCTTAGCAAAAAGAAAACCCTAGGTTGACTAGGTCTTTTCACAAAGAGCGACAGGAAACTAATAATCTTCGAGAAGAAGGACTTTCCAAGATAATCAATGACTAAATAGAAGCAAGAAACATGAGGAAAAATGCTTTACTAGACTTAACATTCGCAAATTTTCAAATAATGCCACACATACATGATTGTGTGGTCACACACCCACATGTATATGTGATTGTTCTCAAGGAAACATGTGTATACACCTATTTCTTTGGACAAAAGCGCGTGTATACACTACTGTGTAAAGTAAAACCAGTGTATATAAAGGTCAATAAGGAAAAATAAAATGATTATGTCTCATCCAAAAGATCAAAGTTTTTTCCCAAGTTGCAAACAAGTCAAGGATACGCGAAAGACAAGAAACCAAACAAGAAATCCCACATCAAGCAAGAAACACCCCAAAGTAGTAAATACTGGAAGTATTACCCAGCGGAGTCGCCAATTATGACACAGGAATAATACGTCGTAGGGTATGGATTTATCAACCCAACAAAGAAGAGGTCATACACCAACAAGAAGCAAACAAACAATAAGCCTTAATAATTAAACTACTGAAGTAGGAAGAAGAAGTATTACATGAAAGTCCCCCATTTGAGGTTGTTCCCATAGGGTCCAAACCCTTTGCTTTCTCCAATACTTCAAACCTACAACTCATTGAAGAAAATCATATATACCTAGTGTAGTTGAAATCATGTTCATGATATAAATGTTAGATCATATATGCATATAAATATAAAACATGAAATCATACATTAGTTAGATTAAAACATGAATTAAAGCATTGAGTTCTTAGCATGAGGAACAAGACGTGGTTTTTTTATTGATGACTACAAAATAATGTGGAAGATACAACCTCATTCATCCATGGCTCCAAGTGAAACCTTCCTCTAGCCCAAGCCTCAATAATCCTCTTTTAAATGTATACACGAGGATGCCATATAAAGGATATGGACATCACAATGAGGAAAAATGGATTTCTTATAGCTCGAAGTACAAGAGGCACAGGCTTGATCACTAACAAGTTGGATATAATATCAACATCCCCTCTTTCTTGCCCATTATGCCTTCCCTAGGTTATAGGTAGGTTTCTCGTAACAGTAAACCGTGCCCAAAAAATAGGGATTTTATATTTTTTTCATATCACAGACAAGTTGGATATAATATCAATATCTTCTCTTTCTCTCCCATTATGCCTTCCCTAGGTTGTAGGTAGGTTTCCAATAAACCATGCCCAAAACATAGGGATTTTATTATTTTTTTCATATTTTAAATATATAGGTAGGTTGGGTATATCTCAACCTTCATGTGCATGCTCTTTTTGTAGGGGAGAGTACCTTATGCAATTTAAAATAATATTTTTTAATATTTGGAGCAAGTGTGAAGGGAAAGGGCTACCCAAGGCCATGACTTAGAGCATTAAGTATAAAAAGGTGATAAATGATGCTATAAAAATAATATAGATTTAATATGTGGTATTTGAAAAGTATTAATAACACAACTTGATATGCACATTGAGTAAAATATTTCAATCAAATTTATAACAAAAAAACTATAAATAGAGAGAGAAAGAAATATGATTTGTACTTCTTAATAGAAGAGATACAAATATAAGGCATACATGTATTTAAATGTATATTAATAGCCAAATAAAACATTTTAATCTAGACAATTGAGTACAAATAAAATAATTAAATTCCCATTTGAAGCAAAATATTTCAATGTACACTCTGTATAATATAGAAAAAATTATTTTATAGTTAAAACATTTTATTCAGTTGTTGTTTATAAATTTTTTTAATGTGGATAATGTGGTATCAATAACATAATCCAATATCTATTTCCAATAAAATATTTCAATGTCATTATATGTAAAATATATAAAGCATTAAAAAAAAAACATTTTATTTGTGCGTTGCTTCAAATGAAGAAGTTATCTAATTCTTTTTATACTCAACATAGATTTGGCACTAGATACATATATAAAGAACTATTATATATCCATCTTAACCACTTATTTATCAAATATTGAAATTGATCAAATCTATAAAAAAACCATTATAAACCCATACTAAATTAGGATTTTTCAAATATCAAAATGAATCAAATATTCATAAAATTTTGCACATAAATTTGCATATCAAGAGATTCCCTCAGTTTAGACTTGATAAATCCATAATTAAAAAGAATTTGTACTACTTCATAAAACAATTAAAAATTATGAACTATACATCTCCTCCTTTATAATGAGAATTAATACCATTATTTAATATAAGTGACATTTCCAAGACTCCTAAATCTAGATAAAAGATCATCATAATTGGAATGAAATATTTAGAAGTATTAAGAGAACACATAAATAAACATTGAAACATTTAAGAAACTAGTCATAGAAGTGCCCAAGGATTATTATAAATATATAAAAATTAAAATTATAACATTTAACAAATCAATCACCTAAATAGCTAAGATATTCATAATTAAAGCCCTCAGACATTGTCTCATTATCTCATGAGCTCCCAATCAAACATAAATAGTAATAACAAATCAGTCACCCAAATAGCTAAGGTAGTCATAAATAAAGCCCTTAAACATTGTCTCATTATCTAATGAGCTCCGAATCAACATAAATAGTAATGGAGTTTGGCTTGAGTTAAATCCATGCTTGCAATACATATTACTAGCACCAAAAGCACCAAAACAATATGCGACAAAAGGCTTCACATTGCTCTGCACATCAAACAATTTCAGAGAGAGTAGCAAATTAGTAAATTAATTTTGTTAACTTTTTATTTATTTTTTCATATTATATTGCTGAAAATTATAAAGTCTGAAAGATAAAATCATTATAAAGTCTGAAAGATAAAATCTACACGGTCCAAATGTTTATGAAAATTTTAGAAAACCCTAAATCAATTTATACATTTAAAACACATTCCAATGAGAAAAAATATAATAGACATGGAAAACACATTTAAAATTTTTAAACGATAATAAAAATAATTTTTTTCCTACATGAAATAGTAAATATTTACGTAATTATTAAGGTGACATTAACATTGTCATAAGCGAGCATGTTCAGTTTACCTACTAGCCTTGGTGCTCTTGGATTGTTTCCATAGGCACGTGGATTTCTGATTGTTAGCTAAGATAGCAGTAAGAGGGCAAAAATGCAAATTCCCAACAGTATTACCATCTTGGAAGCCATTGATATCTACCCAGACAAAAATTCTAAATAAAAGAGACAACCCACTAATGAGATGAGATTGTGAAAAGAATGAGCAGAGTTAAATATATGAATAGAGATGAGATTGTGAAAAGAATGAGCAGAGTTAAAAATATGAATAGAGATAGGGTTAGAGTTTTGTGAATTAAATATAATTTATGAAATTTTAAATTTTGAATTTTAATTGTTTTCATGGAAAATTTTAAGAACTACTCTAAATTTATATGTATAATAAATGGGAGAATCCCCATGATACATAGGAGAAATGGGAGGCGATTTTATCACTAGTATAATATGTGTGTGTGTATATATATATATATATATATATATATATATATTAGGGAATCTCTCACCAGATTATATTATCTTGTAAAGTAATGACGAATCTTTCACTAAGTTATAAAATCTTCTAAGGTCTTGGAAAATCTTTCACTGAATAACAAAACATTGTGAAGTCTTGGTGAATGTTTTGTTAAAATATGAAATCATATATGATAATAATAAACCATATTCATTAAATTGTAATATACTAACATACATGTTTGGAAAAAAGAAACATAATTTTCATTTCCTGCAAACAATGTTGCAAGTTTTAGTGGCCATATTTATCATGTTAGGAGAGATTAATGTTTTCTCTACCACTTTTTTCAAGCTAGCACTTTTGCCAAGCTATCAAATTTCTTTCTTATTCCATAGACTCCAACTATGACATATAAAAAAACACATCAAGTTTGTTTACCCCAACATGCCAACAAGTAGCAAGCCCCAACTATATAATATATTGAACTAGTAGGTATCCAAAAGGCCTGAAGGGGATGTAATGGAAAGAAGTGACCGTTGTTAGAAGCCTTCCAATCAATATATAAATATATAAATGTAGATTTATTATTATTATAATTGGAAATATTCAATTAAATAATAAAATTTAGTTATGTCTCTCCCAATCTAAATTTCTTATTAGCATAATTCACTACCTTCATACCATTTTTAATAGCATTGTAACATGTGGATTAATTTCCTCTTTGGTGCACAATCTCTGCCTCTTAGGAAAATAAGGTACAGTGACTCAACCCCCATAGATCATTACGACAAACTAAGAATAGTAGAGAAGATGAAAAGTTGTACAAACCAACATATTTTTCAAACAACTAATCCAAGATCAGTACCTTAACTTTTTCATGAAGATATCATATTGAGAATGTTTGATAAATGGTGGGAAATCTCAACAGTGACTCTCTCTCTTCTGCGAGGGTGATGTGGAAAGAGTTAACATTTCATTGCTTTGAATTTTATTTTGTTAAATCAGAAAACCAAATATTAATGGAGATATCGGTATCTTTTATTTAAATTTTGTGAAGTGACTAAATGTAGCTTTAACCATTCACCTTAAGATTTTTTTTTACAATATAATTTCCTAAGTCTATTTAATATCTTCATTATCATAAAAACCAACCTATATTAATCTTAACTCCACATATACGACTCTTAGATGGATGAAATCTATTTATCCCTCCCATCACTTGGTAGACCTAGAATTAAGATGGATCTAAGCTAATAGAATTTCCACTTTAAATAGTCTATGTTCACATGAATATGATGGCATTACCATGGGTCAATATCATGCGTTAGCTTAAAAACTACTATTAGTAATTGATAAAAATTAATAAAATAAATAATTGATTTTTATTTTAACTTTTTATTTTAACCAAGTTAAAATGTTTAAGTGACATTAAATTACAAGATCCATTTTTACTCTTGATCTAGCGAGCCCCGAGAGGGATCAAATATTTTTTCACTCTATGTTAGTTTCCATATCACGATATTTGATTTATGCAAGTTTAATTCCCCACTTTAAATAGGCTACATTCAATGTAAATACCATTGGTCAATACCATGTGGCATCTTTATTTTTATTAATACTAATATTTAGGGTTAATAATATTTTTCATGGTACGAATAATAATTTGGCTCATAGGCTTCACCTAAATATAACACATTTTTTGACTATCCTTAAATATAAGGTGGCTTATGGAGTGAATATAAAAAATGTTTTATTTATTTACCATACCTCTAGTTTATTTATATTGTTATTAATTTACCATATTTTTTTATAAATATGGTATTTGGCACATAAGATTCAATTAAATAAAACCTCTTTTTTGAGCCTTCTTAAATTGAAAGAGGATTATGGATTAAATATAAAACAAGGTTTTATTTATTTACCATACCTATAGTTTATTTATATTTTTATTTATTTACCATACATTTGAAGTATAAAAAGAGGTTTTATTTATTTACCATACCTCCACTTTATTTATATTTTTATTTATTTACATGCTTGAGTGTTCATAAATATAAGGCAACATATGGAGTAAATATAAAAAAAATGTTTTATTTATTTACCATACCTCTCGTTTATTTATATTTTTATTAATTTACCATACCTCTTTTATAAATATGGTATTTGGCCCATAGGATTCACTTAAATGAAACCTATTTTTTGAGCCTTCTTAAATAGAAAGAATGCTATTGACTAAATATAAAAAGAGTTGTTATTTATTTAACATACCTCTAGTTTATTTGCATTTTTATTTATTTACATACCTCGACTGTATTTATATTTTTATTTATAACTATCATGAATACATTTTCTTGAAAATGAGGGCGAATGGAAGATTGTAACTCCTAATTTCAAGGGCTAAATTTACTTTTTTTACCCTCTCCCTTAAAATAAGGTGGGCTAACCTCCATACCTAATTTTCTTATAAAATAAATTTGAGGCAATTTGTAACAATGTACTTGATACAAAATATTGGCCCAATAAAAATATAAAGCCCCTTAATTTAGCCCAAGGGGGCAAATTCACCCCTAAAATTTTCCACGGTTGTTTCTGCAGGTTCTCTACAATTAATATGAGCTAGTTATTGTTTACAATTAAAAATAAAAGTATAATATTCATAATAATGAATTAAAAATACTAATAATAAAATATCAATATTTATTGGGCTAAAGTCATGGGCATGTGCAAATATGTTATGTCTAAAAAAATAATAAAAATATTTTTAGTTAATGTTAGTTAATTTTAAATTATATATAACATTTTACTGTGATTAATGAACTAAGATTAATTATTAAAATATAACTATGTATTTTACTGCAGAGTAAATTATCTTCTGCTTTTAATAGTTCCTTTATCATATATGTGAATTTCAATCGATCATAAATTTACCTTTAACAAAAAAATTTACCACATCAAAATTCATAATTAACTAAAATTTTAAACAATGTCATTTCTTAAATCAAAGGGAAAAGGTTAATTCAACACAAGGAATAAAGAATATTGGTCGAAATCTTTAAATATTTCTTTTTTTCCACCAAAATCTCACTTAAACATGTAAACTTAAACATAAGCATTTAACATATAATGTCTAACATTTAGCATTTAACATTTTTAATCTAATGTAGGTCTTATTTAAAAATCAACCTAATTATTATTATATATAAACACAATATAATTTAAAATATAAAGAGGTTTACAAATAGTCAAAAAGAGATATGATAAATAAATAAAAATGTAAATAAACTCCAGGTATGATAAATATATAGAACCTATTTTTATACTAACTCTAGAGGTATTGTAAATAAATAAAACATCTTTTATATTTACTCCATAAACGTACTATATTTAAAAAAACTCAAAAAAAAAAGGTGAATCACATAGGCCAAATACCATTTTAATACCATGAGCTAAATATGGTCGTCAAAATACCACTTTTTATAAAAGAGATATAAATAAACTTCTTTTTATATTTACTATAAAATCCGCTTTATATTTATGAACACTCAAAAAAGAGGTTTTATTTAGGTGAAGCCTGGGCCCAAATACCATGGGACAAATTATTATTAATGCCATGCCAAAAAATAGTATTAACCCTAATATTAATATTAAAAGATTAACATTGTTATTATTAAATCTAATATTCTTCTTCTTCTTTTCCTTTTTTTTTTTTTTTTTTTTTTTTTTCAGGTGGTTGACAAGCAGTGGGTGGCATAATTATTATTAATACCATGGCAGAAAAATAATATTAGCCCTAATATTAATAGTAAAAGATTATTATTATTATTATTATTAAATCTAATATTCTTGTTCTTGTTCTTTCCTTTTACTTTTCTTTTCTTTCGAGTGGTTCACGGGCACTAGGTGGTGGTTACGTCCAGAGCGATTACATCCAGAAAAATATATGATCCAATCAACCCCGAAGGGAGTCAAGCCCCGGGATGAATAAATAGGCCTAATCCCAAGGGCTTCGAGGAGAATTGACCATGTGACCTCCCAATCATCGACGCACTTATTTGACCAGTTGAGCTAACACTTGGGGCTTATTAAATCTAATATTCATATTAATATATTAAATATTAATATTATTAAATCTAATAACTTTAGGGCTTTAGGGTAATACATCATTAAATTTATATATATATATATATATATATATATATATATATATATATATAGGAAGAACAAAAACATAAAGTGATAGAGGTGGGGGATATGGGGAGTCACAAGGTTGAGATAGAGATAAACTAAAGGAGATGGGAGAGGAGGAACCAAGAGAGATAAGGAGAGCAGTGAGAGAGGTAGAGAAGGGTAAGAGAGGGAGAGAGAGACATAAAGGTTGAGGAGGGAGAGAGAGAAGGAGAGAAGGAGGGAGATAATGAGAGGATTTGTGAGTAGAGAGAGAGATGGGGGGAGAGAGAGGGAGATAGGAGAGAAATGGAGGGAAGAAGGATGAGAGAGAGGACATGAGAGAGAGGAGGGGAGAAGGATGGATAGAGAGATGGAGTTAGAGGGGGGAGAGGGAGCGAAGGATAAATACATAGATAGAAAGAAGTGGAGAGAGAGGGAGTGAAAAGTGAGAGATGGAGAGAGAGTGTGTATGTTTGAGGGTGAGATAAAGAGACAAAGAAGGAGCAAAGGAGAGAAGGTGGGAGAGAAGGAGACAGGGAGGGATAAAGTAACATAGTTGGAGAAAGAGAGAGAGATGGGGGAAGAAAAAGGGTTGGAGGGAAGAGAGAGAGATAAATAAATAGGTTTAGAGGGAAATGTAAGAGAGAGGGAGTCGTGGAGGTAGAGAGAGGGAGATAGGAGAGAAACAGGGTGAGAGGAAGGATGAGAGAGATTACTTGAGAGAGAGGAGGAGAGTTATGGGAGAAGAGATATGATTGGAGGGAAAATAGAGAGAGAGAGAGAGAGATGGGGGAAGAGAGAGGGAGGTAGGAGAGAAAGGGAGAGAGGAGGAGGAGAGAATGTAGAAGAGAGGGAACGAGGGAGGAGAAAAGAGGGATGGATAGAGAGATGGATTTGGAGGGGTTGAGAGGGATGGAAGAATAAAAACATAGAGAGTGAGAAGTGGATAGAGAGAGGGAGTAACAAGGGAGAGATGAAGAGAGAGTGTCTATGTTCTAGGGTGAGATAAAGAGACAAAGAAGGAGAGATGGAGAGATGGAGAGAAGGGGGAGAAAAGGAGAGAAAAGGAGATAGGGAGGGATATTGGAGCATATTTGGAGGGTAGAGAGAGAGAGAGAGAGAGAGAGAGAGAGAGAGAGAGAGAGAGGTGGGAGAGAAAGGGAGAGAGAGGAAGGAAGAGAGAGGATGTCAGAGAGTGGAGAGATGGAGGGAAATAGAGATGAAGTTGGAAGGGGGGAGACATGGAGGTAAGAATAAATACATGGAGAGAGAGGTGGAGAGAGAGAGGGAGTGATAAGGAAAATGGAGAGAGAAGGAGAGAGGAAAGCAAGAGGAAAGAGAGAGAATTAGGGGAGATGGAGAGAAGGGGAAGAGAGAGAGAGGGGAAGAGAGAGAGGGGGATTGGGAGAGAAGGAGGGTAGAAGGAGACATAATTTGGAGAAAGAGAGTGTATGGTTTAGAGGTGATATAGAGAGAGAAAGGGAGATAGAGATATTAATGGAAGGTGAAGAGAGGTAAGAAGAGAGAGATTGAGAGAGGGAGGGATAGAGAGATTGATAAATATGAATTGAGAGATTGTATTCATTTGTGGTTGTGAGATAGAGAGACAAAGGATAGATGGAGGGCGATATAAATATATATCGAGGGGTGGGGGAGAGAGGGAAGGCTATTTATTGCACTAGATGCATTCATTACAGTGTAGATGGAAATTTATAATCATATTTTATCACTTGCTCTAGATGCATTGATTTCAATGTAAATGATTTCTAATCATATTTGATTTCATTCACTAAATGCATTGATTTCAGTGTATATGGTGATTTCTAATCGTGCTTGATTTCTTGCACTAAATGCATTGATTTTAGTGTAGATGTGTGTTTCTAATCCTATATGATTGCTTGCACTAGATGCATTGATTTGAGTGTAGATGTTGATTTCTGATCTTATTTGATTATTTGCATTAAATGCATTGATTTTAGTGTAGAATTTCTTTTCTAATCTTATTTGATTGCTTGCATTAGATGTGTTGATTTTAGTGTAGACGTTGGTTTCTGATTTGATGGAATTGGATGTATGATGGTACATCAACTTTAAAGTGATTGGATTAACAATGTTCATTGATTTCAATGTAAGCATAAAACATTATTGGCAATGTAAATTGTTTTTTGTGTTATAGTAATTCGACTTATTAATATTTGATAGCACGAGAGACAAGGTATGATGCTTACTACAACAACTCGTGCTAAAGGTTTAATTAGTTTATGATTTCAACTGTCATTTTGATATAATCAATATGAAAAGATGACAAAACTAATAAGGGTGACAATAGGAATATTAGAATAAGATAGTTCGAGATTGATCACAATAAAGTCTATTTTTAATTGACTACATTATTATTATTCACATTTTGTATCATTCAACACTATTACATTTTCACTTTGCATTGAAATTTTTTTCATCATTAAAGTCATTAACAATATTTATCATCTCAACAAACTGAGGCAAGTAAGAAAATTTAAAATTAAAATAATTTGAGACATATCATATATAAAATGATTATATTAATATTAGATGTATTTACATATTATTTATCAAATTAATCATATAAGTATTGAGGGGTTTCTGCAGTGCATTATATTAGATATGATTTTGAGATTCAACTATGTTAAGTGAGTCATCCATCTATGACCATTTACATGAGAGGTAGTTGTAACTATCTAATTTCTCGTGATTTTTGAATAGTTCACTTAGCACTCATTGCGTGAGGTGATGCTTATACGGGTGAAGAAGTGGGATTGAAACTAGTGAAATGAATCACATAGCGTTAATCATCACTTTCCATGAGGTCACCCATGTCAGATCGCCTCTAGCTTAAGTGCACTTAAATATGGAGATTTCCTCACAATCAAGCCCACTTAGCTTGCTAGCCCATTTTCAAAACCTTAGGCAAGTACTGTGCCTCATAAACCATTCAAGTAGAGTTCCCTTCACTCTTTTGAATTTAATATTAAGGGATTTTCACAGTGCATTATATTAGATATCATTTTGGGATTAAACTGTGTTAAGTGAGTCATTCATCTATGACCATTTCAATGAGAGGTAGTCGTAAATCACTAGTTTCTCATGATTTTTGAATAGTTCATGTAGCACTCATTACGTCAGGTGATGCTCATAGGGGTTAAGAAGTGGAATTGAAAGTAGTGAAATGAATCACATAGCATCAATCATCACTTCTGGGGCTTGCATTCGGTAACTAGGACTTCCCAGGATGCCAACATCTTGGATCCCCTCTAGCTCAAAATGCTTAACTATGTAGTTTTCCACACAATCAAGCCCACTTAGCTTGCTACCCCATTTGCAAAACCTTATCAAGTATTGTGCGTCATGAACCAGAGTGAAATGTTTAAGTTTAAGTTTACATGTTTACATGAGATTTTGAGTGAAAAAATATATTAAAAGATTTTGGAGTAATTTTTTGGATTCCTTGTTTTGATTTAAGAAGTGACATTGACTTTAGTAAAGAGTAAAATTGTTAAAAATTTTACTTAATTATGAATTTTAATGTGGTAATTTCTTTTTGTTAAACACAAATATATGATCCATTCAAAGTCACATATATGATAAAGGAATTATTAAAAGCATGAGATAAGTTACTATCCATTCAAATACATAGTTATATTTTAATAATTAATCTTAGTCCATTAATAAGATTAAAAAGTTATATAAAATTTAAAATTCATTGACATTAGCTAAAAAAAAATTTATTACTTTTTTAGGAGGTGACGTACTATGATACTTACACCTCATACTGGACTATAGAATGCACCTCTCTGTGCAATGGGAAATTTCTTCTAGATAGTCTTAAATTATTTTGTTTTGTGATAGCTTATAATGCGATTATGTGACCAATAGATCTAGTTTCCCAATGGATAGGTTGAGGCTACCTAATCATCTAAATATGGATGTAACCTACCTATCTTTTATGAAAATGAAGAAAAAAGGTCTATTACAATATATATATATATATAAATTACAAATGATATTTTAAGCTAAACACTATTTATGTAATTAAAACATTTCCTACCTAAACATAATTAAATTATAACTTATTATTATAATATTTCATATATTTTTATTTTAATATTATAGTTAATTTATATATTAGCTCAACCTAAATTACATAACTCTTGATAATTACCTTATTTTTCTTTATAAACTCGATATAAAACTAGATTATTTAATATAAGCAATGAAATATTTAATTTATGAGTAACAATAAAATAATTTTTATTATTAATATATTTTAATTTTAACTATTAGATGTCAATTAATGAATTGCATATAGAGTAATATCAATTATATTTTATTTACATGGCATATTTCAATTCCATGTTAGGAAGAGAAAGAATTGCATAACTTTTTAATATTCAAAAAAATGAATATAAAACTAAATTGAAACTATTTTATTTACCACATATATTGATATTTTATTATTATTATTGTTTTTGTAGGTATTATTATTTTATTTTTAATTGTACACAATAACTAGCTCATATTGAATTGAAGAGAGCCTCTAGAAACAACAAGAATTTATGATTTAAGATTTCCCAAATTTAAAGGTTTAATATCAAAAATATTATATTTAATTCATACAACTCCAACCCTATCTCCATTTATATTTTTACCTTTGTTTTCTTTTTTCACCATGCCATCTCATTAGTGCTTTATCTTTTTTTTGGGAATTTTTGTTTGGGTGGATATCAATGGCTTCCAAGCTAGTAATAGTGAAGTAGAAGCAAACACTTACTATATTGTTGTTGAAGGTAAATTATTGGTTGTAGTATTATATGTCAATGATTTAATTTTAATTGGTGATGATAAGTTGATCAAATCTTACAAAGAAGACCTTGCAAGAGAATTCAAGTTTATATAAAATGAAAATATATGAAATATTATAATAATTAGTTATAATTTATATATATATATATATATAATAACTAATTATTATAATATTTCATATATTTTCATTTTAATATTATAATTTGTTTTCTAATGTAATCCTCAATTATGTTTTGTAAATCAAAATATATCTCTCCTATAATATAATGCTATAATATTATATTATATTATAAATGACATTTCCTCATGGCTCTTGGAATATCCATCTGCTGAAGATTTGGAAGTAGAACCTGCAATGAATCGAAGTTCTTCTGCGGTGAACCTGGCCTCGGTGTCTTGGATTTGCGGCGGCGATAGAGAAGAGGCGCATCGAATTTCCGGCGGCAAGTCGGATTCCTCTACAGAACTGCAGGACAAGGACGGCAACCGGAATTTTTCTGTTTAATTACGTGCGGTTTGGCTTTCGGTATAGATCTGCAAATTCTTGCTCGGCTTGAGCTGCGTATCTCTTCAGATAGTGGACGGCTACGCCTTCTCTCGATCCAGTCGCTGCTTGTAGCGTGGCAGAGCCTTCCTTGCACTTCACTGGACGCAGGGCGAATGAATGGATGCAGCGTGAAGGGATCTAGCGGTTTGAGCTGCGGTTCCTCTTCAGATCTGCGGTTTGAGCTGCGTATCTCTTCAGATCTGCGGTTTGAGCTGCGGTTCGTATCTCTTCAGTATCTGCGGTTGAGTGGGACGTTCGTATCTCTTCAGATCTGCGGCTTGAGCTGCGTATCTCTTCAGATCTGCGGTTTGAGCTGCGGTTCATATCTCTTCAGTATCTGCGGTTGAGTGGGACGTTCGTATCTCTTCAGATCTGCGGTTTGGCTTTCGATCTGGTGCAGATCTGCGTAAAATATGGCTCCGAGCTGCGCAAAAATAACTGGTGGCTCATCTGCCTCTGAAGGGCAATCTCCTGCCCATATCGTGAGTGAAGCCCCAGCTCCCACTATCCAAGTGGTCCAGGACTCACTCGATGAAGCTTTCAAGTTCTCCGAAAGTGCCCTAATTTGCTGGTTCAATGGTTTTTGGCCGCGGCTGATAGCACTCCACAATTGGATCTCGGAGGTATGGAAGCCTATCATTTCTGATGAAATTAATATCTACCCCTGTGCTAGAGGTTTCTTTATAGTAGATTTTGAAAATCCTGAAAGCAGACAATGTATTCTAGATTCCGGCCCTTGGTTTTGGGAAAAATCAGGCCTATTCATGAAGCCATGGAACCCATCATTCGATCCCTCTACAGCAGTGATAACCTCAGCACCAGTTTGGGTGAGATTTCCAAGCCTACCCTTGCATCTCTGGAATCTCTCCTCGCTAAAAGCCATCGGAAATGCAATTGGGAAATTTTACTGCAGGTGCCTAGAAACAGAGGAATATGCCAGAACCACCTATGCACGCATCTGTGTGGAAATGGATTTCAGCGCCGGATTCCCAGCTGAAATAAACCTAACAAGTAAAGACTATGTGTGGAACCAGAAGCTTGATTATGAAAGTGTCCTCTTCAGATGTCGATCGTGCTTTGAGACAGGGCATCTAGCCAAAAATTGCCCAAAAGCCTCTGAGAAAAATTTTGCTAGAAAAAACCACCACAGATCTACATGGTGGGAAGGAGCACAAAAAGAACACTACACTGTCATCAAAGAAGAATATTCTAGCGAAAACTCTGAGTCACAAGAAATCAAGGAAGAAGGAAACAACTCTCAAAGCAAGCAAGGAGAAAGCCCGCCCCAACAAATCAACAGTTATGAGGATTTGAATACCGCAGAAAATAAATCTTCATTTAACAACAAAGCAGATCTCCTAAACCAAACTTCTTCTTCGACTATAGATCGCGAAGCTAAGACACCAATGTCCCAAGAACCAGAAGAGATGAAGGAGATGTAAGACAAAGGAAGTTGGAAGACCGTAGAGAAAAGAAAGAAAGCTACAACACCAATCTCGCCAAGAAAGACGAGGAGCCAGACAAGTAAAAATTAAGAAAATTGTAGGTCCGATAGACCAATTTGGTCTCAGTGGACGTTAACCATCATCATCATCATCATCATCATCATCATCAAGTATGAACCTGATATGTAATATGCCACGTCAAAAAATAATAAAAATAATTTTAGCTAATGTCGGGCGAATTTTAAATTATATATAACTTTTTAATATTATTAATGGAGTAATATTAATTATTAAAATATAACTATATACTTTAATAGATAGTAAATTATCTCATGATTTTAATAGTTCCTTTATCATATATGTGAATTTGAATGGATCGTAAATTTACCTTTAACAAAAGAATTTACCACATTAAATTTCATAATTAAGTAAAATTTTAAACAATTTTACTCTTTGCTAAATTCAATGTCATTTCTTAAATCAAATCCAAAAGGTTAATTCAACGCAAAGGATCCAAAATATTTTAATATTTATTTTTGCGCTCAAAATCTCATGTAAACATGTAAACTTAAACCTATACATTTAACATGTAATTTCTAGCATTTAACATTTAATATTTTTAATCTAATGTTGGCCCTATTTAAAAATAAATCTAATTATTATTATATATAAACACAATATAGTTAAAAATATAAAGAGGTTTACAAACAGTGAAAAAAGAGATGTGGTAAATAAATAAAAATATAAATAAACTCAAGGTATGATAAATAAATAAAGCTTCTTTTTATATGTACTCGAGAGTTGTTATAAATAAAAAAAACCTCCTTTTATATTTATTACATAAACCTCTTTATATTTATGAAAATCCAAAAAAAAAAAATAGGTGAAGCATATGGGCCAAATACCATTTTAATACCATGACCTAAATATCATGATCCAAATACCATTTTTTATAAAAGAGGTATGGTAAATAAATAAAAATATATTGAATGGATTAGAAATCAACATCTTATTATATACCAACGGTATAGGACAAATACCATGGTAAATAAAAGAGGCATGGTAAATAAATTAAAATATAAATAAACCTCTTTTTATATTTACTCCATAATCCACTTTATATTTATAAATACTCAAAAAAGAGGTTTTATTTAGGTGAAGCCTATCTCCCAAATACCATGGGAGAAATTATTTTTAATACCATGCAAATAGAACATTATTAACCCTAATATTAATATTGTTATTATTATTAAATATAATATTCATGTTAGTATATTAAAATATTAATATTATTAAATTTGATAACTTTAGATTAATAAAACATTATATATATATATATATATATAGGATAATATTATCTAAAAATAATTGAGATATTATTCTGATCAGATCGGAGCGATGGCGGGTCTTCGAGCAGCACCTAGGGTTTCAGAACGAACAAGCTATGCCGCCGTCGTCCCCAGAGATCAGCCAGGCCCCGGATCTGCTTGGCGTCTGGTTGCTGGGATCTCAAATTTCGACCCATCATTTTGTTTCTCTACCGATTTCACTGCTGGAAAGGATACACATGGATCGGATCAAATATTTCAACAGCAGAAGGAAATATCTCCCCTCATGGAGCAGGCCGACATCTTCATGGTGGATCTGGGCTTTTTTCCTCAAAACCCTGGGTGCTTCGCTTCAACACAACTTGATCATACACAGATCTGGGTATCTCAGCTACCATGCGAGGGTGAACCAGTCTGACAAGGCAAAGATGCCTGCGCATGGTGGAAACAGTTGCGGCTGACGTCTCCTCTGCGCCCATCCGGTCTGCTAAGGGATTATGGAAGTGGTGGTCTTCGATCTGCGAGCACTGATGTCGGCCTTGGAGCCAAACGATGGGTAGTTGTGATCTCCCCGGTGAGGATTACGCCATGGCCAGGAAGTATAGCCTGCGCTAAAGGAAAAAAGAGCCGACAGTCCACCCCTCGACCACCTCTCGGAAAGCTATGGGCGCGATCTCTCATTTCCTGGCAGCCCCCAAACGGTTTATTCGAAGTCCAAGCTTGGGGGCATCGGACTCAGGGTAAAACCGAATATGCAGAGGACGAAATAACTCGTCAACGCCCAGATCTACAAATACAACCTGTTATACTCGGGCAAAAAGTTAAGGGCATTAAGAATGGGCTGGATATGGCCGCAGAGATGAGGGTTGAACAAAATATGCTGCCACTTCCTCTCGATTGGCTCGATCCAGCAAAAGGAAAGCCCCACAAGACCGATCCACTCAGTATGGAGGCCGATCTGGTCCAGATCTTCATAAAATCAATAGAGGGCAAACACCTCTGCATGCAGATCAGTCAGAGAATGAGCATTCAGGGTTTAAAAAAAGAAATCCAGGGATATCTTGGAACCCCAGCACAACACCAAAATCTTATATATGCAGGATACAGTTTGCAGGACAAACAAACTCTCCAGCAATACGGCATTACTAAAGATTCAACCATTATCTTAAACCTCAGACTACGTGGCGGGAGCACTGGAACCAGCTCTAAAAATACAGGTTCCTTTCGGGATGCTGTGAAAGGAAAAGAAAAAATGAAAAATAAAGAAGCACCACCATCAGAGGCCCCAGGACCCTACATTGTTGAACAAAGGCCAGAATCACCAACGCTACAAGTCGCTATGCCAGAGGTAACTAGTTTGCATTCTGATTTATGTAAATGTGCAGTTATTTGCAGATTTAATGGCTTCTGGCCAAAATCAGATGCCTTGCACCAATGGATCTATACAACATGGACATCAAGCTGTGAGATATACCTTTCTCCCAAAGGTTACTTCATAGTCAGATTTAACTCAGAACAAGAATGAGACAGCATTATCAATCAGGGGCCTTGGTTCTGGGGCAGTGCTGGCCTCTTCCTTACCCCCTGGTTTCTTGATTTCGACGCTAATAAAATGAAGGTTTCAACGATGCCTGTATGGGTGAGGCTACATGGTCTCCCCCTACACTTTTGGCATCACAAAGTATTAGCTGCCATTGGGGATTCCCTGGGGAAATTCCTAAAAACGGATGAAGACAGAGTTATCAGGGGAATATTTACTTTTGCCAGAATATGTGTAGAAGTGGACCTGAGTCAAGGGCTCCCTGACCACATCACGTTGAACTTCAATAACTCTAAATGGATACAACAGCTCGACTATGAGAACACAGCGTTCCGGTGCAAGTGATGTATGCAAACAGAGCACCTTCAATATGACTGCCCTTTTGCTCGAAAGGACACCAGGAGAACCAAGAATCAACAAAAAAATCCCAAAGGCTGGCAGCACACTGAACCAGTGGAAGAAGAAGACACACACGTGGAGCCTACAGAGAATCAGACAGAACCCGATACTCTAATGAGACAGACATTTACTCAGGAGGAGAACGCTCCAGCTACACATTCAGGGACTCACATTTTGGATCTGCAACGAGAGCCACAAATGGAAATCAGCGGCATCAAAAGAACACATGGATCAGAGGGCTCCGAATCTGACAAAGAACTCCAACTAATCACCATGGAAAATCAGCTTGCCATCATTACACCCACTCCCGACACTGGTGGTTGGCGACGGGTGGAGAAGAAGAAGGGCAGAAAAGTTTAATCTTACTGGAATTCCTTTTCCTTTTCTCTATATCTGGTAGTTTCCTGTCACAACAGGAACAATTATTTGCAATTTTGTGATTTTCATTTACTCTGTTTGCTGCCTGGCTTTACAGGAACAGCTATCTGAATATGCATCATGCATCTACAAAATGTAATTTTATCAATATGAATAAAATTACGACTTTTTCCTAGGGGAAAAAAAAATATCTATATATATATATATATATATATATATATATATATATATATATATATATATATATATATATATATATATATATATATATATATATATATATATATATATATATATAAACTCTACATATATATGAGAGGGATGAACAAAGACATAGATTGATAGAGGTGGAGAGATAGGGGGAGTCACAAGGGAGGGATGGAGATAATCTAAAGGAAAGGGGAGAGGAGGAATCAAGAGAGAGAAGGAGAGAAATGGGGAGAGAGGAAGGATGAGAGAGAGGGATTGACAAGGGAGATATAGAGAGAGTGTGTCTATGTTTAGGGGTGAGAAAGAGACAAATAAGGAGAGAAGGAGTGAAGGGGGGAGAGAAAGAGAGAAGGAGGGATAAAGTGACATAGTTGGGGAGAGAGAGAGAGAGAGAGATATGGCAGAAGAGAGAGGATTGGAGGGAAGAGACAGATAGAGAGAGAGAAAATGAAAGAGGATTGTAAGGAAGAGAGAGAGAGAGTGATGGGTGGAAAGAGAGGGAGGTAGGAGAGAAAGTGATAGAGAGGAAGGATGAGAGATATCATTGTAGGTATTAACCTTGTAATAAAAATTACCTGCATAATAATTCTAAAAATAGAAAATAGACAATAGAAAGAGCATAAAACAGAAAACAAATATACACAGAGATTTTCCCGTGGATCCAAGAACTGGAACTACTAGATTGAATTTTCATTATGTTCATTTCAATGTTACAATACATACATACATATATACATACATACATATATATATGCAAAAGCATCTATAAACCCTAATCCATTAACCTTGGAATAGGGCATAACCATAGTTCCCTTGACCAGATCTACAAAATACCATGGACAAAAAACCATCATGCCAAAAACCATGTGTGAAATCCATGCACAAAAACATAGGTAGGTCTAGCCACCTAATATAGGGTCCAAAAGATTTTTCTTGGGGCGCCGCCCAAGTCCCCATGTAGGGGGGCTACCTCCCCCCTGCTTACCCCACGAAAATGCCCAACGCATGGGGTAGTCGTGGAAAGAATATAACACAACCCAACAAGCACTTGAGAGAGAGGATTGGAGGGAAAATAGAGAGAGAGAGAGAGAGAGAGAGAGAGAGAGAGAGAGAGAGAGAGAGATTGATGGGGGAAGAGAGAGGGATGTAGGAGATAAAGGGAGAACGAAGAAGGATGAGAGAGGAGGAGGAGAGAGGGAACAAGAGATGAGAAAAGAGGGAGGGATAGAGAGATGGAGTTGAAGGGGGGGGAGAGGGAGGGATGAGGAAAGACATAGAGAGCAAGAAGTGGAGAGAGAGAGGGAGTGACAAGGGAGAGATGAAGAGAGAGTGCCTATTTTTGGGGGTGAGATAAAGAGACAAAGAAGGAGAGATGAAGATAAGGGGGAAGAAAATGAGAGAGAAGAGAGAGGGAGGCATAAGGTAAGAAAGTTGGAAGGCAGAGAGAGAGAGAGAGAGAGAGAGATGGTAGAGGAAGGGAGAGAGAGGAAGGAAGAGAGAGAATGCTAGAGAGTGTAGTGAGGGAGGTAAGAAGGAATACATAGAGAGAGAGATGGAGAGAGAGAGGGAGTGATAAAGAAGATGGAGAGAAAGGAAGAAAGGACAACGAGAGGAAAGAGAGAGAAGCAGGGGAGAGGCAGAGAAGGGGAAGAGAGAGAGGGATCAGGAGAGCAAGAGTGAGGGATAGAGAGATAGATTGGGGAAAGAGAGTGTATGTTTTAGTGGTGATATGGAGAGAGAAAGGGAGATAGAGGTATTGATGGAAGGTGAAGAGAGGAAGGAAGAGAGAGATTGAGATGGGGGGACAAACATATTGGTAAATATGGAGTGAGAGAGCGTGTGCATTTGGGGCGATGAGATAGAGAGACAAAGGAGATATCAAGGGGGATATAAATAAAGATGGAGGGGGGAGAGAGGCAGGATAATTTCCTACACTAGATGCATTGATTTTAGTGTAGATGGAAATTTCTAATCCTATTTGATCATTTTATCTAGATACATTGATTTCAATGTAAAGGGTTTCTAGTCCTATTTTTTTTCTTTCAGTAAATGCATTGATTCAGTGTAGATGGTGATTTCTATTCCTATTTTATTGCTTGCAGTAAATGCATTGATTTCAGTGTAGATCTTTCTTTCTAATCATATTTGATTGCTTGCACTAGATGCATTGAGTTGAGTGTAGATATTGATTTCTAATATAATTTGATTGTTGCATTAAATACATTGATTCTAGTGTATTTGTTTTCTAATATTATTTGATTTCTTGCATTAGATGCATTGATTTCAGTGTATATGTTGATTTCTGATTTGATGTAATTAGATCTATGATGGTACCTTAACTTTAAAGTGATTGGATTAACAATGTGCATTGATTTCAGTGTAAGCGCAAAATATTATTGGCAATGTACATTGATTTTTGTGTTATAGTAATTCAACTTATTAATACTCGAGAGTAGGAGAGACAAGGTATGATGTTTACTACAATAACTCAAGCGAAAGATTAAAATAATTTACGATTTCAACTATCCTTTTCATATAATCGATATGAAAATATGACAAAACTAATAAGGGTGACAATAAGAATAGTATAATAAAATATTTTGAGATTAATCACAATAAAAACTATTGCTAACTAACTACATTCTTATTATTCACAACTTCTATCATTCAACATTATTACATTGTCACTTTGCATTCAAAATTTTTATTTCATCATTTTTCAGAATTAAAGTTATTAACAATATTTATCCTCTCAACAAACTTAGATAACTAAGAAAAATTAAAATTAAATAATATGAGACATATTTAACATATTTAGAATGGTTATATTAATATTAGATGTATTTATATATTATTGATAAAATTAATCATATCTTGAATAGATTTTCCTTAGCCACACAGGATTGAAACCAACCTAGATCCATCTCAAATCTATATCTATCAAGCACCAATAGGGATAAAATCTCTTGAAGTGCAAACCTTTCCTAACATTTTTCACTGAAAAAGGGGTTTGCACCACGAAATATTTGATCCCTCTTGGTGATTGAGAGATGGAAAGTTAATATGGATCTAGGATAGTATATAATTAATCTTAGATCCATCTTAACTCAGCCTAAATTACATAACCCTTGATAGTTACTTTATTTTTCTTTATATAAATATAATATAAAATTATGTTACGTAATATGAGAAATGAAATATTTAATTTATGGTTAAAAATATTTTTTTTTTATTAATGTATTTTAATTTTAACTATTAAAGATCAATTAATGAATTGCATATAATGTGATATCAATTATATTATATTTAAATGGAATATTTCAATTCCACATTAAGTTTAGAAAAACTTACATAAGTTTTTAATATTAAAAAAGAAATTAATATAAAATTAAAGTGAAACTTAACCTATTTTATTTATCACCATCCTAGATCTATCTTAACTTCGGATCTATTAAGAGCCAAGAGGGATCAAACCTCTTCAGGTGAAAACCCCTTTTTTGAGATCTTAACTCCAGATCTATCAAGGGCCAAGAGGGATCAAATCTCACAAGGTGAAAACCCCTTTTTTGAGTGAAAAACTTGAGGAAAGGTTTGCACCTCAAGAGATTTGATCCCTCTCAATGCTTGATAGATCCAGAGTTAAGATGGATCTAGGCTGGTTTTAGTTGTGTGTAATCAAGGAAAATCTATTGAATATATGATTAATTTAGTTATCATTTTGGGATTCAACTATGTTAAGTGATTCATTTGTCTATGACCATTTCCATGAGAAGTAGTCATAACTAACTAATTTTTCATGATTTTTTAATAGTTCACTTAGCACTCATTGCACTAGGTGATGCTCACAGGAGTGAAGAAGTGGGATTGAAACTAGTGAAGTGAATCACATAGCATCAATCATCACTTCCGGGACTTGCACCCAATAACCATGACTTCCTCGGAGGTCACCCATCCCATATCGCATTTGGCTCAAGCACGCTTAACTATGGAGTTTTCGCCACAATCAAGCCCACTTAGCTTGCTACCCCATTTGCAAAACCTTGACAAGTATTGTGACTCATGAACCATTCAAGTAGAGTTCCCTTCACTCTTTTGGAGTTAAGTATTGAGGGGTTTTCACGGTGCATTATATTAGATATCATTTTTGGATTCAACTACGTTAAGTGAGTCATTCATCTATGACCATTTCCATGAGATGTAGTCGTAACTCACTAATTTCTCATGATTTTTGAATAGTTCACTTAACACTCTTTGAGTCAGGTGATGCTCATAGGGGTGAAGAAGTGGGATTGAAACTAATGAAATGAATCACATAGCGTCAATCATCACTTCCCGGGCTTGCACCCTCATCGAAATGGATCCAAGAACACTCTCTAAGTCTTGAAAACTCGAAAAATCATGCCAACGAACAAAGAAAACCACAGCAAAAAACTTATTAAAAAGCCTGAAAGACACTATCAAGAGGAAAAAATACATAAAAACATCAAAAAAATAGATCTATCGGTGGTGGCAACAATGAATGCATAGGGGCCATCAGATCTAGCCGATCAACAATCCAGATCCGATTGGAAAATTGCTATCAGCTGGTGGATATCAACAGAAATCATAGGTGTGTTGTGCTAGTGATCGGCGGGGTCAACAAGGACTGTCGATCAAGCACGTGGATCGATGGCCCACGTTGCACCATTCTATCACATCGGTGGATTGCAATAGCAGCACTCACCATAACCTGGGGCCCTTGTATATTGGGACTGTGACTAATTGCATTGCAACGTCGCATCGGAGCCATGAAGAAGGGTGGACACACATATATATGTGATCCGCTGAACCAGACCCGATGGTTATATAAATATTATTCGATAAAATTTGAGATCCACAGCAAAGCCATTTTAATTTATTTTCACAATTTTCGTTTATTAAACAAAATGCGAAGGATGAAGGCCGATGTGATAAGCCAAAACTAAAAGGGCTCCTTAAGGCTATTATATGTTGTTTCAAGTCCAGAGAAAAGCCATTTCCAATGCATTTTCATGATTTTAACATATTTCAAAAATATAAAGAAACTTTGGAGTAGGGCCATTGCAACATGCGATGGTGACTTATAGGTGGACTTGATAGGAGAATAAGGTGGATTTAAGGACTTTTGAAGTCCGAAATGAACTATGCTCTAGAATAATTTCACAGTCATGAATGCATTTTCCGATGTAAAACAAAAAACGACTGTGTTTGGGATTCTGAGGGATTTCAAGGGACCGAGGCACTCTTATGTTATTGAATAGGTGGACACCTCCCCATTAGGAATTATGTAATGATTGTGTAATGCTAGAAGAGGGATTCAAAGTGAACAGAGGCCTGAGAGACAGAAAGCTGAGAAGGAGAAACATAGCCTAGATTGGATTTAAAGCCATAGATAGAGAGCAAGCAGGACAGATAGTATTGCAGACAAATGTCGATATAGAGTTAAGATAGAGACAAATAGCGTTGAGGGAGTCTGTGTACTCAAAGAGGCTTGGGGGGTTCAAGCAAAGCTCTTGTTGTTGCATCTCTTGTGTATTGAGTCTCAAATTGAGCTCATATTGTTGTAAAAAGAAAATCTACCTGAAGACAGAATAGAGAGACCACGACTGAATTCTGGAATAGGAGATGTAGCCTAAAAGTATTGGGTGAACTCCTCATTAAATTTGGTGTGTTATGTGTTATCTTTTATGTTTTGTTTACTACTTCATTGTCTATGTATTTCACAATCTTATCGATCCATTGCATAAAATAACATAGAAAAATCCATGCACATAAGTCTGTAATACCTTATTAATTGTCTTAGATATCATTATCAGATCACACCTGGTAACCATGAAATCCTGAGAGGTTGCCCATCGCAGATCACCTGTGACTCAAACTTGCTTAACTTTGGATTTTTCCCCACAATCAAGACCACTTAGCTCATTATCCCATTTGAAAAACCTTAGCACGTATTATGCCTCATGAACTAGAGTTAAGAGCACTTGAGCCCTTTCTCTCCTACCTCCCTCTCTCTACCGTCATCTCTCTCTCTCTCTCTCTCTCTCTCTCTCTCTCTCTCTATTTTCCCTCCAACACTCTCTCTTCCTCCATCACTCTCTCTCTATCTCTCTCTCTCTCTCTCTCTCTCTCTCTCTCTCTCTCTCTAGCTATGTTACTTTATCCCTCCCTCTCTCATTCTCCCTCCCCTCCTCTCCTTCTCTCCTTCTTTGTCTCTTCATCTCACCCCAAACATACACACTCTCTCTCCATCTCTCCCTTGTCACTCCCTCTTTCTCTCCACTTCTTTCTCCCTATGCATTCATTCTTCCCTCCCTCTCTACCCCTCTAACTCCATCTATCTATTGCTCCCTCTCTACCCCTCCAACTCCATCTCTCTATCGATCCCTCCCTCCTCCTCCCTCTCCCTTCCTTCCGCTCCCTCCATTTCTCTCCTACCTACCTCTCTCTTCCCCCATCTCTCTCTCTCTCTACCCACCAATCCTCTCATTATCTCCCTCCCTCTCTCCTTCTCTCTCTCCCCTCTCCATATTTTTGTCTCCCTCTCCCTCTCTTACCCTTATCTACCTATCTCACTCCTCTCCCCTCTCCTTTAGTTTATCTCCACCCCTCCCTTGTGACTCCCCCTATCTTTCCACCTCTATTAATCTATGTCTGTTAGGCCCCTATACTACTAGTGTAACCCCCTATTGTTGTTAGTATAACCCACTTATTATATTGATGTACCCATGTAATGCCCATATTGTTACTATTGTGCCCCATAGAAGCCCACTATTGTTATTATTGTGCCCTTACATTATTATTGTTACGTCAGCTCTGATTATGTTATAACCCCTTAGACTCCTATATATAGAAAGGAGGTCTTTTCATTTGTATATCCAAGAATTGTTCATTTATGTAATGTAAAGGAGGTTGCCCCCTCGAAGAGGCTGAATTCTAAGGCGTGGATCTCTCTTTTCTATCTTTTTGTGAGCTGGTTTCATAACATTTGGTATCAGAGCTTTGGATTCTAGGGTTTCGTTGCTCCAAACAAGTCATCGTGGCATTTTCACTATAACTTGTTTTCTGTGATGTTTCAGAAGTCGCAAAAAAAACCCATTTGAGAAGAAATCGCGTTGAACCTTGGGTCCAAATTTCAGATCTTTTTGCATGATATTTGTGGAGATACGCTCTGAGGAATTTGGTCTTTTTGCAGACTCCTGAATTACATTCAAAACAGGTGACCTGGGGAAAATCGTCATAACTTTCTCTTTGGGGATCGGATTGAAGTTTTGTAAGAAGGTACAGAAAGAGGACGGACTGTAGTTTCTTGTGGTTGTTTTTAAGATCCAAAGGTCGAAACAGTGACTCGTGGTACGTCGTACAAGTTCACTCTACTGAACTAGTCTATAATCAAGTCACTGTGGGAGATTTCGCATAACTCTTCCTTGGAGAATCCAATTTGGGTCAGACATCTGGCATTGGAAAGAGGACACAGAGGGCTACTTCAGGTCACAAATTCAGAACTAGGTGATTGAAAAGTATAGAGTTACAATCATTTCAAGGTCGAGCTCCTAAAATCAAGAAAAAGCAAGATGAGGAAGTTTGATGGCAAGGATCCGGTAAATTAGATACTTCAAATGGAGCAATATTTTGATCTACATGGTGTACAACTGTTACAAAGGGTATGTATTGCATCTTCACAGAAACAAGAACCCGACAGCTACCAAATCGATCAATTTCAGAGTATTTCATCAAGTGGAAGAACTTGCCTGCTAAATATTCCACATGGGAGGACAAGAATTTTATACAGAAGCATCAAGAACTACTCAAGTGTTGAGGACAACGCTTTTTGAAGGAGAGGGGCATGTTAGGCCCCTATACTACTAGTGTAACCCCTTATTGTTATTAGTACAACCCACTTATTATATTGATGTACCCATGTAGTGCCCATATTGTTACTATTGTGCCACATAGAAGCCCACTATTGTTATTGTTGTGCCCTACAATATTATTGTTATGTAGGCTTTGATTGTATTGGGACCACTTAGACTCCTATATATAGAAAGGAGGTATTTTCATTTGTATCATCCAAGAATTGTTCATTTATGTAATGTAAGGAGGTTGCCCCCTCGAAGAGGCTGAATTCTAAGGCGTTGATCTATCTTTTCTATCTTTTCTTGAGTTGGTTTCATAACAATGTCTTTGTTCTTCCCTCTCATATATATCTGGAGTTAATATATATATATATATATATATATATATATATATATATATATAAACAAATTTAATGTTTTATTATTATGAAGTTATCAGAATTAATAGTATTAATATTATAATATGTTAACATGAATATTAGATTCAATAATAATAACAATATTAATCTTTTAATATAATATTAGGGTTAATAATTTTCTTTTTGAATGGTATTAAAAATAATTTTTCCCAGTGGTACTTGGCCAATAGGCTTCATCTAAATAAAACCTCTTTTTTTATGTATTCATAAATATAAAGTGGATTATAGAGTAAATATAAAAAGAGGTTTATTTATATTTTAATTTGTTTACCATGCCTGTTTCATTTACCATGGTATTTGGCCCATATGCCTCACCTAAATAAAACTTTGTTTTTTGGTTTATTAAATGTAAAGAGGTTTATGTAATAAATATAAAAAGAGGTTTTATTTATTTATAATGCCTCTCGAGTAAGTAAAAAAAGAGGTTTTCTTTATTTACCATACCTAGAGTTTATTTATATTTATATTTATTTACCATATCTCTTTTTTCACTGTTGTAAACCTCTTTATGTTTTAAATTATATTGTGTTTATATATAATAATAATTAGAATGACCCAGATGCGGGTGAAAGGACTGAAAGCACGGTAAGGCCACATGGCCAGCAAGAGCTGCCACGAGCCAGCCCGTGGAGGGACGAGGCACATCATGCCGAGGGAATAAATGAGGGAGCCTCTGCTCCAGATCTTAATGAACATTAATGTTGGCAGAAGGTGAGAGAGAAGCGCATTCATGGCGCTCAGGTTCCAAGAGAGGGCTGCGGATTTTAAAGCTGGAGCAAGGATGTTACAGCGACATTCTTGGCAAGATCAGTTTCAGGTGCAGACGAGCAGGAACATTCTCTGCTCTCGGAAGACTCTGGAGGTTGGGAATTCGATTCGTGAGCCGGACATTCTGGGCAGTTTCTCTGTTCATATGGCAAGAACAAGAGAAAGACAACCATGTCGAAGAGGGCCTGGTCGTGGGGCACCTTCTCGCCCTCCTGCAGTGGCAGCAGGGCATCACCACTGTTGTTGCTGCTATTGTTTTCGTAGAGTTGGAATTCCCCACCTGCAAGTCTCTCAGTTCATGGACACCTCCAACCCGAATGAGGAACCGCCAAGGCAGCCTGCGCTTCCAGCGTTCGGCACAGCAGTCTTTAAGCTGGGCAATCTTAATGCCCATGTTTCAATCCTCTTTGCCAGAGACGCAGAGGAGGACCTCGAGGGAGCAAGCAACAGAGAATTACCCTCTGCGAATCCGCTGGACAAAGTCGAAGATCAAGCAGTTGATGCAAAAGGGAAGGCGCCCATCCAAACTCAGACGCAGGAGGCGTCTTCGTCCAGAGCGGGAGCGAAAGAGGTCCAGGAAGACCCCTTCGAAGGCTTTGGGTACCCGATCGTGGAGATGGACCCGGAAGAATTGGAGCCAGAAGAATAGCACCATCATCCTCCCTCCTTTCAGGTCCTGTTTTGTAGTCTTCTGTCTTGGTCGCTTGGTTCTGTTTTGCGGTCCTCTGTCTTGGTCGCTTATTACGAATGGGTCTGGTAATCTTAATATAGGTCCTGCTCTGTTTTCAATTACGTCACCTAGTTTATTATGGAAGTCTGCTAATATACAGGGTCGCCCCTGCGTGGGTAGTGTTTTTGAGTCTCAGCCCCTGCGTGGGCAATGTCAAAGTTAAAACATCGACTTTCTGATAAGGTTTTGGGGCATCCAGCGCTCATTGCAAGCAACTGTCAGCTGCAATACCACAGTGCCTTCGCTGGCCTTGGAAAACTTGTTTCACTGCATGTAATTTCTCTCTGTATATAATATAATTTCCTAGAGTAGTCTTACTGAGAAAAAAAAAATAATAATTAGAATGATTTTTAAATGTTAAATGTTAGAAATTACATTTTAAATGTATAGGTTTATGTTTACATGAGATTTTGGGCGCAAAAGTAAATATTAAAATATCTTGTAAACCTCTTTATATTTTAAATTATAATGTTTTTATATATAACAATAATTAGAATGATTTTTAAATGTTAAATGTTAGAAATTACATGTTAAATGTATAGGTTTATGTTTACATGAGATTTTGGGAGCAAAAATAAATATTAAAATCTTTTCTATTCTTTTTTTTTAATTAACCTTTTCACTTTTATTTAAGAAATGACATTGACTTTAGTAAAGAGTAAAATTGTTTAAAATTTTACTTAATTAGGAATTATAATGTGGTAAATTTTTTTGTTAAATGTAAATTTATGATCCATTCAAATTCACATATCTGATAAAGGAACTATTAAAGCATGAAATGATTTACTATCTATTAAAATACATAGTTATATTTTAATAATTAATCTTACTCCATTAATAAGATTAAAAGGTTATATATAATTTAAAATTCACCAACATTAGCTAAATTTATTTTTATTATTTTTGAGGACATGGCATACTTACACATTGGTGTCATACTTGTTTCAGAATGTGATTTATAATATAATATAATATTATAACATTATATAATATGAGAGTGATATTCTCATTTACAAAACATAAATGAGAATTATATTAGAAAACAAAATATAATATTAAAATAAAAATATATGAAATATTATAATAATTACTTATAATTTAATTATGTTTAGGTAGACTATATATATATATATATATATATATATATCAACTTCAATTCTCTTGCAAGAGTTGATCAACTTATCATCGCCGATTAAAATTAAATCATTGACATATAATACTACAATGAATAATTTACCTTCAACAACAGTATGGTAAATGTTTGCATCTACTCCGCTAGTACCAGCTTGGAAGCCATTAATATCCAATGAAACAAAAATTCCAAAAAGTAAGAGATAAAGAACTAATGAGATGTCATGGTGAAAAAATAAATAAAAGGTAAAAATATAAATGGAGATAGGGTCAGAGTTGCATGAATTAAATATAATATTTTTGATATTAAATCTTTAAATTTGGCAGTCAAAAGGGAGAGATGGAGACAAACTAAAGGAGAGGGAAGAGGAGGAAGCAAGAGAGAATGAGAGGCATGAGAGAGGAAGAGAAGGGTAACATAGGGAGAGGGAGACACAAAGATGGAGAGGGGAGAGAGAGAGGGAGAGAAGGAGGGAGACAATGACAGGATAGGTGGGCAGAGAGAGAGAGGGAGGTAGGAGAGAAATGGAGAGAGAGTACGGATGAGAGAGAGGACTTGAAAAAGAGGAGGAGACAGGGAGGTATAGAGAGATGGATTTGGAGGGGGACAAAGGGAGGGAATAATAAATACATAGAGAGAAATAAGTGGATAGATAGAGGGAATAACAAAGAGAGATGGAGAGAGAGTTTGTATGTTTAGGGTGAGATGAAGAGACGAAGAAGGAGAGAAAGAGAGAAGGGGGAAGAGAATGAGAGAAGGAGGGACAAAGTAGCATAGTTGGAGGGGGGGGGGGGGGGGGGCAGAGAGAGAGAGAGGATTCAAGGGAATGGAGAGAGAGAAAGATGTGGGCAGAGAGAGGGAGGTAGGAGAGAAAGGGAGAGAGAGGAAGGATGAGAGAGAGTATTCTAGGTTTTAATCCTGTACAAAAATTACCTACATATGAATTCTAAAAATAGAGAATAAACAATGGTGAGAGCATAAAACATAAAACATATATACACAGATATTTTCCTTTAGATCCCAAAATTGGAACTACTAGATTGATTTTACATTATATTCCTTTAAATATTACAATGCATATATATACATGTCAAAGCATCCATAAACCCCAATCCATTAACCCTTGGTTAGAATGTAATTGTAGTTCCCTAGACTGGATCTAAAAAATACCATGAAAAAAGGCCATCATTCACAAAACCATGTGCGAAATCCATGCACAAAACCATAGGTAGGTTTTGTGCACTTAATATAGGGTCCAAAAAAATTTTCTGACGGCACTGCCCTAGACCCTGTGTAAGGGGACTACCACTGCTTGGTAGTGCCCGACACATGGGGTAGTTTTGGAAAGAATATAACACAACCCAACACTCTCCCACTTGTTGCTTTCATTCAATAGGGGCCACAAGAGAGATTAGTCATTGATCCAACCTAGAAACACCCATTGCTTCTCCACACCAGGAGAACTTCTCAGTTCTCATAGACTTTGTCAATGCATCTTCAATACTCTTCAAAGTGTCCACCTTTACCAGCAACACCTTTTTGTCCTCAACCATATCCCTCACAACGTGGTACTAAACATAAATGTGCTTTGTCCTTGAATGATAACTAAGGTTCTTTTCCAAGAAAATTACACTTTTGGTTGTCATAGTCTATCCTTATAGCTCAATGTACTAACCCCATACTTGAACACAATCTCTACAACCAACTTCTTCGTTGCTTGCATGGGTGGCTGCCAAGTTTTCTACCTCTGTAGTTGAAAGTGCCACTACAAACTGTCTCTTACTAATCCAAATTACTACACCTCCAAATAGGTTAAACACATACACACTTGTAAATATTCTTTGATCTAGATCTCCAACCTAGTCTACATCAAAAAATGCACAAATGTCCAAGACATTCTCCAATCTTTGTCTTCCTTGGTAGCTCAAACCATAATCACTAGTGCAATGCAAATACATGAAAACCCGCTTCACCATTGTCCAATGATTGTTCCATGGTTTTGACATAATGATGCTCAATACTCCCAATACATGTGCAATGTTTGGTCTAGTACATACCATTTCATACATCAAGCTACCGACTACACTTGCATATGGAACATGGTACATGTCCTCTTTCTCTTCTTGTGTCTTGGGACACTCTTCAACAGATAAATTTTCACTTACATGAATATGAATATTCACTGATTTACTATCCTGCATATTAAACCTTTGCAGTATTATCTCGACATACTTCCTCTCATTTAACTAGAGCTTCCTCTTTGCCTAATCTCATTTAATTTTTATACCCAAAATATAGTTTGCATAACCAAGATCTTTCATGTCCAATTTGGAGGACAATTAGCTCTTCAATTCCTCGATAATTTCTTTGTCATTTCCAACCAGCAACATATCATCCACATACACGACTAGATAAATGACACAGACACCAATTAATTTAAAATGCACACGATGATTTTCTTTGCTTCTGGGGAAGCCAAGTTCCTGTATAAATGTATCAAATTTATGATACCACATCCTTGGTGACTATTTTGACCCATACATAGACTATTTTAACTTGCATATGAGTTATTTCTTACCCTTTACCACAAAGCCTTCAGGTTGCTTCATGTAGATCTCTTCTTCCAGATCCATGTGAAGAAATTCTACCTTCACATCCATTTGTTCTACCTCAAAATCAAAAGTAGCAGCAATAGATAAAAGTAATATAATAGAATCTAAATTGGCAAGAGAATAAACAATATCATCAAACTCAATTCCAAGCACCTAGGAATAACCTTTTTCTACAAACTGAGATTTGTATTTCTCCACCTTTCCTTCTACATTCATGTTTTTCTTAAACACCCATTTGCTACCAATGGGTTTCCTTCCATCCGGAAAGTCCACTAGATCACAAGCCTCATTTTTTTGCAAAGATGCCATTTCATGAACCATGACCTCCTTTTAGAGTTTTCCATACTCTGAACCTACTCCTTCCTTCCATGTTCTTGGATCATCTCTAGTAATTAATAAAGAAAAATTTGAATAGAAAGTATATTCACTATACCTTTCTGGCTTCCTTCATTCTTGAATCGATCTTCTCAGAGCCAGAGTTTGTTGCTCTTCATCTTCTGATTCCTCTTCTGTTGTAGAGTCTGATTCTTCCTCCTTTAGCTCAAACTCTATCTTCTAAGGTTCCTTTGGTAGGACTTCATGTTTAATAACATCTTTCACCTCTCTAAGCACCACATCTCGATTATACACAACCTTCTTTGTTTCGGGGTTCCAACACTTATAATATTTTAAACCAACCTTATATCCAATAAAGATGCACTTTTCATATTTACTATCCAACTTTGTTCTTTTCTCCTTCCGAACATGTACATATGCATCACATCCAAATACCCTCAGATGTGGAAGAGAAGGTTTCTTACTAGTCCATACCTCTTGTGGACTCTTATCCTCCAACTTTGATGAAGGTGATCTATTGACCTTGTAACATGAAGTCTCCATCGCCTCTGCCCACAATTCCTCTCCTAACCCAACATCGATTAGCATGTTTCTTGCCCTTTCCATCGACTTATTGTTCATTCTTTCTGCAACTCCATTTTGTTCAAGTGTGTATGGAGTAGTCTTCTACCATGCTATACCACACTTCTTATAGAACTCTTCAAATTCCTTCTTGCAAAACTCTCCACCATTATCTGTCCTGAACACCTTTATCTTCTTCTTTATCTAGTTTTCCACGAGATCCTTAAATTCTTTAAACCTGTCAAAGACTTTAGATTTATTCCTCAAGAAATATATCATTTATTCCTTGAAAAGTCATCTATAAATTATACATAGTACATATAATTTCCCAGTGATGGAACCAACATAGGTCCAGACAAATCATTGTGAATAATCTCTAATATTCGTTTCACCCTCTTACCACCAAAGGGGAAACTCATCCAATTATTCTTCCCATATACACAATTTTCACATAAATAAAAATCTAGAGAGTTATTAGACGTACCTTCTACCATAACATTACCACTATATTTTCTGCTGCACTTTTAGTTACCACAAAACAGTTGCACCCATCAATGATAGTCGTACCTTGAAGCTTGTTAAAACTTTTAGTCCAAACTCCCAACATCAACACTAGTGCTCTATGAACAATATTCTAGGTATATTTCTCGAACAATGGTTTAACACATGTATCATTCAGCTTGCTTACAGAAATCAAATTTTTGGCCAATGCAGGAATATGCAGAACACTTAGAAGTGTTCTAATCCTTCCACCTTTTAACTTAAACTTGACTTTTCGATGACCAATAATTCTAGCCTTCATTCCATCCCCTAAGAAGACAACACCACCATCATATTTTTCATACTCAGAGAACCACTCTCTATGGGGAGTGATGAGAGAGGATGTACCTAAGTCAATCAACCATGCCTCATGGTCTACATGTGTACTTAAAGAAGAAGCCAAGTACACATCCCCACCTTCATCTGAGGTGGTTTTCGCCTCTGCAGAAGGACAATCATTAGATCCATTTCCTTTCTCAGGAGTTTTAGATTTATAATCCCTTTTGAAGTACCCTTCTTTTCTAGTTTTTGAGCACACCTTTACAAATTTTGCTGGAATTTAGATCTCCCTCTAGATTTAGATTTCCCACTTGAGGACTTATTTTTGTTTCTCTTTCAGGATCGTCCTTGTACCAACAAGGCATCACCATTCTGGCCCTCCATATATTTCTATCTCATCTCCTTCAACAAGAAGGATGAAACTATTTCATCAAACTACAAGGAAGTTGCATTGCTAACTATCGAAAAAACTAGACTATCTCATGAATCCAATAGAGAACACAAGAAATTAATGCATTTATACTCATTTGAAATTTTTATATCAACATATAATAAATGGCTTACCATAGTATTAAATGTGCTCATATGCTCTGTCACTAAGTCTCCATCTATCATCCTCCGATTATATATATTTTTCTCTGGGAACAGTTTATTCACCAGAGACCTAGATTGGTACAAAGTCCCTAACTTGTCCCACAAAGCCTTCACCGAATCTTCCCCTAATACATGTTTCAATAATACTTAATTTGAGACACACAATTGTATTTTTCTCTTTTCCTTCCAATTTAACTTCGCCCAGTCTTGAGATGACATTGTTGTTGGTTTTGTACCTGGATCTACCACAATCCAGTGATCTTTATCCACTAGAAGATTCTCCATCTTGAGTTTCCACAACCCAAAAATCTCACCATTAAATTTCTTGATCTCTATCTTTCCACTGCTCACCATCTTCTTTCATCACAAGAATCAATCTTGTAGATATCCCACTAAATAGGGTCTACCACAAGCCCAAGAAAAATCCTGCAGCAAGAAAGGCGTCCCCTTGAAGCCAAAACAAGTCTGATACCAAATGTAAGTTTTAACCCTATACAAAAATTACCTACATACGAATCCTAAAAATAGAAAATAAACAACGGTGAAAGCATAAAACATAAAACAAATATACACATATATTTTCCCTTGGATCCAAAAACCAAGACTACGAAATTGGTTTTTCATTATGTTCCTTTCAATGTTACAATACATACATACATATATATATATATATATATATATATATATATATATATATATATATATATATATATACCAAAACATTCATAAAACCTAATCCATTAACCCTGGACTAGAACATAACCATAGTTCCATTGATCGAATCTACAAAATGCCATAGAAAGAAAACCATCATACCCAAACCCATATGCAAAATCCATGCACAAAACCATAGGTAGGTTTGCCCACCTAATATAGGGCCCAAATTTTTTTTCTTGGGGTGCTGCCCTAGACCCCGTGTAGGGGGACTATTGACCCTTACTTACCCGCTGATAGGAGGGGAAACCACCACCCCGTGTGACCCCCCAACAACACTCGACGGATGGGGTAGTCATGGAAATAATAGAACACAACCCAACAAGTACTTGATAGAGAGGAGGAGAGTGATGGGGAAGAGAGATGATTGTAGGGAATATATATATATATATATATATATATATATATATAGAGAGAGAGAGAGAGAGAGAGAGAGAGAGAGAAGAAATATGAGAGAGAGGAGGAGAGAGGGAGTGAGAGAGGAGAAAAGAGGGAGGGATAGAGAGATGGAGTTGGAGGGGGGGAGAGGGAGGGAAGAGAAACAACATAGAGACTGAGAAATGGAGAGAGATGGAGTGACAAGGGAGAGATGGAGAGAAGCAGGGAGAAAAGGACAAAGAAGGAGAGAGGGAGGGATATGGTAACAGAGTAGGAGCATAAAGAGAGGGGAGAGAGAGAGAGAGAGAGAGAGAGAGAGAGAGAGAGAAAGGGAGATAGGGGAAGGAAGAGAGAGAGTGTGAGAGAGTGGAGAGAGGGAGGGAAAGAAAGATGATGTTGGAAGGTGGGACAGAAGGAGGTAAGAAGAAATACATAGAGAGAGAGGTGGAGAGAGAGAGAGAGGGAATGATAAGGAAAGTGGAGGGAGATGGAGTGGGTACAATAGGAGCAAAGATAGAGAAGTGGGGAGAGCAAGAGAAGGGGAAGAGAGAGAGAGAGAAATGTGGAGAGGAGGAGGGAGGGATAAAGAGATAGATTAGAGAAAGAGAGTGTATATTTTGGGTGTGATATAGAGAAACAAAAGGAGATAGAGATATTGATGGAAGGTGAAGAGAGGTAAGAAGAGAGAGATGGAGAGAGGAAGGGATAGAGAGATTGATAAAGATGGAGTGAGAAATCATGTATGTTTAGTGGGGTCAGATAGAGAGACAAAGAAGAGATGGAGAGAGATATAAATATAGATGGAGGGGAGAGAGAGGGAAGACAATTTCTTGCACTAGATGCATTGATTTCAATCTATATGGAAATTTCTAATCCTATTTGATCACTTGCACTAGATGCATTGATTTCAATGTAAATGATTTCTAATCCTATTTTATTTCTTTCACTATATGCATTGATTTCAGTGTATATGGTTATTTCTAATCCTATTTGATTGCTTGCACTAGATGCATTGATTTGAGTGTAGATGTTAATTTCTAATCTTATTTGATTGTTTTCACTAAATGAATTGATTTTATTGTAGAAGATCTCTTCTAATATTATTTTATTTCTTTCATTAGTTGCATTGATTTCAGTGTTGATTTTGATTTCTAATTTGATGTAATCGGATGTATGATGGTACATTAAATTTAAAATGATTGGATTAACAATGTGCATTGGTTTTAGTGGAAGCACAAACCATTATTGGAAATGTACATTTATTTTTGTGTTATAGTAATTCAACTTATCAATATTGGAGAGTAGGAGAGGCAAGGTATGGTGTTTACTACAACAACTTGAGCTAAAGATTTAAATAGTTTACAATTTCAACTATCCTATCAATATAATTGATATGAAAAGATGAAAAAACTAATAAGGGTGACAATAAGATTGGTATAATAAAATAGTTTAAAATTGATCACAATAAATACTATTTGTATTTGACTAGATTATTATTATTCACATTTTCTTTCATTCAACACTATTACATTGTCACATTGCATTCGAAATTTTTATTTCAGCATTTTTCTTTTTTTTTGCTGAAGCAAGTGTTGATCCTTCTATTTCATTAAATCAAAAGAGAAATTACAAATTGTACAAAAACCCGATCCTTTACAAGGAGACGGGAAGAGAAATCCTTGCAAATTTCAAAGACCCCTCGCCCTACTACATTGTGCACCCAACTTAAGAAAAGCTGACGTGGAAAGGCTACCAGAGCCCCCACCCATTAGGGAAAATCCGTATAGACACATTTCTCGAAGCTGACTAACCAACAAAAACAACCCCAATCGCGTGGAACCCACACCCCGCAAAAGAGGGAAAGGACGCACCAAAAATCTTGATGAAAATGGCCCATCTGGCGCACTAAACCAAACTATCATTCTCTGCCACTAATCCTGGTTGCTGGATCGAACGACCAGGAATCATATCGCGCACCCAAACATGTTTGAAAAATAATGTGTGATCAAGGGCGGTATTATAGTCAATCCCTTGTCCACGTGTAGCAATCTTAATGGGATCACTACCGAAACTAAAAAACCACAAACTGCTCATGGGACGAGCGATCACCGGAGAGCTAGCCCGGGGGTGGTTTTCAGACTTGAAAGTTCGAAGAGGGAGAATACCAGTAGCCAGAAAACCAATTCTCATTATCTGTTTGTACTTTTCATGACATCTGTCCTCGATACTGAAATTTTTTGAGAAATGACCCCATAACTTGTCATCTAAGCTCCTGAGGCTCCCCTTCACCTAACTCCAGTAGAGAGTGAGACAAATCATGGCTTGCCTTTCTATCAAATGCATGCCAAAAGTTTGAGAGACATATTGCTGGATAAATCAATTCATGCTTGCTATCTAGGTCCAATAACAAAACATTTCCATATCTTCTGCAGCATGTTCCTCGCAGAGAGACTTTAAATGGTTTTGAGGAATCTCCTACCACTTGTACGCTATCCCAAAATCTTCATTGTTCACCCCTTGGTTGTCCACAAGGTTTTCTAGTTTATTGGCTGAACATCAAACATGGTTGAAACTCACCATTCTCAGCCTTTGGAGGTGAATCTAGATTCTTTGGTAAACCAAGATTAGTTTCCAATGATTAGAAAACTCTCCTGCCAAGTACCACAATTAATTCCTTTCACAGAGTTAATAGTAATCTCTGAGTCTGCTTCAACAATGATGTTAGAGCAATGATTCTGGATCAGAAACTCTAGACATTGTTCTAGAGCCATTAATTTTGCCATATTATTTTTGGCTTTGCAAAGATGATAGTGGAAGATAAATATAATTATGCCCTCTTCATCTCTTAAAACTCCTCCAAAACTAGCTTTCCTGGGTTTCCTTTTGAAGCTCCATCAATGTTGTATTTCAGATGGCCTTTTGGTGGAGGTTGCTAGAACACCTTCCCTATATCCATTGATGTGTCCTTACTGACTAGACCTTGGGGAATATTCCCTTTCATTCCCAATTGTTTGAGAATTCTCGGCTCAGACGAAGAGGGGGGATTTTTCGGGAGATTGCGAACTGTGGTACTAACTGTATCTCGAAGCTATTTTAGGATAAGATCAAAAAGACATTGTGGGTTGGAATTTTCAATTTTGAAAATTCTTTTATTCCTTTCTTTCCAAACATTCCAGATAATGAAGCTTGGCATGAAGGCCCAGGCCAAATTAATGAACTCATTCTCTAAAAAGTTTACTCTACAATTGTTTAAGGTATTAGTGATACTACTTTTGTCCCTATCTGACTACTGGAAAATGGAACGGAAGGAATCCCATAACCAGGTAGTATAAGAGTAGCTGTTAAGAATGTGCTCCATAGTCTCCTCCTTTTCTTCACAAAGCTGGCATCTGGAAGGCCCCATAACACCCCTTTTCCATATGTCGTCCCAGGTTAAAATTTTCTTATGGTGAACCAACCACATGAAAAGCTTGATTTTCATCCAACCTTGGTGCTTCCAGAGGAGCTGCCATGTCTTATCTAAAACCCTGTGATCAAGCCCAAGAATAATACTTTTGGCTTCCATAAGATTAAAGTTACCTTTATTGTTATTGCCCCATCTTAATTGATCCTGCCCCTCTATAACTAAAATCATCCTTTGTTTAAGAAAGCTCCCAACAGCCTCTACCTTAATTTTAATGGGACTATGATCCTTGTAGTCAAGGTCCCTCCAGCTTCTCCATTTTCTTGGGGTCTGTGCTAGATCCCAGAAATCCTTGACTTTTTTTAACCCTTGGTGATCCGTTTCTTGCTTGAGGCTAACAAAGTCCTACGTTAATAGTATTGGTCCTTGTTGCCACTTGTCTTCCCAAAAGAGTGCAAGATCCCCTACTCTGATTTCCCAAAAACTGTTATTTTGAACAAGGCTTCTATTATCCCAGGCTCTATTCCAGATGTGAGACCCTTTCACATTACCAGACATTCTTATTAGATCCTTAGTGTGCTAAGAGCTGGCATATTTTTCTTTCCAGATCCTTGCCCACTGTGCTTTGGGCTCTTGAACCTAGCACCGCCAAAGCTTGGCTCCTAGAACTTTTTTAAGAATTTCCTGATCATCCAAGCCTAGTCCCCCCTGTCTCTTGGGTTTACATATTTTGTCCCAAGAGACCAAGGCCCATTTCTTCTTAGTTTCTTCTTTACCCAGAGGAAATCTGTTTGAATGCTTTTGAATTTCTCTAAAACACTTTTGGGAGTTTAGAGGGCTGATAACATGAAAATTGGGATCAATTGCAGGACCGCCTTAGTCAGAACCAACCTTCCTGCAAGGTTCAAGACCCGGAAGTTACAATTTTTTACTTTGTCATGCAATTTATCAAGCACCGGTTCCTAGATAATTTTGTGTGTAGGTCTGTCTGTGAGAGGAATTCCCAAATACTTTGTGGAGAGTGAATCCCTTTGGAAGCGGATAATTCTTGAAATGTTTCTCTGAATAGCAATGTTAGTGTTTAAGAAGAAGATTTTTTACTTGGAAAGATTGACTTCCATACATGTGGCCAATACAAGTTCTTTCAGGATTTGATTACAGGCTTAAGCTTCTTTGACTGTGTGGAGCCCTTACAGAATGGTATCATCTACAAACTATTGGTGAGTTAGAGCTTGACCATTCTTAGATAATTGAAGACCTTTGGTTTTTCCCATTGCCTTGGCATGCTTAATAGATCTACCAAGTCCCTCCATCATAAGAATAAAAAGAAAGTGAGAGAGAAAGTCTCCCTGCCTGAGGCCTCTAGAAGGAATGAAGATCTCTGAGGGGGAGCCATTCACAAAAATTGAAAAGCTAGAAGAGGTCACCAGAGACATGACCCATCGGATCCAGTTGTGGTTGAACGGAAAAGCAGTGAGAACCTTTTTGATGTAAATCCAATTAACCTTGTCATAGGCTTTGGCTATATCTAATTGCATGATCATCCCCACCTATTTTTTTATTGTTAAGCATGTCGACCACCTCATGGGATTGAATAATGTTATTTAAGATTTGTCTTCCCTCCACATAACCTGACTGTTCCTCTAAGAATAAAGAAGGAAGGAGAGGTTTAAGTCTATTTTCCACTACCTTAGAGATTATCTTGTAAACCACATTGCATAAAGCTATCGGTCTATATTTGTCTACAGTTTGGGTTGATTCCTGTTTGGAGGTCAGGGAGATGAAGGAAGTGTTGAGGGATTTCAGGATCGTTTTGCTGGACCTGGAATCCTCCACCACTTCCAGAATATCCTGTTTGGCAATATGCCAACAATCTTTAAAGAAGTCCACATTAAAACAATCTGAACCTAGTGCTTTGTATTTCTTCATGTATTTGAGAACCTCGTTGACTTCCTCTTTAGTAACAGGTCTATTGAGATTAAAAGTGTCCTCTATAGACACTAACTTAGGGATATGCCTTGTAATTTCCTTGATGGAATGTTCCCTGTCTGGATTGTTTTCTCGGGTGATGTTTTAGAAATACTAAACAAGCATGGCTTCAATACTCTTATGGGTGTTCTGGAGCTGTCCATTCTCATCCTTTATCATTGAGATTATATTATATGTTATGTTAGCCATAATAGATCTGTGGAAGAATCTTGTATTCCATTCTCCTTCCTTGAGCCATTGAACCCTGGACTTCTGCCTCTAGAATGTTTCCTCTTGTTTGCATAAATTATCCCATTATTGGTGATGCTTATTAGCCTGATCACTCTTGAATTTGTCAAAGCTGTCTTTGATCGAAGCCTGGTTAAGATCTTGTAATTTGATTTCCAATGATCTTTTGTTCACAAAAATGTTACCAAAATCCTTTTTGTTCCATTATTTTAGCCTGAACTTGACATGCTTTAGTCTTTTATGAAGGAGGTACATTTTTGAGCCCTGGAATTGCAAGTCCTCCGACCACCATTTTTCAATGTTGCTGAAGAAATCCAGGTAGGAGAGCCACATATTCTCGAATTTGAAGGGCCTATTCTTGGGAGAAATCAAACCCTTGATTTCTAGTTGAATCAGCTAGCGGTCGTAACCTCCAAAGGGAAGGATTATTACTGTTATTTCTTTATCTGTAAGCAAAAGATCCTATGATATCATGAACCTATCCAATTTAGAGGCTACCTATGCCTCACCTCCTCTTTTGTTGTTCTAAGTAAAAAAGCCATTGCTTGGGTCTGAATCAACCAGTTTCATCTCATCTGTGAAAGCCTAAAATGCTAAGGAGTCTTTGTTGAGTGCTCTGATGCCTCCTTTTTTTCCCAAAAGAGATTTGATCATATTAAAGTCCCCTCCTATTATCCAAGGAATCCCAGCATGTCTGTTCCTAAGATCAATTAGGGAGTCTAAAAATTTGAGTTTGTCATCTATTCTTTGAGGGCCATAAACATTTGTGACCAGGAATGTTTTTGAATCCCCCACTAGTTGAATGACCACTGATAAGTATTTTCTAGATGCTTCTGCATATGTTATACTAATTTTCTTTGGATTCCATAGAGTTAGAATTCCCCCCTCTGTGTTTTCAGCTTTAACCTCTAGGAACTCAAATCTATTGAGCCATTTTCTTTGGATTTGTTTTATTTTCTGGATGGAACATTTCCTTTCCTGGATGAAGATAACATCTGGCATTTCCAATTTCATTCTATGACTAAGAATTCTTTGTTTTCTTTTACTACCTAGACCTCTAATATTCCATGATGTGAGCTTCATATTTAAGGATTTGTAAATGAGTAACTGGTTAGGTCTTTCATCTTACTTGAGTCTATCATTAACTTTCCACAATCCATTAAGAGGTCTTCCTACATTTTCCTGTCTCTCTTTTTTCCTACATTTCTAGTCGCTAATCCTGGAGTAGTTTTCATTATTTTCACTCCTCTGTGTTCCTATTTTTCAATGGTTTTTTCTTTATCCCATCCTTTTTCCTCAGTTTTCCATAAGAATAGCTTCTGAATTTTGTTGCAGCCTTCTTGGGGTAGTGAGTCTATCCCTCTCATGAATCCCTTCATTAAGAACCCCTCCATATCTAGTTGTTCCTTATCTAGAATTTCTTGAAGTTCATGATCTTCCAGATCTGTTTCACTTTGGGTCATTTCCTAATCCATCTCTAGTTCTATTTCACTCATTATAGTTTCTTTCTTATTATCCATCTCTTGTGTTGGGTTGTAGTCTTCTTTCATTTCCATTTCCTTTTCATTAGGGCCATCCTCCATAGATTGGTCTTCATTTTCCATTTCTACATTCTCCTCCAGTGCTTGATACCAATTTTCACTGACCTTCTGCCCCTCATTACTAATTTTCCTTGGTCCCTTTTTGCCGCCTTTTACTCTACTTGTTACTTTCTGGAAGCTATATGTGTCCTTCATTTCCTTAGGTTTTCCCTTGTTGTCTGCTTTACTAAGAGGTAAATCTTTGAACAAGTGTCCATGTTCATGGCGTTTACGACATCTGAATGGGATATGCTCATAGTCTACCATTTGCACCCATTCCTCATCAAAAACTTCCAGGATGAATTCATCTGGAAGAGCTCCTGATAGATCCATTTCTACACAGATCCTTACATAGGAAGTGTATTTTCCTCTTCTTGTGGCTTTTGAAGCTTTGACAAAATTCTAGTTTGTTTCCTATGCAGCAAGCAATTCAATTTGTCAATAATCAAGAGGAAGAGAGTAGAGTCTTACCTAGACCGGTACCAAAGTGAAAGTCTCCCACTCTGGCACAAAGTTCATCTTCCAAGGCCGCATATAGAGGCCAACAGCTACATAAAAGTAGGGTCCTCCTTCAAATATTTTGTCTTTGTCTTCAATGTTTATGAACACCACAGTGAAAAATCCCTTTGACCCAAGATGTGGGTCTATACTTCCTTTCAGTTTCTAGTGATACTTGATCCGTAACTGTAAAGCCTTTTCTGTGGGCCATAATCCCATAAACTTGTAGATTATAGTGTAGGTCCCCATATGTTCCCTGTGTGCCTGTAGTGCAAGATCGTTTAACACCACTCTAGAAGTAATATCCATTTTTTGTCTACATGGTTCCTTTTTCTTATTGTTCCTTGTTCCCTAGCTTTTGTCTTCTTCTTCCTTGTCTTTAGTGCTGACATTTTCCTTGGGCCTGCCCCCATTTATCTCCTTTTCATTATTACTCTGTTCCACTTCCATAGAATCTTTGACTTTGCCCAGAGGGGACTTGTCTCTACTGGCAACAGTGCTTTTGTAGGAGGGAGGGGAGCTCCCTCCTTTGCGTTCCTCCATAAGGAATAGGCACTAAACTTATTCGAACCATGGCTGCACATTTTTCTCTTGGCTGCATGTTTTTTCTTCCACCCAAAATTTCAACCGTCAGTCGATATGAAAAGTCTCGTTGTCTTTATTTCATCATTTTTCATCATTAAATTTATTAACAATATTTATCATCTCAACAAACTAAGCTAGCTAAGAAAATTTAAAATTAAAATAGTCTAAGACATATTTAGCATTTTTAAAATGATTATATTAATACTAGATGTATTTACATATTATTGATAAAATTAATCATATCTTCAATATATTTTCCTTGACCACACACGACTAAAACTAGCCTAGATCTATATTAAATCTAGATATATCAAGTGTTGAGAGGGATGAAATCTCTTGAGGTGAAAACATTTCCTCAATTTTTTCACTCAAAAAAGGGGTTTTCACCTCGAGAGATTTGATCCCTCTCAGCGCTTGATAGGTTCGGAGTTAAGATGGATCTAGGTTATTTATCCTTAATTTTCCCAATATCTAGATAAATAAAACATAATATCAAAGTCTCCAAAGACTTCATCTCTACACAACAAAAATTTAAAGCCAAAAGTATGCATAACATGATACTAGTTATACAAAGATTCCATGGGTGCTATATCTTTGGCACTCGAGCCTAGTAATTCTGTTTAAGGGAGACATGGAATATGTTTCTCTGTTAGACTCATGAGGCCATTCTATTGATGAACATGGAATTGTATAAGTTGAAGTTCCTTATGAATTTCTTGGTGTTGAGGATAAATACTGGAAGGGCCAGTTGAAAGATTCACCAATGGTCTTGCCACAATATTATTCATTAACTAGTAAATGTATATAGTATGTTTTTATTCATAGGATCGACCTTAGAGTGTCCACGATCTGACACTATGTCTCACTATTCCTCCATATCCAAATCCACACTAGTTACATGTTGGTTTAATTTGGATTCCTAGCTAGAGATTAATTGACGGATCTAAGGTTGTGTCCCAGTCTTGTATGTCTGAGCATATTCCTAAATGGGGCTCAAAGTGGACTTGTGGCCCTGACCCCAAGCTTGATGTGGCTAGGGTTGCCTACTTCCGCCTCACTATCTACATTTCTATTACGCCCTCTTCCTCCACTTCCCAAGGTGACTCTACAGAAGGAGGGATGCACCATGTTGCAATCTTAGTAAACACAAAAATGATATCGATCACTGAAATAGAAATCCAAGACATTCAACTTGAGGTGATTGAGAAGCTTAAGCTCTATAGAAATCTTATGTAGATTGAAAACTCCTCAATTAGTTTAGTACAACATGAAACTTGAATATACTCTTCTCATCTGTGGAAAGTAATTAACGATCGAGAAAGGAAAGCATAAACACATGACATGAATCAATACACAAGCACAAAGAAATATCTAGGGGAAATAAATTGTTCAAAACCCCTTCCTATTTGTATTGCATTAATAAAAAAATAGAGAAGAAATTTTAATGCTTTCTCAACCCTGAGTAACCACTGCACTAGTATAGTCTATCTCATTTTTGCACACACTAAATCTAGCCAAAAATTAATTATTTCCTTCTGAGCTCCTATATCCTTATGTTGTTCCTTGACGAATTAGCATGTATTAATTAGGGAAATTTCTCATTGAGAATTGTAAAATTCCTTTAGGTCCTTTAATGATGGCATGCATCACATGTACACTTCACAATTGTCTACCACTAATATTACACTTTCATTGAACTCAAATATCAACTAGATAGCTAAAATTCTCTGATTGCATTAATTGTTCTAGGTTGGTTGATGAGTTAGCTGGTTGATCATCGAGGTACACATCCCATTATTGGACCCTAATAGATAGAACTATTTTAACTCACAACAACCCAAGTTAACTGAAATAGATTGCTAGAAATTAGAAATAAATCATACCAAATTGAACTCAAGTGTCTCCAACTTGAATTAGCTAAGTTAATTGAGTGACAAGTTCCATGTCACCTCAATTAACGACTATTTTCAATCACTGCTTTATAAAGTTATCAGTTGTCTAGAGTGCAAGAAAGTAGTGCAATTTGAAGCCATTTCCCAAGCCACAAAAGCTCTCATAGTTCAATCAGTCCCTCTCCATTACATAGTTCTTGTGATAAGATTTCCAACATTATATGGAAGTCAAAAAATGGACTCCTAGATCAGAAGTTAAATTAGATTAAACGTATCATTTAGAAAGCTAGAAAACAAAGAGAAACAGCCCAAAGGAAATGTCTCATTGCAAATCGCAATCGAATATTCCTTCAACAACAAAGGAAGCTAGTAATATCACCAATCATCCGATCATTAATTGCCTATCAGTGGGACCAAGATAGATTGTAAACTACAATCGGTGGTTAGAGTGAAAATTGCAGTTCATGATGTTGAACACCGATAAAGCATATCAGCAATCGTAGGCACAAACATGTGCACACAAGAAAAGGGTCTTGAACATTGCCAAATGCTGCTAAGCACTAAAATTGGTAATAATTTGGGCCCTCAGTGTTAAAGTGCTAGGAGGGGCCGATTCCATTTAATAAAGAAAATCACTGAAAAAACCAAGGGCAGGTGGACCCCCTTTCTCTCTCCTCTAAGGGCCACATGGTAGACTATTATTGGTCCTCAAAATGACATGGCAGCTAATGTCATCATGAAGTTGTAGTACATAGGACATGTGGCATGTATATTTGTCATTTTCACAGGTTCTATGGGGCCATTTCTAGGTGACACGTGGCAGGGATGATGTCACCTATCACATATTGACAATTGATGATTGCATAAAGCAAATTATTTCTTCCACTGAAGTTCATTTTGAGTTGTAATTGTGATATGCGAAATATCCCCATGAATGCGATATTTTATGTGTCATGATTTAACAAAGTTTCATGTCCAGAAAGGTCAGCCTATGCTATGGAAGGAAGTGGATGGGTCTCTCCCTCTCATATGTTGTGATTACAATACCCCAGGTTGGACCAGTCTTGCATATCTGTGATCGACAAAGATAAAAGTTCACAAATCCATTTACAGATCTACAATTGCGATTTGCAGTAAAAAGGGCTCTAATAAAGGGTCAAGGCCACGATTTCTCAGAGGTCTGAAGAAGCAAGGGCCATGCAATAAAGGCACAAATCGGTGATCGCACAAGGCATGGTTCCTCCTCCATCGAAGACTCTCCCCGGCTATAATATTTTATGTGATTAGTTTAATGGGTCATCGCATCTGTCACTTTCAATGACTGCATATGTTTTAAGCGCGCCCCCCCCATAAACATCTCTGCATGGCTCTGACTTACTTGACCAGATCAATGGCTCCTGGGCCCTTTTAGTTCCCCCACCATGTTTCCATTTACCAACATGGGGGGCTCTGAAAATAATTTTCCCTACTAGGCCCCTCCAATACGTGTCCCTCTCATATCATTTCACACCACCCCCCCTCACTTACCACTTACAGCTCAGGACCGCCTTCGAATACCACTTATCCTCACTGTCTATCCTGCCAAAGGCCCAAGCACCTAAGGACTAAGTTCCTTGTCACAACTCCCCCAGTTATACAAGAATAATTTTAAATAGGTGTTAAGGGAATAATTCCCCTAGGGCTTTAGGTCAAAACCCCAACAAAGCAAGAGTAATCTACAGCAAGAAACACACATAAAATTTAGGTAACATGCTTAAATAATAAAACTATGCAAGGATGAACATACTCAGATGTCCTTCATTTGGGTCGTTCTAGCAAGGGTTCAAACCATCTGCAACTCCTAATGATCTTCGAATCTGCAAATCAACCAATTTGAATACACATAGCATCATATAGATAAAGCATTTTAATGAAATCAACTTTATATCATATAAGTAAATGGTTAGTTATGCATCAAAATAATCATTCATAGATGAATTATAACAATAACATCTCATGCATAAACAAAGTCAATCTCAGGAACAAGACAACATTTCTTTTTATTATAGAAAACTATAATAAACATGGAAAGAGTTCACCTGAGTCTTCCTCTTCTGGCTCCAAGCGGAACCGTCCTCCAGGTCTGTCTAGTCCCAGTCTTCAATAGCCTCCTTCCATAACGAATACCATGATATCTCAAGCATGTGGGAGAATATCAACACTCAAGGAAACAAGGGTTTCCTGAAATTGGGGAAGTGCTTGAAGCATAGGGATAATTCAGACTTGATCAGGGGATAATCTCAGTATAGTAATTCTATCTCTTCTCTCCTCCTTAAGGCCTTCCCATAGAAGTCCTTTTATACTTCTCCAAAATTAGTTTTCTAGTTGGGAAACACTTGGGCCATAGGCACTAGGAGGTAATCAACAGGTAGAACCCGTGAAATCCTCCCATAGTTAAGGAATTTTTTTTTTTAAGTGTTTTAACACATATAGGTGGGTTGGGTATTGACTAACCCACATGTACATGCTTTTATCACAAGGAAAAGAAGCATACATGGAGTAAAACATTGTTTTTAAAATATTTGGACCAAGTCTGGAAGGAGGGGTTGCCTAGGCCATAAACCAAGCATCACAAATACCAAGGGTGACATTTGGAGCTATAAAAAATGCCCCCTAATATATGAGGTCAGAAGCGGTACATGATGGCTGAAATGTATTAAGTATATGGAAGGGAAACCAGTCGAAAAATGTGAAGGACTTCACTAGATTTCAGCCTACCAAGCCATATAAAATAAGATCAGAAGGAAACAACTATCTAAAGCGGGCATAACTATGCTTATAGAAAGTAAAGCATGTTTGCATATCACGTATAAGAAAATCCACTATGTATACAAGTATAAAAGACTAAAAGTACATAATGAATCATCTGATCGTGATCAAACAAGTACATTTCTGAACATCACATATATAAGAAAATGATCAATGATGTCACAAATTGATCCCAATAGTATTAGAACATGATGGAATAATATGATACTACATCGCAACTCGGATGCCAGCATATAAGATGTCGTTGTGAAGGACTGCAACATATATGTGGATGGTGTCAACTAACAATAATAGGAGCAACTAACAAGTGAACCAAAGAATGTTGATGCAACCTGAGGTCTTCACTGACCACCGTGGTACATTTCTACACAATGGGAATAAATGGTCTAAAGTCGACCACATGAGAAATCATTTGAGTACCAGTCACTGATGTATATCATTAACAAACGTGAGACTACTCATCGATAATGATAATGAGAGTCAAGGTACCCAGTACAATCTAACAAGTACGAATGAACGAGCTGAGGTTGAACACCTAGAAGAATCTACCTATTAGGGGACAATGATGGTTTCCCACTGTTCATAGTGAAGGATCTGCCACTGATGACTGCAAACCCCAAGGTACTGCCAAATGGAATTTAGATATTTTCCCCAAAGTAATGAGTCGTAGTCGATAGGAAAAGATCCACTAGAAGGAAGGAATTAAGGCATCCTTCATCAATCTAGCATGAGCGTAAACCATAGGCCAATAATGTGGAAGGAATCAGACAAAAAAGATGTAATAACCTAACTGAAGCACATTTCTGGCATACACAAGATGTTGCTAGTGCACGATAGAAACCATCTGAACCAACCAATAATGAAAGATGACACAGAGGTGAGGAATCCACCAATACATTCAAATGGAAGCCAAGGTATTGCACAAATCCTAATGTGTAATAATGAAAGCTAAAGTCGAACACAAGGGAAACCACTCAGTCAAAGACCCATGATACCGATCGATGTTAAGCACAAGGTGACATATCAATAATGAAAATAAGGCTAGGGTGTGGCTCTAGGCCTTCCCTTAGATAAATATGTCATCGTCGATAAGGACAGTACCTACCAACAAGAAGGAAATGGAGACCTTCTCAAACTGGCACGCGTAAAGGACCAATATAACTGATGTGATGACAAGAAAGACACTAACAACCAGGGATGGCTAACTGAAAAATAGGTCAAGAGACACCACAGAGAGGTTAACTTAGGCTTACTTCCCTTAAACAAAAGCATGACCCAATGATGACTATGTGACAGCATATGGTAACTCTATATAATTTCATCATGTAGAAGGCACGATCGAACTCTCCATATGATTGGAAGAGATAATCAATCGAAGGAGAATTGACTCAATAACAAGGTTAAGGTGTACCTAAGTCAACCTAAATCCCGCCCAAAATGGAGGAGAGACTTTATTTTGAGTGCTTTGTTCAAGGGTGACACAACTGAATCTAGCTGCCAACAATATATGGAAATGTTGTCCTGTTCCCACTCTTTTTTGGAATATCCAATTTTTTTGTCTTTTTCTTTGAGCTAGAAAAAGAATAAAAGAATGCTATAGTAGAGTGGAAAGAATCAGTGTCAGTGAAAGAGATGATCTAGTTCTTGGGATGGGAACAATCCTATGCTCAATGCAGCGAGGCAAAACTGGTCCAGGACACTCAAAGGGATATTGCATCCATAGATCAAATGGTCTGTCAAGTTGCGGAATCTAAGTGATTGCAGGTTTGGCTTTGCAGAAGACATGTTCAAATAAGTGGCTTAGACATGAGTTTAAGTGAAACCGGCTCAAGGCCAAACGGTGCAAATAGTTAAAATGCAATGCAGCAGTACAACTCAACACAAAGGAGCCTATACGGTACAAGGCCAGAATGAAGAGAAGTAGCTGAGAGAAATGAGTCTTCAACGCATAAGTCATGGTGGGACTAAAGAGGACTCCCGCGCCTACTCAATATATCAGCATGGGCAACAAATGTCAATGAGGTGCTAACTATGATGCCCATGTAAAGGATGGCTCTACCATCATGTGATGATTTAAAAAATCGGTGAGTGAACATGGTTTACTAATCATAACATGATGGGATCGACCGTATGGATAGTGTATCGAAAAATGGAGGCTAGTGTGCAAGATGCAATGGAAAAAATGGTTTCCGTAACCTATATGTGAGTGAGTAAACAATACCTACCATGATAGGTTAGCTGTCATGGAACTGAAATGAAATATTGAAGAAGCATCCAAAGCATCCTGAAAAAACAACCTATTCCCAACAATCAAGCTCACAAGTTAAAAGATTCATGAGACGAAAAAAATCAAGTATTGAAAAAAATTGACATTTTCAAAGCTATAAAATGACCTTTTGACACACCATTTGTGCCATTTTTGTTGAGAGCAAAAGATATGGAGAGAAAAGAGAAAACTTTCACCCCAAAGAATTGGACCATTCAAATTGGATTATAATCATCAAGTAATCCCTAATTCAAGCATGCATTACTTTGTGATTTTTTTTAAAAAAATTTATTAAGATTTGACCGTAGGAGTTTATGTTAAAAATTTCAATGCAGCATATATGTGGGTTGGATATTATCGACCCATATATACGAAGGCCCTACACACGACTGTGTGTGAAAGGGACCTGCGTATATGCAGTTTTAAATTTAAATACAAAAATCTAACTGTTGAAACTCAATTTTTTTCAGGATGACAATCACATGGAGAGAGAGGGAGCATATTACCATTGATAATGAAGTTATGAATGATCAGCAAGCATTAGATGCATTAGGGGATGTGGCTTATTGAAAATTTTCAAAATGCCCAACACGAAGGCCAACACTCATCTGCTTGAAACGCTAATCCACTTATTGGGTGTCGAAGATGATGCATTTATGATTGATCAGATGCGTTTGAGGATAGAGGTGGAGGATATTTACTTTATCACTAGTCTCTCTCGAAGAAGAGAGGTTGTACATTCAACTGGCTATACATGAGGTAGTCTTTCAATGGAAGACTACGTACACATTTACTATCCTGGGCATCCGAAAACAATTGGAAGTCAGATTCCAGTAAAACATGTGGAGAGCTTATCCTTGAGGATTTTACTATTCACCATAGCCAGGATAAATGGATTAGCCTCATTACACCAAGCTTCATGAGTATCAATGAGCTTGGCCATGGAGTGCCTCACTGTTTTTGACTGGTGTACAACTCTTCTTACCAATATGAAGAGCCAGTTGTCCTCCATTCAGAAAGGGCAAACCAAAATTTTTGGATATGCGACCATTTTATGCTCCTTCTTCTTCGATAAGGTGCCTGGGCTGCGTCCCAGAGTATTAGTCTGTATCAGTAGCCCCCGAGTTCCTCGGATGGGTAGGTGGGCTGACCTAATGAAATGCCTTGGCAACGGGGATGTGCAGAGGACTGCTTTTGATGATGAGTTCTTCTCCTAGTGGGAACAACAAATCATCACTGTGGATGACTATCCCTATGCTAGCATGGATTTTAGAGGAGATCCAGACTTGGTGTTGCCACCAAACACAACATGGGGAGAGATAGGTAGCTATTTTTTAAGTTTCTATCAATTTTAAAGATTTTTTTATTATTTTTAAATATGAAAATGAACTTAGAAATATTTTTTATGGGACTAAAATACTGACATAATGATCATATTCCAGATGTGGGTCTGATAAGACCAGATGGATTTCCGTGGCACAGGTGTTGCGAAAGAGGTGCCGAAGAGGTGGCTATTGAGACAGAGAGGGTCTTATATGCAGTCCAAAGAAACTTGGTGAGATTGACTCACCAGGTACTGATGGTGGCCGCAGAAGACCTACCTAAGGAGATGCAGCACCGCGTGGTAGGAGTACCACAAGACTGGGTTTGCGTACTTCGGCATGTGGTAAACACAGTAGTCACCTTCTTAGCTGCGCATCCTGAGTTGGGTCGATAGATAAACTAGACATGATTATGGGCATTTAGTCCTGATTTTGTATATTATTTTTGAACACTTTATGCACACACGAGATACTTTATGATATATATATATATATATATATATATATATATATAGATAGATATACAATTCCAAACTTTTTATGTTTGTTCTTAACTTGATGAATGATTGATATGCTAATGTAATGCTTTATTAGTGATAGAATTCACCAATGAATTTTCAGATAATTGAATGTGCAAATAAGTAATATAAACAAATGATCTTTGCAATTCCCTCACTCTAAAAAATTGACGATATAAACAAGGATCCCGAACCCGATAAATGTTATTTAATTGTGACACTACTAGTTGTGAGTCAAGATACACGACTAATGAATCAATTCCATTAGAAATAGCTTCAGATAGTAAATTAATAACGACAGTATATTCGGCAATATTATTTGGAGAAGAACCAATACATACTCCCCTTGAAACCATCAATTGACCAGATGGATAATAAATCACCCAAGCTACAGAAGCGAGATTCTGAGTGTGCTAACTAGCACCATCGGTGAATCCAAAATAGACCAAGTCATCCATCAACACCTGCCAAAGCAGATCAAAAAAGTATCGATATCACAAGAAACTCCTGACAAAGTATGTACAAAAAATACAAAATACAAAGAAGCCATTACTTGGTCATAACTTAAGAAAAGTACTTCTTCAGGTAGAGCCCATTTCGAGGCTCCATCAACTTGTTCCCTTCAAAATTGACTACTTTATAAGCCCCTTTTCTTAAAACCCATTTCACTATAAAGGGACCATAGCACATAGACTTGAATTTTCCTACCCCCAAGGTGTCTTTATCATGGTCATAGACCAAGACAAGGTCACCTTCAAAAAAGAATCAAGGATGGATAGCTTTACCGTACTAAATTTTAACCCTTTTCTTATCAGCCTCGTTTATTATGGTGGCATCTCGATGTTGCTCATCGAGATGCTCCAAATGAACGATGTGCTCTTCGAGACTAGAGGTCTTTGGAAGAAGCTCAATATCTAGCTTAAGGGATGGAATTTCACATTAAATAGGAAAAATAGATTCCAGTCCATAAACTAACTGAAAAGGTGTAAAATTGGTGGTAGTCTTTACCGAGGTTCAGTACGCCTAGAGAGCTGGGTACAACATGATATGCCAATTGGAGTGATTTTTGTCAATTTGCATTTGCAAGATCATCTTGAGGGACTTATTCATGGGTTCGACTTGCCCATTAGCCTGAGGATAATATGGAGATGAATGCTCCTACCGGAAGCCCAATTTAAGAGCCAATTCGGTCATCGATTGGTTTTGGAAATGACTGCCATGTTCAGTGACAATATCTCTCGAGATACCAAAACATGAAATAATCTGATTGAAGAGGAATAATGCTACTATTGCACTATCATTTTTATAAGTAGGCATGGTCTCAGCCCACTTCTTAAAGTAGTCTATGACCACTATAATGTACTTGTGATTCACTATTGAAGGCTGATTACAAGTGGTAAAGTCAATGCCCCACTTTGTAAAAGGACCAACAGTGATAACAAGGAAAAGAGGAGCTGGATGTGCGTTCATCTTCCAAGTATAGACTTGAAAAGGGTGGCAACATTTGACTGCTTCAATACAATCTTTGAAAATTGAAGGCCAAATGTAGTTAGCACACAAGATTTTCTGGGCTGTAGCAAGCCCTGAAAGATAACCGCCACAAGCTCCAATATGGAAATCATTGATCACAGAATGTGCTTCCTCTAAAGTTAAACAATTCTTAAGGATCGAATCAACCCCTCGACGATATAATGTATCACCAATGATGACATAGTTCTTAGCAAGGTGATGTAATTTTTGATGTTTATCCTTGGAGGAAGCAGGGGGGAACTTCAAAGTCTATAGATAGATCATATATCTCCATACTGAGGATCTTGTGAAGAGATGAGGAATAGATGTTTGTCTATGAAAGTTTCCTCATAAACAATATCTTCTTAACGAGGTAGTTTGGAAATTAATTCCGCAAAAGCCAATGACTTCTTAGACTTGGTTGACAAGAACTTGAGATCAAATTATTGTAGAATAACAATCCATTGATTGTATTTGCCCCCAATCACTCACCTACTGAGGACAAATTGGAAAGGATTGACCATCGCTAAGATGAACATTTTGCATAGCAGAATATAATGACGAAGCCACTGTACAACATGGACAGCTACTAAGGCCACTTTTTGAATAGGAGAATAGCATAGTTCAAGGCCTATCAAGCCTTGAATCATGTAGTAAATCACGTGCTCCATGAGAGCATCATCTTCCTGAACCAAAACCATACCTAAGGTTGATTCTGCTTGTTGGGTAGCAGAGGTCCCGCGTAACGGTTTTGGGGAAGAAAGCCCAAAAAGTAGGATTAAATTATTGTAAAAACTCCAAAGTATGCGGAGCACGATTTATAATAGGTTGAGCCAAAGGGTAGTCTGCCTCAAAATAATGTAAAGAATCACAGGCCAAGGAAGGGTAGCGGCTCTGCAGTGGTGTGCATAGAGGCCCGGAAATTCCGTAGCTGTGTACGTGGACCCCTGCAGCTAAGTACACGGGGTAGATCTCAATGTATTGGTGAAGAATAATAATAAAGATAAGTTGCTTCTGTAATTATGTGTTATCATGCATATAACTTTATGATTTAATTTTCTATAACTGTTTAAATACAAATGTGATGAATGTATGTGAATCTGGGTTCATTTTAAGTGCACGAATGGTTAAACTTGTTAAATGTTTTCTGCGAGACCCTGCTAAGAAAATTTGATATGCTCCATTAGTTAGATTAGATCAGTAATCAACACGGTAATAGAAAGTGGAAGCTACTCCAAGTTCGGATCTGTGCGATTGCAGAGCAGCACGAAGTAGTAGAAGGGTGCACGAGTCCCCTAAATGACATCTTGACAGCCCTAGGGTGTGGAAACCTAGTTCCAATAGCCTCCCTTGCCACCTCAGGTGAGACCTCAGTCCGCGCTCCGTAGGCTATTGCTGAAGGGGCTAGTAGCTACAGGATTTGTTTGGCTAAATAACTCTTTCGAACATGGGTCAGGCACATATAAGCCAACATTGCTGCTGCAAGGTATAGAAGGAAATCTCTACCATAATCCAGTGAACTCGAAAGTGGGGCAGAGATTAACGCCTTCTTCAAGGCATCAAAATATTGTTGTACCCCATAAAAATGGAACTACTTTCTTTAGCAAATGCATAAATCCTTTAGTTATCTCAGCATATTTTGCTATAAACCATCTCAAGAAATTTGCCTTTCCTTGGAGACTTTGAAGTTGTTAGATGTAGGATGGGGGAGGCAACTGAAATATTGTTTCAACCTCGAAGGGATCAACTTAAATCCCTTCATTTGACACAATGAACCCTAATAAATGACTAGATATAACCACAAAAATTCACTTGTTCAGATTCAACCGGATCTTGTAAAATCGACATCTCTCGAAAAATAACTGAAGGTGACTACGATGATCGATTATCTTTCAAGAACATGTAGCTAAATCATCCAAGTATGCTTCGATGACATGCTTGATGTCATGGAAAGTGTAAGACTTGGCCCGCTGAAACGTAGCTCCAACATTTTTAAGACCAAAAGGAATCTTTTTCTATGCAAAGGTACCCCAGGGAAAAATGAAATTTGTCTTATTTTGGTCTTTTGGATGAATATATATTTGAATATAACCGTAGAATCCATCCATAAACGCAAAAATATCATTACCCGCACATTCATCAACTATCTGATCAATAAACAATGTTGGGTAATTGTCTTTTGGTGGAAATAATACTGAGATGGGGGGGTGAATCAATATTATCAAATCAATATAAATTTTTCATTTCCATATTCATATTCATATACGCTACCTCAGTTAAGGAAAACTGTGTGTATACGCAACTGTGTGTAATGCAACAAGTGTATATCTAGTAAACTTTATGATTCAGTTAGTTGATCCATAATGAGTGAATCAAAACATTATTAACCATATGAACAGTAAATATGAGCAGTAAAATAGAATAGATCATCACACATAAGCAACACACATGAACACCAAGATGTAAGGTGGAAACCCAATGTGGGTGAAAACCACCTGCTGCAATTCGTCTCTATCTTCCTCTGATAAGAAACTTCTTTTTACAATATTTATGTACTGGTGCAGTCTTATACATGTACGTAGGCTTCTACCTGCAAAAGGCTACAACCTTCTCTCGTTCTCCAGTTTCTCTTGCAAGGGAGCTGCAACCCCTTTAGCTCTTGTACTAGCTGAGGTACTAGTACGTAGGTGTTGTCCTACAGAAGGCTACAACCTTCTTTTTTCTCTAGTGACCACGTTTCATAAATTTTCAGACTGGATCCATGAATAATCAATCAAACATCAAGTATATCTATATCAACCAATCTCCTTTATACAAACCATTATTGAATCAACCAATCATTTCTTAGAATGTTGTAACCAGAAAATAGTAACCACACACCAATTTTGAACCCAGAACACTGTAGCAATAAACAGAAGTAGTTAAAATAAATTTCATGAAACATACACTACTTCAATATGCATAAACCTGCATATATACATAACTGTATTAAGGCCAAATAGTGTATACGTTGTCTTCACTTGCTGAACCCGCATGTATACGCGCTTCTAATGTGTCGAACCTGTGTATAGATCTATAAAAGATAATTTACCCTTTTCACTTAAGCAAACAATAGTTATACCCAGATTATGAGACTTACAGATCTAATCATGCGCCAAATATAAAATATCAAAAATCACACAATGATACTACTATTCAAGCCTTAAGATCTTGACCCACTAATAGAACTTATCCATCTTTTAGCACTCAGGTTCCTCCTTGGTTCAGATCCAGCAATGCCCCATAACCCAAATCTAGATCTTGCTCTTCATAAGATATTCAATTCTTTTGTCAATACCTTTGCCTAATGATATCCTTCCTCTTTTATAGTCTTAGGCCTTACTCAATACCATGGTCCAAAACCATAGGTCTAAATACAACGTACCCAAAAATAAGCTTTCCCAAATGTATGCGCTTTTCCATTCATGAAAGTGAAAGCATACGCATACGCGACTTTTGATCAGCAATCCCACATGTATATGCACCTTTGTATATAGTGAACCTATGTGTGTACATGACTTGGTATATGGTGAACCTACGTATATACTTTTCTTTCTTCGTTCTTTGTAGTCTGATCATCAATTATTTGTTACTGACCTGTTGCACTATGATCTGTCATCTTTGTGATTTTCCATCAAGGACAACACTTGTATCATAATGCCAATAATCTCCCCCTTTGGACTTGATGGCAACAACCATACCAAGTCACTTTCCCCCTTTTACATCAAGGGCAAAGGGAAAACCAAGATATTCTCTTCCTTGATATACATTCTACTATCCATACTCCCCCTCAGTACCTGCTAAAGTCTCTGATTGAGCTCCCCCTTTGTGTATGCCAAGATGTACCAATCCATCCCTGCTCCCTCTGAGTACATGTAGAAATCTCTACTATGTTGAAGTGTGTTGTTCATGCTCCCCATGACTGTAACCAAGGTCTACAGAAAGGTGTTCTACAAGAAGAACATGACTCTATATATCATAGAGACTCATACATACATCAATCTGCCAACCAAGTGGGGATATACCAATACTGACTTATCCCCCCAACCAAGTGGGAATACATCAAAGGTTTACACAAGAACATTACATCATCCATCCCAGGCATAGTGGAGAAACCAAAATAGGCTGTTACATGACCTTGATAAGAAAATAAATACATGACATAGAGACGAAATATCTACAACAAGACCATGATAGTTATCAACAACTATCATCAGCAGCATCCGTCAATGATCATTCAGACCAGCAACCATGTTCTCCCTCTGCACTTGTTCCACCTGAAGCCAAAAACAACTGTGAAATTGAACCAAGATCTTCTAAGATAATGCCAATAATGCATTATTAGAAGTATATATGCTCCCCCTGAACTTGTGCCAGACAGGCTCTACCAGACCCATATCAAACTCTTTTCACCTGAGTCCAGCTCACTGATTTCCATCAAACTAACATATACGTGAGTGTATCCACAAAAACTGGCATATGTACGTGGATACTCCTCATGAAACTCACGTACAACCACTTTTCTTTGAAATAGATAATTCCACCAGCAAGATGTTGCATCAACTACCCCTAGCTTTTGTTTGAGGTATTCAAATGTCTCCCTGGGCAGTGGTTTGGTAAGTATATCAGCAACTTGTTCTTTGGAGGGGACATACTCCAATTTGACCTTTTTTTCGAGCACTTGTTCCTAGAGAAAATGATATTTGATAGGTATGTGCTTGGTCTTCGAATGCATGACTAGATTCTTTAAAATACTGATTGCACTTGTATTATCACAAAAAACGGAGATAGGTGGAGTACAAGTGATTTGAATGTCTTGCAATGTTTGCATCATCCAAAGGAGTTGTGTGCAGTAAGATGTAGCAGCTATGTATTCTGCTTCAGCTGTAGATAATGCAATTGAACTTTGTTTCTTGCTGAACCAAGATACTAATCTAGAACCCATGAAGAATGCACCACCACTAGTGCTTTTCCTGTCATCCAAGCTTCCTGCCCAATCTGCATTAGTATATGCATGAAGTGTGAGATCTGTTGCTCTAGGATACCATAAGCCATAGTTTTGAGTTCCTTGAAGATACTTGAAAATTCTCTTAACAGCTTGAAGATGAGCTTCATTTGGATTTGCCTGAAACCTTCCAATTATTCCCACTGCATGCATAATGTCTGGTCGGGTACCTATTGGATAGAGCAGACTAACAATCATGGATCTATAGGTTGGTTGATGTGCTACTATTGATTCATCATTTGTGCTGAGGCTGCATCCTGTTACCATAGGGGTAACATACTAGTTTTGAATTCTCCATCCCATATTTCTTCAAGATCTGCTTGAGGTACTTGGTTTGTGATAGAAAAATACCGTCTTTGTTTTGTTGGACTTATAAACCAAGAAAATATGTGAGCTCACTGAGCAAGGACATTTCAAATTCTTTTTGCATCATCAAGGAAAAGTTTTGACTCATGTCTTCTTCATTGCTACCAAAGATGATATCATCAACATACACAACAAGTATTAGCAACTTATCATTGTCAATTTTTATATATAGATTGCTATCTGTTGATCCTTTTGTAAAATCTTGTTGATGGAGATACTTATCCAAATCATAATACCAGGCCCTTGGAGCTTGTTTAAGGCCATAGAGAGCCTTTTTGAGTATTCATACAAATTTTGGATCATTTCGAAGGATAAACCCATATGGTTGCTCAATATACACTTCTTCTTCCAAGTCTCCATTCAGAAAGGTAGATTTCACATCCATTTGAAATACTTTGAACTTCTGAAAGTTAGAAAGAGCAAGGAACATTCTTATGGCCTCAAGTCTAGCAACTGGTACAAAAGTTTCTTCAAAGTCTATACCTTCTTGCTGCGCATACCCTTTACAAACAAGTCTAGCCTTATTTCTAATAACATCTCCATTTTCATTCAGCTTGTTTTTGATTATCCATTATGTCCCTATGACATTTTTATCATTTGGTCTAGGGACCAACTCCCAAGTGTTATTCTTTTCGATCTTCTCTAGTTCTTCATTCATGGCCTTGACCCAGCATTCATCTTTGCATGCCTCACTTACATTTTGTGGTTCAGTGGAGGAGAGCAATGCTAGATAGCTTGAAGCTTCTAAAATGGTTCTTCTCGTTTGTACACCTGCCTCTTTCTGCCCCAAAATTTTATTTTCTGGATGGAGTCTTTTCTTCTATCCTTATCTTTTCTTATGGTGCCTCCTGAGTTTCTTCTTCATCATAAGTCTGATTTGATGTTGAAGGATTGTCGTCATCATCTTCAAAATCTTCAGATTTTACCTGCCTAGGAATGTTTCCTTCTCCATCAACTAGTACATCAATGCTTTCAAAAAAATTCCAAGTCTTTTATTGTAACAATTATATGCTTTGCTATGGGGAGAGTAACCAAGGAAAATGCCTTCATCTACTCTAGGTTCAAGTTTTCCAAGGTTTTCATCAGTCTTTTTGATGTAGCATTTGCTTCCAAAGATTTTGAAGTATCGTAATGTGGGAGTCTTACCATACCAAAGTTCATGAGGAGTTTGAGTGTTGTTTACCTGGACATTTGTCTTATTGAGAATAGTAATTGTAGAAATGCAACTTCACCCCAGAAGATTGTGGGAGTTCTAGATTCATCAAGCATAGCACAAGCCATTTGTTGAACTATTCTATTCATCCTTTCCACTACTCCATTTTGCTGAGGAGTCCTTGTAGTAGAGAATTCCCTTCTTATTCCATGTTCTTCAAAAAAATCGAAAAATTCATCTGATGTAAATTCCCCTCCTCGATCAGATCTGAGACATTTGATTCTACGATCTGATTCATTTCAACCAAGGCTTTGAATGCTTTGAAATTTTCGAAAGCTTCGTCTTTCTGCTTCAGAAGTTCTATCCAACACATCCTAGAAAATTTATCAATGAACAATATAAAATATTCTTCTCCTCAAGGTGACCTTTTCCTAGATGGACCACATACATCAGTATGGACAAGTTCAAGTGGCATGCTAGTTAATCCTTCCTTCTCAGGGAAATTAGTTCTGGTTTGCTAACCAAACTGACATGATTTTCATATTGTACTGTCTGGAATTCTAATGTCAGGGAGATCACGAACTGCCTGATATTTGCATGCTTTCCTTATTTGAGAGAAGCTTAGATGCCCCAACCTTCTATGCCATAGCTAGTGTTCATCATTCTTGCTTAGATAACATTGTTGTTGTCCTCCCTTAAGTATGTATAAATTATTGGGAGTTCTTATGCCTTTGATCACTATTTCTCCTGTATCAAGCTCACGAACAGTACATCTATTTCATCAAAATATTACTTCATTTCCTTGATCACACATTTGACTGACACTCAATAGATTATGCTTTAGGCCATATACATACATAAAATTTCTAGCTTTGACCTTTTCTTTCAAAAGAACAAAACCTTTACCTTTTATGAGTGCAGGGATGTCATTTCCAAATGAGACCTTCCTTTCCTTTTCTAAGGCACTATATGGCTGAAGTTTTTCTTTATCACCTGTCATATGTTTCGAGCATCCACTATCGATGTACCACTGATTTTCCTATCCTTCCATATATAAGGCTATCCCACATCTTTCTGGTTGTGGTTGTTTCTTTCTCCATGTTTTGGGACTCAATGAAGCTTTCTCCTTCTGAGTTGTTTTCCAAAACCTATTCTTTCATTCAGAATCTTCATGACCAAAGTTGTTACAGATAGAACATTCTATTTCATTCTCAAGATCAAAAAAGTTATTGTAGGTCGTTTTCATGATCCCAGTCATACTCCTTTGTTTTTGAGATTCTCTAGTCATGATGGTCTTGTAGGAAACACATTGAGCAGCTTTGTGACCAAAGTTATGACAAGAGAAACATTGGCCATTGAAGAAATTACTGCAATTATCAAACCTACCGACCAAATGATTGTAGTTTCCATTGACATCCATTCTTGAGGCAAATTGAGGATAATTTACCTGTGGTTGGATGTAGCTTCTGTCCATCCTTGAAGTAGATTGACCTCGATTTACTTGGTAATCTTTGTTCATCCTTGAAGTAAATTGTCCCTGATTTCCCTGGTGATCTGCATTATGCTTTTGCTGTCGATTGTCAACCTGTTCACTTCTCCTTGCTACATCAAGATAACTTTTGAAGGTGGATGGCTCCTATGTTTGCTTCTGTGCTTGAGATGCTTCTTCAGTATATCCAAGACCTCTCTTGATTAGAGGAGAACGCTGCACTTTGATAATCTCATCTAAAGTTTCAAATCCTTTAGCAAATTTAAGATTAAAAGCTTTTGATTTCTCAATAACTTTTCTAAGTCCCACAATTTCACATTCTAACTTTTCATTGTGTTTTTATCTTTCAGCAAGTTGGAATGTCAGAGTATCTATAATCATATTCTTTTCCTCCAAACAAATTTTAAGTTTATAAATTTCTTCATAAATACCTTCTTCATCTATAGCATCCAATAAATCATCATATTCAAAGGCCATCAAAAGTCTATAATCATTACATTGTTTATCTTCATCAATATTTGAAAATCCATCACTGTCTTCATGTGTATAATAGCTCTTCTTACTTACATTCTATTTTCTATTCCATCTAACAAGTTCCTTACCTTGGTCAAGCTTATCTTTATGATGACACTTGGTAACATAGTGACCGAGTCTTCCACAAGTAAAGCATTTGAATGGTAGCTTACCTCTGAATCTTCCAGTACCCCATTGAAGGTTCTTGACAAAGTTTGATTCTTCCTGTCCTTCTAAAATATGCCCTGACTCATTGTAATCTCCTTTTCTTGAGGCTTTGAATGTGGCTTCTCTCCTGTCTGATGGTCCCCCTTTTCTCATTTCGTAAGCAGTTAGGATTCCATGCAATTGTGACATTGTAATGCTCTGCAGATTCTGCTTTTCTTCTATGGCAGAAACTTTTGAATCAAACTTAGAAGACAATGATCGTAGAACCTTTTCAACCAAATTAACTTCTTTTATTTCTTCTCCCAAGTTTTTGATACAATTAACAATCTCATCTATACGTAAGAAATAGTTAGCCACACTTTCATCATTGTGCATTATGATATTTTCATACTAAATTCTGAGAGTTTGTAGTTTTTCCTATTTTACTTGATCATCTCCTTCATAGCTCAGAATGATCTTGTCCCATATTTCTTTTTCCATTTTGAGTTGCATAACCTTGACGAATTTGGACTGAGATAAACTCCCTAATAGAGTATTGATAGCCTTTGCATTTGTTTCATACTGCTTCTTACCAGCCACATCTGTAGGAGTTGGTGATGGAAATTTGTATTCTGTTTCCACAATATCCCAAACTTCAGTACTAAGAAATTGAAGATATGCAGTGATTCTTACCTTCCAATAAACGAAGTTGCTCCCATCAAAAATTGATGGCATGATCGATGCTTCTTTTTTGTAGTTGCTCATGATGATAGATCTTCCTTCAAGCGATCAAGCTTCTTCTGAAGGACCTACTCTAATACGAATTCTTGGAAATAATACTGAGAGGGGGGGTGAATCAGTATTACCAAATCAATATAATTTTTTCATTTCCACATTCAGATTCATATATGCTACTTTAGTTAAGGAAAACCGCGTGTATACGCAACTGTGTGTAATGCAACAAGCGTATATCCAGTAAACTTTATGATTCAGTTAGTTGATCCTTAATGAGTACATCAGAACATTATTAACCATATGAAAAATAAACAGGAGCAGTAGAATAGAATATATCATCACACATAAGCAACACATATGAACACCAAGATGTAAGGTGGAAACCCAATGTGGGTGAAAACCACCTGCTACAATTGGTCTCTGTCTTCCTTTAATAAGAAACTTTTTTTTACAATATTTATGTACTAATGTAGTCTTATCCCAGTATGTAGGCTTCTACCTACAGAAGGCTACAACCTTCTCTTGTTCACCAGTTTCTCCTAGAAGGGAGCTACAACCCCCTTAGCTCTTGTACTAGTTGAGGTACTAGTATGTAGGTGCTGTCATACAGAAGGCTACTGCCTTCCTTTTCTTCCAGGGACCACATTTCATAATTTTTCAGACTGGATCTATGAATAATATCTATCAAACATCAAGTATATATGTATCAACCAATCTCCTTTTTACAAACTACTATTGAATCAACCAATCACTTCTTAGAATGTTGTAACCACAAAATAGTAACCAGACAGTAATTCTGAACCTAGAACACTGTAACAATAAATAGAAGTAGTTAAAATAGATTTCATGAAACATACGCTACTTCAATATGTAGAAACCTTCATATATACTCAGTTGTATTAAGGCCAACCAGTGTATACATTGTCTTCACTTGCTGAACCTGCGTGTATACACGCTTCTGTTTTGCTGAACCTGCGTACAGATCTATAAAAGATAATTTAACGTTTTCACTTAATCAAACAACAGTTATACCGATATTATCAATTTTATAGATCTAATCATGTGCCAAATATAACAGATCAAAAATCACACAATGATACTACTATTCAAGCCTTAAGATCTTAACCCATCAATAGAACTTATCCATCTTTTAGCACTCAAGTTCCTCCTTGGTTCAGATCCAACAATGCTCCATAACCCAAATCTAGATCTTCCTCTTCATAAGATATTCAATTCTTTTGACAATACCTTTGCCTAATGATATCCTTCCTCTTTTACAGTCTTAGGCCTTACTCAATACCATGGTCCAAAACCATTTATAACCAATACTAGGGACCCAATACCTCGGTTCAACACTTCGGATACAATACCAAGGTCCAAAAACATAGGTCTAAATACCACACGCCCAAAAATAAGCTTTCCCAAATGTACACACTTTTCCATGCATGAAAGTGCGTTCATACACATACGCAACTTTTGATTAGCAATCCCACGTGTATACGTGCCTTTGTATATAGTTAACCTGCTTGTGTGCATGACTTGGTATATGGTGAACCTGCGTATATACTTTTCTTTCTTCATTCTTTATAGTTTGATCATCAATTCTTTTCTACTGACCTGCTGCACTATGATCTGTCATCTATGTGAGTTGCCATCAAGGACAACACTTGTATCAAAATGCCAACATCTTTTGGACAAGCTTTGTTGAAATACCTAAAGTCAATGCACACTCAAATCATTCCTTTTTTTCTATCAACTAGGACTGGATTGGAAACCCACTCTGTTAGAGGAACGAGGTATATGAAACCCACCTTGAGTAGCTTTTCTACTTCAGCTTTAATAGCTGCTGCTTTCCTGGGATTGACTAGCGTAAGCTTCTGACAAATTGGCTTGGCGTTTTCATATGTCTTGATCTTATGATGAACAATGGATGGATCAATACCAATAATTTCTTCATAATACCAAGAAAATACATCCTGAAACTCTTTAAATAGGTCGGTGTAAATTTGAATCTCTTCATGGGAACACTTGGCTCCGATGAAGACATTTTCTATCGCATTAGGTTCCTAGAGATGTTTATTGGTACAATTTTTGAAATAACTGACATATTACCTTCATCACGTATGTGTGCTAGAGCCTAAGGGTTTGAGACCATACAAACATCGCTAAGCATATTGGAGAACATGGACTCGACTTCCTGCACTGGAGGAAGAAAATAAGAACGATGATGTAGATCCCCCCACGGTCAATCTACACCCGTCATTACCTCCAAGATTGCTTCTTCATATAGTAAAATCATATCAAACAATCCATAGGAGAAGTAGAGTCAAGGTTCCAAGTTGGAGCTACATCACCATCTAACTCCTCCACTAAAAAAGGAGTAGGATGGTTGTCTATATAGTGAGCGATAGATTGATATCTAAGCTCTACTGCAGACATAGGGAATGCCATTCCACTGACCTGCCCTTCAACTGATGTGGTTGTAGGCAAAGGTAAGGTCCAAGGGTCTAAAAAATAATGAGTTTGAAAGAACTCTTCTCATGAAGATTCCTTGGAGGATGAAATGGCATTGATTCTAGCTATAGGAGTGGGAAAATCAAATATACCCATCAATGAAGAGTACATCCCAACTCCTAAATTCTTAATAGGTTGGCAGGGGTTATTGACCAATGGAACCATAGAATCTGAAGTTGACCTAGGATCAATTGGAGAATAATCCAATTGATCAACTTTAACAATTCTCCCCTCATGAGGGAAACAGAGGATGCGGAACAAATATGACACTATGGCATCCATTTCATAAATCCAATTCCTCCCTAAGAGCAGCTTGTAATCCAAGTCGGCATAAAAATTTCTACTTCGATATTAACGACCTTTCCTCCAACACAGATAGGAAAGGTCGGGATAATCTCGTGTGGCCTATGACAATGTCCGTCAAATGTTGTTAAGAGAGTGGGTGAAGGAAAAGCCGAAGGCGATCCAATGGCATTCCAACATGACATAGAAATTACGCATGTGGAAGCTTCCTCATCTATAATTGTTCAAAAAATATTAGTTTTCTGGTAAGTAGACTTTATTTGAAAAGCCATATGATGAGGAAGTCTCTTTTTGAGATTAAGCATATCAAAAGTGAGTACTAAAGAATTTTTTGGATCAAATACCCCGATCGTTGAAAGAAAAGCACTTCATTGAGAAGGACACGATTGGAGTACCTCTAAAGCAGACATAGTGCAAGGACTCTAAGCCATATCTTCTACAGTCGAGTAGTTCTGGGTTGCCCTAGCATTAGGGTGGATAGTTGCACGCTTAGCGGAACCTTTTGGTATCCGAGGTATAGACTCGATAGAGGGTTGCTCAATATGAAGTGGGTCCATATTTCTGAGAACAGATTTATCCTTGTATGTTTTTGCTTCACCATAATCACATGACTGTGTAGCCACATTGACATGAGAATTCATCATGAAAACATTTCAGGAATTGTCCCCCTCCTAGTTTCCCCCTGTAGAGGTACCAGGGTTTGAGTTCACGCCAGTAAGCAACTGCTGCCCTTGGGGGAAAGGGTTAGTTAAGATAGCTTGGGAGCTAGAAGACCCTTGCTACACTAACAAGCACTGATCATCTTGAATTTTCAGGCAAAGATGAGTCAAATGATCTCCATTGCATAACTTGCATGGAAATTTAACTTTCTTCTTAGACTCTTTTCTACTCTCATTAGCACCATTGTCGGGCTTGTTTGCATTACCCTTCCCTTCCTGATTCTTCTTTTTACCTTTTCCCTTCTTCTTCCCATCAGATTGTTGACTTCATTTTGGGTTAGAGGCCTGGATGACATTTATGGAAGAAGGTTAGGAAGCCGAAGGACTAGACGGTGCGACCTGATTGGAAGAAGCAGTTTGTAGAGACAATTGTTGCAATTGGTTCAAAAGGTTAACTATATTTGTATTAACTGATCCAACTATACCATCAGCATGAGGGCTTTTCTTTGGTTTGGCTACATTATCCATGGATCTAGGAGCATCGGGAAAGTTTTTCTGAAGATTCCCAGACTGAGAATATATCAGTTCTAACTACTGGGCGTGAAAGATAGCCTGCTCTTCCAAATAGACGTCGGACATAGAAACATCCTTAGAGACCTTGGGATGTAATTATTTTAAAAACCATTTGAGACAAAATTCAGGTGGAATTTTGAATTTGATGAGCCTTTTTCTCTGTCTCCTTTCCTGGATATTATCCAAAATGTGAGTAGTTGTGCCTTGATGAAAATTGGCCAGAAGTTCAGTTCTGGCTTCGTAATGAATTGGTAATTGAGAATGGTTTAAGAAAATGTGAGCCAAATCGGTAAAATAAGTAAAAGTGCCCCCTAGCAACTCTATATACCACTTAGAAACATTCCCTTTTAAGGTGCACTAAAATAACCTCAACCTGATCAAATCATTGATCAGGGAGTTGGATTAGAACCATGAATGGAACATGATTACATGGTCGCCCGGGTCTTCACCATTCTTCCCTTCGAATTTCAGGATATCTGATGGAATTTTGGTTGGAATTGGAGGCCAAGTTGGATTATACCTAATTGGATCATTCATCAACTTAGTGAAGTTTGACAGATTAAGCATGGCCAGAAACGGAAGTCATGGGGGACCTTGGGGATTCCAACCAGATGGGGTGGGGTTCCCAAAAGTCTAAAAATAATGACCTAGGTTTTGAAAGGAACCAGGTTTCCTAAAGTAACTGTTAGAACCTACTGGACCAAAAGATGACCCTTGTGGTCCAACAAAAGTAGGAGTTTGACCAACTCTAGTCGGAAATCCCCCGTAACAGGTAAAGTTTCCCCCCAACAAAGTATTGTAAGGAGATGACAACCCCTGGTAAGGGTTCCATGTGTTAGCTAAGGGTGGAAAACTTTGAAATGAATTGACCGAGGAGTACAACACATTTCGTTGTTGGCCAAAAAATAGATTCCTAGCTCCTATCCCACTAACTGCAAGGTTTGTCCAACTTTGGAAGGGATTGCTACCTTGACTTGTAAAAGGAAAAGGCATAGATCCTACTATTGGATTGGAATGTGGTATATGACCACTTCCAAATAGGAAACCTTGAAAAGAACCTGATCCACTCATCACAGACATGGAGGTGGTTAATGGTACATTCAATGGAAGTGAAGGAATACATTGAGAGGGCATTCCAATAAGGAAAAATCCAAAGCTGGATGCATTAGCTTGAGAACTTCCACTCATCGATGGAACGAAAGTAGACCCAAATAAGGATGTGTTGGACGTAGACCCAAATAAGGATGTAGAAGGGATGGAAATAGTTCCTCCCCCTTGCATAGATATGGGAATATAAATACTCACAACATTCATGGTCGATGCCATTCTTCGAGTAGTGATCATCAAAGGGATAGATGTGTGTGGACCTAGGCTTGAAGACCTATGAGTTGGAGTTCCAATGTATAACAATACGTCTGGATGATCAATAGGGAGAGGAGAATTCAGTGCCGTAACCGACTCTGAAAGCTCTTCTATTTGAATACTATCTTCTGACTGGAAGAGTACTCAAGAAAGAACTGGTTTGTTCCTCTCTAACGTTTTGGTAGTACTAGGTCTATCTTGTACACTAATACCCCCAAGCAGAGCATCAATCTCCGATGTGCCAGCTACCATTGCTTGAAAACCACTGGCATAATTTCTCCTACACCTTCTAGGAGAAGGCACTAGACTCCCAGGTGAAAGCCCACAAAGTCTATATGACTGTGTAGGTGGTCCATCAACCACTTTGAATTATTTTTATAAGATATACTTAAAGACTCAAGAAAATTGAAGGCTAGGTCAACTAGGAGCACATAACGCACACTAAAAATGTCCCTAAAGAGATCAACAATCAAACAACTTCCAAGTATTTCCGCTCCAGGTGAGTAGGACTAGACACCAAAATACAAGAAAGTTAATAATAATGGCCTTCCGAAAATAGACTGGGGTAATTATGCCCCAGGTCTACTAGCGAAGGTATCAGAGGTAGTTACGTTGACCTCCAAACAATGCTGGTGCAAGCCCCCAAGCTTCACGAGGGTGCCCTCCAGAAGTACTGCTGAACGTGATGGAATGTCAAGCTCAGGTGCCATGGGATTCCCCTCCACAACCACCTATGTAGATCCCTAGAATAGGCAACTAAAGACACAAACTCATATCAGAAGCTAGGTGGAACAGTCGTGAGGTAAGATCCAATAAGTAAGAGAGGGGGTATCTCTCGTCCTTATCTTCACAAACGCTCATGCTTAACTCCTAGTCACGGAGCTTTCCCTGTCTCCCTAACACTAATGGATTTCATTTTTTAATCAAACTTCTATATTTTACAATTTAGAGTGGCCTTGGAGAGTTTAATCTCCTCTCACCTAATCTAAGGCTCTAAATAAACCTAAAACTTGTTGGTGTATTATGATGACAATACAAAAAGTTCTAGTTTATTTTATCAAGCGCTTGATTTTAAGTAGTTGTTCTTTTAAGTCAAAGGGACAATATGGAAATGAAATCGAGAGTGTTTATATGACACAAAAGAAATTAATGAAAAACTAACTTATATGAAACGCACTTGTTTGTTCTTTGATGAAAAGTAACTTCTACTTGGGTTCTAAGAAAATTTTATAAAGAAAAAACTTTTTCCTTTTCTTTTCTTATAATAGACTTCACACTCACAAAAACTAAAAAGACTATTGATGCTTTAATAATGAAAAGCTACCCTAATGCAAGGTGTACATGATAATGCAAAATCCTAGATTACTCTAAAAAGAAATGAAAGCAATTGTTTATAAGCCAACTTAAGTGTTTGAAAAGAATATGAATTTTGAATAAAAAATCTTTCCCAAACAAGAAGGACTAATCAAAAAGATCACAAATCACTCTCAAAAGCCAAAAGAAACGAAAAGCAAACTTAGAAAAAGAAAGAAGAAACAATGTTTTTTAAGAACTTTTCTTTTCAAGAAACAATGAAAACAACTTTTCAAAAGCACTCAAAATACCACTAAAGACTCAAAGACCACAAGAAAAGCACAAGGAAACTTTATAAGTTACCAATTCAACATGAATGAAGACTTGAACAAAAAGAGTTTCACTTGCACTAAACGATCCACAAGCAGCAAAAGAGCTTTGAGAAACTGACCAAGAAGTCAAGAAAGAAACACTTTCAAATTCATCAAAGACACTTTCAAAAAGAAAGAAAAGGTGCAAGGCCACAAAATGACGGAAAGCAAAGTGAGTAGACCAATAGTGAAGTTTGACACAAATATTGAAAACAATATTCTATTCCAGAAGACTAGAACAATCAAGAACATTGATAAGAAGCCTTGCGTGTTCAAACACAAATCATAAAACTCACTCAAAAGCAAAACTAGGCCAAAAAAATTTCAAAGCAGGAGAGAATTCCAAATATTAAGCTCACTGAATAATTAACTTCAAAAGATAGAAACTGACCACTCAGAAACTGAACAAACCAAGAAACAAATCTTTCTGGGTAGAAAGACATGAAAGAAGCATACAAAAAATGGTATAGGTGATTTTGTCCCTACACAGGTGCGTGTACACGCACTTCTAACAAAAGAAACTCGCGTATACACAGTTTTAGTTCATAGAAACAAGCATGTGTATGCTTCTATAAATAGAAAAAGGTGCATATATTAAGTTTTACAAGAAAAATAAAAAACAAAGCCTAATCAAAAATATCAGACATGAGGTCTAAGTTCCTACAAGAGCAGGCAATATTGACACAGCAAGCAAACCAAGAACTAAGCCCTGATTGGCACTGAACAACCCAAACTAGGAATAAAAATATTGTTATCCCCACTATGGTCACCAATTCTATTAAGGGAAGAAGTCCCCTAGGGATTTGGCTCAAAACCCCAACAAAGCAAAAGTAATCTACAACAAGAAACACGCATACTACTTAGGAAACATGCTTAAATAATCAAACTATGCAAGGATGAACATACCTGGATGTCCTTCATTTGGGTAGTTCTAGCAAGGTTTCAGATCCTCTGTAACTTCTGATGATCTTCAAATCTACAAATCAACCAATTCGAATACACATAGTAGCATATAGATAAATCATTTTAATGAAATAAACTTTATATCATATAAGTAAATGGTTAGTTATACATCAAAATAATAATTCATACATGAATTATAACAATAACATTTGATGCATAAAAAAATTCAATCTTAGGAACAAGGCAACATTTCTTTTTATTGTAGAAAACTATAATAATCATGGAAAGAGTTCACTTGAGTCTTCATCTTCCGGCTCCAAGAAGAACTGTCCTCTAGGTCTTTCCAATCCCAGTCTTCAATAGCCTCCCGCCATAACCAATACCATGATATCTCAAGCAAGTGGGAGAATATCAACACTTAAGGAAACAAGGGTTTCCTGAACTTGGGGAAGTGCTTGAAGAATAGAGATACTTCAGACTTGATAATGGGATAATCTCTATATAGTAATTATATCGCTTCTCTCCTCCTTAAGGCCTTCTAGAAGTCTTTTTATACTTCTCCCAAATTAGTTTTTTAGTTGGGAAATAGTTGGGAACAGTTGGACCATGGGCACTAGGAGGTAATCAATAGGTAAAACCCATGAACTCTACCCATAGTTAAGGAAATTTATTTTTTTTATGTGTTTTAACACATATACGTAGGTTGGGTGTTGACTAGCCCGCATGTACACCTTTTATCACAGGGAAATGTAGCGTAGAGGGAGTAAAACACTATTTTTAAAATATTTGGACCAAGTTTGGAAGGAGGTGTTGCCCTAGGCCATAAACCAGGCATCACAAATACCAAGGGTGACATTTGAAGCTATAACAATAGGGGCTAAACCAAAGGGGTCTAAGGGGCATCCCGACTCACATTTTTGTAATTTTTAAAAATTAAAATACCCAATATATCAAGGCCCCAAGAGAATGGTACAAAGAATTGAAGACGTACGGGTCTGCAGCTAAGACTGTAAATAGACGTACGGGGTATTACCAGAGTGATATGGGTCGGTCCTATGGAAGCCCCTTCAACAAGAAACCCAGTACAAAAATACCCTTAGAAATTAATTCAATTGTTTTGCTATACGTCTTCTAAGAGTAAGTGGAAGTATGGGGTCTCAGGAAGATTAATGGCTCAGTATGGGGCTTCGCTCAGATACACAGCAAAGGAATGTCAAGACAACCTCCACTATTACTCTATAAATGTCAACTATAGTCAACCACTATCAACTTTAGAGAGTGGGGAAGTCATGTAGTAAGGTGAGAGTGACAAGGATCATATATGTAGCTAGAGGGATGGAAGATGATATAGATGTGGCCTGACTAGAGGTTTTTACAAGAATGGAATAAGGACCTCTTCCTCCGTCATCCTCCAGTTTTCCTTGTTTTTATCCAATTTCAGTTTATTTCCAAGGGGAGCTCAAATCTTGATTGTAATCATTTTCTGTAGCATAGCCTGGCACACCCATACAACTAGTCTATGAGACAGTTGGAGCTCAGGCGAAGATATTTTGTAAAATGTAATCCAAGCTCCCCCTCTTCTTATGAAGAGAGGGAGGAAACACTTAGAAAATGTTCTAGAATTTCTCACGCACAAGGTTTGAATTCTGAGATGCTTCTTTGGTTCTATTTGCTTATTCATGGGGGGACTGGACTGATGTTGTGCATAATTTTATGGACTGGTTATTGGACCCTCTAAGTATTAATGAAAGTTTCCTAGTGATTCCAAGCATGACCAATGTGAAGCATGTTTCCTCTTGGAAAATATCATTTCATTTGTGTTTTCCCTTCTTTGAAATAATGTAATGAAGTTGGTGGTTTCTCCCCGATTGATGGATTTATCTAGGTTGCTAAATAGAGAATAGTGCCTGCGTTATATTACAGATTTACTTGTGTCATTCAATAGCATACAATACCTATAGTAATTACAGATTTATTTGTGTTATTGGATTAACCTATAGTATACTTGTGAGGCCATATTTACTCATGATGTTTGGTGTTAATGATACCCATGTTATATTTGGCATGAAACCTGAATTAACATACTGATGTTTCTACCATTTCACCTCCGTCCTCCTCCATATTTCTATTGGAACATTCTTGTTGAGGAATTTTTTTTTCTATAGCACTATGCATCTATTTCCATCCTTCATCTCCTCCTCTCCACCATCTCTACAAATTAAGTATTAAGCTATCTCATTGATTCCATCGAAAGAAGACATTTCTGTTTGAGATTGCCCCAATATAACCCCCACATTTAGATCCATGTGTTGGCTTGATTCTATCTTAATGAAGTCCTATAGAACCAAGCCCCTCTTATTATATTTCTATTATGTGATAGTTGGAGTGAAACAGAAACCTCACTCATAGTATTCCATGCACTCCTCTATCTAAGATGTCCTAGGCACTAGTCTATAATCAACCCAGAGGTTGTCCCTGGGAGGATTTCTACTTCCCCTGAAGCACTCATGCTGCATGTGATAGAAAAAGCAACAACAACTACCTCCATGTATTTTACTCAAAATGAAATTCAAATTTTAATCTAGTTTGACCAAGGAGAAGTCAAAACTAGATTTTATTTTTATATGTTCAACACTACCTCTCACAAAGAAGGGATTATTTGTTACCCTTATCCAGTGTCTATGGAACTAAAATTTTCCCTTTGATAAAGCCTTTGTCAAAATATCTACATGTTTCTCCTTTGTAGGAATGTACTCCAACAAAATGATATGGCTTCGCACACAAGATTGTAGATGGTGATACCAGATGTCGATATGCTTGGAACAATCGTGAAATATAGGATTCTCATAGAGTTTGATAGAAATATGATTATCATAGTAAGTCACACTCTGATCCATCATTTGACCAAATAACTGAAATATAATATTTCTTATCTAAATTTCCTCACATGTTACTTGACTTGCAACCATGTTCTTTGATTACGTTGAGCCGAGTGCCACAAATCTCTGCTTCTTTTTGTACCAAGAAATCATTTTTGAGCCAACACTAAAAATTCCTACTGATGTGCTCTTCCTTTTCATGGGATCCCTTCCCAATATGCATCTATGATGCCTTACAGTTTCACTCCATTTGTCTGCATGTACCGAAGACCATATTGAGTAGTGCCTTTGATGTATCTCAACACATGCTTTGCTTCCTTCCAATATAGTTTGGTTGGCATAGCCATTTCTTGACTAAGGTGGTTAACTACATAACACAGGTATTGTTGTGTGTTCACCAAATAAATAAGTGAACCCACTAGCTTCTTATAAATTATAGCCTCCACTTCCTCACTTTAAGTGGAATCCTCTCTCCTACAGCTACCCACTAAAGGAGTGACCATGGGTTTTCTACTCTCCATGGGGAACTTATTTAGTATCTCATTGGCATACTTTCCCTGAGAGACAAACAATTCCCCATCTCCTTGTCATACTTCCAAACCAAGGAAATAATGCATGAGCCCCATGTCCTTCATCTCGAATTCTCTTACAAGATCCTCTTTGTAAGATCTAATCAACTTCTCATCACCAGTTAAAATTAAGTCATCAACATATAATACTATAATCAATAATTTATTTTCAACAACAATATGGTAAATCTTTGCATTTTATTCACTTTTGTTGAAGCCTAACCTAGTAAGATAGTTGTTGATCATAGTGTACCAAGCATTGAGAGATTTCTTCGATCCATACAATGATCACTTGAGTATGAACACAAGTGAATCTCTTTCAAAGGTCTCAAAACCTTCATGTTGTTCAATGTACACCTCTTCCTTAATAACTCCATTGAGGAATATTGTCCTCACATCCATCTAGTGGGAATTTAATCCCATCTATGTTATAACTGCTAGAGTTGATCTAATAGAAGAGTACCTTGCTACTGGAGAAAATATATCCTCATTGTATATTCCCTATACCTGAGAGAACATCTTGGACACAAATCTAGCCTTGTGTATCTTGATGCTTCTGTATGATTCTTGCTTCACCTTGTAGATTCATCTTGAACCCACCATTCATTTGTCTTCTACTCTTAGGGTCACTTCCCAGACATTGTTTCTGATAATGGAATCATATTCCTCTACCATAGTGTTCTCTTGTGGGGGGCTGACCTAGGTTCAATGTTAGTTAGCCAAAAAAATCCCTACACTTTTGGCCCTTTCCGCACCCTTGAGACAAATGTGATGTCATTTTATTCTAGCTATATCTCCCTTCATGAAGCTTGCTTAACCCTTTGTTCCACCCTTAAGTACCTTCACAAAAGGGTACATTCATCTTCCACACATCTCTGATTAGGGGTTGAAGTCCTTTCCCACTACTAGGGCAGTGAACTGCAATATTTTCCTAACTAGGCTAAGTGTTTTATTATTAGATCTTTGTTAGCCTCGCATAAATAGATGTTCCTACTTGCGGTCACTTATCCAACACAATTACATACATTCGCACATCATATAATCCTTATAAGTGAAATTCATACGAAAACATAACCAGATGAATAAATAGGAAATAAAGGCGTAGAAATTGTAGAATACTTCTCTCTATTAATACTTTTAGACAATTACAGACTCGACCCTCCCTGCACACTCAGTTGTAGGGGTTTGTGCACTTAGCTCTAGACTTTTAGGCCTCCATGCACTCAACTATAGAGCCTCTACCTATGCTATGACCCAAAACTTAGACTTTTACTCAGATCTATCTCTCATACATCATGTCTTGCTTGATTCCATTGTTTAATTAATTAATGCCTCTAACTACTTAGATCTTAGCTCTATTTATACAATCCCATGGTCTGCGGACCATAGGTAGATCTTTTATAGCTGAAATTATTGTAGGTTTTAACCCTGTATAGAAATTACCTGCATACGAATTCTTAAACAAATAAAATAAACATTGCGAGAGCATAACACATAAAACACATATGCACAAAGATTTTCCCCTGGATCCCAAAACCGGGACTACCAGCTTGATTTTTCATTATGTTCCTTTCAATGTTGTAATACATATTTATACATGCCAAAGCATCCAATACCATGGACCAAAATCCATCGTGTCCAATACCATGGACTGAAAACCATCGCGTCCATTACCATGGACCAAAAATCATCGCGTCCAATACCATGGACAGAAAACCATCGCATCCAAAAAATCATGTGCGAAAATCATGCACAGAACCATAGGTGGGTCCGCCCAACCTAACATAGGGTCCAAAACCAAAATTTTCAGGGGCGCTGCCCCGGACCCCATAAAGTGGGGTTACGGGTTCCCTTCAAACCCCCTATTAACTACGTAGAAAGAATATAACACAACCCAACAATTATATTTCAAAAATAAGGGTGGACAACCTATTACTCTTTAATAACTACGCGCTCTGTGACCACAAAATGTAGAGTCTTTATATTTGGATTAGAAAATTGGACCAAAATATGGGCTTTTAGCCACAAAACTGCCCTTGGGGGATCCTGCACCCAACAGGCCCCCAACACATACATCCTGACTTGCGCCCGAGTCACTCTATAGGTGCGGATATCTTAGTGCGAAGATCTCCCAACTTTATTTGGATCACCACAATTTCGGCAACACACTAAGTGGCTGTCTGTTGGACTTCTTCCACTCGTTGTTTAGTGACTACTGCCAAATTGCTGCTTTGAATCTTCTGCTAAGCTCCCTGAAGTTTCGCAAGTTTTCCTTAAATGAAGGTTGTGATCATGTAAGCCTCATCTATCCATGGTTATAGGCGTGCTTTTAAGATTTCTTCTTTATGTCGAGCAACATCCACCTGTTCCTTCAGCACCTTTGCCTCTTGCATCCATGCAAGCCTCTGTGTACGTGAAACCGTCTACGCAGTCCCTTTTACCTCATCGTATTTTTGTTGTAGCTCGTGTTCCTTTGTCTCTAAGCACTCTACATTCGAGTCCTCTTGTAGGGTGGTTAGGACCTCAAATGAATGTTCAAATAGTTGCATGTATCTGCCACTACAGTGTCAACCATCGCTATTGTTTTTGTAATAGTTTTGGGACATTGTTCCCTGACTTCTAGCGGAGTTGAAGACTACGCCTTCAACTACAATTGTGTTATTTATAGGTTCAGCTCTAGCTAAACCCTGGAAATGTCTGCTCGAGCATCACACACCCCTATCGCTAACTTGTGAACGTGTGCCTCCATCGGTTCTTCTGCCTAAATGTCCAACAAGTGGACTTATTCGTTTCCACCATGGAGCCTGCTGGAGCGTGCTATTCTGGCGTCCAAGACTCAAGGACTGCAAAAATTACATCATCAATTGCTAGGTATGGTAGGTTATGCCATGTCTGTTGTTGGGAAAAGTATCCAATACGGAATGACCCTATCCCACTCTAAGGGTGATAGTTCCTTAGCAACAATCGAAGCAAAGCTATCTAAGATTACTTCTTTATGAGATGTAAAAGAGGGGAGAAAGAGATCCACTAACCGATGTCTTTCACTAATGGTTGATCCAATCTTCTCTCTTTGCTGCTTGCCCCCAGCTCCTTGCTCTTTCACTGGCCCAGCTACACCAAGATCCTGCAAAATGGCAAGAGAGGGAAACTACAAGAAGCATACATTCATAATTGATTCAAGGATTAGAATAAATCAAATACACAAGTATAACAATACATCATTGAGACACATGTATATAGAAGAACCTCAAATGCTTTATTAATGGAAGAAGTAAGGTTCAGGAAGTGATACAACCATAAGAGGCCCAATCCAGCATCACCTTCCCAGCAGAAAGAAATCTCCTCTTCACCTCCTTCAAAGCAAATCACCCAATAGTTCTAAACTCAAACCAACAGCAATTCTTTACATTCACAAGATTCTAGCCTTTTGGATCTCATGGGGGAGAGATCCATATATAGGAGTTTGGAGAGAGGATGAGTCAGCCTGAGATGTGACTAGTGTCCTCTCTCACTCCAGTTCTTCTTCAGTTCTTGAGTCCACTTGGAGGTTCTTGCTTCCACTTGGAGATCTAGAACCTCTTACTCATCACTAGTCGAATTCCTTGATCCAAGTGTCATTTTGGAAGCTTCCTGGGCATTGACGCATTGAGGAATGAGACTTCCACATGTCAAAACTCGCTCAGCGCAGGTAGCCTTTGTTGGAGTTGACATTCAACGCAGGTGGTCCATGGAGCAGTTGACATTCAGCGCAGATGCTCAGTGGAGCAGTTGACATGATCCAGAATTGCCTTGTTTTTGAGTAATTTTCAGTGGAGAACTTGTTTGGATTGCTGACCTTGTTCCCCTAGGGGTAGGAACAACATGTTTAGGGACTTTGGATCCCTTAGATTATGAACATTTCATGCTTCATGCTGTAAGGCACAAAAATGTCTATAACAGTTGCCCCCTAAAGTATGAGGTTGTTTATCGGGTGAAATGCTTTATCAGGAGGATCCGAAGTTCATTCAATCGCTGGGAGGTGACCTGTAATAAGATACAATACAATACATTATTTTTCATACTGCTTTCATGATCTAGCTGAGGCGGGCATTCCGATGCTCAGCTTTATAAATACATTTTTCTGTACATAGAACAGACAATCGTCTGATGGTAGACTGATAATTCTCTGTTGAAATTATCATCCTTTGAGTAGGATGATCATCTGCTGCACATGTCAATGTCTTTATTTCCTGAATATATATCGCAGCCTGGATGGATGAAACTAGATCCGGGGTCTTCAAACTCGTCCGATCTTCACTCTAAGTACAAGTCGATCCATGTGAGAATTTCTTGGAGTCGAACATGGAAAGACATCACTTGATTACCAGTCAATGATGTAAACTGTTAACAAGCGCGAGAGGAATCACCGATAATGATGATGACCCTCAAGGTACGACAGTACAATCCACGTGGTGTGAATAAAGGACTTGGCGTTGAACAACACACAAAATCTTTCGGTCGAAGGTCATTGATGTATACCTGTCGCCGGAAGTGAGAAACTTGCCATTGAGGCATGCAAGCTTCAAAGTACTGAGGGGGTTGTTCCTAGATCAACTTCTTGGATAATGAGCTGAAGTCGACAAGAAGCGATCCGTCAAAGGAGGGCCTTAATGAATCCCACATCAGTGACACGGAACGGAGCTAATGATTGTGATGAAGGTGAAAACGATCTATGAAATATGATTTAGGGTGGCGGTCATGAAAGGATGAAAGATGATGTATGGTAGTGGATGGGACACGGTTGACTCTTTCTGAACAACATCTCTTGAACATATAACGACACTGATGCGATGGATCGGTAGCATTACCCCAAATGTGGATGGTTTGGCGAGACCATGGTGATGAGACTGGTGAATGAAACAACCCAACCCGATGTGGTACGGAAGAAAAGTGTCATGTTCAAGAGCGACTTGCTACCATTAAAGCTTTGAGGTTCTCCCAATTTTTCCCCAGTCATTTCTGACCAATACCTCTTTATTTTTGTCAAGCTTGAGGAGGATAACATATGCTTGTTCTATAACCTGCCCTTCGGGCAAGCCCATCGCTATGTTTTAACGAGCCTAGCGATAGGGAAACTCGTTCTCGTCTAAAGACAAGTTTGTCGCTATTTAATGCATTTTAACGAGTCTAGCGACAAAGACAACTCGGTCCTTTTCATTTTTAGAGAGTCTGAAAAGGTACGTAAAGTTAACTCCAAAGGTCCTCTTTCGTCATCTAATCCCTTAAGTCCGAAAAATTATAAAACAATACAGAAGGGATGAATGTTCGATAGTTTTATTGAGTCGAACCAGACAAGCGCTCGATCTTTTTGTGCAATAATCCCTCAAGTCCAAAAAGATTAAAATCTAGAGGAGGGATAGCTCTTCCGATCATTTTAACGAGCTGGAAGGCCAAAACTCGGCAAACTTTTCATATTTTACGATTCAAAAGAAAAGAGCTCAAAGAAGACTCGTATTTTGAGGAACGAGTGATAAACAGGGATAGCAGCAGATTCGAGGTATAGGTTGGAATTTTCCAATCACGGCAGTGTCACAAGGATGTCTAGGTGAAATCACTCTTCATAGCTGTTCCTCAAAATAGGTAAACAATCAAGTGGAGGTGAATGATCGGCCAAATGAAAAGTGGAGGTGACGGTGCAAACACGACCAAGGCTTTTATAGCTGATGAATTTATGGTCTCAAATGGTTATTTACTGGTTCATTTTTTCTGGATGAGCTTGAACTCTGGGGGGAAGCTTGCTCACAGGTGCATTTATTTTTTAATGAGCATGAACTCTTGCTAAAACTGCTCAATTGTGCGTTTATTTTTTAACGAGCATGAACTTTGCTAAAACTGCTCGTTGATAAGTTTGCATGCCCCCAGCATCATAACACAAATCGAGGTGCATGCCCCCCAAGCTTCATTGCATTCAACTCGGTGGTTGGAATGAAGGTTTACCTTTGTGAAAGGGGATTTGTTTCATTTTTTAATGAGGTTGACACAATAAAAGAACCATCCTCAAGACTCCTTGTTTCATTTTTTAACGAGGTTGACACGTGGTAAGAACTGTCCTCGGAGCCCACTGTATTTACAGTATTTCTATTAGGGTGATGATCCATGCCGACAAAATATTTAGGAATCTTCTGAATCCATTAGATACAAAAGATTTCATTTTGTAGGTTTCCACCGTGGCCACTCCCGCCAGATTACTTGGAGGTGGTAGGGCGAAAGTACCCATTAAGGCAGGGTCTTTTAGGAGGCCTACCCCAATATTTTGAAGCGAATGATCGCTTCCATGGATCATTGGAATGCTTCCCGTAACTTGGGAATTGTCGGGGAGGAAAGTTTGTTGGTCGACGACTGTAATTCTTCCTTGAAAGGGAAATGCAATTTTCCTGAAGTAGGTCGACACAACTGCGGCCATGGCATATATCCAGGGCCTTCCCAGTAGGATGTTGTAATCGAGGTTTCCGTCGATTACTTCAACATCAACTTCTACTGTTTTGCCCCCCAGTTAAACTTGCAAGTTACTTAAAATCCCGTATGGAGTGTATGATCGCCCATCAAATGCTTTTAACATCGTTGACGATTTCGACAAGGGTGGTGAGCCTAAATTTTTCCAGCAACTCATCGACATAAGACATGTAGATGCCCCCTCATCAATAATTGTTCGATGAACAGTTTTGTTGAGGGCTTTCACTTGAATAAGGAAAGCTAGTTGAGCTGGTAACGGAGGGTCATATCCTTTATGATCAAAGGCCACAAGATTGGAATCCATTGGGCCAATCCCACCTATTGCTGATAATAAAGCTTGCTCTTGGGAGAGGCAATTTTGCGGTACCTCAATTGTCCACATAGCGGACGGCGATTGGGCCAGGTCCTCTACTATGTTATAATTCTGTGCTACTTTTGCACAAGGATTAAATGTCGATTTGTGTACTACTCCCTTTGGCGACTTTATCATTTGTTCAGGAATGATGGGTGGCACAACTTTGGTCAAAGTTGTCGTCGAACTACTAGGTTGTTCATTAGCCTTGTTATTCGACAGCTGTGGATTCCCGTAATCTTTATTCCTTGTCAAAGCATCATTCTGCTGCTTTGAGGTAGACAACATAATCACTTGGGATCGGGAAGTATTTTGATTAGCAACCAGTTTGGTTTTCGGGCTTGGAAACGGATCAGTCAATACTGCTGGTGTTTTTGAACTCTTAAAGAGTTTCTTAACTTCAGCTATATGTGGACAATCTTTCGTCCAATGATCCTCATCGCATATATGACACCCTGCAGGGGGTTTCCTTTTTTTCCCCTTCTTTTTCTTCTTGCCCCCTGGTTGCTTCAGTTGTTTGCTCTTGTCGGTCGACATGGCATTTACTTCCGAGGCAAGAAGTTCCTCATTTGCATTTTGACTAGAAATTTTGTGCTTGCCAATCACGCCATCGTCGGCGTGAGAGTCATTGTTTGATTTAGGAGGAGGAGGAATTGAGAATTTCGGTCTAGGGGCATCAGGTATTTTGTCATAGAGCGTGCCAGACTGAGTATAGACCAAGTCCAGATATTGCGCACGAGCAATAACCTGCTCTTCCGTTACGACTCCCCCCTTTGCCACATCTTCTGTGATGGCAGGAAGTAATGACTTGATAAACCATTCAGCTAATAGCTGGTCGGGAATGTACATTTTTACCATCCTACAACGACGTCGCCACTCATGTATATGATCAGATATGTGGGTGGCGGTCGTCTGTTTGAAGTTGGTAAGGAGTTCTGTTCCCATTTCATACGTTATCGGTAATTGAAAATGGGTTAAAAAGGTTGTGGCTAAGGTACTGAAGTTGTCGAACGAAGCTCTAGGCAATTCAATGTACCATTTTGTCGCTGGACCCGTTAACGTCCTCTGAAAGAGGCGAAGTCTTATCGAATCATCATTCAAGGTGTCCGATGAACACCATAGATGGAATGTCATCACATGATTCGACGGATCTTCACACGGATTTCCATTAAATTTAGGAATATCTGACGGAAGTTTATGCGGAATCGCTGGCCACCAAGGGGCATAAGCAATTGGATCATTCGTCAGCCGGTTTAGATATGGTAATTCTAGAGTTGCTACAAAGGGCAACTGTTGATTCAGGTTCGGCGAAGCATACCCAGGATAAGATGGGATCGCCTGAGCAATGGGTCTTTGCAAACCAGCATAATGCTGGCAAGGTTGATGGGCATAACCATTATAGCATGGTTGCCCATTACTTACAAAGACTTGTTGCTCAGGTCCTTGATATGATTGCTGGAATGGCGGTTGTTGAGATTGAACCAGCTCTGGTTGTTGGACCATTTGCTGTTGACCAATACTGGATGATTGACCAAGATGAGGGGTCATAGTACTCATTTGAGCCTGAGTCGCTCCAGATAAGGAGGCACTACCCTGAGATTGTGATTGAGTCGCTGAGACAAGAGGCTGTTGTATCATAACCTGAGAAACCTGGGGTTGACATACAACAGGTAGCGCTTGTACTTGCGACGCATTCACCATAGCAGGTGTGGTGGGAATACTCGACACAGGGTGTACTGGTTGCATTGAATATACAACCCCTGGTTGTTGAGGCAGTATTGGTACCCAACCGCTGGATGTAATTCCAGTTTGACCTGAACTTTGTTGTAAACTCCCATATGGTTGTTCTCTGGGAGGGAACAATGAAAGAGCATACTGCCCTCCATATGGTGGAAATCCAGTACTTAAAGGGTAAATTGTCCTTTGAAGACACATTGGATCAATTTGTTGAGTTTCAACATAAGAAATACCAGATGATAATCCGGATGAAGAAATAGGAACTAACCATGTCGTCGTCCCTGATTGGACTCCGGCTTGTTGTTGACAATTTGCCGGGACAGATGGTATACCAGCGAACATCGTTGGAGTAGTAGCAGAAGGCTCTTCTGCTGCTGTGTCGGACGACACAGTCCTAGATGTCGATGGTTGTTCAGACATATCTAGTCTATCCATAAGATTTCTTAGCGATTCTACAAGAACTTACGATGCCAAAAGACTAACTTCGAAGATCAACGAGGGAATGGTGATGATTATCCCGTTTAAAATAAATTTTAACGACGCTTAGACACAACTTGCTTTTTCACTTTTAAAGAGTCGAGAAAAAGCTAAAGATGACTCTAGTCTCCTTCGATGTTTTAACGAGCCCGAAGTGACAAATGCTCGGATGGACTTTTTCAGTTATAGAGTTTGAAAAAGGCCAAAAGAAACTACTCTGGAGTTCTAGGCAGAGGGTGTGCCAAACTTTTCGCAAAACCACAGAATACATTTTACGGTACGGGTGGTCGATCTTCATGAATGCTGTGTTCACTGCATTGCGATCAGTAGGCGGCCGACACGGCTTCCTATGGATAAAGGCTTTGATCCTATAGGGGTCTCCCAATATATACGCGACAGTACGTGGGAGCACAAGTCCGTATTGATACTTATCACTTCACCGTGGAGGAATCACCCAACCACTCAACGCTAAGATATCACGTTTAACGACGCCGGAACACGTCTCTAGCTTAGACCTCTATGTGTTTGCGTTATGTTTCAAAGCGTTGTTATGTAAATTCAATTTATTTTAGGTTGATCTTGTTTAGTAGTTTGCCTTTATGGATCACCACGAGATGTATGGTACAACTCCTAAATGCAGTTTAAAGATGAGAAGCAAGCTTTTTCAATCTTTTCAACTTATGAAAATCTTAACTACTGAGGGAAAAGAAAGACATCATCTTTTCACACAGATCATAGAGCACACACTAATGCACTTTTTCCTAAATCAACATGCAAGCTGTCAAAATGCACATGCACAATGTAGTTATTTCTTTTCTCTTTCTTAATGTTGATGTACTACAAAAAGAAAGCTGTTGTATAACTTTGAATTCAATTTCAAGTGAAAGCAAACAAGCTTTTGTCCAAAATCAAAAGACACCTTAAGATTTACTTGTTTCAACACTAGAAATACATAAATTCAAACCATATGATGAAAGCAAAAGCTCAATCAGCTATGAACAACAAACAAACTAACTCTTAAGATCAGAACGACACTTATCACAGGTCTAGATCTAAGAGGCCACAACAAGACTAGTTCACTTTTGTTATGGGAAACTGCAAATGATGTAAGAAATACACAAAGGACAAATACAGTTTCTTTATACAACCGAGGCAGAATAGTGGCAAAGAAAGGTGGTTTCAGATAGGTACATTGACTGATAACAGGCTGCAAAAACAGGGATGAAAACAGGGCAACAGAAAGCAGAGAACCCCAGTTGCACAAGGCCACATTGGTTCAGCGCAGGTAGAACACTGTCAGTTTGACATTCAGCGCAGGTAGCCCCTTCGGGACCTGCGATGAAATGCAGACTGCCTTCATAGTGCCTACAATGAAGAGAGAAACTCTCGTTTCTCTTGGTTTCCGGGTCACAGATTGCTCAAAAATCAACAGTTTTTGGCCAAATCAAAGCTACCAATCAAGTACACACTAAAGGATGATTCAAAGGAGGATGAAAAGATATCACTAAGAGCTGTTCAGAGTCCTTGTGGATCAGCTCTTCAAATCATAAACATGCCCAGAAACTGAGATAGAGTAGCTGCCCTCTACTTTGCATTTGAAAGATCCAAATGCGGTTCGATTCGGTACTTCCTGTGTTTGGGAAATGAATAGCAAAAACACAAACAACCAACAAGATACGATCCACAGTGGAGTCGCCAATTTGTTGTTGGGAAAAGTATCCAATACGGAATGACCCTATCCCACTCTAAGGGTGATAGTTCCTTAGCAACAATCAAAGCAAAGCTATCTAAGATTACTTCTTTATGAGATGTAAAAGAGGGGAGAAAGAGATCCACTAACCGATGTCTTTCGCTAATGGTTGATCCAATCTTCTCTCTTTGCTGCTTGCCCCCAGCTCCTTGCTCTTTCACTGGCCCAGCTACACCAAGATCCTACAAAATGGCAAGAGAGGGAAACTACAAGAAGCATACATTCATAATTGATTCAAGGATTAGAATAAATCAAATACACAAGTATAACAATACATCATTGAGACACATGTATATAGAAGAACCTCAAATGCTTTATTAATGGAAGAAGTAAGGTTCAGGAAGTGATACAACCATAAGAGGCCCAATCCAGCATCACCTTCCCAGCAGAAAGAAATCTCCTCTTCACCTCCTTCATGTAGAGCTGTAACTAGGGTCTCTCACACCGCTAATTATCCCACATTAATAAGTCAATCCAGGAACGTTTTGTTATTGCAAGGAGTAACTCAATCCGAGGCTGTTTGTCCGAGTAATGCTCGGTAGTATAGTGTCCTAATGGTTTGAAAGGAAACAGATGCTAAGCTGTAACGAAACTAACCCAAAAGATAAAATCACACAAGGCAGTTGATCAGTCAAGGGTACGGAAACAATAACCCATCCCTTTAGAAACTGATAAAGAAAAGAAATCAGAGCATGGACTTATAGGTCTGGGGCTAAGCAGCGTCTTGCTGAGGCTCACGACAGCCTTAGGCCTGCTCTCACACTAAAAACAACAAAGGCAGGTAAATCAAGTAGCGAAAAGTAAAATGGAACAGCAATCTGGAAATGGAACAGCAGTAAAGAAATGGAACAGCAGTAAGGAAATGGAACAGCAAGAATAAATGGAACAGCAATAATAAATCGAACAGCAATAATGGAACAACAATCCTCAATCGTTCTCTACTACTATAGCAATCTGAGAATAATGGATGATATGACTATGTTCCTGAACAAGGTGATATTGCTTTCGAGTCTTGCAAATACTATTTCACATGGGTCTGATAACAATAATATTCATACCAACATTCCGCTACAGAAATAGCTGAAAGACGCAATTCGAATAGATCCACTATTACAACGCAGAGACATGAGATAAAGGACTCATTCAGATGTCAGTTATAACGAAACATAACATATCACATAAAAGATGTATCAGATTACTTAAATAATGGAAATAAACAAACCACACAGTATAATAATACAAAAGCAAGTGTCCTTCGGAGCTGGGCCCTTGGCTGCCAATGGAACACTGCCTGAAGTTACTCCAGATGCAGAGACGAAATGAACACCAAGTCTTTTATATTAATTGCATCAACAAAAGTATAACAAAGTCAGGTCTCAGAGAGACTCAATGATCACAGTTGGTTCTGGAATTTAGAATTACAAAAACAGTCCTCCTCTGTTCAATGGCGTGGTGCCTTTATATAACAGAAATGACGGAGGTATCTAGATAATCAAAAGATAAGTGAAAGCAGCGATCCCTCAGGATCAAGGATCCTGAGGGATTCTCTAATCATTCAATTCTTCTCTTTCCCTTCTTGCGTTCTCCGTCTCAGTATCCCGCTTTCTTTCTCTGGGCTATTCGGCTCTAATTTTACTTGATCTTGTCTGCATCTGGTTCCCTATTGGCAGGACAGTAGTTATTTTCCCTTTGCTTCTTGCTTTCAATCGCCGATCCTTTGTTTTCACGTCTTCCTGCATAGAAAACGTCAATCATTAGCACTTAAACTTCCTTTATCGATTGTTGCACATTTTATCAAAACCCTTTATCTTCTTTGAACTCATAATGCAGAAAAGGTTACAACTATTATTGAAAAACCACTAGATTGCTAGTCAAAAGCATACCTTCCAGGTGCTCCACACACCCCCCTGCTTACCCTGTTTCATGGCCTCATGAAAACATTGTAGTTGAGATGCAAGGCGGTGAGAGAATAGGCTGGAGAAGGGATCTCGTGAGGAGGCCGGCAACCGTGATGAGCAACTAGATGGTCAAGGAACTGGTCTATTTGATCTGCAGGCATCTCATATAAGGCCTGATATCCGAGTGCAGGGTGCCAAATAATTGGACTGCGAAATCAATACCCTAACCAGGATGGCCCTGCTTGCAGAATCCGTTCCCCATAAAGGTTCAACCGGCTGGCAGCCAGCTCAAAATTCTCATATTTGAATGGTTCCCTGAGCTGGATGCTTGGACTAGAAGTTCGGTATCGAAATTTTGCAGCATCGAGGGCAAGATCTTTAATAGTCAGGAAATATTCCAGACCGTTTCGGATCAAGTCTTCGTGCATGGGCCCTATTATCTCAATGACTCCTGGGGTCCTTATGAGACTCCTATGCTTTCTCGATAACGTCACTGGGTCTCTAGGTTCAGCTCGTATCCACAAGTCTAGGCTATTTTCTTGTCTCTGAAAGGTGTTATAAGCTCTGAGCCATTTCACCTGATTAACCCCAAATGAGATGAAGGCTTGGAATTGTACATCACCAACAAAAGGGCCAGGATTTAAGTCAGTTTCCTGGTCTAGCACAAGATTGTGCAGGTAAAACTCGCATAATAACCTTTGAACTCTAACTCCATAGTGCTTGCAACAATCTATAAAATCATTAACAGTGTTGATGTGGATAGGTGCTCCTGCCCTAACGGCTTTTATTTTTAATCTCAGATATCGTTCAAGCAAAAATAAAGCATAATTTTTAGCAGGGGCCCTACAAGTCAAAACATCATTATATAAGGAACACACGATGTCCATCTGCTTAACAACACTATCTAATCGACGAGTTACCTTAGCAACCTTTTCCTGCTCCTTCTGCCATCCTTCAAAGGCCTGGCTCTCGGACTGACTGATGTCTCGAAGTTGCTGTTGGAGCTCTTCGTATCTTTCCTTGGGGACTGTCTGTTCTCGCAATTGCTCGGCTTCCTGCTGGGCTTCCTTCATCATTTTATGCAAGGTTCTAGTTTTTGGGTCCTTCTTCTACACAGCCGTAGAGGCTGGGAGTTTAACCTGGACCTTCTTATTACGTTGCTTTGAGTTTCGGACCCTAATTACGCCCGAGGGTGGTGCTTCTGTTTGGACTTCTTTGTTTTTTGTTTCCTTCTTAATGCGAACGAAGAGTTGCTGTGGTCTTCCTGCCATCGGAGCCTCTTGCTGTTCCATTGGAATATCCATTTGTTCTTCAAGGCCAGATGGAACAGCAGTCTGTCCCTCCATGCCATTTGGAACAGCAGTTTTTTCCTCCATGTCATTTGGAACAGCACCCTGTTCCTCATTATTATTTGGAACAACAGACTGTTCCTCGGTAGTAGGTCTCCTGATGGGGTTTCGTCCATCAAAGCGAATTCTTGTCCTTGGGGTTTTTGCTACCGTGGTCCTCTTCCTTTTCCCTGTAGTCTTTTGTATCCTCAGACTGGCTTTCAGCATTCGAATTTGCTGCCGGAGTCTGGCTATAGTGCCCAGCAACCTCTGCTGCTTCTTTCTTAATTTCGCAATTTCCCTTGTTTCGGCAGAGGGTTTGGTTCTCAGGCTTGTGTCTTCTGTGATATCTTCTGACATACTGGGGACAGATTGTGCCAGATTGTTATCTTCCATTTCATTATCATAGCCAGGCAGGTTTTCTCCCCCTGCCTCTTCTGCATGCATTTCCTCGGGTAATTCTCTTTCTGTGGGACCGTCAGGGACACCTCCTGTGCTGGAGTCCTGGCCATATTCTCCCATATTGGCCAGAACTGCTGCCAATTCCTCCTCACTTGGAGGGTCTTGCAACGGGCTACCCCCTGGCTGTGCAATTTCTTCTTCCTGATTGCCCTGTTTGGTGACCTCTTCTCCCTCAGAGGGTTCATGTCCTTTTCCAATTTCTCCTTCCGGCTGGTCAGTCTCGGCCTCCGATTGCTCAACATTTCCTTCGGAGGGTCTTCCCTCTGATTCTGGAGGTTCATCCGCAATTTCAATTGGCTGGGCCATTGTTCCCTGAATTCTTTCCAACCTTCCTCGTATCCGGGCCAGCCGAGCTGACTTCCTTGGCCTCTCAAGTTGGTCGGGAGTATCAGTAGGTTCTGCGGGTTTCTCTGGTTGCTCTGGCGTATCGGGAGGTTGCTTCCGTTTTGAAGCGGCATGTCTCTCTGCTGCTGACTTCTTGCGTTTCTCTAATCGTTCCAGCGTGCCAGAGGATTGTTCAGGTTTTGGGGGTGGTGCAGCCGATCCCCCTTCGACTATTGCGACCAATTCCTCCCAAGTGCTTTGCTGTTGAGTGAGACCGTGGCTCACTATCAACCGAATCAACCCATGGTGGCTAACGACTGTGTCTATGTGCTGGGCCTTTTTCAGGCTTTGGGCCGCGCCATGCAGTAACGAATTTAAAAGTGCAGGGAGATTTACAGAACATTTTCCTTTTAAAACAACTAAGAGTTTCAGGTGACGAGGTCTTACCACGTCTTTTCTCCCTTCGCAGGTGATATAGCTTTGTACTGTCTTTGCTAGCTCGGTCCAGGGTTCCCCTAGTGCTGCCGGCAGAACTCCTTTCCCTTTGACTGTCAAGCTTTGGCCTTCGTCCTGGAAAATTTCCATAGCTTTTTGTAATCTCTCCTTCTTCGGCGCCCATTTGGGTCCAGCAGCTGGTAATCCTGAGACTTCCGCGATGATATCCTCTGTAACCTCTATCCACTTTCCTCCTACTACGGAGTAGTTTTCCTGCAAATTCTGCAGGAATTCCAACGCTACTGCTTCGTTTGATTCTTGCAGGCGGTTGAAGTAATTCAACCATCCTGCGTTTTCCAGGATTTTGCGAGCAGCATCGGAGACTGTCAGCTTGTGAGGTTCGCTCCGGACCGTCCTTCCGCCCATGATTCAACTCAGAAATGGACTCAGAAATGGAACAGCAACTGTTTGCGGTATTTACGACGCAAAAAGGATGATCGATGCCAATTTAGGAAAGGACTTCACAGGGCATGCAACAAAAAGAAGAGATCGTGGACGGCAGTCTCCGTGAGATGGAAGCATCATACCATTAAATCATGCCATTTCCTTGTACATTATTTTGCCTGAATGGTATGCAGCCACGTAATCCATGGAGTAATGAGGTTACTTCCCCCCCCCCCCCCCCCCCGCGATCTGATAGGCTGCCCACAGCCGTCAAACAGAGGAGCAGCAGCCAGTCGGGAGTGCAATCATCAAGTACATCATATGAAAGTATGCCATGTTGTAAAAGAACAATGACATGCCGAAACCGAGGCAAAAAGGTGGATCGCGTTTTATATAAGCCTGCGTGATATAATGAGGAACCGGGGGATTGGACGTCTGTCAACTGTACGAAGTCTCCAGTAGTCATTGTCAGTTTCGTTGCCATGATTGGTGGTAATGTTTATGCGATAGATATATCGGGGTGTGACATATGATACATGCGAAGGATATAAGAGACAGAAATATTTTAATATCATACCTGTTGGTGTAAATATTACGACTTCGATGCCATTAACAGAGCTCTGCTGCCAACAGGTGTTCATAACCTTGGCAGAGTTGTTTATCTCACCCTTCGGAACCATGATCCTTTGTGTATATTCTGAAGAGTGCTTTGTCAAAATGCAGGCCATTATGCTGGCTTGGTGACCAGATAGTCATAATGCCATTCACAAGGTAGGCGCGAAACGTGGTCAGGTCGGCTCGCGATGAGACCTCCTGTTCCAAGATTTGCTTGTTAATTTATTTTTGGACCATATCCCTGGTGTGGTGGCCATTATGGGAATGCCACTTCGCTTCCACCCTTATGATCATGGTAGGCCGGCTCTGAATGAGACCTCCTATCCTGCATTTGACAACTTTCATATTTTATTTTTGTTTTCTTTTGCAGAGCATCTCTTCTTGTTTATTTTCACATCAGGGTGGTTCCGCACTCCTTAAGAGCGGGGAATGGTGGAAGAAGTCTTACGATCCCAACAGATAGATATAAATCGTTCGTTCTTACTCCTAAGTAGTGATCAAAAAAAGATTTTAGGGAAATAAAGATCACCAATAACAATGGTACCGGTAAATGACAATGACAGTGAAGATTAAAAGTTCACGTCCCTCCTCTTGTTCTTTTATACATACTGGCTTCATAGTGATAGCGATTTATGATGTGCTGATTTCGGTATCTCATGGTTTATGTTCACGGCATAAGTTCATTGCTATATCTAAAAGATTGAGGAAACCATGGTCGCAAAGCATCCTCCATAAGGACGAAAACATGACAATGGCATTCATAGGATACCATTTCTTTGAGAGGAGCCACTGAAAATCGCAAATGCTGTTCCTTTTGAGAAAGGAATAACAAAGTCACTCAAATGCTGTTCCTTTTGACAAGGAATAGCAGACACACTCAAGTGCTGTTCCTTTTCGCAAAGGAACAACAAAACATACAAGTGTTGTTCCTTTTCGTAAAGGAACAGCAAAACACACAGGTGCTGTTCCTTTTTGCAAAGGAACAGCAAGACACACAAGTGCTGTTCCTTTTCGCAAAGGAACAGCAAGACACACAAGTGCTGTTCCTTTTCGCAAAGGAACAACAAAACACACAAGTGTTGTTCCTTTTCGCAAAGGAACAGCAAAACACGCAAGTGCTATTCCTTTTCGCAAAGGAACAGCAAAACACGCAAATGTTGTTCCTTTTCGCAAAGGAACAGCAAAACACACAAGTGCTGTTCCTTTTCACAAAGGAACAGCAAAACACACAAGTGCTGTTCCTTTTCGCAAAGGAACAGCAAAACACACAAGTGTTGTTCCTTTTCTCAAAGGAACAGCAAAACACGCAAGTGCTGTTCCTTTTCACAAAGGAACAGCAAAACACGCAAGTGCTGTTCCTTTTCGCAAAGGAACAGCAAAACATACCAGTGCGCAAAAACACACCAGTGATGTTCCTTTTCACAAAGGAACAGCAAAAACACGCAAGTGTTGTTCCTTTTCGCAAAGGAACAGCAAGACACACCAGTGCTATTTCTTTTCGCAAAGGAACAACAAAGACACTTGGAAAAAAAAAATCAAGGAAACATATATACAAGATGTTATGTACAAGTTATGACATGAATTTCTTAAGCTATAGGTGAGGAAGATTGCGCTTCCTCTCCTAAAATTTTCATATCAGTATCTTGTCGCAGCTGTTGACAGAAGGATTCCCGAGTGAGTGGCTTTCGATAAAGGCGAACTCGGTGGCCATTTACTTTGAATGCATATCCAGAACCGTCAATTGTGACCAAGGTAAGGGTCCCATTATCGTGTACCTTCTGGATTTCGTATGGTCCCAGCCATCGAGTCTGGAGTTTCCCCGGGAAATCCTGAAACCAAGAGTCGTATAACAGAGCCCAGTCTCCTTCATGAAAGACTTTATTCTTGATCAGTGCATCGTGCCATTTAGCCCGCTGCTGTTGGATCAATGCTGTATTCTATAATGCAGAGAGCCTGATTTCGTCTAATTCATTAATCTGCTGTAATCGATTGATTTGTGCCTCACTCAGATCTAGGCCGACTTCCTGTGCAGTTCGTAGCGTTCGGATTTCGAATTCTATGGGGAAAATTGGCTGCTTTCCAAACACTAATTGATAGGGTGAATAGCCTGTAGTGCTTCTCCATGTGGTTCTGTAGGCCCACAGTGCCTCAGGTAGTCGAGCGGCCCAATCTCGCCGATGCGATGCAATGGTTTTTGTTAAAATTGATTCTATTACCTTATTACTACTTTCTACTTGCCCATTTGCCTGCGGATGGTATGGGGTAGTAATCTTATGTTGGACATGGTAATTGTTAATTGTTGCAGCTAATTTATTTCCAACAAATTGTGGTCCACCATCGGTGATTAATTCTCTCGTAAGTCCATAACGTACAAACAAATGGAACAAGAATTGTATCACAGAGTCTTCTGTAGCCCTAGGTAATGATTCGGCCTCGACCCATTTAGTAACATAGTCTGTCGCCACCAGAATGTATGTCCTCTGATTTGATGATGGATTAATGGGCCCAACGAAGTCCAGAGCCCATCGTTCGAATGGCTCAATGACCAATTGTGGTCTCAGAGGCATTTCATCGGCTTGGCCAGGTTTTCCTGCTCGCTGGCAGCTGTCACAGGCTTGTGCAAACTTTTTCGCATCCTTGAAGATTGTAGGCCAATAGTATCCGGTTTGCAATACTTTATGTGCTGTTCTTTTTTCAGCGAAATGTCCCCCGCATGGCCCGTCGTGGCAAGCTTTTAGAATGTCGAAGATTTCGTCTTCTCGAATACACCTTCTGATTTGCATGTCTGCCCCTGTATGGAACAAATGGCCTCCAATCCATGAAAAGCGAGTGCTTTTCTGAACAATCTGCTTGCGTTCCTGAGGGGTTAAGTGTTTTGGTAACTTACCGACTGCGAGGTAATTTGCGACATCGGCATACCAGGGTGTTCGAACAGCAACAGCAAAAAGGTGCTCGTCAAGGAATTGATCGTCTACTGCTGCTGTTTCGACTACTTTCGGCATCCGTGAGAGGAAATCAGCTACAGGGTTCTCCTTGCCAGGTCGATCCTTAATTGTGATGTCGAACCCCTGCAATAAGATCAACCACCTGGTTATTCTAGCATTCGTAATAGGTTTATTTGCCAAATATTTGATAGCAGAATGATCTGTATATAACACAATAGGATAGCCTGTAATATAATGTCTAAATTTGTTAACAGCATGTATTACAGCCAGGAATTCCTTTTCAGTAACAGTATAATTAAGTTCGGTAGAGGATAAATTTTTGTTGATATAGTAAATAGCATATGGCTTCTTATCCTCTTCTTGTCCCAGGACTGCACCAATTGCTGTGTCCGAGGCATCAATTGAGATTTGAAATGGAAAATTCTAGTTGGGTCCTCGAAGGACTGGAACTGTTGATAACAGGTTCTTCAATTCCTTAAAAGCCTGGTCGCATTTTTCTGTCCACAAGAAATCAACATTGCCAGTTAAAGCATATAGAGGTGCAGCAATACGTGAGTAATGTTCTATAAATCGTCTGTAATGCCCAGAAAATCCAAGGAAACTGCGTACCTCCGTTTGAGTAGTGGGAGTAGGGATGAGCAAAAGAATCTGAATTTTAGCCGGGTCTACCTGGATGCCAGCTGCTGAGATGTAGTGCCCTAGAATGAGCCCTTCTGTCATCATCATGTAACACTTTTCGTGGCTCAGGCAAAGTTTGGTAGCGATACAACGTTGTAGGACTTTTTCCAGGGTATCCAGAGCTGGGTCAAAATCATCTCCATACGGTGTAAAGTCATCCATATACACCTCAATTCCATCATTTATTAGATCTGCAAAGATGCTGAGAACAGCTCTTTGAAATGTAGCAGGGGCATTGCATAGGCCGAAGGGTAGTACTCGATAGGCAAACATTCCCCAAGGGCAAGTAAAGGTAGTTTTATCCTGGTCTTCAGGGGCGATTTGGATTTGGTTATATCCGCTGAAGCCATCTAGGAAAGAGAAAAATTTCTTCCCTGCTAAAGTGTCCAGTACTTGATCTATAAATGGGAGGGGAAAGTGATCCTTCTGTGTGGCCTTATTTAACTCCCTGTAATCCACACAAATCTTCCATTTCCCATTTTTCTTGGGTACCACCACTAGGGGAGAGACCCACTTACTGTCGGAGATGGGGTAAATAAAATTAACATCTAAAAGTTTCTGAAGTTCGGCTTTTACTATTTCTTTTAGATGGGGGTTAAGTCTTCTTTGTGGCTGGCGAACAGGTCTTGCATCCTTCTCTATTTAGATGTGGTGGGTGCATAATTGAGGATCAATCCCCTTCATGTCAGGGTAATCCCACGCAAATGCTCCCTTATATTTTTGTAACAGACTAACAAGCTTCATTTCTTGATCTGGTGCAGGTTGACGTTAATATTTAGAGTCTTACCAGGTTCAATTTCCACTACTTTACTGTTGGCAACAACAGTTACTGGTATTGTTTGGTCATGTGGATCTTTTAAGGGGTCTTCTTCTAGCTCACTATCAAATGCTGCCTCTATCATAAAACACTGTGTGTGAGAGCTAGATTCGGTTTGACTGATGAAGTTATTGATAGCATCATCTTCTATTTGATCTTTAAAATCTAAAGCCTTCTGTACAGTTAATGGGGCTCTGATATTGTTAGTAAGGTATGACACAGGATACTGATTGGTTTTGATCATTGGCAGGCTTGGCTGTGCTGGAGGATATAGAATGAGATTTTTAACATCTGGTCCTTTAGTTATAGTCATGTTTCCCTGCCGGCAACCAATGTAGGCATCGGCAGTAGCAAGCCAAGGTCTTCCTAATATTAGCGGATGTCCATCTAGTCGGGTTTTTGGATTAATTACCAGGAAATAGGTTGGATACTCCCAGGAATCTACGGAAACCATGACATCATATAGAGTACCTTCGGGTCGAACTACAGATCGATCTGCCAATTCTAACAAAGTAGAAGTAGGTTCTACCGATGTGATGCCAAGATTTTGGCAGGTGGAAGTTGTCAAAATATTGATTGCAGCTCCCAAGTCGACTAAAGCATTAGGCAGGGTTTGACCATAGATTTGGACAGTTACAATTGGATTCCCGGGATCTTCGTATTTGATAGGTGTCTCTTTTCCTGATAACAGGTCGGATAAAGTTCCAACTACTTGGACTCTAGGGTTAGTAGTTATATTCCTCCTTGATTTTTTTATGCACAGTTCTTTTATAGTCTTTGCGTATATGGGAATATCTTGAATGGCCTGGAGGAATGGAATTTTTATATACCGGTTTTGTAACTCTCCCAGAATGTCGAAGTCTGGATGTTGTACTGGTCGCGGTATGACTAATCGTTCCGGAAAGGAGGAGAGGATGTATTTGTTTGTTGATAGGTCTGTTCCTTATTTACATCCTTTTGTTTTAGCGGTTGTTCTATTGGTAACTGATCTTCAATGTGGCCTGTTTTTTCTCCCTCTATTTCTATGATACGTCCAGATCGTAACTGAAGGTCATTGCACTCCCTTAAGTCAAGTCCAATTTCCGATGTGTCTAGGACTGGTCTATTATTAGGATTAGGGTTGGGTTGGGCTGGGAGTTGTGGCCTTAAATTAGACTGGGGGTTTTGTTGTAAAGCTGGCAGAGTTGGTTGAGGGAGTGGAATAGTTCCTGTTGACTGATATGTCGATCTTGGCCAATTGGTCTGCCAGGGTGAACCTTGTGATGTGGGGGGAATCCATTGCGGAGGGTATGAATTGTTCTGCCAATATGGTGGGGTGTAGGGAAAATTTGGCCATCCGAATTGGTTTGTTTGATTCATCCATGGATTTGGAGGAGGAAATGGCTGTGATGACCAATTCGGGACTGGGGGTGTAGATTGGTTTTGCCACATACCATATTGCTGAGCATTGTATTGTGGAGGTTGAAAAGAAGAAGCTGGATCTGAAAACATACCTGATTGCCTCGGTTGCCATTGGCGACGTTGGTTAACAAAGTATGCTGGTTCTGATTCTTCTTCTTCTGCTTCCTTGTATACAACCTTCAATCCAGGAAGTGAGGGGCAGCTTTCAGTAAGGTGGTCTTTCGTACAGATAGCACATGCTTGAACTGTATCTAGCGGACATTCTTTGTGGCTGTGTTTTCTTCTGCATCAGGGGCAGAAAATTGCCAGATTTTTCTCTGCCTCCATTTGCTTTTGTTTAGCCTGCACAATATCAAGCTGAGTAGTTAATGTCCCTAAGATATCAGTTTTAAAATTTTCTAGTAAATTCGCAAGTTCTACCCGTGTTACCCCTTCTGTTGATATTTTGTTATCTCTAACAAACCTATCATATTCTGTTGGTTTTATCCTTGTGCTACCCCTTGAACTCCTAATACATAAATTAATGATATCGACAAAATTCTCTTGGTAAATATCTCCTTTTCCCATGATATTCAACGTTTCGATCCACTGTTCTTTCATACCTCTAATTAATGCAGTTTTCAACACATTGTCAGGCAGAGGTAATGATGCATAAGGGGATCTCTGTAAATTATACTAGAAGCGTTCTACATATTCCTCCAGAGTTTCATTTGGTCTGGCCGTCATTTGGAAGATTTCATCTTTCAGTTCCCTTGACATACAGTAATCCTGATATTTCTTGAGAAAGGACTCTTTCATTTGCTCCCAATTGTTTATGACTCCACCACCTAGACCCATAAACCATCTCAGAGCTGCTCCCTTCAAAGTAGAGGGAAACAACTTTAATTTCTGAGGATCAGTGGTGTAATCATACCCTCTACATAACACATCGAATTCAAATAAGAATGCATCAGGGTCCTCTGATGTCAGTCCGTGAAACGTTGGGATGTGCTGAAGAGGAATTGCCTTCATGGGGGCATTCGCAGCAGAATCTACTATCGGATATTGCAATGTAGAAGTTTGGGTATTTGGCTGATTTTGCGCCATGGGATCGAAGATGTGCCAGTAACCTTCCGGGATTTCTAGGAGGGTGTTCCTAGGTTGAGAAGGGGCGGCCTCGGCAGGGGCTGTCTTGATGACACTTCCCTTATCCGGGATTTCTATCTGAAGGAATGGGGTGCTTTCAGTATTAATTCTGGCTGCGCTTCCCTTATCTGGGTTGTTTAACAGCTGGATTATCCTGGAGGGAGATTTCGGTTCCTCTATTTCCCCTGTCTCCCCCTCTCCTTCACAAAGGTTTCTTGAGTTCCCTTCTTGCAGCTGTTCAGACACAGGATTTTCTATTTCTTGGAAGTCCTGTTCAACAGTCTGACTCTGCACCTCAGCGTAGGCTCCAGATGGTGATGTTGTAGCCTGAAGGGAATTGGTAGGCTGCTTAGAATAAGTCTTTCTGAGGCCTACTGACGGCTGAGATTCAGTTTTCTTGTAGATTTCGTCTATGAAGGTCGTTCGACCAAGGGTCACCGGTCCTTTGGCTTTCTCAGGTTTGGCTGGGGTTTTGGTATTCTTTTCTAACTTTCTCTGCTTAGTCATGCACTCTAAAAACTACTAAATCCTATCAACCAACAATTCTACTAAGAGAGCGGACGGTGGAGCAGGGCTTTTACGTGCCCCGTACGCAGGTTCTTACCTTCCGTTTTTAAAATCCAACTCCCCCCTAGCAGATTTGCGCACTACTCTGTAAAGGGAAAATGGCTATTACTCCTCCCCGGCAACGGCGCCAAAATGTAGAGCTGTAACTAGGGTCTCTCACACCGCTAATTATCCCACATTAATAAGTCAATTCGGGAACGTTTTGTTATTGCAAGGAGTAACTCAATCCGAGGCTGTTTGTCTGAGTAATGCTCGGTAGTATAGTGTCCTAATGGTTTGAAAGGAAACAGATGCTAAGCTGTAACGAAACTAACCCAAAAGATAAAATCACACAAGGCAGTTGATCAGTCAAGGGTACGGAAACAATAACCCATCCCTTTAGAAACTGATAAAGAAAAGAAATCAGAGCATGGACTTATAGGTCTGGGGCTAAGCAGTGTCTTGCTGAGGCTCACGACAGCCTTAGGCCTGCTCTCACACTAAAAACAACAAAGGCAGGTAAATCAAGCAGCGAAAAGTAAAATGGAACAACAATCTGGAAATGGAACAGTAGTAAAGAAATGGAACAGCAGTAAGGAAATGGAACAGCAAGAATAAATGGAACAACAATAATAAATGGAATAGCAATCCTCAATCGTTCTCTACTACTACAGCAATCTGAGAATAATGGATGATATGACTATATTCCTGAACAAGGTAATATTGCTTTCAAGTCTTGCAAATACTATTTCACATGGGTCTGATAACAATAATATTCATACCAACATTCCGCTACAGAAATAGCTGAAAGACGCAATTCGAATAGATCCACTATTACAACGCAGAGACATGAGATAAAGGACTCATTCAGATGTCAGTTATAACGAAACATAACATATCACATAAAAGATGTATCAGATTACTTAAATAATGGAAATAAACAAACCACACAGTATAATAATACAAAAGCAAGTGTCCTTCGGAGCTGGGCCCTTGGCTGCCAATGGAACACTGCCTGAAGTTACTCCAGATGCAGAGACGAAATGAACACCAAGTCTTTTATATTAATTGCATCAAAAAAAGTATAACAAAGTCAGGTCTCAGAGAGACTCAATGATCACAGTTGGTTCTGGAATTTAGAATTACAAAAACAGTCCTCCTCCGTTCAATGGCGTGGTGCCTTTCTATAACAGAAATGACGGAGGTATCTAGATAATCAAAAGATAAGTTAAAGCAGCGATCCCTCAGGATCAAGGATCCTGAGGGATTCGCTAATCATTCGATTCTTCTCTTTCCCTTCTTGCGTTCTCCGTCTCAGTATCCCGCTTTCTTTCTCTGGGCTATTTGGCTCTAATTTTACTTGATCTTGTCTGCATCCGGTTCCCTGTTGGCGGGACAGTAGTTATTTTCCCTTTGCTTCTTGCTTTCAATCGCCGATCCTTTGTTTTCACGTCTTCCTGCATATAAAACGTCAATCATTAGCACTTAAACTTCCTTTATCGATTGTTGCACATTTTATCAAAACCCTTTATCTTCTTTGAACTCATAATGCAGAAAAGGTTACAACTATTATTGAAAAACCACTAGATTGCTAGTCAAAAGCATACCTTCCAGGTGCTCCACACTTCAAAGCAAATCACCCAATAGTTCTAAACTCAAACCAACAGCAATTCTTTACATTCACAAGATTCCAGCCTTTTGGATCTCATGGGGGAGAGATCCATATATAGGAGTTTGGAGAGAGGATGAGTCAGCCTGAGATGTGACTAGTGTCCTCTCTCACTCCAGTTCTTCTTCAGTTCTTGAGTCCACTTGGAGGTTCTTGCTTCCACTTGGAGATCTAGAACCTCTTACTCATCACCAGTCGAATTCCTTGATCCAAGTGTCATTTTGGAAGCTTCCTAGGCATTGACTCATTGAGGAATGAGACTTCCACATGTCAAAACTTGCTCAGCGTAGGTAGCCTTTGTTGGAGTTGACATTCAACGCAGGTGGTCCATGGAGCAGTTGACATTCAGCGCAGATGCTCAGTGGAGCAGTTGACATGATCCAGAATTGCTTTGTTTTTGAGTAATTTTCAGTGGAGAACTTGTTTGGATTGCTGTGGTTTATTGACCTTGTTCCCCTAGGGGTAGGAACAACATGTTTAGGGACTTTGGATTCCTTAGATTATGGACATTTCATGCTTCATGCTGTAAGGCACAAAAATGTCTATAACAATGTCTTCATGGGGTCCTTCTGCGCCCTAATAAAAACATGTTGGAATTTTGCTTTGAACTCTGAAAATCTCTTCAAACTGGGATATAGTATGGGCGAGAATCACAGCTTGTGATTGATCCCCATCCTGATGCTTATCTCCATTAAGACCTAAAATATCTTCCTTTCTTTTATTCGTTTCACATCATTGGTTGCCCACAGTGAAGCATACTCTACTACCTTTGGAAGGTCTAGCGCGACCAAAGGGAATTGGTTGTCTTTAGGCTGCTCCCATGCCACCAGTATAATGGACAATGGGAGCCACGCATAGTGAAACATTTTTCCCTGCTCTTGTGACTCACGATAGTCCATAAGGAACTCACCGCATAGATAATTTGCCTAGTCAAACTAGATTTCTTTCATAAATTGGGCCGCTAGTGCAATCACAGGTGTGGGCACCTCATCTGTGTGACACTTCTGCATCAATTTCCTACTAGTATTTGTCTCGCAACCTTGACTGCGGGGTTGTTAATGTTGGAGATGGCATATCCTCGCTTCTTCTTCTCTAACTTGAACTTCAACTTCATCACTTTTGTGAGGTCCAAATTGCTACCTTTTCCTTCTGATATGTTGGCTGGATTCTCCCCTGAGTAAGGTAGCCATGTAATTCAATGAATCAATTGGTTTTTGATGGGAATGGGCTACTCCAGCTGCAAGCACCCATCATGAACCAAGTAAAGCAACTACCTGATGACGAAGATGGTCACTGGGGCGTGGTGGTAAGGTGGCACCTAGAGTAAGTTTAGAAACCCAGATTTTTCTACATCCTTGAGTCATTTGTGTAGCTCCAATTCAATCATTCCAGCTGTCGTGTCAATATGCCAGCACCTTAGCTACTCAGTCACTAAATGTGGGAATTTCTCATGATCCACGAGGTCTCGATCTTCAAACTTTAGGACAAGAACCCACCCTAAGTGTTTTCCTTTGAAAATAATATCATCTGAGAGCAACTAGATTTGTAGAGGGCTCTTGCTCTCATCTATGTCCTTTGGCACTTTAGCTTTTCCCTTGCGTGGAGAAACATATTCAAGTAAACAAGTAATAGGGTCCGCACCCTGGGTTTCGGCTTCCATTTCTACATCCTCCTCCTCCACCAGGATTTATTCAGATGCCTTCTTGTTGGCCTCCAAGTTAATGGAATTCCTCTTTTCTTGCAAGGTGAGCTTTGTCCTCTATGGGTTTCTTGGTGATACACGTGTCATGATCATAGCCTGCTTATCCTTCTTAGGTGTTGGTGTACTAGGTGATTTAGGGACCTCAACTATTATTCTGATGCTCTCTAGGGCTTCTACTACCATAATTTCCTTCACGACTTCTTTGGTTGTCACTACTCCTATGTCCATTGCTTCTGAGGGTGCTGAAATAGAGCTATTCCAAAATTCTTACAATGTCTTTAGTAGTTTCTCAAACAATGAATTCACTTTCAGAGTCTTGAATAGGTCTTGTTTCATGTATACTTGATCGTGCAACAACTCAGTTCTCAAAATGCCAAGTGTTTTCCCCTGGACAATGACTTGTAACTTATAGGGCCTTTTGAATTCAAATTGGACTGCTCCCCCCACATTTGGCCCATTAATGCTATATTGATGGTAGATTTTCAAGAATCTAACACATAATATTGTCTTAAATGTCTGCCACCCGATCCATTTGGCATCAAACTAACCATCAAATCATGAATAGTGACCTTAATGGTAACTTTTTGGCAGACTTGTGTGCTAGCAAAGCTGTCTTCACTTAGTCATGGACCCTGTGACACTTCGGTGCTTCGTGCAATCCTGAAATCGTGCAGCTCCCGGGTAGTGTAGTTTATAGTCTCACGCCTCCTCTCAATTTCTTGGAGTGCTAATACTATGCTTCTGTCGACTATTCAAATGGTAGGGCAACCTGTATATGGTGTTAAATGACTGCCATTCACCTTTCTTAGGAATGGATCTCCATTCAGCTTAACCAATTGGATCGCACGACCATCGGTAATCTCCTTAATAACATACGGCCTTAGCCAATACATTCTAAATTTTCCTACAAATTTATCAAACTTACTATCATATTATAGCACTAATTCATTCACCTTAAAGGTGTGCATCTTAATATGTCAGTCATGCCATGCCTTTTCGTGCTAATTTTTGACTTGCTAGTGAAATCTAGCCAGAAATCTCTCTTCTTCAAGCTCATCTAACTGCACGAACCTCTCTCCGAGGACTCTGCGATCCGTCATACCTATGAGCACTACTATGCATAGACTAGGCACGATGTATTCCATAGGTATCACCGCTTCAACCCTGTATACTAGCCTAAAGGCTGTCTATCCTGTTAACTTCTTACACGTTGTCTGATAAGCCCAGAATATTGTAGGTATGCGTAGGTCCCAATCACTTTGTTGAGCATTGCATAACTTGGTCAGTGCGGTTTCAAGCACGTTGTTGAATGCCTCCACTATCCCATTAGATTGTGTGTGATAAGTTGTGCTCTTTTGATGATACACATGAAACTATTCCGTTAGTGTGCTAATCATTTCATTAAGAAAGTGCGTACCCTGATCACTCATCAAAATATTTGGGCATCCAAATCGCATTAGTCCATGCTCAAATAGAAACTTCATGATAGTCACATCTGTGAAATCCTTTGCTGGTTGCGCTTCTGCCCAACATGTCAAGTACTCTGTCGCAGTGATGATGCACCTTGTGCCTATATTCCCTTGAGGATGAATAGGTCCTACAGACTCTATTACCACTTTTCAAAAGGTTGCAATGTCATTTGTGGATTTAAAGGCATTTCATCCCCCCACGATGGCCTACCTATTCTTTAACATACATCACATGCCTTGCAATATTCTTTTGAATCCTAATGAATGGTTTGCAACCACAACCCTACGCATAGAATCTTCTATGTGGTTTCTCTCCCTACGTAATGTCCTCCTGCAACACCCCCATGCACATCCATGAGGATGTTGCTTTGTTCAAACTTAGGTACATACCTTCGCAATATCTCATCAGTCCCCATCTGGTATAGATGCCCAGCAATGACAAAGAAATCTACTGTGTGCACAACTAATTCCTTCTTTTTCTAGATAGAGTATCCTTTCGGCATAGTTCCTATTGTTAGAAAGCGTATTATATCCTCAAAATGTCCATCTGCAACACGCACAACAAAGAGTTGCACATCAGGTAATCCTTCTTCCAAACTAGTATGTTTGTCCCATGTTTCAATGCGTGATAGGTGATCTAGTCTCGCGTTCAATCATCTAGGCATCACAACAACTTCAAAATCGTACTTTTGGAATAATAAGAGCCATCTACAGATGCACCTCCCCAACACAGGCTTATTGACCAGGTACTTTAGTGCAAAGTACAGGTGCACTTCCTCACATTGTGGCTTTTCTCCATAAGCCTGCATCCATTTGTCCATATGCATGCACGGATCACTCTACCCATCATACCTTTCTGTCAATTGCATCATTCTCCTACATTCATACCAATCATCAAAACCCCCCTTGTGCCTACCCCACCATCTTTCGGGGGTAGCACGCAGTGCCCAGTCCAAGGCCTTGAGGCATTGTTTTTCTATCACCTCCCTTTCAAATGCATCCAAAAAGATATCTACCTCATTTAGACGATCATAAATAGGCATATTTCTTACCTCTGACAATACACAGCATAGCGACCGGGTCATCATGTTGCAATTTAGTGTAGTTACCTCATGTAACTGATTCTATTAGCATTATATTTCTTCATTAGAATCCGAAGTGAAGAAACCTTCACACTCCCATGTAATCCACTAATCCACGGTGGGATTCACCCAATCTTGGTTTTCCACTATTATCTTATAGATGTAGTCCAGACCTTCATCACTTTCATAATCACAGAGTAGTTTTTTGTAGTGCGATACTTCAGCAAGATCCAAGGGTATTATTACACACAGTGATTTCTTCTCAAAGATAATATTTTGCTTCTTTAGATTGATTACCCTGTTCAAGTCAATAGCCTAGTCAATTCCCAAGAGCACAGGGTAGGGATTGTTGTCATAAACAATCTTTATTACTCCAAAATCTTCCAGCGTGCTCGCTCCCTCAATATGCATAGTCACTCCCTGCGGCTATCCCATGGGTATGATTTTCTATTTATTTGCCATCCTTAGCTAAATTTAAGACCATTGCATTGTATGTCTCCCATTCGCTCCCATGTTTTCTTAAATAGAATGTTTGCATTTGATCCCAAATCCAGAATGACTTGATCCATTTCATATTCTCTGATCTGCGTGGTGAGTCTCATTTCACGCCCTGTCCATGTGTTATGCCTTACGATATTTTTGACTGCACACAGTTCACCAGGTGCAGTCCCAACACATCTATTGATAAGTTCCTATAACCCTTTCATAGCCTTATTGTTGCACAGTAACATCAGATAGGTTTCTAGGAAAGTTGTGAGCATAGAGGGGTCCATCTCGGGCTCTAGTTTATCCTTGCTTCCTGAATTGGAGGCCTTAGAAAAGCTCTTCTTAGCTTCCATGAATGCCTCACAAGTGTGCTCCAAATCAAACTCAACCTCTTTTGTCAGGGCTTTTCGAACCAATGTACATTCCTCGAGTTGTTTTGCCTTGTCATCTCCTACTGCGATTCCACTTTGGAGCACTATATTTACATTTGGATCTTTGTCGCGCTGCTCAAACCTCATCATCTATAGGTTCTAAGTCAGGGGAGGCTGTAGCATCCCTTTTTCATGTATCCTAGCTATTAGCCTAGGACAATCTTTTGTTTCATGATCAAACAACGTGCAATACTTGCATGACGGGCACGTTGGATTAGTGCAAGCACAAGAATAGTGTCTTGGCTCTTTGCAATTGTAGCAACTCAACTATCTACAACCTCTACCAGGTCCTTTTCACCTCAGCCTCATCCGCACCCCTAAAATATTGTCTGCGTCGTCCCTGCATTTTGGTCAAGGGGATGCTTTTCGCCCTGTTAGGTTCCTATACCAATAGGTGTCATATTTCATGATTGACTGTTAAAATGCTAAATATGTTCATCCTTTCCATGCTGCAAAGGTTCCATATTTAAAAAAAAAACAAAAATTTTAAAAATGAAAAGAGGGTATGCCCTAAAAGAAGAATCAAAGAGAAAAAATAATGAATTGGTCAAAAAGAATGAAAATGAACCCCAAAGAAAAGACCAGGACAGTGTGCTAGTCCAAAATGCCACTGCTATCCTATTTTTGTAAGGAAGTTCAAAATGTGCAATCAGTGACTTCTGTCACACTTGATGGATGGCCCAACAGCTCAATCTTGGCCTCTCCATGTTTAAATTTCTTGTTTTAGAACTAGAGAATAATGTTTGTTCAAACATTTTAAGCTTGGTAGATAAGTAGTTAGGTAGAGAAGCAAGGGTGCTCAACAGTGAAATCTGAGCCCCTGGAAGAAATAAGGACAGACTTAGATAGGAGGGCAGCTAAAAGAAAAGAAGAGAGTAAAGGGGTTTGCTAGTTCCAATGCACCTAATCAAAAAAGAAGAAAAAATGTTAGGTGTATTAGGCTCGGTAGGCAGTTGGAGGTTGCAGAAGCAAGTGTATGATTAGTTTTGTCTTTTTGAATATGATCTATTTCATGGATATAACAAGTACCATGGAAAAGTGGCTGCAAAACAGTTGAAGCATGACTAATTTCCCCTCTCATTTCTCCAAGAACACTTAATAACATCCCCTCAAGGACACTGAGATCTGCTCAGTGCACCTAGTTCACTTCATTTTATAGAAAAGAGCAAGTAAAATTCTGGTTTCCTTTAAGAGAACTAAGCCACATTTCTTGTGTAAAAATATTTTTCTTCCATTGTGCTAAGTCTCTATAAGTTCATGACTTGGATCCATTTTATTCCCAAAGCATAAGTTTACTCATTTGACTTAGTGTCTTGATCAAACATACCATTTCATATTGACATCCTAACTCTATTATATAACTCCTATATAAAGTTTTCCCCGCCCCTATTATATAAATAAATAATAAATCCCAACAAAAACCTTAAATACTCCACTACCAGCTACACTATAGGCCATATGTTATAATACACTCTGGGTCAAGAGGTGTATGCAAAACCCTTTTAATAATCCATGGCCCACTGTTTAAAAAGGAATTAATCAACATTTGGTTGATTAATTAACTTATCCGCCTGACAACCCATAAAAAATACACCCGCAAACCTTACAAAACGATGAAATATTATGGTGGGACCCCGTGGCATAGCCCTCCACCTATTTTATATGCCGCCTGCCATCAGATCATAGTCCATAGATCCGATGGCCCACATATATATCGCAAGCCCTTATGTGTCGAATGATAACGTCCAAGGGATGGACAATATTTCCACCATACAAAAGACACGTGGTGGGTGCCCAGTGTGATCGCTTCCCCCCCCTCCAATACCAATATGGCCCAAAGGAAATGCAAGGGCCAAACGGCTTGCCACCTATGCCCCAGCTCTACTAATGTCACCCTCTCGTCATTCGACACATCATCCGCCACCCCGCCTCTGCATTGTCTGCCCTGTCATCTACCATGTCACTGCCAAGTCAGCCTCCGTACCCCCACTATACCACAAAGATTGTGTCATGCTGATGTCACCCAACCAAGGCATGCCAAAACCCACCAAAACAAATTTTTTTTCAAAGTGGTGTAAAAAAGGTCATTTTTTTCCATTTCTGTTGTTTGTTCTATGCAACATATTCATTCGATTTTCGACCAAAATAGTTGTTTCACTGCACAGTCTGCCACCCAGCTAAATCCAACCTGCAAACCAGTCTTCAAGATCGGCTCGCCACCTACAAATCACACAATCCACTGGATAAAGTAGGTATTTACCAACATTTCATTCCCGAACCCCGTTTTTCATAAATTTCTTTGCAAAAATTTCCCGGTGAATCCAAATTTCAATTAAGAAAATTGTGCTCCCTTTAAAAACTGCACAATTTAATGACTGTTCTACCCATTTTCTCCGAGAAATTCCTTAGAATTTGTCTCCCTCAAATTTTTCTCATTTAGCTAAAATTCAAGCTCATTTCAACCTGCAGTTCTCACAGAAAGGACCCAAAAGTACAGTTTTACCTACTATTGTTGTGAAAACTTAAATTTCAAAATAAAAATCATAGAAGATTGAAAAATGGAGGCTCTAGTGGCCCTCAATGTTGCTCCCCTTAGTGCACCTCACAAGGAGCTAGAATGGTTCCCCTTACCTAATAGGGACTTCCAAATACAAGACTTAATGGGTATCAAAGACCATCTGCAAACATTTTGTGAAATTAGAAACAATTACCTGAATGAAACTGATCTCTATGGGATATGGGAGTCCAATCTGCAGAAATAGGCTAAATTTCCAAGTTATTCATGAGTCCAGACCCCCAGCCCAGAGATTCACCTCCTTTTCACCATGTCTATTTCAACGAAGCTGGGAGATTTGTTATTGATATGATATCCTATGTCCTGGGTTTTAGAACAAGTGAGTATGTTGATGAGACCATTTTAGCTCTGATGTCTATATTTATTCCAGTACACCCTCTTGCTATCAAATTTGACTTTGCTACATTCATTAGCAACAAAATCCATGAACAATTGATGAGCCTAAATAGAGGAATCTTCAAGTATACATCACATATATATCATCTATTCTTGTACTATCAAACAGATAGTTTTCAGTTCCCTGTCAAGAAATTGGATGCAGAAGGAGAAAGGCGATCTGTCATATTTTGGACCTCAGTCTTCCATCTAGTCCATAATTCTCATTATATTTATTATGAGTTCATTGATCTATTTATATATCCAGTCTCATCTCTGCTGATTAGAAGTCTCCCGCCCAGACTCTCAGGTGACATGCAGAAAATTTTGCAGCTGTCGAAAAGCTATAAAATAGGTAACTGGTACTTTTACCAGAATCACACAGAGATCAGGATTTATGGCTGTAAATTATGTCCGTACAAGCTACCAAAGTATGTACCTATGATATTGTTTGCCCTTGAATACTTTAGGCAATTTATTAGCCCAGATTTAACTCATTTTTATGCTGCCAAGAAAAAGGCTCAGCTGAAGCTAAGAAACCAATTAGGCCCCTTCATTATTAAAAAAAAGGAAGGGTGGAAAGATGTTGGAAAGATATTAGGTGAGAAACTCAAACTAAAAAGGAGTTTTTGGTGGGTACCCTATGACTCAAATCGATTCATATGTGATAGAAAGATAAAAAATAGTCTATGAAGCTATGATCATTGTAGAATCTCTGATTTAGGATAGTATGGTAGTCAAGATGAATGGGTAGAGGCAAAATTGGTAAAACAAATTACTGAGGAAGAGAAAATGGAGCAGGTGATGAAAAACATTTAAAAAACTCTTGACCTGGACTCTTTTGGATAGGTCTCTTTCAAATTGCCTTAACACATTGGAGTGGGTACATCATTTGCTACAACTTCACAACAACCTGTCGAAGAAAGTACTCCACCTACAGGGACATCCAAAGGCAAAGAAGTGTTGCATTCAGAGCAACAAAAAATGACAGATCAACCAACATCATCAAAGCAGCAAAGCCAAGGACAAATTCCTCCTGCCCAGACAAATGCACTAGAGACACTAGCATTGCAGACTTCTCTCAATGAGGAAAAGGGCAGAAAAAAGGGACCAAGAAGAGGCCACACCCATAAGTGGGCCAACAGAGCAGCTGGAAGCAAAAAGGCAGAGAGTCAATCCTCTACCTGAAGAGGAAGTTATAGAGGAGATCATTGAAAGTCTGAGAAGTGAGAGGGCAGCCAGCCCACTGATTTCCCCAGTGATAGAAACATCTACCAGTTCTCATGAGCAGCAATTGGGAAAACAACCTAGTGTGGAAATTTCATCAGCACGGCCACAAAGAAAACAAAGTTCTGATATTAAGAGAACATTCATGGACATCAAAGCACAAAATGAGCCAATAAGACTGCAACTTTATGATCAATTTCTCAAAATGACCCCCACCAAACAGCAGAGATTGATGTCTGCATATGATATTAAGGAAGGGAAAATGATCTTGAGTCACTTCAAGCCCAGAGTGCAGCAGCCACAGATAGCTGCTGATTATATTAGATCAAATCTGGAGGCTCTTACCAAAGACATTCAACCTTTGGGCCAGATTGAGTTACACAAGAAAACCGGTGAAATGGTCTATTCCACATTGGCAGACAAAGCCATTCTAGCTCAATAATTGTAGAATTCATTAAACAACAAATCTACCTAGTTAGAGTTGGAAAAGGCATTCTCTTTGGCCATGGACAATAGGATAAAGTCCTTGGAAGAAATCATCATTGAGCTGGGACATAATCCCAAGGATCCCAAGGGAATAAAAGAACTAATAAAGAAAAAAGAGGATGACATCACTACCCTCAAGAAGCAGTTAAAGCTGCCAATTACTATGCATCTGTAGATGATAGAGATAATGAAAGAAAAGGAAGAAGAAGACATGATGGAGTTGCTAATAAAAATGAATCAAAGGCTAAGTGAAACTGAGCAAGCTTTGGAGAAAGTATTACAGGAAAAATAGGGAGTGTCAACCTCCCAGCCATCTCAAACTACTCCAATAGTTACAATTTCTCCTCCTACAACAACAATAGCAATTCCTCCCACACCCCAGCATCGACGATAGATACATCAACAACAATAGCAGTAGGTAGCAGCACTACCATGACTGCTGAAGAACTGATAAAGGCTATGGAGGATCTAAGACTCCAAGTTTTAGAATTAAAGGATGCCGAAGAGCAATTAGCCAAGTTGGAAATCAGTTATGATAAATCTAAAATGATAGTGGCAAAAAAAACAATGGAAGTAAAAGCATTGGTTCGAGTGTAACCCACAAGCCAATAATTTGGAAGAACTTAGATGAAAAGAGATGAAGTAACAATTATGAAGTAAGTTTCCAATGTACACAAGATGTGGTTAGCGCATGATAGAAACCCTCTTAACCAACCAATAATTTGGAAGAACTTAGATGAAAAGAGATGAAGTAACAATTCAGAAGTACGTTTCCAATGTACACAAGATGTGGTTAGCACACGATAGAAACCCTCTTAATCAACCAATAATGAAAGCTGACACAAAGGCGAGGAATCCACCAATAGGGTCAAATAGAAACCAAGGTACTACATGAATCCAAATGTGTGATAATGTAAATGACCCCGAACACAAGGGAAACCACTCAAGGACCCATGACACTGATCGATGCTAAGCACAAGGTCACCTATCAATGATGTAAATAGGGATAGGGTATGGCTCTAGGCCTACTCTTACAGATATTTTTCGAAGTCGATAAGAGAAGACTTGTTAGCAAGAAGTAAATGGTGACCTTCTTAACCAACACGAGAAAATTACCAAATAATTGATGTGATACATAAGATAACTATGACAAACCGGGTATAGCCAACTGAAAATGAGTCAAGAGACATTGCAAAATGACCGACACAAGTTGACTTCCCTTGAAAACAAGCACGACTCGTATGTGACTATGACTGACTCAATAACAAGGTAAGGCTCTCCTAAAGTCAAACTAAGTCCCATCCTAAATGGAGGAAAGACTTGTTTTGAGTGATTTATTCAAGGTCGACATAATTGACTCTTGCTGCCATCAAGTGTGGAAGTAAATGTCCCATTCCCACTCTTTTTTGAATATTTTTTTGTTCGTTTGTATTTTTCATATTTAAGGCCTAAAAAAGATTCAAAGAATTCCTATAGTACATCGGAAAGAATGAGTGTCCAAAAACATATGCTCTTGTTCCTAGGGTTGGAACATTCCTATGCTCAATGCAAGGTGGCAAAAATGGTCATCGACACCCAAAGGAATGTTCCTTCCATGGATGAATGGTTTTGAACTTGCAGAAAGGTTATGGTCAAAAGTGGCTTATACACGAGTCCTAATGAAGCTGGCTTAAGGCCAAAAGGATAGAAGTAGTCAATATGCAATGCAACAATACAACTTAACACATGGGAGCCTATAGGGTATAAAGCCACAAAAATAACGAAGAAGAAGAGAAATGAGGTTTCATCGCAAAGTCATGGTGGTACTAAAGAGGACTCTCGAGCCTAACCACTTCTTGTAGCATGGGAAACATATGCTAGCAAGGACTTGATTAGGAATCCCATGTAAGGAATGGCTCTACCATTATGTTATGATTTTATAAGATGACGTCTGGAAGTGGCTGAAAACTACAATATAATGGGGTTGACCTTATGGAAAAATATCGCAATATGAGGATAAAGTTGATAAGGCAGTGGAAAGTGATATATCTTAACCTATATGCCAGTAATGAAAATGATACCTGCCATGACAGGTCGATGATCGTGGAGTCGAAGTGTTGAAAAAACATCTCAAAGTATTCACTTACTGTGAAAAGACAACCTTCCCCAACATTTCAAGCCAAAAATTAAAAGTTCATGAAATAATACAAATTAAAAATATGAACTTTCAGAAAGTGGGTTTTTAAAATTTGATTATAAAAAGACAATTTCAACTCACCACAATTCATTTTGTCTTGCAAGTTTTGAGAGTTTGAGAGCTTGGGAGAAATATTTGGGCAACCACATTCCACGATTTCTTCAACCCATTTGTCAACCAACAACTTCCAGGTAATTCTAAACTCAATATTTCATCATTTCATGCAGTTTGAATCAATTCAAATGATTTTTCACCAAAGGGGTTTTGAATTAAAATTTTACTTCTGCATGTATGCAAGTTGAACTTTTGAAAGTTGCGTGTAGAAATTCCTACACGTGATTTTTCACCGGAGAAGCCACATTTGCATGTGGTTGTCTTTTAGAAAAGTCACGTACATGCAAATAGATTTGAAAAACTCAAAATATAATGGATGAAAATTCCGCAAATTGCAGGATATCAATTGTTTGGAAGGAAAGAGAACATAGCGATGTCGGTAGTTAGGTTTTAGGAGATCCAATGACATTATATTCATTGATAAATTATGGATTGCTCAAATTTTATATGCTATCCAACATGAAAACCTAAAATCGGTTGCTAGAAATGCTTTTCCATAATAGGGAATTCCAAATACAAGAATTCATGGGTATCAAAGACCATATGCAAACATTGTCTAAAATTAGAAACAGTTACCTGAACAAAACTGATCTCTATCGGATATGGGAGTCCAATCTGCAGAAATAGGCCGAATTTTCAAGTTATTCATGAGCCCGTACTCCCAGCCCAGAGATTCACCTCCTTTTCACCATGTATATTTCAATGAAGCTGGGAGATCTGTTATTGATATGATATCCTATGTCTTGGGTTTTAGAACAAGTGAGTATGTTGATGAGACCATTTTAGCTCTGATGTCTATATTTATTCCAAGACACCATCCTGCTATCAAATTTCACTTTGCTACATTCATTAGCAACAAAATTCATGAACAATTCATCAGTCTAAATAGAGAAGGAGTCATCAAGTATACATCATATATATATCATCTGTTCTTGTACTATCAAACAGATAGTTTTCAGTTCCCTGTTAGGAAATTGAATGCAAAAGGAGAAAGGAGATCTGTCATATTTTGGACCTCATCCTTCCATCTAGTCCATAATTCTCCTTATAGATATTGTGAGTTCATTGATCTATTTATATATCCAGTCTCATCTCTGCTGATGAGAAGTCTCCCTCCCAGACTCTCAGGTGACATGCAGAAAATTTTGCAGCTGTCGAAAAGCTATAGAATAGGTGACAAGTACTTTTACTAGAATCACACAGAGATCAGGCTTTATGGCTGTGAATTATGTCCCTACAAGCTACCAAAGTATGTACCTATGAGATTGTTTACCCTTGAATACTTTAGGAAATTTATTAGCTCAGATTTAACTCATTTTTATGCTGCCAAGAAAAAGGCTTAACTGAAGCTAAGAAACCAATTAGTCCCCTTCATTATTAACAAAAAGGAAGGGTGGAAAGATGCTGGAAAGATATTAGGTGAGCAATTCAAACTAAAAAGGATTTTTTGGTGGGTACCCTATGACTCAAATGGATTCATCCATGATAGATAGATAAAAAATAGGCTATCAAGCTATGATCATTGTAGAATCCCTGATTCATAATAGTATGCTAATCAAGATGAATGGGTAGAGGGCACATTGGTAGAACAGATTACTGAGGAAGAGAAAATGGAGAAGGCGATGAAAAACCTTTACAAAACTCTTGACCTGGACTCTTTTGGACAGGTCTCTTTCAAATTGCCTCAACACATTGGAGCAGGCACATCATCTGCTACAACTTCACAACAACCTGTCGAAGAAAGTACTCCACCTGCAGGGACATCCAAAGGCAAAGAAGTGCTGCATTCAGAGCACCAAAAAATGATAGACCAACCAACATCATCAAAGTAGCAAAGCCAAGGACAAATTCCTCCTGCCCAGACAAATGAACTAGAGACACTAGCATTGCAGACTCCTCTCAATGAGGAAAAGGGCAGAAAATTGGGACCAAGAAGAGGCCACATCCATAAGTGGGCTAGTAGAGCATCCCGAAGCAAAGAGGCAGAGAGTTGATCCTCTACCTGAAGAGGAAGTTATAGAGGAGATCATTGAAAGTCCAAGAAGTGACAGAGCAGATAGCCCATTGATTTCCCTAGTGATAGAAACATCTACTAGTTCTCATGAGCAGCATTTGGGAAAACAGCCTAGTGTGGAAATTTCATCAGCATGGCCACAAAGAAAATAAAGTTACGATATTAAGAGAACATTCATGGACATCAAAGCAAAAAATGAGCTAATAAGACTGCAAATTTATGATCAATCTCTCAAAATGACCCCCGCCAAACAACAGAGATTGATGTCTGCATATGATATTAAGGAAGGGAAAATGATCTTGAGTCACTTCAAGCCCAGAGTGCCGCAGCCACAGATAGCTGCCGCTTATATTAGAAAAAATCTGGTGGCTCTTGCCAAAGACGTTCAACCATTGGACCAGATTGAGTTACACAAGCAAACCGGTGAAATGGTCTATTCTACTTTGGCAGACAAAGCCATTCTAGCTCAATAATTGCATAATTCATTAAACAACACATATACCCAGTTAGAGTTGGAAAAGGAATCCTCTTTGGCCAAGGGCAACAGGATAAAGTCCTTGGAAGAAATCATCATTGAGTTGGGACAAAAGCCCAAGGATCCCAAGGGAATAAAAGCACTAATAAAGAAAAAAGAGGATGACATCGCTACCCTCAAGAAGTAGTTAAAGCTGCCAATTATTATGCATCCGTAGATGATAGAGATAATGAAAGAAAAGGAAGAAGAATACATGATGGAGTTGCTAATAAAAATGAATCAAAGGCTAAGTGAAACTGAGCAAGCTTTGGAGAAAGCATTACAGGAAAAACAGGGAGTGTCCAGCCATCACAAACTACTCCAATAGTTACAAATGCTCCTCATACAGCAACAATAGCAGTTCCTCCCACTACCCCAGCATCGACATCAGGTACTTCAACAACAATAGCAGTAGGCATCAGCACTACCATGACTACTGAAGAACTGATAAAGGCTATGGAGGATCTAAGACTCCAAGTTTCAGAATTAAAGGATGCCAAAGAGCAATTGGCCAAGTTGGAAATCAGTTATGATAAATCTAAAATGATAGTGGCAGAAAAAACAAGGGAAGTAAAAGCATTGGAAAATAAAGTAAAGGCATGGAAAAGGACCTCTTATTAGACAAACCTCTTGTAGAAATTAGGAGCATTTTTTGGGCCAACATTAGCCAATCGATCACTGATATATGGACATAGATACAGATAATTCATGAGCAGATTGATTTGGTAACAGTAGCTCAAGAATAAATCCAAAGGGCCAAGGATTCATTGGGACATGTGCCCAAACAGGCCAATAGGCTAATACAGTTTTGAATACCCACACCAAGGAACAGCTGGCAAAATTGGATATCAGGGATAGGATAGGCACTATTTTAATAAATTAAAAGGGTTTTGACCATGAGGAATTTCATACAAAATATGGAAAGGAAGTGCCAGGAAATACAAATGGAGATAAATGCTTTCACACAGAAGTTTACAACTTTGGAGGAAAAGGGTCTACCCAGTTTGTTAACTGATGACGAGAGACTAATGTTAGGTGCAGCCTATGTTCATAGGTTAAATACATATGTAGATAGCCAATCCATAGCATCATCAAGTTCTGCGGGAGAGAAGGCACTCCCATCTGGATAGAGCCTATATGGCAATTTAGAAAATCTATTTTTTATTGAACATGAAGCGAGGCATCTTTCCACATTCCAGCCTACTTTCTTTAGATACACAGATGCTGACGAAAGTCTGGTCAAAGTGTGCAGACACCAGTTACCAGATAACCAGTGGTGGCAGAGTATGCTGGAAATTTTGTAGGCAGATATAAAAAATTTGTTTTCCCAGAAAGCTACAGATGCCATAAAGTGAAGAAAAGAGCAGGTAAAATATCGCGCTGGGCAGCAATCATTTAAAGCACAGGAAAAATCACCCAGGGAAGTAATGCAAGCAACACATTATTTCACCAAAAGTATCGATCAGCCGACTCACTGAGCAAGTAATCAATGCATCTCAACAAGAAAACAGCCAGCACAACATTTCTTACTTCTACATTCATTTCTCTCTATTCCCAAGAGCATTTACTCCTTTTGTAGAGTAGGTGAAAGAAGTTATTGCAAGATATTATCTAATTTGAGATATTTTGCAAACTTTTTGTACAAATACCTCCCCAATCTAAGTATTAGGGGTTGGTGAATATCATTCTGGAACTGTGCTGATATTTGAGAATTCTTCTGAATAAAGGTTGCTGGAATGCTTTGCTGATGAACTCTCTGGTTATGGAATTGATGGCAGAAGCCCATGTTGCAGAATTCTTGAATTATCTCATGGATCAATAAGTCTTTTTAACTCTTCTTTTACTATTTTTGTGTTTTATATATCATGTAAATATCATGTTCTAAATTGCAGGAAAAAGGAATAGCTTAGAATTTACTTCACTGTACTTTGTGTTCAATTCCTGTCATTTTTATGTTTTCTTTAGGACTAGCATATGCAGGAATTCTTGACTGCTCCTGTCTCTATGGTTCTTACACCCTGAATATAATTAAGGAATTCTTAGCTGCTCCTTGGTAATATTTACCCACTTTCCCTCTGTTAGCATGATGAAATATTCTTAATTTCCTTTCATCCCCTAACTCTATATCACTTGATTCCAGCTTGAAAATTGTTCCATGGGAAATTACCTTGCTATGTAGTCCCTCCTTTTGTCAAAGAAACCATACCCAGAAATTTATTTTCATTGACTCCATTAACCCAATGGTCTGAACTTCTCATACTTTACAACCCTGTTCTATCAAATGTCACCATCCCAAAATCAAACAAATACTTGTGCTTCATAACTAGCCTAACATATAGCAAAACAAACCTAAATCATAAAGAGAGGGCCCTCTCTAGCTACAGATTGGATAGAATCTTCATCTAAAAGATTGGTTAGTGGTTGCCTCGTCCATATTCCGTTTTCTCACAGATTTTGGGGAACAACCTGAGTTATAAAATCATTGGCGACTCCATTGGGGAACTAAATGACTGTGTTTATTACTACTATCTATTTTCTAAAGCTATAGATGGAGCCTGAAGTTAGCGAGGTAGCCTTCGAAATCATTTTTTCTATGCAATTACAGGAGTAGATAAAAGCTGCTTCAGTCTATCTCTAGTCTAGCTTTAGGATTTAAACAACTGTCTCAAAAATTTGATCAGTTTCCTCTTGTTTTCAAAGGACCTTCAGGAAATTTCAAGGTTCTCACAATTCATATTTTCCTAGAAAGATATTGTCAAAAGCAGTGTTCTTTAAATACTTCCAGAAAATACCAAAAACAGATTTAGAAGTTGGCTCCAAAGAAGAAAACCCGTTACACTAGATCAAATCCAGATCGCACTCCTCCAACTATTTTCGAAAATCCTAACTTGATCTCTAAGAGCCTTATAAGACAAGAAAGTCTAGAAAATTTCACTGATTTAAACCTTGATACACTTCAACGAAACCTTACCCAATCTGAGCTTACTCACAGAAAAGCAGCAGTCCTTTCTGCTATTGCTACACCTTCTTCTAGTTCACCATCATCAGTTCAAAGCATCTCTTCCACTCCCCCATCCACAACACTTATCTCATTTGTTATCCCTGTGCTTCCAACTGTCCCATTTATACCTGCAAATATGGCAAATCGATATGCTCCTCTACAATTTCCCGCTAATCTAGGGGCTATGCCTTAAGATTATCAAAGAAAAATCACCTATTTTGATGGTACTGGCACCTAAACATCTCAACAACATACTAAGAAAATGATGGACTATTTCGAGAACTATGAAATTAATGATAATGATGTTAGAATGAAATTTTTTGTTCAAATCTTAACCAGTGATGTAAGGACCTGGTTTAGGGCACTCGCTGTAAACACAATTGCTGATCCAGATGCCCTTTATAAAACCTTTTTGAACAGACGGGAAAAGAAGGACGCATTACATATCATATCAGAATATGAAAGCCTAAAAAGGGGACCACAAGAAATTGTCTAAGACTATTGTGCTAGATTCAATAATGTATACAATGCTATTCCTCAGAACCTTAGATCTCCACCTGACTTAGCCTTGATCAAATTCCTTGATGGATTTGATTCCGACATGACATATCTGCTAAGGGAAATAGCTCCTCCAAGCTCAGAAGACATGCAGAGCATAGTTGTTAGTGTAGAGGCCAATATGATCTCTAAGAGAGCACGAGCTAGAGCTAAAAGAAGGACTCCCTCCAAAGAAGAGCCTTCTGCATTTGAGCAAATACTAGATGCAATCATGAAAGGAATGGATAGATTGGGTGATAGAGTATAATCTATTGAAAGGAAATCCTCTTGGGAAGGTCAACCAAGTAACACTGCAAGAAATCCAAACCTTAGGAAAGATCAAAATCCTAACAATGAGAAGGTTGGCCGTAACCAAAACGTTAGACCTCCATTTCAAGAGAACTATGTTGAAGCTTCAACCTCTAGTGAACCAATAAAGGATACTCAAATCAACCTAATGGGTCTAAACAGTGAACAAAAAATCTTTTTGACCCAAGATGACCAAGAGGCACATACTTTCAATCAATTTCAAACCAAATCCAGAGAATCATTTGATTTTAGAGAGGGATATGATGCAACTGTCTATGAGGTTCATAAATAATACAAATTAAGAAGTAGAATATTAGATGTTCCTAAACCCAACAAGCTGAAAGATACCAAGCAACCTAAAAAAGCGAAGGATAAAACTTCCCTTACAGAACTCCCTGCTAAAACAGACCTCAACCTAAAAGGGCCCACTCTTGAGGACATATCAGATTCACAGCCATCAAATAATCAGCCATCCACCTCCTTTCCTCCAAAATAAAATGCAAACAACTCTCCTAAAAGTAACTTTAAAGAAGACGTTATTCATAACAGCACTCCTGATAGAGAAAATATCACTGAAAAAGAGCAGAAAAGGAAAATATTTCCGCCCAAAATGAAAAAATTCAAGTGGAAAGACCTTTCAATCTAGAAACCGAAATTGGCAAGTTAAAAATAGCCATTCCATTGTCTGAATTGGTTAAACATGAGGTTTGTAGAGAACAAATCAGCAGGTCACTTCAAATGTCAGAGAACATAGACGCAGTGAATGTTTTGGATGACCAACTAGAACTAAATTTTGGCCCTAAAGTAAATGGTAAATTAGTAGATGGAGGAGTTCCTCCATTCTGTGTAAGCCTAAATATCCATGACAAAGTACTACATAATGAAATGTTTGATTCAGGAGCTTCTCATAATCTAATGCCTAAGTCTGTGATGGAAAGATTGGACCTGAATATCACAAGGCCATATAAAGACTTGTTTTCATTTGATTCTAGCCAGGTTAGGTGTCTAGGCCTATCAAAGATTTATGTGTCTCTCTAGTCCAATACCCTTCAGAGACAATTTTAACGGATGTGGTGGTAGCTGATATCCCACTAAATATGGAATGATTTTGTCCAGATCTTGGGGTGCAAAGCTCCAAGGATCTTTGCACTTATACATGTCTTGCGCTACCATCTCAGTATTTGGCTAGCCAAAGAGATTGTATCAGGAAACATTGATGAAATATGTGTTCAGATGTTAAGAGAAGCCCCAAAACTTTCCCATTTATTCTATGCATTCGGATATGGATTCTTTCATCTTATACAATGCTGAAATGTGTCCCAAAATTGATGACAAAATTCTAGAATTAGCACAAAGAAGAAACATAAATAAAGAATCCACTCCCCAAGATCTAGAAATTGTTGAAGTAATTGATGAAACAAACACGCAAGGCAAACCATATGAGTTACAAAATCCAAATCTGCTCACTAAGACAGTTTCTAAAGTTCCTCATGCTAACTATAATCAAGAAATCCTATGGTATCTAGAATTTGATGGGTCAGTGAATAAACTAGGAGCAAGGGCAGGGATTTGGGTACATAATATGAAAAATGATCATGCTGAAGGACATGCATATAGGCTGAATTTTAAATGTACAAACAATATGGCTGAATATGAAGCCCTGTTGTTGGGACTCAAACTGATTAAAAGTCTAGGGGCAGCTAGGATTTCAATTTTGGAAGACTCTAATTTGATTATTCAGTAGATGAAAGGAAACTTTGTCAGAAATGATCTCAGGTTAAGAGCTTATAGAGGGGCAGCAATTGAAATACTTAATACCTTTATAGAAAGTGAAATACTTAATACCTTTATAGAATCTCAGCTTACCAAAATTCCAAGAAACCACAATTTACATGCTCATAGTTTGGCAACATTTGCCAGCACTTGTAAGCTGCCATTTGAGCCTAACCATCATTTTACTGCTGAGATTAAACACATACCTGCTATCCTAGACAATGCTAAAAATTGGCAGGTATTTGAAAATGACACACAAATAAACAATTTCCTAACTTTGAAAGAGGAATTTTCATGCAAAAGCATAGACACAAGTACCATTTGTGAATAACAACAAACAGATGGAATAGAAACTAATATATCACCTGAAACAACAAATTAGATTTTGCATCCAACAATCTTAACCAGAAAAAATTTATAAGAGCTGAAGTAAATGGACTTTGATGAGATTGCTGAAGGAGAGTCTGAAGTAATTGATTAAAAGATAATCTTTTATCTACAGGCTTGATTCCTCTAGAGGATATTTTTGACTCTAATGATATCCCAAGAAAGCCAAAAATGCTACCATTAAACACAGAAATTGAGGACTGTAATATAGAAACTAAAACAGAACCTAAGATGGTAAAATTGTCCAAAGCCTTGCCTCCTGACCAAAAAATGAAATACATTGAGTTGTTTAAAGAATTTCAGAATGTTTTTGCATTGAGCTATGAAGACCTCAAGTCTTATGATACCTCAGTCATCCAACACACAATACCCTTAAAAGAGAAACAAAAACCTTTTAAACAAAAACTTAGAAGGGTGAATCATGTCCTCCTTCCTCTCATTGAAAAGGAAGTCAAAAGAATGTACAAAGCTAGAATAATTGAACCACTTAGAGTTTCAGAATGGATCTCAAATCTAGTGCCTACTAGGACGTAAACATGAGAGATAAGACTGTGTGTGGACTTAAGAAATCTGAATAAAGTTTCTCTCAAAGACCACTACCCCTGACCCAAGATGGATCACATTTTACAAAGGGTAGTGGGAGCCTCTAGAATTTCACTGTTAGATGGATTCTCAAGCTTTAATCAGATCCTAGTTCACCCGGATGATCATGATAAAATTGCCTTTACAATGCCTTGGGGAACTTTCAAGTATGTGAAAATGCATTTTGGACTTAAAAATGTAGTGGCCACATTTCAACGAGCAATGGACATAGCCTTTACAAAAGAGATTCATGATTTTCTAGTCATATATCTTGATGATCTCACTGCTTTTTCCAAATCAGACCAAGAACACTTAGAGCATTTAAGACAAGTGTTCATAATTTGTAGAAAATATGGCATACCATTGAACCTGAAGAAATCATTGTTTGGTCTAGAAGAGGGCAAACTATTAGGTCACAATCTCAAAATATGGCATTAGAATTGACCCAGATAGAATACAAGCTATTCTCCAAGTGCCTCACCCTAGGAATGTCAAAGAACTACAAGCTTTTTTAGGAAATATCAATTTTCTAAGAAGATTCATACCCAACTTGGCTGAACTAATAAGATTATTGAACAACATGCTAAAGAAAGATTGCAAAGTAAAGTGGACAATAGAAACTAAACAAGCCTTTGAGGAAATCAAAATAGCTTTAACCAAAACACTCGTCCTCACAAGCCTAAAATTTGATAGAGATTTTATCATCTTTTCCTTTGCTTCTGAACATACTATTATTGTTATCATATTGCAAAAGGATGATCAAGGATGTGAGAAGCCCATTTCTTTTTTCAACAAATCACTTAGAGATGCACCTTCAAAATATCAGATCATGGAAAAACAAGCTTATTCCCTTGTAAAGGCCATCAAGGATTTTAGAGTTTATACTTTATACTCTCATGTAATAACTTATGTCCAAAATGCTATGGTCAAAGATATTCTAACTCAAGAGGCACATGAAGGCAAGAGAGGCAAATGGATAGCTAACATCTTGGAATATGACATTGAAATTAAACCAACCAAGATGATAAAGGGACAAGGGTTAGCTAAATTGATGATTGAAACCAACTTTCAAGCTCTTGACATCAATGAACTAGATAACGAAGAGGAGATGGCGACTCCACAGATCAATCAAGCCTTCTTACAATCACCTTGGTATGCTGATATAGTCTATGTATTGTTAAACCTGCAGGCTCCTCTAGGGTTATCCAGAACTAAAAAAAGATTCTTGAAAATGAAAGCTTCAAAGTTTTGTATTGTAGACAATGTTTTATTTTTGAAAAATCATGAAGGCATTTTACTAAGCTGCCTAACAAAAGATGAAACTAACAAAGTGCTGAAGGAATTTCATGCAGGGGATTGTGGTGGACATTTGTATTGGAAGTCAACTGCTAATAAGATCTTAAGAGCTAGTTTTTATTAGCCCTCCGTGTTTGCTGATGTAAAGAAATTTGTAGTTTCTTGCCATAAGTGTCAAATCTTTGAAGGTAAGAGAAAACTGTTACCTCTACCCGTAAAGCCCATTTCCACTGAAAGACCATTTCAACAATGGGGTTTAGATTTCATTGGGGAAATTCACCCCCTCTTCTGGCCAACATAAGTGGATTTTGACTGCCACAGACTACTTCACCAAGTGGATAGAAGCCATCTCTTGTAGATAAGCCAATGACTCAGTGATCATGCAATTCCTTGAAACCAATATCCTATCTAGATTTGGCTGTCTGAAAAGATAATAACTGACAATGCTATTGCATTTAAATCCAAAAGAGTGATCAATTTTTTCCACAAATACCACATTACCTTAGGCCATTCCATAGCCTATTACCCTCAAGGTAATGGTTTAACTTAATCATCCAATAAAAGCTTGATCAATATCATAAAGAAAGTATTGGAGGAAAACAAGAAGAACTGGCACAAAAAGCTTATTAATGCAGTGTGAGTAGATAGATTAACTAGAAAAAGATCTATTGAAACAAGCTCCTATGAGTTGGTTTATGGCATGGAGGCAGTATTCCCTTCTTCTTTGGAAATCCCTATGATAAAATTGCTGCAAGAAATACAGGCAGGACCCAATGATATTTAGAGAAGAATCAATCAAACAATTCACTTATAGCAGACTAGAGAGGAAGTGTATTAAAGAACTGAAATTCTACAAGAGAAACTTAATATTTGAAAAAAGGACAAAGGCTGAGGATCTTTTCATTGGTGACAAAGTGCTAAAGTGGGATTCAAGAAGGGAAGATAAAGGAAAACATGGGAAGTTTGACTTCCTATGGAAAGGTCCTTATGCTATTCAGGCTATACAAGGAAACAACACCTACTTTTCGAAAAGCCTGGATGGTACAGAAGGAGGAGAAGGGTCAGTCAATGGTCAGATGCTCCAGCATTATTTTGATCCACTTTGTTAAGTTGTTAGGATTGTATTTTGTACATAATAATTTCTATTTTCTGCAGTTTATTACAGCAATAAGATAGGGAACAAGATGCGGCAAATTTTGAGAAAAAAACAAGGAATTGTGCCACCTTTTGTAGTACCTTTTCATTTTATCAGAAGACTTGAGGAAAAATACTTGGGAGCTGTAAAAATGATGGCAAACATTCAAACAAACTGTCAGAAACAGGGCAGTAATTTTTTGAATAAGCTTATGACAAATGTATATATGTTGCAGAGGCACAATTTGTTATTTACAGCAAGGAGAAATTTCAGATTGCAACAAGAGTTGAATATAAGGCTATCTAACCTTTTGTTCTTGGCTTTTCACCAGGAAAAGCCATCCCCAAGTGGAGCCACTATTAGGTTCCTATACCAATAGGTGTCATATTTCATGATTGACTGTTAAAATGCCAAATATGTTCATCCTTTCCATGCTGCAAAGGTTCCATATTTAAAAATAAAATAAAAAATTTTGAAAATGAAAAGAGTGTATGCCCTAAAAGAAGAATCGAAGGGAAAAAGGAATGAATTGGTCAAAAATAAAGAAAATGAACCCCAAAGAAAAGACCAGGACAGTGTGCTAGTCCAAAATACCACTGCTATCCTATTTTTGTAAGGAAGTTCAAAATGTGCTATCAGTGACTTCTGTCACACTTTATGGATGGCCCAACAGCTCAATCTTGGCCTCTCCATGTTTAAATTTATTGTCTTAGAACTAGAGAATAAGGTCTGTTCAAATAGTTTAAGCTTGGTAGATAAGTAGTTAGGTAGAGAAGCAAGGGTGCTCAACAGTGAAATCTAAGCCCTTGGAAGAAATAAGGACAGACTTAGATAGGAGGGCAGCTAAAAGAAAAGAAGAGAGTAGAGGGCTTTGCTAGTTCAAATGCACCCAATCAAAAAAGAAGAAAAAATGTTAGGTGTATGAGGCTGGGTAGGCAGTTGGAGGTTGCAGAAGCAAGTGTATGATCAGTTTTGTCTTTTTGAATATGATCTATCTCATGGATATCACAAGTACCATGGAAAAGTGGCTGCAAAACAGTTGAAGCATGACTAATTTCCCCTCTCATTTATCCAAGAACACTTACTAACATCCCCTCAATGACACTGAGATCTGCTCAATGCACCTATTTCACAACATTTTATAGAAAATACCAAGTGAAATTCTGGTTTTACTTAAGAGAACTAAGCCACATTTCTTATGTAAAAATCTTTTTCTTCCATTGTGCTAAGTCTTTATAAGTTCACGACTTGGATCCATTTTATTCCCAAAGCCTAAGTTTACTCATTTGACTTAGTGTCTTGATCAAACATACCATTTCATATTGACATCCTAACTCTATTATATAACTCCTATATAAAGTTTTCCCCACCCCTATTATATAAATAAATAAGAAATCCCAACAAAAACCTTAAATACCCCACTCCCAGCTACACTATAGGCCATATGTTATAATACACTCTAGGTCAAAAAGTGTATGCAAAACCCTTTTAATAATCCATCGCCCACTGTTTAAAAGGGAATTAATCAACATTTGGTTGATTAATTAACTTACCCACCCGACAACCCATAACAAATACACCCGCAAACCTTACAAAATGATGAAATATTATGGTGGGACCCCGTGGCATAGCCCTCCACCTATTTTATATGCTGTCAGCCATAGGATCATAGTCCACAGATCCGACGGCCCACATATATATCACAAGCTCTTATATGCTGAACGATAGCATCCGGGGTATGGGCGCTATTTCCGTCGTACAGAAGACACGTGGCAAGCGCCTGGTGTGATCACTGCCCCCCCTCCAATACCACTATGGCCCAAAGGCGGTGCGGGGGCCAAACCGCTTACCACATATGCCCCAGCTCCACTGATGTCACCTTCTCGTCATTCGACACGTCATCCGCCATGTCATCTACCACGTCACTACCAAGTCAGCCTCCGTACCCTCGCTATACAACAAAGATTGCATCACCCAACCAAAGCGCGCCAAAACCCGCCAAAACCAAATTTTTGTCAAAATGGCGTGAAAAAGGTCGTTTTTATCCATTTCTATTGTTTTTTCTAACCGACATGTTCATGCGATTTTCGAACAAAATAGTTGTTTTATTGCACAGTCTGCCACCCAGATAACTCCAACCTGCAAACCAGTCTTCAAGCTCGGCCCGCCACCTGCAAATTGCACAATCCATTGGATAAAGCAGGTATTTACCTACATTTCATTCCTGAACCCTGTTTTTCTTAAACTTCTCTGCAAAAATTGCACGGTGAATCCAAATTTCAATTAAAAAAACCGTGATGCTTTTAAAAACTGCGTATTTTAACCGTTGTTCTGTCCATTTTCTCTGAGAAATTCCTCAGAATTTGTCTCCCTCTGCAAATTTTTCCCATTTAGCTAAAATTCAAGCTCATTTTCGCCTACAGTTCCTGCAGAAAGGACCCAAAGGTAATGTTTTACCTACTATTGTTGTGAAAACCCAAATTTCAAAATATTAATTATAGAAGATTGAAAAATGGAGGCTTCAGTAGCCCTCAATGTTGCTCCCCTTAATGCACCTCACAAGGAGCTAGAATGGTTGCCCTTAGCTGATAGGGACTTCCAAATACAAGACTTAATGGGTATCAAAGACCATCTGCAAACATTTTTTGAAACTAGAAACAATTACCTAAATAAAACTGATCTCTATGGGATATGGGAATCCAGTCTGCCCATATATTATCTTCCATCAGTTAATGTATTCCCCGATATAATCCACTTGTGATGTGCTAACTATGAGCCTACTCAAAGAGCAGTGATGTCTCCAAATGGCACTGTCCTTTTCTATATAACCCCTGACTCAATCAATGGCATGTTGCATTTCAAACCTAGTCAGCCTCTAGCTCCTCTTTCCATCAAATATTTGCTGGACCAAGGCTCCAAACTATCCATTGTAGAAATAGGCTGAATTTCCAAGTAATTCATGAGCCCAGACTCCCAGCCCAGAGATTCACCTCATTTTCACCATGTCTATTTCAATGAAGCTGGGAGATTGATATGATATCCTATGTCTTGGGTTTTTGAACAAGTGAGTATGTTGATGAGACCACTTTAGCTCTGATTTCTATATTTATTCCAAGACACCCTCCTGCTATCAAATTTGACTTTTCTACCTTCATTAGCAACAAAATCCATGAAGAATTCATGGGTCTAAACAGAGAAGGAGTCTTCAAGTATACAACATATATATATCATCTGTTCGTGTACTATCAAATAGTTAGTTTTCAGTTCCCTGTCAGGAAATTGGATGCAAAAGGAGAAAGGAGATCTGTCATATTTTGGACCTTAGTCTTCCATCTAGTCCATAATTGTCATTATATTTGAGTTCATTGATCTATTTATATATCCAGTCTCATCTCTGCTGATGAGAAGCCCCCCTCCCAGAATCTCAAGTGACATGCAGAAAATTTTGTAACTGTCCAAAAGCTATAAAATAGGTGACTGGTACTTTTACCAAAATTGCACAGAGATCAGGATTTATGGCTATGAATTATTCCCCTACAAGCTACCAAAGTATGTACCTATGAGACTGTTTGCCCTTGAATACTTTAGGCAATTTATTAGCTCAGATTTAACTCATTTTTATGTTGCCAAGAAAAAGGCTCAAATGAAGCTAAGAAACCAATTAGGCGCCTTCATTATTAACAAAAAGGAAGGGTGGAAAGATGCTGAAAAGAGATTAGGTGAGCAACTCAAACTAAAAAGGAGTTTTTGGTGGGTACCCTATGACCCAAATGGATTCATCCGTGATAGAAAGATAAAAAATAGGCCATCAGGCTATGATCATTGTAGAATCGCTGATTTAGAACAGTATGATAATCAAGATGAATGGGTAGAGGGCACATTGGTAGAACAGATTACTGAGGAAGAGAAAATGGAGTAGGTGATGAAAAACCTTTAAAAAACTCTTGACTTGGACTCTTTTGGACAGGTCTCTTTCAAATTGCCTCAACACATTGGAGCGGGCACATCATCTGCTACAACTTCACAACAACCTACCCAAGAAAGTACTCCACTTGCAGGGACATCCAAAGGCAAACAAGTGTTGAACAAAAAATGACAAATCAACCAACATCACCAAAGAAACAAAGCTAATGACAATTTCCTCTTTCCCAGACAAATGCACTAGAGATACCAGCCTTGCAGACTCCTCTCAATGAGGAAAATGGTAGAAAAAGGGATCGAGAAGAGGCCACACCCATAAGTGGGCTAGCAGAGTAGCTAGAAGCAAAGAGTAATCAATGCATCTCACCATTAAAATGGCTAGCACAACATTTCTTACTTCTGCATTCATTTCTCTATGTTCCCAAGAGCATTTAATCCTTATGTAGAGTAGGTGAAAGAAGTTATTACAAATATTATCTCCTTTGAGATATTTTGTAAACATTTTGTACAAATACCTCCCCAATCGAAGTATAAGGGGTTGCTGAATATCATTCTGGAACTGCACTGATAATTTGAGAACTCTTCTAAATAAAGGTTGCTGGAATGCTTTGCTGATGAACTCTCCGGTTATGGTATTGATGGCAGAAGCCCATGTTGCAGAATTCTTGAATTATCTCATGGATCAATAAATCTTTTTAACTCTTGTTTTACTATTTTTTTGTTTTATATATCATCTAAATATCATGTGCTAAATTGCAGGAAAAAATAATAGCTCAGAATTTACTTCACTATACTCTGTGTTCAGTTCCTGTCATTTTTATATTTTCTTCAAGACTAGCATAGGCAGGAATTCTTGACTACTCCTATCTCCCTGGTTCTTACACCCTGAATATAATTAAGGAATTCTTAGCTACTCCTTGGTAATATTTACCCACTTTCCCTCTGTTAGCATGATGAAAGATTCTTAATTGCCTTTCAACCCTTGAATCCATATCACCTAATTCTAGCTTGAAAATTGTTCCATGGGCAATTACCTTGCTTTGTAGTCCCTCCTTTTGTCAAAGAAGCCATACCCAGAAATGTATTTTCATTGACTTCATTAACCCAATGGTCTGAACTTCTCATACTTTACTGCCCTGTTCTATCAAATTTCACCATCCCAAAATCAAACAAATACTTGTGCTTCACAACTAGCCTAACATATAGAAAAACAAACCTAAATCATAAAGAGAGAGCCCTCTTTAGCTGCAGATTGGCTAGAATCTGCATCTAAAAGATTGTTTAGTGGTTACCTCAGCCGTATTCCCTTTTCTCATAGCTTTTGGGGAATGGCCTAAGCGATAACACGGCCTAGACCCTGTAGGTGGGAGTTCTATCCATCATCAATTCATATCTCCTACAAGTATGCTCATCATGTCCCACCGATCTACAAAAGCTATAGAACCATTGTTGGAGAATTTTCATATACTTTTGTAATAACTGGTAGTTATCCATGGCATGTTTTCTAGCTATTTGATCGATAGCGCACCACAAAGTAGGTGGCATTCTAATTCTTTCTTGAGCTTCAGGCCTTAAAGGAATTAGCCCTCCCCCTACAAGGTAATTTGTAAAGGCCGGACAGTAGTCTTTGTCATGCCCTAACTCTTCCATTTCAAACACCATACCTCCTCTCGCACCTCTGGTTAAACCATCTTGTCCTGCTTCAGACTTTGAATCTGAAGGAACAGATTCTACAGCTGTGCATGGATCTGCTGAACTCCTAGATTAGGATCTTACATCAGAGTCTCATGTAGTCTCATGGCAATCTCCAAGGCCTCTACCTGAGTTATTAGCTTCTACTGTGATAATGCGCTCCTTAAGTGGGGTAGTAGTGAAGCCACAAACCACTTGCGATGTTGTCCATCTGTAAAAATCATATTAGCTTCATGGATCATACATTTCAACCTTTGATCTATTTCCTAAGGAATCTCACCTCATATCATCATGATTTCTTTAAATCCCACAATCAACTGTGCTTAAGATTTAGGCCTGCTAAATTCCCTATTTAGTGTCGCTTGGATATCCGCTACTCTCACATTCAGGTTATCGTTGGAGTATTTATTATACTACGTCAGCGCGTGATCCTATAGAGTTCTAACTAGTGTCACTTTCTTTATATGGTCATTTGTAACACCTTGGGCTTCCCATATAGCCCTTACAATGAACCAAAATTGGTCCAGTTCCTCATTTCCGAAGCCTTTAAATAAAGGCAACTTCATTGTGTTTGCCATACTAAATCATGGTGGTCATGCAGGTGGTATGGGTGAAGTTGGAGGTGATGGTGGAGAGGATGGAGGTGGTATTATTGGTAATCCTTGTTTTATCAACTGAATAGAACTTCATGGAGAGACCCTCATTATTCCTTCTTCATCTCTTCGCAGAGGTGAAATCAAGGGGTTATACTCTGAAGCCTTATTTCCTTCATTTCTCTAACTTTTTCTGCTTCGTGTAGTCCCAAACATCAAGGTAGCTACATAACCTATTTTTCACACAACATCATTTTAATCCAAGTATTCAAAGATTTAACATTCTTACCTCGCGGTGCTTTAAAAAAGAGTCACTCTACCTTGCTATAGCTGACTGAGGTGTTGACTACGAATTCAGTAAAAAATTCTCCTATGACGCGTTCAAGCCAATGATCGTTAGTTTGCGCAACCTTATCCTATGATGCTTCCAACCTTCACACTAGCTCTAGGATCCACATAATAGGACCCTCAAGTTTTCACCTCCCTTAGCTATCTCCTAGCTTCGTCATCCACTCACATAGCTTAGTAGGGAAAGAGGCAAAAAATATTTTGTGGATCTCTATATACAGGTATCAATCCAACCACTGCTCTTTTAATAGCTGTGGGTTTATGTTTTCCTATGCCACGAATTTGTGAATCCTTTTATCCAACCAACCTTCGATTTGTTTCTTAGTTGGATTCCAGTGACACGACATCGCACATCCCTTATGCAAATTTTATTCCTGGAAATGGAACCATTTTTTGGCTTGTGGGAACCTGACCCAGGTTTAACATTAGTTAGCCAAACAAATCCCTACACTACTTGCCCTTTCGGCGTCAGCCCACAGAGCGCGGACTGAAGTATCACTCAAAGTGGTATGGGGGGATGTTGGAACCATCTTTTTGCACCCTTGAGATGGATGTGATGTTGTTTTATTCCATCTATACATGCCTTCATGTAGGTTCCTTAACCCTCTATTCCACCCTTCAATACCTTCGCAAAAGCATACAATTGCCTTTAGCACAGCCCTGACTAGGGGATGAAGTTGTTTCTTGTTGCTAGGGAAACTAACTGCGATATCTTCCTAACTAGGTTAAGTATTTTATTATCATATCTTAGTGAGCCTCATGTAAACAAATGTTCCTACTTGTAGTCACTTGTCCAACACAATTACATACATTTGCACATCATACAAGACTTATAAGCGAAATTCATACCCAAACATAACCAGATGCATAAAGAGGAAGTAAGGATGAAAAAATTGTAGAATACTTCTCTTTATTGATACTTTTGGATAATTACAGAATCGACCCACCCTTCACACTCAGCCCCAGGGGTCTCTACACTTAGCCACAGAGCCTCTACCTATGCTACGACCCAAAACTTAGACTTCTACTCAGAGCTATCTCTTATACATCACATCTTGATTGATTCCATTATTCAATTAATTAATTCCTCTAACTACTTAGAGCTTACCTCTATTTATACAATCCCATGGTCCACGGACCATGGGTAGATATTCTACAATCGACATTACATTTTCAAAATAAGGGCGGACAACCATATGACTCTTTAACAACTACGCACTCTGCGCCCACAAAATGTGGAGCCTTTACATTTGGATTACAAAATTGGACCAAAATATGGGCTTTTAGCCCCAAAACTGCCTTGGGGGATCCTGTGCCCAAAACATACCATCAACCCATACTGGTTTGTCTACAACTTCCTCAAATGAGGATGGATCAGTCTTTAGAAGCTCACTCATCAGACCCATGTAGCCAATGTATCAATCGAGTGGCCTCTTCTTCCTGCATTGTGATGTGGGTACTCCCACAGTCTCTCTAGCATCATGCCATAATCTATCATTTTCTCTCATTCATTTCTTGTTGGAAATATATTCACTACTAAGGGGGGGTTGAATTAGTAGTGAGGCACTTTAATATTTTTATCCAATTATTTAATATTTAAGCATGCATAAACAAAAATACATAATTAGAGATTAATGCATCACAAATCAACATGAAACCATAAAATCAATGAACACATAAACCCAAGTGTTTCTGGTGGAAAACCCATCCTGGGAAAAAAACACCCTACTTTTGTTGGACTGCTCAATTCTATAATTAATAGTTGAAAAAAATATACATGGATAAGCTCACTCCAATGAACCTTGAAGGCTTGGCTCTTTTACAATATTCTATTCCTTTTAGGTAGAAACCTGTTTCTCTCTTAGATCTGTGGACTACCATCCACTGAAGGACACCATGATCAATCAATCCTCACCCTACTTCGATGGAACTATCCAACTCCTATTGGATGCAGGAAACCCTTCCTTCTATGGAATCCACCAATTCACTGTCTACTCAAATCCTCCATGCCTTCACTACCTCCATGTGAGTCTCCTTTCATCTATTTTCAAATTGGACTATGAAAACTTCGTCAACTTGAGCACTGTAGCAACATAACATCAATGTATAAATAAATTTGTAGAAACAACTGCCATCAAAACTCCATACTCAAATATCCACACAAGGAACAAAGAAAACTCCTTAATCACTACTACAATAACAAACCAACAACTCGCTGCATAAGCATAACGGTTGAAATATGCTTCCGCTCACTACTACTACAACTACAAACTGCCTCAGAAATTATACACTAGAGAAATATGCAGCCTGTGGGCTCTTCTCCAAGTTGTCACACACAACACTCAACTAGACAATCAATCAACCAAATAGAATCAATTTCCTCATTTATTTATCAAATTCTTGAGATGATTAAGTCAGTAAAATCTACAGGTTATGGAAGACTCAACAACTCCTTTCACATGCTTCAGATTTGGTTTAGGAAGGAATATTGACCAAATCAAGCACTAATTCCACTATCCATTTGATATCTTCAAACTTGAATCTTCTTCTATAGGGACCACAAGCTTTTTTGACCACATACTCAAAGTTTCTTATCAAGATGTAATATAAAAACCAAATAAAACACTTGAAAAGCTTGAGAAACACACATTAAATTCATTTACAGGCTCATTCACTCCCATGACACACTATGCAAGCACACAAGTCCTTATTTCCTCTCATGACACACTGTGCTAGTGTCCAGAGGCCCTACAGTCTCTCCCATAAGCCTCTATGCCTCCATCCATGGAAGAGAACCTTTGTTTTCTGCCAATCTTGACCAACTTTCAAAAAATTTCTCAATGGGAAGATAATTAGGTCTAACTTGTGAAAAGCCCATGTCTCATAATTTTGAAATTCACCTTCATTATCCCAAAAATCCAATCCAAAACAACCACTTCTATCCAAAAACCATACACAACAACTTTCCATAAAACTGAAGTAAATCATTTGTTCTTTAGTCTAGAACCTCTTCCGCCTGATCCATCATGTTGCTCTTCTTATGTACACTCCTCCTTCCCTATACAATAGGTCTGCAGCTAATGAATTGTAAAGAAACATTTCTTAAACATTCTATACCTATTCTGCCAAATCTAGGAGAAAAACAAACACCTCTTGCTCCTCAAGTAGAAACCTCAATCTCTCTTACAGTTGTAGTACCATCTCTATCCTCTGTAGAAGCATCCTCAAGTCTTGAAACATCAATAACATGCCATACAACTGGCTCCAACACTATTGGAAGCATGTACAACATAAGAAGCCTCAAACCAATGTCTCCAAGATAGGTAGAGACAAATGGAGCACTAATAGATCAACACTCCAACCACCTGTAGCAGCAACATCTTACACCATGAGTATCTCACCATCATCCTACAACAATAATATCTCCAACCAACACATAATCTCCGAAAACCATCTCCTTAGCCACCACAACATCACCTCTACTAGGTCTATTCATAGGATGTTGACATCAATGCCAACTAAAGTTACCATCACTAATTATGCATCCATCACTCATGCATATGAAAATCATCACCAAGAGCTTTTCAACATCAATTCCAACACCAAAATGCCAACAAAATCCCCCTTTGGTATTGATGGTGACCTCAACCCAACATGTCAGGATAACTCATCAATCCAAAATCTCTCCCCCTTTGACATCAAAGGAAAGGGGCCATGCCAACATGGAAATACCATGCCAATAATGTGCTGGAAGAGAAGAGTTCTCCTCCTATCATACTCCATACCATAACTGATGCATCCCAAAGAACTGTCTCATGTAAGATAAGCATGGAGATAAGGAAACGGGTTGTCAAGACCACTACCAATGCCATTCCAACTTTGAACATTCAACGTGCTCTCCCTAAGCATGTAGTGAAGATGAAACCATATACTCTTCCTGCTAAAGCAACACATCTACCTGCTATAATAACCCTCCTTTCTAAATGCAAGAGACTAATTCACATGCCCATGACTCCAACTTGACATTCGACATGATATACAATACATTAAAATACAATATGCTTCATGGAGCAAGTAAAGGGTTGTAACATATACATAGGACTGATATACAAATCCTCTAAAAAAAGGATCATATCACCAACCATGACTCTATGGACCCAAGTTTACATCATGCACCTAATGAAGTGGGGCTACATCAAAGATATACAATATGAAATACTTGACTTGGATTCCATTTACCCATACATAGTAAATGACAATACGTACTAGACACCATGGGTCTCCCCATGAGAAATGTGCCCAAAAGATGACATAATGACAATACATGGCTTTTACATTTGCAGACAATGGTTCTCTCACTAATACATCCCCAAAACATGAAATAACTGAGTACATGGCAACAATTAGCATCAACATATGCTCCATATGGAAGCAGCAATACAATGTGATACATGGTGTATTCATCAAGCACAAGGATTTCATGAGCTATAGCATAAGCTCTTCAAATGCAACAATAAATAGGTACAGTAGCCAAAACATGCTCTAGTGCATGGGGCCATCACAACCCCATCAACATATATGTTGCATCAAGGTCAACATTCTCCACATAAGTACATCAATAATATCATACAATAGCATCTACACGGATATATGTCGTAGAGGTTGTAGTAAATGTATCCACATCATCATTTAGCCCATCAACCATCAACAATAATGCATGGGCAGCACATCAATAGATATCAGTAGTAACAATAGCATTATGTGCGATCTCTCCATGAGTGTAACAACTGAGCAGCAACATCCATCATACTAAGCCATCATTAATATAAACAAATACTTATCCTCATCATAAGTAAACCACATATCGTCAATGAGGCATAAGCAATAATCAATGAGTAGCAACACATATATCTCCACACATGGAAAGAAATCATCATAACTCATCCACTCAACTACACGTGAGCATCAATATAAATAATCATCTTTCAATAATGTAAATTCATGCTATGGGCATCAATAACACATGATGTATGAATATAATACATATCAGCATCATGCATGATTCATCTAGAGATAAAAACATAAGCAACAATGTGCATAATCTAGATGAACTATCTCCAACTCAACATCTGATCTCCATGGCAACAACATATGCATGAAAATATATATAAAATATGATCTAGTAGTAAGATCACCATCAAAATACCAACTATGTCATGCAAACTCTACTAGCTCACCCAACATGTAATGTGTGGCAGCAAGAATGAAAACCTTCTTGAATACAATTCCAACACATTCATAATCCATTTGGAATAAAAAAGGCTCCCCTTGAATGTGTGATCCCCCATGACACCTAGACAATGCATGGCTTCCATATCATCATTATAATCAACCAACAAAACATATCACTACTCCATAAACCATCAGTAACAACATTGTTGAGCCAACTGATAAATAAACTGGAAGAAAATAGATCAGAGATAAAAATACACTTCACCTCCAATAAGAAAGGTTGATCCTATGGACTTGAATGTGCATGAGTATGAAACGAAATCATCATATGCTGCTGCAAACTCCAACATATGCTCCCCTTAAGGTTATGAACCTCTCGTAATCTTCATTCCTTAATAAGTTTGATGAAATAACCATGGACTGCAAGAGGGAATGTTCTTCGCTACATGAAGAGTTGAATCTCCTTCTTCTTCCACATGGTCTTCAATTGCTTCTTGTCTTGCTTGATCTACTTGTCATCTTACTTCTCTTGCTTCATTCCTTACTTCACTACTTTTGAGCTAGATCCTCTTTGTCTTTGCTGCTTCTAATGGTTTTGACTTGTGTAATAGGAAAACAAACAATCTCTTGCCATATGGCTGAATCTATGGCATATGTAGCACTCCACATGAGAAGGATATGTAGCAAGAGGACTAGATTTCCTACTACTCATGCTAGATCTAAACCATGCATGAGATGTGTCTCTCCTCCAATATTTAGACCTACAATCCATTTTGTTCTGGCCAAACAAGTGACATGAGTTATAATAGCCATAAAAATCACAAGTATACATTTCGTCCATTCACCTTGGTTTTTGATATTGTTGGAATCTCTTCTAATATGGTTTATACATTCTTCTCTAACAATTTTCTATAATATGCCCAAACTTGTGGCAACTATAGCATTGTATCTCATGCATCAAAGGGATGAAAGGACTTTGTTTCCTTTGAGATATAATGGATCTGCCACAGACATCTCTAGGAGCAAAGGATCTTCTGAATGTAGACGCTCCTTGAGATTTTCTAATATGTTGTTGGTTCTGCTTTTTTTTTTCTTGATTGGATGCTTGTCCTTTTATTTTCTAACTAGTTGTTGGATCTGCTTCTTGGTTCCTTGGTTCTCATTTTTTCTTTCTGGTGTTGTTTGCAATAGGTTTCTTGGGTTCTTCTTTGATCTTCATACCTACACGCAAACTAGATTCATCCTTTTCAAATCCAAGACAAGATTGTCCAATGGTGGTCTTTGGATTTCAATAAAATAATCCAAGGCCATGGTACTCTTCTCCATCTTCCACTGCTTTCTCAAGGAAACAATTTTAGCTTCTAATTTCTCTACCTCTTCTAGCTTTACTTGATATTGTTTCCTCATTCCTTCCTCAACTCTTTCAAACTCTGCCATTTTAACATTCAAGCTCACAACCCCTTCCTTGAGCTCGACCTCCTTTTCATCGCAAATCTGCAAAAGTTTCTCTTGATCCTTTCATGCAGGTTTTAGCCTAGAAATCTCAAATCTGAGACTTTTAATAGCATTATTGTCTTCACTGAGTGCTTTGGCATGATCTAAATCATAATCATCAAGATTATAACTCAACAAAAAATGATCAAGATTTATACCTTTAGGAGCATGACTTTCTAGTTCTTTCTCTTCATCTATTAAATCATGTTTACTAGAAGAATGAGATTCTTTTAGCTGAGATTCTCGTTTCTGGAAGCTATTCCTTTTTTTCTTCTTTTTGTTCTTCTTCTTGTTTCTCTTCTCATTTTCAAAAGTGTTGTTGGTACAATCTCCAAATATGAATTCTCGCATGTCCAATATCTTTGCCATTTTTCAAACCCACTGGTTTCTTCATATCATCATTATGAATATTCTCATACATTATACATTTTTCTTGTGCGTCCTGCTCTAAAACTTCATCTGGAATTGGATCTTTGCCACAACCTCCACACACTACTTTCCGAATGTTAGATCCACAAGATAAAATTTGAGATACTAATTTTTTGTGCCCTACCTTGTAATTTGTAGCATTGAGGACATCCATTCTAGAGAAAAAAAAATCAATTTCCACCAACAAACCCCTGGTCTACTCTGCAGTGATCAAACTACAACCAAGAGACCGACTCTGATACCAATTGTTGGAAATATATCCACTACTAAGAAGGGGGTGAATCAGTAGTGAGGCACTTTAATCTTTTTCTCTAATTATTTAATATTTAATAATCCATAAAATAAAACACATAATTAGATATTAGTGTATCACAAATAAACATAAAACCATAAAATCAATCAACACATAAACACAATTGTTTATGGTGGAAAACCCATTCTGGGAAAAAAACCACCCTACTGTTGTTGCGCTAATCAATTCTATTTTTAATAGATGAAAAAATTATACATGGATAATCTCACTCCTATGAGCCTTGAAGACTTGCTTCTTTCACATTATTCTTTTCCTTTCAAACGGGAACATGTTTCTTTCTCAAATCTTTGGACTACCATCCACTGAAGGCCAACATGATAAGTTGATCCTTGCCCTACTCCGAAGACACTATCCAACATGAGGGAAACTCTTCCTTCTACTAATTCCACCAGGTCACTGTCTACTCAAAGCCTCCATGCCTTTACTATCTCCATGAGAGCCTCCTTTCATCTATTTTCAAACTAGACTCTAAAACTTTCTCAAAATGAGCACTCCAGCAACATAGCATCAAAGCACAAATAAATTTGCAGCAACAACTGCCATCAAAACTCCATACACAAATATCCACACAAGGAGAAAAGCAATCTCCTCAATCATTACTGCAATAACACACCAACAATTCACTCAATGCATAAACATAATGGCTAAAGTATGCTTCAGCTCACTATTTCTATAACTACAAACTACTTCAGAAAATTGACACTAGAGAAACATGCAACTTGCAATCTCTTCTCAAAGCTCTCACACACAACAATCAAGTACACAATCAATCAACCAAATAGACATAGTTTTTTCCTCTATTTACCAAATTATTGAGATGATGAACTTAGTAAATGCTACAGGTTATGGAAGAATCACTAACTCCTTTCACATGCTTCAAATTTCGTTTAGGAAGGTAGATTTCCAAATCAAGCACTAATTCCACTATCTCTTTGATATCTTCGAATTTGATCTTCTTCTAAAGACACGATGACCTTTTCTGACCACATACTCGAATTTTCCGATCAAGATGTAACATAAAATAAGGAAATTTGAGGAGCATGAGAAAGATGCAAAAAGTCATTTACAGACTTAATCACTTCCATGACACACTATGCAAGAATCTAGGTCCTCATTCCCTCTAATGACATATTGTGCCAGGGTCCAGAGGTCATATAGTCACTCCCACAAACCTTTATGTCTTTGTCCAGGGTATAGAACCTTGTCTTTCTCCTAATCTATACCAAATTTTGAAAAAAGTACCCTTTCATAAGATAATTGGTTCTATTCTAGAAAAAATCCATGTTTTAGAACTTTTAAATTCATCTTAATTTTCCAAGAAAATCCAATCCAAAATGGCCACTTCTATCAAAACACCATATTCAACAAATGGGCCTAAAACTGAATTAAAACATTTGTTCTTTAGTCGAGAACCTTTGCCACCTAATCCATCATCTTCATCTTCTGATGTACACTTTTTCAAGCCTCTATAATAGGTCTACAACTAATGAATAGGAAAGGAACAAGTCTAAGACATGCTAGACCTATTCTGTTAACTTTAGGACCAAGATCAACACCTCGAGCTCCTCAAGTAGCAACCTCAATATCTCTGACACCTATAGAAACATCTCTATCCTCTGTAGTAGCATTATCAACATGCCATACAACTTCCTCCAACACTGGTGGAAGCACCTCCAACACAAAAAACCTCAAACCATCACATGAAGAAACAAACCAATGTCTTCAAGACAAGTAGAGGCATATGCAACACCAAGATATCAGCCTTCCAACCACTAGTAGAAACAATATCTCACACCATGAGAATCTCACCATCCTCCTATAGCAACATCATCTCCAACCAACACATCATGTCTGGAAACCATCTCCTTAGCATCCACAACATCACCTGTACTAGGTCTAGTCAGAGGATGTTGACATCGATGCCAACTAATAATACCATCACCAATCATGCATCCATAATTCATGCATATTACTAGCATCACAAAGATCTTAATGATATTAATGCCAACACCACAATGCCAACAAACTCCCACTTTGGAATTGATGGAAACCTCAACCCAACATGTGGAGCTAACTCATCATTCCAAAATTTCTATGCCTTTGACATCAATGGAAAATACCGATGCAAACATGGAAGTACCATGCCAATAATGTGCCAAAAGAGAATATTGCTCCTCCTGCCATATTCAACACCATAATTGATGCATCCCAAAATAGTGTCTCATGTACGATAAGCATGAAGACAAGGAAACTAGTTATCAGGACCACTACCAATGTCGTGCCAACTTTGAACACTCAGCATGATCTCCCTAAGCATGCAATGAAGATGCAACCATATACTCAACTTACTGAAGCAACACATTTTGTTGTTGCAATAAGTCTCCTTTCTAAATGCAAGAGGCTAATCTACATGACCATGACTCCAACTTGACTATTGACATGATATTCAATACATTAGAATACAATACGCTTCATGGAGAAAGTACATGATTGTGACATATACATAGGATTGATATATGAATCCTCTAAAAAAGCACCCTATGACCAACCATGACTCTATGGAACCAAGTTTACATCATGCACACAGTGAAGTGGGACTACATTAAAGATATACATTATGAAATACTTGACTTGGACTCCATTGACCCATACATAGTAAATGAAAATATATACTAGACACCATGTGTTTCTCCATGAGCAATGTGCCCAAAACATTACATAATGACAATACATGGATTTTACATATGCACATAATGGTTCTTTAATCAATACATCCCCAAAACATGAAATCACCGAGCATATGGTGACAATGAGCATCAACATATTCTCCATATTGTAGAAGCAATAGAATGTGATACATGGTGTATCCATCAAACATAAGGCCTCCATCAGTTATAACATAATATCTCAAAATGAAACAATAAATAGGAACACTAGCTAAAACATGTGCTAGTGCATGGGGCCATCACCATCCCATCAACATATATCTTGTAGCAAGGTCACCATTTTCAACATAGGTACACCAATAAAATCATACAATAGCAGCAACATGGAAATATATCATAGAGGCATCAACAAATTTATCCACATCATCATTCAGCCCATCAACCATCAACAATAATGCATGGGCAACACATCAACAGATAGCAGCAGTAACAATAGCATTATGTACAATATCTACTTCAGTGCAACAATCAAGAAACAACATCCATCATGCCAAGCCATCACAAGTGAAGCAAATACATATCCTCATCATAAGTAAGTAGCATATCATCGATGATGCATAAGCAATAACCAATGAGAAACAACACATATATCTCCACACATGAGCAGAAATAATCATAACTCATCTACTCAGCAATACATGAGCAACAATATAAATCATCATCTCTCAATCACGTAAATTCATGCTATGGGAAGCAACAACACATGACTTATCCATATAATAGATATCAGTAGCATGCCTGATTCATCTAGAAATAAAAACATAAGCAATAGTGTGCATAATCTAGATGAACTATCTCCAACTCAACATATGATCTCCATCGTAGCAACATATACATGACAACATATAGAAAATATGATCTAGCAATAATATAATCGTCAAAACAACAACTATATCATGCAAACCATACTAACTCACCTAACATGCAATGTGTGGTTGCAACAACAAAAATCTTCGTGAATACGATGCCAACACACTCAAAATCCATTTGTAAGAAAAAATATTCTCCCCAAATGTGTGATCCCACATCACACCTAGATAATGCATGGCTTCCATATCGTCATTAACATCAATCAACCAAACTTATCGCTGCTCCATAACTCATAAGTAACAACATAGCTGATGAAATTGATAATTACACTAGAAGAAAATATATCAGACATAAAAATACACTTCACCTCCAATAAGATAGGTTGATCCTGTGAATCTGAATGTGCATAAGGCTGAAATGAACTCATCATATGCTGCAAAAAACTCTAATATATGCTCCCCCTAAGGTTATGCATCCCACATAATATGCATTCCTTGATAAGTTTGCATGAAATAAACATGGACTATAAGACGAAATGATCTTCACTAGTTGAAGAGTTTAAGCTCCTTCTTCCACATGGTCTTTGCCTTCTTCTTGTCTTTCTTGATCTACTTCTAATATTCCTTCTCTTGCTTTGTTCCTTGCTTCACTACTTTTGAGCTAGATCCTCTTTGCCTTTTCTCCTTATGATGGTTTTGACTTGTGTAATGGGGAAAAAATAATCTCTTTCCATATGGCTAAATCTATGTGTTGACGGTGTTGGACCCACCAAAATGTAAGGAGATCTCCCCGATAAGAAGTACCAATTAGATATTAAACCATTTGGTGTAGGAGTCCCAACAATGGGTTGTACAATAGTGCCTTGATTGTGATTTTTCACACAGGAAAGTAAGATAACTCTGTTGGTAGCAAGGGTGTGACAGCTACAGTGAGCCAAGAAAGGTGCACGAGAGGTTCTAACAAACGGGGGTTGAGATGCGTGTGCCCCTTGGAAACCTATGATAGAACGTATTTCAAAAGGGAACACACAAGAAAAGATGCATCAAAACATGGAAGGCAAGTTAGCAAGCAATCCAAAGTGATTGTTAAACCAACACCACATTTCAAAAAGATTCATACATACATACACAAACAGTGATACATGCATGCATAAATAAATAGATATATATATATCATTTAGAGTAAACTAGATAGCATAGAGTACAATACAACATATGCATGAAACGTGCTGGCTCTTGTTATATTAAGAAGTGTAAGTTCCAAGCATACAATACATTCATGTCCAACCACTAGTTCTGATAGCAGAATGTTACAGTCACAACCGCCTTCTCCTCCAAAGAGATGTACTAGCTCTGCGCAGTGGAGAAACCAAGGCTCATTACAATATCATCCAAGCTCTCTCCAAGATAGTCTTATCAGAAGCTTGGCTGACCAAAAGCATTTACAATGAGGCATGAGGTTCTATTTATAGCAAAGGTTGGGGTGACCCTTGAAATTTCCCTTTGTGACAGTTCATCTACCCTCATGACTCTTCATATACTCTATGGTTGTTACATCCATTCTGGTGATACCAAATCTTTGACATGCTTGTGATTGTGAAGGTGGTGAGTTGATGCCAAGCTTGGTCGTCCATGATGGTGTGCATGTGCTCCATGGTGACATCTTGCTAAAGTGAACTCTTGCCTCCGTTACATCCCAGTGTATTGTTGTGGCTCCTCCATCCAAAATTCCAAATTTTTTGCTAACATGTACATGGTCTTATTTGGTGTGGCTGAACTAGCAACACACCGATGCATAGTGTCTGTGTTGATATTCTAGTGTGTCCTAGTGGTGACGTGCATCAACTATCAACTACATGTTCAGCTCCAGTTGGACTTGCTTCTTGTCTTTGCCTTGGTGAGTGTGCTGAATGGGTGGAATGGCATGTGTGCACACGATGACATGCATGCTACCGAATTCCCTTACATGTGATCAATAACATTGTTCACCATGTCTTCTCCATGCCAGCTACTGGGATGGATCTTTAACTTGTACCGGGGTAGTTTCATCCATGAGTGCTTGTTGCACCTGCTGTTGTACATGTTCTTGTTGCAACTCATTCTCTTGTATATGCCTCTCCTCTTCTTCCTTGAGTTGTTGCTTGAGCACATGAAACTCCTTCTCTATTTTGTTCAATGCCTTCATGTGATCTTCATGTCATGCCGTCACCTCATAGCCTGAGTCTCCAATGTTTCTTTCACCACAAGTGGATCTGCTTAAGCTTGAAACTTTGTTCTTCCTCTATGTTGTCAACAAAATTCCTCTTGCATTCGTTGCATTCGGTATGATACCTTTAGCTATTGTTCATGGTGCTTCTCGATGTGATGATGCAACCATCATATCTTGATGTCCTTTTCTATGAACAACTTGATGTCTTCGTGGGTAGGAAAGTCCATAGACACTTGATCGACTACAACCCAAAGTGTGATTTGAACAATGTCTTCAACTCTTCTCTCTTGGAAACCATTTTACCTATACTACTGAGAGGCAGATGAATGCCTGCGAAACCTAGAGACATGGAAAAACTCATGAAAAGAAATTCGTTAGTCGAAAACCAAAACGAACTTGAGAACTGACTTACAACATACTAGTGTGACTGATCATGAAGGTTGCTCAATTTCCCCCGGGAGGTCAAGAGACTGACTGCCAAGACTGTGGAAGGCACAATATAGGCTACTAGGAGGCTGACTGACTACTGCAAGAGGCTGACTGACTACTGCAATTGTGCAATGCATAGTCCAGTTTGGCTACTAACTGCTGGAGTTTCACAATCCACAATCTTAGCTACAAATGGTTGCAAGATCAGTGACTGCATTGTGGAATTTTTTGGGCCAGTAGTCATTCTCCCTCATAATTGCGTAATGCAAGACCAGAGGAGAGTCACTGGGCATAAATGAGCATTTCGTGGGAGGAAGACAGAGCCTTCCCTCTCAGGATTGTGAAATGTTGTCTTAGTGAGGTAGAGTCTAGGCAAAGGCTACCCAAACTCGCCAACGGGAAAATGAAATTGAATGTGAATGTGAATGCATGGTGATATTGAGTGTAAGAATAAGTGAATGATCATGCATGAAAATTGTGAATGAAAGATTTAGAAAATGGAACAACATGCATGTGGGTGACTCAAGTCATTGAATTAGTGACCATTCATGAAAAATAGTTTCATGCATGTGACTATAGTGAGATGTTAATGAAAATTGAAATGGTGCTAGTACAAGCTAGTATGTATCGAAACAAAAGTAAGTGCTCACTGAAATCAAGCACACAGAATTCATACAAAGAGAAAATAGAAAGAGCACCAAAAATGCAACACAAGACATGGAAAGTGGGCTTACCCAAAAATAGTTGAGTGAATGTGCCAATGGCTCCTAGATACGATTTGGGATGTTAGAGCTCCAAGGTTGATGTTAGGAATGAGATCTGCAACATCCGGTTCATGCGTTTTGATAAAATCAAAGATGTGATGCACATGCCACAAATCTAGGAAGAGCAACACTTGGTGGGAGGTTTCTGAGATGATCCTTGCATGCAACCTCCAGCTGCTAAAAGTAGATCCATGAATCAAGGGATGCCTTTGCATGCTTCCTTAAGGGAAGCAGTCCATGCATGCAAATCAGTTTTTCTCGGTCTCGGAGGGAATCAGTCAACTCAACTGCACATGCAAGAGGTTGCTCAACTTCTGGGAGAAAATGTGCATTTTTGGAAGGGAGCTAGGCTATTTTCCCAAGATATTTGTGCAATTTCTAGGTAGAGTAGTTGACAATTCCTAGGCTATGTATCCCTTCAGGGAGGAATTGTGGAATTTTTTGTATGAAGCATGACTAGCATAATTATGCAATTCTAGAGCCCAACAGGGTGCCAAACAGAATTGCGCAATTTCTAGAGGGAAGGTTGGTTTCCCTCCTGAATTGCACAATTTCCTGAGGCATATGCTTAGGCTACAGCTGGAACAAGTGTTACATGGAATTTTCATCTACGAATAAACATATCTTCCCTAGGTGGGTTACTACACCTAGAACAATAGAATGAAAGTAGTTTAACCTTTTCTTATAGAAGATAGACGAGATGGAGAAACTTACTTGTTGACTTTCGCTTCCTGAATCTCTTTTGAATCGCTCCTGCCACTCCCACTTGAACTAAATCTTCTCCAAAGGTACTTGCATCAAGAGAAATAGAAATAGTAAATGATAAAAGCATACATGATCTATCTACCATAAAACAATGGAATCAAAGACATTGAAACACATGATCAGCACAAGTATGAACAGTCATATGAGAAAAGGAATAATCTCTTTATTAATGTAGAAGGAAGAGTATCACCCAATATAGTCTGATCCTGTGCCACTCCTCGAAATTCATTTCAACCCTCACCACATCAAAATCTCAACACTCTGGTAGCATAACATTGCTTAACATAAACTCAATCCTTAAACAAACAAAATTTCCTTACAAACTTTAGATTCTATCCCGTTGATCATTGTGATGAGTGCTCAATTTATAGGAAATGGAGGTGGTTTTGTCATAAATGAGGTTATTGAATGGCCTTCCAAACATGGAGTTAGTTTCCATGGAGAAAGGGATGAGAGCATATGAGGTTAATGGATCCTTATCCTATCCAATTTCAAGCTCATAGGAGTATATAAGAGATGGGAACCTTCTAGAATCATCTAGAATGAAGGAATATTTCCAAAACCCTACACAAATTTCACTCAATCTCGCCCAGCGTAGGCTAAAGAGGGCCTAAGTGCACTGCAGTGAAGGCCACAGTGGGCTTTCCTACTTTGCAGTGCACTGTCTCAAGGCTTGGGCTGCACTAGTGTCCCAAGGAGGCATTTCAAGAAAGCTTCAGGCTAGGAAACTTTCATAGAAGGATGCATTCAATGTGTTGCCTTCTCTAGGGCATGTAACAACTGAATTAGGATTTGATGAGCCATAAAAGTACTAATCTGAATGTTGGGAGTGATGTGCCCAAATAGACTTGTAACAGTTTCCCCATAAAGCATGAAGTCAAAAATGATAATGTCAAGTGATATGATTTACGATGTGATGGAGAGGAACTGAAGCGGACGGTGACCTACATCGCTTACAATACATAACATCATGATATTTTTAAAAAATTTCATGAATTTATGAGGGAAGGAATACCAATACTCAACATATAAAATTTACTTTACATGTACATAGATAGTTGTCTACAGATATAGACCCATGATGGGATGACCATTAGTGTAAGGCGATCATATAGATGGTTTAGTACTCTCCTGAAATCGCATCCCATATGGATGAAACTAGATCTAGAGTCTTCTATCTCATCCAATCATTTGCTCAAGTACGAGTCTAACCATGTGAATATGTGATTTGAAGTCGAACATGGGAAGACATCGTCTTATTACTAGCCAATGATGTAAGCCGTTAACAAATGCAAGAGAGGTCAATAATAATGATAATGATTCTCAAGGTACTGCAGTACATTTTGCATGGTGCGAATAGATATTTTGATGTCGAACACCATACAAAATCTTTCAATTGAAGGCTAGTGATGTCAACCTATCGACAAGAAGTGACTCATTGCAGGAGGGCCTTGATGTATCCCACATCAGCAACATGAAATGAGTGTAATGATTTCGGAGACAGAATGTGACTAACAACATAGGGTTCAAGAATGGTGGTCATGAAAATGAAGGAATATGAGTATTACAAAGGATGAGTTTTACTAAGTGACTTCTCTTGAACATCTCGGCAACACTGAATGAATTGACAGCATTGACCCAAAACCAAACTGATGGATGGTGTGATAGACCATAGGTATGATAACCATCAAGTAGATAACCCAACCCAAATAGTCACGGAGATGAAGTGAAAGTGTCATGTTCAAGAGTGACTTGCTACCATAAAGTGATTTATCCGCTTTCCCATTTTCCCCAGTCATTGTTGATCAATATCTCTTTTTTTAACAAGCTTGAGGAGGATAATGTATGCTTGTAGTATAATTCCACCCTTCAATTGAATCCATCACTATGTGATGTTTTAATGAGCCTAGCAAAGGTGAAACTTAGTCTTGTCATGATGGAGAATTTTGTCACTATTTGATGTTTTAACGAGTTTAACAATAATGAGAACTTGGTTCTTTTCATATTTAGAGAGTTTGAAAAGGGACAAAAAGAAAACTCCACAAGTTCTTTTTCATAAATTTGTTTATCAAGTCTGAAAAAGCGTAAAATAATACAAGAAAGAACCTATTGGCCATGTTTGACCAACATATTCATTTTTCTTAAATAATTTTGTTGGAAATAATACTAAGAGGGGGGGGGTGAATCAGTATTATCACATTAATAAAAATTTTTCATTTCCATGATCAGATTCATATATGCTACTTCCACAACTTCTTATGATTAAGTTAATTGATCTTCAATGAGTGCATTAGAACATTATCAACCATATTATTAGATAACAGATGCAGTAATAGAGAATAGATGATCACACATAAGGCACACACATGAACACCATGATATAAGGTGGAAACCCAATGCGGGAGAAAACCACCTGCTGCAAGTCATCTCAATATTCTTCTTAATAAGAAAATCCTTTTACAATATTTGTACTGGTGCAGTCTTATACCAGTACGGGAGCTACAACCCCCTTTGCTCTTGTACTAGCCGATCCATTTACTAGTACGCAGGCTGCTACCTGCTACAATGCTCCAAAGATTTCCTTTAGCTCTTGTACTAGCTTAGATACTAGTACGTAGGTGCTGACCTACAATCTTCTCTCCTCCAGGTACCACATTTCATCAATTTTCAGACCGGATACACTGAAGCACAACACATAATCTGAAAGGCCACATTTCATCCAATTTTCATACTGGACCCAACAACAACTTGAAGCTCATAATCAAACAACCTTCTAAATCACCCAATCATCAGATCCATACATATACAATGATATTATGAGAGTTATCAACCAGATCTAGTACATTAGATCACATGAAGATAAGTCATTTTAAACCGATCCATTCATCCAACAAAACTGAAGTTAATCATAATCATTCACTCAATCACTGCTGTTATCTGAACATAATATCAGAACCAAACATCACTTCAACAACCCAGATCATAAGAATGATAAGCAGAGATTTTAAGAGAAGTAAGCAGCTTCACCCATGTACTGCCTGCTTATGTAAGCACCCTACTCAACTGCTCGCCTGCTTACAGTACGCACCCTGCTCAACTGCTCGCCTGCTTACAGTACGCACCTTGCTCAACTGCTCGCCTGCTTATGTACACACCCTGCTCAACTGCTTGCCTGCTTACGTACGCACTGTAGTCAACTACTCACCTGCGTACCTCGCTCTGAGTCCATTAGACTGCCTACGGACCTCCGCACCCGCAACCCTTCTGTGCCTGCGTACCGGCGCACCTAAAACGCTTCGTTCCTGCGTATGTACGCACTTTTCTTTCACTATACCTGCGTACCTCCGGGCATAGATGATTTCAAGACTTCAAGAATAACCCAGACAGTCAGATCTACAGATCTGATCATGCGCCGAAGAGATCTCAATCCATCAGTAGATTCGCCTTATTTAGATCTAGACACTACTCCCAAGAGATCATAATATTTCAGATCTAGCTCTCCTAAGATGTTCCACCCAAGCACACTCCAAGCCAAATGATCTCCTTTGCTTTATATAGGAAAGCTCTTCCTCAAATCATGGATCAATACCACGGGCCGACACCATAATAACACAAATACCATTAAGAAACCCCACATGTGAATTTCTTTGCCTTGAAAAGTGTGCACTGGGGGTACGCACCTCCTGAACGGGATAACTGCGGGTATGTATGCACTTTATGTAACACCGACCTGCGTGTACGCACCTTATGTAAGGTGTACCTACGTACCCCTAATTTTCTTCAATATTTGATAGCTGATCATCAATCTCTGCTGCTGACTTGAAGTACTGTGATCTATCACCTGAATGGGTTGCCATCAAGGACAACACTTTAGCCATAATGCCAACAATCTCCCCCTTTGGACTTGATGGCAACCTCAAAACTTCAGCTTCTTTCTCCCCCTTTGACATCAAGGGCAAAGGGGTATGCTCCCCCTAAGAACATGCTCCCCTTGACTATAAACCAGATCTGCTGAAGTCTCTGAATGAACTCCCCCTTTGTATATGCCATGGTGCTCCAATCTGATAATGGTCTTTCTGAGAACAAGCTGAGATGTCTGCTCTGCTATATAGTGTTGTTCATGCTCAAGCTCCCCCTGACTGTAAGCAAGGTCTGCAAAAAGATGTTCTACAAGAAGAACATGACTCTATATATCATAAATGACCTTCCTATGACCAAAAGACTCAATGGTGATACATAATTTTTTTTTTACATATGATAACATCATTCATCCCAGGCATAGTGGGGAAACATAGGCCGTTACATGACCTAAAGAGATAACTACAATAGAGACCCACTATTATATCATGAGTAAAGACAATCACCCAAGATAAACATCAGCAACAACACTGTATGATCTGCTTCATAGTATCTGTCAACAGCAAGGTACTTCTGCATCAACTCATTCATAACCATCTTGATCTACATGAACCAAGAGCCATCAAAAGGAAGCATCTGCATCAACATATGTACGAAACAACCTATCATCATATAGATAAGATCTCATCATCATCATGTCTCCAACAATGCAACTTTGAATAATCATCCAGCCAACAATCCTCATCCATATATGTGCTAAGAATAATAAAGACTCCATGCAAGCACCATCCGATCCAAGAACCATGTGAACAACTCATAACCATAGCAAGATGAATCATAAGCATCATCACCAAGGACCATAATTCCAACAATGCATTAAGAACATATGCTCCCCCTAAACTGGTGCCATCTGTCAGATCTGATCAATAAGAAGAGTCAGCCAATAAATACCTTAAGACAAGTACGCAGTTTTTCTTTATCTGCCCTGCGTAGCCACGCACTTCACCTTCTGCCCCCCTGCGTACACCCGCAAAGATCCTTTTGCTGCACTGCGCATGTACGCAGATAGTCTTCTACTACAGCGCGTACCCACGCAGCTGTTCCATCAGATGCGCCGCGTACCCCACACAGGTTATCCTTCTGTCGCGCCACGTACCATGGATCATGATACACACCTTTTCTTCTGTCTCGCCGCGCCCGTCCGCATATGCTCTTCTGATAAGCCGCGTACCTCCGCAAAGGGACTATGCCTTCACTTGCGTACATCCGCACCCAGTCTTATGCTCTGCTGCGTACGCCTGCACTTTCACAGTTAATGATCTGCGTACTTCTGATTAGGGCCAAACTAACAGTCCTCCTTTGTGCCACTGACAGTCAGATTCCCAGATCTGATAGATTCACTTCCAACTTCACTTGCCTACTGCCTTTAAACAAGCATATACGCGATTGTGCAGTATCCAATTCGCGTATATATGCGACTTCCCTTTATGGAGTTTGCATATGAGATTCAGGACACTGAAGTTTTGTACTTTCAGCTCCCTCTGACTCAGGTATGTCTGTACATTGTGCTGTGCCACCTTTTTTTGACTGTACTTCCTTTTTCCTCCATATCTTCAAATGTGATGATGACATTTTCTCCTTTTGATATGGTGCCCACACTTTGTTCCTGCATTCCTTAGCTATATGTCCAAGCTTGTTACATGCATAACATCTTACATGTTTCATATTCCTCCTGTAACAATTAGCAGCTTTGTGACCAAACATATTGCAAGCAAAGCAATATCCATAAAAATACCTTGATTGAGATGACTTGTCTGCATAATGGTCTTGAACTCTTCTTCTTCTACATCTAGCTGCAACATGTCCAAGATTATGACATACATAACATTCAACATTATTCATAGGAGGAGTAAAGGATTTTCTTTGAGGAATCTCTTTCCTTGGTTGATGATGAGATTGATCTTTCATTTCTTCATTGATCACTTTAGATTTCTTTTTAGAATTCCTTGCCTCACCTTGTGAACTAGATTCACCTTCAACAGATTCATGGAAACCAAGACCAGTCTTTATAGCAGGAGACCTTTGACTACTAAGAATATCATCCAAGACTTTAGAGCTATCTTGAAATCGTAAAAGCTTATCCTTTTCTTCTATTTTACCTCTCAAGATATTTACCTCAACCTGAAGTTGTTCTTCCTTTTCAAGAGATTGCTTTTTCAAATCTTCTTTAGCTTTCTTTCCTTCTTCCATTTGTTCCCTTAGTTTGAGAATCTCTTTTTCTTGTTCTTCATTCAGATCCTGCTGCATTTGACGAACTCGGAAGGCACATTCTAGTTGAGATTTTAAGCTGGTGACTTCGTTTTCTTGTTTTGCAATAGCTTGGAGTAGATCTGTATTCTGCTTCTTTGATTCTTCAAGATCTCCTTTTAGTGAGAGGATTGTGGCTTAAAGACTTTCATAATAACTGGATCGATCTCCGAGCTCCTTGATTGTTGTATTCTTTTCAATGACTTCATTTCTTAGAGATGTTGCTTCATCCTGCAACTTTTGATACCTTTCCTTGCATAACTTGAGGGCACCACTCTTTACGTCAAAACGTTTTTCTTGTTCAATAATTTTGTTTGTCAGCCTGTTAAATTCTGCCTCTATTTGACATCTTTCTTGCTCACCCATAAGAGCAAGTTCAGTAGTCTCACTATCACTTTCATCTCTTTCACAAGGAAATATAGCTGGAACATCAGAGGATAACACATTCATACCTGATAATGATTCTGAATCTGATTCTGAATCTGAAGAGCTTCTTATACCTAATCCCCAATCGATTCTCCCACTGTCATAGTTCTTCTGAGATGTCTTCTTCTTCTTATGAGATTTCTTCTTAAGCTTCTTTCCCATTGTTCCACAAATCTCCTTCAAGCGATCAAGCTTCTATCAAAGGACCTGCTCTGATACCAATTGTTGGAAATAATACTGAGAGGGGGGGGGGTGAATCAGTATTATCACATTAATAAAACTTTTTCATTTCCATGATCAGATTCATATATGCTACTTCCACAACTTCTTATGATTAAGTTAATTGATCTTCAATGAGTGCATTAGAACATTATCAACCATATTATTAGATAACAGATTCAGTAATAGAGAATAGATCATCACACATAAGGCACACACATGAACACCATGATATAAGGTGGAAACCCAATGCGGGAGAAAACCACCTGCTGCAAGTCATCTCAATATTCTTCTTAATAAGAAAATCCTTTTACAATATTTGTACTGGTGTAGTCTTATACCAGTACGGGAGCTACAACCCCCTTTGCTCTTGTACTAGCCGATCCATTTACTAGTACGCAGGCTGCTACCTGCTACAATGCTCCAAAGATTTCCTTTAGCTCTTGTACTAGCTTAGATACTAGTACGTAGGTGCTGACCTACAATCTTCTCTCCTCCAGGTACCACATTTCATCAATTTTCAGACTGGATACACTGAAGCACAACACATAATCTGAAAGGCCACATTTCATCCAATTTTCATACTGGACCCAACAACAACTTGAAGCTCATAATCAAACAACCTTCTAAATCACCCAATCATCAGATCCATACATATACAATGATATTATGAGAGTTATCAACCAGATCTAGTACATTAGATCACATGAAGATAAGTCATTTTAAACCGATCCATTCATCCAACAAAACTGAAGTTAATCATAATCATTCACTCAATCACTGCTATTATCTGAACATAATATCAGAACCAAACATCACTTCAACAACCCAGATCATACGAATGATAAGCAGAGATTTTAAGAGAAGTAAGCAGCTTCACCCATGTACTGCCTGCTTACGTAAGCACCCTACTCAACTGCTCGCCTGCTTACAATACACACCCTACTCAACTGCTCGCCTGCTTACAGTACGTACCTTGCTCAACTGCTCGCCTGCTTACGTACGCACCCTGATCAACTGCTCGCCTGCTTACGTACGCACTGTAGTCAACTACTCACCTGCGTACCTCGCTCTGAGTCCATTGGACTGCCTGCGGACCTCCGCACCTGCAACCCTTCTGTGCTTGCGTACCGGTGCACCTGAAACGCTTCGTTCCTGCGTATGTACGCACTTTTCTTTCACTGTACCTGCGTACCTCCGGGCATAGATGATTTCAAGACTTCAAGAATAACCCAGACAGTCAGATCTACAGATCTGATCATGCGCTGAAGAGATCTCAATCCATCAGTAGATTCGCCTTATTTAGATCTAGACATTACTCCCAAGAGATCATAATATTTCAGATCTAGCTCTACTAAGATGTTCAACCCAAGCACACTCCAAGCCAAATGATCTCCTTTGCTTTATATAGGAAAGCTCTTCCTCAAATCATGGATCAATACCACGAGCCGACACCATAATAACACAAATACCGTTAAGAAACCCCACATGTGAATTTCTTTGCCTTGAAAAGTGTGCACTGGGGGTACGCACCTCCTGAACAGGATAACTGCGGATATGTACGCACTTTATGTAACACCGACCTGCGTGTACGCACCTTATGTAAGGTGTACCTACGTACCCCTAATTTTCTTCAATATTTGATAGCTGATCATCAATCTCTACTGCTGACTTGAAGTACTGTGATCTATCACCTGAATGGGTTGCCATCAAGGACAACACTTTAGCCATAATGCCAACAAATTTTTCTTAGTATAGAAAAGGGTTTAACTTATACTAAGTAGATTTCATTTCCAATCTGTTAATGAGATGAAAAGGACAAGTGCTTGACAATATTTTCATATTTCGAGAGTCTAGAAGGAGCTTAAAGAGGACTCCACTTAGAAGAACGAGTGGTGTTTAGGATAGCAACTAGTTCCAGTGATTTTGGAACTTCTCAAAACGTGTTGATTTATGTGAAGAAGTTGGCTAATAAGACCACTCATTGCAACTGTTCCTAAAAAATGGTAAGAAGATAGTGAGGATGGAAGCAGAAAAAGCAAAGGCTCATCTGATGGAAGAGGTTGATAGAATGGAAATCACAAGGGTTAAAATGAAGATGGGTTCATTTTTACAAAATCTTGAACCATAGGGAACTATGATTGAATTCAATTTTATGTTTACAAAATCTTGAAACAAAAAACTATGCTTCGATTCAGTTTCATTTTTACACAAGATTGAAATGAAAAGCTACGCTTGGATTGGTTTACATGACCCCAACATGATGACTCAATTCTAGGGGCATGCCCCCCAAGGTTCACTACATTCACCTAAGTAGACTACTTGTGGCTATCAGGTCAATGGAATGAAGGTTCATTTATGGGATCAAGTGAGAGACTCGACTGGGATTTTATGAGATCTAATTAAAGACTTGAATTGGAGCTTTTCTCTAGGGGACCTTGTTTCATTTTTTAATGAGCTTGACATAAGACAAAGAACTCTACTTAGATTCCTTGTTTCATTTTCTAACGAGCTTGACACAAGACAAGGAACTATGCTCTGGGACCTTTTTCATTCTTTAATGACGTTAACACAATAAAATAACTATCCTCATATTCCTTGTTTCATTTTTAACGAGCTTGACAAAAGACAAGGAACTATGCTCATATTCCTTGTTTCATTTTTTTAATGAGCTCGACACAAGACAAGGAACTCTGCTCATCAATCTCTTTCACTTTTTAGTGAGATTGACACAGTAAAATAACTATCCTCATATTCCTTGTTTCATTTTTTAAATAGGTTGACACATGACCAATTTGTTACATGGAATTTGCATCTCTAAATAAACACATCTTCCCTAGGTGAGTGACTAAACCTAGAACAATAGAATTAAAGTAGTTTAACCTTTTCTTATAGAACATAGATGAGATGGAGGAACTTACTTGTTGCCTTTCTCTTCCTAAATATATTTTTAATCACTCTCGTTGCTCCTACTTAAACTAAATCGACTCAAAAGGAACCTGCATCAAGAGAAACAGAAACAAGAAATGATCATACATGATCTATCTACTATAAAACAATGTAATCAAAGACATTGAAACACATAATCATCACATATATGAAAAATCATATGAGAAAAGGAATAAGCTCTTTATTGATGTAGAAGGAAGAGTATCACTGAATATAGTCTGATCCTGTGCCACCCCTCTAGCTTTAGTTCAACCCTTGCCACACCAAAATCTCAACACTCTGGCAGTATAACATTTCTTAACATAAACTCAATCCTCAAACCAATAGAATTTCCTTACAAACTTCAAATTCTATCCCCTTGATAACTATTATGAGTGCTCAATTGATAGGATATGGAGGTGGTTTTGTGATAAATGAGGGTATTAAATGGCCTTCCAAACTTCGATTTACTTTCCATGGAGCAAGGGATGAGAGGATATGCGGTTAATCGATCCTTATCCTATTCGATTTCGATCTCATAGGAGTAGATAAGAGATGGGAACCTTCTAGAATCAACTAGAATGAAGAAATATTATCAAAACCTTATGCAAATTTTTCTCAATCTCGCCTAGTGCAGGTAAATAGGGTCACAGTGCACTGTAGTGCAGGGCAGAGTGGACTTGCCTTCTCTATAACACACTGTCTTAAGGCTTGGGCTACAGTGACATCCCAAGGAGGCATTTCAGGAAGGCTTAAAGCTAGGAAACTATCATATAAGGAGCCATTCAATGAGTTTTCTTCTCTAGGGCATGTAACAAATTAATTAGGGTTTGATGAGCCCTAAAATACTAATCTAAATGTTAGGAGTGATGTGCCCAAATAGACCTATAACACCAACTGGAGGAACAACCTATGAGGGGTATGAAACAAGCTCCAATGGACAAGTTTTCATTATGTAAGAAAATCATTGAAGCTTGTGCACTTGACAAAGAAAGACATGCTACTATGAAAGGTTGGTAGGGAGGCTCCAAAACGAAGCCAAGGAAAAATTTTGGAGGGTGGTTGTAGCTGCTACAACACTATGGCATATGCAGCACTCCACGTGGTGAGGATATGTAGCAGGAAGACTAGATCTCCTACTACTCATCCCAGATCTAAACCCTACATGAGATGTGTCTCACCTCCAACAATTAGACCTCCAATCCATTGCGTTATGGCCAAATAGGTTACATGAGTTACAATAACCATAAAAATAAAAGGTATTCCTATTTGAAATTCTCCTTTGTTATTGATATTTCTAGAATCTCTTCTCATGCATAAAATGAATGAAAGGAATTTCTTCCTTTGAATTCTAATGGAGGTACCTCAAACATATCTAGGAGCAAAGGATCTTATGAATGTATATGCTCCATCATATTTTCTACTCTACTATTTGTTTCGCTTGGTTGGATGCTTGTTCTTTTGTTTGTTAACTAGTTGTTGGATCTACTCCTTGGTTTCTTGGTTCTCATTTTTGTTGTTGGTATTGTTTGCAATAGGTTTCTTGGGTTCTTCTTTGATGTTCTTACCTGCATGCAAACTAGATTCACCATTTTTAAATCCAAGACTGAATTTATCCAATGGTGATATTTGGATTTCAAGCAAATTATCCAAGGTCATGGTACTCCTCTCCATCCCATTGCTTTCTCAAGGAAACAATTTCAACTTCTAATTTCTCAACCTCTTCTACCTTTACTTGATATTGTTTACTCATTCCTTCCTCAACTCTTTCAAACACTACCATTTTAACATTCAAGCTCACAACGTTTTCCTTGAGCTTGGCCTCCTTGTCATCACAAATATGCAAGAGTTTCTCTTGATCCTTGCATATAACTATTAGTCTATAAATCTCAGATCTAAGAATTCTAATGACATTCTCATCTTCACTATGTGCTTTAGCATGATTTAAATCTGAATCAACAAGATTATAACTTAATAGAAAATCATCAAGATTTATACCTTTAGGAGCATGAATTTCAAGTTCCTTCTCATAATCTCATAAATCATATGCACTAGAAGAACGAGATTCTTGTAGCTGAGGTTCTTGTTTCTGGAAGATTTTCTTTTTCTTTTTCTTCTTGACTCTCTTCTTCTCATTTTCAAAATTGTCACTGGTACCATCTCCAAATATGTATTCTAGCCTATACCATATATCTTTGGCACGTTTCAAATCCACTACTCTCTTCATATCATCATTATGAACATTCTCATACATTATATATTGTGCTTGTGCATCCTGCTACAAAACTTCATTTGGAATTGGATATTTTCCACAACCTTCACACACTACTTTAGAAATGTTAGATCCACAAGATAAAATTTGAGATTTTACATTTTTGTTCGATACCTTGTAATTTTTAGCATTAAAGATAGTCATTCTGAAGAAAAGAAATCAATTTCCACCAACAAACCCCTGATATACTCTCAGGAAATCAAGTTGTAACAAGGAGCCCCACTCTGATACTAATTTTTGGAAATATATTCACTACTGAGAGGCGTGCGGATGGGGGTGAAGCAGTAGTGAGCCACTTTAAATTTTTTCTCCAATTATTTATTTAATATTTAAGCATGCATAAACTAAAACACATAATTAGAGATTAGTGCATCACAAATAAACATGCAACCCTAAAATCAATCAACACATAATCACCAATGTTTTTGGTGGTAAACCCATCCTGGGAAAAAAGAACACCTTGCTACTGCTACACTACTCAATTCTATTATTAATAGCTTAACAAATTATACATGGACAAGCTCACTCCAATGAGCCTTGAAAATTTGCTTCTTTCACAGTATTATGTTCCTCTTATACAATAACCTCTTTCTCTCTCAGATCATCGGACTACCATATGTTGAAGGCCACTGTGATCATTCGATCCTTGCCCCACTTCGATGGGACTATCCAACTCTTATTGGATGCATAAAACTATTCCTTCTATTGAATCGACCAAGTCACTGTCTACTCAAAGCCTCCATGCCTTCACTACCTCCATGTGAGCCTCCTTTCATCTATTTTCAAAATAGACTCTAAAAAATTTCTCAGCATCAACACTGCAACAACATAGCATCAAATAACCAATAAATTTGCAGCAACAACTGCCATCAAAACTCCATACAAAAATCTCCACACAAGGAGCAAAGAAATATCCTCAATCACTACTCCAATAATACACCAACAAATCACTCATTGCATAAACATAACAACTAAAATATGCTTCAACTCAGTACTGCTACAAGTACAAACTACTTCAGAAATTCTACACTAAAGAAACATGCATCTCTCAGGCTCCTTTCCAATCTTTCACATGCACCACTCAACTAGACAATCAATAAACCAAATAGAATCAACTTCTTCCTCTATTTATCAAATTCCTTAAATGATTAACTCGGTAATACTACAGGTTATGGAAGACTCAAAAACCCCTTTCACATTCTTTAGATTTGGATTGTGAAGGCATATTGACCAAATAAAGCACTAATTCCACTATCCCTTTGGTATCTTCAAACTTGATCCACTTCTAGAGACACCGTGACCTTTTCCGACATCATACTCAAAGTTTTATTCAATATGTAATAGAAAAAACAAATAAAACATTTGAGGAGCATGAGAAACACAGAGGAAACTCATTTACAGGCTCAGTCATTCCCATGACATAATGTTCAATCTTCTAGGTCCTTATTTGTTGTCATGACACACCGTGCCAGCATCCTGAGGCCCTACATCACTCCCACAAGCCTTTATCCATGTGTCCAAGGCAGATAACCTTCATTTTTTCCCAATCTCAACTGAATTCTAAAAGAATTCTCATTAGGGTGATAATTACAAGGATAATTAGGTTATTATGGACCAAACCCATGTCTCAGAATTTGGAAATTCATCTTCGTTTTCCGAGAAAATCCAATCCAAAACAACCACTTCTATCCAAACTTCATAGACAACAACTCAACCTAAAACTAAAGTAAAAAAAAATTTCTTCTGTCTAGACCCTCTTCCACCTAATCCATCATCTTCCTCTTCTCATAACGATCCTTTAATCCTATACAATAGGTATGCAACTAATGAATATTAAAGGAACAAGTCTAAGACATACTAGACCTATTCTACTAACTCTAGGACCAAGACCAACACCTCGAGCTCCTCAAGCAGCAACCTCAATATCTCTGACACCTATAGTAGTATCTCTATCCTTTGTAGTAGCATCCTCAACCCATGCAACATCAAAAACATGTCATACAACTTCGTCCAACACTGGTGGAGGCACCTCTAACACAAACAACCTCAAACCATCACATGAAGCAACAAGCCAATGTCTCCAAGATTATTAGAGACATATGCAACATTAAGATATCAACACTCCAACCACCTGTAGCAATAACATCTCACACCATTAAAATCTCACCATCCTCCTGCAGCAGTAACATCTCAAACCAACAAATCATGTTTGGAAACCATCTCCTTAGCAGCCACAACATAACCTCTACTTGGTCTAGTCGTATGACATTTACATCAATTCCAACTAACAAGGCCATCACTAAGCATGCATCGAACACTCATGCACATGAACAACATCACTAAGAGGTCGTTGACGTCAATTCCAACACCACAATGCAAAGAAAATTGGCCTTTAGCATTGATGGCAACTTCAACCCAACATGTGAGGCTAACTAACCAATATAAAATCTCTCCCCCTTTGACATCAATGGAAAAAAGCCATGCAAACATGGACTTACCATGCCAATAATGTACCGAAAGAGAAGAGCATACCTCCTATCATACTCAACACCATAACTGATGCATCCCAAAAAAGTGTCTCATGTAAGACAAGCATGAAAACAAGGAAATTGGCTGCCAAGACCACTACCAAAGCCATGCCTACTGAAGCAACACCTTTTTCTACTAAAATAAATCTCCTTGCTAAATGCAAGAGACTAATCCACATCACCATGACTGCAACTTGGCTTTGGACATGATATACAATGCATTACAATACATTATGCTTCATGGAGCAATTACATGATTGTGACATATACATAGGACTGATATATGAATCTCATAAAAAAACATCTTATCAACAACCATGACCCTATGGACCCATGTTTACATCATGCACCCAATGAAGTGGGGCTACATCAAATATATACATTATGAAATACTTGACTTAGACTCCATTGATCCATACATAGTAAATGAAAATACATACTAGACACCATGGGTCTCTCCATGAGAAATGTGCCGAAAAGATGGCATAATGACAATACATGGATTTTACATCTGCACACAATGGTGCTCTCATCAATACATCCCCAAAATAGAAAATAAACGAGTACTTGCAAACAATGAGCATAAACATGTGCTCCATATGGAAACAATAATAAAATTTGATACATGGTGTATCCATAAAACATAAGGCCTCCATGAGCTATATCATAAGATCTCCAAATGCAACAATAAATAGGAACACTAGCTAAAACATGTGCTAGTGCATGGGGCCATCACCATCCTATCAACATATATCTTTCCAAAAGGTCACCATTCTCTTCATACGTACAACAAAAAGATCATTCAATAGTAGTAGCATGGAAATATATCGTAATGGAAGCAACAAATGTACCCACATTATCATTAAGCCCATCAACCATCGACAATAATGCATGGGGAGCACATCAATTTATAGTTGTAGCAACAATAACATTATGTGCAATCTCTCCATGAGTGCAACAACCGAGAAGCAACATCCATCATACAAAGCCATCATATGTAGAAATAAATAATTATCCTAATCATAAGTAAGAAGCATATAGTCAATGTGGCATAAGCAATAACCAATAAGCAGCAACACATATATCTCCACACATGAGAAACAATCATCATAACTCATCCCCTCATCAATATGTGAGCATCAACATAAATCATCATCTCTCAATCATGTAAATGCATGCTATGGGCAACAAAATCACATGACTCGTCCTTATAATGCAAATCAACAACATGCATGATTCATCTAGAAATAAAAACATAAGCAATAATGTGAAAAATCTAGAAGAATTTTCTCCAACTCAATATATGATCTCCATGGAAACAACATATGCATGACAACATATCAAAAATATTATCTACAAATAAGATCATCATTGAAATACCAACTATGTCATGCAAACCATACTAACTCAACCAACATGGAATGTGTGGTGGCAGTAACAATAAGAACCTTCTTGAATACAATGCCAATGCATTCCAAATCCATTTAGAAGAAAGAATTCTCCCCATAAATGTCTGATCCCACATCACACCTACAAAATGCATGGATTTCATATCATCATTAGCATCAAGCAACCAGACATATCGTTGCTCCATTAACCATCAATAACAACATAGTTGATCCAATTAATAAATAAACTATAAGAAAATAGATCAGACATAAAAATACACTTCACCTCCAATAATACAGGTTGATCCTATGGACTTGAATGTACATGAGGCTAAAATGAACTCATCATATATTGATGCAAACTCCAACATATGCTCCTGCTAAGGTTATGCACCCCTCATAATATGCGTTCCTTAATAAGTTTTCATGAAATAACCATGGACTACAAGAGGGAATGCTCTTCACTAGTTGAAGATTTGAGGCTCCTTCTTCTTCCACATGGCCTTTAGCTACTTCTTGTATTTCTTGATCTGCTTCTCATCTTGCTCCTCTTACTTCTCTTGCTTCGGTCCTTTCTTCACTAATTTTGTGCTATATCCTCTTTGCCTTTGCTACTTCTGATGGTTTTTACTTTTTTTAACAGGGAAACAAGCAATCTCCTACCATATGGCCAAGTCTATGGCATATGTAACACTCCACATGATGATTATATGTAGTAAGAGGACTACATGTCCTACTAATCATGCAAGATCTACTTTGTGCATGAGATGTGTCTCTCCTCCAATGGTTATATGTGTAATCCATTACCTTATGGCCAAACAAGTGACATGACTTAAAATAACCATAGAAATTATAAGTATAATTATTATCCATTCTCCTTGGTTGCTGATATTGAAGTTCCTTTCAGACAGGAACCTATTTCTCTCAGATATTTAGACTGCCATCTACAGAAGGACACCACAATCGATCAATCCTTACCCTAGTAAGATGGGATTATACAACTCCTATTGGATGGAGAAAACTCTTCCTTCTACTCAAATCCCCCATGCCTTCACTAACTCCATGCGAACATCCTTTCATCTATTTGCAAACTAGACTCTAAAAGCTTTCTCAGCATTAGCACTGCAACAACCTGTAATCAAAGCACAAATACATTTGCAGCAACAACTACCATCAACATGCAAGTTCTAGGCTCTTCTCCAAGCTCTCACACACACCATTCAACTACACAATCAATCAACCAAATAGACTCAATTTCTTTCTCTTTTTATCAAATTACTATGATGATTAACTCAGTAAATGCCACATGTGATGGAAAAATCAACAACTCCTTTTACACGATTCAAATTTGGTTTAGAAAGGCATCTTACCCAAAAAAAGCACTAATTCTACTATCTCTTTGATATCTTCAAAGTTGATCCACTTGTAGAGACACCATGACCTTTTCCAACCACATACTTGATGTTTTTGATGAAGACGTAACGTAAAAAACAAATAAAACATTTAAGGAGTGTGAGAAACATGGATAAGGATCATTTACAGACACAATTGCTCCCATGACATATTGTACAACCATCCAAGTCCTTATTCCCTCTCATAAGACATTGTGCCAACATCAGAGGCCCTACAGTCATTCCCACAAGTCTCTATGCCTCTATCTAGGGTAGAGAACCTTATTTTTCTCCTAATATGGATCAAATTTTGAAGAAATTACCCTTTCGGAAGACAATTTGGTCTATTTTGGACAAAACCGATGTCTCAAAATTTTGAAATTCATCTTCCTTTGCCTAGAAGATCCAATAGAACATGGTTGCTTCTATCCAAACACCATACAGAACATCTAGGCCTAAAACTAAAGTGAAACATTTTCTCTTCAATCGAGAACCTCCGCCACCTGATCCATCATCTTCCTATTCTCATGTACACTCTTCCGAGCCTCTACAACAAGTTTGCAACTAATTAATAGGAGAAGAAAAATTCTAAGGCATGCTAGACCTATTCTACCAACTTCACGACCAATACCAACTCCTCAGGTATCAACCTTAATCTCTCTAAAATATATAGTATCATATCTATCCTCTGTAATATCATCCTCAAGTCCTACAGAATCAACAACATGCGATAGAACTACCTCCAACACAAGCAACCTCAAACCATCACATGAAGCAACAAACCAATGTCTCCAAGACAAGTAGAGACATATTCAACACCAAGAGATCAGCACTCCAACCACTTGTAGCAACATCATCTCATAGCTTGAGTATATCACCATCTTTGTGTAGCAACAACATCTCCAACCAATATATCATGTTTGGAAACCATCTCCTTAGAAACCACAACATCACCTCTACTAGGTCTTGTCATAAGATGTTGACATCAATTCCAACTAACAAGACCATCACCAATCATGCATCCATGATTCATGCATATGACCATTAGCACCAAGATATCATTGATATCAATGCCAACACCATTGTGCCAACATTTCCATCCATCTTTGGACGTCTCTACTTGAGTGTATGTCTCCACTCTCTACTCTTTTGCTTATGGTTGCTTCACAACTTCCTGAAGTTCTTCCTTTAGAGCTAAAAGCTCATGCTTTAAATGCAACTAAATTTCCCTTTCAAGAGAACCCCTCATTTTTTTCTGCTCGTGAAAATTCACATGTCCATGAAAAATTGTCATCCTAAGAAATGGGAAGTACAGATGATAGTTGTGAGATGTTTTTGTGTACCCCAAAAATATGCCAACTCTATTGTTGGCTCTAGATTTTTCATTGATTCCTTGGAAACATGATAGTAAATTGATAATCCAAAGATCCTAAGGTGTGACACATCTCCAGTCTGTTCCCTGAAAATGCTTCCTCTGGTGTACTCATTCCAAGAATCTGATGAGGACTTATATTATGAAAATAGATCATTGTATTGCATCCTTCAGCCCACAAGTGTAGAGGTATGACATGGTTATACAACATTTCCCTGGCTACTCCAATAATACTTCTATTCTTTCTCTTAACCACCCCATTTTATTGTAGGTTGTGGGGTGTTGTTAACTACCGTCAAATTCCTTCCTTTGCACATAAATTTTTAAACTCATTCGACACATACATCTTTGTTATTTCTCTTGAGAGCCTTCACTTTCTTGCTAGTTTATTTCTTAAAAATTGCTTTAAATTCAACAAACTTGGAGAATTTTTGATATTTCTTCTACATGAAGAACATATTTCACTTCTATGAGAAATCATCTACAAATATTACATAATACTTTTGCTAGGTAGTGGAGGCTATTGAGAAAGTTCTACACACATCAGAGTGAATCCTTTCAAGGACTGCTTGCACTTTACTTTTCCGATCATTGAAGGTGTATTTTTTCTACTTCCCTAGTGTACACCCTTTGCATGTATACCTCTTCTCTAGTGCTCCTTTGGGAAGTCTTGTAGAAATATGTTTCATGATCTTCAAAGCGCCATGATGCAAATGGACGATTCTTCTATGCCATAATTCACTGATATCTTAGCTTTGCACCTTCTCTATTTTTGTACTCAATGGTGAAAAATATTCCACATCTAGTTTGTGGAGGTTCTTCACTCGAAACTCGATCTTCTTCAATTGTCTAGTGGCTATGTGTATCAAGAAATCTTTCCCATTATTGAATATCACATCATAGCCACAATTTACCAACATATCAACTGAAACGATATTATTCTTCACACCTGAAACATACATGACATATTTGGGTTTGAGAGGGGAGTTAGAATCCCTATAAAAATTAATTGTACCAATACTTATCGTGTCATACCTTCCATCAGATCCCATTTCGATGTTCATATGGAGGTATTTCTCCTCCAAGTCACTAAGACTTTCTTGATTGCCCGTCATATGGAACAAAGTACCACTATCCAGATACCACGCACTACCCATCACCATGCTCACCATGCACATGATGAGGGTGAAATCAAGCTTGAATTGTGAAGCCAAAAATTCAAATCCTCCTCCTCCTAAGGGCTTCTTATTCACCTTCTTGTGTGGATAGTTCATGGCATGGTGTCCTAGTTCATGACAATGAAAGCACTTGATTTTGGAAAACTATTTCTTCTTGTCTGCTTGACTAGATTCTCCTTTGCACTTGGATTTATTCCATTTCCTTTTCTTTTCCTTTCTAGGCAAGGAACATTTCTCCTCATCCTCAACCTTGGACGAGGTCTCATCTTTAGTATTATGCCTTATCCCCTCTTGTGCCAAATTATACCATAGGAATTCCCTATTTGGTAGCCTCTCCCTCCCATTTACCAAATTGGTAGTTGTGTCAGCTCTTGGGACAGCCTCAAAGTGCTAGGATCATAAGATCATCCTCCACAACAGTAATCCCAAATCCTCTAACTTAATCATGACATTGTGTGAACCAATTCAGGTACTGTTGAATAGATTCAGTCTTGTGCATCTTAATTTTCTGAAGCTTACCCTTGAGCACCAGCTTCTTGTGGTCACTATTATTTTGGAACAACTCTGTGAGTGTTTGCCACATTTCATATGCGGTTTCTTTCCCATAGAGATTGGAGAGAATGTGATACTTCACACCTTGAAATATGATTCTCCTCACCTTGGATACACACTTTCTCCATTTTTCTAGATCCTTTAGGTTTGATGATCCTAGTCTTGGAATTTCAATATCTATGAATTCCTTCAACCCATTGTCCTCCAGTACCACATCGATACGATCCTTCCAAGCAAGAGATTTCAAGCTACTCTCAAGGGCATACTCAAGCCTTAGACCATAGAATACCATCTTTCTAGCTCTAAAGAATTAATCTTGTAAATTAAATTCTCCTACAAATAAAACTTCAAATTCTCTTCTCTACAATGAATCTTTCTTTGATACAATACATAAATTCTATGTAGATTCAATATTTCTCATGTGATTTACTAAAAAATCAAACTTGAATATACTCTACTCATCTACAAAAATCAATTCATGATCAAGAAATAAAATCATAAACATGTGAGGTGAATCAATACACAAACACAGAGAATTATCTAGGGGAAAGAAATTTCTCAAAACCCCTTCCTATTTTTCTTGTATTAATCATAAATTAGAGAGGAAATAAAACATACGCTCAATCTTGAGAAACCTTTGCACTAGTATAGTCTATCTCATTGCCTCATAGACTGACTCTAGCCAAAACTTAACCAATTTTCCTTCCTGCTAAGGAACTATTTCCTTATGATGTTCCTTGAGGAATTATCCCCTTTTAATTATGGAAATTTTGCATTGAAAATTACTTAATTCCTTGAGGCCCTTATCTAACTACATGCACCACCTATACACTTCAGAATAGTCCACAACTACTAGTACACTACACTGAACTCTAATATCAAATGGTTAACTCAAGTTTTCTGCATGCATAAACTATTCTAAGATGATTGATGAGTTAACTGGTTGATAATTGAGGTACACACCCTAGTACTGGACCCTCCACTAGTTCTCTAACTGTTAGAACTAGTTTAACTCACAATAACTCAAATTAACTAAAATAGATTGACAGAAATTAGTAACCAATCATACTAAACTAAACTCAAGTGTCTCCAACTTAAATTAACTAACTTAACTAAGTGACAAGTCCGATGCAACCTCAGTTAACTACCTCCAAGTATTTTACTGAAATTGAAATTCAAATTTTAATCTACTTTGACCCAGGGAAAGTCAAAACTAGGTTTTCCTATTGCATTTTCAACAAGTTCCCGATGCAAAAATTAAATATTTTACTTGTAAGTATATCACAACATAATTCCATATAACTATGAGTGATAAGACAAGAAACCAAACAATTTACCATGAATATGAGATGGGTTTGCTGAGAGAGGTCAAACACATCAACCCAAAGCTCCCCAAGCCATCTTAGGACAAAACATAGAAGTGATTTGTGCATATCCTTATGAAGGAGACCCCTTCTCTTAAATGCCAGTAGGTTTATTAAAAAAATAAGATAATAGACACAATCATCCATGCAAGAAATGCATTCTGAATTCTAGTACCTAGATTTCAAATACATGACCATCCTAGAAAGTAAGATTCCATAACAGACAGAGATAATTCTATAATATTTAGACAGGCTGTCAAGAAAAACAACACTAATCCAAGAATATTTCCCTTCTAACCCAATACATCGACTTAGAGACTATTCTCCAGCAAAAAATCAAATGAAATTGAATCACAGGGGAAAGAGTATAATAGGAACACATTGAGAGAAAATATTCATTATTTCTGACCACAAGGAGGAGGAGACCGTCTCCACACAGTGGCTGGCCTCATGAAGCACCATTGTGTTCATCCCCAAGCTTTACCAAAAACTATAACCATTCGAATAGAAATATCACCTAATCATTCATAGTTGTTAATATAAATCCTCCACAAGAACATTTCCCTTCATCCTCTCCAATCACTATTAATAACTTGTATGTGCACTTCCACTTTGTGGTTGAAGCCAAGTTTGCAAGGGCCATAACAAGACCACCCACCATCCTTTCTTATTGATGCTATGTCCATGGCACAGATCCTAGTGGTGACCAACCAATCAAGGGTATATGTATGTATGTATGTATGTATGTATCTATATATATCTATAGATATATATATATATATATATATATATATATATATATATATATATATATATATATATATATATATATATATAGTTAATTGTAGTTAATTATATTTAGGTAGATTGTATGTTTAACTAAATATATACATGTTTATTTTGGAATATGATTTATAATATAAAGTAATATTGAAATATTATATTATAGTATAAATTAAGATTTATATTTATATTTACCAAAACATAAATGATAGTTATATTTGAAACATAATAAATGTAGTTTTATCTATGTTCAGGTCTACCAAGTGCCCAGAGGGATCAAATCTCTCAACATTCAAATTTATTTTTGAGTCCAAGTTGAGGAAATGTTTGTGCTAGAGGGAGTTGATTCCTCTACGGTCTTGGTAAATATGGAGCTAGATGGACCTATATTATTTTTTAACAACACACTTATAAAATATTTTAACTATAAGAAATTGTTTATTTTCACTTGTTTTATATAATATATACCTAGTTTAGAATGAAAGATTTTAGTTGTGTGCATCTGTGTATTGTTTAAAAGTATTAAGACCATGTAGAATCCCATGAATTACTTATAGCCTACTCTTAATCTGATAATCAAATAATGACAATCATTAAGTGAAGTGACCATAGAAATGAAATAGTTATTTGTGTAAAGGAAATATCATTGGTGCAACTTGTTAACATAATGCCTTCTATTGCAACTTTGCAGCATTAACATTATTCAATTAATGATGGCTTATTAAAATCGTGATGAATGATATAATTTTTAATGTCATGCAAAGTGATAATGTATTCAGGATAACTAATCATGCAACCACACAATTGAACACCAATATTACCCTAGAAACACAAAAGGGAAAAACCAACAAATAATTTTTTCATTAAACATTTTGTGAGGGAGTTCAGCCCTCAATCAATCAAAACAAGGGATTCCACTCCTTGCCCATTGTTGAAATTTACAAAAGGAACACAATATTTCATTCAAACATTATTAACTAGAGGCCCGTACATTAGCCAGGTTGTCATGTTTGTCAAACACATTACCAAATAATTCTTAGAGAACAATGTCTTCATGGCATGGCTAATTATCGCAGTAACTTTCTTCCCCATCATGTATCCAACATTGTCAGACCATAGGAAGTTTAGCATTATAAACTAATAAACCAAGTTGCACTTTTGAAACTGCATTTAATGGTCTTTCACTATGCATTTAATAATGGCTATATATAATGACATCGTCACCTTCAATGTTATTAGCTATAATCCATTGTTCTATCAACACAAAAGAGATTAGTTTAGAATCTATTATTCAATTCTTTGCAAAATTCATGATTCTATGTTATAGACTCTATTGTTAGCAAACATTTTAATGTCATCACTGCCTCTAATTCTTGAAATACCAATTTTCCAAACCCAAAAAATTATGGGTTTTCCATCTTAATATAGTGTGTGATTATGAAAATTCCTCCAACTAAAATATTAAATATGTATTCGTTATAATTTTTATGTTAGAAACACTAATAATCTACTATGCATTATATATCTTTGCATGAAAACACTTTCTTTCACATGCATAAACACTGTAAAGGTCATAGACACACTTAACCCTTTTATTTATAAATGCATAATCAATACAAAACCATAACTATTACTACAATTGCCACATACAATACAATATTTATTATGACAAACCATAATGTTATTATATTTATAAAATGGAAAACCATGTCAATAAATTCACAAAACCATAATATTTTTTCCCAATTATTCTTCTTATTCCAATCCATGAGTATTAATCTACTTGTTCATTTTAACAAGAAATCATATTTACCAACATGAACTATGATTATTCTTTGTTATTACCAATGTAATAACACAGAAAAATAGTGTAAAATATATCTATCCCTATTTCCTATCTTTAAATGCATTATGAAAATCCATTTTTATTTGCTTTCATTATTAAATATGCAAAGGTTTACTGAAATATCCCATGTTAATGAAGTATAAGTCTATTTATTTATTTATGTAGGGTTTGAGAAATTAATTCTTACATAGTCGCCTATCAGCTTGGCTTCAATCCTCTCATTTTTCCATTAAATTTCCTTCCTCTCATTTGAGCACCTTATTAGCAAGGGAGGGTAAGAATATGTTTCTACTCGATTTCTTGTCATGCTATAACTGAGAAAGGGATTATACATGCATATCACTACTGACATTCATGTTTTGATTGGCTATCTTTCTTGTTAGTAAAAGGAATCAGCAGAACTATTGTCGTATAGAAAGTTTAGCTTCTCTTTAGCATGCCTAATGAAAGATTAGTTGTTCTTTCACTTAGCACAAGAAAATAAGTGTTACTTGGTTTTATCAAGATATTATTTCTTATTATTCTTATAACATCATAATGCATATAACAGTAAGTGAACTTATCATAATTAAATTATGCTTTGGACATAAGAACAAACTAATATTTTTTTTTTTTAATCAACATAGTTCATTCAATCTTTGTGCACAAGAACAAGGTCATTTTTTGACAAGAAATCATCATAGTTAATTCTATCTTTGTGCATAAAACAATAATTGAAAAAAAATAAACAAGCATGAAACAAAGCTTGTGAACCCATCTCTCATTGAATTACTTTTTTATATAAACAAGTCCAACATGCACTCCTTTATAAACCCACATCACTCAGGTGATGCAAATGTGACTTCAAATTATCAATAATTTTCACTGCAAGTATAAGCTAAAAATGCCAAGGATTTTCTTAGCCATGAAAAAATAACCCACCCACCAATTCCTTGAACCGGAGCATTTACAGTGAGTGATTTAGTGGTTATTCCCATTTGAAAACTAGTAAGGTGTTTTCTAATAAAGTTCTCAACTCCATAACTGGTTCTTGAATCTTCCAACTAAAGTGAACCATTTAAGATTATGTCAAAATGTTTAATCCAATAATATTTTTTTCATATTATTCAAATAATAAATGCTAAACTTTCTCAAAGTTAGACACAATTTCTAGGGATATTACATTCTCACCCCTAAGAACTAACATCATCCTCGATGTTCATATATTCTTCGCTTTTCCATCATTATATTTTTGTCCAATCTTTATCTCCCACTAGAACATTTTATTTTATTTTATATTTCTTTTATCTATCACAATATTCATTTAAGATGATCTTTCACTCATGACATCTATCTCAATTCATGATACTTCTCTAACTAGAACAACCAAAAGGGGATCCTTCCCCTTCAAAATGGAAAAGTTCTTCAAGAAATGCTAATAATTAAAGAAAATAATGTTTTTATTGATAACCATAAATATTTAAAGTTATGAAATTATTCAACCTGTACGTCTAGATTTTTAGCCCTTGTTTATTTGCATAAAAAACAAAAGAAAGTCTTCATAAAAACTAGTTGTTACATGCCAATATCCTTGGAAATCATGGTCACTCCACATAATATTTTAATCGCAGGTGGATTCTTAGTTGTTCCATGCACTCTAAGAGTGTTTTATCATTCTAATAACAAGCACCTTTGGTAGTGCATCAACCCCAAGCTTATATTTTGTCATTTACTGACCAACGAATCAGTTAGCATTCATAAATTGTAATCATATTATTTTTAGTCACAATATTTGAGCTATCAATCATTTAGCATAATACCACTTCAAGTACTCAGAGAGCTTATACTACTCTAATCATGGAAATGATCAAGGTACCCATGACTTCAGCAAGTGCACATTGTGTTATCCCTTAGTAAGGACATCCACATGTCTAATACTATAACTTCCTAGAAATAGAATAGAGGTCACCCTTGAACTACAATTACAATAGTTCCTTCCTAAGTGTTAGACTCATTTATTGCCAAGAAAATAATAAAAAATCTTGTATATATTTACACCTCCTTAACCCAAGAAGTGTCATGTGACTTCTATGTATAGGACAAGTTTTTATCTCCCACTAGCAGCTTCTAATTCTAACTACCTTTGTCTTTCATAGTCATTTTCATATATTTTCCACCCATGACATTTATCTCCAATCATGGTACCTTTTGGTGGTTAGATCATGTTATCACAAAGGAGGATTTTATTTTAGTTTTCCTATCTCTTCCGATACCATAATGGATTCTAATGGTATCTTGGTTGCTAGGAGTCTAACAACTTGTTTGGTTGCTCATACTATATCTTAAAGAATAATAGTAAGAAAAACACTTTTATTTTATTAACAAAATAAATATTTTCATTGTCATAAAAAATCTTACTTTTCACATTTTGGATTTTCATTCACATGTCATCATAAAAGTCATTTTAAAATGGAGTTACCACTTTTTCTTGACATTGCTTGCCAATTTTCTTTTTATTTAGAATAAAATATTGACTATAAAAATCCAAATTACAATTTCATTCCATTATCATTAAATTTTTCCTTGAAGAATTTTCATTTTCTAACTTGTGATTGCTACTAGCTCGTGATTCCTTGAAATTTTTTAGGCCTTACTACCTGAGCATTGTCACGGTTATCACCTTAAAGTGGGGTATCCCCTGATATCCAACAACTCAGAGGAATCATGACTGGCATATGCTATTTTATGGGTAGTGTTCATTCATATATTCCTTATAATAATCAACTTGTAGTTTATACAAACACCCTTATATATTCTACATACAAATATTGCATGTCATACTTGCATAATGGTAAACATTATACCTACACATCAATTTTGCAACCTTTTAGATTTCACTACATCTCATGTTCCATACTACTAAAATTTTAGTTATTTCAATAGGTTTCCATTAAGATACCCCTACTTAACCTTAATAACAACATTACTCACAATTATATTTCATACCCTTTGCAGAATCATGTTATTTAGAAAACCTCTTGTCAAATATTTGTGATAAGCCTCAGTATTGCAACAAGAATGTTGCAACTCCAAAGGCTACCAAATTAAATTATCAAATAGGGTTTCATACAAACTCAAAAGGTGTCAACACTAGATGTGTAGCATGCAATGTGTCCTTATTTCATTGATTTGATACAATGAAGTGAATATCATGAAATCAAAGACTAAACTAATTGTAGAAATGGAAATGTTAGTCTATTTGCAAGAAATAGAAATGTTTCTTTCTCAAATGTAAATACTAAGCCTAATTGGATAAATGTAAAGGCTATACTACTTATAGAAATGTAAACATAAAGATACTTGCAGAATGTAAATTTTGCATTGAAAGGAAACCTAGTCTATGGAATGGAAATAAAAGTGCTCGAAATAGAAGCCCTATCTTAAAAATAAATAGAGAAAACTAATCTAAATTGCATGAAGGAAATAGAATGTAGTCAATCACAGCATTCTAAAGAGGCTACATTCATTGAAAAATTTCATTAGATACTTCATGTGGCAATGAAGAAAATTACTACTTTTCTATTTGATTCATAAATTTGACTACTAACCCTGATTGTTGAAATGTGTTGTAGTGGTAAGAAGACATGTCCTAAGTGGTATTTTGTCTTATTGAATCATTTTTTCAAAGCCTAAGTTACATCATTCAGGGTTGGGAGGAAAAAAACCAAGATTCAAGGTAAATTTTGGACAAGTTTGGAGGGATTTTACATGATTCTACATGATGCTACAAGATTGTTATAAGATACTACATGATTGCCCTATTTTGCCACAGGATTGGATCTGTGAGAATTCTAACAGTGTAAAAGATGATATGAAGGAAGAAGAGGGATACAAATGGTAGAAAAAGGTTTTATGAGGCCTTCTCCAAGCTTATTGATTTTCATGGGCCCATGTTATAAAAGTATCAATGCACAGAGTGGCATTCAATAACCCAGAAATATAATCTCAATGGATAGTGTTTTGCATAATTTTTTGAGGTATAAATTAAGGATATAGTCGTAGGATAAGGATTTTAAATGAAAATGATAGCCCTCATAGCAATAATAGTACATGTACACCACAAAAATATTATTTTTATTTATTTGAAAAGGCTGAATTACCTAGTCTTCCAGCTAGTATGTCCTCCTACTTATCTCACCAAATGACCAAGAAAATTGAATGAAAATGAGATGGGATGATTTTTTTTATTAATTAGGATGTCCTAGGACTACAATCCATGTGGAATCATTAAACAATACCCTTGTTAACATGTGCATAAAATTAATACTCTAAAAAGTAGAAATTTAAGAATAGTTGAGCTATTTAAGCTATGAAATGCTTAACCCGATCAAGTGAAAATGCTATGGGGTAAATTTTGTTAATAATTTGGATTTTCTTAGGAAAATAGAAGTGGAGAAAACTCAAAATATATTCATTAACATGTGCTAGAATTCAACAGAAATTTACTATTATTTTGCTATAAGAGACTTCAAGAAATTCTAGAATTGTGAACTAGTAAACAAATCCAGGTAGCTTAATCATGGATTTGAATTTCAAAAGTTATTATAAGGATGCATCACCCTTGTAATTATATAAATAACCTACAAAATCTCACTTCAATTATTTAACTAATATAACCTATAACAAATGAAGCATGAATACTAAACGCATAAATAAGAGATGGAAGTGAAGAAAACATTCAAAGAAGATAAAGAAGTTGTACAATAGGCCTCTCAGACATTTGGGATGGCCAATCCCAACGAAAATAGAAATAAAATGAAGGAAAATAAGCTTTAGAAACTAAAAATGGCATCAAACATAATTGTTAGAGTTAATCCAAGTACATCCTTGCTAGAAATGATAGTATAGTTGCTAAATAACAAGTTTTATCCTCAAGAAGAATAAAAAATGCATGCCCCTAGAGGATAATTCGAATTTCCACTTATAAAAATTGATGGGGAAGAATCCTCCTCTAAAGGAAACAACTTTCCCCTAAAAAGTCCCTCAAAAAGTGGATCTAGTTCCCAACGATAGGAATCTTCACTCAATGATAGGGAACACATTCCTAGATTTTCTTAATCATGGGATCTTAAGAATCTGTTCAATAATTCCATAATATCTAGCTACTTTATTATCCAATGTTGGTCCAAACTGTAGCAAGGAGAAAGTCCCTATATTATCTCACTAAGAATTTACTCAATATTCTCTCAATATTCTGCAAAAAATAATATTACACATATAATATGCAATTATACTTAAACATTCCTAAGAATGTATTAATGCTAAAAAAACATTATTAAGTGTAGGATGAGAGATTTAATATATCCTTTATGTTCCTAAGAAAGGTTATATGAGCCTCAATTTTTATCTAATTTTGAGGCCCATCATACCCCCTATCGAAACTATTTTTCAACCTTTGAGAAACCTATTCATCCTCCTTACCTTGTTGTTCTTTATATATGCTAGGTTGTTTCATGCTCTGTTTGTTGTTCCATGTGCTTTTCTTCTTGCTACTCTTATATTTTCATCTTTTCCCCTATATTAGTTTCCGAAGGAAGTCATAATGTAGGTTTAGGTTTCTTCTTCCTCTTAGGTGATTCTTCAACTATAATGAGTTCTATTTGTGAGCACACCACCTTTCTTTTGGTTTGTCTTCTTGGCCTCCCTCTATCACTTCTCCATACAAAAATAAGGATTTATTGGAATCCATTACCTCATGTCTGGATTCAGGGTACTAATGCACTCCCATAGGTAAGGTGGTGATTCTACTAATGTAATTCTCATTGAAGTCCAAGCCTCTTACTATTGGTACAAATTCTTGGCCACTTGAATCTTGTAAATTGACTGTAAACTCAAGTGAAATGTCATCATCATACCTCTTTATCCTTTCAAAGAATCCCATATGGTTGAAATTTTGGAAAATGGTATTATCACTTCAAGATGTTGATGGATTCTCTCTATTCTCATGGGTTTTCTATCGTTAAATCTTCCTCCAATATTTGCAGACTGTGAATTCTATGTGCAAAGATAGGGTTTTGTGTGTACCACTCAATTTTTAATTCATATGAGAATAGGTGTCCTTGATACCTCTCACAACACATAATGAAGGTTTCCCCCAATTTCTCTTCCTTCCAACCTTTATAAAATGTCTCTCAGATAAGAAAACAAGTAATCTTACGGGAAACAGGGGATGTTATAGGAAACATAGTTTCATGTAGCAGCTCTAAAAAAGAAATCATTTTGATAATCATAGCCTCATTTTTCAAGTGTACAAGTGAATTTTGGATTCTTGTTCATGACACATCATACTATCCATCAATTTCTCTATCTGAATTCTACTTTTCTCATTGAAATATGCAACTAAAAACACTTAGCACAAAGTTTTTTCTTCTTACAAAGGGGAAAACGATCGTGAATAACCTAAATAAAAAGAAATGAATGATGTGATGAAAAACTTGGTGACTTCTATACTTTTCACACCTTGAGAGTTTACTGTTATGTAGCCTAGAATGTCTATAGAAAATCATTTGCAACTCTGTTGTTCTTCTTTGTACCTTGCAAAAATTAATTAATCATTATCCAATACCCAGTAGTAGAATTTTTATATAGGATCTCTCTTGTAGAACTTTGTTAACTTCCTGTAGCAATTTGTATGTCTCCTTAGCAGCCTGTACAATCCTTTAATATCTTATCTATATATTGTAGCAGTGCTTGTAAGTTCATGTAGCAACTAGCTTGCATGCCGAGAGGTGGTGGGTCCAACTTTTTACTTTTATTTTTACTTATATTATTTTTTATTTTGATTCTTTTTTGTTTTTTCCTCCTTTTCCATATAATCAATATTGCATATAAAATCAACTTGAAGTGCTTTGATTTAATAGAGTTAGCCCCCACCTACCCCTTGACACTCATTTTCCTTCATCTTGTCTAAATAATAAGAACCCAGTTTCTCGAGTCTTTTTCACTTTTGTCTTGTTCATCTCCAACACATGGGTTTCTTGGTTGAAAAGTAAAGTTAACATCTAGATAAGGTTGAAGTTGCTCTACTACTAAGTTTGTCTATAAAAAAACTTTTCCTTTATACACTTGCAACATTTCTTTTCTTTAAGGTAAAATAAGTCTGTAGGAGAGTTTTTGAGGTTTGCATACCTAGGATTTACCCTTCATGTCTTTGCATGTGATATTGAGGCTTCTAATATGACTATTGAAGTGGCCTTTTGTGGTTCTGAAGCTGATATGTTGATCACATGATGTTTGCATGGATTTTCTAGACATGGCTATGCTGCTTTTGAGTGTCTTCTGAGAGGTCATTACTTTGTTTACCTTCCCTAATGCAATTTTTTTGGAAATATATATATATATATATATATATATATATATATATATATATATATATATATATATAGATATAGATATATAGATAGATATGTTCTTTTTCTAGCTAAAGCTCAATGATGGAGGTACTCTCTTGATGTAGGTGCTCTTTGGATTAGATGTTTCTACTTTCTGGGTCATCAAGAATTTCATAGCATTTGACTAATGGTCCTTTAGCTACTCAAATTCAAGGAAATGACTCTCCAATTCCTTCAAGATGGTTGGTTCTTTCAATCAGGTGCTCTAGATCTGGTCCTATAGAGCTTGTGTAGATTGCTACATGATTATATTTCTTCCTTTAGTATTAACATATACCTCTCTATTATGACAATATCCTTCAGATAATGATTCCATAAACATTGATAATTCATGGTCAATCTACGGACAAGGATCAGAAGCCTTAGTTGTGGTGCAAGTAATGAAAGAAGGGGTGAAAATGGGAATTTTGTATTGAAAAGGGTGGATGTTTGGGTGGAAAATAGGATAAATGGTATGGATTATGGATGATGAGGGTGTTGTGGACCCCTCCTCTTGTTCCTAGATGAAAATCACATTATCTCAACCCTCCTTCTATACAGATCACAATCCTGTAGCATATCTGGGACAATCCTGTAGCAATATAGGACAATCCTATAAGAGAATTATTCATTACATATCTCTTAAATAGTAGATTTGATTCACCTATCAAATTTTCCCAATGTTTCTGTCATCCTTATGAATCTCCCCATAAAAATATCAGCAAATGGATATAGAAATCATGAAAAAAATTTAAAAATGGTTATAGATGATGGCAGTCGATTTCTCAAAAAATATTAACCAGAATTCGCTAAAATTTCTTGAGAATGTTTCCATAATACTTATGAATCTCAGCATAAAACATGTTGTCAAATTTACACATGATTTTTGAGATATGGTCAAAAAAAAAATTCACTATGTATTTTAGCAATCTTGTAGCAACACAACTGTTATGAAACCAGCTCAAGAAAAGATAGAAAAGATAGATCAACGCCTTATAATTCAGCCTCTTCAAGGGGGAAACCTCCTTTACATTACATAAATGAGTAATTTTTGGATGATACAAATGACAAAACCTCCTTTCTATATATAGGAGTCTAAGGAGTCACAATATAATCCAGCCGACCTAACAATAATAATATAAAGCCACAAAAAATAACAATAGAAGGATTCTATGGGGCACAGAAATAACAATATGGGGGTAATAGGGGCACAACAATATAAATAAGGGGTATAACTACAATAGTAATGGGGTAATCACTAGTATTATAGGGACCCAACATGCCCCTCTCCTTCAAAAAAGTGTTTTCCTCAACGCTTGAGTAGTTCTGGATACTTCTGCCTAAAATTCTCATCCTCCCATGTGGAATCTTCAGCGGATAAGTTCTTCCACTTGATAAGATACTCTGAAATTGATCGATTTCGTAGCTGTCGAGTTCTTGTTTCTGTGACTGCTTCCGATTCCAATATAATTTTTCCTTCCTCGTCAAGTTCTGGTAATATTGTTTGAATTGGGAGCTTGTCACCTATAACCTTCTTTAAACATGAAACATGGAAAACTGGGTGCAATCGAGAAGCTGCAGGAAGCTCCAATTTGTATGCCATAGTACCAATCTTTTGCAACACCTTGTACGGACCATAATACTTTGGTGATAATTTATTATCCTTCTTAGCTTGCTTTAGGGAAATTTGCTTATATGGTTGTAGCCGTAGGAATACCCAATCACCTACATCAAAACTTCTTTCACTGCGATGTTGATCTGCCTGTTGTTTCATTCTATTTTGTGCCAACACGAGGTTATCCTTTAAGAGTTGGAGGACTTGTTGTTGATGTTCGATGTGATGTTCCACTGCTTGAACCTTAGAATTTTCTCTTAAATATGATGTGATGGATGGTAGTTTATACCCATAAAGTGCCATAAATGGGGTCATTTTTGTTTCTGTATGGAAGGAAGTGTTATACCACCATTCAGCCAGAGGCAACCATTTGACCCATTGTGTCTGTTTATCATATACAAAGCAACGAAGATATCCTTCCAAACATTTGTTTACTATCTCAGTTTGCCCATCAGATTGAGGATGATAAGATGAGATATGAGCTAACTGAGTACCAAGACAAGAAAATAATTTTTTCCAAAAATTTCCAGTGAAAATGGGATCTCTGTCACTTACAATAATCTTTGGGTTTCCATGTAGCTTTTGAACTGTTTCCATAAATGCAGTAGAAACTATACTGGCTTTAAATGGATGTGATAATGCACAAAAGTGTGCATACTTGGTAAGTGTGTCAACTACCACCATGATCACACTCTTTCCCTCAGACTTGGATATACCTGTGATAAAATCCATTGAAACCTCCTCCCAACGTTGGCTTGGAATGGATAAAGGTTGTAATAGACCTGGTGTCTTAATTTTTTCAACTTTATTTTGCTGGCAAACCAAACATTGCGCCACAAACTTTTGAATATCTGATTTAAGGCCATCCCAAAAAAATTCCTTCTTAACCCTATGGTAAGTTTTTAAAAATCCTGAGTGCCCTCCTAAGGGAGAAGTGTGCAATTCCCTAAGAATCTTGTGTTTTAGCTGGGAATTCTTACAGAGGTATAAGCGATCTTTGTACCATAACGAATCATTTTGCGAGCTAAATGTATCAGAAGTACTGGAATCTTGTTGTAGCTTTCAAATAGGTGCCCACACTTCTTCGTCATTCTTCCATTCCTCCCTTGCTTCGTTTATCCAATCTGGTTGGAAAATAGAAATGGCACACAACAATGCTTCCACATCCTCATCCTTTCTTGAGAGTGCATCTGCCACCACATTTTTCTTCCCTTTTTTATAGATGATTTCAAAGTCATAACCCAACATCTTTGTGACCCACTTTTGTTGCTCTTCAGAGGATAATCTTTGTTCTAAAAAGTATTTAAGGCTATCATGATCCGTTTTTACCTTGAAGTGTCTTCCCATTAGGTAAGGTTGCCATTTCTTAAGTGCATGGAGTATTTCCAACATTTCCTTCTCATAAATAGCTTTTCTTAAAAACTTTCCCTTGATTGGACGACTTTCAAAAGCAATGGGTCTTTCATCTTGCATTAGAACAGCACCAATTCCATTTCCTGAAGCATCACATTCCACAATAAAGGTTTTTGTGAAGTCCGGTGTAGCTAAGATTGGTGCTTGGCACATTGCCTCTTTAAGATGTTCAAAGGCCTTTGTTGCTTCCAGAGTCCATGAAAATGAATTTTTCTTCAATAATGTTGTTAGAGGTGCTGCTATTCTCCCATAATTCTTAACAAACTTGCGATAATACCCTGTCAACCCAAGAAATCCTCGCAGATGCTTTATGGATGTGGGGATTTTCCATTCCTTAATGGCTTTAATTTTGTTAGGGTCTACCTTAACTCCTTCATGAGATACAATATGACCCAAATATTCCACCTCCTGGACTCCAAAGAAACATTTGGATCTTTTTGCATATAATTGTTTCTCCTCCAATAGTTGTAGCACCCTGTCAACATGTTCAACATGATCCTTCCAAGACTTGCTGTAGATTAGTATATCATCAAAAAATATTAACACAAATTTTCTAAGGAATGGTTTGAAAATTGAATTCATCAAACCTTGAAATGTTGAAGGTGCATTGGTAAGGCCAAAAGGCATGACCAAAAACTCATAATGACCCTCATGAGTTCTAAATGTCGTTTTCGGAATGTCTTCAATCTTCATTCTGATTTGATGATATCCCAAACGAAGATCCAACTTGGTGAAGTAAATTGATCCATGCAATTCATTCAGTAATTCATCAATAACAGGAATGGGGAACTTATCTTTAATAGTGATCTTGTTGAGCTCCCTATAATCCACACACATGCTCCATGATCCATCCTTCTTGTGCACCAATACTACTGGACCTGAGAAAGAACTTTGACTCGGTTGAATTATACCAGCCTCTAGCATTTCTGCAACCATACGTTCAATTTCACTTTTTGGGACATAGGGATATCTGTACGGCCTGATGTTTGGAGGACACTTCCTGGAATCAGATGAATAGCATGATCATGACTACACATAGGTGGGAGACCTTTTGGAGTCTCAAATACCTTGGAATGATTGTCCAGGACTTTTTGGAGATCTGGAGAAATAGATGATTCCAATGTGGAAAAATCTAGCGAACATAATTGTGCAATTACACCTCTTTGCTCCTTTTTTAGAAGCTTTTTCATGCTATTAGAGCTGATTATCTTTCTTGGTTTCCCTGCAATACCCCTTAATTCAACTTCCTTTCCTTCCATAGAAAATTTGATGAAAAGTTCTTGAAAATTAAAAGCTATTGTACCCGAGGATTGTAGCCATTGGACTCCTAGTACAACATCAACACCTCCCATTGGAATGGAAAGCATTGGGCTAGTCAATACGTATTCTCCCATGGATAGCTTGATATTATGGCACTTTCCAGAGCAATTTATTGTTCCTCCATTTCCAATCATCACTTGACACTCTGGTGATGGATATAGGAAGCAATTCAATTCTTTTGCTACCCTACAATGAATATAATTGTGGGTGCTTCTTGAATCAATCAACACTATTACCTTTTTCTTCTTGATTTGTCCTTCTATCTTGATGGTTTTAGGAGTGGTAATTCCCGCCAATGCATTACAAGATATGGTTGGATTTATTTTTTCTTCATCTAGGCTTTGTTCCTGGAGTATATCTTCTTCTTTTGACCTTTCTTGCTCCTTTTCTTCTTCCTCTTCACAATCTATGTAGAATAATTTATTCTCAGCACACTTATTACCTTTAGTGTATTTTCTATCACAACTTTAACAAAGCCCTTTTGCTCTTTTTTCTTCCAATTGTTGTGGTGTCAACCTTATATGTTGTGGAAGATTAGGGGAAACAACACTTCCGTTTTTATAGTTGTGAGTGGTATGCTTCCTGGTTGCCATAATTTTGCTTTCCATTTTTCTTGCTAACCTGAATGCCTTCTCTAATGAATCAGGTTCCCAAAGGCGAACATCATGTTGGATATTATCCTTCAAAGACCCTATGAACACATCAATCCTATGCTCCTCTAGAATATCTTTTACCCTTATGTTCAATTTTTGGAACTCCTCAATGTGCTCCATTACTGAACCCTTTTGTTTGAGACTTATCAATTGGCCAAAAAAAGTGTTGCTTTTTGTATCTTCATAATGTGCTATCAATTCTTCCGTAAAAATTTCCCAAGTGATAATTTTTTTACGAGAGCAAAGCCATTGATACCATACAAACTGATTTGGTTCTAAATATGCAGTTGCCATACGTACCTTTTGTGCGTTTTGCACATTATTGAGATCGAAGAATTTCTCCATCTGTAATATCCATGTGGTGGATCCTTGCCATCAAAATTCCTCATATCGATTTTTGGAATATGGTGATTCTTCGATCCAACATTAGCGTGTACGGAATCATGATTAACATTTCTTTTGTTCTCATCATGAGTTTCCTTTACTACCTTTTCACCATTAGTGACCCTTTCTTGTAGCAACTTCTTCGATTCTTCCATGTCTGTCTTCAAATCTATCTTCAAATCATCCATATTAGCTTCCATGCCCTTTATCTTAGATTCCACGCCATTTACCTTAGATTCCACGCCACTTATCTTAGCTTCTGTTAGCTTTTGTGAGCGTGACATTTGTTGCACTTGTTCTTGTAATTTTGATATATCATGTAGCATTTCTTCCTCTTCTTCATGATCCATGCTAGAGCTTTCAGGTTCCTTACTATGTGTTTGCATTTTCTTTCCTCGGGGCATCAATTACCAATAATAATGCTTTACTATGCCCTTTGAATTCCGTTAAACCAAACTTACACAAAAATTTAAAAAAAAACTACACACCCTTTTTCACTTTATAGAAGCCTGATATTGAATCGGATGTATCTCTGTAATTTCAGATCATCTAGTTCTAAAATTACTACCTGTAGTAGCCTTTTGCATCCTCTTTCCAATGCAATAAGTCTGAGCCAAATTGGATTCTCCAAGGAAGAGTTATGTGAAATCTCCCACAGTGACTTGCTTTTAGACTGGTTCAGGAGAGCAAACTTGTACGACTTTCCGCGAGTCATTGTTTCAACCTCTGAATCTGAAACACACATACAAAAAACTACATTCTTTCCTCCTTCTGTACCTTCTTACGAAATTTCAATCCAATCCCCAGAGAGAACTTTATAACGATTTTCCCCAGGTCACCTGTTTTGAATGTAATTCAGGAGTCTGCACAAAGACCAACTTCCTCAGATCCTATCTCCGCAAATATCGTGCAGAAAGCTCTGAAATTTGGACCCAAGGTTCAGCGCGATTTTTTCTCAAATGGATCTTTTTTGTGACTTCTGAAATGTCACCAAAAAAAAGTTATAGCGAAAATTCCACGATGACCTGTTTGGAGCAGCGAAACCCTAGAATCCAAAGCTCTGATACCAAATGTTATGAAACCAGTTCAAGAAAAGATAGAAAAGATAGATCAATGCCTTAGAATTCAGCCTCTTCGAGGGGGAAGCCTCCTTTACATTACATAAATGAAAAATTCTTGGATGATACAAATGACAAAACCTCCTTTCTATATATAGGAGCCTAAGGAGTCACAATATAATCCAGCCGACCTAACAATAATAATATAAAGCCACAAAAATAACAATAGAGGGATTCTATGGGGCACATAAATAACAATATGGGGGTAATAGGGGCACAACAATATATATAAGGGGTATAACTACAATAGTAATGGGGTAATCACTAGTATTATAGGGACCCAACAACAACTTTCTTGTAGAAACACAACCTTTTTGTAGCACTTTAGGACAATGAGGAAAATGAATGGGAAAGGCTTTGGGAATTATGAGAAATTTCATGGGGATGAATTTTGAGAATGACAAGATATGTATGGGCTTTGTCTTATCCATGTTGCAACATCTTGGTGCAAAAGGTGGAAAACTCAATGTTGATTTCCGTTTACTAAATGTTTTCTTCCCTGAACAAATTTTTGTTGCTTGTGAAAGTTAGAAAGACCCTACATATATCAAAGGGAGATACCTGAGGAAAGAGTATTTTTTTCCTCTTCATTTCTCTTTTTTTAGGCACACTAGCTGCCTCAATGAATTTATCAACTAACAAGTGTGCGTAGGTGCCCCAGAGGAGGTTTTCACGTAGGATCTTATTTCTTTATTTTTTCTTTTCTATTTTTTCTTCTTTCCAACCCACTGAATTCTTTGTGGAAGTTTTAAAACAGTGACCCAAACTAAAGTTCCTCATCGGATGTTTTCACCTCTGATTTTATTTTTTACTCCTTTTCTTTTTACTCTTTTCCCTTTATAGCTTTTATATTTTTCTATCCTAGTTCACTTGAAAAAGTAAATTATGTTTCAAGTGTTGTATCTCTGAGATAGTAGTAGGTCAGCTACAAATGCCAAAGCATATAAAATAATTATTTTGGGGTTTTTGGTTATATTTTTGGAAGACCAATGAATGAAGATAGATGTAGAATTTAAATACTTAATCCTTTGGATAATATTAATATCTCAGCAAAGGGATGTTATAAAGCTTTACACAGTGATATAGATCAAATAGCGGTGAGAGGAAGGCAAAAAATAATATGATTATCATAGTTTCGAGACTATAAAACAGAACAATAATAGGTATGAGAACATTGTAAACTACGTTCCAAAGATACAAGGCAGTATACTTAAGCTTACAAAAGATGCTAATGATTTATTGATTAGAGGGGATTAGCTAAACAAACAGTTCATTAATCCATTCTCTTAATAGATGATCACTTCAGGAATTTATAGGAATAAATTGAGACACAATTATTTCTACCTAAATACCTCTATAAGTCATAAGCATATGAAGAAAAAAATAATGATTGATAACTGGAAAAACTTACAGGATAATACAAACTGTGTAAAACCAAATTCACAATTCTCTACTTTGTATTAAGGTTCTCGAAAGACTGAGTACATCAAATGTCTAGAAAAGCTTCCTTCAAAGGTGCAACCAAGTTCAAAGTAGAATGAACAATCAAAACTTAACAAACCATGAACCATGAACCTTGAACCCATAACAACTTGAGAAGAGAGTTATTTATATAATAATGAAACTAAGAAAATATCCTAAAATTGATTAAGATTGATTCTAGGAAAGGAAAGATCTTCATGCAAGAAGATAGGGGCAGCTACTGAACTGCTTCTTTCTATCCCTTTTATTCAGGTTTTGTTCACTTTTTTGTCTGATATTTTTCCCTTTAAGCTTCTTGATTATTTGTATCCTCTACACTGGTTGATTCCTTCATTTTATCTTTCATCTGATACTCTTTAAACTCTGTGAATATCCTTTGACCCTACTGAGTAGCCTTACTATGTTGTTTGTTAGCTTTACTGTGCATTTTAGGTTTTTACTGTGTTTTTCAACAGTAAATAATTTTAGATTTTATGTTACAGGGTAAAGTGATTTGATATGATCTTCATATTTGTCTTCAAACTGTATGCAGGATTTTTCTTTTTAAGCCTGGAACATGAGTTTTTACCTGCAAAACACATAAATTGTTAAGAAAAACATAGGGGACAAATAAGGTCATCAATGGCTTCATTGAGCTCAAAAGGATATTGGAAGGAGTCTAAAACATGTCAGAAGGTAAAACAATGGTTTTATTGGTTGCAGAGACTTATGGAGGTTTCACTATATAAATGGGCGAAACAAAGCAAAACGGTGATTTTTACGTTTAAACGAAAAGACAGTTTACTTTTTGAATTATGGTGCAAAGTGAATAGTGGCCAGTTTGTCATTATGCGAGAAGTGGTTTTGGTTTTCATCACACCACTTATGAGGTGCGGGTGGTTTTTTGGAGGGGTCACCCGATATAGTCTAGGGCCTAACATGTAGCAAGGTGAGGTTAGTGGAATACTACTTTTTCGGGTGGGTAATGCTTGGACAGAGAGCAACCTTGAAATTGCTAAGGGTCATTGGATTCGAATGCATTGGATCGGACGGTGGTGGAGCGAAAGAGCAACGTGGAGGTAAGAGGAAGGGGCAACGAAGGAGCTCAATGATTAATCATGGTGCTATGGGATTTATTATGGGTATAGTGGGGTTTTATGGTTAAATAGAGGTTTAGGTTGGTTCTTCATTTAAATCATAAAAGTAATTTAACAAATAAATCCTTTGCAAAACATGGTATGGCAGACTTGAAATAGCATGAATTAAAGCGGATAAATGATGTTAGGTCTGGGTTCATTACATATCACAATCACAGTTTAGCGAAGGAATTCCCTTCGCAAAAGAATGTGATAGGGACCGTATGCAATGTGGAAATTAAATGATGGATAATACTGTAATCAGGTCTGGGTTACCATCGCATATTAGTGATCGCAATGGTGGAGGGTGTATGTCTTTGCTAGGACTTGTGATGATGGGTGGATGCGAAATGGGCATGAATTATGAAATATATTTGCGTCGATTTTGGGTCCATCATGTTAACACTCAGGTTGTCCCTAAGCTCCTTAAGGGATACGGCCGAGGTAACCACAAACCAATCTTTGGACTGCAGGTCCTAGCCTACTTGCAATCAGAGAGGGCTCTCTCTTTAGGATATAGCTTTGTTTAAGGTGATTTTAGGCTAGTTATGGAGTTCTTTGGGTTTTGTTTAAGTTTTGGTGGGAAGGATGAATGTATTCAAGCAGAGTTGGGGTGCATAGTGTGAGAATTTCAAACCATTGGGCATGGAGTCATGGTTTAGGGCTGCTGGTGCGTTTTCTTGGTCACAAGAGGAATACAGAGTAGGATATCTACTACATAGAGCAATATTCAAGCTTGAATCAAGATGGAATGAAGGTCAGAGATGTAAGGCAACTAAGAATCTTTCATCTGGCTGACAGAGGGAAGGTGAATGAACTCTATCTAGGAACAGTCAAGATTTCCTAAATAACAGTCATACATGGATGACATAGAGCAAATATGAGCCATGAGGTATTCATATTTATGCCTAAATCAGAAGAAAACATATAGAAATTATAGAAAATGAGTATAGAGTGCTGTAAAGCAAATTCTAGACTAGTCTTTCTTTCTGCAATCTAGATAGTGACATATAGATGATATAAACATATATAAATTGAAAACAAAGGCAAGAGACACTTATTGGGCCATGTAGTAGCATGAGAATTCCATAATCACTCTTCAGGCATTAAAAAACACAACAGACAATCCATCATCCAAGCTTTCTAGCAATCTCTGATTATAGAAACTCTCAATAATACAGCGCAGGTCTGGAGTCAAACAAATCAACCAACCAACCCTTTGAACAATGCACAGTGTGGTTTATATAGAGAAAATATCCAAAAAATATCTACAAGAGCAGATCTTTAAAGAGATCTGTGGTGGTAACTATCTTTAATCCTAATATCTGTTGAAATAAATTCATGAAAGATCTATCTAACTGTTGCGCTAGGGTAGCTGCCTCAAAAATGAGTAAATATGGTCCTTTGGAGCTCTGTGCTAGAATTTGGATATAACTACACCTTGGCCCTTGCAGCGATGCTCATAAGTGGCTTTAATGCATAAAAACTGTTTGGTAAGCCTCAAGTGGCTCTTTACTGTTTCTTTGACTTTGCTGGAGGACTTTATTGCCCATCTGCTTTGGAAATAAAGATTTCGAATGAAAAAACCTTCACTGATACTCTCTACCGCAACACCGATACTCTCTGACATGAAACTGGCATCCTCTTGGTTCCTGATACACTTTAACTGTCCAATCTCCCCTTTCTAGCCGTTGTTTGGCCAAAAGAATTGCTATGGGGCCTTCTATTGTTTTTGGAATGCTATCCGCGCTTGGACGATCAAAAAAGGCTTTAAAAAGGATGAATAATTGCAAATTTGCGGAAGGGTGGGCTCTGGAGGCACGCCGAGGTCAAATCATGTATTTCGGGCTTGGAGCGATGAACAATGGGCCAAGAAAACCATGCTTTCTTTAGAGCTGAAGCGGGCGCGGGCGCCGCATAGAAAACCTGCAAAAATGACCCTTTTCCATATAAAGGCAAAAATGCCTTTTAAACATGAAATTTGATGAAATTTGGGCGCTGAGCGATCACTATTGCCAAAAATAGATCTGGGTCATTGGATCCGGCGTGGGCCGATCCAACGGCCAAGATTAAATCGCCATATCACATAGGGGCTATCCATCGGGCGCGGGCCTTAATATATATGTATGACTTTGCGATGGGTGATATATGATATATGGGCAAAGCGATGAATTATGGACTGTTGATGCGGTTTCGCGATCGAACGACCGTTATTAACTCGATGCATCAGCGATCAGCGGGGACGAGGTGCGGCATATAAACATGGCACAAACTCTTGTGAAATGCCGATTGCGACATTCGCATCGGCGAGATGGAATTCAGATGCATGCATAAAACAAAGGACCAACACTTGTCACGACCTCCGACAGCGATATCGCGTCAGAGGGGGAGAGAAGCAATCAGAGGGAGGCTCCAATGCCTTAGAGCCTTTTCAATTGATCAGAGAAGGAATATACATGATCGGAGAGGGATTCTTTGATTGGAGAGGGATTCTCTGATCGGGGAAGGGATTTTGAAGCAACATGAGGGATTCTTGAGGCCTCGGAAGGGGTCTCATAGCCAAAAAGAGGGACTTCATGCCTTTGGAGAAGTCCAAAGGTGCTTGAGAGGAATTTTATGTGTTTTGAGAAGGGTTTAAGGCCAAAAAAGGGGTTTATGCCTTGGAAAAGGTAAAACAAGGCCAAAAGATGGATTCTATACATTTGGAGGGGGATTTTATGCATAGGAATGAGTCCTAATGCATTTAGAAGATGGTTTGAGAGGTAAATGAGGGTTCTTGCTAAGTTTCAGGCAAACTTAGCAATTCCCAAGCATAGCTATGGTTATCTTTCAACCAGAGGGAGAGGATATGCAGATAGAGGAGCTATTTAGTGCTTTTTAGTAGGGGGAGGGAAAATAGATAGGGATTTACATAATAATATTAGAAGTTAATATGAAAATGACCAAAAAGCGCTAAGTTTAGAGACCTTAGGCTTAAAAAGGGGAAAATGACTCATAGAAGAAATAGGAGCACTCCTAAGCAAAGTAAAGCTTTACTTAGGCAAAGTCATGAAAAATGATGAAATTAAGAGATATCAAGCAGATCTTGACCTCTTTAGGGGAAATTAGTGAATGTTTGGGGGAAAATGACGAAAGGGAAGTTAGACATGCCTCGCTTGAGCTGCTCCAAATAGAAAACTGCCTCATACTTGTGATCTGAATAGATTTGACACTTGAAAATATGAAATGGATCACAATTAACATTCTGCCACCTCAAAACTACCTACCCGACCTACTTACCTAGCATTTTATCTTCTTTTTGGTTTGGGTGCACTTGAACTAGCAAACCTAGCTTTACAACTTTTCTTTTGGCTATCCTCCCATCTAAATCGATCCTTATAGCATCCATAGGCTCAGATTAAGCGGATGAGCACCCTTGCTTCTCTACCTATTTACAAATCTGCCAACATTAAACAGTTTGGACAGATATTCATCTCTATATTCTAAAACATGAAATTTAAACCTAGGGAAGCTAAGATTAAACTGTTTGGCCTTCCCTTAACTGTGACAAAATTACTGATTGCAAGATTTTGAAATTTCTTCAAATATGGAACTTTTGCAGCATGGAAAAGATGAACATATTTGGCACTTCCACTGTCAATCATGAAATATGAAACCTATTGCAATAAGAGGCTAACACATCACGCATCGCATATTGTAATGCGAAAGAGAGTGCATGCACGTTGAAAGTTTGTGATCCGCTGATATGGGATGTATTATGGAATACATAGTTTTACAATAAAACTTATGGTTTCTGGATATTTAGTAAAGAGAGTTAATAATATACGGGAAAGGGAACTTTTAGGGGTTTAATACTATAAGTTAGCTTTAATATGAAACATGAGCGGAAAGGGGAAATGCACTAAGTCTAATGCTTTTTCATGAGTTATTTTCTTCTCACATGTATACATCAATACCTAGGCTAAACATCTTTTTGTGGGGTTTTGGGTAAAAGGGGATTTAACCTGGGGTTTTCACCTTTCCTAGGAAAAAAGGATTTTAACCATAGGAAATGGGGGTTTTATGGAAAATGAGTGAATATGAACTCTATGAAGGTGGGAAGGTGAAATTAGTAAATATAGGGATGAATGGGGATGAGGGAAGTTAATTAATTGATCTTGTAGACCTTTATTTGCTTTCTATAATTGCCTCATGGACATAGAAGCATATGGTAAAACATGATAAATATACATTTTGTCCAATCAATCATCGTACTTCTGCAACCTTTCTTCTACTTACCCTTTGCTTATCCTATCATTTTTTTTCACTTAATGGGTGTCGTTAAGCTATTAAACCCTTTTCCTTTCTTTTTATTAAAAAAAAAACTATCTAATTCTAACGTTATAACATCCAAGTGCTCAAAATAAACTGATAAGCACCTTATTACTCTTTACCTAACTACTGATCTGCCAAGATTAAACAGTTTGGTCAAATATTTATTCTCTAATTATAACATCAAATTTCAAGCATGAAGTAGTCAAGATTAAATTGTTTTACTATCATGGGTTGTGGCATTTATGACAAGCTACAAACAACCATTATTTTGCAGAAAAAATAGTAGTGGCATTTAGACTTGCTCACTTTCAGAGTTTATTTGTCTTCTTTTCTTTCTAACCTAAAATTTTCCTTTTGTCTTGATTTTTTTAGGACATATAAACTAACAGTTTCTTTGATATGGACGTCATCATCAAGATATTTTCAAAACATTTTACTCAATATTCTTATGTCCATATCCTAACTTAACATTTTTAAACTTTTTTTTTTTTACTAATTTATTCTATCTTATCAAAACCAAAAAAAGCTACAACATTGGCTCCATTTGGGGACTTATTTCTCCTTCAGAATGCAGAGAACTTGCTGATCCATGTGCCTTCTCCTCAGGCTATGGATTCCTTGCTATAAAAAAACAAAATGACATCTTGAAAAGTAAAAGAAAACCAGAGTATTTACAATGAAAACTATTTCAACTTCTTAGTAATGAATGTAATGTTTGAGAAACTTTCCATCTACAGGATAAGTGGAATATAGCCCCTCCAGATTCTACATCACAAATGTGTTGGTACCCTTTACTTCAGCAATTGCTAAAGGTCCAAACCATAGATTGTCAAATTTTCCATGCTTTCCTTTCTCTTCTCTCCTGGAATCCCATCTTAGAACTAGATCACCTTCATTAAATTCCCTTTACCTGGGTCTTCTATCAGACAAGGCCTTCATCTTATTCTGATATTTCTTTAATTAGTGTTGAACTTCATCTCTGTTTTCATTAAGTTCAATAATCTGATTTATTCTTCTTGAAAAATCATCAGTTTCATCTATTGAATCCTGCAAGAACTTTAAAACAAGGAAGGCCAAATTGGTAGGGAAGATTGCATCTTCCCCATAGACTAATTGAAATGGAGATTTTCCAGTTGATCTCTTTGGAGTAATTTTGTTTTCCCATACTAGATAAATAAAATGTGAATCGTAGCTCTTCTTATGATCAACTAGAGTCTTTTTTATTACCTTTACCAGACTTTTGTTTGGTGACTCTGCAAGGCCATTACCTTGAGAGTAGTATGGAGTTGAATGATGTAACAGAATTTGACATTTATGCCAAAAGGCAATCACTTTAACACTAGAAGAAGCTATTGTATTATTAGTGACAATTTGAGTTGGGCAACCAAATCTAGATAAGATATTCTCCTCACTAAACTTAATTACTATTGAATTGGTAGCATTTCCAACTGGAATTGCTTCCACCCATTTAGTAAATTAGTATGTTGCATTGGGGATCCATCTATGCTGATTAATTGAAGTGGGGTGAATCTCTCCAACAAAATCTAATCCCCATTGAGAAAAAGGTGTTGAAACTATTGGTGGAATGAGTGGAAGAGCCACTAATTTTTGTTTACGAGCAAACATTTGACATGGAACACAACCTCTAACCTTTGACCCTACTTATAAGAACAATGTGGGCCAATAAAATCCTCCCCTTAGAATCTTGTATGGTGTTTCTCTCCAAGCATAATGTCGCCCCACAAAATGTTTTATGAAACTGATCAGTGATTCCTTCAGTTTCTAATTTTGTTAAACATAATAACAAAATATTCAGTGGATCTTTCCAGTATAAATTTGCATTTGTAATGCAGTATTTGACTAATTTTAACTTAAGGGTTTTACACTGGGTTTTGGAGAATGATGCTAGACACTCAAAATGGATCAAGAAATTTACAATATCTTGATACCAGTTTGGAAACAATAATTTTTCATCATTGCGTATAGGACTGATCTGCTCTAGAGGTAGAGGTTCTTGTGGGTTCTTTTCTTTAGGATGAAGGGAAGGTTCTTGTGGATTCTCCCCTTCTACAAGGACAGAAGGTTCTTGTGGATTCTCCCCTTCTACAAGGACAGAAGGTTCTTGTGTATTCTTCCCTTTTATTTCTAAAATAGAATTGATTCCAAGTACTTTGCAGTTGGATTCAATAATAAGCTTGGCTAATCCTTGACCTTTTACTAACTTGGTAGTCTTGATAGTTCGATCAAACTTTAGAATTTGAGTGATCCATCTACCTCTTTTCCCATCATCGTCTGGTTGGGTTAGAACAATTTTCACAGCACTATTAAGGACATAAGTATTAATAGGTGAATGTAATACATACATTCTGAATGATTTCAGGGCTTGAATAAGGGCATAGGCTTGCTTCCCAATGATGTCATACTTAAGATCAAAATCTCTCATAACCTTGCCGAAAACTCTATGGGTTGGTCATGGGAATCTTCGTTTTTCTGAAATAGAAAGGAAACAAGGGTTGCTTCAATGGAAAAAGAGAAAATAAAAAATGGCTTACTATAATTAGGGCTGGCTAAGGTGGGAGTTTAGAGATAGCCCTTTTTATTTGTTCAAATGTATGCCTAGAAGAGGCAATCCATTTAATTTCATAGTCCTTTCAGAGCATGTCAGTTATATCTTTTACAATTTCTGCATAACCTGGAATAAATATCCTTAGAAAAATAATCTTTCCTAGAAAAGCTTGAATCTCCTTATTGTTTCTAGGTAAGTGTTATAGACATATTTGGGCACATCAACTCAAAACTTATATGTCGATAAAATAGGGCTCATCAACCCCTAAAAGAGTTGTTTCATGCCCTAAAGGAACATAGTCATCTGAATACATCATTCCCCAAAAGTTCCACCTGGGAAACCATCCAGAAATGGCCTAAATTAAACCATACTGACTACTCCACTAGTAGGGTGTGATGCATACTAAGTTGTACACTGCTAGGATGCGATGCGTACTGATTAGGCCTTCTATAGGGTGTGATGGGTGAGGATGGACAAATGTCTGAGACAATTTTCTAGGTGGTTGCTCATGGAATCTTCTAGAAACTTCTCCTATGCCACTTGCCTCTCTAAATTCGCACAAGGATGAATAAGGGATCTAAGAAATCTCCAAGTGGAACCAATTGTAACAAGTGGAATGACACTAATTAAACCCCATGGATGACTCATAGCCTTGCACACATCTATAAATGGATTTCCAATTCAAGAGATCCAGAGGCTGGAATATTTTGAATTGCAAGGAAGTGCTGATAGGAAAGAGCATTGTATTGTTGGAGTGATCTTGTTATTTCATGAGGTGAAGAAGGATTGAAGCTGGGAGGATGATGCTGGATCAGACAACTGGGTTGTAATTTTCCTTTCTATTAATAAAGTTCTTCAAGTTTTCTTCCATATGATTGTGCAATTGTGAATGTTATCATTTGTTGATTATATATCTGATTCTGTAATGTTTATGTTGTAATAGATCACAATTCTTTGATGGTTCTTTGTTGTTGTACTTGTGCAGGTACTCTCCAAGTAGGTTAAGTATAGGGAGGAGTTGCAAGATCTATCAAAGGGGAGAGAGAGCAAGAAAGGGATTAAGCGGAAGTTCCGGGTTGGTTCCATTATCTTTCTCTTATCTGTTACACATAGAAGAAATCATTGAATTGCTTTAAATTGTTGTTTCTAGGGTAGCTACCAAACCTAGAGGGCTAGCACTCTACAGGAATACTAGTTTTCCCAGAAATAAAATGGAAACACCACTGGGGATTGAACAGATATTTTTTTGTTGTTATTGTTTGTTTTATAAACTATAGACAAAGCCTGAAGTTAGCTAGGTAGCCTTCGAACTATTCTTGCTCTGCAATTGCATATTAGATGAATGCTGCTTGAATCAATCTCTGGTTTAGTTTATGAATTAAACATTTGACTTATAAGCATTCTAGATTCCCTTTTGGTAGCTCAGTAACCTCTCAAGACATTCCTTCACACATTTCTCTTTACTGTTCATTAAAGCTCAGCTTAACTCACGGAAAACGGCTGCACATCTGAGCCAAAACCCATTTCAGTTGCACTCCCTGGACCATCGCACTATCCTCCAATGTAAACCAGTATGCATCGCACATCCCAAGTGTGGTAAGTGTGATGCATCCCTATTTCTGTGAATCCTAGGTGTGATGATTGACTGAACTCTTTTTCCATTCTAGAAATTGGGGGTTTTTGACATTGTTTTCAGTGTTGTTTAGTTGTTTTGCTGCATATGAACAGTGCCTCCTTACTGAAGCCTCCTTGCATCACATAAATTAGCCTCAATTAGAATAGGATTAGTGAATGTTTTTGTGTATTTTTTCATCATTTACAATCCTTTGTCAAAAATTTATTTAAATTGATTTGTCACTTTGATGCAAAAAGTGTCGTAATTATCGTTTTGTGTCTAAAAGAGAAGTGTCATGGATTCTTCCTTCCCTTGATGGTCGATTGAACTTTTCTTCATGTATTTGGTTTGATTTGTTTATATTCAAAGTGTAAAAATCATTTTTTAATTTGAAATTGAAAAATGTCGTGGAGTCTTCCTTTCTCTTTTGAAGAAGAAATTGTCAAAAATTTCATTTTGAATGAAATATTTCAGATCTTTGCTGCATTTAGTTTTCCTTTTTGGCATTTTTTACATTAAGGAGAATAAAAAAAAAAAAATACATTTGCATTTAGAAGTTGTAGATTTGTGTGTGAAAAGATGATTTAGGAAAATGCACTAGTGTGTGCTCTTTGCTCTTTGCTCTTTGCATTGTAATTTTCTTTCCCTAGTAGCTAGGATTTTCATTGCTCAAAATAAAAAAAGATTGTTTATCATTGTAGATTACATTTTAGGAATTTCAAATCATCATCACGTGGTGAACCTTTCAAAGGAAAAATATAAAAAGGATCAACTTTAAAATAGATTTCAATGAACCTAACAACGCTTTGGAAGTTAACGCCAGATATCTAGAGGTCTAGGCTAGAGACGTGTTCCGACGTCATTAAAACTAGTGGCTATCATTTTCATTGAAGGTTGGGTGATTCCTCCTACTTGATATGACAAGTGCTAGCATGGACTTGTGCTCCTCGTACCATCGCATATATATTGGGAGACCACAATAGGATTATATCCTTTATCCATAGGACGCTGAGTCTGCCACCTTATTCATCGCAATGCACTGAACACAACATTCAAGAAGATTGACTGTTGTACATAAGTCCTTGGTAATTTCTCTTTAATTCATCACCAAGGTGTATATTGTAGTTTTGTGATTGGTTTGGTAATCCCTCTATCTAGATTTTCCAAAGTAGTCATTTTCGTTCCTATTCGAATCTTTAAAAGAAAAGGTCCATTTGAGCACTTGTCCTTTCAGCCTCATTGAAAATCAAAGGAGACTAGAGCCATATTTAGCTTTTTCTCGACTCTTAAAAATTGAAAAAGAAAAGTTGCGTCAAAGCGTCATTAGAATTAATTGAATTTGGAATAACATCTTTTTCCTCTTAATTTTGAGTTGTATCATGGAAGAAAGTCAATCAAAACCCCGTTGTTCATGGAGACTAGTGAGTCAACCATCTTTGACTCTGGAAGCGAAGCCAATCCAAAAAAATGGTCTCAGTTAACTAAGTCCAATTCATATGATTTATTTGGAACTTTTGTTTCAACATCGTCAGAGACTCCAGTTACTCTGATTATTTCTGGTACATTAGCCTTTGAGAAGAAGTTCCACAGTTACAAGAGGACATTAGAACTGATCCTAGTGTAATGGTAGACACTTCTATACCTGAAACAACTCCATCTAGAGTTGATCCAGAACCCATCTCAGTTCAAACTGAGGCTACATTTGAACCAGTAGTTTTTTAAGAACCTCCATTTGAGAGTAAAGTTCATTTACCTGAAAATCTGGAAGTTGAGTTTGAGCATTCTGAAGGTGTCACCCCTCCAGTATCTGTCACTACAAAAGCTATACCTTCTTCGGCTTCAAAAATATTTTACAGACCTATCAGTCTGCCTCTTCCACCTAGTCTAATTGCTATAAAGGACATAGTAGACGATCCTCCATCTAGTAACCCATTACATTTTGGAACTGGGATTCATTTGTGTCTTTCTACTCCCGAGTTTGGCTCTTTTAATCCTTTTTCATCGCCAGTTCCTGTAGAATCGCTTCAAAATCTTTTGGATAAACTAAACATGTCTAAGAAACCATCAACATCTAGGAATATTTCATCTAATGCAGCAACGACCGAACTTCTTGCTGCTATTCCTACAATGTTTGCTGGTATACCATCTGTTCCAGCTAGTTATCAATCACTAGTGGGAGTCCACTCAGGGGCTGCTTCAGCACCATGGTCTCCTCCTATTTACTCATCCAGAGTCCCATATGGTATTTATTATGTAGAAACTCAACAATTTGATCTTGCATGACAGTATTAATTTGGGAAAACCAGTCTTCAAAGACCGACATATCCATTAAACACTAGGTTGCCGCCATATGGAGGGCGATATACTTTTTCACTTTTTTCTCCTGGGGAACAACCATATGAGAGTTTCCAACAACATTTAGGTCAAACTGGAATTACATCTAGTGATTGGATACCAATACTTCTAGAACAACCAAGGGTTGTATATCCAATGCAACTGATCCAATCTGTGTCGAAGATTCCCACTACACCTACTCTTATGATTGTGTCGCAAGGGCAAGCATAGCCTATTGTGTCTTAACGTCAAGTCTCTCAGGGTGTGATACAATAGCCACTTGTCTCTACAGCTCAATCGTAACCTCAGGTTAGTGCTCCTTTATATGGAACGTCTCAGGCACAAACGGGTATTGTTAATCTGCAACTTGGTCAATCATGTGGCATTGGGAAACAGCAAATGGTCCACCAACCATGGCAGCCACAATACCAAAAACCACAATTCCAGCAAACCCAACATGAGTTTGGGCTTGGTTTACAAGTTTAGAATGGATTTGGTCAATATCAAGCCTACCGAGGACCTGAGCAACAAGGCTTTGCAGGTAATGGACATCTACATTTTCAAAATGGTTATCAACAGCCACACTATATTAGTTATGTTCAACAACCCTATCAAAGTTACCAGCATCAGATACATTATGGTAGTATGCAAAGACCTACTACTCAGGCGATTCCATCTTATCCTGGGTATGCTCTACCTAACCTAAATCAATAGTTTCCTTTTGTAGCAACTTTGGAATTACCAAATTTGAACTGACTGATGAATGATCCAATTGCATATGCCCCTTGGTGGCCAGCGATTCCTCATAAACTTCCCTCTGATATTCCTAAGTTCAATGCAAATCCAAGTGAAAATCCATCAAATCATGTAATGAATTTTCATTTGTGGTGCTCATCTAGCACCCTGAATAATGATTCAATTAGGCTTTTCCTTTTTCAGATTACACTCATTGGTCCAGTTGCAAAATGGTATATTGAATTACCTAGAGCATCGTTTGATAACTTCAGCATTCTTGCCACTACTTTTCTAACCCACTTTCAATTACCCATTAGGTACGAAATGAGAACAGAACTCCTTACCAACTTTAAGCATACCATGTCCACCAACATATCTGATCATATTCATAAGTGGTAGCATTGTCGTCCAATGGTAAAGACATATGTTCCTGATCAGCTTTTAGTTGAGTGGTTTATTGAGTCCTTATTGCCATCTATCACTGAGGACATAGAAAAAGGAGGAATTATCACTGAAAAGCAAGTCATTTCTCATGCCTAATATTTAGACTTGATCTATACTCAGTCTAGCACACTCTACAACAAAATTCTTGCCGCTCCTAGACCAGCTTTTTCCATTCCACCTCCTCCTAAATCAAATATGGGCTCTCATGTCGGTGACGGTGTGATCGATTCCTCGAACACGCAAACTGCAAAAGGTCCATCTAGTCAAGATCTTGTTATTTCTAGTCAGAATGCAAATTACAACCTCTTGCCTTGGAGATTAATGTTGTGTCATCTAACAAAGGCAAGAATCCAAAGCAACCAAGTGGCAAGAAGAAAGGGAAAAATAACGAGAAGAAACAAGATAATTCCACTCCTGAAAAATCATCTGAGAACCCTACTGGGATAAACAAGCCTCCTCATTTTCCATGTTTAATATGTAATGAGTATCATTATTTGAGAAATTGTCCACATCGATCTGAGGTTTCAAAACTTTTGAAGGTTTTGAATACCTTAGCGGTGTTGACTGATCCATTTCCGAACCCAGAAACTAATCTAGTTGCTATCGATAATGCTTCCACATCCCAAGTGATAATGCTATCCATCTCAAGGAAGCAAAATGATGCTTTGGTATCAACAATGAGTAAAGATTATGGGAATCCATCGTCGTCAGACAATCAGGCTACTAATCAACCTAGTAGTTTGACAACGACTTCACCAGAAGTTATTCCATCCATTATTCTTGAATTAACTACAAAGCCACCGAAGTGAGTCGTACATAAATTGACATTTAATCCTTGTGCTCGAGCTGCTTAGAATTATAATATAGTGGAGGATTTGGCTCAATCGCCATCTACTATGTTGAAAATTGAGGTATTTCAAAATTGTCCCTCCCAAAAGTGGGCTTTGTTATCAGCAATAGGTGGGATCGATCCAATGGATTCTAATCTTGTGGCATTTAATCATAAATGATATACACCTCAGTTACCAGACCGAGTCTCTTTCATTACACAGGTAAAATACCTCAATAAAAATGTTCATCGAACAATCATTAATGAGCGGAAATCCACCTATATTATGTCAATGAGTTGCTAGAAAACTCTTGGTTCACCACCCTTGTCGCTATCACCAAAAACATTAAAAGCATTCATTAGAAGAATGTATACTCCATATGGGATATTAAGTAACTTGCAAGTTGAACTAGGGGGCAAGATAGTGGAAATTGAAGTCGAGGTCGTTGATGGAAACCTTGATTACAATATTTTACTAGGAAGGCCCTAGATTTATGCTATGGCTGCCATTGTGTCTACATATTTTAGAAATATTACATTTCCCTTCCAAGGTTGAATCACATTTGTTGACTAACTAGCCTTTTTTGATAATGGTTGACAAGCTACTAGAAGCATTCCATTGATCCATTGAAGTTTACAGTCACTTCAAAATGTTGGAGTAGGTCTCCTAAAAGACCCTTCCTTAATGAGTACTTTTTCCCTCCTGCCTCCATCTGGTTTCACGGAAGTGGCCACAATGGAAACCTGTCAAACGACCTCTTCTACATCATCTGAGTTTAAGAAGAGTTCCAACTATTTTGATAATGAGGATCATAGCGTGGCATTGCCACCAAGCACCAACGAATCTTTGTAGCAATCGACTTTTTGGGCTTGGTCAGCAAACCAGAATCAACACTGGATGAGTGTTTGGGTAGATAAGTCTTTAGAATATGCTACCTCTTTTGATCATTGGTCTCGTATACATTCTATAGACAAAGGGATCATCTAATCAATGATGATAGAAGAGACATCATGGAAATATTACCACCATCATTCCCACCTTCGATATGACAATTAAGATTGTTTGAACGAACTCAATCATACTTCAATTTTTTATTTTTTATTAGATTCTATAAATACAGTAGATTCTGAGCAAAATCTGTCCAACATTGAAGAAAATATCTCCATTAATATTTTGACCAAACCTAATATTGTAGAGAATATTCACATTGGAAAATCTTGTTCTCCATCAGAACTACAAAATTACTGTGCTCTTTTTCATGAATTCAAAGATGTATTTGCATGGTCATATGAAGAAATGCCAGGAATTGACTTGAGAATTGTTGAACGCGAAATCAAGATGTATCCAGATGTCAAACCAATACGACAATAGCTTCAACCTATCCATCCAAAGAAAGTCGCTACCATTAAAGCAAAGGTTGAAAAACTTTTGCATGCTGGCTTCATTTACCCTGTTCCTCTCACTGAATGGGTATCGAATATTGTTCCTGTGATGAAAAAGCAAGGAATGATTAGAGTGTGCGTCGATTATAGGGATGTAAATCAAGCATGTCTGAAGGACAACTGCCCTACACCTTTATTGACCAAATTATTGATGAATGTGCCGGATGTGAAATCTTTTCATTCATGGATGGATTTTTCTAATACAATCAAATCAATATTCGCCCATAAGACCACTCAAAAATGGAATTTATATGTCCATGGGGCACATTCACTTATCGTAAATTACCATTGGGTTTGAAGAATGCAGAGAAATGCATTATGCCTTCCATGACATCAAGCACATCATTCAACCATATCTCGATGATCTACCTACCCATTCATGAAAATAGACTGATCATCTATAGCATTTGAAAGCCATATTTTTACGTTGCCGACAATGCAAGATACGACTCAATCTACACAAATGTGTGTTTTGTGCTAGTTCTGGTTGGTTTCTTGGTTTTGTAGTTTCTAAGGATGGAATTTGACTCGACCCATTTAAGGTTCAGGCAATCCTTGACATATCTCCACCTTCAAATTTTCTTCAGATTCAGAGACTCCAAGGGAAAGCTAACATTCTAAGGAGGCTGGTTCCACATTATTCTAAGCTCGCTAAAGCTTATACGTGTCTTTTGAAAAAAGGAGTACCCTTCCACTGGGATCAAGTTGCGCAAGCTTCCTTTGATGCTTTAAAAGATTCCCTAATAAAATCATTATTAATATACACTCCTAACTATCAAAAAGACTTAAATCTATATCTCGCAGCTGCAGATACAACCATCGCTGTGGTTTTAGTGCAAGAAGATAATAGAATTGAACATCCTATGTATTATTTATGTTGTAATCTTAATGATATAGAAAGAAAGTACTCTTATGTTGAAAAGTTGGCTTTAGTAGCTGTTCAACTAGTACAAAGATTTTGGCACTATGTACTCTTTCGCAAAAATACTATTGTGTCAGACTGCAACCCTATGACCTACATTCTGTCACGTCAATTATTAGGGGGAAATATTCCAAATGGATAGCCATTTTATCGGAGTTTGATCTGGAATTCACTAAATCAAAATCAAAGAAATCTCTCGTCTTTGCAAAGTTACTTTGTGACCTTCCCTTGTCATCCAAAAATTTAACATCCCAAGCATCAATCGTGGATGAGACTCTGTTTCTAATATTGTCAAGTGATCCATGGTACAGGGATATACTGGTATATCTCCAAACCCAAACTTTTAGGCCTAACACCTCTCGCTCTAAACAGTGACATATTCAATACCAAGCTAAAGACTATCTGATCATTGGTGATACACTTTACCATCGTGATGTCAATACAATTCTATGAAGGTGCCTCACACATGAGAGGCTGAAAAAGTTTTGAATGATTGTCATTCAGGTGCTTGTAGGGGGAATTTATCTGGTTATGCTATTGCACCAAAAATCTTACGAGCTGGTTACTTTTGGCCCACCATATTCAAAGATTGCATAATTATAGTCAAAAGTTGCCATGCTTGTCAAATTTTTGATTGCAAAACCAGATTACCACCTGCACCACTGCATCCAATAGTTGATGTTGGGCCATTTGCTAAATGGGGGATTGATTTCATGACATGTAACCCCATCTCAGCTGGGGGGCATGGGTATATTATAGTTGCTATCGACTATTTTACAAAATTGTCTGAGGCGATGCCTACATTGAACAACAGTGGCGAAATGGCTACTCTTTTCCTTTTTAATGATGTACTTTCTAGATTTGGTGCACCACAGGCTATAGTCTAAGATCATGGGTCACATTTTCACAATCACATGATGATCGAATCAACTACCAAATTAGGACTATCCCATGATAGTTATACTCCATATTATCCGTAGGCTAACAGACAAGTTGAGGCAATCAATAAAGTCCTTAAGCGCATTTTGCAGAGAATGATTGGAGCCCATAAACAGAATTGGAATTTAATCCTATACTTAGCTTTGTGGGCATATAGGACTTCGGTGAGAAATGTGACTAGATTTATGCCCTTTCAGTTGGTGTATGGTCTGGAAGCAGTCTTATCAATTCAGTGTGAAATCTCATCGTCAAGCTTGCAATCGATCTTCTTCCCGAAACTTTTGAAGAAAAGCCTCATTTATTGGAATTAATCCATCTGGATGAGACTCATTGTGATGCCTCGTTGGCTAACGAAGCACATAAGAAACACGTTAAGGCGCAATATGAAAAAAATGTCAAGCCTCGTGTCTTCTCAGAAGGTGACCTGGTCTTTCTTTGCGATCATGATTCTAACAAATTAAGAGCAGGTAAATTCGAACCATTATGGATGGGCCCTTACATTTTCAAATGAGTATTGACAAAAGGAGCCTATGAGCTAGTAAACTATGATGGGATTCCACTGTTGCATCCCTGAAACGGGTTGTATCTTAAACGTTACTATGCTTAATTAAGTATAGTGAACTCATTGTACATATGTTTTTATTGCATTTTTTAGTGTTTTCTTTTAGAGTTGTCATTTTGGTTTGGTAATCCACTTTACATTTGTTGCACATATCATACTTTTTGGAACCATTTGTTGGGTATGCCGACAGAGCTAGTCGTAGTACACAGAACCTATCTTCTGTGGCCTGGGCCATTTTCGCTCTGAGTGACAAGTTAGTGAGTTTCAAGGGGATATGTACTGGTCGATCGATGAAGATCACTAAGTATAGCGCATTGATTGAACTTCTCTCTGATGCCATTTCACATGGCATATGCCAACTCATTGTCAGGCTAGATTCACAACTCGTCATTCTACAACTTACTAGCATTTATTCCGTTCGGAACCCAACTATTTATTGCATGTTTGTAAGAGTTAGGATTTTGAAAAGGCATTTTGATTCCATTAAATATCAACATATCTCCAAAAAATTAAACACATTGACTGATTCATTAGCAAACTATGTGTTAAATAGAAATTTGCAACATTTGTAAAGAAAAAATTTCACATCAACATTTGCATTAGGATTTCATCGCTTAGCCAAAATAAAACTCCAAAAATCAAAAGTAGATAGTTGTTTGTAGTTTTTATAAAAATGTTTTGTGTCCAAGGCAAAATTGGTCATCTAACCAAGAAACTAAAAATGAATGAAGAAAAACATCCTAGACTAGTGATGCTGGTGATAGCATGTCACTGCCTATGCTATCATGTGCAGGAGCCTAGTCCAATGACTTGGCACGCCAGTATTATGGCACTGTAACCTCAAAGGTAACTTGTCAGTCCTGACATCCTGAATACTGAGAGTGAAGCCCTCATTCTAATCCTGCAACATTGACAGGGTCTCTGATATTTCTAGATCTCAAAGGATGGACCTCCCTACAGCCTCTCCTACTAGAGTGTCATTTGCCACCTGTGGGTGTACCACTGGTCACAATAGTCCAATATCTACACACACATATGAGTTTATTTAGCCTTGGTAACATATAAAACACATAAACATTATAAAACTGAGAAAAAAGAGATATGGTCAAATCATCTTACCTATAGCACTCCACTGCTCACCAGCTGGTAAAGCCAAGTCCAGATTGCCTCAGAAATCCATCTTGACATATGGATACTCTGCAAAGACCATCTCTTGGCAGTTGAATCACTCGAAAAAGGCATCAGAGAAGGAGAACTATGATTGGTTGGCATGTCTGGCCATAAGATCCACCCATCTCTGCATCCATGGTTCCCTTGGTGAAGACAATCCTAGTGAAATGTTTTGAGGTTGCATTAGTGGAATTCTCTCCAAAGAAAAAGCAATCAATATGGATCCATAACCAAAGCTTTTGGTTCTTCCATTCTTTACTTTGGACAGTTGTTCTTTTATCATAGGATGTATCGCCTCACACCAGTTGAACACCTTTGGTTCCAGGCACTCCAAGGCATACTGCATTTAAGATCTATTCATCAAATGTAAGGCTGCAGTGCTAGTCAATCTAGAAAATGCAAATAAAATGGCCCTTAGAGGTTGATCTGTAACATCTTAGATATTAATCTTACCATCTCTACCGGGCTGATATCCATCCCTGCAGAACTAACGAATGTAATCTTTCGCAAATTCACCCCCTTGAGAAAATCCTGATAGTGAAAGAGGGGCACCATGCCTCGAAAATCCATTCAGAAAACAAATATCCTCGACCATCAAAGGAATAGATTTACCCCTGATCTGGAACACCTGGTCAATAGGATCCCAAGCATCGAGAAAATACTGCAACAAACTGATCCGTTGTCTCATGATGGATATGCAGAAGAACTTCAATAAGCCACAATTTCTTAATGCATCCACTGTGCCCTAGTCATGTAAAGCAATCATATCCTCCTCTTCATACTCTCGTTCATGCTATGTGACAACCATATTGATCCAACAAGTATATAAAATGCAAACAATAGATGAGTTAGGATCTAATATTGAGCAAAAGCAGGTAAAAATTCGATGAAAAGCACTATGTAAAGTTGCCTTTCTGAGCCCATCGCACCCTTCCTTTGAGCAAGGTGAGATGCATTCTGACTGGCCTATTGATAGGTCAGTATTCATCACACCTTTCAATGCTGACTAGGTGCGATGATTGGTGAATGAAATCTTTAAACCACAAGGGCCTAGAAATGTCGTAAAACTAGCTTAGAATCAAGAAATGATGGAATGAAAATGAAGAGCTCAAGGATTGCTCCTACCTAGTCCCGACGACGTGGAGAATGGTCCAGAGGATCTCTAGAAATCAACTGGTGAAATTTGAGGTGGGGAAAACTTCTCCAGAGCTCCAGAATACCAAATTTGAAAAGAAATGATGAAATTGAAAGGTAAAACTAGTTTTTATGTTTACTATTCATGTACTTCAAGTAAAATGTTAGTTTTAGTTCATATATATGTATTTCTAATCAATTTGATGGAGTTTTGAATAGATAGAACAAATGATGAAAGAATCTGATATGATAAATAGTGAATTGAACATCTTTGACCACCATTCAAGCATAGTATCTTCATTTCAAGCTTGTGTAAAAATGAAACTAAATCCAAGCATAGTTCCCCATGGTTCAAGCTTGTCTAAAAATGAACCCATTCTCAATAATTAACCTTTGTGATTGCCATGCTATCAACCTTTTGAGCCTTGCTTTTTTACATCTCATCACCACCATCTCTTTGGCCGATCATACACTTCCACTTGGTTGTTTTACCCTTTTTGAAGAACAATTGCAATGAGTCATCTTATTAGCCAACCTCTTCACAGAAATAATCATGTTTTGAGAAGTTCCAAAATCACTATAACCAGTTGCTACCCTAGACACCACTCATTCCTCAAAATCGAGTCCTCTTTAAACCATTTTCAGACTCATTAAATATGAAAATAATGTCGAGCGCTTGTCATTTTTAGCTCGTTAAAGTGATTGGAAATGTCATCCCTCCTATATTATTTTATCTTTTCTTGGACCTGAGGGATTATTTTACGAAAAGGAACTGGTGGAGTTTTCTTTTCATCCATTTTTAAACTCTTTAAACATGAAAAGGACCGATTTGTCCTTGTCGTTAAACTTGTTAAAACAATAATGACAAACTTGTCCATCTAGACGAGACCGATTTTCACTATCGCTAGACTCGTTAAAACATTAAATAGCGACAAGTTTCATCGAAGGGTGAATTATAGAACAAGAATATGTTATCCTCCTCAAGCTTGAAAAAAATAAAGAAGTACTGGTTAGTAATGACTGCAGAAAAAGGGGAAGAAAATTGAAGAATTTATGTTAGCGGGTCGCTCTTGAACATGACACTTTCACTTCATCACCATCATTGTGTTAGGTTGGGTTATTCCATTCATTGGTCATCTCACCATTAGTCTTTCATACCATCCATCTTTTGGGGTTAACACTACCAATTCATCTCAGTGTTGCTAACATGTTCAAGAGAAGTCATTTGGTTGAGAAACCACCATCCAGTTAATGTCTCATCCACTGCAATACCTCCAACCTTCATTTTTTTCATGACCGCCATTTCTGAACCTTGCATCATCGGTTCATTTTCACCTCCAGAAATAATTTTCTTCGTTTCGTGTCGTAGATGTGGGATACATCAAGGCCCTCCTAAAGCAAGTCACTTCTTGTCGACATCAGCTCATTATCCAAGAAGTTGACTTAGAAACAACCCTTTATGTGCTTTGAAGCTTGCATACATTAGTGGCAAGTTTTTCAATTTCGACGACAAGTTGACATCAATGGCCTTCAACCAAAAGATTTTGTGTGGTGTTCAACGCTAGATCATATATTCACACCATGTGAACTGTAGTACCTTGAGGGTCATTATCATTATCGGTGATTCCTCTCGTGTCTGTTAATAGCTTACATCATTGGCTGGTAATCAAGCGATGTGTTTCCATGTTCGACTTTAGAACATCTCTTCACATGGATTTACTTGTACATGGAGCGAAGATTGAACAAGTTTGAAGACACCAGATCTAGTTTTATCCATCCGGGCTGCGATATATTCAGGGACATAAAAACATCAAATGTCCAAAGGCTTTACACAGATGATCTTCCTAACCATGGATGATGGCTCTATATCTGAAGAATCACCAGTCTGCATCTGTAGACGACTATCTCATCTATGTATTAGAAAAGAATTTATAAAGCTGAGCATGGGAATGCCTCCCTTAGCTAGATCATGAAAATTATATTATGATTATGTATCGTATTTTAACTTATGCATGTCACCTTCCAGTTCGAAACTTTGGATCCTCATGATAAAGAATTTCACCCGACATCAATATTTATGACTTCATGGTTTAGGGGGAAACTGTTATAGACATATTTGGGCACATCAACCCCAAACTTATATATAGATAAAATAGGGCTCATCAACCCCTAAAAGAGTTGTTTCATGCCCTAAAGGAACATAGTCATCTCAATACATCATTCCCCAAAAGTTCCACATGAGAAACCATTAAAAAATGGCCTAAATTAAACCATACTAACTACTCCACTGCTAGGGTGCGATGCATACTGAGTGGTATACTGCTAGCATGTGATGCATACTGATTAGGCCTTCTATAGGGTGTGATGGATGAGGATGGATAAATGTCCGAGACAGTTTTCTAGGTCGTCGCTCATGGAATCTTCAAGAAACTTCTCCTGTTCCACTTGCCTCTTTGAATTTGCCCAAGGATGAATAAGGGATCTAAGAAATCTCCAAGTCGAACCAATTGTAACAAGTGCAATGACACTAATTAAATCCCATGGATGACTCACACCCTTACACACATCTATAAATGGATCTCCAATTGAAGAGATCCAGAGGCGGGAATATTGTGAATTGCAAGGAAGTGCTGATAATTTGTAATTGATGAAAGAGCATTGTATTGTTGGAGTGATCTTGCTATTCCATGAGGTTAGGAAGGATTGAAGCTGGGAGGATGATGCTGGATCAGACAACTAGGTTGTATTCTCCCTTCTATTAATAAAGTTCTTCAAGTTTTCTTCCATATGATTGTGCAAATGAAAATGTTATCATTTGTGAATGCTATCATTTGTTCATTATATATCTAATTCTATAATGTTTATGTTGTAATAGATCACGATGCTTTGATGGTTCTTTGTTGCTATACTTCTACATGTACTCTCCAAGTAGGTTAAGTATAGGGAGGAGTTGCAGGATCTGTCAAAGTGGAGACAGAGCATGCAAGGGATTAAGCGGAAGTTCTAGGTTGGTTCCATTATCTTTCTTGTATCTGTTACAAATAGAAGAGATTGTTAAGTTGCTTTAAAATATTGTTTCTAGGGTAGTTGCCAAACCTAGAGGGCTATCATTCTACAAGAATACTAGTATTCCCAAAAATAGTAAGGTCAATGTTTCAATGGCAGATAATCGTTTGGGGTCAATTACCCCTCCCTCCTTTGAAATTATATGGCCCAAATTTTTTCCTTCTTTGACAACAAACAAGGACTTCTTAGGGTTCAATGGTATTCCAAATTTTCTTTACCTGCCAAAAACCTTCATCAAGTGCATTAGATGTTTCTGATCAGATTTAGAAAAAATAGTTATGTCATCAAGATAAATAACCACAAATTTATTTTCTTGACCCATAAAAGCTATGTCCATAGCTCTCTGAAATGTTGCTGCAGCATTGGTTAATCCAAATAGAATCCTAGCATACATGAATGTACCCCATGGTGTAGTAAAGGATGTCTTTTCTCTGTCTGTTGTATCAACATTCACCTAATTGTAACCTAAAAAACCATGAAGCATATAAAGTCTTTGTGATCCTAAAACCATTTGAATTCACTGATCCATTTTGGGCAAAGGATAATTATCTTTTAATGATGCCTTGTTCAAATTTCTAAAATCCACACAAAGTCTTATTTCTCCATTTTTCTTTCTAATAGGAACTAGATTTTCAACCCAATTAGAATATCTAAGAGGGAGGATGATCTGTGCATCTATAATTTTCTTAATCTCCCTTTCTACAGTTGGTAGAAGGGCTAGATTTATCCTTCTAAGTTTCTGTTGATAAGGTTTTTCTTATGGCTTCAAAGGAATCTTATGTTGTATTAATGAAGTATCATAGGTCTTTAGATCATCATAAGTCCAAGCAAAAACATCGTTATAGTTTTGCAGTAACTTAACATATTGAGCTTTGATCTCAGGGTCTAGAGATGCACATATTTTGATGCTTTTGATATCTTCATCAGTTCCAATGTTAATCTCTTCTATGTCATCTACTAAAAAAATTGACTAAGGGTTCCGGAGGACATCATTTTGATCAAACAATATTTCTAAAGGAATGAGTCATTTGGAATAAAATTATTAGATAATTGAGTAATGTCATGATTAGCAATTTGGGTTTTAAAATATGAAGTATCATTTATGTCTGCATTTTCATTTATCTCAGTTCTATCTTCATCAATTTGTAGAAATGAAAAATCATCTATTACTTGTAGAAATGATTTCCAATGTTCATCATCTTCGAATATTTGCCAATATTTTAGATTATCTAGGATAGATGGCCTATATTTGACTTGTATATGATAGAGTACATCAGTATGATCAAGAATTTTGAAAGAGCTAGTAGAGACAGCTAAGGCATCTACATCAATATTCTTATCTCTGCGAATATGAGTCAAATTAAAAGCATAAAAGAAGTTTTCAACTGAATCCCATACTTCATTTCGGTAGGACCTAAGTCTAGGGTGCTTGGTCTAGAAAACATTTCTTACTTGCTTAACAATAGGTTCCAAACGAGTAAAAACACTTAAGTTTTGAACTTTTAAGCTTTTGGCTAATTACAATCCTAAAATGAAAGCTTCATATTCAGCTACATTATTTGTAAATTAGAAGTCTAATTTACATGATTGGGTTATCTTTTCTTTTTCAGGTGAAATTGAAACTACTCTAACTCCTTCCCCATCTTTCATGCAAGAGCCATCAACGAATAGTTTCCAAATATCAGTTTGGTTTGGTTCAGGACTTTCAACTACCTCTTCAATTTTGACTTGAGTTTTATGTTGGTTTGAAGTGAATTGAAAACAAAAGAAGTCTTGATCTATTGCACAAATTGGATGGTTCCTTGGCTAGTCAGTCTTACAAATAGTATGTACAAATATTAACTCTCTATATAATCTTAATTGCTCTCCTCCATAAACAGGAATGGTAGCATATGGCATATCCATCTATAGATTTCCCCCTAATTTGGCACAACAAGACCTATAAAGGAGCATTCCAAACTTGGGAGGGATATCTGTGACGAAAATATCAAGTACTACGCTTTTCATTAGAATTTGGGCAAGGGTAATCACTAGGTCCTTGATCAATCCCAAACAGGGAACCATTTTAGAATCAAAGGTGTACAGGTCATGGTAGGATCTAGTTATGTCAATTTTCAATTGGTCCATGATAGATTTTTGCATAAGGTTGTGTGATGCTCCTAAATCAAGCATGCAATTATACAACATGGAATCATTTGTTTTAAGAGTTACATAGAAAGGAGGCACTATCTCATCTATCATGTCTGAACTAGGGCCAAAAACTATTGTTGGTTTTTCATCTTGCAGACTTATGACATCATCTTCAGCATCAGCCGAGGTATTTTGTATCCATTTTGTGACTTGGATTTTGTAACTAGGGTTCTTAGAAAGTTCTAACAGTGGAATCGGGATCTTATCCCTCTCTAATTCTTTTTCAACATTAAATGTAGTCAAAATGTTTTTTCCAGTTTAGGTAGTATCAATTCACTGTTCTAAGGGCTAAATAAGAGTTGTTTGAGCTTCAGTAGTTTTGGTATGTGGGTCAATTATTGGGTTTTACTTTGGATTTATCCCAATACCAGGCCTAGGTCTAAGATCGTACCTCTTGTTTAACTCTGCAATTAAAAATTTAGAGAAAGCGTGATATTTAGAGACTTTTGAAGCTTCATGATCTTCTTGAACTTGAATTTGTTGTGAGAGGAATAACGACTATTTGATTGGAAGAAGAATCCATACTATTAATATCTTTAGTAATTGTAATAGTATTATAATTAGGTTTTTGGTCATATATCAATAGGGGAGTAGGAACCTATTGATCATTGATAGGTCTCTGAAGCATTTGTAGTGGTGGATTTCTTTTATACTAGCCTTGATTTTGGTTTTTGGGGTCTAGTAACTGTTTGCTGTATTGTCCTAGGTTGGGTTTCAATCTTTGAAATCCTATTTGATAGGTTTCTAAGAAGAGATGTTATTTCATCTATTTTTGAGTCTTCTAATTTAGTCTTAGAGGAACTAGAGGCTTCCTGAATAGGTTTGAGTCTTCTTTGGTCCTTTTCTTACTTAAGTTTTAAAGAAGTTGAGGCTGCCCTATTTGCTTCTACTTATAAAGCATTTGTTTGCATATCTTCAAGAGTTCCTGAAGTTCCCTTTCATAGCATAACAACAAAGGCATCATCAAAATCTTTAGAAAATCTAGACTTAGCTGCTACTACAGGGGGCTTACAATCAATAGGCATTTTGTGATAGAGTTTATTGAATCTTTTAATAAAATCTGATACTGGTTTTCCAAATTTCCTTTTAAGCTCTTAAAATTCTGTGAGGAAGTAAGGAGGATCCTTTTTCATTCCCCATTGATGTTTAAATATGGTTCTAAGCTCTTCCCAATTTCTAGTGGAAGCTGCTGGTAACTACCTAAACCAAATCCTCACATTTCCTTAAAGCGACTATAAAAAAATTTCATATAAACATTTTCTTATTAAATATTCATGTTTTTTGAAAAATCTAGGAAAGCTTGAAGATGGTCCTTAGCTAAGGGACCAATTTCTCCATTACACTTGGGAAGGTATTTTAAGTATCTAGCTGGGAATGCATCAAGGCTATTAGGTAAGACTAAGGTAGCATATCTAGCCTGTAAAATAGGTCAGAAATCCATGACAACAGGTTGTATATGAGGTGCTTGAGATGTGAAAGGTTTTCCAAGTGGACTATCTGGTATTTGTGTGGATGTAGAGGATGAAGAAGAAGTAGAGGAAGAAGATGGTGATTCAAGGGTTGATGAACTAGTTGGAGGTGAAGGAGGAGGAGATTTCTTGAAAGATTTCAAAGGAGTTTTAAGAATGAACTTTGGGACTTGTAAAGGAATACCTTATTTTGTTTCAAAGAGTGGATTGGTATATATAGAGAAGGTCTCCTCAGGTTGTTCAGAAGAAGAAGCTTTAGGTTAGTCAAAAATGGAAGGAAATGGATAGGTGGTAGGGAATATGAAATCTATGGGTTTATATTCTTGTAGATTAACACCCAAATCAGATTTGTTTTAGGTGATCTTGGTCATAGTGTGGTATTGGATGAAATTATAATGAATGAATAAGGTAGGTTGACTTAAAATCAACTCCTTTATCTAGAAGTTCAGTAACCCTAAGTGATAAATGGGAGTAATTAGGATCATATGGGATTTTACTATATGGGTCAAATGATTCCAATTCTTCGGACTATAGGACTGAAGATGAAGAAGAATATGGTTGGTGTCCCCTTTTAGAACTGGCTTTTCTCACTATATTTTCAGGATCTAACAGAGGACTAACTATGTCAGCTTCTAATAAAGATCTGGTATGTTTAAAAGGTGCCAGCTTGGGAGTGTGGAGTCACCTAGGTGAATGATTTAAACCTTTCTAAAACCTTTAATCACCTTAAAGGAAAAAAATGAATAAATATCATTGCCCCAAGGGAAACTTAAAAGAAATTTGAATCCCCAGAAACCACGCCAATCTAATGTTGTACCTCTGAGATAGTAGTAGGTCAGCTACCAATGCCAGAGCATCTAAAATAATTGTTTTGGGGTTTTTGGTTTTAGTTCTGGAAGACCAATGAATGAAGACATATGCAGAATTGAAATACTTAATCCTTTGGATAATATTAATATCTCAGCAAAGGGCTGCTATAAAACTTTACACAGTGATATAGATCAAATAGTGGTGAGAAGAAGACAAAATAAAATGATTATCACAGATTCCAGACTATAAAACAGAACAATCATAAGTATGAAAACCTTCTAAAATACATTCCAAATATTCAAGGCAGTGTACTTAAGCTTACAAAAGATGTTGATGATTTATTGATTACAGGGGATTAGCTAAACAGACGGTTCATTAATGCATTCTCTTAATAGATGATCACTTCAGGAGTTTATAGGAATAAATTGAGACACAATTATTCCTACCTAAATATCTATATAAGTCATAAGAATATGAAGAAAAACCTAATGACTGATAAGTGGCAGAACTTACAGGATAACACAAACTGTGTAAAACCAAATTCAGAATCCTTTGCTTTGTATTAAGGCTCCAGAAAGACTGAGTACATCAAGTGTCTAGAAAAGCTTCCTTCAAAGGTGCAACTAGGTTAAAAGTAGAATGAACAGTCATGACTTAGCAAAACATGAGCCATGAACCTTGAACCCATAACAGCTCGAGAAGAGAGTTATTTATACAATAATGAAACTAAGAAAATATCCTAAAACTAATTAAGATTTATTATAGGAAAGGAAATATCTTCATGCAAGAAGATAGGGGTAGCTATTGAACTGCTTCTTGCTATCCCTTTTATTCAGGTTGTGCTGGCTTTGTTGTTGGATATTTTGCCCTTTAAGCTACTTGATTTTTTGTATCCTCTATGTTGGTTGATTACTTCATTTGATCTTTCATCTGATACTCTTTAAACTCTATGAATATCCTTTGACCCTGCTGAGTAGACTTTACTGTGTTCCTTTTTACCTTTATTGTGCATTTCAGGTTTTTATTGTGTTTTTCAATAGTAAATTATTTTAGATTTTATGTTACAGGGTAAAGTGATTTGATATGATCTTCGTATTTGTCTTCAAATTGTATCCAGGTTTTTTCTTTATAAGCCTCAAATAGAAGCTTTTACTTGGAAAACACAAAAATTGTTAAGAAAAACACAGGTGATAGAGAAGGTCATCAATGGATTTATTGAGCTTGAAAGGATATTGGAAGGAGTCTAGAGCATATCAAAAGGTAAAACAATGGCTTTATTAGTCACAGAAGCTTATGGAGGTTTCACTACGTAAATGGGAAAAACAAAGCAAAATGGTGATTTTTAAGTTTAAATGGAAAAACAGTTTAATTTTTGAATTATGGAGCAAAGTGATCAGTGGCCATTTTGTCGTTATGCGGGAGGTGGTTTTGGTTTTCATCGCACCGCTTATGAGGTGCAGGCAGTTTTTGGGAGGGATTACCTGATATAGTCTAGGGCCTGACACATAGCAAGGGGAGGTCAATGGAATACTACTTTTTTGGGTGAGTAATGCTCGGACAGAGAGCCAACCCGAAATCGCTAAGGGTCATTGGATTTGAATGCATTGGATTGGACGGTGGTGGAGCAAAAGAGTACTGTGGAGGTAAGAGGAAGGGGAAACAGAGGGGCCCAATGATTAATAATGGTAGTATGGGCTTTATTATGGGTATAGTATAGTTTTATGGTTAAATATAGGTTTAGTTTGGTTCTTCATTTAAATCAAAAAAACAATTTAACAAAGAAATCCTTTGCAAAACACGGTATGATAGACTTGAAATAGCATGAATTCGGGTGGATAAATGACATCGTTATGGGTTCATTTCATATCGCAATTGTAGTTTAGCGAAGGAAAGCCCATCACAAAGGAATACAATAGGGACCAGATGTGATGTGGTAAATAAATCATGGATAATACTGCAATCAGGTCTGTGTTCCCATCGCATATTAGAGATCGCAATGGCAGAGGGTGTATGTTTCAGTCAGTACTTGCGATGAGGGGTGGATGCGAAATAGGCATGAATTATGAAATATATTTGCATTGGATCTGAGTTCATCACGCATCGCAGATTGAAATGCAGGGGAGAGTGCATGCACGTTGAAAGTTTGTGATCCACCGATATGTGAGGTATTATAGAATACATAGTTTTACAATGAAACTTATGGTTTTGGGATATTTAGTAAAGGGAGTTAATAATATACAGGAAAGGGAACTTTTAGGGGTTTAATACTATAAGTTAGTGTTAATATGAAACATAAGCGGAAAGGGGAAATACACTAAGTATAATGTTTTTCATGAGTTATTTTCTTTTCACATATATACATTAATACTTAGGCTAAACATCTTTTTGTGGGTTTTTTTGGCTAAAAGGGGATTTAACATGGGGTTTTCACTTTTCCTAGGCAAAAATGATTTTAGCCTTAAGAAAAAGGGTTTTTTATGGAAAATGAATGAATATGAACTGTATGAAGGTGGGAAGGGGAAATTAGTAAATAGAGGGATAAATGGGGATGAAGGAAGTTAATTAATTGATCTTGTAGACCTTCACTTGCTTTGTGTAATTGCCTCAGGGACATAGAAACATATGGTAAAACATGATAAATGTACATTTTGTCAAATCAATCATCATTCTTTTGCAACTTTTCTTCTACTTACCCTTTGCTTATCCTACCATTTTTTCTTCACTTAATGGGTGCATTTAAGCTAGAAAACCCTTTTCCTTTCTTTTTATTTAAAAAAAAAAAAGAAACTATCTAATTCTAACCTTATAAAATCCAAGGGCTCAGATTAAATTGATGAGCATGTTATTATTCTCTACCTAACTATTGATCTGCCAGGATTAAACAATTTGGACAAATATTTGTTCTCTAATTATAACATCAAATTTAAAGCATGGAGAAGCCAAGATTAAACTATTTGACTGTCATGGGTTGTGGCATTTATGACAAGCTACACATAACTATTATTTTGCAAAAAAAATAATAGCGGCATTTAGACTTGCTCACTTTGAGAGTTTATTTGTTTTCTTTTCTTTTTAACCTAATATTTTCTTTTTGTATTTATTTTTTTAGGACATCTAACTGAACATTTTCTTTGATATGGACATCATCATCAAGATATTTTCAAAAACATTTTATTCAATATTGTTATGTCCATATCCTAACTTAACATTTTTTTTAAATATATTTTTGTTTTTTTATTATTACTTTATTCTATCTTATCAAAACCAAAAATGCTACAACATCAAGTATAATGCTAGTTCCAATGGAGACATGTATACATCAAGATGACAGATATACTCATGTGTAGGCTCGAAAGACATGCTTTGACATGTACCTAAATATGAGGGACCAATTCTTTGATGATGTCAAAAACTGATGAAGAAGACAGTGACGCTCTAGCTTAATAAATATTTGGAGCCAGATTTCAATATAAGTGTGATTCTCTTAGTTCACTTGCTCATTTATATAAACCTACATGTATTATTCTTCCATAAAATTCATATCTTCTTCTTTTTATTGATTATTCTCTTGAACAGATAGATGATCTGATGGTAAGCATAATGCAACTTTCTCAATCTTTGATTCTAATGTTTCCTCTCCATCAAGTGAAGTCTGTGATTCTTTAGTCTCAACATTTAAACATTCTTTTTTTAGATGTCATCTTTCACTGGAATTAAAGGAATCTCTTTTTTGCAATACTCTTTATTATTTAAGATGAATACCATTTATATCTATAAGAGTTGCTTTCAAGTGTTGTATCTCAACATTGTAAGTGGGCTACATTGATTCGTTGTTTCAGTTAGGAAATGGTTGTACAATTAGCTAAGTGGGAGTGGACCATTCGGATGAATTTTTTTGAGGATATGGTTGGGGTGGAGGTGATGTTATGTATATCATGTAGTTGGGTATGGAGGATATTGAGGAAAGTATTAAAGGTATTGTGTATTTCCCCCATAAAGTCATTTCCAACCCTTTTTTCAAGATTGGTTTTGGATTTGAGATGGCTAAGGATCCAAGGAGAGGGTGTGTTTCAATTACATTTAGATAGTTGTACATCGCCTTGAAATTTTGAATTATTTTCTTGCATCATACCAGGTTGACTAGGCTACCATTATCTTATTGGAGCTACATAACAGAGCTACTTTGGTGACTGACTTGCTCCATTATTGATGAACCTCATCATTGGGTAACTATATGAACCTTAATACAACTACAAGCTTATTAAAATCAACTCTTCTCATAATTCCTTACATATATTAACTATATTTTTCTTAAGGAGATGAGTAAAAGTGAGATGTTATGTCTAGTGGTCTAATGTGCATTGATTGTAAGATTTTGAGAGAAAATCATGGAAATTTTGGCTAATTAAGGCAAGAAACTCGAATGAGACAAGTAGGAGAGATTATAGGGTGTAGATCCTCCTCATTTAATCCTCGCTCATTCGAATATTCCTCAATCAAATCACACTAGCTCGGAGTTGCAAGTAGCCGAGTCATGGAGATCATGGGCAGTCAAGCCAGTGACAGTTAAAGATCCAGTTCATCTTGAGTTTTGGAGCCAAGCCTCCCCAAATTTAAGGAAGTCATTGGAGACTTAATTTGTATAAATAAAGAGGCCTAGAGCCTCAATAGGATTTAGATATTTTATGTAAGAGCACTAAACATTTTCGAGTTCAAGTTTTGTAGGAAAACATTGTTATGTAATTTCTCTAATATGATAATGAGAATGAGAATTTCCTTGATCCAAAACTGAGTTGACTCAGAGGGTTGAAGCTCTTGGGTAAGGGACCACCCCTAGCAGTAAATTATCCTCTTATTATATTTCTATGCTTAGGTGATTTCATAGATTAACGATTGAATTGGTTTTAGCATTGTTTCATTGCAAGTAGTTGTGAATTTGATTTGTTTGCTTCCATTTGTGCATTGCTTTAGCAGTATATTAGATAGATAAAGGAATACCCAAAAGGATGATAGTAGGTAGATTTGGCCTCACTCCCCCTCCAGGGACCATGGTTTGAGGAACAAACTCCTATGCAGCCTCAAAAATACATAATTCTGATTTCTTATGGAATTTAGGGTTATATGCTACTTAGGCCAACATCTTTTCAGTTTTCAAGGATAGGATTCAATTGTCATTTCTGATACCTTCATATTTCTATTAGATCTCATAGTGTTTCATGTTATGCTGCAAGTATTTCCATGCATGAAGTAGACAACTAGATAATTAAATTTAGTTTTCTTGATTTGATTGAAAATAATTCTTGTTTGACATGATTCATGGATAAATGCCAGTGATTGATGTAGTGCTGAGTCTCAATAGTGTAGGAAAATCTCATGTCTAGTAACCCCAACCTAACCTCATACATCCATGAAGACGAAAAGCCAATAATTCCCTCAATCAATTCATCATTCCATAAGAACAACTTTATAGGATTGTTGAGCAAATCCACTATCTTACAAAATCTGTTTTGAGCTCTAAAGAAGTCCTAGTCACTCCCTTGCCCTAATTCTTCCATCATTAACCTTCCCTAAACCCTATACCACCTTCCAAATCACTTATATTTCTCTTGGATGGATCTTGTATGAATACAGAGGATCATATAGGAGAATTAGGACATCCTGTAGGAAGCATTAGGACATCATGTAGGACGACCTGTAGTGGCCTGTTTTGAGGCTAATTGTGGAAAAATCATCATGAAGGATAGGAGAAGACCCCTACTTTCCTCCTATGCCATCTGACTTTTCACCACCGTCTCTAACACACCTACCACATCACTAAGAAGATTTAGCATTCACATTTAAGAAAAAAAGGACAAAAAGGAATAAAGAGTTATTGTGTTCATTCATATGCACAATAGTATAATGTTTGGTCATTTCAGATTGCATGCCTAGGACAGTTGGGATTACACACATGTTAGCCTAGAATCCTTTTTAAGTAAGATCTCTTTGTAATTAGTTATATGAGTGGTGTGTTCAAAGCATTTGATTTCAATCTTTCCTTACTTTAGTAGACATTGTTTCAATTTTCCCAATTAGTGGAAAATTTGCCTTTCCTCATTGGTAATGAAGCTTATTTTGAATCAATAAAAGGTTAGTTTGAGAAACCATAGTGTTCTATCACCAACTCCACAGTGACAAAGAGTGGATTGATTGCATATTATTTTGTATACAACACTGTCACTTCCAAGTTTGTACGAACCTGAGGTTGATAAAGTAAATTTGGTAACCCAAGGAGTTGCAACATTCTTGCTACAATACTGGTGCTCATCACTTTTTTTTGGCACCATTTGTAGTGAGGTGTCTAAGAAAGATGTGAATTTTGATTTCTTTCTTCCATTTCTTATCTTTGACATTCTGCTATTAGCTTCAATTACGAAAAGTAATTGTAAATTGGTTTTCTTTCTTTTCCATTCTGCAAGTGAGATTTCAATTTACAGTTAGTTTCCATTCAGTTTGTTATTTCAATTTTGCAATTAGTCTCAAAGCTTGAAAAAACAAAAAACAAAACAAAACACCTCTTTCATGCCTAGTAGGAATAGGGATAACTTAGGAAAATTTCTACCAAATAGCCCCACCACTTCAAATAGCCAACCTTCCCTCTTCTTCAGTGGTTGTGAATAAGAGGACCCCTTAGGTGAACAACCAGATATTTTTGAAGATCTTATAGGGGAGACAAATAAGGAGAACCCATTCTGACTGACCTAATGGCTAAAAATAGAAATGGCCAAGGAGATAGAGAAAGAATTGAGGGTGCTTTTCCCATCTGAGAGACTGATGGGGATACTAAGATAAAAACATAAGCCCCTTTGGTCTTCCTCATTTCCATGGCCTGACCTTAGAAGATCAAACAATTTCTTGTTTGAGTTCACTGCCATATGTAGAACTTATGATTACACAAATGATGATTAGAAGTTGAAACTATTCCCATCCACTCTCAAGGATGCAACTTTGCGCTATTTCATGGGTTTACCTAGGGATAACATCATGACCTAGGCTCAGATGCAATAGTCCTTTAACAATAAGTATCAAGACTATTGTAGGTCCAAAGACATAGAATGACCTTGGGGCATGATGAATCCTTGGAGGATTATGAGAAAGATTCTAGCTTAGCTACAAAAGGCCTAGGTGCACACTTGAGCCTGAGTCATTGAAGCTAGTCCTGCTCAAAGGGGTAAGGGAAGATATTCTGGATACCCTAAACCTGCTAGTAGGTGGGGACATCTACCAGATACCCTAGGAAGATATCATTACTCTCTTTAATAACCATTCTAGGACAGTTAGGAAAAAGGGTAGGCACAATCAACCAATGGCCAACTCATCCTCTTCCAAAAAATCCATAAAAGGTGAAATTGAAAATATGTTGGAATATTTCAATAGTGAAATGCTACAAACCCTTGTCCTACAGATGGACACTATGCACATCAAGAGGAAGCAGGAGGAGGTAGAGATAGCATTAGCCATCTTTTGACCTAGATGCACAAGGAGGCACCCTAGGAATGAATGTACATTAAACCTATTATAAATTTCCTATGCCTGTGAAGAAAACAACTCCATAGATAAGTTCCCTTCTCTACCTGGACTAAAAGTTGTGTATGAGGGAACTGAAGGGGTTCCTGGATAGCTCTACTACATAAATCAAAGAATACCTCATGGGCCTCCACCATATGATTAGGACATGAAAGGGTCATCATATGCATACTACAACCCTAAGCAAAACACATCAATTCCCTCTTGCGCGCCCCACCCCACTAATCCTTCCTGGTATAGAACTTCTCCTTGGTATTTTTCACCTTAGTGCCATTCCCAGTTAACCAACCATTCATTTTAGCCCTATACTCCTCCATAGCCTTAGTGGAATGCACCACCCCAATGGTGGAGGACCCCACACAATAATGCTCTAGCTTTATTGCCTTCACCTCCTACTCAGCCACAACTGTTAAACCCTACTCCACGTAAACAACCTCAAATGCTTACCTAGCCAAATCCAAACCCAAACAATAGACATGCACAGCAAGTATATAGTGGAGAGACATCCTACCCTGCTTATGCTATGGAGATCCTAGGAAATCAACCTAAGGTCTGGGAGAGCACTCCCAGACAACCAAACTCCATCTCCACCTAGGAAGAGTGAGGAGGAAAGAGAGGAAGTATGCCTAGAGTGAATCCACCACCCTTTCCTTAAAGATTAACTTAGTTAGTCTAGCCTACCCTAGAAGAGAATGAACTTCTAGGTGAATTGAAAAATCTATGTGTCAAAATTCCACTTCTCCAAGCCATTAAGTATGTAACTGTTTATAGCAAAATGATTAAATAGAAGTGTTTCAAACATCCAGAGAGGCAAGAAAGACACACTCCTACCATTAATGTCATTGGATAGCTATCTGAATTAATGTTGGGGCAGATAATTTTCCCAGAGAATTTATAACTTGGAAACCCTGTAGTAGATGTGCACATCAATGGCACCATTGTCCCACATACCTTGATTTATCTTAGGGCTACCATTAATGTAATGACTAAGGACACCGTGCTCAATCTCAAACTCTAAGGTTCATTAAGAAAGACCACAATAGCCTTGCAGCTTGTAAACCATTCCACAAAGAGTTAAACAAAGCAAAAAAGAAGGACCATTTCCCTCTACCTTTCATTGATCAAGTGTTAGCTGTTTTGGTAGGGAAACGTTTTTCTCTTTCCTGGATGGGTTCAGTGGGTACAATCAAATCCTTATCAGCCCAAAGGACCAGGATAAAACCACCTTCACCTATCCTTTGGCTACCTTCACCTATAGGGTCCTTCCTTTTGGCCTATGCAATGACACTGCCACTTTCCAGAGGGCAGTCCTGAGTATCTTTGCTGAGCTAGTCCATGACATTGTAGAAATTTATATGGATGATTTTACACCCTATGGGTGTGATTTCTAGGAGGCTCTATCCAACTTGGGTAAGGTGTTGAATAAATGCATTGAAATTAACTTCTCCCTTAGTCCCCAAAAAAGTGAGATCTTAATGACTGTAGGGACTATTCTAGGTCATTCAATATCCTAGAAAGGATTGCAGATGGATCAAAATGAGATAGCAACCATCCAAAGGGTCCCACCTCTACAGAAACAAAGGGATGTTAGAATTTTTCCAGGCTTAGCTAGATACTATAGGAGATTTATAAAATACTTCAGCAAGTTATCTTCTCCTTTATTTGGGTTACTAGTCAAAGACTCTAAATTTTTATGCTTATAAAGCTATCAAGGGGCCTTGGACACCCTAAAGGACAAGTTTACCACTACACCTATTATCCGAGGGAAAAATTGGGCCCTTCATTTCCATATACATGTTGACACCTCTCAAAAATCTATAGGAAAATCTCTATGCCAAATAGATGACAAGCTACCTTATGCAATTTACTTAATTAGTAAGAATCTATCAAAAGTCAAGATGAACTACACAGTGACTGAAAAGGAGCTCCTAGCTATTTTGCATTCATTGAAAAAATTTAGACATTATATTAGAGGTTACCAAACATTTGTACATATGGACCATGCTGAAAATAAATACTTGATGAATAAACCTGATGTAATTTTTGGGATTATTAGATTGTTATTTTTATTGCAACAATTTGATTTAACTATTATTGATAAGCCTAACAAGGAGAATTTTGTTGCATATTTTTATCCAAATTGACTGTGCCTATAGGGTAGGAAGGAAGGGTTGATGATCAGTTACTGGATGAACACTTATTCACCATTTCAGTTCTCTCTCCATGGTTTGCTAACATACCGAACTACTTGGTGTCTTTACAATTTCCACCAAACTTGTCTTCCAATGAAAAGAGCAAGATCATGAGGAAGATCACCCAATTCACTTTGATTGGGAGAAACCTCTTCGAAATAGGACTAGATCAAATTCTGAGAAGACGTGTCAAGGAGGACGAAGTCTTTGACATCCTTCTAACCTATCATGATGGGCCTTATGGATGTCATCTTGTAGTGAAAAGTACAACAATCAAAGTGCTACTACATGGTTATTATTGGCCCACTCTTCACGAGGATGTGAGGAGGTATACTAGTTAATGTGATCGGTGCCAAAGGATGGGGAAACCTACCCTAAAGGATGAAGTGCCTCTACAATATCAAGTGACTTTCAAGCCAATTGACAACTGGGGCATGGGTTTCATTGGATCCATTGACCCTCCATCTAGGAAAAAGAAGTACATCATTGTGTGCACAAACTATTTAACCAAGTGGGCTGATGCCAAGGCCATCAAAGCAGTGAAAAAAGAGAAAGTGGCTAAGTTCTTAAGGGAAAATGTATTTTAAGGGTTGGGTACCCTAGAGAACTCGTCACTGATCAAGGAAGTTAGATTACAGCTAACATGATTGAAAATTTGTTAAGCGAGCACAAGATCAAACATAGAACATCCACTCCTTACCACCCACAAGATAATGGGCAAGTGGAGGTAACCACTAGAGTGTTGGAAGGTATTATGACCAAAGTCATTAGAAACAATAGAAAGGACTAGGCAGCTAGATTAGTTGAGGCCACCTGGATCTACAATACCACCTAGAAGACCACCACTAGATTCACTCCTTATGAGCTCGTCTATCAGAAGAAATCCTTGTTGTCAATAGAATTTGAATACAACACCTTAAGTATGGTAGCACAACTGGATCTAGATCCCACCATGGCACAACAAGAGATATTGCTCTAGCTGAATGGGTTAGATGTGTTTGTGTCCTATGGTAATAGGATTCATAATTTTGAATTGGTTGAGAATAACTCTTGTAATATTGTACATACCTTTGCTTTATGCAAATGTTTTCCATAAAATATTAAAAGATGTAGAGAGGGTGTGTCCTAAAAGAAATATCAAAGGAAAAAAAGAATAAGAAAATATATAAAAAAATGAAAATATATGAACCCCAAACACAAAAGAAGATCATGAAAGTGTGCAAGTCTAAATGCCACTACTATTTTACTTCTTTTGCAAATAATGGTTGTGTGCTGCTTGTCATACATGCCACAACCCATGGTAGTCAAGCTACTTAACCTTGACTATTTCATGCTTTGAATTTTATGTTTATAGTTAGAGAATAAAATCTGACCAAACAACTTAATCTTGGTAGATCATTAGATAGGTAGAGAAAACAAAAAGGGCCCATCAGCTTAATCTAAGCCCTTGGAAGATATAAGGTTAGAAGTCGATAGTTTTTTTTATAAAAGAAAAGTAAAGAAAAGGGTTTGCTAGCCTAAATGAACCCAAATAAGTGAAGAAAAATAAAATGTTAGGGTAAGTAATGGGTAAGTAGAAGAAAGGTTGCTAAAGTATAAATTTGATTGGACAAAAGCATATTTATCATGCTTAATCATATGTTTCAATGTGCATGAGAAATTAAGAAAGAAAAAACAGAGGTTTACATGTTGATTTAGTTGACTCCCCCTCATTCATTTCATCCCTATACTTACTAATTTCCCCATCCACAAGTACGTTCTAGTACTAAAAATCCTTCAAGCCATAAAGGCTTAGAGCATTTCTCTGACTTTTGGTGGGACCGGACCCTCGGCTTAATGAATTATGGACATCAAGTGTTAGAACTCCCTTCACAAAAGTCATTTACCTTCATTACCATAATAAAACCCCTTTTCCTATGGTTAAAATCCATTTGGCTATGAAAAGTAGAAAACCCCATGTTAAATTCCATTCCACTTGAAATACCCACAAAAATATTTTATCCTAACTATAAGTGTATGTAAAGGAAAAGTGCAAATATTACATTATAAATAGTATTATTTTCATTCTGCTCATTTCAGTTCATATTAATTTCTAACTTAATAATATAACTCTTGATATGCCCTTTTCCCTCGTATATAAATAAATCCCCATGTATATTACCCCTACCCTTAGTTTAACTATAAACTATATTTTTACCCTATCCCCTTGACAAAACCCTCTTAACTCACCAATTCTCCGTAAAGTTAAGATAATCCCTCCATTAACCCCGTCTGATCATTTGATCCTGTGTTAAACTCCAGAATAATTAGAAACCACCATTAATTAAATCCACTGGCCCCACCAAAACCTCTCCCCATTTCATCCTTGCTAATCCGTCACCCGATTACCAGCCAATCGTCAGCACCCAAATCTAACGATTCACAACCATATTGGGTTCACCCAATATCCGACATTTACCATCCCAATAAAGTGGTATTGCCCAGACCTCCGTCTACTACATGTCAAGCATTAAGGTAGATAGGGTGACCTTGCCAAAATACCGCCTCCTCGATAAAGTGGTGTGATGACTTCGGAAACCACCTCCCCACCCAACTCGAAAAATTTCCCACTATTCATTCATATTTCACCCACCAAAAAATAATAATTGTTCAATAAAAAGTCCGAGAAGCCCTATTTGACCTTGATCAATTTCTTTATAAAACCTCTGCAATCCATTGCGACAACTTCAAACATTGAAATCATCAATTGACCTCAATTTCACTCTTGAAGAAGTGCAGAGACCCCAATTTAGTCCGTACCAGAGCCCATTCAAACTTTTGCATTTTCCGAGAACACCAATTTGAAGTTAATTCACCTTAATTCTTGGTATTTGAATAGAAATTACCAGACACGGTTTCAATTTGAAAATGTTCAGTATTTAATGTGTTTTAATTGAGTAAAATTAATTGAAATTACTTTAAAATTAAAGTGCATGCCTGACTAAAATAACCAAACCCTTTTGAAAGCATCCAAATTACCTTCAAACCTATGATATAAACATGTATAAGTCAAATTCAAATCCACAAGAACTGAATTATGGCTAACCCCGTCGCCATGAATGTCAGACTAGTGTCAACCCCACATTTCGACCTTGACCACCTTCCCCTGGTGGACACGGATTTTCAAATCAAAGACATGGTTTCCTATAAAATCCTGCTCAAAATTCATTGTTCGAGAAAGGAAAAATATCTAAATGATACTGATGACAGCGACATTTGGGAATCTAATTTGCCCAAATACCAATTTCCACAAGTACATGACTTTCTTGACAGTGTTCATCTGTGCCATGCTTGTTACATTCCTAGATAGAGAGCTATAATGTCCCCAGACCAAAAAGTCTTGTTTACTATTACAACCGAGTCAATCAATGAAATTTTGCAAGTCCAACTAGGTCCAAACCTAACCCCACTCTCCGTTGGGGACTTGTTAGACCAATACACCAAATTGAGTCTATATAGACTGGCCCAAATATTCCAAATTTTAATTGTAGAGGAGTAGAACATTCTTATAGATGATCCTACATATGTTTCTGCCATTTTCTTTGAACGGGGCAAACAAATTGTAACCATGATATCATGTATTATGGGCTATACCACAGATGAATACATTAATGAGTTTATCCTGGCCTTCATGTCCATTTTCACCTCAGGAAAGCCTCCTCCTACTTTGTAAAATTATGCCTAGTTCATAGCTGAAAGGATGCATGAACAATTTACCAGAATGCACAATGAGAAAGTATTCAAGTACTCATCTGTACTTTACCACATGTTTCTGTATTATCAGTCTGACAGATTTCCCTTAACCATCCAGAAGCTGGATACTAAGGACCAGCCTAGGTCTGTTATATTTTGGACATCACTATTCCACAGGTATTCATTATCATACACCTAAATAGACTTCATTGACTCTTTTATTCATCCAATCATGACCATGCTCATAGGAATCTCTCCACCCAAAATAAGCCAAGAGATCAAAAGAGTGCTCCAGTTGTCTAAACAAAATAAGGTGGTTGATTGGTACCTTTACCAAAATCACACTGAAATAAGAATCTATGGTTGCCAACTTTCCCCGTACAAACTACCCAAATACATGCCCATGAGATTATTTGCTCTAGAATATTATAGGTAGATAATGAACTCTGATGATATCAACTTTGTCTCAGTGAAGAAAAGGACTCAGTCTAAGATCAGAAACCAGTTAGGCCCTTTTATTTGCAATACTAGAGAGGCAAGAGAGGAAGCAGATCAAATTATGCAACAAATGAAGTTTAAGAACAGTTTCATGTGGAGGTATGACCCTTAAGAGTTTATAACCAAACTAAGACAAAAGGCCAAATTGGGACCTTACATTCATCACCCTATACCAAAAATAGAGAGATATGCTAACCAATCTGAGTGTTTGGAAAACACTCTCATAGACAAAGATAGTACAAAGGTAGATGTTGAAAATACCTTGTTTGATTTAGAGAAACATCTTGATGAAAGCTCATTGCTGCAGGTACTAGAGAAAGAAAGAACCATGAGTACCCCTCCTATTTTGCAAACTCCTTAGAATGAGGAAAAGAATTCCAAAAGGAATAAAGAGGAATGCTCCAACTCATGTATGGACACTTCCATTGTATAGTGTGAGTCTAGCCAGAGCAAAAGGCCTAGGCTCAATCATGTTTCAGAACAGGAAGACATAGAAGGCTTAGTACAAATAACTGATAGTGAGTTAGACATGAGCAAAGGCACAACTCCATCTAGAGAAACACATGAGCCATCTACATCAAAAAATCAAATTTTAGAAAGGCAGATCAATGTAGAAGTCTCCTCATTCAATAAGCCCGTTGATAGAGATAGGGACATTAAAGATAGGTTCAAGAAGATTAAAATGAGAAATGAGAAACTGAAAGCCGAATCCTATGCATAGTATTTCAAGGTTACACTGCCTAATCAAAATAAGTTGATGTTAGCTTTTGACATCAAAGAAGGAAAGATGAAAATTTCCTTCATAAAGCCAATTGTACCACAATCGATAACATCAATAGATTTCAAGAATATATACTTTGAAGTATTGTCAAGGGATATTCATGCCATTGACTAGATTGAATTTCACAAGTAGGCTGGAGAAATGATTTGCTCCACCCTTACAAGAAAGGCCAAGGTTGCACATCAGTTTCAAAATTCACTAAATAACATTTTAGCCTAGTATCGATTGGAAAAGGCCTCCTCACACGCTAATGACACCATAATCAAGTCTTTTGAAGACTTGGTAATTGAATTGGGACATGACCCCAAAGACATCAAGGCTACTGAGCAATTAATCAAAAAGAAGAATGATGACATTGCAGCCCTCAAGAATAGTTAAAGGTACCTCAACTGTAGTGTCACACAGAATGAGTCGTTCTTCTGGAAAAGATCGACCTCCCTAGTATCTAATGATATCTAGTGACAAACACACCAACCAAACCGTATCTTTCACTAAATATAAAATTTATAAATAGAGGCAAACAATTGTTTAGGCCTACCTTGGGTCCAGTGCAAGTTTGTAGAAGCCAAGCTCCTTTGATCCAAATGAGCTCCTTGATGTAGAATCTGCAGACACAAACATGCACACACAGTAAATAGCACCTAAAAAGCCAATATAATAAAGAATATACATCATAATGATCAAGGAATTTATGAAACAAATCACATAAGACAATTTGTTGAGAAAAATGAGTTTGATTGTATTAACTTAAATCAAAGAAGAACTTTACAACCTATGCCTTGATGTTGTACAATCTCCTCCCAGGGTCCAACAAGAAGTTTCCTCTACTTTGACAAGTTCACTCACTTCCTAATGAAGCCAAAAGGTATGTAATCTCTCCTCTCAAGCTTAACTAGGGACTCTTAATTTCACCAACATTTACCCTTAGAAATGTTCAGCTTCTAACCTCTCTAGCAACCAGCCCAATGCCTTAATTTATAGTGCAATGGAGGGAAGTTACTAGGTCCACCTTCAAAGGGATAAGCTCCTTCTTCAAAGGTATAACTCTGCTCATCAAGGGATTAGCTCCTTTAATATTGGGATGCATGAACCACCTAGGAGTGAACCATCCACGTCAAGAAATCTTCTAGAATCATCCAGAATCAACCACAAGTAAGTTTTTTGAAGTTAAACTTGCACCTTTTGACTTTTACAGGGGTCCACACCCACCCCTTTAGATACAGAGCGGGCAGGACCACAGGTAACACGAACATGGGGTGCGGGACCGCAGGCAACAATAGGAGAAAGTGCGAAACCAGAGATTTATTGCTTTTAAAAGACTATTCTCTCTTTTTTAAAGCATGACATGAGGAGCTGAGGTATGAGACTTGCCAAGGAGGACAGTATGGTTGATGATAGGCCCATACTGACTGCAAATAGTCATGGTGACAATATTTTGTGTAACAGATTGCCCCCTAAAGTGCGAAGTCTGTAGTAGATAAGGGTTTCATATATCATCTAAGAAGAGTGAAGTACTTTATCATTTCGAGGATTATCTTGTGGAGAGCCTGGTTAGAACTTGTAAACATTCAATACAAAATATATATATGAGATCATATCATCACTGAGATAGGCATTCCCATACTCAGATCAAAACGAACTAGCAAACTAATTACTACTCTGATATAAGAACGATCTTGCAATACATCATAAGCATAGACACATGTAGACACAATATGGGTGCAACCATCTGTTTGTGAATAGTCTACAGTATAATGAATAAAAAATTCCTCGCAACCTGGATAGTGGAAGCTAGATCCAGGGTCTTGATTTCTACTTCCCAAAACAGTACGATTCTATCCATGTGAATGAATGTGTTGAACTCGAACATGGTAGAAACCACTTGATTACCAGTCAGTGATGTAAACTGTTAACAAGTGTGAGAGAAGCCACCATTAATGTTAATGGCTCTCAAAGTACTCAGTACAAAATAGATGTGTTGATGTCGAACATTTCATGGAGTCCTTCGATTGAAGGTCAATGAGGCAACCTGTCATCGAAGGCGAGAAACCTGCCATTGAGGCATGTAGATTCCAAGGTACTGACGATTTCTAGATCATCTTTCTAGATAATGAGCTGAAGCCGATAGAAAGCGATCCGTTGTAGGTGAGCCCACAACACGAAATCATAGATCAAGGTTGAAGAAATATGTTTCAAGGACCGACTCAGGGATGGTCAAGATGGATGACAGATATTTTGCATATGAATGGCTTATTTGCATGAACCTCTTGAACACATAATGACACAACAGATGGTTTAGTGACAATTGACCCAAAGTTAATACCCAAAAACCAGCTGAAGACTTTCAAATGGTTTGATGAACTATTAGGCAAAGGATTTCCCAACCTAGGTGAATGAAAAGTGTCGTGTTCAAGAGTGGTTACAAAGTTTTTCTAAGACAAAGTATCACAAACAGGCTTGTTTTTCTTTCTTTTCCCCACCATTTCTGGCAAGTACCTCTTTATTTTTTGACAAGCTTGAGGAGGATAAAATTTGCTTGATTATAAGCTCATCCTTCGGATGAGTCCAAATTAGTTTAAATTCGAACCCTAAGAAGTAGTGGTCCGTTCCTGTTTGTAATTGAACAGATCCTTTACTGTCAAATTTTAACGAGTCCAGCATAGGAGAAACTTGGCATTTTTCAATTTTAGGGAGTCTGGAAAACTTAAGAAAACTCGTTGATTGTCCTTTTTCGTAAATTTGTGTCTCCCAAGCCCGAAAAAGTATAAAATAATACTTGAGAGAACCGCTTGATCATTACGACCAAGGAGTACTTTTCATAATTAGTGCCTCTGATCTGAAAAAGTAAAAAGTGATCAAGCACATGTCATTTTATTACCAATATCAGATTTGAAATGACAAAAATCCAACAATTGTTTCATGTTTTTACGATCAGAAAAGGGCTGTAAGAGGACCATATTTTTAGTTCCGTTTTAATGAGTTTAAAAAGAAAAACTCAGCAATATTTTCACGTTTTAGGAGTCAGAAAAGAGCTTAAAGGTGACTCTAATATTTTTCTGTCAAAAATGATCAACTTTACCTGAACAATCCGTTATCCTGCACAAAAGCTGAAATATTACTCTTACCTGTTTAAAATGGATAAAAATGCTTTGAAAATACATTTCCATAGTGAGAAATAAACAAATTGACAATTAATTTATCCAAAAAACTTATAAAAATGACTTTTACCAATTAATTTTTACCGTTTGACTGTTGAGGTGAGAAAAAGGGCTTTTGGTCAGAAACTTCCCGTGAAGACTGCGGAAAATCCAACCGTTGAAATCGAATGCCGTCTCCTCCAGGTAATCCACAACATCCTACTCTTCATTTCTATCTATTTAAAATTATTTTTTAGGTCTTTAAATTTATTTTTGGGAGGTGTTTAGGTTTAAAAACCCGCGCACTGGGGTCTCCAAGTGTAACTCTGGGGACTTACGGACCCCGACATTTTCACAGTTAGAAAAAAGTCAGGGGTATGCACATGCACTTAAGGCAAATTTCATACCCATGCACTATCTCTAAAGACAGGGTGTGGACCCCGCGCAAAGGTTTTTAAAACCTAAAGAACTCAAAAATGGCCCAAAAATTTTAATTCTTTATATTCTAACTTGCCTTTTTATTGCATGTAGATCACTCACCATGCTTGATTGGTGAGAACGAGAGCACGAGGATGTAGATTTGGCCACCATTAATCATCAACCTTCGATCGATGCATTGAAGGCATGCGACTTGTACAAATTCTGGGCCATACCTGGCATGAGGGCCCAGGTGGACTTCTTGCAGTGGCTGGTAGATAGATGGAATGTCCAGGATCAGTGTTTCTTCATAGGTGGTCACCAGCTCGAAATGGAGCCGGAAGACATTTATTTTCTGACTGGTTTGCCTAAGAGAGGTGAACATTTGACTCTATTTGGGACTAGGCCAGGTGGCCAGTCTGTCGATAGCCTCCGGTTAGAGTGGTGCAATGTCCAGACTAGAGACAAAGGGATAGACATCAAGACCATATCCTGTCCTGAACTTATGGTTATTGCTTTTACAGTTACCAGGCTCTGCGGTAGTGTAGCACTACATGTGGCCACTGGATCCCAGATGCGGATGGCAGTGGATTGCTTTCGAGGCACCATCTTCAACTGGTGCACAGCTGTGTTGGCTAATATAAAAGGCCAACTGACCAGAGCCAAGAACGGACAACTGAAGACTTTTGGATATGGTGCTTTAGTTATGAGTTTTGGCTTGGAGAGGGTCTCAATGTTGGTCCCACAGCATCTTACCATTGAGGTTGGGCTTCCTCGAGAGCCCAAACTGATGCGATGGGTTGCAGTTATGGTCCGTCATCCTAAGGAGGGGGTGGAAGTTGTTCGATTCACTCCTGAGTACTTTCATTGGTTAGAGTACCAAGTATTCACTGTTTAGGACTTTCCTTATGTCGGGGTTGATTTCCATGGTGACCTAGACATGGCTCTTCCACCAGGAGAGCAATGGGATGATTCAGGTAACATCATTTAAAACATTTTCTAATTTAATATATATATATATATTTTTGTTTTTATTTCGTCCCAAAATTGATAGTAAAAAGTTTCAAATGCAGATGTAGGTCCACGACGACCAACCACTCTCTGGGCTTACGAGAGGAGACAACCAGCTGCAGCACCACCAACCCCACAGGACGAAGCCACAGAGACTTTTGCCGAGTTGGAGAGTCATCTAGAGCGACTGACAGCAGACATTCCAGAGACCACTATAGATGACATTCCTCTCCGGCTGTAGCGCTATGTGATCAGGGTCCCAGGACCTTTTAGGATGTTCCTTTGTAGGGTGGCTCGTACAGTGGTTTCGTACCGAGATCATCACCAGTGATAGGATGATCGCTTATGTAAATACACATGACATTTTTTGCTTTTTGTATTATCACTTTTGCCGACCATAAGGTGGTTTTCAACCTATGATCGAAGACGATGTATATTTGACACACTACTATGGTATACTATCTCATTATTACCAGCTTACCTTGCAAAACATGTTATGAAACATTTTTAAATTTACTTGTATGATTTATTACAAATGTCTATTTAACATTCGAGAAGCAATTGCATCTACTAATGTGTTTAAATATCTTGGAATATGTTGATATTCAGTGTAATCAAACTCACGTTCCAAGAGACGAACTCTCAAAAATAATCTTAATAAAACTGGATTCCTAATGGCATATATTCTATTAAGCTGTAACACAATGAGTTCAGAATCTAACCTCACTATCAAACTTTGAATCCCAAATGAGATGGATTCGGATGATAACTCAATCACTGCACTATACTCTACAATGTTGTTCATTGTTTGACCGAGGCTTACCCCATGCATAGATACCAACTCATCAGAGGGTGAATAGATAACCCAAGCTGCGGAAGAAATGTTCCGTGTATTACAACAAGCACCATCAGTGAAACCAATATATGTTTGGAGAGACATCGACATCTGGAATATCAAGAGTAAAATCAAGATAAGCAGGAACAATGATAAAACACTCTTTAAAACTAAGCACACTTTTAAATCTAAAACACACTAGCTATAAAGAAAATTAACCTAACTAAGATCTCCACACCTAAATTTACGCATAATATCTCTTTAGGTAAAGACCATTTCTAGGTTTACCTAAAGAGACCCCATCAAAGTCTACTAGTTCATAGGCCCTTTTTGTGAGCTTTTGCTTGACAATATAAGGACCATGCCACATGCGCACGAATTTTCCAGCACCTAATTTATCATTTGCTTGATCGTACAATAAAACTAGGTCTCCCTCTGAAAAATTTCGAGGGGTGACATTTCGATCATACTGAGCTTTAATACATTTGGCATGAGCTTCGATTGCTAGTGCAGCATCTCGTCAATTCTCATCTAGCTGAGCTAGGTATAACAAACGTCTCTCCTCTTCAGAGGTGGCTGGAAGTAATTCAATGGCCATTTTCAATGACGGGATTTCGCATTCAATGGGTAGCATAGCTTCCAAACCATAAACTAGTTGGAAAGGAGTGAAACCAGTTGACGTTTTTACTGTGGTTCGATATGCCCAAAGCGCTGAGAATAGCATGTTATGCCAATTCGGCCGATGAATCCCAATGATTCGTCAGATCATGATAACTAGAACTTTGTTGATGGCTTCAACCAAACCATTAGCTTGTGGATAATAAGGCATTGAACTATCGTGACGCAAGCCAAGCTGGTCTGTAAGTTCCGTCATCATAATATTTCAAAAATGACGCCCATGATCAGTGATAATTGCTTGTGGAATGCCAAACCTAGCAATTATATGATTGAACATGAAAATCGCAGCAATTTTGCCATCTGCCTCAAATGTAGACATCGCCTCGGCTCACTTGGTAAAACAATCTACCGCAAGAATAATGTACGCATGCCCCCCGGCCGAGTGAGGGTTACATGTAATAAAATCGATTTCCCATTTTGCAAAAGGACCCACGACAATTATAAGGTGGAGAGGAACAGGTGGAGCGCGCATCTTTCGATCAAAAATTTGGCAGTTGTGGCATTTTCGGACCGCGTTAATACAGTCTTTAAACAAAGATGACCAGAAATAGCCAGTGCACAATATCTATTGGGCTATGGAAAACCCAGACATATGACCGCCACACGCTCCAAAGTGATAGTAATTAAGAACCCTTTCAGCTTCTTCATGTGTTAAGTAGCGCCGAAAAACGGAGTCCGCCCTGCGATGATAAAGTGTATCTCCAATAATTTTGAATTGTTGGGACTGGAATCATATTTTGTGACGCTCTGATTTTGAAATTTTAGGCCGAAAGGATTGTGTTTGGAGATAAAATATGATATCTCCATACCAGGGATCTAAAGTGCTGATGAGAAATAAAGATTCATCCGCAATGGGTTCCTCTGCCACTATTTCCATGTCAGCACGCAGGAAGTCATACATTAACTCCGTAAAAACTAAAGATTTCTTCGACTTAGACTTTTCAAATTCTAGGTTGAACTCCTGCAGGATGACAATCCATTTGGAGTACTTGCCCCCTAGCAATTGTTTAGTTAAAATGTAGATCATGGGGTGGCAATTAGAAATTACTATAGTTTTGCGTAGTAAAATGTAATGACGAAATTGCTGGACAACTTGAACAGCTGCCAGGGCCAATTTCTCCACATGTGAGTATTTTAGCTCAGTGGGATTTAAGGTCTGACTAAGGTAATATATCACATGTTCACTACTGGATTCATCTTCCTGAACTAAGACCATCCCAATGGTGGAATGCGAAGCGGCGAGATATAAGAAGTAGTCCTGGTTGTAGTTGGGCGGATGCAATAGCGATGCATGGGTTAACGTGTGTTTTAAAGCATCAAAAGATTTGTCAGCTATCTCGTCCCAAAAGAATGGTGTATTCTACTTCAAAAACTGGGTAAAACCCTTAGTGATCTCCGCGTAGTTAGGAATGAACTGACGTAAAAAGTTTGCTTTCCCTTGCAAACTTTGGAGTTGGCAAAGACTTGAAGGAGGAGGCAATTTGATGATAGCTTCAACTTTCGAGGGATTGACGCAAATGCTGGCTTTCGAAACAACAAATTCAAGTAACCGACCCATTTCTATACAGAAAACAACTTATGTGGATTCAACCTAATCCGATAATGCCTACACCTCATAAAAATTGCTCGTAAATGGATGAGATGATCAGCTCGATGTAATGAATGAGCAGGTAAATCATCAAGATAGGGTTGCACAATGTGTTTGATGTCATGAAACGCGTAAGACATGGCCCGTTGAAAAGTTGCCCTGGCGTTCTTGAGTCCAAAAGGTAGTTTGCAATAAGAAAATGTCCCCCATGGACAGATGAAAGCCATTTTTGGTTGATCAGCAGGTAGAATATTTATTTGATTGTAGCCGGAGAAAGAATCCATAAAGGAAAATAGTTCACTACCAGCACAATCATCGATGATTTGATTGATATCAAATGTTGGTTAATTGTCTTTTGGACAGGCTCGATTAATATCCCTATAATCGATACATATTCTTATTGTTCCTTGTTTTTTATTAACAGGAACAATGTTTGATACCCAGTCCGTTAATGGAATAGGATAAATGAACCCTGCTTTGAGTAGTTTTTCAACTTCTGCTTTGATGGTAGCAGCTTTTCGCGGGTGAATCTAATGCAAACGTTGCCAGATGGGTTTAGCATCCGGGTAAGTTTTTATCTCATGAACAATAATGGCAGGGTTGAGTCCTAGCATTTCCTCATATGACCAAGAAAACACATCGTGGAATTCTTGAAATAGGGCCTTATATGTTTGAATTTCATCTTCCATGCAAGAGGCACCTATATGAACATTTTCAACAATTCCGGGCTTAACCGAAATGTCAATAGGATTGGTTTGGGAAATGTTTCCCAAATTAAGCTCAGAATCAAAATTTTTCATTGGACTGTGAGGTTCCTTGACATAATCGATTGAAAAAATAGATGAAAAATCATTTTCAAATCGATCGATCTCAGGTAAAAATGAAGATCTGCGATGAAGATCTTCCCATGGTAAGTCATCCACACATAGGATTTCACAAATTTGTTCATCAGTGTGAAAATGTTTGGAAAACATTATTTAATCTAAGTTCGATGTTGAAAGTGATTCGTCATGGACCACGTTCATTAAGTCATTTTTGGTCGAAGACGGGTCGGAAAATGATTGTATAGCCTGATACGCAATTTCATATGGACTCAAAGGCATAGCATCACCTAATGAATCTATCTCAGATTCAGAGGGTACGATCCAAGGATCATTATAAACAAGAGTGTCCGATGAAAGCATATGAATAGTTGCTATAGAAGACGATACATTTGGAGGAGGAAAAGAAAAAGTTCCCAGTAAACCAAAATCTTTAACGAGTCCTACTCCAACATCCTTATAAGGGATGGTTGTTTTATGTTGAATACTTTAAAAAGAGGCTGGGTTAGACGAAAACTAAGTCAGTTGATCTATAGTTACGATCTTTCCATTATGAGGGAACTTTACAAGCCGGAAGACCGATGAAACAATAGTTGTCATAGCGTAAGACCAACTACGACCCAAGAGAAGTTTGTAATCCAGCGGGGCATCGACCACTTCCACATCTACATTAACAGTTTTACCTTCAACCCCTATAGGTAAATCTTGTATAATGCCAAAAGGGTGAAACCCACGGCCATCAAAAGCCTTCAGAATTGTCGGGGATTGATTAAGTGTAGGAGAACCAAGCGATCTCCAACACTGGATCGACATAATACACATTGAGGCTCCCTCATCAATCACAGTCCTATAGCAAGGCCTATTTTTTACTAACACTGGAATCTGGAAAGCCATTTGATGAGACAAGCGAGGTGTACTATTTTCTAGGTTGAAAATTATCAGGTTTGAGTCCTGAACATCAACAGCTCCTATAGCCGACAATAGTAATTTATGTTGTGAAGGACATGATCGCAGCACTTCCAAAACTGACATTACCGAAGGTGAAAATGATAAATCTTCAACAATGTTATAGTTCTGAGCCACTCTCACATGAGGATTGAAAGCTGACTTTCGAAGTATACCCTTAGCGGGTGGTTTGATTACCAAGTCTAGGTTAGGTTTCTCGATCTGTACCGGATCGGAACCGAGAGCTGAAGTTGATGGGTTTGAGTTAGAAGATTCTGCTTCCTTACCACCAACAGGACTTTTACTTCTGTAATATTGCGATTGAGTCGCAATCCTAACATGGGACATCATCATTATGGGTTCTTCAGAGGCATTTGAGGAAGAACCTATCATCTTATTGTCTTGACTAGGAAAAGGATCCTTCAAGGCAGCAGGCATTTGGGAACTTTTGACAATTTTTGCAACCTCTGCACGATGAGGGCAGTCTCTTGTAAAATGCTCTTCTTCACAAATGAGACAAGGATAATGAGGTTTGCATTTCTCATCAATAGATTCCATTTTTTCTGGTTTCTCTTTTGAATTTTTATCTGCTTTATTTTTCTTCTTCCCTTTCTTCTTACCGTCGGATTTTGATTTAGCTGAAGATGACTCTACAACGTGAATATTGACGGAAATTTCCATGGAAGAATCTCCTGTCGGGGAATCTGGTAAGGTTATGATAGGAGAATAATTCTTGGAAGATTTCTTCTTACTTTTAGTATTAACCGTACCAATCATACCATCAGCAGCATGAGACCCTGACGGAGCTACAGCTATTTGATTTTTTTGGGAAGATCGGGGATTTTCTCGTGTAACGTACCTGACTACGTGTAAACTAGGTCAAGGTACTATGCTTGAGCAATTACTTTCTCTTCAGTAACTACTCCGGCTTTAGCTACATCCTCAGTAATTTTTGGTAATAATGATTTGACAAACCATTCAGCTAAGATTTGATTCAGGATAAAAAATTTCACTAAACGCCGTCGACGTCTCCATTCATGAATGTGATCTGAAATGTAAGTGGACGTTGACTGCTTTAATGAGGTTAATAACTCTGTGCCATTGTCATACTTGACTGGCAACTGAAAATGAGTTAAAAATGAAGTAGCTAACTGACTAAAATTATAAAAAGTGGCTCATGGTAACTCAATGTACCACTTGGCTGCAAGACCAATTAGAGTGCGTTGAAAAAGTCTTAAACAGATTGAATCATCTAAAATGGAATTAGAGGCACACCAGAGGTGATAGGTCATCACATGATTTGACGGATCTTCTCCTGGTTTACCTTCAAACTTGGGAATATCACTAGGAAACTTATTCAGCATTGGTGGCCAAAATGGAAGATAGTTAATTGGATCGTTCGTAAGGCGTGACAAGTCAGGAAAATCCAAAGTTGCGATAAACGGTAACTGATGATTAGGGTCTCTAAAACTCTGGGTCATTAGACTAGACCCATGAGGAGGATATCCAGGATAACTAGGTATGGGAATTGCATTTGGGATATTATATCCTCTCGGAAAACCAGGATTAACCGGACCGTACTGGGGTTGTTGAGGTTGTTCATATGTATATCCAAGGTACGGTTGATACTGATAGATTGGCTGTTGTACAGCAGGACCGTATTGGTACTGTTCCTGGTACGGTTGATAAGTAAATTGAGGTTGACTCGTGACAACCGTACTTGGCCCAGGTTGTCCTATAGGCATTTGAATCGAAGTCTGAATTGTGGGTCCATACTGAGGTAAAGATACCTAAGGAATTGATACAGGAACAGTAGAAACCAGGGCTGTAGATACTCCGAAAGTAAGCGGGGTAGATGGAACATATGTTGCAGCAGCTGTTTGAGGTAGAGTTCGAGGTGAACTAGGCCTAGGCTAAGAAACTATAGAAGGTGCAATAGTTTGAATAGTAGACTGGACAGGTTGATGAACTGAACCAAATACTAACGGTTGTCCAGTTTGAGATGACAACTGCACATTCGGTTGCAAAACCTGTTGGGATTGTGATGGATCCCACACTAAATTCATTCCGGGGTATGGACCCATAGCAGTTTGAGGATATTGAGGACCATTACCAGGTTTAGGGTAGGGTTGATAATTCAAAGGTTTATTTCCAGTTCCTTGAATAAGCAATTGACCGGAAGGTGGTTGGAAACCTTGGATTTGATACTGACCCTAGGGTTGATAACCCTGAGGCACGTACTGATATTGAGGTTGACCTTGAGGTACATATTGGTACTGGGGTTGACCTTGAGGTACATATTGAGTCTGGGGTTGGCCTTGAGGAATGTACTATCCCGTAGGTATGTACTGACCTTGAGGTTGCCCCCCAGGTGGTAATTGGCCACCTTGAGGTTGCCCCCCAGGGAATATTTGAGGACCTTAAGGTTGCCCCCTAGGTGGTAATTGGCCACCTTGAGGTTGAGGATTAGGAACAGTACCTGACAACATAAGAATATCTTCTACACTCAACGGCTTCATTCTGTTATTTCCAGTTAATAACCCTTGTTGACTAGATTGAGGAGATGCTGTTGAAAAAGTACCAGCAAGAGACTGATACCCAGAAGGAATAGAAGGACCACCATGTAAAAAAGTTTCTGGAGATTGAGAAAACATGGATGACTATCTCGACATATTTAACGGAGGATAATAACCTCTAGGTGTTGGGTGAAAAGGAATACGAGGTGGTGAAAAACTTAGTCCTGGGTTTTACAAAAAAATAGTCAATGAAAGATACCAAGCGTCACTCCTAGGTGGACTGTAAAATATGGATTCACGCTCTCTAAGTTCTATAACCGTTTGATTTTCAGGGATAGAGATACCTTCCTCTTCAGGAGTAACAAGTTATTCGATGGAAATTAGTCCAGAAGGAAGATTTTGGGTAATAACTCTTTCTACCCTTGGTGAATCAGGACTATAAGAAGTTGGAGAGGCTAACCCTGATGTTGGAGTAGTAGGAGGATTAGTTTCCAGTTCAAATATTTCAGGTTCCTCGGCTAACTCGCTAGTAGATGAAAAACTACCAGTAATTTCGGAAAATGAAATAAACTGCGGATTATAATATGCTACTAAAGCTTGGTAATCAAGATGTACCACCAAAGAAGACTCTCCTTCTTTAGGTGACCCCACTCTACTATCACTAGGAGTAACAAGGGCTCGTAGCCCTTCCAGCTGGCTTGGTGAAAACTCAGGAGGTTGGCCCCAAAGCCGGCGGGACATCCTCGGTAATTCAGCCACGATTAAAAAAATTTAACTACTTCACACACAAACAAAGTAAAATATCAATGAAAACCACTTAAAGCCTCTAAAGAACCAAACAATTTTGAAACATACGCCTAAAGAATCTAAGGAGTCAAAGCACACACAAACAATAACTTTCCATACTGAAAACACTAGTTGGTGATGAAATCCAACGTCGTAGAATCCAATACAGAAATGGCAGTTGGAACAGTTACCCCGGCAACCTGCTTAATGAATATACTGGCAGAAGTTCCTCCACAAAACCGTCTCAAGTGAAGAGAACCCCCAAGAAAATCCAAGTGAGTCTAGCCGACGTCTGCTCCAGGTACAGTGGGATCTTCCCTCCACCCTCACATTAGGAAGAATCCTATAGAATATGGTCACTATGGTTACCAACAGAAACAAATATACCTGGGGGAACAGTCTACGATCCGATACGCACGCAAGGGCAGAGTAACAAGCTCAATTCCATTTGAAGGCTCCTTGACATAATCCAAGGTTTACCAACAAGTGACCCCAGGCTCCTCGAGAATGGTTAATCCGAGGTTTACCGTTTTTAATACGTGAATATCTGGTGTCGTTCCCAATGAAGAAGGATTTATTCCCTCACTAGTTCGGACATGATCTCGTGCTTCTCCTTTAAGAGGAGCTTTCCCAGAATATAGATGTAACAATTGGACTTAATCCTACCGCAATATAAGCTACTTGTTTGTTTTACTATCTTGGAGTGTTAATTAAAACCTATTCCAAGACACTAGCCTAAGCTAGTTGGTGATAAAGAGCCCTAAGAACAAAAATATTACTAGATTGGTTTTACTTTAAGCATTAATTTTATTGGTTTTTCTTTAAGTCAATAGGTGCAGAGATGAAACTTGTGGTGTGAAGACTCGACTCAAAATCACTAAAAAATATGCACTTAAGATGAAAAACAATCCTTTCCCTTCGATGAACTTCTAGCTAAGAGAGTTTTGAGAATGCAAATACTTGTAAACGCAAATCTTTTCCTAACAACGAAATCAAAAGAAGAGCTTTTGTCTTTTCCAATGCACTCAAAACGAGACAACAAGTTATTTTTCACACAAATTTCCATTCTATTATCCAAAACTCAATTACTACAAAACAAACATTTTCTTCAAAAGAGATTTTTAATTTTTATAAAACACTCAAAACCATTAACAAAACTAATTTCGAGATCTACAAACCCTAAAAACCTATGGAAGTAAAAAATCCTATTGAAGTAAAAGCTTACAAGATGTACTTTCAAGGATTTTTTACCTAGCTATAATCAAACTAAGGACTAATTTGTCCAGAATCACAAATCAGTCAAAAAACAATCAGTTGTTGTTTTCTTTCCTAAAAATGAAATCCAAACTTTGAACACAAGCTTTTCGAAGTTTTGCAAGGAGAAAAACAAGATGGATTCCTCAACAAGGGCAGACTTTCCCAAACAATCAGACTCATAAGAAATCCAGTCAAAACCAAGGTGATCTAAGGTATCTAAGGCTCTCATGTTTCGAGCTACTACAAGACCAAGATGAAAATCAAATCCCACACACAAAACTTCTAGGAATTTCACTTAAAACCCTAACGCCAATGAAATCAAACCAAGGAAAGTTTTTGACAAGTCACAAGCAGGTTTGGGCAGTGGCTATAACCTTATAAACAAATTCGAAGCTGATGAAAAGAGAAAATTTGAAATTTTTCAAAATTTTGACAAGGTACACAGGCACTCAGTTTACACAGGTGCGGTCCCGCTCCATGCACAAATGAAAAGTGCGGATAAGTCCGAACTATGCTACAAGCAGAGGGTGCGGTCCTCTCCCAAAAGTATGAAAAATAGAAAAATAAAAAATCAAAATCTACTAGATCCACTCAATCCCACAATCATCAAGCCAAAAACTAGAAACAAAGACACAGTTTCTCAAGCCAAAGTACAAACAAAGGAAACATCAAACCAATCAGTTCCCCAGTGAAGTCGCCATTTTGTCACATGGAATGAGTTTTTCTTGCGGAAAAGATCGACTTCCCTAGTATCTAATGATATCTAGCAACAAACACACCAACCAAACCCTATCTTTCACTAAATATGCAATTTATAAATAGAGGAAAACAAGTGTTTAGGCCTACCTTGGGTCCAGTGCAAGTTTGTAGAAGCCAAGCTCCTTTGATCCAAATGAGCTCCTTGATGTAGAATTTGTAGACACAAACATGCACACACATTAAATAGCACCTGAAAAGCCAATATAATAAAGCATATCCATCATAATGATCAAGGAATTTATGAAACAAATCACATAAGACAATTTGTTGAGAAAAATGAGTTTGATTGTATTAACTTAAATCAAATAAGAACTTTACAACCTGTGCCTTTATGTTGTACAAGCTCCTCCCAGGTTCCAAGAAGAAGTTTCCTCTACTTTGACAAGTTCACTCACTTCCTAATGAAGCCAAAAGGTATGTAATCTCTCCTCTCAAGCTTAACTAGGGAGTCTTAATTTCAACTTCTAACCTCTCTAGCAACCAACCCAATGCCTTAATTTATAGTGCAATGGAGGGAAGTCACTAGGTCCACCTTCAAAGGGATAAGCTCCTTCTTCAAAGGGATAACTCCTCCCATCAAGGGATTAGCTCCTTTAATATTGGGATGCATGAACCACCTAAGAGCGAACCATCCACGTCAGGAAATCTTCTAGAATCATCCAGAATCAACCACAAGTAAGTTTTTTGAAGTTAAACTTGCTCCTTTTGACTTTTACAGGGGTCCGCACCCACCCCTTTAGATACAGAGCGGGCAGGTCTGCAGGTAACATGAACATGGGGTGCGGGACCACAGGCAACAGGAGGAGAAAGTGCGGAACCAGAGATTTATTGCTTTTAAAAGAATTTCTGTCTTTTTTAAAGCTTGACATGAGGAGCTGAGGTATGAGACTTGCCAAGGAGGATAGTATGGTTGATGATAGGCCCATACTGACTGCAAATAGTCATGGTGACAATATTTTGTGTAACATGTAGCACCCCCAAACATAGGAAGTCTTGGAAAGCTCAACTAAGCATGAAGAGTTGATGGACTTAGTCCGTAAACTCAATGATCAGTTGAGGGAGACAAAAAAGGAATTTAACAGCTTAATCCAAATAAAACAAACTAATCTTGGCGCTACCTCAGTAACTATCGTCCCAGCAATTACCACGGTTATTCCTTCCACATTTGTAGCCTCATTGGCTCCCATAAATCCAATGGCCACAACACAACTGCCTTCTACAACATCTACATCAGCAATAGGTACATCAGGTGAAGAAGCAGGAAAATTGATTAAAGCTACAGAATAAATGTCCATACAAAGCACAGAGATGAATAAGCTCAAAGAGAAAGTGACAAGCTTGGAAATTGATTACAATCTTTCCAAAATCATGCACAAAGAAGAAGTGCAAAAAGCTACTAGGAAGAGTGAAATATTGAAAGCCTTAGAAAAGGACTTAACATTTAAATAACCCCTTGGGTAGGCTAAGGAATAGCTATGGTCCAATATCATTAACTCTGTCAATGATATTTGGCCATCTATTTAGGTTATTTTTGAGAAAATAGATTTGACAAAGCTGGCTATAGAGGCCATCTAGAAAGTAAAAGAAGAATTAGGACAAATGCCAGAAGGGACTACCAGAATTATCCAATTCCTTAACACCAAGAATAAGTATGAGCTGTGGGAATTGGAAATAGAGGACAGGATAGAGACAATTTTGGAGGTCAAAAGAGTCCTCTCCAAGAGGAACTTGATGCAAAACATGGAGGATAAGTGTGAGAATATGTAGCTAGTCATTGACAGATTTATGGCTTAGTTCCATATTTTAGTAGAAAATGGATTACCCAATCCCTTAGTGATAAATGATAAGCTAATAACATAGAAGTATTACAACAAGAAAATCAGAGAGGTAGAAAAAGATAAGGTAAATACGTCATCAATGAAGGCATTGCCAATAGGAAAAGTACTCTACCAAACATTTGAAAACTTGTTTTACCTCTGACATGAGGTAAAACACTTGTTTATCAATAAGCCTACCTTTTCCAAATACACAAAAGCATATGAAACATATAGAAAGATGCTAGAAATCCAATTACCTGATGCTGAAACATGGGAGAAATTAACTGATTTACTATAGAAATATGCAGTAAAAAGGTTAATGTATAGTAAAAGTAAAACAACATGGTAAAAGGATGTTGACAGATCAACAGAGTCAAAGTGTATCAGATGAATGTGTGCAAGACGAAAGGCGAAAGTAAATGAAGCATCCAACGTGAAAGATCAAACAACAAAGAAGATTAAAGGGAAAAAGATCAAAGCCAGCAGAACCAAAATAAAAGGGACAACACGAAATAGTTTAGTAGTTGTCTCTGTCTTCTTGCATGAAGATATTCCTTTTTTCATAGATTAGTTCTAAATATAGTTTCAGATATTTTGTAACTCCATTTGTATAAATACTTCAAAATTTGAAGTATGTACGTGTCAATTCTATTAGACATTTCTATACACTTGTTTATCAAAAGACCCAGGAGATTATTGTATCATTTGTTGAGCCATCAAGCTAGATTGATAAATAAAGATAAAATATTTCCAAGGATTCGTGTGTTGAGCGAATTTTAGACAATTATTTTCATTTTTTGTTGTTATTTTTCTCAAATTTATTCATAATCTATAATGTGTTTGTCAATCTAAATATTATAACTGGATTAATACTTCAAAACATGTTTAATTACACTCTGCCTTAACAATTATGCATTTAAATTTTTTCTGCTCATGTCTAAATTAGAGAATTCTTAATTTCTCTTTGATTTAGATTGATTTCTTGAATATCTAGGTTAAATGATTCTTAATTGCCCTTTGGTTTTGATTACCCCTCCATTCCTCATTCATTGTTTGGGTCTGAGAACCCTTAACTACTCTCTCACCCCGAGTGAAACCCTGTCACCCCTCTGTCTCAAAGATCTAAAAAACACTCTACTATCTTGCCCTTGGAATGTTCCCTTTATTGAGTTAATCCAATTTTTCTCCATTATTGTTTGACTCCATATCCCAATGCTCTAAATACATCATTTATCCATCCGTCTAAGTAAATCCCACCACCCAAACTCAAAAACAAATCAAAAACCCCTTTGAACAATCATAACTAGCCTAAAAGCATCTTAGCTAAAATAATGTTAAATTTTAAAGAGAGAGCCCTCTCTGAACATTGAGAATACTAGGTCCTGATCTCCAAAAGCAGTTTGTGGTTTCTTGTGGTTTTTCTTTCTTTTTACTTCAAAAGAATTATCAGAGTGATAACATTTCTAGCAACTCCATTCGGGACTTTGATCCTCAGTCTCTTAAAACTTTAAGTAAACCTTAAATTAAATATTGAGCCCCTTAAGGTCATTATCCAAAGTAAATCTTCAAAAAAATTCATAAAAACAGTTTAAAAAACCTAAAATTCTAGCTCCTAAGAAGATTCACTATACTAGGGACAACCCTGATCCACGCCCTGCAACTATAGTGGATGATCCAAATAGAATTCTAAGGAAACCAAAAAATAGAGAAACTCAAGAAAGTAGTAGCCAGCTAGAAACAACCAATTCACTCCTTGAGGAGTTTTCAACTTTAAAGGAAGCGCTTTTTTATTTGTCATTTGACCTCTCACTATTTAGAACCAAATCTGAGAATGATATCCATCAAACAGTTTTAGACCCTGAGTTTACTCAACTCATTGAATCAGAAAGGGTTATTCATCCAGATTTAGATAAATTTGTCTTAGGCACTTTTGACAAGTTAGAAGCCTTGACCTCTACATTAATTAGCAATATAGATAGTGCTTACCTTCAACAATCTGTTGAGCTAGCTGCCCTTTTTGTTGCTGCCTCTCAAATTTCTGCATAGAATTCACTCACTGTAAGTACCCCTTCCTTTACCACAACTTCATCAGTTGTATCTACCACAACCTAATCACCTAAACCATTTATTAGTCAATCATATTCATCATCATCTAGTTTACCTCCATCAGTTTCAAGCCCCTCCTCAACCACAACAACTTTACCCCCTAGTCAAACCAGAATTATGGTAATGGTAAACTAATATGCTCCTTTTGTTTTACCTGCCAAACTCCATCCCATGCCTACAAATTATCAGAGTAAGATTTTATTCTTTGATGCTACTTGTCATTACACTACCCAGCAGCATGTAAACAAGATGTCTGAATTTTTTGAATTGCATGAAATGGATGAAGCAAATGCCAAAATGAGATTGTTTGCCCAAAGTTTAAGTGGGGATATCAAGAATTGGTTCAAAGCCTTTCCTACCAACCATATTGTAGACTTAACCAATTTTCAAAGTTTATTCATTGATAGATGGGAGAGAAATAAAAGCCCATTACAAATACTTTCTCAATATGACAATATTAGGAGAGCTCCCAATGAGTCAGTTCAAGACTATTACACAAGGTTTAATAATATCTATAATGCAATTCTAGCCAACATTAAGCCTCCACCTGACCTAGCATTAATTAAGTTCCCTGATGGTTTTGATGCTGACATGTCATATCAGCTAAGGGAAAGAAACCTTGAAACACTTGAACAAATGCAGAGCAATGTTGTCAGTGTAGAGGCCAATCTATTAGCTAAGAAAGCATGAAAGGGGAATGAAAAGAAAGTTGTATTTAAAGAAGAAGCTTCAACTTCAGATGGAAAAGTAGATGTTTTATCTAAAAGTTTATAAAGAGTCATGGATAGGTTAGATAACATGGAGAGGAAAAATCAATGGGATAATCAACAACAACAACCCCCAATAAGAAACCTAAATTTTAGGAAGAACCCTAATACTGCAAAAAATGCTACATCAGACCAATAGATTAGGCTCCCCTTCCAAGAAAATTATGTTGAGGATTCACAGAACCAAGAAGCAGAGGATGATACCCATATTAACTTACTGGAAACCACAAAAGTAGACACTATTTTTCTTACTCAAGAAGAATAAGAGTTATATATGCTTCAGAAATTGCAATTAGAATTTGGTGAATCTTTTGATTTTGAACAACGATATGAGTCAGCTATATATTAGGTACATAAACAATATTTCTTGAGAAGTAAGAAGAATAACGATACTCCCATTAAAATATCCAATCCAAACCCAAACTAAAATAATAAAAGAAGCTCTAATTAACAAAGTGTTGTAAATTTTCCCTAGGGGGAACAACTAAAACTTCAACCCCTAGGATTGTAGATATAGCCTCCACTGAAACCCAAATAGATACAATCCCTGAAAGAAATCAAAATAAAACAAATCTATCCAAGACAGTAGAAACACAAACTGAAATGCCTACCACTGAGAAAAAGAATAAAGATACTCAAACTGCATACATTAAAGAATATCTGAATCAAACAAACAAAACTCAGCTCCCTTTCAACATTAGAAATGAAATAGCTAAATTAAAGATATCAGTTCCTTTGATCGAACTGGTAGAGAATGAATCTTATAAGTCACAGATAACTAAGACTTTGAACATAGGAGAAGGAGAGGATTATGTTAATTTGAATGATGACTAGCCTAAACTATTATATGGCCCTGAGGCCAATGGAATTCATCAGGAAGGGGGAGTTCCTCCTTTTTACATCAGCCTAAACATTCATGATAAAAAAATTCATAATGCTATGTTGGACCTAGAAGCATCCCATAATCTGATGCCAAAGGAAATAATGGAAAGAGTGAACCAAGACATTATTAGGCCTTATAAGTATTTATTTTCTTTTGACTCCAACCAGGTTAAATGCCTTGGTCTAATCAAAGACTTATGTGTGACTCTTGTCTAGCGCCCTACAAAGAGCATTCTAATGGACATTATAGTAGCAAACATCCCATCAAAATATGGCGTGCTACTATATTTCTCATGGGGAGCAAAGCTGTAGGGATCTTTGTAGTTGGATATGTCTTATGCCACCATATCTATTTTTGGCCAACCAAGAAAATTACATAGGGATATCTTGATGAAGTACATGGTTAGTAGTGAGGAAAAGCCACAAAATTTTCCCATATACTCCATGCATTCGGATATGGACTCTTTCTTCTTATACAATGCAAAAATGATTAAAAGGAAATCATAGCCAAAGACCTTAAATATAGAACAACTAACAGTGAGAAGATATTCCATTAATCACTCTGGCATTTAGACTTTGATGGGTCTATAAATAGGTTAGGGGCTGGGGCAAGAATTTCGATCCATAATATGGAGAATAATCATGCTGAGGGACATTCTTTCATATTGAATGTCAAATGGACCAATAACATGGCCGAATATGAAGCCCTGATTCTAGGGTTACAATTGGTTAGGAAATTAGGAGCCAAAAGCATGTCCATCATGGGAGAATCAGAGTTGATTATTAAATAGATTAGTGGTGAATACTCTATCAACAACCCTACGCTTGGTCGATAAAGGGATTTTGTTTTACACTTGATCAAGGACCTCCTAGAATTAAACTTTGTTGTCATTCCTAGAAAACAAAACAAGCAGGCCCACAGTCTAGCTACCTTTGCTAGTACTTGTAAATTGCCATTTCAACCAAACCACTAGTACACTGAAGAAGTCAAACATAGGCCTATTATACCATAAAACCTCAAGTATTGGTAGATTTTCTCCCAAGAATCTCATATCTACAATTTCATGAATAATAAAGGTGAGTTTCAGAATTGTAAGATAGATACCGACTATACATTAGACAATAATATAGATATCATCTTAGATGTAAATATTTTTGATGCACATAAACCAAATAAATTTACTAAAATAGAAATAGATAGTTTAGGAAAGGTAGACATACATGAAATAATGGATGATGATTATGAGATTCTTAATTTGAGAAATATTTTTTTGCCTAAAGGATTAGTACATTTAGAGGATTTGTTTGACTCTAATGATGTAGCTAGTGTTACCGGGAAAAGTGTCTATTTAGAACTGCTCTATCCCACTAAGGTGTGACAACTGCCTTAGAAACAAACAGAGAAAACTACTTTTGTATTTCCTTTATGTACTATAAATAGAGAGGAATAGAAAGAACTAACATGTGCCTTGCGCTAATCCTTTGATCCAATCCCTCTCTTCTTTGACAGCTTCCAACTACTTGCTCCCTTATTTGCCCAGCTTCTCCAAGTACCTATAAGATCACAGAAGAAGAAAACTATACAAAGACATGGATCTATATTCATAAACAACTTAGGATCAGATTTAAGTTAACCATACAAATGTAACAAGCATCAATGATACAAAAGAATGGAGAAGAAACTCAAATAGTTTTTATTGATAAACAAGAAGATCCAGGAGGAGTTACAACCGATGATTCCTGACCCAACATCAACCTCCCAGCAAAGAAGCCCCTCTTCACCTCCGACAAAGCATAGATCACCCAATTCTCTGATGTTTGTCTCAAAACCAACAGCAATTCCTTACAATGTGCAAAATTCTAGCCTCTGGATCTCTGGGATGAGGGATCCATATATAGATGTGTGTAAGGAGGATGAATCAGCTTGTGATTTGATTAGTGTCTTCTCTCTGTTAGTTCTTGCTTCCACTTGGAGACTGAAGGCCTCTTACTCATCCTTGGTTGAATTCAGTGAGGCAAGTGTCATAGGAGAAGATTCTGGAAGCTTCCATTGTCTCTCCACCTCGCGGAATGACACTGCCATTTGTCATTTCTCACCCAACGCACCCTCCTAGTGCATTTAGGTGCGTTGCAATGCACCTAGCCAGTGAATTTAGGTGCTATGCAATGCACTTAGCCAGTGGAGTAGCTGAAATGATCCTGTTTTGACTTATTCTGAGCAGTTTCTGGTGGAGAACTTCTGGGAGAAGCTGTAATTTATTGACCTTGTTCCTTTAGGGGTTAGAACAACACTTTTAGGGACTTAGAAGCCCTTGGTTTATGGACATTTCATACTTGGAGCTGTAAGGCACAAAAATGTCTATAACAGTTGTCCCCTAAAGTATGAGGCCGTTAATCGGGTGAAATGCTTTATTATGAGGATCCAAAGTTCTTTCAATGTTGGGAGGAGACCTGTAATAAGATACAATACAATACATTATCTTCATACTGTTTTCATGATCTAGCTGAGGCGGGCATTCCCATGCTCAGCTTTATAAATTCATTTTCATGTACATAGGACAGACAGTCGTCTGATTGTAGACTGATGATTTTGATAGAGCCATCATCCTTTTGGTAGGATATTATCTGTGCTGAAATGTTGTACATTTGAATGTCTTTATTTCCCTGAATATATATCGCAGCCCGGATGGATGAAACTAGATCCGGGGTCTTCAATCTTGTCCGATCTTCACTCGAAGTACAAGTCGATCGATGTGAGAAATGTTTTGAAGTCGAACATGGAAATACATCGCTTGATTACCAGTCAATGATGTAAACTGTTAACAAGCGCGAGAGGAATCACCGATAATGATAATGATCCTCAAGGTACTGTAGTACAATTCACGTGGTGTGAATAAAGGACTTGGTGTCGAACATCACACAAAATCTCTCGGTTGAAGGTTATTGATGTAAACCTATCGCCGAAAGTGAGAAACTTGCCATTGAGGCATGCAAGCTTCAAAGTACTGAATGGGGTGTTCCTAGACCAACTTCTTGGATAATGAGCTGATGTCGACAAGAAGTGATCCGTCATAGGAGGGCCTTAATGAATCCCACATCAATGACATGGAGTGGAGCAAATGATTTTGATAGAGGTGAAAACGATCTGATGATATACGATTCAGGGTGGCGGTCATGAAAGAATGGAGTATAATATATGGTAGTGCGTGGGACACAGGTGGCCTTTCTGGATGACTTCTCTTGAACATGTCGGCGACACTGATGTGATGGATTGGTAGCATTTAACCCCAAATGTGGATGGTATGGTGTGACCATGGCGATGTGACCGGTGAATGAAACAACCCAACCCGACTCGGACACGGAGTGGAAGTGTTATGTTCAAGAGCGACTTGCTACCAATAAAGATTCTTTGAGTTTTCTTCCCAATTTTTCCCCAGTCATTGCTGACCAGTACCTCTTTATTTTTGTCAAGCTTGAGGAGGATAACATATGCTTGTTCTATAATTTTCCCTTCAGGCAAACCCATCGCTATGTTTTAACAAGCCTAGCGATAGTGAAACTCGTTCTCGTCTAAAGACAAGTTTGTCGCTATTAATCTTTTTAACAAGTTTAACGACAAAGATAACTCGGTCCTTTTCATTTTTAGAGAGTCTGAAAAGGTACGTAAAGGCAACTCTAGAATTCCTTTTTCGTCATCTAATCCCTTAAGTCCGAAAAAGTATAAAACAATATAGAAGGGATGAATTTTCGATAGTTTTAACGAGCCGAACAAAACAAGCACTCGATCTTTTTGTGCAATAATCCCTCAGATCCGAAAAGATTAAAATCTAGATGAGAGATAGCACTTCCTGTCCCTTTAATGAGCTGGAAGGCCAAGAACTCGGCAATCTTTTCATATTTTACGATTCAGTTGAAAAGAGCTTAAAGAAGACTCGTCTTTTGAGGAATGAGTGATAAAATGGGTAGCAGCTGATTCCAGGTAAGGTTTGGAATTTTCCAATCACGGCAGTGTCACAAGGATGGCTAGTGAAATCACTCTTCGCAGCTGTTCCTCAAAATGGGTAAACAATCAAATGGAGGTGAATGATCGGCCAATGAAAAAGTGGAGGTGACGGTGCAAACACGACCAAGGCTTTAATGGCTGAAGTACTACATTCACGGTGGTTATTTACCATGGAATAGTTCATTTTTTAACGAGCTTAAACGCGGGTGGAAACATTTGCTCGGTGCGGGTCTATTTTTTAACGAGCTTGAACCCTGCGGTAACACTGCTCGATTAATCCAGTCATATGATAAGAATGTCTCATATAAAAATGTCAATTTTTAGAGTTTTGCCCCACATCCTTTCTTTATGCAAGTTAGGAAATGACCAATCCAAAAAACAGATAAACGATCACTCTTTTCTTGTACTCCAAAAGGTTTTCATGCCCCCAGGTATAAAACAGGGTTTCAAGGTTACCTTTACTTCTATCCGCCAAAACATTTGTTTTACCGAGAGAGACCTACCTCTTACAAGTTACCCAAAGATTGTTCTATTCACATCGCAAACAAAACACTTCTTTGGAAATGTCTACCGAAATAAACAAAGGTGAACGGATGATATAGTGAGACCATCCCTGACATAACTTTGACAAGAGGATCTTTTTCTAGAATAACCCCCTCTTCCAATCATGGACGGGGGTACAGACTAGTCATATTCTCCCGCGGAAACCTACCCTATACCCGAAGTTTTCCTGCCAAAGCAGACTAGGATGCATGCCCCCTGGGTTTCAGTCATATCCCTCTGAATTACTCGCGCTCATCGGGAGGACGGACTGGAGATTGAGACATTTCTTGCGTGAAAAGACCATTCAGGGATGGTATATGACTATTTGCTCTGTATGATCTGGGAAATGAAAGCTAGTCCACAAGCTTGACCACTCTTCCGTCGTGCGGAAAATACATTACTCTAAAGAGTGAGGAGACAATTGCCCCCATGTAATAAATATAGTCTCGTCCAAGGAGTAGATTGTAATCCAGGGGTCCTTGAACTACCATTACGTTCATGTGAACTGTTTTCCTTCTCAATGTTATGGGCACATCGGGAAGGATCCCTAAAGGTCGACTGGTTCCTTTATCAAAGCCCGTCAGATTTCTCATCTCAGGGAAAAGCGATGGCGAACCAAGTGCTTTCCAAGCAGTTGAGGAAAGGATACTGACAGAAGCCCCCTCATCTACGATGGTACTAGCCATAACCATTCTATATATTTGAACGATGATTCAGAATGGTACACTTGCTGGTAAACGGGGTCTGCCTAGTTGATTCCAGTCGAAGGAGACAACTAGGTTGCTTCGAGGTGGGACCGAATAGACGGCCGGGTATGGCTCTGACGAACTTCCTTCCTGCGGTAAAGGAATGGGTAAATTTCCCCCATGTTTGTCGAAGTCTGTGTTTATGAAGAGAATTTGGACGGTGTCATCCTTGTTCTCTTCAGTGACTGTATCATCTGAAGATAAAACCTCTGAAGGCAAGACCGGGTCAACTGCCGCCTCGACCTTTTGACTTTCTTCTGGTATGGATCCGGATGGTTTATCTTCAATGATAGGTGCTTCAGCCGACCACCTGAGCGGGCCAACCGGATTTTCAACTAATGACAGACTCGGCAAGAGTTTTTTATATGTAGGAGGAAGTCGTAACGATGAAACCGGACGATCATCCAAAACTCTTTTAGCTTCATCTAAGAAGGGACAACTGTGGACGGCATGATCGACTTCGCACAGTTTACAAGGAAATCTACATTTCCCTTTTTGTCTTGGGGCTTCACTTTCACTAGTTGATGGTGTGCTCTCAACATGGTCATCAAAGGTTGATGACACCGGGTTGTGCAAACGAGGAGACCAGTCCCTTAATATCCGAGGGATGCAAGGACAATCTCTGTGAAAGTGGTCTCCTTTGCAAATGACACATGGCGATTTAGGCCTGGTCGGTGCAGTGTGTGGATTTTCGCTAGACGACACTCATTTTCCCCCATTCGCCTTTGGCTCCTTCTTCTTCTTCTCTTTCTTCTTCTTTTCCTTCTTCTCCTTAGGAACTTGACCTTTGGCTTTACCAGCCCCATCAAGCGAAGAGGAAGGAGGAGAGGAAGAATTAGAGGAAGTAGAAGGCTGGTGGGCAACTCTAGACTCGTCTAATTGTTGATTCGATTGTTTAGGAATAATGGTGTTCTGAACGACAGAGGTTGAGAAGAGCCATACAGGCAAACCAATTGTCAGCCCTGGAAGTGACAATGTGGCCATATGGGGTGCACCAACATCTCCCCAAGAGGAGAAGGGACTAGGATTTCCTCCAAGGGGAATTCCTTGGTTGGTAGACTCCATTTTCTCAACCCAAGATCAACGTAGGAAAGGGTAATGAATATTCCATTTAAAATAAACTTTTATACGCTTTGACACAACTTGTTTTTTCAGTTTTTAAGAGTCGAGAAAAAACAAAAGATGACTCTAGTCGCCTTCGATTTTTAATGAGCCTGAAATGACAAGTGCTCAGATGGACCTTTTCCATTAAGGAGTCTGAAAAGGAACGAAAGGGATTGATCTGGAGGTCTAGGTAGAGGGAGTACCAAATCAATCGCAAAACTGCAGAATACTTTTTACGGTACGACAGTCAATCTTCCCGAATGTTGTGTTCAGTGCATTGCAATCGATAGGGCAGCAGACACGGCTTCCTATGGATAAAGGATTTAAGCCTATAGGGGTCTCCCAAAATATACTCGACGGTACGTGGGAGCACAAGTCCGTACTGGCACTTATCGTCTCAAAGTGGAGGAATCACCCAACCATCAGTGAGGACAACAGTTACCAGGCTTTACGATGCCGGAATACGTCTCTAGCCTAGACCTCTAAATGTTGTGCGTTAAGTTCCAAAGCGTTGTTAGATTCATTGAATTTATTTTAAGTTGATCTTGCTTATGAAGTTTGCCTTTTGGGTTCATGACGAGATGTAGATGTAATTCCTAAAATGCAATCTAAAGATGATAAAAAAACTTTTATCTCTTTTCTGCAATGAAAATCCTGGCTACTAGGGGAAAAGAAGGACACAATCTTTTCACAAAGAGCAAAGAGCACACTGTAAATGCACTTTCCTAAATCAAGCCAAACAGACTTCCTATATGCAAATGCACATGCATGTATTTGTTTTTCACTTTCTTAGTATTGATGCTAAAAGGAAAGTTGATGTACAAATCTGAATTTTCTTTCAAGCGACAAACACAAACAAGCTTCTTTTCGAAACCAAAAGATAGAGATGATTACGACACTCTACGATTTTGAAATGAATACTTGTTTTGACACTAGAAATTCACAAATTCAGACCAAAGGCAATAGTAAAAGTATAATCGACCATCAACAACAATTAAGCTTTATCCTATGATCGAAATCGACACTTGCGACATATCTAAATCAAAGGACGACAGTACGACTATTCTACTTTTGCAATGGAAAACTCTAAATGACTCAACAAACACACAAAAACATCTACAGTTCTTTTGTACAAAGGAGGCGGAATATCAGTAAGGAAAAGGGGTTTTAAACAGACATATATTGATCACAGGCTGGAAAATTCAGAGACAAAACTGGAAAGAATGAAGCACAAGAACCTCAGCTGCACAGGGCTAGGCTGATCAGCGCACCTGTAACACAGAGAAACTGCATTGCAATGTAGGTTGCCCTTTCGGGAAGTGCGTTCAAATGCAGGATCTCTTCACAGTACCTGCGCTGGGCCAGAAACGAGAAACTGTCCAGGTTTTGGGTCACAGTTTGCAGTTTAGTCTTTTGTTTTTGGCCGAGTAAAAGCAATCAGTAATGCACAATTAGGGGTAGATCTAAGGAGGGTCTAAGAGCTATCACAAGGGCAATCAGATAGTCTGTGAATTAGCTGTTCAAATCATAAACAGATCCAGTGAATGGATTGAAGCAGTAGATGTCTACTTTGCATTTGTTATGGCAAATGCAGTTCGAATGCTACTTATAAGTTTATGAAACAAACAACAAGAGATACACAAACAAACTAATTAGACATTCTCCCCAGTGGAGTCGCCATTTTGTTACCAGGAAAAGTGTCTATTTAGAACTGCTCTATCCCACTAAGGTGTGACAGCTGCCTTAGAAACAAATAGAGAAAACTACTTTTGTATTTCCTTTATGAACTATAAATAGAGAGGAATAGAAAGAACTAACCTGTGCCTTGCGCTAATCCTTTGATCCAATCCCTCTCTTCTTTGACAGCTTCCAGCTACTTGCTCCCTTACTTGCCCAGCTTCGCCAAGTACCTGTAAGATCACAGAAGAAGAAAACTATACAAAGACATGGATCTATATTCATAAACAACTTAGGATCATATTTAAGTTAACCATACAAATGTAACAAGCATCAATTATACAAAAGCATGGAGGAGAAACTCAAATAGTTTTTATTGATAAACAAGAAGATCCAGGAGGAGTTACAACCGATGATTCCTGACCCAGCATCAACCTCCCAACAAAGAATCCCCTCTTCACCTCCAACAAAGCATAGATCACCCAATTCTCTGATGTTTGTCTCAAAACCAACAGCAATTCCTTACAATGTGCAAAATTCCAGCCTCTGGATCTCTGGGATGAGGGATCCATATATAGATGTGTGTAAGGAGGATGAGTCTTGTTATTTGATTAGTGTCTTCTCTCTGTCAGTTCTTGCTTCCACTTGGAGACTGAAGGCCTCTTACTCATCCTTCGTCGAATTCAGTGAGGCAAGTGTCATAGGAGAAGATTCTGGAAGCTTCCATTGTCTCTCCACCTCGCGGAATGACACTGCCATTTGTCATTTCTCGCTGAACGCACCCTCCTAGTGCATTTAGGTGCGTTGCAATGCACCTAGCCAGTGAATTTAGGTGCTATGCAACGCACTTAGCTAGTGGAGCAGCTGAAATGATCCTGTTTTGACTTATTCTGAGCAGTTTTTGGTGGAGAACTTCTGGGAGAAGCTGTAATTTGTTGACCTTGTTCCTTTAGGGGTTAGAACAACACTTTTAGGACTTAGGAGCCCTCGGTTTATGGACATTTCATGCTTGGAGCTGTAAGGCACAAAAATGTCTATAACAGCTAGGAAACCCAAAATGGAATCTCTAAGAGCTGACATAGAAGAGTATAATATAGGGACTGAAGATAATCAAAATCTCATTTGTTATAAAATTATATATTACGGAGCAATGGAACACATAAAATATTGTAGAAATATAAAACACAGAAAACGCAGAAAACAAGAGAGACACAGATATACGTGGTTCACCCAGTTTAGGCTACGTCCACCCCGAATAGCCAGTCCTTCCTTTCTATTATCCAGCAAAATGAAGAGACACAACCTACATCAAATCCACTGTAATATCCTCTGTTTTCTCTCACAGTCTCACCTCTCTGTTTCTCGCTCATTGAATACACATCTATTTCACAACCTCAAATACAATACCCTCATACAAAGAGAGGGGTTTCCTTCTAGGGCAAAAAACCCTAAACTAAACATAAGTTCTACCGTCAGATCATTCGCCTAATGAACGGCCCAGATTGACTAGAAATTACTATAGTTTTACAAGGCAATTTTACAGCTGTTTTTAGCTTCGGGGGCATTGCCCCTGAAACCCCTCGCTAGGGGGGGGCTCCCAAAGGTCGCAGCCGCCCCCCCCCTGGACCCCCCCTGCAGCAAATATTTTATGGGCGGCGTTGCCGCCCCCATTTCGAACTGGGGTCCTATGTGGCGATACCTTTGAATATAGAAGATAATCAGGCTCCACACCCAACAATCTCCCACTTGGAGACTGATTGTAGCAACTCCACCGCTGCTCCATTTTCTGGACAATGACTCCTCTTTGGACATGGTTGTTTCTCATCTTCATCGTCATCCTTGAAGACCATCTGAAACTGAGCATATTCTCAGTTTCTCCCTGGTTACAACTTTTGTTAGCATATCTGCAAGATTCTGGCTAGTGTGTATCTTTTCCAGCTTCAACTCTCCATCTTCCAACACTGATCGTATGAAATGGTACTTGAGCTGTATGTGTTTAGTCTTGGAATGAAATGCTGAGTTCTTTGCAAGATGAATGGAACTTTGGCTATCACTGTATAACGTGCCCATATCATGCTCCTTACCCAATTCACCCATAAACCTTTGTAACCAAATCATTTCTTTACTAGCCTCTGTAGCAGCAACATACTCTGCTTCTATTGTTGAAAGTGCAACAACACTTTGGATTTTTGAAACCCAACTGACAACTGTTCCTCCAACAGTAAATACATATCCTGTAGTGCTCCTCCTCTTATCTTTGTCCCATGCCATATCTGCATCAACATATCCTTGTAGGGAGATGTTTGAACCACCAAAGCATAATGCTTGATTTGTGGTACCTTTCAAATATCTAAGAATCCATTTCACCGCCATCCAATGTTCCTTTCTTGGATTGTTCATGTACCTGCTTACAACTCCCACTGCATGTGCAATATCAGCCCTTGTGCAGACCATTGCATACATTAAGCTTCCAACTGCTGATGCATATGGAACTTTAGACATATAATCCATGTCTTCTTGGGTCTTTGGGCACATTTCCTTGCTAAGTTTGAAATGGCTAGAAAAAGGTGTACTAACTGGTTTCGCATTGTGCATGTTAAATCTTTTCAACACCTTTTGTATGTACTCATTCTGAGACAATGTTAATTTACGATTTTTCCTGTCTCTAGTTATTTTCATACCAAGGATTTGTTTTGCAGCTCCCAAATCCTTCATTGCAAATGAATTTGCCAATTTTATTTTGAGCACATTTATTTCCTGCATGTTAGATCCTGCAACAAGCATGTCATCTACATACAATAACAATATAATATAGCTGCCATCATTTTGCTTTTTCAAATAAACACAATGATCAGAGTGACATCTAGTATAACCTTGTTCAGACATAAACTTGTCAAATTTTCGATACCACTGCCTTGGAGCCTGTTTTAAGCCATACAAGCTCTTCTTCAACCCGCACACTAGTTTCTCCTTCCCTTTCACCTCATATCCTTGTGGCTGTTGCATATATATCTCTTCCTCCAAATTCCTATGGAGAAAGGTTGTCTTTACATCTAACTGCTCAAGATGCAAATCTTCAGCTGCTACAAGACTTAAAATAGTTCTGATTGAAGTCATTTTAACAATAGGAGAAAATATTTCATCAAAATCAATACCTTTCTTCTGTGCAAACCCCTTCACCACAAGTCTAGCTTTATACCTCTGTTTTCCTCCATCTTCTTCCTTCAGCCTGTAAACCCATTTATTCTTCAATGTAGTTTTTCCTACAGGCAACCTGACTAAATCCCAAGTCTGGTTATGCATTAAGGAGTCCATCTCTTCTTCCATGGCTACCTCCCACTTCTTCCTGCTTTCAACCTGCATTGCTTCTTCATAACATTCGGGTTCACCAGAATCAGTCAACAATAAATAATATAATGAAGGAGAGTATCGTTCAGGGGGTCTACTTATCTTGGTAGATCTTCTAACACCACTTTCAGGTGTTTGGGGTGCCTGTTGCTATTGTGGTGGTTGCTGTTGTTGATTATTATTATTTTGAGGCACCTTTACCTTTTCAGTGATGTCATCAAGAACTGCGTATTCCTTGTTTTCGTTTTCTTTCTTCTTTTCCTGCAACTGATTCTTATACAAGACCTTTTCATTGAATATTACATCTCTGCTCCTAATGATTTTGTGATTTTCATAATCATATAAGCGATAACCAAAATCATTAACACCATATCCAATAAAGGTACATTTCTTTGACTTTGCCTCAAGCTTTGTTCTATTTTCTTTATCAATATGGACAAAGGCCTCACAACCAAAAGACTTTAAAATAGAGTAGTTTACCTTTTTACCTGTCCATGCTTCCTCTGGAACACCACCATCCAAGGAACTTGAAGGCCCTCTGTTTATCAGATAAACAATAGTATCTACAGCATCTGCCCAAAACTGTAAAGGCAATCCTGCATGCAATCTCATGCACCTTGCACGCTCCATGATTGTTCTGTTCATCCTTTCTGACACACCATTTTCTTTTGGTGTTCTTGGAACTGTCTTCTCTCTGTGAATTCCATGCTCTGAATAGTACCTATCAAACTCTTTGCTGCAATATTCACCTCCATTGTCTGATCTAAGACACTTCAATTTCTTTCCTGTCTCAATCTCAACCAAAGCTTTCCATTTCTTGAAAGTATCAAATACATCAGATTTATTCTTAATACGTAAATCCAAGTTTTTCTAGTTGCATCATCAATAAAAGTAACATAATAACAAGAGCCACCGAGAGATGATACCTGAGAAGGTCCCCATACATCTGTATGCACAAGCTCTAATTTTTCATTTTTCTTTTCTTTCCCAACTCTGAGAAATCTGACTCTCTTTTGTTTTCCATAAATGCAATTCTCACAGAAGTCCAAATCAACATTCTTCAAACCTGGCAACAAATTCCTCGAGTGAAGAACCTTCATCCCCTTTCCACTCATGTGTCCTAGCCTATGATGCCATAATGTTGCATCTGCTCCTTTAGATGTTAAAGCATTAACAGAGTTAGAAATACCATTGCATAAATACAATGTACCAACCTTTTCACCTTTTGCTATTACCAGGGCTCCTTTGGTGACCTTCCAAGCTTTATCTGTGAAAGTTGTCACACAACCTTCACCGCCTAACTGCCCTGTTGAAATCAGATTTTTCTTTAGATCTGGAACATGCTTACCTCCTTTAATAGCCATTGGTTTCCATTATGTTGTTTTACAAGAACCTTACCCATGCCAACGATTTTACAGGGTTTATCATCACCCAGACGAACTTGTCCAAAATCTCCTTGATCATAGTCATGAAAGTATTTCTTATCAGGTGCGGCATGTAATGAAGCCCCTGAATCTACCACCCAAGAATCAGTAATATTTTCGAAAGAAAGAATCAAAGCATCTTGTAACACCTCACCTCTCACATTTGCTTCATGATTGTTTTCTTGATGTGCATCTCCTTCTTTTCCCTTCCGAGATCTACAGTCTTTCTTTAGGTGTCCTTTCTTTCCACATTTCCAGCACACTATCCCCGATCTAGACTTGGATCTGTCTTTCCTTGATTTACTGCGATATCCTGAGCTCTTTCCTCTTTCCATTTTTCTTCCTCTAGACTCTGCACTCAAAGCATTTCCTGATGTCTCACCGGAGCTTTTCCATCACATTTCCTCGCAAAGGATAGCACCAAAAACATCATCAAACTTTAAAGTACTAGATCCAGAAACGGAGTTACTAATGGCCATTACCAAACCATTCCAACTTTCTGGTAATGAGCACAAGAATAACAGAGCTCTAACTTCGTCATCAAAGTTTACCCCTACAGAGCTTAACTGACTTGTAACTGTATTAAAATCATTTAAATGGTTTGCAACAGATCCACCTTCCAACATATTCATATTAAATAACCGTTTCATAAGAAATACCTTGTTTGAGGCCGATGGTTTTTCATATAGTTTTGACAACGTTTGCATCAAACACTCTGTCATGGTTTCCTTCGAAATGTTGAATGCGACTGACGCAGCAAGGCACAACCGTATTGTTCTGAGTGCCTTTCTATCGAGAAGGTTCCATTCTTCGTCTTTCATACCTGTCGGCATCTTTGTTTTTCCACCCAATGGTAGGTATAGATCTTTCTGATACAGATAATCTTCCATCTGCATCTTCCACAGCGAGAAGTTTTGGCTGTCAAATTTCTTGACCCTAAACTTACCATCTTCTGCCATTTCTCCCACTCGAACTAGGAACCCTTCTTTCCTACGGGTTTATCAGCCAAATAGACCTTCGGCTCTGATACCAGTTGTTAGAAAATTATATATTACGAAGCAATGGAACACATAAAATATTGTAGAAATATAAAACACAAAAGACGCACAAAACAAGAGAGACACAGATATACGTGGTTCACCCAGTTTGGGCTATGTCCACCCCGAACAGCCAGTCCTTCCTTTCTATTATCCAGCAAAATGAAGAGACACAACCTACAGCAAATCCACTGTAATATCCTCTATTTTCTCTCACAGTCTCACCTCTTTGTTTCTCGCTCATTGAATACACATATATTTCATAGACTCAAATACAATACCCTCATACAAAGAGAGGGGTTGCCTTCTAGGGCGAAAAACCCTAAACTAAACATAAGTTCTACCGTAAGATCATCCGCCTAATGAACGGCCCAGATTGACTAGAAATTACTATACTTTTACAAGGCAATTTTACAGTTGTTTTTAGCTTCGGGGGCGTTGCCCCCGAAACCCCCCACCGGGGGGGGGGCCTCCCAAAGGTCGCAGTCAGCCCCACTGGACCCCCCCTGCAGCGAATATTTTACGGGCGGCGTTGTCACCCCCATTTCGAACTGGGGTCCTATGTGGCGATACCTTTGAATATAAAAGATAATCAGGCTCCACACCCAACATCATTAAGATATCTAAAGCCTTACCCATGAAGGAAAAGGTCAAATATATCAATTTGTTTAAAGAGTTCCAAGATGTATTTGCCTGGAGTTATGAAGACTTAAAATCTTATGACACCAGCATAATCAAACACAAAATACCTCTAAAAGAAGATCATAAACCTTTCAAACAAAAACTTAGGAGGATAAACTGAGTTCTTATGCCATCCATAGAGAAAGAGGTTAAAATAATGTTTGATGCCCAAATAATAGTGCCCATTAGATACTCAGACTAGATTTCAAACTTAGTTACAACAAGGAAAAAGACAGGTTAAATTACACTTTTTGTAGATTTTAGAAACTTAAACAATGTCTCTTTAAAGCAAAACTACCCTTACCAAAAATGGACCATTTATTGCAAAGGGTAGTGGGTCCTCTAGGATTTCACCATTAGATGGATTGTATGGGTATAACCAAATATTACTCCAACCTGAGGACCAAGTTAAAACTTTGTTTACTACTCCTTGGGGTACCTTCATGTACTTTAAGATGCCCTTTGGATTAATGAATGCAAGTGCCACATTTCAAAGAGCTATGGATATAGCATTTGCCAAGGAATCCATGATTTCTTAGTAGTATACCAGGATGACATCACAATCTTCTCTAAATCTGATAATGAACACGTAGACCACCTCAGGAGAGTATTTATCAAAGGTAGGAAATTTTGGATTTATTTAAATCCTAAGAAGACACTTTTCGATCTAGAAGAGGGAAAGTTGTTAGGACACATCATATCTAGAGATGGGATTAGGATAGACCCTGCTATAATAGAAGCCATTTTGACCATTTCCCATCCCCGAAACATTAAAAATCTACAATCATTTATAGGTAAGATTAATTTCCTTAGGAGATTTATCTCAAATCTAGCAGAATTAATTAGGGAATTAAATAACATTCTAAGAAAGGACTCATCAATTAAATGGACATTGGAGGCCAAACAATCCTTTAAAGCTATTAAGGAAGAATTAACGAAGACTCTAGTCTTAATTAGTCATGACTTTAACAAAGATTTTATCATTTTTTCTTTTTCTTCAAGGCACACCATTGCAACAGTCTTGTTGTAAAAGAACAATCAATGATATGAACAACTAATAGCATTCTTTAGTAAATCCTTAAGAGATGCCACACTCAAATATAACATCGTGGAAAAACAAGCTTTAGCTTTAGTTAAGGCTATCAATGATTTCAAAGTATACATTTTCTACTTTCACATTATTTCTTATGTTCCAAACTCTGTTGTTAAGGACATTTTGACTCAAAATCGGCTTGAAGGAAAAAGAGGCAAATGGATTGCCATAATATTGGAATATGACATAGAGATAAAAACCACCAAACTCATCAAAGGCCAAGGTTTAGCCAAACTCATGGCTGAATTGAATTGTGAAGCCCTTGATATTAACTTCATTAGTGCCCTTGATGATCAGGAGGAGATGTTGATTCCATAGATCAGTGAACCTTTTACTGATTCTCCATGGTATGAAGATATTACATTTGTTTTACTAAACTTACAAGCTCCTCCTAGATTGACAATAACTAAAGCTAGATTCTTAAAAATGAAGTCATTGAGGTATTGTGTTATAGATAATGCATTGTTTTAGAAAGACAATAGTGATATTCTTTTAACATGTTTATTAAAATATGAAGCTGACAAGATTTTTCAAGAGTTTCATGCAAGGGATTGTGGAGGACACTTGTACTAGAAGAGTACTACTGACAATATTCTAAGGGTTGGTTTTTATTGGTCTACTTTGTTTGTAGATGTTAAAAAACATGTGACCTCCTGTCATAAATGCCAAATTTTTGAGGGAAAGAGAAAACTTTTACCCTTGCCACTTAAACCAACTTCCAATGATATGCCATTTCAACAATGGGGGTTAGACTTCATTGGAGAAATATGGCTTGCATCCTCAACTTAGCACAAGTGGATTCTGATAGCCACAGACTATTTTACCAAATGGATAGAGGCCATACCTTTTAGGCAAGCCACATACACTGTCATAATCACCTTCCTAGAGAGTAATATCCTTTCAAGATTTGGATGTCCCCAGAAGCTCATTACTGATAATGCAGCAACCTTTAAATCCAAAATAATGATAAATTTTTGTAACAAATACCACATCAACCTTCTCCATTCCACAACCTATTACCCTCAAGGTAATAGACTAGCAAAGTCATGCAAAAAAGTCTAGTCCATATTATCAAAAATTTACTCGAAGACAATAAAACGAAATGGAACAAGAAGTTAGTCAATGCATTATGAGTAGATAGACTGACTACTAAGAAGTATATTGGAACATCACCCTATCAGCTGGTTTGTGGGATGGATGTAGCTTCTCCATCATCCTTGGGTGTGTTAGTCATGAAGATCCTCTAGTAATTACAGGTGGACCCAAATGATATTCAGAGAAGAATAAATCAGACCATACACCTACAACAGACTAGAGAAGAAGTATATGTAAAATCATAGGTAATCCAGGAAAAGATCAAAAAAGTCTTTGATAAAAAGACTAAAGAAAATGATTTTCACATAGGAGACAAAGTCCTTAAGTGGGATTCAAGGAGAGAAGACAAAGACAAGCATGGAAAAATTGATTTTCTGTGGCAAGGGCCTTATGTCATTTATGGCTACAAAGGCAACAATGCCTTTTTCTTGAGAAAAGTAGATGGATTAGATCTACCACGAGGACCTATTAATGGTAGGATGCTGAAGCATTACTTTTCCACTGAATTGCAATAGTTTACTTTACCTTTCATCATTGTACATAACATTGCAGAGTGTAGATTGGATAGGAGAGTAATCCTATAAAGTTGAAGCCTGGATAGAATGGCTTGAGAATTGAAATATTTACCATCATAAGTATAAATAATGTAGATTCAAAGAAGGAAACTTTGCAAGGTAACTTCAGATACAATTCAAAGGCTACTAATCTTTAGATTTCTTGACATTTGACTAAAAAATTCCATCCCCATGTGGAGCCACTGTTAGAGTCCTATAGTGATAGGATTCATAATTTTGAAGTGGTTGAGAATAAATCTTGTAATATTGTACATACCTTTGCTTTCAGAAAATGTTTTCCGTAAAAAATTAAAAAATGTAAAGAGGGTGTGTCCTAAAAGAAATATCAAAGGACAAAAAGAATAAGAAAAGATAAAAAGAAAATGAAAATATATGAACCCCAAACACAAAAACAGATCATGAAAGTGTGGAAGTCTAAATGCCACTACTATTTTTACTTCTTCTGCAAACAATTGCTGTGTGCATCTTATCATACATGCCACAAACCATGGTAGTCAAACTGCTTAATCTTGACTATTTCATGATTTGAATTTTATGTTTATAGTTAGAGAATAAAATCTGACCAAACAACTTAATCTTGGCAGATCATTAGATAGGTAGAGAAAATAAAAAGGGCTCATTAGCTTAATATGAGCCCTTGGAAGATATAAGGTTAGAAGTAGATAGTTTGTTTTATAAAAGAAATAGAAAGAAAAGGTTTTGGTAGCCTAATCCACCCAAATAAGTGAAGAAAAATAAAGTGTTAGGGTAAGCAATGGGTAAGTAGAAGAAAGTTTGCTGAAGTATAAATTTGATTGGACAAAAGCATATTTATCATGCTTAATCATATGTTTCAATATGCATGAGAAGTTAAGAAAGAAAAAATAGAGGTTTACAAGTTGATTTAATTGACTCCCCCTCATTCATTTCATCCCTATACTTAGTAATTTCTCGATCCACAATTATGTTCTAGTACTAAAAATCCTTCAAGTCATAAAGGCTTAGTTGTCCAGGTGGATATTGGTGGCCACCTGCCAAGTCCACCTGGACCCCCACCATTGTTTCTCTCAGCATTTTCAGTTTCCTTAATTGTAGCACAACTTACTATTTTTAGCAGTTTTTCGGGTCCTGAACTTCTGGAGCCGTTTTGAGGCCCTAAACGACGTTTTTTGGGAAATCTGGGGGCAACATGGGTCCATGGATTGATGTTGCCCTTCCCAAAGTGGTAGTGCTCGGATAGATCTTTCTAACGAGCTATTGTACACGTCAAACGGAGATCGTATGCCAAAGTTACGACCCTAGGAAGTTGATGTACCAATTTACCCAAACGGGGCCCACAGTTTGGCGTTTCATCTCCTAGGGTTAGGTTTTGGGATGTTAAGGGTTTTCCATTGTTTCTCAACAATAAATAGGCCTTCGAGCCTCATTGTAACACAGTTCAGAGGCATGTAGCCACCACATCTCTTCTCAGAGATAAGCTACCATCGCCCTAGCTAGTTTATTTCCATTTCTGGTTGTAAGCATATTTTAGTATTTTCCATTAATGAAATGAAGTATTATTTCCGCTGCATCTTTATGTATATGGTTATCTCTGTAATTTGTTGCGTTCCTGTTTAAATCTGGATAAGTGGTATCAGAGCGGTCTGCTTTTTCTCTGTTTTTCTTTGCATGTCCCCAACAAGGTCGGGATATAAGGAGTTAGGGCTTGAACTGGTTGAACCTTTGCAAGACCAGCCTCGCAAATCCCGACGGCCTCCCATGGTGGATGAGAAGAAAGATGAGGGGGCAGGAGATCCCATCAAAATCTTGCTCAAAGAAGCCCTCGAGCGACAACGGAATGCGATGATGGACAGCTTTGCCCAGATCCTTAAGCGGCTACCCAGAAGCGACGCATCGGCTTCCAGCAGCTACTCTGGAAACGCCATGCCCTTTAACGTACAAGTTAATTTTGAAATCCCCATATTCGAGGGTCAGATAGTTGCAAATGTTGTAGATAAATGGTTAAATCTGCTAGAGGGTTATTTTTCTTTTCATGAATTTTCGAGTCGGGAAAAGATTGTTTTCGCTCTTCTCAAAGCAGCCCCCCACGTCAAGGACTGGTGGGAAACCTACTGCGAGCAGAAGGATGAAAGTACTGGCTCACTATTTTTAGCCACACCTGCCTGGAATTCATTTCGGGATGCCATCAAGGAGCAGTACTACCCTGTCAGATGAATACATAAAGTGGACCACGCTGCGGCAGGGAAGGGACCAAGACGAGCCGGAGTTCACCAATATTTTCCATACCCTTCGCACAAAGTTGGGTATCAAGGATTCAGAGCAACATTTGATACTCAAATATCGTGGCTGCCTGCAAAAGTACATCCAGGAAGAAATACAATTCCTGAACATCTCCTCCCTCGGCGCAGCATACCGATATGCCATCAAGGTCGAGCAGAAATTTAAACAAAAGAAGCGAGACTTTGGATCTGCGAATCCAAAGCAGGGGAAAGGTGCCCATAAACCACAGAACAAAGGACAAAGGCAAGGCGGGACAGCCCAAGACAACCCGCCAAAGCTGCAAGCAAAGAACAACGCCACGAAGCCGAAAAAGGACACGGGAAAATGGTGTGAGTTCCATAAGAGCTCCACTCACAACACGAGTGAGTGTCGGGCCAAGCAGTCACTGGTGGCTGAGCTAAACGTTTCAGAATCAGATGCATGCTCCTACTCTAAGTCAAAAACCGATAAGGGGAATGAAAAAGGGAAGTAGATCATTGATGCGGATCTCAACGCCACTGTTGCTACGGCCATGATCCAGAAAAATGAACCCGAAGATCCGGAGGAGGAGGAGCGTCTCTTCCACTCCCAGATGTGGGTAAAGGGCTCCCCGATACAGTTCATTGTTGATAACGGGAGTCAAAAGAACCTCATTTCGGCAGAGGTCGTGAAGCGGTTGGGCTTACCGACCACAACACATCCACAACCATACACCATTGGGTGGCTTCACCAAGGACGAGATCTTCGCGTGAGCCAATAGTGTCGCCTTCCATACAACATCAAGCCCTTCACGGATAAGGTATTGTGTGACATTGCTCCCCTTGAAGTTTGTGATGTATTATTAGGACAGCCATACTTGTGGAAGCAACATGCTGTGTATGAATCAAGGCCCCGTGCTGTTATTATTACATTGGGAAATAAGTTGTACAGGATACCAGAGGTAGCACCACCTACCACCATCTCTTTGATTACTGCAAAAAAATGCAGTAAGATCATTTCCAAAACCAGGAAATTTGTTTTCCTGATGATACGCCCTCAAGGAAAGAAGAAGACGGTGGCCGCGGCCTCCAGACGGGGTCCCTCTGCATGACAACTATAGATGGACAAGGTTGTGGAGGACTACGAGGACATCTTCACCTCCCCTGTAGGGGTTCCTCTACACTGTCAGGTCAAGCACTCCATCGATCTGACCCCAGGTGCGCCGCTACCCAATGGACCAATTTATCGGCGCTCCGTTCTGGAGAACAATGAAATCAAGAGGCAGATTCAGGAGCTCCTGCAGAAAGGTCACATCCGTCCGAGTTCATCACCTTGTGGGAGCCCGATCGTGTTGGTACAGAAGAAGGATGGGACGTGGAGACTCTGTATTGACTATCGGGCGCTAAACAAGATCACTGTCCGTAATAGGTACCCGATCCCGTGGATTGATGACCTCCTGGACCAACTAAAGGGGGCGAAATATTTTAGCAAGATCGATCTGAAGTCAGGATATCACCAGGTACCAATCGAACCCTCTGATGTGTGGAAGACTGCCTTCAAATCCAAGGAGGGCCTTTTAGAATGGTTGGTTATGCCTTTCGGATTGACGAATGCTCCTGCAACCTTCATGAGGCTAATGGATGACATCTTGCGGCCATTCACCAACTCCTTTGTAGTAGTATACTTGGATGACATTCTGATCTTCAGCCAGAGTTGGGAAGAGCACCTCCACCACATTCGACAGGTTCTCCAAACACTACGGCAACACAAGCTATGTGCCAATTTGGAGAAATGCACTTTTGGCATGACCCAGGTTCAGTATCTGGGAGACATCATTGATGTCAGATGAACAAGGGGTGCATTTCGATCCAGCCAAGATCCAAGTCATTTGGGATTGGCCATCTCCAACCACTCTAACAGAGCTCCGCAGCTTTCTAGGTCTTGCCAACTTCTACCATAGGTTCGTGTTGGGGTTTTCTCATATTACTTGGCCCTTGAGTCAAGTCACCAAGGGAGGGGCAAAAGAAAAATTCTTTTGGTCTGAATCTCAACAGAAGGCATTCATGGAGTTGAAGGATCGCCTCTGCACGGCACCAGTGCTCGCATTACCAGATTTACAACAACCATTTGAGGTCGAGACAGATGCCTCTGACTATGCTATTGGGGCAGTCCTTACTCAACATGGACATCCAGTGGCATATCACAGTGAAACACTTTCAGACACAGTCCGGAAGTACCCCACTTATGATAAAGAGATGTATTCCATTGTACAAGCCTGCCGACAATGGAAGCATTACATTTTGGGGAAGGAAACGGTCATCCACACAGACCATCGACCCCTACAGCTCATACAAACCCAAGGGAAATTGCAAAATGATCGCCATCAGAAGTGGTCTACATACCTGCAACAGTTCCACTTGAATATCAAGTATAAGAAGGGCAGCACCAATAATGCTACAGATTGCCTTAGTCGACCACCGATCATGGCGTTAACCACCGTGCTCAACTCTTGTGGGCACGAGACTTCTCATTGGCCATTTCTCTACATAAGCGACCCAGAATTCGGCCACACATACCAAACACTCTTGGAGGGTCGGCATGTTCCAGATTTTCACCTCCAGGATGCCCTGTTATGCCACCTGGGTCACCTTTGTGTTCCTTCAAGTGAGCGTGCCAAGATGATTTGGGAAGCATACTACAGTCGGGCTGTTGGGCATTTCGGGGTCGAGAAAACAGTGGCAGTACTGCAAAATTATTTCTATTGGCCAAATCTTCGACAGGATGTTGGGAAGTACATCAGATCATGTACTGCCTGTGCCATTGCCAAACCGACCATTAAGAAGCACGGCCTCTATACCCCGTTGCCTACCCCTAGTCGACCTTGGGAATCCATCTCCATGGATTACATGTGAGGCCTTCCTTCCACTAAGCATGGAAATGACTATGTTTTTGTGGTCGTCGACAGGTTCTCGAAGATGGCCATTATGGCAGCCTGCAAGAAGAATATCACAGCAGAAGCCACTGGTAAACTCTTCTTTGAACGAGTGTGGGTGCACTTTTGGATCCCACAGTCCATCATCTCAGATCGGGACAGTGGTTTCTCATCACATTTTGGTCCCGTCTCTGGTCAATGTTAGACACCAAACTCACGAAGTCCACAGCCTTCCATCCTCAAACTGATGGCCAGACAGAGGTTGTCAATAGGATGATTGTGCACATTCTGTGCATGTATAACTCAAAGCATCCATGCACATTTGACGAGAGCCTCCCCTATGTTCAGCACAGCTACAACCGAGCTCTTCACAGCTCCACTGGCCATAGCCCTTTTCAGGTGGGTTTGGGATTCCAACCACTATGCCCCATTGATGTGGCCATGACACTTGTAGCTACTCACATAAATTCAGCTCATGTCCAGTCTGAAACAGATAAGGCCACCAGCTTCATTGAGCGCATCCAACATATTCGCCAGCAGGTCCATGACATTCTTGAGAAATCAAATGCCAAGTACAAGCAGCGACATGATCAACATCGGGTGCCACACAAGTTTCAGGTGGGTGACAAAGTCTGGTTGCATTTGCAAAAGGAACGCCTTACTGGAGCCTATCAGAAATTGAGACCACTCCGATATGGTCCTTACACCATTACTAAGGCTATGGGAGACAATGCATTTGATCTTAGCATTCCCCCATTCCTTGGCCTGCACCCAGTGTTCAATGTGGACCGCCTTCGGCCATACTTTCCACCATTGCTAGACACATCCGACATTGCAGAACAGCTCAAACCCACAAAATTAAATCCAGATTTCATGGAACAAGCTGCAACTGATCGGATCATGGACACACAGATCAAGAACACTCGCCAACAGAATATCCAACTGTATCGAGTTGTCAAAGCAGGCCAACTCCTTCAGTAGGGCAAGTGGCTCACCAGAGAACAAGTTCAGCAAAAGTTTCCTCATCTCATGGAGGAATTCAACGCAATGGGGACCATTGCTTCCTAAGGGGGGAGGAATGATCTAGGTGGATATTGGTGGCCACTTGCCAAGTCCACCTGGACCCCAACCATTGTTTCTCTCAGCATTTTCAGTTTCCTTAATTGTAGCACAACATACTATTTTTAGCAGTTTTTCGGGTCCTGAACTTCTGGAGCCATTTTGAGGCCCTAAACGACGTTTTTTGGGAAATCTGGGGGCAACATGGGTCCATGGACCGATGTTTCCCTTCCCAAAGTGGTAGTGCTCGGATAGATCTTTCTAACGAGCTATTGTACGCGTCAAACAGAGATCGTATGCCAAAGTTACGACCCTGGGAAGTTGATGTACCAATTTACCCAAACGGGGCCCACAGTTTGGCGTTTCATCTCCTAGGGTTAGGTTTCGGGATGTTAAGGGTTTTCCATTATTTCTCAACAATAAATAGGCCTTCGAGCATCATTGTAATGCAATTCAGAGGCATGTAGCCACCACATCTCTTCTCAGAGATAAGCTACCATCGCCCTAGCTAGTTTATTTCCATTTCTGGTTGTAAGCATATTTCAGTATTTTCCATTAATGAATTGAAGTATTAATTCCGATGCATCTTTATGTATATGGTTATCTCTGTAATTTTTTGCGTTCCTGTTTAAATCCGGATCACTTAGAGCATTTCTCTGACTTTTGGTGGGACCAGAGCGTCGGCTTAATGACTTATGGACATCAAGTGTTAGAATTCCCTTCACAAAATTCATTTCCCTTCATTATGCTAATAAAACCCCTTTTCCTAAGTTAAGCTCCATTTGCTTATGAAAAGTAAAAAACCCATCTTAAATTCCATTTCACTTGAAATACCCACAAAAAGATTTTATCCTAAGTATAAGTGTATATAAAGGAAAAGCTCAAATATTACATTATACTTAGTATTATTTTCATTCCACTCATTTCAGTTCATATTAATTTCTAACTTAATAATATAGCTCCCAATATACCATTTTTCCTCGTATATAAATAAATCCCCATGTATATTACCCCTACCCTCACTTTAACTATAAAATATATTTTTACCTTATCCCCCTGACAAAGCCCTCTTAACTCACCAATTCTCCATAAAGTTAAGATAATCCCTCCATTAACCCCATTCGATCATTTAATCCTGTGTTTAACTCTAGAATAATAAAAAACCACCACTAATTAAATCTCTGCCCCCCACCCAAACCTTTCCTCACTTCATCCATGCTAATCTATCACCTGACTTCCATCCGATTGTCAGCGCCTGAATCTAACAATTCATAGCCATATCGGGTTCACCTGATATCTGACCTTTACCTACTAAATAAAGTGGTATTTCCCAGACCCTCGTCTGCTACGTGTCAATAATTAAGGTAGATCGAGTGACCTCGCCAAAATACTATGTCCTCAATAAAGTGGTGCGATGACTTGGAAAACCACCTCCCTGCCCAACTTGAAAAACTACCCACTATTCATTCATAATTCACCCGCCAAAAAATAACTTTTGTTCAATAAAAGGGCCTAGAAGCCTTATTCGACCTTTTTCAATCAATTTCTTTGTAAAACCTCTACAAGCCATTACGACACCTTCAAACATTGAAACCAGCAATTGACCTCAATTTCATTCTTGAAAAGGTGCAGAGATCCCAATCAAGCTCTCACTCCATACCAGAGCCCATTCAAACTTTTGCAGTTGTCAAGAACACCAATTTGAAGTTAATTCACCCAAATTCTAGGTAATTTTGAAGAGAAATTACTAGACACCCTTTCAATTTGAAAACATTCATTCTTTAAAGTGTTTTAATTGAGTAAAATTAATTGAAATTACTTTAAAATTAAAGTGTGTGCATGACTAAAATACCCAAACCCTTTTGAAAGCTTCCAAATTACCTTCATACCTCTGATATAAAAATGTATAAGTCAAATTAAAATCCACAAGAACTAAATTATGGTTGCCCCAGTTGCCATGGATGTCATACCAGTGTCAACTGCCCATTTAGAACTTGACCAACTTCTCCTAGTGGACAGGGATTTTCAAATCAAAGACATGATTGCCTATACACTCCTACTCAAAATCCATTGTTCTTTTAAGGACAGATATCTAAATGATATTGATGACATTGGTCTTTGGGAATCCAATTTTCCCAAATACCAGTTTCCACAAGTAGATGTGTTTCTTGAGATTTTTCATCTGTGCCATGATTGTTACATTCCCAACTAGAGAGCTATAATGTCCCGAGACCAAAAGGTATTGTTTACTATTACAGCTGAGTCAATAAATGAAATGTTGCAAGTCCAACTAGGTCCAAACCTAACCCAAGTCTCCATTGGGGATTTGTTAGAACATTACACCAAATTGACTCTATCTAGACTAGCCCAAATATTCCAAACTTTCATTGTAGAGGAGTATTACATTCCTACAAATGCCCATCCATATGTTTCTGCCATTTTCTCTGAAAGGAGAAAACAAATTGTAACCATGATATCATGTATTATGGGCTATACCACAAATTAATACATTGATGAGCTCATCCTGGCCTTCATGTCCATTTTCACCCCAAGAAAGACTCCTGCTACTTTGTACAATTATGCCCAATTAATAACTGAAAGGATGCATGAACAATTTACCAGAATGAACAATGAGAGAGTATTCAAGTACTCATCTATACCTTACCACATTTTTTTGTATTATCAGTTAGACATATTTCCCTTCACCATGGATAAGCTGGATACTAAAGGCCAGCCTAGGTTTGTTATATTTTGGACATCACTATTCCATAGGTATTCATCATCATACACCTATATAGACTTCATTGAATCTTTTGTTCATCCAATCATGACCATGCTCACAGGAATCCCTCCACCCAGAATAAGCCAAGAAATCAAAAGAGTGCTCTAGTTGTCCAAACAAGGTAAGGTGGGAGATTGGTACCTTTACAAAAATCACACCAAAATAAGAATATATGGTTGCTAGCTTGCCTCATACAAACTGCCCAAATACCTCCCCATGAGGTTATTTTCTCTAGAATACTATAGGCATATAAATGAACTCTGATGATATCAACTTTGTCTTAGCCAAGAAAAAGTCTTAGTTCAAGATCAAAAACCAGCTAGGCCCTTTTATTTGCAATACTAGAGAGGCAGGAGAGGAAGCAGATCAAATTCTGCAACAAATGAAGTGTAAGAAAATTCTCATGTGGAGGTATGACCCTCAAGGGTTTATAACCAAACTAAGACAAAAGGTCAAATTGGGACCTTACATTCATCACCCTATACTAGAAATGGAGATATATGCTAACCAATCTGAGTGGTTCGAAAACACTCTCATAGAGAGAGATAGTATAAAGGTAGATGTTGAAAATAACTTGTTTGATTTAGAGAAATAGCTTCATGAATGCTTATTCATGTAGGTAACAGAGTAAGAAGGAACCATGAGTACCCCTCCTATTTTGCAGACTCCTCAAAATGAGGAAAAGAATCCCAAAAGGAATAGAGAGGAAGGCTCTAGCTCAAGTATGGACACTTCCAATGTACATTATGAGGCTAGCCAGAGTAAAAGGCCTAGGCTCAATCCTATTTCAGAACAGGAAGACACAAAAGGCTCAGTAGAAATAACTGATACTGAGTTAGACATGAGAAAAGGCACAACTCCATCTGGAAAAACACATGAGCCATCTACATCCAAAACTCAAATGTTAGAAAGTGCAACTCAGTGTAGAAGTCTCCTCATTCAATAAGCCTGTTGATAGAGATTCGGACATTAAGGACACATTCAAGGAGATTAAAATGAGAAATGAGAAATTGAAGGTGGAATCCTATGCATATTAATTCAAGCTTACACTGCCTAATCAAAGTAGGTTGATGTCAGCTTTTGACATGAAGGAAGGAAAGATGCAAATATCCTTCATAAAAGCCAACTATATAACGACCGCAAACATCAGCAGATTTCAAGAAGATAGATTTTGAGGTATTGGCAAGGGATATTCATCTCATTAACCAAATTAAATTTGACAATGAGGCTCAAGAAATTACTCACTCCATCTTTACAGGAAAGGCCAAGGCTACACATCTATTGTAGAATTCACTAAATAACACTTCAGCCCATTATCAGTTGGAAAAGGTGTCCTCACAGGCCAAAGACACCAGAATCAAGTCTTTGGAAGACTTGGTAATTGAATTGGGACTGTTAGCACTCTAGGAAACTCTCCTAGGTTGTAGCTCAGAGATGCCTAGTAACATATAAATCTTCAATATCATTCTTTGAACTATTGGAATAGATTGGGGTTTGGATCAAGTCAGATGATTGTTGCAACTCTGTTTTCACTCAAGACATGCATGAAAACCCTTAGCTTGACAAGGATTTTGACCACTAATGCTCAATAGTTTGTAGATTCAATGAATAGAAGGAGAATCCTAACTATACCAGTAGATACATACATAAACACGTATGAATGAGTAGCTATAGAAAGTAAATGAAGCTTGCAAATCTAATTTATCAATGTAGAGATAAGATGATAGTTATCTAGCATTTGGCACAGAAGAAAACATGAATAACCTATTCAAGTGTAAGCTTAGAATAGAGGAGAAGATGGAAATTGAACATGTAGCAGCAAAAGAAGCTTGTATTACTGGAATGAAGATGAGATGCTGGGAAGAACAGAGTATCCACAGTCTCCAAAAGTTGAACCCCTATTACTTCAAACTTTCAGCCACTTATAGGATTTTTACAATACTCTCGAACAATGATATCCTGACCAATGATATCCTGACCAATCTCATCCTTTAGCTTGGACTGGTTGCATTCTTCAATGGTTTCATTTTTTTGGTCTATATTTCACCTGAACTTCATAAGCCAATTTAGGAGGCAAAGGAGGAATAAACGTGCTAGCAAACACAATAAGGGAATCAGCAAGTTGGTTCTCCATTATAGGGATGTAAGAAACACTGAAACTATTGAAAGAACCCTTGAGCTCCCATACCTCATCTCCGTATGCTTTCAACCTCAGATGCTTTGCTTAGAAATTTTTGTTCACCTGCTAAATGATAAGGTCTACATCTCCAAACACCTTCAGACCTTTGATGCCCAATTCTTTAGCAATGATTAAGTCCAATATCAAGGCTTCATACTCTGATGTGTTATTTTTGACCTAAAAGGTTAACTTGAAATATAAATGAATGCATTCTTGTGTGGGGGACACAAGAACTACACCTGCCCCTACAGCTTCCTTAGAGCAAGCTCCATCAAAGAACATGTCCCAAATTTGTGGGCCTTCTTCCTCTGTGATCTGGCAAACCAATTTCCTAAGTTGCATGGAGGCCAACTGGGATTCTTCAATCTAAAGAATACAGGCTCCAAAATCGGTGTTGACAACATAGATGGGATGATTAGTGGGATTCCTTTCATCACTGATGATATAAGCCAACTGAGATTCTCTGTATAATCTCCTACTCTCACCTCCAAAAATTGGGACAGTAGCATAGGACAAATCATTTTGCAATGTTCCACCTAATCTTTTGATCCATCCTCTGGAAAGCAACATTCCAAACTTCGAGAGTACATTTTCTACCACAATATCCATTATCATGCTCTTCATGGGAAGTTGAGACAAGGTGATGGCTAGGTGTTTGATTAATCCCAAACATTTCACTTTTCTAGAGTCAAAAGAAAACAGGTCATGATAAGACTTGGTAATGTCAAGACCCAACTCATCCATGATAGCCTTGGGGATTAGATTATGGCTGGCTCCTATGTCCAGAAGGTAGCTGTGAAGGATTTGGTCATGAATAGTCAAAGAGACATAGAATGATGGGGAGCTGTCATCACAATTCTCAATCATTGGGCTGAGAACAATAGCTGGTTTTTCATCTTCCAGATTTACATAGTCAGTGGAGGCTTGGATGGTTTTAGGCTCAAGGGCCTCGAGGATAGATCTCTTGAATGACTCATTCTTCACTAGTTCAATCGGAGGTATAGGTATGCTTAGCTTCTAAATTTCTGATTCAAAATTGAAAGGAAAAAGAGACTTGTCAAGGCCTCTTACCTCGTGAGCTAGAGCTTTGAGGATGTTGGGATCAACTGCTAGTTGTTTCTTCTTATTAGCTTGTTGTATTGCAGGGATAGTAGCTCTGTGAACAGGAGTTTCCTTGGCATTATTCATCTTCAACCTTAGATCATATTAGTGTTGATCATTAGTTTGTAGAACAACTCCACCATCCCACTCTTGTCTGATCTGGTCATTGCATAATGACTTTTCATAGGAAACTAAGGTAAAAAATGAGGCACTGCCTTTGTCTTCCAGACAATGGATCTCATCATCTTCTTCAAACCGTTATTCTTCCATGACTACATTCTAAAAAGGGGTCTTCATTGGCATCTTTGCTTCTTTGCAAAACCTACAACTGCTCATTAGCTCTTCTATATGCATTTGGATTTTTAGGAGCAATGGTATTAGGAACTCTTCCTTTCCCAAGGTGATTCTCAAACTTTAATTTGGAGATTTAAAAGGCTAATGACTCTATCATATTGGTAATTTTATCTATATTGGGATTTGAAGATGATGAAGATTCACCCCTCTGTCTCCTTCTATCAACATTCCCCTTGAGCTTCTCTATAGCCATGATGTTTGATTCTACTTCTGAGGTTGCATCCTACATATCAGCCAAGGTACCACATTGTCTCTCCCTCAACAGTAGACAAACGCTAGAATCAAAGGCACAGGCATAGGTGAGTTTAGTAGAGGTAGTGGTGGGTTTTACTTTAGCTATTATCTTACTGTACATGCGGTTAAAACTCTTATAAAAATTAGACAAAAAAAAACTTGGTGTGGTAGTAGAGTAGATCGTTCTTATCCCCCCCATGCTTTAGCAATGCATCATCTAAAGCATCAATATTTTCTATGAACCTTGGGTTAAGTTCTTTGAACCATTTTCTAGCCTCTCCATCTAGACTTTGGAAAAATACTCTCATCCATACATCAACTTCACTAATGTCCAGGCTATCAACATAGCTATAGAATGATTCAAGATGTTCCTCGGGTATAACACCTTCAACCCCAATGAACTTAGACATATACTTCTGATATTATCCACTAGGCATGGCATTCAAAGGACTGGGAAGTACTAGAGGTCCATACCTAGCAGCTATGATTCTTTCCATTTTGGTAGGTGCTTGTGGTGCCGCCATAGCTATGGTGGCTATAAGGGTACTGGAAGTCTGAATGACAGAGGGTTGAGGAGTGACTGATAGGAATAAAGGAGTATGATGGATAGGAGGAGAGGATTCCTTTGGGCTTCAATGAAAGAAGAACCTAAAGAATAAGGAGCTCTATGAATCTCTGAGATTTCTTTTTCACTGCTAGTATTAGATGCTATACTCTCAACATGTATTTGTTCTATTACAAAATCTTCATGAAGAGATATAGAATATTATTTAGAGCTACCTGAACCTAATGCTCTTTTCTGCAACGATTTTCTTTCTTTGATTATCTTTTCAGGGTCAGGTACTAGGTCAGCTCATGGCTTCTGAGGATTTCTCTGAGTATGCCTCACAAACTGAGCCAAAACTATGGAGTAGAGTTGCCAAGATGTTCGTCCTCCAGTAGAGTCGCCAGATAGATTACTACAACCCAAATAGTTTCCATGCTCTCTCTATCATCAATGATAGATCTATGTCATCCCCCAGGGAAGCTAAGCTTTAGTCTCCTCTCCCCGGAAATGGCACAAATTATCTTAGCACTCCAGGAAACTCTCCTAGGTTGTAGCTCGGAGATGCTTAGTAACATATAAATCATCAATATCATTCTCTGAACTATTGGAATGGATTGGGGTTTGGATCAAGTCATATGGCTATTTCAACTCTATTTTCACTTAAGACATGCATGAACACCCTCAGCTTGACAAGGCTTTCAACCATTAATGGTCAATAGTTTATAGATTCAATGTATAGATGGAGAATCCTGACTATACCAGCAGAGACATACATAAACACGTATGAATGGCTAGCTACAGAAAGTAAATGAAGCTTGCAGATCTAATTTATCAACATAGAGATAAGATGACAATTATCTGGCATTAGACACAGAAGAAAATATGAATAACATATACAAGTTCAAGCTTAGAACAGAGGAGAAGATGGAAATTGAACATGTAACAACAAAAGAAGCTTGTATTACTGGAATTAAGATGAGATGCTAGGAGGAATAGAGTATCCACAATCTCCAAAAGTTGAACCCCTATTACTTCAAACTTTCAGCCATTTATAAGCTTTTTACAATACTCTTGAACTCTCTGAGGCTCGAGATGTCATAATCTATCCCCTCTATCTTCTAACTAATTGATGCCATAACTAGACAAACATGAGCTCAGAGAGATCTATTTCTAACAAACATGGTAATCAAATTCTGGTAATTTCGCCATGCTTTCAGGTGGTTCACTCATGCCAGCGATGTTCCATGATAATTTCTATTGGTTCGGCTACATCGTGCTATTATTTATTCCCTTTTCGGCCATGCATTATGTTATTTTAGTTCAACTGTCTAACTATCAAAAGCACTGCAAAAGCCAAAAAATTCCTCCCTAGGTGACTAGTGGGAAGTGGGGTACGGGGGCATGTGGGCCACTGGATGGTGTGGATCAATGAACAAGATGTTGTCGGGTGGTAGAGGATGAACTATGGTGATCATGAATGAGGGTTGTTGGATCAGGAGGAATGGGTGGAGGAGATCAATCGTTGGAGGCTTGAAGTCATAGCGGGAGGAGAATAAGTTTGAGCCATCGAATCTTAGATGGGTAGATCGAATGGCTCTCGGGAAGAGGAGGTGCTTGAAGGATAATGCCCAGGAGCAATTTACTAAGCGGAAATGTGTGTAGAGGGAAATGTTCCCCTAGGGATTTTTGGGTTGAAACCCTAGCAGACTGAAAGTTATCTATTCAAAGAAACATACATTCATACAACCATTATGCTATTGTAAGCAAATTCTATGATAAGGGTACGTACCTTTGGTCCTACGTTTGAGAAGGCCTTTAGGGTCCAAACCCTTCTTGGAGTTCCCTTCTTCTCTTTTGTCCTGCAAAACAACCAATTCAAAGAATACAGCAGTACATGGACAAAAACTTATAAATATACCATCTTCATGTTATAAGGAAAGGTAGTTAGTTATGAAATCCAAACAACCATTTACATATGAATTCTAAACATGAATATCATTAACATAAAGAAGATTCATTTCGGGAAACATGTGTTTCTTTTATTATAGACAAATAAAGTACATAAAAAGGAATATTTTCACCTGAGTCACCTTCAACAGGCTCCAAGAAAAGCTTCCTTCCGGATCCGTTCCAGCCTCAAGCCTCTAACAAAACTCCTTCCATGACTCTCTCCATGATGTCATAAATGGTGGATGAACATCAACACACAAGGAAACAAAGGTTTCCTGTACAAAATGGGGGGAGTGCAAAAGGCACAAGGGACTTCAGACCTGGTCAAGGGAAAAATCTCAGCATAATAACCTTTCTCTCTCTTCTCTCCTCCTTTAGGCATTCCCTTTGAGGTCTTTTTATACCATATCCAAAGTAGTTTTTTAGTTAGGAGTTGATTGGGAACAGTTGGGCCACGAGCACTAACAGGCGATCAATAGGTAAAACTCGCGATCCCCGCCCGAAAATAAGGAGTTTTATATTTTTTTAAGTGTTTTAATACATACACGCGGGTTGGCTATACACATACCCACGTATACACGCGTTTAACTGAGGGCAATGTCGCATATAAGGGATAAAACACTGTTTTTTTAAATTTTAGGACCAGGTCTGGAAGGAGGGGTTGCCCTAGGCCATGAGTACAGCATCACAAACCATAAGAGTGAGATTTGGAGCTATAACAGATGCCCCCTAATATATGAGGTCAGAAGGGGTACATGATGGCCGAAATATATTATGCGAGTACATGAAAAGGAAGTCTGTCAAAAACCGAGGAGGACTTCACCAGAATTCAGCTTGCCAAGCCACCAAAGGAGATCAGAAAGAAACACTTTCTAAGGCGGGCATACCCATGCTCAAAAAAAGTAAAGCATGCCCGCATATCAAGTACAAGCGAATCCACTAAGTATACAAGTATAAATGACTGAAAGATACATAATTGATCATCTGATCATAATGAATAAGTACATGTCTGAATATCACATATAAGACTGTCAATGATGCTGAAAGATGCAACGGATCACTGATATCAAAGATTGATCCCCAAAAGGTACCAACTGAACATGATGGAATAGGATGGTACTACACTAAAAACTCAGGTGCCAGCATATAGAATGTCGCCATGATTGACTGCAACATATAAAGTGGAGTGGTATCAACTAGCAGCAACAGGAGCAACTGTCAAGTGAACCAATGAATGCTGATACAACCTGAGGTCTTCACCGACCACCGTGGTACATTTCTACACCATGGGAATAAATGATCTGAAGCCAACCATGTGAGAAATCGTTTGATTACCGGTCATTGATGTATACTGTTAAAAAACGCGAGACTACCCACCGATAATGATAATGAGTGTCAAGGTACCCAGTACAATCTAAGTGTGAATAGATGAGCTGGAGTCAAACACCTGTAAGAATCTATTGATCAGGAGACAATGATGGTTTCCCACTGTTGATAGCGAAGGATCTACCACTAATGATTGCAAACCCCAAGGTATTGCCAAATGGACTCTAGATCTTTGCCCCAGAGCAATGAGTCGAGGTCGATAGGGAAAGATCCGCTAGAAGGAAGGCATTAAGGCATCCTTCATCAATCTTGCGCGAGTGTAACCCGTAGGCCAATAATGTGGAAGGAATCGAATGAAAAAGATGTAGTAACCCAACCAAAGTACGTTTCCGGCGTACACAAGATGTGGCTAACGCACGACAGAAACCCTCTGAACCAACCAATAATAAAAGTTGACACAGAGGCGAGGTATCCACCAATAGGGTCAAATGGAAACCAAGGTACTGCACGAATCCCAATGTGTGATAATGTAAGCTGATGTCGAACACAAGGGAAACCACTCAGTCAAAGAGGTTGGAACCAGATCCGTTCCAGCCTCAAGCCTCTAAGAAAACTCCTTCCATGACCCTCTCCATGATGTCATAAATGGTGGATGAACATCAACACACAAGGAAACAAAGGTTTCCTGTACAAAATGGGGGTAGTGCAGAAGGCACAAGGCACTTCAGACCTGGTCAAGGGAAAAATCTCAGCATAATAACCTTTCTCTCTCTTCTCTCCTCCTTTAGGCCTTCCCTTTGAGGTCTTTTTATACCATGTCCAAAGTAGTTTTTTAGTTAGGAGTTGGTTGGGAATAGTTGGGCCATGGGCACTAACAGGTGATCAACAGGTAAAACCCGCAATACCCGCCCGAAAATAAGGAGTTTTATATATTTTTAAGTGTTTTAATACATACACGCGGGTTGGATATACACATACCCGCGTATACACGTGTTTAACTCAGGGCAATGTCGCGTATAAGGGATAAAACACTGTTTTTTAAATTTTAGGACCAGGTCTGGAAGGAGAGGTTGCCCTAGGCCATGAGTATAGCATCAAAAACCATAAGAGTGAGATTTGGAGCTATAACAAAATGGTTTATATCGAGCAATCATCGAGCGCTAAATGGTAAAGGTCAGAGCCCACCCAATTACATTCATCGAGCTCCACATAGCATCAGAGGAGAGAGAGGAAATTGCTTTATCAGGTGGGTATCCCTCTCTCTTTTTGCCTGAGCGATATGCATGATAGCCGTTATATTTGGCGGAAATGATCTAACGGTGGTGATTGGTCAAAGTGGGTGAGCGTATAACATTGGTCGAATGAAGTGTGGACTGTCAGATCAGTGGGAAGATCAATGGCGGGGGACACAAAGGTATGGGATGACCTAGAGAAATGTGCAAAGGGGCACATATGGATGAAAAGGTAAAGTTTTCAGGGGCTTTTGTGCATTAGTACATGTTTTCATGCACTCTGAAAAATAATAATACATAGTGGGGAAAAATGGATTAATTCACGTAGGGCCAAGGCAAAAGTGAGTTTTGTTATGATGTGAGGGTTGGGTTAGGACATAAGTGAACATGGATGGGAGTGGATGAGTGAGAAAAGTGAGGTGATGGACCATATGGGAACCTCTCCATGACAACAGAATATACCATTCCCCTCCTCTAGTCTTCAAAATAGCGACACTGCACCTCAAGGCTAATAGGTACATGATCCTAAAGGCATCAAAGCTACTGAACAATTAATCAAAAATAAGAATCATGACATTGCAACCCTCAAGAAATAGTTAAAGATACCTCAATTGTAGCACCCCCAGACATAGGAAGTATTGGAAAGCCAAACTAAGCATGAAGATTTGATGGACTTAGTCCTTAAACTCAAGGATCAATTGAGGGAGAAAGAAAAGGAATTGGACAGCTTAATCCAATTAAAACAAACTGATCTCTGCACTACCTTAGTAAATATCATCCTAGCAATTACCGCAATTGTTCCTTCCACATTGGCAGCCTCATTGGCTCCCACAGCTCCAATGGCCACAACACAACTGGTTTCTACATCATCTACATCAACAATAGGCACATGAGGTGAAGAAGCAGGAAAATTGGTTAAAGCTATGGAAGAAATGTCCATACAAATCACATGGATGCATAATCTCAAAGAGAAAGTGACAAGCTTGGAAACTGATTACAAGCTTGCCCAAATCATGCACAAAGAAGTAGTGCAAAAGGCTACTAGGATGAGTGAAAGATTGAAAGCCTTGGAAAATGACTTAACTTCGAAAGAACCCCTTGGGAAGGCTAAGGAAAAGCCATGGTCCAATATCATTGACTCTGTCAATGATATTTGGCCATCTATTCAGGTTATTTTCGAGAAAATAGATTTGATAAAGCTGGCTATAGAGGCCATCTAGAAAGTAAAAGAAGAATTAGGACAAATTCCAGAAGAGGCTGCTAGAATTATCCAATTCCTTAACAACAAGAATAAGTATGAGCTGTAGGAATTGGAAATAAAGGATAGAACAAAGACAATTTTGGAGGTAAAAAAGGTCCTCTTGTTCTGGGGAAAAGTATCCGACTCGGATGACCCTATCCCTACTCTAAGGGTGACAGTCCTTAGCAACAACTGAAAGTAAAGCTTTGATATTTTCCTTTATGAAAGTACAGAGAAGGAAGAAAAGATTGACCAACCGGTGTCTTTCACTTTTGTCGATCCTGTCCTCTCTCTTTGTCTCTTGTTCCCAGCTCCTTGCTCCCTTTGCCGGTCCAGCTACACAAAGATCCTGCACCAACAAGAGAGGGGAAAACTACAAGAAACATGTACTCATAACTGATGCATGGATTAGAGTGAATCAGATATACAAGTAAATACAATACATCAATGCAATACAAGTATATAGGAGAACATTCAAAGCTTTATTGATAGAAGTAAAAGGGTTCTGAGAAGGTTACAACCATCAATGGCTCCAATCCAGCAGCACCTCCCCAGCAGCAAGAAATCTCCTCTTCACCTCTATAAAAGCAATCACCCAATAGCTCTAACTGTAAACCAACAGCACTTCCTTGCTTTGCACAAAATTCCAGCATCCTTAGACCTCATAGAAGAGCTCTATATATAGGATAGAAGAAGAAAGGATGAGTCAGCTTGAGACTGACATAAAGCTGCCTTGTGTCCTCTCCCTCTTCAGTTAAACTTCAGTTCTTGAGTCCACTTGGAGATCCTTGCTTACACATGGAGATCAAGTACCTCTTACTCATCACAGGGCGAATCCCTTGAACCAAGTGTCAGTTTGGAAGCTTCCTGGGCAATTGACACCTTGCAGAATGACTGTGCCACTTGGCCAATCTCGCCCAGCGCAGGTAGCCTTCATTAGATTTGACTTTCAGCGCAGGTACAAGGAGGAGCAGTTGCATTCCAGCGCAGATGCTCAGTGGAGCAGCTGACACGATCCAAAAATAGCCTGTTTTTGAGTGTTTTCAGGTGGAGAACTGATGGGAAGTGCTGTGGTTTGCTGACCTTGTTCTTCTAGGGGTAAGAACAACATGTTTAGGGACTGAGGATCCCTGTAATTATTGACATTTCATGCTCCATGCTGCGAGGCACAAAAATGTCTATAACAGTTGCCCCCTAAAGTATGAGGCCGTTTATCAGGTGAAATGCTTTATCTTGAGGGTCCGAAGTTCATTCTAGTGCTGAGGAGGCGCCCTGTAATACAATACAATACAATACATTATTTTTCATTCTGTTTTCATGATCTAGCTGAGGCGGGCATTCCCATGCTCAGCTTTATAAATACATTTTGGTACATAGAACAGACGATCGTCTGACGGTAGACTGATAATTCTCTGCTGAGATTATCATCCCTTGAGTAGGATGATCATCTGCTGTAATGATGTACATGACAAATGCTTTTATATTTCCTGAATATGTATCGCAGCCCGGATGGATGAAACTAGATCCGGGGTCTTCAAACTCATTCGATCTTCACTCTAAGTACAAGTCGATCCATGTGAGAATTTCGCTGAAGTCGAACATGGAAAGACATCGCTTGATTACCGGTCAATGATGAAAACCGTTAACAAGCGCGAGAGGAATCACCGATAATGATAATGACCCTCAAGGTACTGCAGTACAATTCACGTGGCGTGAATAAAGGACTTGGCGTCGAACGCCACGCAAAATCTTCTGGTCGAAGGTCATTGATGTATACTTGTCGCCGGAAGTGAGAAACTTGCCATTGAGGCATGCAAGCTTCAAAGTACTGATGGGGTTGTTCCTAGATCAACTTCTTGGATAATGAGCTGAAGTCGACAAGAAGCGATCCGTCAAAGGAGGGCCTTAATGAATCCCACATCAATGACACGGAACGGAGCTAATGATTTTAGTGGAGGTGAAAACAAACTGTGATATATGATTCAGGGCGGCGATCATGAATGGATGAAGGATAATGTATGGCAGTGGATGGGACACGGTTGACACTTTCAGAATGACCTCTCTTGAACATATAACGACACTGATGCGATGGATCGGTAGCATTACCCCAAAAGTGGACGGTTTGGCGAAGACCATGGTGATGAGACCGGTGAATGAAACAACCCAACCCGATGTAGTACGGAGGAAAAGTGTCATGTTCAAGAGCGACTTGCTACCATTAAGCTTTGATGTTCTCCCAATTTTTCCCCAGTCATTTCTGACCAGTACCTCTTTATTTTTGTCAAGCTTGAGGAGGATAACATATGCTTGTTCTATAACCTGCCCTTCAGGCAAGCCCATCGCTATGATTTAACGAGCTTAGCGATAGGGAAACTCATTCTCGTCTAAAGACAAGTTTGTCGCTATTTAATCATTTTAACGAGTCTAACGACAAGGAAAACTCGGTCCTTTTCATTTTTAGAGAGTCTGAAAAGGTACAGAAAGTTAACTCCATAATTCCTTTTTCGTCATCTAATCCCTTAAGTCCGAAAAAGTATAAAACAATACAGAAGGGATGAGTTTTCGATCGCTTTAACGAGCCGAACAAAACAAGCGCTCGATCTTTTTGTGCAATAATCCCTCAGGTCCAAAAAGATTAAAATCTAGAGGAGGGATAGTGTTCCGGTCGTTTAACGAGCTGGAAGGCCAAAACTCGGCAAACTTTTCATATTTTACGAGTCAGTGAAAAGAGCTCAAAGAAGACTCGTCTTTTGAGGAACAAGTGATAAACAGAGATAGCAGCAGATTCCAGGTACAAATTGGAATTTTCCAATCACGGTAGTGTCACAAGGATGGCTAGATGAAATCACTCTTCGTAGATGCTCCTCAAAATGGGTAAACACACATATGGGGGTGAACGACCGGCCAAATGACAGTGGAGGTGATGGATGAAAACACGACCAAGGCTTTTAAGGCTGATAAATTTACGATCGCAATGGTTATTTACCAAGATAGGTTCATTTTTTAATGAGCTTGAACTATGGTGGAAACTTTTGCTCACACTTTTCTATTTTTTAACGAGCATGAATTCCGTGGTAAAACTGCTCGATTCATGGTCAAATTTGATTTTTTACTTTTACTAGCTTTTCTCTTTTCAAATGTAGTACTTCACCATCAATTGCTGCAACAAATTTTGTTAGAAATGGACAATATTTGCATGAAAATGAGATTATAACCCTAATATTTAACTTTAAACTGTGTAAAAAGTCATAAAAAGGTGTTTTTACCTCTCATTTACCATTTCATTTGCATTTTGCTTGTTGGAGCTCTGGAGGTGCCTCTTCTTCCTTGATTTTCACCAGCTGATTCCGGGAGATTCTGTGGACGATTTTCGGCGCCGTTTGGACCAGGTAGGAGCTAAACCTTAGCTCTTCACTTTCATGGTTTCCTTTTTCAGTTTCATGCACATTTTTCAGGGTTTCTGAGCCTCAGGGGTTTCATCAGGGCGCCCTGGCATCAGCGTAGGTTCTCCTTTCGAAACTTGCACTGTATGTCAGGTGGTCTTAAGGCAGACTGCGCCTCAGCGCAAGGGAGAGACTCTCTGCCTGCGCTGGGCCTAGAAAAATTGATCCTGAATGTGATTTTGATGATTTTTCGCCAGTTTTTCATCAAAATTAGGAACTTATTCCTTCTCTTGTTTGCTTGCAGGGAAAATGTCCCTTACGTGGCGAGAACGAGAACATGAAGCAGAGGACATGGTTGCACTCCATGACCCGGTCACGGTGAACGCGCTTCGGAACTGTGGCCTACTGAAGTTCTTCCGTATCTCTAGCATGAGAGCACAGATTTCTTTAATGCAGTATATGCTTGATGCTTGGGATCCTGTTAACCAAGTATTCCAGAAATGGGGGCACCCCGCCTTGACAACCCAGTCAAGGAGTAAGTTCCTAATTTTGATGAAAAACTGGCGAAAAATCATCAAAAATCACATGCAGGATCAGTTTTTCTAGGCCCAGCGCAGGCAGAGAGTCTCTCCCTTGCGCTGAGGCACAGTCTACCTTAAGACCACCTGAAATACAGCGCAAGTTTCGAAAGGAGAACCTGCGCTGATGCCAGGGCGCCTTGATGAAACCCCTGAGGCTCAGAAACCCTGAAAAATGTGCATGAAACTGAAAAAGGAAACCATGAAAGTGAAGGGCTAAGGTTTAGCTCCTACCTGGTCCAAACGGCGCCGAAAATCGTCCACAGAATCTCCCGAAATCAGCTGGTGAAAATCAAGGAAGAAGAGGCACCTCCAGAGCTCCAACAAGCAAAATGCAAATGAAATGGTAAATGAGAGGTAAAAACACCTTTTTATGACTTTTTACACAGTTTAAAGTTAAATATTAGGGTTATAATCTCATTTTTCATGCAAATATTGTCCATTTCTAACAAAATTTGTTGCAGCAATTGATGGTGAAGTACTACATTTGAAAAGAGAAAAGCTAGTAAAAGTAAAAAATCAAATTTGACCATGAATCGAGCAGTTTTACCACGGAATTTATGATCATTAAAAAATAGAAAAGTGTGAGAAAAAGTTTCCACCAGAGTTCAAGCTCATTAAAAAATGAACCTATCTCGGTAAATAACCATCGCGATCGTAAATTTATCAGCCTTAAAAGCTTTGGTCGTGTTTTCATCCATCACCTCCACTGTCATTTGGCCGGTCGTTCACCCCCATATGTGTGTTTACCCATTTTGAGGAGCATCTGCGAAGAGTGATTTCATCTAGCCATCCTTGTGACACTACCGTGATTGGAAAATTCCAATTTGTACCTGGAATCTGCTGCTATCCCTGTTTATCACTCGTTCCTCAAAAGACGAGTCTTCTTTGAGCTCTTTTCACTGACTCGTAAAATATGAAAAGTTTGCCGAGTTTTGGCCTTCCTGCTCGTTAAACGACCGGAACGCTATCCCTCCTCTAGATTTTAATCTTTTTGGACCTGAGGGATTATTGCACAAAAAGATCGAGCGCTTGTTTTGTTCGGCTCGTTAAAGCAATCGAAAACTCATCCCTTCTGTATTGTTTTATACTTTTTCGGACTTAAGGGATTAGATGACGAAAAAGAAATTATGGAGTTAACTTTATGTACCTTTTCAGACTCTCTAAAAATGAAAAGGACCGAGTTTTCCTTGTCGTTAGACTCGTTAAAATGATTAAATAGCGACAAACTTGTCTTTAGACAAGAACGAGTTTCCCTATCGCTAAGCTCGTTAAATCATAGTGATGGGCTTGCCCGAAGGGCAGGTTATAGAACAAGCATATGTTATCCTCCTCAAGCTTGACAAAAATAAAGAGGTACTGGTCAGAAATGACTGGGGAAAAATTGGGAGAACATCAAAGCTTAATGGTAGCAAGTCGCTCTTGAACATGACACTTTTCTTCCGTACCACATCGGGTTGGGTTGTTTCATTCACCGGTCTCATCACCATGGTCTTCGCCAAACCATCCACATTTTGGGGTAATGCTACCGATCCATCGCATCAGTGTCGTTATATGTTCAAGAGAGGTCATTCTGAAAGTGTCAACCGTGTCCCATCCACTGCCATACATTATCCTTCATCCATTCATGATCGCCACCCTAAATCATATATCACAGTTTGTTTTCACCTCCACTAAAATCATTAGCTCCGTTCCGTGTCATTGATGTGGGATTCGTTAAGGCCCTCCTTTGACGGATCGCTTCTTGTCGACTTCAGCTCATTATCCAAGAAGTTGATCTAGGAACAACCCCATCAGTACTTTGAAGCTTGCATGCCTCAATGGCAAGTTTCTCACTTCCGGCGACAAGTATACATCAATGACCTTCGACCAGAAGATTTTGCGTGGCGTTCGACGCCAAGTCCTTTATTCACGCCACGTGAATTGTACTGCAGTACCTTGAGGGTCATTATCATTATCGGTGATTCCTCTCGCGCTTGTTAACGGTTTTCATCATTGACCGGTAATCAAGCGATGTCTTTCCATGTTCGACTTCAGCGAAATTCTCACATGGATCGACTTGTACTTAGAGTGAAGATCGAATGAGTTTGAAGACCCCGGATCTAGTTTCATCCATCCGGGCTGCGATACATATTCAGGAAATATAAAAGCATTTGTCATGTACATCATTACAGCAGATGATCATCCTACTCAAGGGATGATAATCTCAGCAGAGAATTATCAGTCTACCGTCAGACGATCGTCTGTTCTATGTACCAAAATGTATTTATAAAGCTGAGCATGGGAATGCCCGCCTCAGCTAGATCATGAAAACAGAATGAAAAATAATGTATTGTATTGTATTGTATTACATGGCACTCCTCAGCACTGGAATGAACTTCGGACCCTCTAGATAAAGCATTTCACCCGATAAACGGCCTCATACTTTAGGGGGCAACTGTTATAGACATTTTTGTGCCTCGCAGCATGGAGCATGAAATGTCAATAATTACAGGGATCCTCAGTCCCTAAACATGTTGTTCTTACCCCTAGAAGAACAAGGTCAGCAAACCACAGCACTTCCCATCAGTTCTCCACCTGAAAACACTCAGAAACGGGCTATTTTTGGATCATGTCAGCTGCTCCACTGAGCATCTGCGCTGGAATGCAACTGCTCCTCCTTGTACCTGCGCTGAAAGTCAAATCTAATGAAGGCTACCTGCGCTGGGCGAGATTGGCCAAGTGGCACAGTCATTCTGCAAGGTGTCAATTGCCCAGGAAGCTTCCAAACTGACACTTGGTTCAAGAGATTCACCCTGTGATGAGTAAGAGGTACTTGATCTCCATGTGTAAGCAAGGATCTCCAAGTGGACTCAAGAACTGAAGATTAACTGAAGAGGGAGAGGACACAAGGCAGCTTTATGTCAGTCTCAAGCTGACTCATCCTCTCTTCTCCTATCCTATATATAGAGCTCTTCTATGAGGTCTAAGGAGGCTGGAATTTTGTGCAAAGCAAGGAAGTGTTGTTGGTTTACAGTTAGAGCTATTGGGTGATTGCTTTTATAGAGGTGAAGAGGAGATTTCTTGCTGCTGGGGAGGTGCTGCTGGATTGGAGCCATTGATGGTTGTAACCTTCTCAGAACCCTTTTACTTCTATCAATAAAGCTTTGAATGTTCTCCTATATACTTGTATTGCATTGATGTATTGTATTTACTTGTATATCTGATTCACTCTAATCCATGCATCAGTTATGAGTACATGTTTCTTGTAGTTTTCCCTCTCTTGTTTGTGCAGGATCTTGGTGTAGCTGGACCGGCAAAGGGAGCAAGGAGCTGGGAACAAGAGACAAAGAGAGAGGACAGGATCGACAAAAGCGAAAGATATCGGTTGGTCAATCTTTTCTTCCTTCTCTATACTTTCATAAAGGAAAATATCAAAGCTTTACTTTCAGTTGTTGCTAAGGACTGTCACCCTTAGAGTAGGGATAGGGTCATCCGAGTTGCCAGTTTGTTGTGGGGAAAAGTATCCGACTCGGATGACCCTATCCCTACTCTAAGGGTGACAGTCCTTAGCAACAACTGAAAGTAAAGCTTTGATATTTTCCTTTATGAAAGTACAGAGAAGGAAGAAAAGATTGACCAACCGGTGTCTTTCGCTTTTGTCGATCCTGTCCTCTCTCTTTGTCTCTTGTTCCCAGCTCCTTGCTCCCTTTGCCAGTCCAGCTACACAAAGATCCTGCACCAACAAGAGAGGGGAAAACTACAAGAAACATGTACTCATAACTGATGCATGGATTAGAGTGAATCAGATATACAAGTAAATACAATACATCAATGCAATACAAGTATATAGGAGAACATTCAAAGCTTTATTGATAGAAGTAAAAGGGTTCTGAGAAGGTTACAACCATCAATGGCTCCAATCCAGCAGCACCTCCCCAGCAGCAAGAAATCTCCTCTTCACCTCTATAAAAGCAATCACCCAATAGCTCTAACTGTAAACCAACAGCACTTCCTTGCTTTGCACAAAATTCCAGCCTCCTTAGACCTCATAGAAGAGCTCTATATATAGGATAGAAGAAGAAAGGATGAGTCAGCTTGAGACTGACATAAAGCTTCCTTGTGTCCTCTCCCTCTTCAGTTAAACTTCAGTTCTTGAGTCCACTTGGAGATCAAGTACCTCTTACTCATCACAGGGCGAATCCCTTGAACCAAGTGTCAGTTTGGAAGCTTCCTGGGCAATTGACACCTTGCAGAATGACTGTGCCACTTGGCCAATCTCGCCCAGCGCAGGTAGCCTTCATTAGATTTGACTTTCAGCGCAGGTACAAGGAGGAGCAGTTGCATTCCAGCGCAGATGCTCAGTGGAGCAGCTGAGATGATCCAAAAATAGCCTGTTTTTGAGTGTTTTCAGGTGGAGAACTGATGGGAAGTGCTGTGGTTTGCTGACCTTGTTCTTCTAGGGGTAAGAACAACATGTTTAGGGACTGAGGATCCCTGTAATTATTGACATTTCATGCTCCATGCTGCGAGGCACAAAAATGTCTATAACACCTCTCCAAGAGGAACTTGATGCAAAACATGGAGGATAAGTGTCATAATATGTAGCTAGGTGTTGACAAATTTATGGCTAAGTTCTAGATTTTGATAGAAAAAGGATTACCCAATCCATTAGTGATAATTCATAAGATGATTACACAGGATGATTACAACAAGAAAATCAGAGAGGTAACAAAATATAAGGTAAATACATCATCAATGAAGGCATTGCCAACAAGAAAAGTACTCTACCAAACATTTGAAAATTTGTTTTACCTCCAGCATGAGGTAAAACACTTGTTTATCAATAAGCCTACTTTTGCAAAATACACAAAGGCAGATGAAACATATTGAAAGATACTAAAAATCCAATTACCTAATGCTGAAACATGGGAGAAATTAACTGATTTACTATAGAAATATGCAATAAAAGGGTTAATGTACAGTAAAAGTAAAACAACATGGTAAAAGGATGTTGACAAATCAGCAGAGTCAAAGTGTATTAGATGAAAGAGTATTAGATGAAAGGCTAAAGTTAATGAAGCATCTAGGATGAAAGATCAAAAAGCAAAGAAAATTAACGGGAAAAAGATCAAAGCCAATATAACCAAAATAAAAGGGACAACATGAAACAATTCAATAGTTGTCTCTATCTTCTTGCATGAAGATATTTCTTTTTTCCTAGATTAGTTCTGAATACAGTTTCAAATATTTTGTAACTCCATTTATATAAATACTTCAAAATTTGAAGTATGTAAGTGTGGATTCTATTAGACATTTCTATAAACTTTTTTATTAGAAGACCCAAGAGGTTATTGTATCATTTACTAAGCTAGCAAATTGGATTGATAAATAAAGATTAGATATTTCCAAGGATTCATGTGTTGAGTGAATTTTAGACAAGTATTTTCATGTGCTATTGTTACTTTTCTCAAAGTTATTCATAATATTTAATGTGTTTCTCAATCTAAATGTTATAACTGGATCAATACTTCAGAACTTATTTAATTACACTCTATCTTAACATTTATGAATTTAAATGTTTTCTATTGATTTCTAAATTAAAGAATTCTTAAATTCTCTTTTACTTAGATTGATTTCTTGAATATCCAGTTTAAAGGATTCTTAATTTCCCTTTGGTTTTGATTACCCCTTCATTCCTCATTCATTATCCAGGTCTGAGAACCCTTAGCTGCTCTCTCACCTTGAGTGAAACCCTTTCACCCCTCTGTCTCAAAGATTTGAAAAGAACTCTGCTATCTTTCCCTTGGAACATTTTGTTTAGTGAGTTAATCCATTTTTTCTCCCTTATTGTTTGACTCCATAGCCCAGTGGTCTAAATACAATACTTTATCCATCTGTCTAAGTAGATCCCACCACCCAATCTCAAAAACAAATAAAAAAACCCTTTGAACAATCATAACTAGCCTAAAAACATCTTAACTAAAACAAAGTTAAATTTTAAAGAGAGAGCCCTCTCTAAGCATTAGGAAGGCTAGAACCTAATCTCCAAAAGAATTTTGTGGTTACATTTGGTGTTTCTTTCTTTCTACTTCAAAAGAATTATTAGAGTGATAGCAAGATGAATTTAGGATGCAGGCCCTCCTACACACAGAGGTGACTCAAGTTCAAAGGAAGATTTGGCATGACAAGGACATAAAGGACAAACAATTTCAAGAAGGTGATTGGGTTTTGTTGTATGATTCTAGATACAAGGATTTTAAAGGCAAGTAACGGACTAGATGGTTGGGGCCTTATGCCATAGGAAAATGTCATGACATTGGTTTAGTATAGGTAAGGACCATTGATGCAGAGGTTATCCCTTTACTTGTCAATGGGTATGGATTGAAGGTATACAAGAAGCCCTTGTCAAAGAAACAATTCATCAATGGTATCATCAAGGAAGTGATGGTGGTGGAGAAAGTCTTAGCTTCTACGCCATCAATTCCTTGAAAAAAGAAATATAAAAATTTTAAAAAAAAAAAGAGAGAAAAAAAATAGAGACTCAGGTGAAGACCTCCATGAGGCACTTGAGTCCCATTGTTGAGTTGAAAACCTCTTGAGGTGGCCTAATGGTGTTGAAAATAAAAAGATCTCTCGGTGAAAACCTCTTCTGAGGCATCGAGGGCAAGCAGCTAGAATAAATCCTCTTCGAGGCAGACTAGCTGTTTTCAAAAACAAGAGAGAGAGATAAAATAAAAGGTTTGGAAATGTTGTTTGTAGGTTAGTAGGAGGAGGACTAGAGCAACTTGAGAGCAACAGAAGGACCTAAAAATTCCATATTTCCATTCCTCCGTCTCATATTATTCATCATCCCATCAATACCTCCATTTATGAACTCCTCCAGATCAGTTTTCACAAGCTCTATGTTTTCTATAGGATTCCTTGTATTCCTACATGATTCCCTGAAAAACTACAGGAGTTTCCTGTAGGAATTACAGTGGCCCTAGAGAAATGGGATGACTAACCTATGTCAAAAAAATAAAATATTTACCCCACCACATCACCACTATGCCTCTCATCACCATGCTACCTCGACATCCATAAAATAAGTCTATTTTTTATTTATTTTTTCAAGTTTTCAAAGAAAAAAACAAATAAAATAAGGTGAGAATAGAGGACAAAGCGATAATAGCTAGAGGTTATACCTCTCACCTACCAATCAATAGACTCCTTATCTACCTATGTCAACAATCCTCATGCTCCAAAAGTGAAGAAAAGTATGAAAAGTTTAGGGGAGAGGCAGCTACAGGACATCCTATAGGTTTCCTGTAGGAGATCCTATAGTAGCCTATCACACAAAAGGAAATTTCATAGGGTTGTAGTCATCTTTAGCATAGAGATTTCAATGTCAAGGAATCTCCTCCAGAGCTCAACAGTAGTAGAATGATCATCATCATCACTCTCCATTACCTACACATCAAAGGAAACAAGCATCAAAAGAGGCCAGTACAAAAAATATGGAGCAAGTACACAACACAAGGGAATCATTCTCCAACAAGCATCATCATCAAAGCATCTTACACACAGGTATGTCATCTTACTTATGCTCTCTCGTTAGCATGATATGATCAAAGATGTAGGATTATGTAAGAGTTGGTTTTATAAGCAAAGGTGGCTAGTTAACTTGGCCACCTTCAGCCAGTTGATGAGAATAAAGTAGTTAGACCACTCGACACGTGGCAGTAGTCAAATCAAAATAAAAAGGAGATAAAGAAAAAAATGGTTAAATTATGAACGATCGAAGTGGGAGATGATTACGAGGTAAGGAGGAATGATGGAGTGATAGTAGGACCAACAGTCCAAAAGGAGGTGCTTCTATTTAGGCAGCCAACACACCATCCCACAGGATCACCCATATAAGGAAATAAAACATTGATTTCCATGAAAATAAATCATTAGCAATCTCCAGGATTCATTTAAATAAGGTTTCCCTCGGCCTCTTTGTTGGCATTATGAGACAAGTGTTGTCCTTGATGGCAAATCACACTGATAACAAATCATAGTGCAGAAGGATAGCAGCAAGGAATTGGTGATCAGTCTACAAGTATGAAGAAAAATATATACACGCTGGTTCACTATATACCAAGTCGCGTATACAAGCAAGTTCACTATATACCAAGTCGCGTATACGCAGGTTCGATATATACCAAGTCGCGTGTACACGCTGGTTGGCTTCAGTAAATGCGCGTGTATGTGGAAAACTTATCTTTGGTCCACAACGGTTATTCCTTGGAAGTTGTGCCTATGGTTTTGGACCTTGGTGTCTCGACGGACGTGTTGATCCCTAGTTTTGAAGATGATGGTATTGGATTTCTATGGTTTTGGCTCTTGGTATTGAACAAGGCCTAAGGCTATATAAGGAGAAGGAAATCATTAGGCAAGTGTATCTGAAATGTCTTGAATATCTGATGAAGTATTAGATCCAGTATGCAGGTTATTGGTTGATGATGTATTGCTTGATCTGAGCTAAGGAGAGATCTCATCGGTTGATGAAGAACAAGATCTAAGGAGAGATCGGGATCAAATGGTTTGAAATGAACTATCTTTATATAGTTGATTATGCGTATTTCTAGATCCGCATGACTGACGCAATATTATGTTCTGGGTATAACTGATGTCTGGTACAGCTGCAAGTTATGAAAAATTATTTTTAGATCTGTACGCAGGTTGTCTTCGGTAAAACCGCGTGTATACGTGGGTTGCCTTCATTGAAGTAGCATATATATTTTGGGTTGCAGCTGGGTCTGACTGTTATTGCAGAGTTCTGTAGTCTGCTCTGTGTTCTGGTGACTGGGTTTGACAGGGTTTCAGTGGTTCAGTGATTCAAAGATTGTTGATGTGAGTATTGGTTGTTTTATAATCTGCTATGAAGGTTGAATGAATTGTGGTCTTCAGATTGTAATATTGTGCTTCAGGAATATCCAGTCTGAAAATGTATGAAAAGTGGTACCTGAAGGAAAGAAGATTGTAGGCCTGCACCTACGTACTAGTATCTTAGCTAGTACAAGAGTAAAGGGGGTTGAAGCTCCCTTCCAAGGAAGTTTGGAGAACGAGAGAAGGTTGAAGCCTTCTGCAGGTTGTAGCCTGCGTACTGGTATAAGGCTGCACCAGTACAAAAGATTGTAAACTGAAGTTCTTATTAAAGAAAGATAGAGACGACTTGCAGCAGGTGGTTTTCACCCACATTGGGTTTCCACCTTATATCATGGTGTTCATGTGTGTGGCTTTTGTGTGATGATCTGTTCTGTTATACTGTTTACTCTTAATATGGTGAATAATGACCTGATGCACTTAACTGAAGATAAACTAACTGAATTATAAGTTTTCTGGTTATACGTTGTTTTCTTTAGACACAGTAGCGTGTACACGCTGGTTCACTTAACTGAAGTAGCGTATATGTTTCTGAACATTGAAAATGTTTTATTGATCTGATAATACTGATTCACCCCCCCTCTCAGTATTATTTCCAACAATTGGTATCAGAGCAGGTCCTTCAGAGAAGCTTGATCGCTTGAAGGTAGATCGTTCATCATGAGAAACTACGAGAGAGAAGCATCAATCAGGCCACCGGTTTTTGATGGGACAAACTTCAATTATTGGAAGGTAAGAGTTATTGCCTATCTTCAATCTCTTGGTACAGAAGTCTGGGACATTGTAGAAACAGGCTACGCTTTTCCTTCAGCTACTCCTACAGATGCAGCTGAGAAAAATAAGTATGAAACAAATGCGAAAGCAGTCAGTACCCTATTAGGATGTATATCCCAAATGGAATTCATGAAGGTAATGCACTACAAATCCGCAAAAGAGATATGGGACAAAATTGTCACGAGCTATGAAGGAGATGAATAGGTAAAGCGTGCTAAACTTCAAACTCTCAGGATTCAGTATGAGACTCTCAAGATGTATAATGATGAAAGTGTGGCTAACTATTTTCTTCGGGTAGATGAGATCGTTAATTGTATGAAAAATTTGGGTGAAGAAATAAAAGAGGCTATAGTGGTTGAAAAGGTTCTAAGATCATTGTCCCCCAAGTTTGAATCTAAAGTATCTGCAATAGAAGAAAAGGAAAATCTACGAATTCTTACTATGTCTCAGCTACATGGAATTCTAACTGCTTATGAAATGAGAAAGGGAGGTCCATCAGACAAAAGAGAAGCTGCTTTCAAGGCATCAGGCAAAGAAGATTATTATGAAGCAAGCCACGTCCCAGAAGAAGAGGAAGAAGAATCAAATTTTATTAGAAATCTTCAAAGGGGTTCTGGAAGGTTCAGAGGTAAGTTACCTTTTAAATGCTTTGCTTGTGGAAGAGTAGGTCATTATGCTGCAAAATGTCCTTATAAGGATAAAGGAAAGGAACCTGCTAGATGGAACAAGAAACAGAGTGCAAATAAGAAAAGCTACTACACTCATGAAGATAGTGATGGTCTATTGAATAGTGATGAAGATGAACGAGGTAATGAATATAAGTTGTTAATGGCATTTGAAGATGATGATTATATGGATGCTATAGATGTGGATAATCTTTATGATGAAATTACTAGACTCAAGAGATGTATAGAAGAAAAGAATATGATCATTGATACTCTACAATTTCAAATTGATGAAAAGGAAAAACATCTTGAAAAACTAGAAGGTGAAATTGTTGGTCTTAGAAAAGAGATTGAGAAAACAAAAGCTATTAATCTTAAATTTGTTAAAGGATCTGAAACCTTGGATGAGATTATCAATGTGCAGCGATCTCCTCTGATCAAGACAGGTCTTGGATATAATGGAGAAACATCTCAAGCCTCTACCTCTAAAAGTTATCTTGATGCAGCAAGGAAAAGCGAGCAAAGGCCAAATAAAAGTAATCAGGTGAATCAGGGACAGTTTACCTCAAGAACAAATAAAGACCATCAAGAAACTTGGGGACAAACTGCCTTAAGGACAAACAGAAGCTACAATCAGCCACAGGTAAAATCTTCCCAATTTGCTCCGAGAATAAATAGAAGCTACAATCGGTTGGATGATAGATCTGATTATCGCAGAATTTTCTTTAATGGCCAATGCTTTTCTTGCCATAACTTCGGTCACAAAGCAGCTCAATGTGTTGCATACAAGACAATCATGACTAGAGAAGCTCAAAAGCAAGGGAGAATGACTGAAACCATGAAAAGGACTTATAACAACTTTTCAGTTCTTGAAAATGAAGTTGAATGCTCTATTTGTAATAACTTTGGTCATGAAGACTCTGAATGCAAGAGCAGGTTCTGGAAGACAATTCAGAAGGAGCAAAACTCAAATGTCAGAACATGGAGAATAAAGGAACCACAACCAGAAAGATGTGGGATAGCCTTTTATGCAGAAGGTCAAGAAAGTCTATGGTACATTGACAGCGGATGTTCGAAGCATATGACAGGGGACAAAGAAAAGCTTGAGTCATATACCGCATTAGAAAAGGGGAAGAAAGTTTCTTTTGGAAACGATATCTCTGCAGCCATAAAAGGAAAAGGTGTGGCTCCATTGAAAGAGAAGGTCAAAGCTGGAAATGTTTTGTATGTTGATGGATTGAAGCATAATCTTCTGAGTGTCAGTCAGATGTGCGATCAAGGAACAGAGGTAATATTTAGATCAAATGGATGTTGTGTTCGTGATCTTGATACAGGTAAAACAGTGATCAAAGGAAGAAGGACTCCAAATAATCTATACATATTTGAAGAAGGACCACAACAATGCTATTTGAGCAAGGATGATGAACACTGGCTATGGCATCGAAGGTTGGGGCATCTAAGCTTTTCACAAATAAGGAAAGCATGCAAATATCAGGCAGTTCGTGGTCTTCCAGATATCAAAATTCCAGACAACACTATATGCAAATCTTGTCAGTTTGGAAAGCAAACCAGAACTAACTTTCCAGAGAAGGAAGGATCAGCTAGCATGCCTCTTGAGCTAGTACATACAGATACATGTGGTCCATTCAGAAAAAGAACACCTCGAGGAGAAGAATACTTGATATTATTCATTGACGATTTCTCCATGTTTGTCTGGTTAGGACTTATGAAGCACAAAGATGAAGCATTCGAAAAATTCAAATCCTTCAAAGCCTTGGTTGAAAATGAATCAGGACACAAAATTAAGTGCCTCAGATCTAATAGAGGTGGGGAGTTTACCTCAAACGAATTTTTCGATTTCTGTGAAGAACATGGGATAAGAAGAGAATTCTCTACAGCTAGAACTCCTCAGCAAAATGGGGTGGTGGAAAGAATGAACAGAACAATCCAACAAATGGCTCGTGCTATGCTTGATGAATCAGGTACTCCCTCAACTTTCTGGGGTGAAGCTGCACATGCTGCGGTTATTATTCTTAACAAAACAAATGTCCGAGTAAACAACACTCAAACACCTCATGAGCTCTGGAGTGGTGAGACTCCTTCAGTGAAGCACTTCAAAATATTTGGGAGCAAATGTTATATTAAGAATACTGATGAGCAACTTGGCAAACTTGAACCAAGAGCAGATGAAGGCATTCTTCTTGGTTATTCTCCATATAGCAAAGCATACAAGTGCTACAATAAAAGACTTGGCAGAATTGTTGACAGCATTGATGTAGTGGTTGATGAGAAGGGATATATTCCTAGGCAAGTTCATCATGAAGACATTGAAGAAGATGAAGGCTACACTCAAAGGAAGAATGATGAAGAAGAAGAACCTCAAGAAGAACCAGAGGAGTAGGCAAGAATAGAAGAGAAGACTCCATCCAGATATGTTCAAAAGAATCATCCATAATCTCAGATTGTGGGGCAGAAAGAAGCAGGAATACAAACAAGAAGAAGAATTGCAGAAGCTTCAAGCTATTTGGCATTACTCTCTTCCACTGAACCACAAAATGTGAAAGAGGCATGCAAAGATGAATGTTGGGTCAAAGCAATGGATGAAGAACTTGAGCAGATCGAAAAGAACAACACTTGGGAACTGGTTCCTAGACCAAAAGATAAGAATGTCATAGGGACAAAATGGGTCTTCAAGAATAAATTGAATGAAAATGGAGAAGTAATTAGAAACAAGGCCAGACTTGTTTGTAAAGGATATGCGCAGCAAGAAGGGATAGATTTTGAAGAGACCTTTGCTCCTGTAGCAAGACTTGAGGCCATCCGAATGTTCCTTGCTCTCTCAAGCTTTCAAAACTTCAAGGTATTTCAAATGGACGTGAAATCAGCCTTTCTGAATGGAGACTTAGAAGAAGAAGTATATATTGAGTAGCCAGATGGTTTCATTCTTGGGAATGATCCAAACCTTGTATGCAAATTAAAAAAGGCTCTCTATGGTCTCAAACAAGCTCCAAGGGCTTGGTACTATCGATTGGACAAATATCTTCACCAACAAGGCTTTTCAAAAGGATCAGCAGATAGCAATCTCTATATAAAAATTGAAAATAACAAATTGATAATACTTGTTGTTTATGTAGATGATATTATCTTTGGCAGTAATGAAGAGACTATGAGTCAAAACTTTGCCTTGGTTATGCAGAAAGAATTCGAAATGTCACTACTTGGAGAATTGACATACTTTCTTGGATTGCAAATCCAACAAAATGAAGGAGGCATCTTCTTGTCTCAAACCAAGTACCTCAAACAGATCTTGAAGAAGTATGGCATGGAAGATTCAAAGCCAGTATGTACACCCATGGTTACAGGATGCAGCCTCAGTGCAAATGATGAATCAGCAGCAGTTCATCAACCAACTTATAGATCCATGATTGGGAGTTTGCTTTATTTGACAGGTACCCGACCAGACATCATGCATGCAGTCGGAATAGTTGGGAGATTTCGGGCAAATCGAAAGGAGACTCATCTTCAGGCAGTGAAGAGAATCTTCAAATATCTTCAAGGGACGCAAAATTATGGATTATGGTATCCTAGAGATACAGATCTCACACTTCATGCTTATATAGATGCAGATTGGGCCGGAAGCGTGGATGACAGGAAGAGCACAAGTGGTGGTGCATTCTTTATGGGCTCCAGATTAGTATCTTGGTTCAGCGAGAAACAGAGTTCGATTGCCTTATCTACAGCTGAAGCAGAATATGTGGCTGCGGCATCTTGTTGCACACAACTTCTTTGGATGATGCAGACCTTGCAGGATTTTCAAATCACTTGCACTTCTCCAGTCTCTATCTTATGTGATAATACAAGTGCAATCAGCATTTCAAAGAATCCAGTCATGCACTCAAAGACCAAGCACATACCAATCAAGTACCATTTTCTTCGGGAACAAGTGCTTGAGCAGAAGGTCAAGTTGGAGTATGTTCCTTCTAAGGAACAAGTTGCTAATATTCTCACAAAACCACTGCCCAGGGAAACTTTTGAATATCTCAGACAAAAGCTGGGAGTAGTTGATGCTTCATCCTGCTGTTGAAGCTTGTCTGTTCTACAGGAAATTTGGTATACGCAAGTTACGTAAGGGATATCCGCATATATACGCCGATTTATACTGGGAAAGTCGCGTGTATGGTGTACGCGTGTTGCAGAAAGCATATCCGCGTGCATACGCTGTTTTCTGCAGGAGAAGTCGCGTATATGGAGTTCTGAACAGCAAGGGTAGACTCCGGTCGGAGAAGGTCTGAGATGGGTATGCCAGAATTCTTCAGGCACAGGTTCAGGGGGAGCTTCAGGCACAGGTTCAGGGGGAGCAGCAGGCACAGGTTCAGGGGGAGCAGATTAAAGTCTCATAAAGCATTGTTGGCATTTAGATGCTTTTGGTTCTAGTACACAACTGTTGTTGGTTTCAGGAGAAGGAGCTCAGAAGGAAATCTTGGTTGCTGATCTAAAAGATGTGTATCAGATGTTGCTTGTGACTGTCATAAGTCTTGGTCTAGATTTGTTGTCTCTATGTCATGTATCTCTTCTGTGATATCTCTTTTATGGTGTCAAGGTCATGTAACGGCCTATGTTGGTTTCCCCACTATGCTTGGGATGAATGATGTAATATAATTGGTTGTTTCTGATGTATCCCCTCTTGGTTGGGAGTATGGATGTATGTATTGAGTCTTTTGGTAATAGGAAGGTCCCTTATGGTGTATAAGTCTTGGTTCCTTTGAAGAACATCTTTTGCAGATCTTGCCTACAGTCAGAGGAAGCATGTTTCAGCACAGCCAAGCAAAGATATCAGCATGTACTCAGGGAGCACAGCCCTTTGCCCTTGATGACAAAGGGGGGGAGTGATTTGATTTGGTGTTGTTGCCATCAAGTCCAAAGGGGGAGATTGTTGGCATTATGAGACAAGTGTTGTCCTTGATGGAAAATCACACTGATAACAAATCATAGTGCAGAAGGATAGCAGCAAGGAATTGGTGATCAGTCTACAAGTATGAAGAAAAATATATACATGCTGGTTCACTATATACCAAGTCGCGTATACAAGCAAGTTCACTATATACCAAGTCGCGTATACGCATGTTCGATATATACCAAGTCGCGTGTACACGCTGGTTGGCTTCAGTAAATGCGCGTGTATGTGGAAAACTTATCTTTGGTCCACAGCGGTTATTCCTTGGAAGTTGTGCCTATGGTTTTGGACCTTGGTGTCTCGACGGACGTGTTGATCCCTAGTTTTGAAGATGATGGTATTGGATTTATATGGTCTTGGCTCTTGGTATTGAACAAGGCCTAAGGCTATATAAGGAGAAGGAAATCATTAGGCAAGTGTATCTGAAATGTCTTGAATATCTGATGAAGTATTAGATCCAGTATGCAGGTTATTGGTTGATGATGTATTGCTTGATCTGAGCTAAGGAGAGATCTCATCGGTTGATGGAGAACAAGATCTAAGGAGAGATCGGGATCAAATGGTTTGAAATGAACTATCTTTATATAGTTGATTATGCATATTTCTAGATCCGCATGACTGACGCAATATTATGTTCTGGGTATAACTGATGTCTGGTACAGCTGCAAGTTATGAAAAATTATTTTTAGATCTGTACGCAGGTTGTCTTCGGTAAAACCGTGTGTATACACGGGTTTCCTTCATTGAAGTAGCGTATATATTTTGGGTTGCAGCTGGGTCTGACTGTTATTGCAGAGTTCTGTAGTCTGCTCTGTGTTCTGGTGACTGGGTTTGACAGGGTTTCAGTGGTTCAGTGATTCAAAGATTGTTGATGTGAGTATTGGTTGTTTTATAATCTGCTATGAAGGTTGAATGAATTGTGGTCTTCAGATTGTAATATTGTGCTTCAGGAATATCCAATCTGAAAATGTATGAAAAGTGGTACCTGAAGGAAAGAAGATTGTAGGCCTGCACCTACGTACTAGTATCTTAGCTAGTACAAGAAAAAAGGGGGTTGAAGCTCCATTCCAAGGAAGTTTGGAGAACGAGAGAAGGTTGAAGCCTTCTATAGGTTGTAGCCTGCGTACTGGTATAAGGCTGCACCAGTACAAAAGATTGTAAACTGAAGTTCTTATTAAAGAAAGATAGAGACGACTTGCAGCAGGTGGTTTTCACCCACATTGGGTTTCCACCTTATATCATGGTGTTCATGTGTGTGGCTTTTGTGTGATGATCTGTTCTGTTATACTGTTTACTCTTAATATGGTGAATAATGACCTGATGCACTTAACTGAAGATAAACTAACTGAATTATAAGTTTTCTGGTTATAAGCTGTTTTCTTTAGACACAGTAGCGTGTACACGCTGGTTCACTTAACTGAAGTAGCGTATATGTTTCTGAACATTGAAAATGTTTTATTGATCTGATAATACTGATTCACCCCCCCTCTCAGTATTCTTTCCAACACTCTTGAAACAACATATACAGGAAAGAAAGTGAGCATTTTTCAGCACAAGAGAACCTACAAGATCCTATAGGAAGACCTACAGGATACAGAGTAATCATCTCTAGGATTATCAGTGGGCACTAAGGGAGGAGAGATCAAAGGTTTATCTCATTAGACAGAGTTCTGTGAGGTAGGAGCTATACCTTCCCATATTTTCTAGTTAAAAATAAAGAAAAAAATCCTCCATTTGGTTAAGGAAGTTGCAGTCTAGGGGAATTATAGTGCAAAGTTATCATTTAAATTTCTCACCCACTAGAATTCTTGAATTGTATCCATACAAGCCTCTAGAATTACCAAGGGAAATATGAAAGGGGGTTTTAAAAAGAAAAAACCCACAAACACAGTAACAATTCATGAGCACCCTCGTGTAGTAGAAATTTTCACAAGGCACAATTGGATGGGCTTCTTTGAAAGAATTAGAAGATACGATGATGAGGTGGACAAAGAATTTACTCTCTCTCTCTCTCATACCCATGTCATTGTTGTGGCAAAAGGCCTATCAGTGGAAATCACCCCTGAAGTTATAAGTAGAATAACCACACTCCCTTTAGAGTTACATTGGAGAAAAGAAGATAAGGGTAATAACACCCTTGCAAAGAAGAAATTCTTTTTGTAAGGGGAGGAGGCAATGGAGGAAAAAAATGGGGACAGAAGGGAAAGCCTTCCACAAACTTGGAATGAAGTTAGTTACCACCTCATTAAATATATATTATGTGAAGGGAGATACAGTGTGGTGTATGGATACCATTTCAGACTTATCCAAGAACTGAGATTTGGAGTAGACAAACATCCTCAAAATAGAATACTTTGTTGGCTAGCAGATCCCCCATGTAACGGTTTTGGGGCTTAAAGCCCACAATTTTGGGTAATGGTATTGTAAAGGCTCTGTGAAGTGTGTGGAGCACGAAGTACAAAAAGTCAATTCAAAGGATTTTCCACCCAAAAATAATGTAAGATAATAGAGAGAGAGAGTCAGCTTACCCATGGGCCATGGACCATGGGAATGTATAAATAGAGCAAGGCTCTAAGTGAAGAACATAGATTTTGTTCAGATCTTAAGTGTATGGGTTTCTGAAGTAATATTCGATCTAAGCCTGTAAGTCTAAGTTGCGGGTTGTAGTAGTAGTAGAGGCTTTGCAGATGTGTGCGAAGAGGCCTAGTAGGGTCCACAGCTATGTGTGCAGACCCCTGCAGCTGTGTGTGCAGATCCCTGCAGTTGTATGCGTAGGGTAGGAAGTGGATTGTAATTGGAAAAATCATTAATAAAGATAAGTTGGTTTTGGAATATCACATATCTATTTCTCTGTTTCTGTTTATGCATTTGTTTACATTTTATGATTGTGTGCAAATATATTTATGTTGAATGGTAAAGGAAAGCATTAGGCCAATAAGTTAATCCAAGATCTATAATACTAATAAAACACCCTAAGGGTAATGGATCTAGACAACACAACCTCGTGCTTAGTACTACGGCTATGCGAAGGTAGGGTAGTTGCGGGAAACTGTACAAGTGCGAAAGGTCGGTTCGTGAACTCTCCAGACCTCATCAAGACACCTCTAGGGTGTGGACACCTGGTTCTAGCACCCTCCCATACTACCTCGGGTTAGACCTCAGTCTGCGCTCCAAAGAATATTACTGAAAGGGCCAATAGCTTTAGGATTTGTTTGGATAAAACACTTCCAAACCTGGGTCAGGCGCCACCAAGCCAACAAATGGTTCCATTTCTAGGACTGGGATCTGCCTTACTGATGTCTAATATTGGAGCACTAGAACCCTATGAAGAAAGAAACTAAAGATTGGTTGGATCAGAAGCTTCATGAGTTCGTGATACGGGAAAACAAGACCCTACAAATATCTGAGAAGAGGTGGTTAGATCGCTATGTATATACAAAAATTCATGAGATCTTCTTTGCGTCCTTCTCTTCAGAGCTGTATGATTGGATCAAGAGGCTAGACGACAGCCACAGAAGGTGCAAGCTCGATCAACTGATACTGTGGACTCCAGAGTTGGTGTGCAGGCTAGAGGCATCTAAAGATAAGATCGCATAGGCCGTAGACCATTGGCTTGATTAGGTAATAGGAGGGTTTATCGCTGAATTTGTGATAGACACAACTGTAAGCTACAGTGAAGCAGAAAGACATTTTCTCAAGGGACGACGAGGTAAGTACATCAAATATTTAAATACCTAGATTAAGATGCTATTATGTGAAAAATGGGTTATGTGAATACATTAATAAGTGGAACAACATGGAGTAGGAAGGTCTACATAGGTATTGAAGGGTTAGGAAACAATCCTTTAGTTTCACGTCTGAAAGTGAGCGGGGAAGAGCATGCTGGGGTTTCTCCAAGGACTGCAGCTAGTTTGATAATCCAATGCATTCTGAAGTTACCATCCCCACATACGCCGCCACCCAAATCACCTCATCCACCTCCATCCTCGCCCACACCACCTCCACCTAACCAGTGGTTTAGCATGGAAAATGCAATCAAGCTGCTTATATTCAGAGGAGTACGGAATGAAGATCCAGATTAGTTTTGGCTCTTAGTAAGAGAAATATGGGAAGCACACGAGGTTATGGATAATAATATTAAGAGGGCCACATTGGTGAGCATGCTCCAGGACCACACACTAACATGGTATATCAAGAACTTGAATGATGACCTAAGTGTAGGAGTGGTAGAGATCCAGATCACGTTGAATAGAGAATTTAGCCAGCCGAAATCTGAAACATAGTTGATCATTGGATTTAAGGAGATCACAATTCTTCTAGGAGAAACCTGCTAGGATCTAGATTAGATACTGAAAAGTACGATCCGCGAGGATAATATGATGCTAACAGATGGCAGCAAGGCACATGATTTGTGGCATCTTTGACACCACATCTGAGGGCAGTGCTGTCATAATAGAAGCTCTCAACCCAGGCAAAAGCATTTGAAATGGCAATGAGGCTGCATGAGATGCCGATACAGGATCCAGGGTTGGGAGTCCAACAAATCCACACACAACTATAGAACCTATGCATGGAGATGTAGAGTTTGAAGCAGGATAGGCCACCCCAGCCGAAAGTGTGCGAAGAAGTGTGGTGCATAAAATTTAAAGGCCAGGGTCATGATAAGGATCATTGTCCAATATTCGCAAAATATTTGATGGGAGGGGGACCAGTGCCATTGAGGCCAGAGGCACAGGTGGGCCCAAGTGTGGCACCTACAATCTGGTGCGTGATTTTTCAAGTGGGAGGAAAACACACAATGGACAATTGTCACCTGTTACAAAAGTACACACAAACGTCACAAGAGCTGTATTGTAATTTCTGTAGATCAGTGGTCTATGATGAGTGGACATGTCAGATCTATGAGATAATGATGGATAGGACCCAAGCTTATCGAATGCAGACATAAACACGAGGCTTCGATCCCACCACTACAATAGCACGGGGTGGATTTGAAGGGCGAGGTCAAGGATGAGGAGGAATGGGCCCCAGAAGGGGCCGTAGACATCTAATCTATTATAACTATGGAGGACATGGGAACTATGCTCATGATTGAACCAACCCAACGAGAATATATTTTTCTTATTGTGAGTAGTTTGATTGTGAAATGATATATTTCCCGACGTTGATTGCGTAAATGCATGAAAAATGGGTATTACAGCCTATTCCGACGTAAAATATCCAAATGATGTGGTCCAAACCACATGAAGAAGACCCCAAAGTAAACATGATGCTTAGAAGTGGCACAACCACAGGGAAAGATAAGGGGAAGAAACCTGAGGAAGATACCTCAGTATGAAAGGATCCTACAAAGGAACCTAAGTCTGATTTGGAACATACCAAGGAAACATTTATGGAAGCTAAGAAGAGCTTTGCGGAGGCCTCTACTTCAGGTAGTAAGGATCACCTAGAGACGGGACTAGATCCTTCTATGTTAAATACCTTTTTAGAGAAATGCATGAAGCTACTATGAGACAATACGGTCGTTAAAGGACTACAAGAGCTGACCACTAGGTGCGCAGGGTCAGGGTAACCGCACGTAGTTTGAAAGATGGGGAAGCATGCTTTGCGCACTGGGAGGGAAATGCGGTTGATGGCACAAATATGGAAATATGAGATGGACTAGGTAATCCTAGACCTAGGTTCAGATGTGAACGTGTTACCAAAGTAGACTTGGGAATGCATGGGCAGGCCCGTGTTACAGTGGTCTCCTATTCAATTACAGATGGTGAACCAACAAAAGATCATCCCCATGGGAAGATTACAAGGGGTAACAGTGGATATTGAAGGTGCGATCATGCAGATTGACCTTCAGGTGATAGAGATTGTTGATGATAGTAACCCTTACCCCACATTGTTAGGGATATACTGGGCTACAGATATGAATGAAATTATCAACCTGAAGAAGCAGAAAATGATTTTCGAGAAAATGTCCCTATGCGTAGTAGTTAGATTTGGCCGAAGGGGCAAGTTACACAGAACATATGTGCAAGGTTTACAATGACAATGAGATGGATTACATCTATCATATAATGGCATAAGACCAGGATCGGGTTAACCCAAATGAAGATGGAAGAATCTCATGGGAGCATGACAGTTCCTGTACTTTAGATTCCGATGAAGAAATAGAACATTGGTAGAACTGGTTGCACAAAGTTACAATGCTGAATTGCAACATGATGATCCGATCCCTACGGCACGTGATGACCGAAGCAAGGGAAATGCCAGTGGATGATGGGGTAACAAGAATGAATGGACCCTTAGACAAATTTGAAAGTATTGTACCCGAATGGTAGTGGTGATGTTTTCTCGAATGGGTGTTGCGCTCGCGTATATGTCAGAAGAATATTGGGAATTGGAGCAAATGTAGAAGATGAATGCGATCACAAGTTGGAAGATCCCAACTAAGGTGGAATGATGGAAAATGACAGAACATCTTGCAAGCGAACCTTTGCTGATGGATATAGACGTATACAGAACAGACTGTTCCAGCGTGCAGTAGTATTATAATAGCAAGCCCAAACAGGACACATTGGAGGAAGAAAGGGGTCGCTCTCCAAAGCGCAAGGGGGGAGCATTCGCCAAGGTACGTGAAGCTGTGAACAAGGATTGACTGATACAATATAAGAAAGGGAACCTACATGCCCTAGTGGTCAGATGGGCATATACCGCACTATGTAAGAACCTAGCCATGAAGTCAGGTCTGATGCTACAGAACGGTATAAGAACTAAAGTACTTGAATAATTGTTGCACAAGGTTGGGGATGTAGCAATGGAGAGAAAAACACATGAATTCCAGACTAAAGAACTCATAAGACCATGAAAAGAAGAGTATGAAGGGATTCAGGAAGCTATTCAGCAAGGGAATGCGCAACTTTGAGAATTAGAAAGAAATAGGATACTACTTTGAATGAAAAATATGATGCTGGACACGGAGATTAAATAACTGAAAAAGGAACTGAAGGAGGACTTTATGAACAAAAACCTAGAAAGTTGCAGCTTTAATACGCGCAAACCTAAGGATGAATTGTAGGAGGGTAATTGGTCAAATGCTATGCTTAAGGCAATGCCTCACCCTGGAAGGAAATTAGGAGAGTGTGACGCTTTCAGCAATACACCTAACAACGACAAACAATGACAATTTCATAGGTTGCTCGCCAAGATGTGATAGTGGTGCACCAAGGAGGTGTGACGACTTGACTAGCTAAATAAGAGATAATCTCAATGCTCTAGATAGTTGAAAGAGAGTGTGAGACTATAAAACAGTCCGTTAGGAAGCTACGCGATAGGAGTGGTGCGCGCAAGGTCAGTACGTCACAATGGTCATGATCATGCAGAAGACGCTTTGTTACCACATGGAAAAATTAGGAAGTGACCATTGATGACACTATTCATGATAAATCGTCCGAGTTACGGAAAAAAAATAAACTAGATTCGAAATGATCTGCCAACAGTATAGAATTAATGAATTAGAATATGGGGGGACAATCGAATTTGAATTCCAACAGACCTATAAATCACAGATGGTCCTCCATCAAACCACCCTTGGCATTTTGAAAATAAATTTATTGTGTTGTCAAAAGGGCATCAACCTGATGAATGAGGAGATTGTAAGAGTAAGTCTGTGGTTTGAAGCATTACTGAAGGATACACAAGAATCCTTGACTAGAATCATGTCCACAACCAAGGGAGCCGTGCAGAGTCCTACGCAATCAGTAGGTGATGCACTAGAAATCCATAAATCACCTCGGATGCCAAGGCCCAAGAAGGAACCACAGGTAGTAGGACTGGTCTGTATGTCTTTGCGAAATCTATGGTTTGGGAAACTGTTAATGGAAGAAAAGGGAAAAACTGTTAATATTGAGAGCGATGATGAGGAAGAGGATCATCCAACCTTTGTCGAAGAGATGGAACCATAGGAAGAGATGGGAGAATATATCCAGCTAGTACGGGTTGTAGCAAAACTGCCCAAGTATGTTGCTTTGCAGAGAGGAAGGATAAAGGTACCTAAAGACTTGGATGTTGTTAAAAGTACACTTAACACCTGATCCCTCCCCGAGGGGATTCTATTTGAAGGAGTGGCTATGGGCCACATTTCGACTACGAAGTTTGAAGACTACGACCTTATGGATAGCAAGAAGGTCACTCATGACGGAACTAGTGAGCTGAAGGAACTAAGCACATAGTGTTATCGGGAAATTGAGTGTCCACTCAGAGCTACTAGTCCCACTAAGATAGGTATCTATCTTAGAAACAAACAAACTAAAACCAATTTAATTTTCCTTTATGAGAAGTAGATAAGAGGGGAATGAAGGACACCAACCTCAGTCTTGCGCTTGGTTCCTTGCTCGATTCCTTTCCCCTCTGACAGATCGTCACCACTTCTCCTTCGTCTACCCAGTTTCAAAGAGAACCTGTGGGATCAAAGCAGCATAATACTATCGAAGAACTGAGATCTACAATCATAAACAATATAGGACCAGATATATATTGACCACACAAATGCATACATCATCAAACATACAAGAATGTGGAGGAAAACTTGAATAGATTTATTAATATCAAGAATAGAAAAGAGGATTACAACCAATTGTTCTGACTCAGTGTCATCCTCCAACGTGAAAGCCCTTCTTTCACCTCAAGAAAGGCTTAGATCACCCAACACTATGATATTCCAACAAGAAACCAACAACACTTCCTTACAAGATACAAAATTCCAGCCTCTAGATCTCTGGGATGAGGGATCCATATTTAGATGATTACGGGGGCGTGAGTCTGCTTTTGGGATTTTGATTAGTGTCATCTCTCTAACAGTCCTTGATTCCACTTGGAGATTGATGATCTCTTACTCATCCCTGGGTGAATTCAGAGAGGCAAGTGTCACAAGAGAAGTTTCTGGAAGATTCTAAGATCATCCACCTCGCAAACTGTCTCTGCCATTTGTCCACTCTCGTCCATCTCACCCTACAGAAGGGCGTTTTAGTATGCATCACACCCTTTTGACTAGGCAGGTGTGATGCATCACACCCTTAGCACTAAGCAACCTGTATGGTCCAATTCTGACTAGTTCTGAGCAGTTTCCTGTGGAGAACTTCTGGGAGATGATGTAATCAGTTTCCTTGTTCCTTTAGGGTATGAAACAACAATTTTAGGGACTTAGGAGCCCTTGGTTTATGGACATGTATGATTGGGGTTGCAGAGTCCAAAAATGTCTATAACAGTTGCCCCCTAAAGCATGACATCGTTAATCTTTTTATGTCGGGTGAAATGCTTTATCATGAGGGTCCAAAGTTTTTTCGAGCTGGGAGGTGACCTGTAATAAGATACAATACAATACATTATCTTCATAATACTTTTCATGATCTAGTTGAGGTGGGCATTCCCATGCTTAGTGTTGAGTCCTAAACCTACATCTTCCCCATACACCTTTTTAGCCTTCTTTTCCATTTACTTAACCCACCAAGCTGACAAATCATTGCATATTAGTTTAAAAAGAGCTTATAAATGGTTTCCTAACTATGTTTGTGACTGCTGTTTGATTTAGATTTTTTGTTCAATCAGCTGCGGAAACTTGTCACTTTCTGCAGCCAACTCAAGTTTCCGCAACCATTTTGTTAAAGACTATGTTACAGGTGTCCAATGGAGAATCTGGCCACATGGGCAAGCTGCAAATGACATGTACATGGAGCATGTCCCCTTGGTTCAGTCGAATCACTCACAAACATCCATGGTCAAAGACGATCAAAGGAGTGGTCAAGACAAGAGTTTTGCGGTGGCACGGCTCTGTTTTTCCCACGTGAAGTTTTGCGTGGCAAGCTCCTCAATCTCTGGAGGTATACTAACATTTGTGGATCAATCCGCGAACCAGATCGAACAACCACCACTCCATAGATTTATTTGTCACGGCTACCATACTACTAGATCTCAGGACGTGGAGATTTATGTGTCTGTTTGGCAGCGTAGAATTTAGGAATCAGTTATAGCACCTTCATTTATAAATAACATGTTATCATACGCTTGATAGTTAGCTTTTTACATGTAATCTTAACTATGTTTACGAAGCCCCCTGTTTTTTGCTCCATCCTTATGTTTTTATTGCACTTTAATACATGAGAAAACAACATTCTTGAGTTCAAGTTGTGACTGGGAATTGATTGGCTGAGGTTGCAGAGGGCCCCTGTACACCAAGGCTCTGTATCTACCGTATAGTTTCTCGCTTTCTTTCATTATGTCAATGTTTTTATAATCATTGGCTTGTATATATTACATTGTTTTGATATTCATGTTAACTATTGTCCATATTTCCTTCTATGCTTTCTTATGATTGTTAGCTGATCAGTGTGTTTTTTCTCTCAGGTTCTTGTAGGCAGCCCGAGAAAATTACATATTTTTTATGACTACTGACATGAGATCATCTTGTCCTTTTTGCTGATTTATCTTTTGAGTTTTAATTCCAGCGTTGTCATTTCTTTCAGTTCTGCTTTGCTTGTTTACTTTTATGCAATCTAGATATCATATTACTCATTTGTTTATGATCTCCTCTCTATAGCCAAGTGACTCAAATAGTGAGGAATCAGAATATTACTTAATGTAGTATGATTTAGTTTCCTTTCTTGCAAATTAGTGATTAAATTACTTATGTCATTTTTAGGGATTGAAATATGAATGGGTAGTTTAAATCTTAGTTTCATTTTATGCAATTTCATTTCCTGCAGTTTAGATATCATATTACTCAATTAGCTTGTGATTACTTCCTATAGCCAGAGCGAGTCGAAAGGTGAAGGGTCAGAAGATGAGTTGAAGAATTGTGATTTAGTTTTCTTTGCTTTCAATCTTTGAATTGCTTTGAGTTCAGTTTTTATTTTCTTTTTATACAGTGGTAAGGATACTGGGCCATTGTCACTAGTTCACTGTTTTGGTACATTTTTATTTTCTTTTGAGAATTGATTTCATCACAGCAAGTTTGAAACTTTTCATTGAGAACCTTAAAGTTTGGAAAATCATTGTAGAAATTACCATTTCCATCCATACTTGACTTTCAATTCTGCCATCTCACAGGTAGGAAATCAATAGAAGATAAACCTAAAAACAAACCAAAAAAAACTCAAAAACGACATAGAACTAAGAAATTGGATATCTTGCATATACAGTGCACTTCAATTCATCAGTTTATGATTCTCAGATTGACATTTTAAATAGCAATTTAGGACACACTAAATTGACCAAACATTTTGCAACTGCTTCCAGGGAAGTGAAACTAGGTAGCCAATTTCTTAAAAAAAATAAAAAATTCAAGGAAGGTAGAATTGATAACTTCTCAAAGTATGCTCTCCTCTTGCACCTAGTGTGATATGGAGGATTAGAAAAGAGAGTTATTGGTTTAATAATTTCTTGAGTATGCTCTCTTATTACACCTAGAGTGACCTGGAAGATCAGAAAAAAGAATTATTAGCCCGACTTGAAGAAGAAAAAAAAATGACATGCATAGAGCAAGAGATTCTAGGGGAAGGTTTTTAGCTAGGGCCAAGAGTTTGATTTTTACAACTCCAACTACTTCAAGGAATAGACAAGAAACACCTCCATCATCGCCCACTCCTAGCCTTAGGATTCCTGGAATTCCAGAGGCAGTAGTTGAATTAGGAGACTCTCCCACACCATCCACCAAATTTGAATTAGGAGAAGACCCTTTCTCTCCTTCTACAGGAACACACATTGTAATCAAAGAAGTAGAATCACCTGAAGAAGAAGAGGAAGAAATTCCTCCTCATTCGCCATTAGTAGAGGAACCAGAAGACTATGAAGTCTCTGAGGAAATTATCATGACAAAGGAAGTAGTAAACGGGTTTGGTAGAAGTAGAGGTAGAGGAGGAGGATGGAACAATGGAGGAGGTAGAGGTAACAATGGGGGAAATAGGGATGGAGATAACTCATTCGGATTTCCTATAGTTGATGAGGATTCTCGAGAAAGAATGAAAAACATTTCACCATCTGTCCTCCCAAACTTCCATGGGTTAAGAAATAAGGATCCTGAAACATTTCTATTTGAGTTTGAAGTCATGTGTCGGACTTATGATTATCTGGAAGACTCTCAGAAACTCAAATTGTTTCCTTCAACATTAAAGGGAGCTGCATTGAAATGGTTCATGGGATTAGTCACTCAATCTATTAGGACTTGGAATGATATGAAACAAACCTTTTTGGATAGATACCTAGACTATTGTATGCCCACCAATCATAAGGATGAGGTATTCAAAATGGTGCAAAGAGAAGATGAAAACTTGGAGGATTTACTTGAAAGATTTCAATACAACCTAAAAAGAGCAAAAATGAATAACTTGGATGAGGAAACTTTGAAAGCCCTTCTATTAAAAGCCATTAGAGATGAATGGATAGATATCTTGAACATGATGGGAAAAGGAGATATGTCTCAACTTCCACTTCATGATATAGCAGAGCTATGTGTCCATCTCTCAAGGGGAAAATCTAAAACTGGAAAAGGGCCTAGAGATCCTTCTTTCATTAGAGAAAACAAATATACAACTGGATCAATAAGTAGGGCTGAGATTGGCAACCTGCTTGATGAATTCAAAACTGATATATTAGGAAGTCTTAGTGAGCAATTAGACACCCTTAAGATACAAAACAAGCAGAAAGCAGAAGCTGAAGCTTTGGCCATCTTTTGCCCAAGATGTAGAAAGAAACATGCTCTAAGGGAATGTCCCTTGGATGCAAAAGTTATAGAAACATGTGTGATTTGTTCAGAAATCCGTAAGACCAAGGATTGTCCTTAAATTCTTGGGCTCAAAGCTGTCTTTCAAGAAGATCCAGATTCAATTGAGTCTCTTTGTTTTGTCACAAGAAGACCTCGGCAGGGGCAACAAAATCAAGGGTTCAACAACTCTATGAACTTTCAAACCCCACCAAATTGGAATCCTTGGCAACAACCTTGGTCCCAACCTCAAAATCCTTTTCAATCATGGGTACAAGGTATGCAAAATCCTTATGGGAGATTTGCTCAATTTTATCAATATCCTCCATCTTTTCAAATCAACAAGCTCCACAACTTCCAAATCAAAATCCACAACTATCATTGCCATTTCCACAACAACAAAAACCTTTGCAACAAAATACAAATTCTCAACTCTTGCTTCCATTCCAACAGAAGACAAATCAACTACCTTCCCAGCCATTGCTGAACCCCAACAATAAAAACCCTCAAAATGCTTACATGGTAGAAGGACAACAATTTCCTACCTATATGATTGTTCCTCTCAATGATGTACAACTCAGATCTGGTAGAGTTCTTGATAATCCTTCTATAGATGTTCAAGAGCAAAGCATTTCTGAGGAAGATTCTCTTGAAGCCAATAAAGGTTCTGAAGCATCTCTTCAAAACCCAAGTACTCAAAAAGAAGAAGAAAAAGAGTCAACCCCCACAACTCCTATAATTGAGCAACCTGCATCTTCATCCACACCTCCTTTTCCTAAAAGATTACAAATTGACAAAGGGGTGGAAAAACAAATCTTGTTCCCTGAATATGATTTTCTAGATGAATTAAAGAATGCCTGTATCGATTCCCTTGTTACAAGCCATTAGAGAGATTCCTATTCTAGCAAAAACAGTAAAGGAGTTGAGTCTTAAAATACTAGGAAGGAAACCAAGAGATACAAGAAGAATCCACTTGGTAGGAAAAACTGCAGATATCATGATGGGAAAAATTACTATGCAAAAATATGTAGATCCCGGTAGTCCAATTGTCAAAACACATATCAATGGGGTAGAAATCCCAAATACTTTGATTGATTTAGGGGCTTCTATCAACATTATGAGTAGACAGACTATGGAACAGCTAAAACTTCATAATCTTCTTTTTACACCAACTTTACTGCAACCTGCAGATCGATTGATTATCAAACCAGATGGTGTATTAGAAGACATAACGGTCTCCTTAGATTCTTTGGAATATCCAGTAGATTTCATGATTCTAACTCCCAAGAGTAATCTAGGAGGACACCCTCTTATCTTAGGAAGACCTTGGCTAGTCACAGCTGATGCTTTTATCAGTTGTAGATCTGGGGATATGTATATTTCTAATGGTAATTCGACAAAGAAATTCAATCTGTATCCTCCAGCAAAAGAAATTACAGAAGTAGGAGATAATGAATGAGTCGATGATGAGGATACTATACAACCTATCTTTACCATTTTTGAAATCAGTGAAGATAGTCAAATTTTGAACACATTAGAAAACTTTGGAACATCTTCAGAATATGACCACACACAATTTCAGTTAGATACTGACATTGAGTATCTGTCACCTAGACAAATGTCTCTTTTCTCTATGGAAGAGTTTGGTAGTTCCGTCATTGAGATCTTTCCAGGTAAAACATTGAATATCGACAAAAACTTGGAAAAATCACAACAGGAAGAACTAACCAAAATCTTGCAAAAACATTCTACTAAATTTGCATGGGAATATACCGATATGAAAGGTATTGACCCTAAGACTTGCATTCATCACATCTACAGCAAGGAAAATAGTAAACCAATTAGACAACCTTAGAGAAGGATGAATCCAAACCTTAGGGAAATAGTGAAAGAAGAGCTCCAAAAACTACTCAATGTAAACTTCATTTATCCAATTTCAAATAGCCGATGGGTTTCTCCTTTGGTTATAGTAGCTAAAAAGAATGGTAAATGGAGAGTACGCATTGATTACAGGGAATTTAACAAAGAAAATCTGAAGGATCACTTTCCTTTACCCTTTATCGATCAGGTATTAGATACTTTAGCAGGCAAAAAGTACTTTTCATTCTTGGATGGTTTTAGTGGCTATAATCAAATTCAGGTAGCGCCTGAAGATCAAGACAAGACCACATTTACCTGTCCATGGGGAACTTTTGCTTACTAAGTGCTTCCTTTTGGATTATGTAATGCACCCGCAACATTTCAAAGGGTAGTACTAGGAATCTTTTCTGATCTAATCCATGATTGTGTAGAGGTTTATCTGGATGATTTTACAGTTTATGGTGATTGATTTGAAGAAGCATTAGAGAATTTGGAAAAAGTCCTTATAAGATGTAAAGAAACAAACCTTTCATTAAGTCATGAAAAATTCTTTATGATTTTTACTGAAGGGACTTTTTTGGGACATCATATTTTAGGGGATGGGATTAAAGTTGATAGATCAAAAGTTGAAATCATCTCCAAGTTGCCTATTCCAAATTGTCAAAAAGATGTTAGAAGTTTTCTGGTATTTACTGGATACTATAGAAGATTTATAGAAAAATTCACCAAAATAGCATCTCCACTCTTCAAATTGCTTACAAAAGACTATGAATTCAAATGGGATCCTGATTGTCAATCTGCATTTGAAGATTTGAAAACAAGAGTATTTGAAGCACCCATTTTGAGAGGGCCAAATTGGAAACTTCCTTTCCATATTTCTACAGATGCTTCAGATACAGCTCTAGGAGCTTTGTTGGGTCAAAAGGACTTAGTTCCTTATGCCATTTACTACACCAGTAAAAATTTGACTCCCACTGAGTTAAATTATACTGTGACTGAAAAATAGTTCTTAGCTGTTGTTCATGCAATCAATAAGTTTAGACATTATATAACAGGCTATGAAACTTTCATCCATACTTATCATTCTGCAATTAGGTATCTAATGAACAAACCTGTTACTAATGGCAGAGTTACAAGATGGATCTTACTTTTACAAGAATTCAATATTATTGTGTTGGATAGACCAGGGAAACAAAATACAGTAGTTGATTTCTTGTCAAGGATTCAAAATACTAATGAAGATTCTCCTGTAGAGGATAAGTTTCCAGATGAATATTTATTTGCAGTAACTACTAAGACTCCTTGGTATGCATATATTGCTAATTATTTGGTTACAGGGAAGCTACCTCAACATTTATTTCCTAGTGAAAAAAGAAGAATTATTCAGGAGAGTTCAAATTATTCATGGATTTCTAACGAATTGTTCAAAACAGGGCTAGATTGTGTGATCAGAAGATGTTTTCGGGAAGATGAAATGCCTGACATCCTCAAGGCATGTCATGATGAACCATGCGGTGGACACTTTTCCGACAAAAGGATGGCCTATAAAATCCTCTCTTTAGGATATTATTGGCCTTCCCTCTTCAAAGATATAAAACAATATGTTAGAAGGTGTGACAGCTGCCAAAGAGTTGGGAGACCGACTCTTTCAAGTGAAATTCCATTACAACCATAGGTACTCATCGAACCCTTTGAAAAATGGGCTTTAGATTTCATTGGACCCATTAATCCACCGTCTAAACAAAAGAAGTATATATTGGTATGCACTGATTATGTCACTAAATGGGTAGAAGCCAAAGCATTGCCCTCTGCCACTGAGAATTCAGTTGTTAATTTTCTTTTTGAGGATATTTTTACTCATTTTGATGTCCCAAGAGAAATTGTGACAGATCAGGGAAGTCAATTTACATCTAACTTGATGGATAAGATGATGGAAGAATACAAAATCAAGCACAGAAAATCTACTCCTTACCATCCGCAAACAAATGGCCAACTGGAGTCTACAAACAAAGTTCTTGAGAGCATCATCACCAAAACTGTCCATCTACACAGAAGAGATTGGGCATAAAGGCTTCCTGAAGCCTTATGGGCCTACAGAACTACATGGAGGAATAAAACAGGACATTCTCCCTATGAAGTTGTTTATGGGAAAGAAGTCCTGCTCCCCATCGAGTTTCAAGTTAAGACTTTCAAGATGGCAGTTTCGTTGGGGATGAATCCATCAGAAGCCCAAAAGCACAGAATGGAGCAGCTGAATGAGATAGATGAGATCAGACAAGAAGCAATCTTAAGAACTGATCTAATTCAACATCAAAGAGCTAAGTGGCATGACAGATACATCAAAGAGAAGAATTTTCAAGAGGGAGACTAGGCACTACTGTTTGATTCCAAGTTTAAAGACTTTAAAGGTAAATTTCAGACCCATTGGCTTGGGCCATATGATATTGACAAAGTCTTTAGCAATGGAGCAATAAGAATCAAGACCATTGATGAATTTCAAACTCCTCTTATTTTGAATGGCCACAGATTGAAAATTTATCATAAGCCACTCTCAAAAGAGGAATTTGTCAAAATGTTCCAAGAGAATTCTGCAATAAAGCTGGTGAATAAGAACTCTTCTTCCCCACCAGCCTAACCTTTGTTTCTTTCAGTTCTTCAAAAAAAAAAATGTATAAGCCTGAAAACCAATCACAGATTGGCGGTCTTATACAAAAAATGTAGAGTGAAAATCAGGGACACCTGACACTCTATATTTTCCAAAAAAATAAAATAAAAAATCTCTCCTTCTTTTTCATTTTTACTCCACTTCATTTGCCATTCCACTCCATCTCCATTTTTCATCTCACTTCACTCCACTTCATTTCACTCCATTTCATTCATTTCATTCCATTTCATCAATAAATGTCTCTTTTAGGACCATTTTCACTCAGTTAGTATTTTCTAACTATCTGTGATCAAGCCAAGTGGGTGATGTGTCAGTTTCCACAGCTAGAAATAGTTTTCGCAACTAGAAACAATTTCCGCAGCCGGAAGCAATTTCTGCAGCCAGAAGCAGTTTCCGCAGCCAGAAGCAGTTTCCGCAGCCAGAAACAATTTCCTCAGCTACCACCACTCTGTTTTTCAAGTTCACAGTCAAAATGTTAGTGCAATAATCATGAAAATGCAGGTGTAATTGAACATGTGCTATGAAGACATGGAGCAGCTCTAGACATCAATAAAGAGCAGTTGGTTAAAGGCTAGTAAGCAACAAATGACAAGGTTTCCAAAGGTACGAGAAAAAATCTCTTTCAAATAGCAATTAAAGTCACGATTTTTCATAGTTGTCAAACCATAAAAGCTATACTATGTGCAATGATCGTCATAATAGCTCCATTACCCATTACCATCCCACGATATTATTCCACACACCATGCATTTATTCCTTAACGGTCTCATGATTAATTTTCGGGTTTAAACTCATAGTCGACTGCACTTTCAAACACCACCTGTAATCATGAGATGTGACCTATCTCATTACGGCTCCTCTCCACCACATTTTCTACATCCATTCATTAAACGTGTAAACATTTCGTACACAGTCGTTTAATCCAAAAACCCAACTTCACTTCATTTCCTTACCATTCTGTTAAGACCATCCTCTTCGCATACGTCTACACTTCATCTTGTGAACTCACCACGGCTGCTCATCCTCTGTTCCGCTTGTAACTCCGAAACACTCCCGATTGCAGCCACTGTATTTTTACCATAAACCCTGCAACCAAGCCACCTTCCCTCTGGTAAACCCTCACACGCAATTGAATTTTCAGCCGAACTTCAAAACAGAGGAAGGAATGGGACGATTACTAAGGGCAGAACCAGAAGGACCAAAATATTTAGAAGGTCACCCTCAAGCAAAAGATTTACTGAGGAAAGCAAAATGGTTACGCTTCATCCAAAAATTCAAGGGCTATAATAAAGAGGTAACCAAAGCCTTTGCACGGTCTTTCTATGGCCAAATGGTGGAAATTGGAGACTTAAAGCTCACTGTCACCGAAGAAACAGTAGCAGCTGCCACAGGCTTACCCCAGGAAGGTGAGCGATGGTTTAAAAACAAAAGCATGGACGAACAGGCATGGAGAATTATGCTACAAAACCCAGGTATGGACACCACTGTGTTTACAAGAGGAATTCTTGTTCATGCATTGAAAGAAGAATGGGCCAGCCTACTGTTAGTCATCCAAAAGTTTATTACTTGCAAAGGATGCTTTGGTTCAATGTACATGTACTATGCTAGATTGTTAATGAACTTCCTAGAGAGTCAAACTATTAATTTGCCTTATTTCTTACTGCCGAGTTTGAAAAAAATGGGTACTATAGTTCAAAAGCACATAGGAAACATAGACCCTCATCTATATCATCATGGACTTATAAATATTCTCATTTAAGACCAACTGAAGAAAAACAAAGATACCTGGGAACAATTCCTAATGAGAAATTACTTTCAAGAGCCATATGACGCACCTGAAAGTAGTACACCGAAGACACTGAGAAGGAGTAGGAGAGAAGAAAAGAGTGTCGTAGCCCAAGACTCTCCCATTACCAAAACTCAAGAAGTTGGTTAAAAGAAAAAGAGAAAAGAACTAAGGACAAGAAATAGAGAAAAGTGAAAGGGAAAAGAAACATAGAGGAATTCTATCAGTCACCTGAGCCATCCATAGAGGAAGATTATCAACCATTGTCAGAGAGACTAAAGCATCTTCAAAAATAGGCTGCTACAGCAAAGGAAAAGGAAAAAGGAAAACAAAGCATAGGAGAAGGGAGTACTAGTCCACCCTATTTAAGAAGAAGCACCAGGCTTAGAGGGAGGGGGAGTAAAACACAAGTAAAATGGCCCCACTTCATTGACTTGGGTGAGGAAACACCCGAGAAGCCTTCAGCTGGCCATAGTCCACCTTGTCCTCAGCCAAGTATTGAAATTAGTCCTCCACATATTGATGAAAGCCCTTCTCGGCCAGAGCTAGAAAGGATTCCTCCTCCTCCACAAGACTTCGAGGTCAGTCCAAGAAGAACTCCCAAAGTAGATCCAAGTCAACAGGAGGTATATGATTACCTTGAATCTTTAGAAAAGACATCTGCAGGTCTGAGTACCACTCTGCCCCACATGACACCAGATGCACAAGTTCAATCCTTAAAGCAAGAAGTGTTTAAATTAGAAGTTCTAAACATGCATATTAAGCAGGAAAATGAAGCACTTAAAGAGAAGAGAAAGGTGGATAAAATTATTCATGATAATACTATGCCTCATTTGGGACTATGGAAAAAGAAAAACAAGAAACTAAAGAAAAAGTGCAGAAAGTTGAGCAGAGAATTGATCAATCTCAAATTCAAGTGTCTGATAAGGAAACCCAGAATAGTGGTGGCACCAAGGAAGAAGAAAAGAGGACTAGATGTCCTAGCAGAGGCTTCAGAACACATGGATTAAAGGGGAATGACTAAAATTTTTGTTGCATGAGGACATGCAACACCTTCACAGTGGGGGTATGTTGAGTCCTAAACCTACATCTTCCCCATACACCTTTTTAGCCTTCTTTTCCATTTACTTAACCCACCAAGATGACAAATCATTGCATATTAGTTTAAAAAGAGCTTATAAATGGTTTCCTAACTATGTTTGTGACTGCTATTTGATTTAGATTTTTTGTTCAATCAAATGTGGAAAGTTGTCACTTTCCGCGGCCAGCTCAAGTTTCCGCAGCCATTTTGTTAAAGACTATGTTACAGGTGTCCAATGGAGAATCCGGCCACATGGGCAGGCTGCAAATGACATGTACGTGGAGAGTGTCCCCTTGGTTCAACCGAATCACTCACAAATAGCCATGGTCAAAGACGGTCAAAGGAGTGGTCAAGCCAAGAGTTTTGTGGTGGCACAGCTCTGTTTTTCCCACGTGAAGTTTTGCGTGGCAAGTTTCTCAATCTCTGGAGGTATACCAACATCTGTGGATCAATCTGCGAACCAGATCGTACAGCCACCACTCCATAGATTTATTTGTCACGGCTACCATACTGCTAGATCTCACGATGTGGAGATTTACGTGCCTGTTTGGCAGCGTAGAATTTAGGAATCAGTTATAGCACCTTCAGTTATAAATAACGCGTTATCATATGCTTGATAGTTAGCTTTTTACATGTAATCTTGACTGTGTTTATGAAGCCCCCTGTGTTGTGCTCCATCCTTATGTTTTTATTGCACTTTAATACATTAGAAGACAGCGTTCTTGAGTTCAATTTGTGACTGAGAATTGATTGGCTGAGGTTGCAGAGGGCCCCTGTACACCAAGGCTCTGTATCTACTATATAGTTTCTCGCTTTCTTTCATTATGTCACTATTTTTATAATCATTGGCTTGTATATATTACATTGTTTTGATATTCATGTTAACTACTGTCCATATTTCCTTCTATGCTTTCTTATGATTATTAGTTGATCAATGTGTTTTTTTTCTCAGGTTCTTGTAGGCAACCCGGGCAGATTAGATATTTTTTTTATGACTACTGACATGAGATCATCTTGTCCTTTCTGTTGATTTATCTTTTGAGTTTTAATTCCAGCATTGTCATTTCTTTCAGTTCTTCTTTGCTTGTTTACTTTTATTCAATCTAGATATCATATTACTCATTCGTTTATGATCTCCTTTCTATATGCAAGCAACTCAAATAGTGAGGAATCAGAATATTACTTAATGTAGTATGATTTAGTTTCCTTTCTTGCAAATTAGTGATTAAATTACTTATGTCATTTTCAGGGATTGAAATATGAATGGGTAGTTTAAATCTTAGTTTCATTTTATGCCATTTCATTTCCTGCAGCTTAGATATCATATTACTCTATTAGCTTGTGATTACTTCCTATAGCCAGAGCGAGTCGAAAGGGGAAGGGTCAGAAGATGAGTTGAAGAAGTGTGATTTAGTTTGCTTTGCTTTTAGTCTTTGAATTGCTTTGAGTTTAATTTTTATTTTCTTTTTATACAACAGTAAGGATACTGGGCCATTGTCACTAGTTCATTGTTTTGGTACATTTTTATTTTCTTTTGAGAATTGATTTCATCACAACAAGTTTGAAACTTTTCATTGAGAACCTTAAAGTTTGGAAAATCATTGTAGAAATTACCATTTCCATCCATACTTGACTTTCAATTCTGCCATCTTACATTAGAAAATCAACAGAAGATAAACCTAAAAACAAACCGAAAAAAACTCAAAAACAACATAGAACTAAGAAATTGGATATCTTGCATATACAATGCACTTCATCTCATCAGTTTACGATTCTCGAATTGACATTTTAAATAGCAATTTAGGACACACTAAATTGACCAAACACTTAGCTTTATAAATTCATTTTCATGTACATAAGACAGACAATCATCTATGCAGGAGACTGATGATTCTGATAGAGTCATCATCCTTTGATTCATATGATCATCTGTGCAGCAACAATGTACATTTGATGTATTTATTTTCCTAAATATATTGCATTCTAGATGGATGAAACTAGATCCGAGGTCTTCAAACTCATTCAGTCTTCACTCAGAGTATAAGTTGATCCATGTGAAAGATGTTCTAGAGTCGAACATGGACTGACATCACCTGATTACCTGCCAATGATGTAAGATGTTAACAAGGGCAAGAGGAATCACCGATAATGATGATGACCCTCAAGGTACTACAGTGCAATTTGTGTGGTGTGAATAAGGGACTTGTTGTCAAACACCTCACAAAATCTTTCAGTCGAAGGCCATTGATGTAAACATGTTGCTAGAAGTGAGAAACTTGCCATTGAGGCATGCAAGCTTCAAAGTACTAAAAGGGTTGTTCCTAAGTGGACTTCTTGGATAATGAGCTGATATCGACAAGAAGCAACCCGTCATAGGAGGGCCTTAATGAATCCCACATCTACGACACGGAACGAAGTAAATGATTTTGGAGGTGAAAATGATCTGATGATACAGGGTTCAGGGTGGTGGTCATGAAAAAATGGAGCGTGAATGTATTGCAATGGATGAGCCACAGGTGAATTCTCTAAGTGACTTCTCTTAAACATACTGGTGACACTAACATGGATTGGTAGTGTTAACCCCAAATATGGATGGTGTGGTGGACCAATCGTCATATTACCAGTGAATGGAACAACCCAACCCAACTCGGATGCAGAGTGAAAGTATCATGTTCAAGAGCGACTTGCTACCAATAGAGTTTCTTCAAGTTTTCTTCCCAATTTCTCCCCAGTCATTGGTGACCAGTACCTCTTTATTTTTGTCAAGCTCAAGGAGGATAGCATATGCTTGTTCTATCATTCACCCTTCACGAAAACCCGTCACTATATTTTAACGAGCCTAGTGACAGTGAAACTCGTTCTTGTCTGTATGGACAAGTTTGTCGCTATTCGGTTTTAACGAGTTTAACGACAAGGATAACTCAGTCCGTTTAAATTTTAGAGAGTCTGAAAGGGATGTAAAGGAAACTCCAATAATCCTTTTTCATCATATAATCCCTTAATTTGGAAAAAGTATAAAATAATACGAAAGGGATGAATTTTTCGGTAATTTTAATGAGCCGAACAAAACAAGCGCTCGATCTTTTTGTGTAATAATCCCTTAGGTCCAAAAAGATTAAAATCTAGAGGAGGGATAGCACTTCCATTCACTTTAACGAGCTGGAGAGGCCAATCACTTGGAAATCTTTTCATATTTTACAAGTCAGGTGAAAAGAGCTTAAAGGAGTCTCGTTTTTTAGGAACGAGTGATAATTTTGGGTAACAGCTGATTCCAGGTAAGGTTTGGAATTTTCCAATCATGCCAGTGTCACAAGGATGGGTAACAGGATCACTCTTTGCAGCTATTCCTCAAAAGGGGTAAAAAATCAAATGGAAGTGAATGATCGGCTGAAGCAGAGTGGAGGTGATGATGAGAACACGACCAGGGCTCAAAAGCTGATGATAGTGCATTCACAATGGTTATTTACTGGAAATTGGTTCATTTTTTAATGAGCTTAAACTCTGGGGGAATTTTTTCTCATTGCTTATGTTTAATTTTTAATGAGCTTGAACTCCACATAAAAACTACTCATGCCAGTCGTATAATAAGGATGGCCCATCGATAGGTTCAATTTTTAGGGAGCTTACACCATTCGAAACTTTGCTCCGGATCCTTTCATTATGAAAGCTAGGAACGACCAATCCTATGAGTTCAAAGGGTTTAGAAACTACAAACTAAGAAAATAAATGGTCTCTCTTCGCTTGCATGCAAAAAGGTTTGCATGCCCCCAGGTATAACAAAAAATTTCCAGATTACCATATGAAAGCTCTCCATTCGTGTTGCAGAAAAAATGCTTCCTTGGCGATGTCGACCGAAATAGAAAAAGGTGAGTGGCGCGGTTGCCTCCACTCACATAACTTTGACGAGGGAATCTTATTCTAGTCTAATCCCATTTTCCTAAATGAACAGGTGTGTCAGACTAGTCATATATCCTCCGCGGAAACCTACCCTATACCCAAGGTTTTCCTACCGAAACAGACCAGGGTGCATGCCCCCTGGGTTTTAGTCATGTCCTCCCAAATCACTCGCACTCTTTAGGTGGACGGACTGGAGATTGATGAGACATTCCTTGCGTGAAAAGACCATTTAGGGATGGCATTTGACTATTAGCTATGTGTGAGCCAGGGTACAAAAGCTGGTCTACGAGCCTGACCACTTGGCCTTCATTTGGAAAACACATTACTCTAAAGAGTGAGGAGACAATGGCTCCCATGCTATAAATATAGTCGCATCCAAGGAGTAGATTGTAATCTACAGGTCCTTGGACTACCATTATGTTCATGTAAACAGTTATCCTTCTCAATGTTATGGGCACATTGGGAAGGATCCCTAATGGTCGACCGGCTCCTTTGTCGAAGCCTATCAAATTTCTCATCCCAAGCAGAAGCGATGGTGAGCCAAGCGCTTCCCAAGCAGTTGAGGAAAGGATACTCATAGAAGCCCCTTCATCTATGATGGTACCAACCATGATCATTTTGTAAGCTTGTACAATGATTCAGAATGGTACATTAGCCAGTACGCGGGGTCTGCCTAGTAGATTCCAACCGAAGGAAACGACTAGGTTGCTCGAAGGTGGGATTGAATAGATGGCCTGATATGACTTTGACGGATTTCCTTCCTGCGGTAAAGGAATGGGTAGACTGCCCTCATGTTCATCGGAGTCTGTGTTTATGAAAAGAATTTGAATGATTTCGTTCTCATTCTCTTCGGTGATTGTGTCATCTAAAGATGGACCTTTCGAAGGCAAGACCGGGTCGACTGCCGCCTCAACCTTTTGACTTTCGTCTGGTATGGCTTCAGCGGGTTTATCTTAAATGGTAGATGTTTTGACTAGCCACAATGGCGTGTTGATCAGATTTTCAACTAGCAATGGACTCAGCAAGAGTTTCTTGTATCCAAGAGGAAACCGTAGCGGTGAAGTCAAACGGTCATCCAAAACTCTTTTAGCTTCGTTTAGGAAGGGACAATGGTGGATGGTGTGATCACCTTCACATGTTTACAAGGAAATTTACATTTCCTTTTTTGTCTGAATGCTTCGCTTTCACTAGTTGATGGTGTACTTTCAACATTGTCTTCAGAGGTTGCTGACACTGGGTTGTGCAAGCAAGGAGACCAGTCCCTTAAGATCCGAGGGATGTAAGGACAATCTCGATGATAGTGGTCTCCTTTGCAAATGACACATGGAGATTTAGGCTTGGATGGTGCAGTGTGTGGATTTTCACTAGATGATGCCTGGTTACCCCTTTTTGCCTTTGGCTCCTACTTCTTCTTGTCTTTCTTCTCCTTCCCCTTCTTCTCCTTCTTAGTTACTTGATTTTTGGCCTTACCAGCTTTATCAAGCGAAGAGGAAGGAGGAGAGGGAGAATCGGATGAAGTAGAAGGTTGGGGGGTAACTTTAGTATCATCTAGTCGCTGACCTGATTGCTCAAGAATCACAGTGTTTTGAACGACGGAGGTCAAGAAGAGCCATATTGGAAAGCCAATCATCAATCCTGGAAGTGACATTGTGGCCATATGAGGTGCACCAGCATCTCCCTAGAGGAGAAAGGACCAGGATTTCCCCCAAGGGGAAATCCTTGGTTAGTGGACTCCATTTTTCTCAACCTAAGACCAATGCAGGAATGGTGATATTATTCTGATTAAAATAAATTTTAGATGCTTTGACACAACTTGTTTTTTCAATTTTTAAGAGTCGAGAAAAAACAAAATATGACTCTAGTCGCCTTCTATTTTTAATGAGCCTGAAGTGACAAGTGCTCAGATGGACCTTTTCCTTTAAGGAGTCTAAAAAGAAAGGAAAGAGACTACTATGGAAATCTAGATAGAGAGATTACCAAACCAATTGCAAAACTGCAGAATAATTTTTATGATATGACAGTCAATCTTCCCGAATGTTGTGTTCAGTGCATTGCGATCAATAGGGCGGCAGACATGACTTCCTATGGATAAAGGATATAGCCTATTGTGGTCTCCGAATATATACTCAACGGCACATCGGAGCACAAGTCCATACTGTCACTTTTCTTCTCAAAGAGGAGGAATTGCCCAACCAATAGTGAAAGCGACAGTTACCAGGCTTTATGATGCTGGAATACATCTCTAGCCTAGACTTCTAGATGTTGTGCGTTAGGTTCCAAAGCGTTTTTATGTTCATTGAATTTATTTTACAGTTGATCTTTCTTCAGAAATTTTCCTTGTAGGTTCACTGTGTGATGTAGATATAATTCCTAAAATGCAATCTATGATGATAAACAATGATTTAATCTTCTTTTTGCAATGAAAATCCTAGCTACTAAAGAAAGAGAGATTATATTCTTTCAACATAGAGCAAAGAGCACACACAGGATGCATTGTCCTAAATCAAACCAACAAGCAGTATAAATGAAAATGCGCATGCAAGTATTTGTTTTCATCTTTCTTAATGTGTGAATGGAAAGAAGAATGCTAAGTACAAATCTGAATTATCTTTTCAAAGCGACAGTACTAACAAATTTCTCTTCAAAAACGAAAGGAAGATAATAATGACACTTTGCTATTTTGAATTGAAAACTACTTTAGACATTTGAAAAACTACTAATTCAAATCAAATACAAGAGTAACTATATAATCCAGCATCAAGAATAATAGAGTTCTTTTCTTTGACTGAAAACGAACCTTGCTACACTTTCAAATCAAAAAACGACAGTTCGATTACGCTACTTCTTTGTAAAAGAGAACTGAAAATGGTGCACAATACATAAAAAAATTCACATTTATTTGCACAATGGAGGCAGAATGATGGAAAGGAAGAGGGTTTCCACAGTGATATACTGATCACAGACAACAAAACTCCTGAATAGAGCTGAAAAGAGTGAACATAGAAACCAAAAAATTGAGAGCAGAAGAGGTCTTGTCTGACCAGCGCACCTGCAACATAAGGAAAGTGTGATGCAGCTCACCTACTGCAAACAAGGAGTGTGATGCATCCAAATTCCCAAGAATAGAAGGTGCGATGGTCCAGGGACGAGACTTCAACTAGGTTCCAAGTCACAGTTTGCAGCTTAGTTCAAGGATTTAGGCCGAACAAGTGATGTACAATAAATAGAAATCACAAGGGCTGATCTAATGAGGTTACTAGAGCCACAACTAGGGAAATTAGAAGGTTTGGAAGTTGATTGTTTAGTTTATAAACAAAACCTGGAGATAGACTGGAGCAGCATTGATCTACTTTGCACTTGCATAGCAAATGTAGTTCAAAGGCTAGCTGGCTTCACTTCAGGCTCCGTCTATAAGTTTATAAAATAATCAAATATAGACAAACAAACAATATATTCGCTCCCCAGCGGAGTTTCCATTTTGTTATCAGGAAATCTAGTGTCACTCAGAGCTGCTAGTCCCACTAAGACTGGTATCTATCTTAGAAACAAACAAACTGAAATCAATTTCGTTTTCCTTTATGAGAAGTAGATAAGAGGGGAATGAAGGACACCAACCTTAGTCTTGCGCTTGGTTCCTTGCTCGGTTCCTCTCCCTTCTAACAGATCTTGGCTGCTTCTCCTTCATTTACCTAGCTTCAAAGACCACCTATGGGATCAAAGAAGCTTAGTACTATTGAAGAATAAAGATTTACAATCATAAACAATATAGGACCAGATATATATTGACAACGCAAATGCATATATCATCAAACATACAAGAATGTGGAGGAAAACTTGAATAGATTTAGTAATATCAAGAATAGCAAAGAGGATTACAACCAATTATTCTAACCCAGCATCATCCTCCAGCATGAAAGGCCTTCTTTCACCTCATGAAAGGCTTAGACCACCCAACACTATGATATTCCAACAAGAAACCAATAGCACTTCCTTACAAGATACAAAATTCCAGCCTCTGGATCTCTGGGATGAGGGATCCATATATAGATGATTGCAAGGGGGTGAGTCAACTTCTGGGATTTTGATTAGTGTCCTCTCTCTGATATTCCTTGATTCAACTTGGAGATTGATGATCTCTTACTCATCCTTGGGTGAATTAAGAGAGGCAAGTGTCACAGGAGAAGTTTCTGGAAGACTCCATGATCATCCACCTCGCAAACTGTCTCTACCATTTGTCCACTCCAACCTATCGCACACTGTAGAAGGGATTTTCAGTATGCATCACACCCTTTCCACTGGGCAGGTGGGATGCATCGCGCCCTTAGCACTGAGCAACCTATATGGTCTAGTTTTGACCAATTGTGAGCAATTTCATGTGAAGAACTTCTGGGAGATGATGTAATCAGCTGATGTTGTTCCTTTAGGGTATGAAACAACACTTTCAGGGACTTAGGATCCCTTGGTTTATGGACATGTATGATTGGGGTTACAGAGCCCAAAAATTTCTATAACATGTAAGGGGTTGTTAGCACACTACAACCGCAGACATGGCTACATGGGTTGGAGGAGGCCAAGCTACTCCACCTCCTATCAATTTCACACTTTCATCGGGGCCCTAACACAATATGTTCATTAAGCAACTATTCTGCCTGGTGCACGATGGGCACTTATGGCTGGAAGAGCCCATTCCCATCGTGGCAGAGCTCATTCATAGGATTTCTCGGCTTCCCTGTGCAGGAAGGGACCCTGAAAAAATATAAGCTTGAGAAAAAACAGCAGGGGTATGTTACTACTAGTATTTAGGACAAAGCGGTCCACATTGCTACCTAGTTGTTGGCAGGAAAGGTGATGAGAAAATGTTGGGGAAATGAGGTAACAACAATGGTCATCGCTCTGGCTGAGCAAGGCACAGAAGGGGTACGATTCAATTGACCACAGTTCCTCCATGAAAAGTTCCTAACAAACTGCAGGGAGGCCCAAGTGTAGGGTAAGACCTTCCAGTACGTGTGGTTTCTCTTATTCATCCCATTGGTTACAAGTGAACTATTTAAGGATAGCCGATTTCCTCCCACTAACCAAGATTGGATAGAGGCAGCAAAATACACGTCGCTATGGGTGACGAAAGATGCTACAAGAAACGAAGAATCCAAGATCTTATGGATATTAATGGAGGTGAGCATACGGCTATGGATTAATAAACAACCATGCCTATCTGCCTCAATATACGACAATGTGAAATGTTTTGCAATTTTTAAAGCAGATATGCACAATGTGTATATCAGGGCACAGAAGGGTCTAGAGAAAAAGTGGACCATGCTCTTCATCACAATAGATAGCATTGTCTTTGCAGTGCTTGACACATGGCCACTAGAATGGCGTGCACCAGATGCAGTGATGCACGATGAGACGAAGATTCAAAGACCAAAGGCTGCCGCCAAATTTCTAGCACAACGCAAGTGGAACGAACAACTAATTGAAGAAGTACAGGCGTCCTGAGAGGCAGCAAAGATAGCAACAGGACGCGCCACTATGATAGAAGAAGAAAGAGGCCCGAACATGACCACAAGGCCGCAGACAGATGATGCGACAGAAGGAGTGGAGCCAGGCACCATGTCCACACACTTGAAACAACTGTGCATGATAGAAGGAATTGGGCCATGGAAGTAGACCAAAGCATCTAAGTTGGATGGGGAGCCTATCACACTAACCAAGGGTGACCTATGTGACATCAGCGATATAGTTCACGAAGTCAGTAGGGAGGTAATTCAGGAGGCAGTGACGGAGCAACGGATTGTGTTGGGGGCACTCACGATGCAACTTCAGGAACTTCAGGTGTTATCTCCACACTAGGGAATGGTAGATGCCTAAGGGGATATGGTTACATCAGCAACTGAGCAATTTCTGCAAGCCAAACTGGCTAATACTATCACGTTGTTGGTAGGTGAACTAACAACAAACAATGCGGAAGAGAGAGCCGTGGTAGGATGGCTTAAAGGACTTGTTTTAAACTTGGCTGCCCTGCCATGAGAAACCTTATACCAGCTATAGGATGGAGTCACAACAGAGCTCCATGCTAGGGAAGGATGCACAATACAAATTCTTAGTGAATATCAAATCAACATCGAGCAGCTAAGCCTCCAATGTGATGAAGCAGTAGCACAGACATGACAGTTCGAGTAAATCATCGAGGAAGCATGTCGCCATGTCCCTGAGCTCAAGATTATAGTAGACTTACCAGTACGCATACGGACACAAAAATTGGCCAGTGGGTTTCGTGAGGCAAAGGAGGAAGCAACGAATATCCAATTGGACCTCAACTTGCAGATTGTAGAGTTGAGACTGAAGGCGCAACTCGCTACATCACCAAAGGTTAGAGAATAGTGGCACTATGAAATTCAAGTAGGGTTGGAAGCAATAGAGCATGTCATACAAGATTGCACTAGCTTGCTAGATCAGTCATTCATCACTCTCACTTCACTACAGGAAGACCAAATGCTCCAATGGATAGAGACAAAAGCACTGGAGATTCAACAGGCTTACGAATTTGTCCAGGGGATCGTGTAGACGGTCGCCCTTACTCAGCAGCTAGCCAAGATGAGGGAAGCCCAATCTCTAAAGGCCCTGGTGGGTGCTGCACATAAAAAAGAAGCAGTGCTTAAAGAGCGCATCCAGCCTTGGGTAGAGGAAGCATTCACGGTCACTACCAAGATCGAGGGAAAGCTGGCACACATGCAGGGCATATATGCACACAAGAAAGGACTTGCACCTAACAATGAAACATTGGTGATACATGCACAACGGGTCCAACAGACAGTGGAAGAATGTGTTGCAGACGTAAGTGAAGTGTAGAGATTGTTGGATGAATTGCGTGAAAAGATCACCGCACTATCCAAGTGGCTCGAGATGAGTTGCGATATTTGTGTTGGGGGCCTGTTTGGTAGTAGATCCCCCACGTAATGGTTTTGGGGGTTAAAGCCTAGAATTTTGGGTAATGGTATTGTAAAGGCTCCACAAAGTGCATGGAGCGTGAGGTAGAAGAAGTCAAGTCAAAGGTTTTTCCGCCCAAATATAATGTAAGATAATAGAAAGAGAGTTGGCCTACCCATGGTCCATGGACCATGGGAATGTATAAGTAGAGCAAGGCTCTAAGTGTAGAAGGTAGCTTTTGTTTAGATCTTAATTGTATGGGTTTCTAAAGGTAATATTCGATCTAAACCTATAAGTCTAAGTCACGGGTCGTAGTAGTAGAGGAGGCTCTGCAGCTGTGTGCACAGAGGCATAGTAGAGTCCGCAGCTACGTGCGCAAACCCCTGCAGCTATGTGAACAGAGGCATAGTAAAGTCCGCAACTGTGTGCACAAACCCCTACAGCTGTGTGCATAGGGTAGGAAGTGGATTATAATTGGAAAAAGCATTAATAAAGATAAGTTGGTTTTGGAATATCACATATCTTTTGCTTTGTTTATGTTTATGCATCTATTTACATTTTATGATTGTGTGCAAATCTATTTATGTTGAATGGTAAAGGAAATAATTGGGCCATCTAAGTTAATCCAAGATCTATAATACCAATAAAACACCCTAAGGGTAAGGGATCTAGACAACACTGCCTCACGCTCGGTAATAGGGCTATGTGAAGGTAGGATATGTACATGAAACTGTACAAGTGTGAAAGATCAATCCATGAACTCTCTAGACCTCATCAAGACATCCCTAGGGTGCAGAAACCTAGTTCCAAGCACCCTCCCATACTACCTTGGGTGAGACCTCAGTCCACACTCCACGGACTGTTGCCAAAAGGGCTGGCAATTTTAGGATTTGTTTGGCTAAAATACTTTCAAACCTGGGTCAAGCCCCACCAAGCCAACATACGTATACCCTACTTTCTTCTTCAATCAGTGATAGATATGAGCATCAATGTGCAAGAGGGAAAACACCAACGACTAGCTCATCATGCTTTGATCAAAATTATCCTAGAAGATACTCTACAAAACCTAAGACTTCCTATTACATGGACAATGTTTAGAGACATGCAGGCAGAGGGGGAAATTCAAACACTTTAATATGACAAAATCCCCACTGCTATTGAGAGGGATGAAGAAATTGAGAGAGAAGATGAAGAGGAAATAGAGGAGAAAAGAGATGAATAAAAGGGAGAGGAAAATGAAGAAGAGACAAATGAATAGAGAGAGGAACTAGTTGAAGAAGAGAAGAGAAACAAAAGGATGAAAAGGAGAATGGAAAAGAGGAAATAGAAGGGAAGGAATAAAAGAGGTCTACAATTCAAGGAAAATAAGGGGAATAATCTCCAAGGGCATCTCCAGAACCCACTGAGAAAGAGGCAGCAACTTCTCTTATTGCCGTAAGTACACCTATCAAGTCAAAAGGGAAGAGAAAAATGTAAACCCCATTATACTTTAGGAAAACAAAAAGAACAACGATCAAGCATGGAAGACCTCAATCACCCACCAAAATTTCTATTGTCATTGAAGACTCACCAAAGAAGTAAGAAAAGGTAGCTCCTCTTGAAAAAAATCAAGAAGTATCATCAGGACAAGCCTCTCCCAAATCTCCCATCAATTATGTTAGGAGGCCTGCCACAAGGTCTACCTCATCAAAGGGAAAAGGTCTTCTATAGAAGACATTGAAATATCTATAATAAGCAGAGGCTATCCTACAAGAAACTCTGCTAAACCTACAACAAACTTAGAAAATGGACCAAGAAGGTATCTCTCAGCAAGAAACAAAAAAGGAAGACCCAGAACTGAGATAACCTAGTCCACAACCCAACCTCAACTCCTACTACAGGTTCATTGAAGCGGGTAGTGTCATCTCATAGAATTTTTCCATCCCCTTATTCTTTAAGATTGAGAAAGAAAGGGCAAGGACACACAGATGGATGCAGATTTCCAAATAAAAAGGAGTGGAGGATGTAGGGCACATGGAGGAGAAATTAAAGGAGATGGGCAAAGACCTGAGAAGCATAAGGGACAAAGAGGCAATGATGAAAGATTAGTTGGAGGCAGAGAATGCATGCCTAAGGGGACAACTACAAGAAAGGAAGAGTTAGTTGGCAAATATGGTCAGTTTATCCTTAAAGGCAATCTAGTACAGGTTGCGAGGAAAGTCTTATGCCTTATATCTCAACTGACAATGGATACAATTCCAAATTAAGACTTTAGAACATAGAGGCACTATGCCCTTCCAAGACTATAGACAATTCATTGATCTCTGTGATCAAAGCACCTTAGAAGATATAGAAAAAATGTCTGAGTTTTACCTACACAAATTGGCCTTCATATATTTTTATATGTGGGACCAAAATTCAAAACTATGGGAATTGTAATTGATGGCTTTAGCATCATGGATGAATCATTAGGAGATAAGAGCTATAGAAATGAAAAAAGTAATGTAAATTGAATAGATGGAACCCCTCATGATAAGAGATGAGCAATCTAATCCAATGGTTGTCATCAGCACCCACAACCTGATTGCAAATGATCCTAAGCTTTCACCTAGGTACCATGCTACACAAGAGAAAGCAATCACACACTTTGAAGTCATGTTCATATGCTAGGAGATGACAGCATGGAAGCTTGCAAAAGGATATGGAACACACCTTATAGCCTGAAAATCAGAGAATACCATTCTCCCCAGAATATGAGAGAGGCACTAAACAGAACACCCATGTACAAGCAAGCTCTACAAAGACTCCAAGTCAATTGGATTGGCTTCACACTTAGTCCATCACTGCTTTTAGGAATGTTGGAAGGAAGTAAAGAAGAAGAAGAGAGAAGGTAGTGGGAAGCGATAGAGAGCAAGGTAGGATTTTATTCACAATAAGAAGAAGCTACAACAGAAGCATGGGATGTCAGGGAGGCCACCAAAGCAATGAAGGACTTCGATATAGATTAAGTTGCTTAGAGGATGAGCAACACTTTCAGTAGGAGGTGATGATGAGCCTCCTCATTAGATAACTATATGGACCTTAATGCACATCCAAGCTTATTAAAATCAACTCTTCTCATAATTACTTACATATTTTAATTATATTTTGCTTAATGAGATGAGTAAAAGTAAGATGTTATGTCTAGTGGTCTAATATGCATTGATTGCAGGCTTTTTAGAAAAAATAATGGAAATTTTGGCTAATTAAGGGAAGAAACTTGAATGAGACAAGGAGGAGAGGTTATACGAGATAGATCCTCCTCATTTAATCCTCACTCATTCGAATATTCCTCAATCAAATCAAACTAGCTCGGAGTTGCAAGCAGCTGAGTCATGGAGATCATGGGCAGCCGAGACAGTGACAGTTAAAGAGCTAGTTCATCTTGAGTTTGGGAGCCAAGCCTCCATCTATTTAATGAAGTCATTGGAGACTTTAGTTTTATAAATAAAGGGGCCTAGAGCCTGATTAGAATTTGAATTTTTGATGTAAGAGCACTAAACATTTTCGAGTTCAATTTTTGTGGGAAAACATTATTATGTATTTTTTCTGATATGATAATGAGAAAGAGGATTTCCTTGATTGAGTATTGAGTTCACTAAGAGGGCTGAAGCTCTTGGGTTATAGCCCAACCCTAGTATCAAAGGCTCCTCTTCTTTTACTTGTATGCTTAGGTGATTTCATAGATTAGTGAGTGAATTGGTTTTAGCATTGTTTCATTGCAAGTAGTTGTGAATTTGATTAGTTTGCTTCCATTTGTGCATTACTTTCATAGTAGCTTAGAAAGGTAAAGGAATACCAAAAAGGGTGATAGCATGTAGATTTGAACTTAATCCCCCTTCAGGGACCATGGTTTGATGAAATAACTCTTATGCAGATGCAAAAAGACAAAATTCTGATTTCCTATGGAATTTAGGGTTTTCTTCTACTTACGTTGACATCCTTTCAGTTTTCAAGGATAGGATTCAATTTCCATTTATGATATATTCAACTTTTTATTATATCTCATTGTGTTTCACATTATCCTACAAGTATTTCCATGCATGAACTAGACAAATAGATAATGAAATTTTGTTTCCTTAAGTTGATTGAAAACCTCTTTTGTTTCACATGGTTCATGGATAAATTCCAGCGATTGATGCAGTGCAGGAGTTTCAATAGTGTAGGAAAATATGATGAACAACAACCCCAGCCTAACCTCATCCATCAATGATCACTAAATGCCACTAATTTGGTCAATCAATTCATCATTCCATAAGAACAAATTTCCAGGTTTTTTGAGCAAATCCAACCATCTTACAAACTCTTTTTTGAGCTCTGAAGAACTCCTAGTCACTCCCTTGCCCTATTTATTCCATCATTAACCTTCCTGAATCCTTATACCACTTTCCAAATCACTCCTATTTCTCTTTGCCATATCCTGTAGGAGAATTAGGACATTTTGTAGGAAGCATTAGGAAATCTTGTAGGACGACCTATAGTTGCCTTTTTTGAGGTTGATTTGTGGAAAAAGCATCTTGAAGGATAGGAGAATACTCCTACTTGCCTCTGAATCCATCTGACCTTTCACCACCATCTCTACCCCACCTACCACATCACCAAGAAGACTCAACATTCACATATTCACAAAAAAAGGAAAAAAAGGAAAAAAGAGTTATTGTGTTCATTCATATGCACATCATCAGAATGTTTAATCATTTCAAATTGCATGCCTAGGATAGTTAGGATTACACAAAAGTTAGCCTAGAATCTTTTTGAAGCAATATATCTTATAAATTAGTTAGATGAGTGGTGTGTCCAAAGTAGTTGATTTCAATCTTTTCTTATTGTAGTATACATTGTCTTAATTCTCCCAACTAGTGCAAAATTCCCCTCTCCTCATTGGTAATCAAGCTTCTTCTCAATCAATAGAAGGTTGGTTTGACAAACCATAGTCGTCTATCACAAGCTCAACAGTGATAAAGAGTGGACCCATCGCATCTGCTTATGGATACAACATGGCCACCTCCAGGTTTGTACAAACCCTAGGTTGATAAAGTAAAGTTGGTAGCCCGAGGAGTTGCAACATTTGTGCTGCAATACTGGTGCTCATCAATTATCCTCTAGGTAAACTTCCTTAAACCTTCGTAATGATGAGAAATATTTAGTACCATGTCTTTCTATATGGATGACACAAATATCAACTTTCCCTTTCTTCTCATTTTTCATTCTTAACATTTCTACCTATTCATTTAGATTTTTAATAATTTTTATTTTAATGTTATCAAGAAAATAACTCTATAGGTTAAAAATTGATTTATTTAAGGAACTTCATATCTAGGTTTTTCTTTAGTAAAGTTTAATGCAAATTTTTCACAATGGGTTGGATTTTACAAAACACTTTCTCCAGTAATCATGGCTATTGTTCTTTCATGGACCTTCACCAAACAAAAACTTTTGAGCTTATGAAGTTCATTTCTGCAACTTGGTTTCTTTTTCATATCCTTGGAAAAAATTCACAATATGTCCCTAAATGTCTCTTGGAATTGAGGTGCAACTCACCAATAAAATTCGAACCATTAATTGAATGGAATAAGTATTGGTTTTGTTAGACTATTGACACTAATTTTTTGCCAGGGACATCCCCTCCTATGAATCAATAGGTCAAAAAATTAATTTATCGGAGGACATTCAAAGCGAGGGTTCTGTTTAGTAAATAACAATGAAAATTTTTCACAATATGTTGGATTTTCTAAAAATCTTGTTTAAGTGATCATGGTCATTGTTCTTAGATGGGACTTTGATAAGCATGATTTCTAAAGATTATAGAAGTCATTTTTGTAGAATTGTTTATGTCCCTAGAGCTATAGTTTATAAGGGAACCCATGTGTTTTTTTGTGATGCTTTTGTGACATGTTCATATGTTAAGGGACCAAGGGTCTTCGAGCTAATTTCAAGGAAAAAGCACTATTAATTGAGGCTTGTATACAAAGCGTTGAATATTTAACCACTATGCGAATATGTTTTAAATAAGACTTTGGCTTAAACATAAAACTATTGTGGTCTTATAACATAGGGCTTTGGAGTTTAAAGGACATATGTGACGACAACTATTTGTGCCCTATTGACATATACACCAAATTTTGCTAGTAGCGTCAATTGGGTCAGCCAAGAATTTGAGCAGTGTATGAGTCAGCAATTGTTTTGTGTACAAGGCTTCAATGATAATGATGGCACTAATGGTGGTAGTGGTATTCACAGGGAAATTTGGTGCAAGGTGTTGAAAAATGTGTAACTAGGTTCCTTCTTAATAAATATGAAAAGTCCTTTTGATTCTTGTATATTGTATAATGAAAGAAAAACTCTTTTTATTATTATTGGAGCATGGGTTTCATGCTCAAGGTATTTTATTTTATAGGTCAAGCACCCATTGAGTGCTTCTAGGGTTTGTCCTAGGTAAATAAGTCAAAAGGGCCATTGTCATAAGTTGGAGACCCCATTGGGCACATTGTAACTCATAAACAAAATTATTTTTTTCATTAAAAGTGTCAAAATACCCTTAAAGACCATGTCAGCATGGTAGGTGGAAATTTGACCTAATTTGAGGAGCTACAACAACCTTGATAAGCCTATATAAAGGAGGAAACTCCACCTCCTTGAAACACATTCATCACTCACTCATTCAATCAAAGGAGGAAAAAGAAGAAGGTCTGAAAGAAGGAAGAGGATGAAGAAAACTGGTCTTTGGGCTATTTCTTTCTTACACATGCAGAGGAAGGCTAAGGTCCTGTTGCGGGTCTAACGTTTTTATTTTGTAGGATCAATATTGAAGAAGGAAGAGAAAGAAGGTCAATGAAGGTCACAATAAGCCATCCTCAAGATACAGAAGGAAGAGAAAGACAAAAAAGATATGAAGAAGACTTATGAGGCTAGAATAATCTCACACATCTAGAAATAACTGCATGAGCGAAAAAAATTTCAGACATGCAGTAGAGGCTGAAATTCTGCAGTTGGGGATCAAATTTGCGCTACAAGAAGAGATTTGACTGGGATTGAATTGGAAATAATAAGCATGTCATCTAGAAGGGATGGACTTGGTTTTGGAGGGTATTTATCTTGGTCTAGAGGTCTTGGAATTCATCAATTGAAGAATCTATAAGAACAGAAGAGATTCGTGGGTTTTCCTCTCAAGTGGAGAGGTTTTGGCCTTGGATTGTGGCCTATATTTTATGTTCTTGTTGTTTGGGTAGTTTTTGATGATATAAAACCATAATAATAAGTAAAATAATCTAATAGTTAAGAAAAAAGTGAAAAAAAGAACCACAGAGAGTTATCAAGAATAGAGAAATCACTCTAATCATTGCCCTATAGATTTCTCAACATGGTATCACAGCTAAGGTTGGCATCTACTACATTGAAGAAGTTTCAGAATAACTGTTCAAAGGTGGAAACTCATATCAATAAGGGCATCAAATAATTATGGAATCTCCTATTTACTCGAAAGAAGTAAGTGAAAATGACAAAGGATAGAGGACTCTTCTCAGAACTCACTGGTACATTTCAATATGAGAGAATTTGGGTGATCAGTAGTGGAGCATCAAGACACATGATTAGTCATCACAAGCAACTAAAAGCATTTTCAAAAGGAAATTCATCTTACTTTATAGACCTTGGTGATAATAAGAGCTATAATATGAGAGGAATCTGATCAACATCATTAGAGCTGGAAAATGGAGGAAATATTCATCTCAACAACATCCTATTTGTTCTAGGTTTTCATAAGAATTTACTTTCCATTTCAATTCTAGAAGATAAAGGTGATAGAGTGGCTTTAATTGTTGGAAAATTTTTAGTATGGGGTAAAAAATCAAGGACAGAAAATGCTAGAATGATTGGGATTCATGGAGGAAGACTTTACGGGTTGCTAACTCCCCTTTCTCAAGATTTAGTTCACATTGAAATCATCCCATGTGAATTTTGGCATAGAAGATTTGGTCATATCCATTTCAAAACCATTCCCACCCTAAATTCAATAGTATATGAAATCCCCAAATTGAAAGAAGATCATGAAGGAGTACGCAAGGGATGTGCATTAGGTAGGACACTGATACCATTTGGAAGCAGTGATGCAAGGTCAAAATAAATGTTGAATCTTATTCATTTCTATGTTTGTGGTCCTATGGCACCTAAATCACTTTGAGGTCATCTATATTATCTCACATTTATATTTGACCAATGAAGGAAAACTTGGGTTTACATAATGAAATCCAAAGATGAAGTATTTACAAAATTTCAAGAATTCAAAGTTGAAGTAGAGAACCTTACAAAAAGAAGAATTAAGATATTAATTTTTGATACTGGAGGAGAATAAAAATCAAAGTAAATCAATCCATTGAAGAAAGTTTAAAAGCTATGATACATGATCAAGATTTATCAAAATTTATATGGGGTGGAGCTATGAAGGCAACTATTTACATACAAAATCAAAGTCCTTACAGGTCACTAGATGAAAAATTTCTCAAAGAAGTGTTCACTGGGAAGAATCCAACCATGGATCATCTCTGAATTTTTGGTTTTCATATGTATATTCATATACCTAAGGACAACAGAAGAACTTGAATCCATCAAGCATGAAGGGAACATTTATTGGCTACAATAACTCTTATAAGGCCTATAGGATCTACATAAATGAAGGACACTGAATAGAAGTTAGTTGAGATGCGATATTTGATGAAATTATTACATTCAAGAAATCAAAGGATCTCCCTATGGAGTATGATGATGAAGAAATTCTAGTATTTGAAGAAGTAGTTATTAGGGAAGAAGAAAAATAAAATCATGAATATGAAGTTCCCTATGAACCTATACAATATGTGGTAATCCCTTAAATTAGAAATATTCCTAACTATTTGAAGTCTACTCTACTAGGTTAAAAAGGTCATGGAGCATCTCAAGGCACATTTAGGGAAAGAAGGAAACCCAAATGGTATTCTGGGAATACAAAGTACATGATAAAACTAATAGAAGAAGAGCCATCCACTTTTGAAGAAGTTGTTAATCACCAAGAATGGAAGGATGCCATGAATTAATAATATCAATCAATACTAAAACATGGAGTTTGGGAGATCATACCTAAGACTGAAGACAAATTTGTGGTAACTTTCAAGTGGCTCTACAAGATCAAATATGTAGCAGATAGAAGTATTGATAAATATAAGGAAAGATTTGTGGCTATGGGCGTCTCTCAAGAAGAAGGCATTGACTATGAAGAAAAACTTGCTCCAATAGCAAGGTATACAACTATCCATTCCTTGGTCTCTTTAGCAACATCAATGGGATGGAACATCCACCAATTGGATGTCAAGATGGCATTGTTGAATGACACCATTGATGAGGAATTATATATAGAGAAAACCTTAGGATTTGAAGTTAAACATAGAAAAGCATATGTTCGCAAATTGAAGAAGGAATTGTATGGCCTCAAACAACCAGCAAGGGCATGGTATGCTAGGATGGATGCATACCTAAGGATATTATGCTTCATAAAGAATTTTGTTGATCTGAACCCTTAAATTTAGGTTCTAAAGGGATAAATTTTAATCATTCTTACGTATTTTAATGAGCTTCTCTTGAAAGGTGTGGAAGGTCGAATTGAAGAATATAAGAAGCATCCAGTAGCATAGTTTGACATGAAGGACCTAGTGTTGATGCACTAATATTTGGGACTGGAGGTCTCACAAGGACCAATGAGATCTATGTAGGTAAACGAAAGTATGTGATCAAGATGTTGAAGAAGTTTGACATGATGGACTGCAAACCAATGACAACCCTGATGATCAAAAACTACAAAATACTAAGGAGTTGTGAATTGAACCTTATGATTCCTACCAAGTATTGATTGGCTCACTGGTGTACTTAGTGAGAACTTGACCAAGCATTTTTTTTACAATAAATATTCTAAGTCAATTCCAAGTAGAAACGAAGCATGATCATTGGATAGTAACAAATCATATACTGATATATCTGCAAGGAACATTTCACTACTGCTAAAATATGATAGGAGGAATGATGTCCACTTGATTGGATATAAAAATGTTGACTAGGGAAGCAATAAGAAGGATGGTAGAAGCACTGTAAGAGGATGCTTTAGTTTTGGATCCTCCATGATCTCATGGATGAGTAGAAAGTAAGAGACAAATGTTTTGAGTAGTGTTGATGGTGATTATATTGCATCCTATGAAGTAAGAAAAGAAACTATCTAGTTAAGAAAGTTGTTGTCCAACTTATTTGAAGGACCAATGGACCCTACAGTGATACATTGTGATAACACTAGTTGTATATGATTGTCTTAAGACCCAATGTTTCATGGAAAGAGAAAGCATATCAACAACATGTATCATGACATTTGGAATCTAGTATAATATGGTGTGTTACAACTGAAATATATCTCCATTGATGAGAAGGTAGCTGACATATTGAAAAAATCTAAAAGTTAGTATGGGAAACACTTAGGTGCTCATTATCAAAGTTAATGATGTTGCAGTGGCCAAGTAATTTGATGCAACAATAGGATGGAGATTCATGTTGAGAGTACACTTGGAAAGTGTGACTAATAGAGAAGTCGAGCATGATTCCCAATGTTGCAAAGGAAAAAATATAAGGATTACAATTTTTCAATTAGGGAAATATGTTGAATTTTTGAGTGAGTGGTGTAGATAGATTTGTGTGTGTGTGTGTGTGTGTGATGTGAAGGGCAAGAGTGCCTAAGGAGGAAAATATTTGAGAGCTACTAAGCCCTAATTGTATGAGGGATAAGAGAAAATAAAAATTAGCTACTTCAGAGTGGAAAAAGAATACTAAGAAGGATTACTTTATGATGCTTAGAACAGAGGGTTGGCAGTTGATGAACACAAAGCTGAAATGAGGAAGAGTGGATGCCAATTATAGAGATCAGTGAGTTACTTATTGAGCATGGGTTGGAGTGTAACAACCCCGATTTAAAATATACCAATAATTATATGAATTTACATTATTAGTAATAAAACTCAATTATTCAACTATTTAACATAGAATTTTCAAAAAACACGAGTAGAGAAGACTTACTTATATTGATGATTTTCCTTACTTATGCTTTTGGAGTTGAATTTTCCTTGAATTCTACTAAACGCAACAAAAATTTTGGGGACTCAGTTACACATAAATTTTCTAGAATTGGCCACCCTCGATCCCTCAATCAAAGTACTACTTCCAGGGAATCCTTTGTCTAACAACAATTTTCTCCAAGAGAATGGATGAATGAATGGATGAATCTCATCATCCTCATCGTCCACTAAATAGACTAAAAAATGGAAATGGGTCTGCATGGACACTTTCCATGTGTCATTATGAAAATTTTATTTCTTTATTTTAAGTTTTACTTAATATAATATTTCTCTTAATTTAACTCTTTCTCATTTTATTCTTTATTATTTTTATTATTTTCACTATTTTTATAGTTTTCTTAATTTAACTCTTTCTTATTTTAGTCCTTTTTTTTACTTTTTATTAACTTTACTTATTTTTCCTATTTTTATAGTTTACTTTTATATATATTTATTTATAACTCCATTTTATTATTTACTATTTTATTTGTTTATTATTATTATATTATCTTCATTATTTATTATTTATTTGCCATTATTATCTTTTCTTTATTTTTTACTATTTATTTACCATTATTATCTTTTTTATTACTTATTATTTATTTACTTATATTTTAATATTATATTGTATTATTTATTATTTTGTTTTTATTATTATTAGGGGACATTAAATACTCTCACTCTTTAAGGATCTTCATCCTGAAGTTAATTTGAATCATTTAACCTTTTACTTATTACATCATGTTTTTCCTACACCCTCTGTTGAACTAGTATAACAAGTAGGTATCAAAAGTTTCCACAACACCCGGGAGATCCCAAGGAATATCTATCTTCTTTCCCACTTTTGGAACAAGGCATCAGCCTCATTGGTCTATACCATAGCCTATGGATGGCCGCAAGGCTCACACCAAGGCTTATAGCTCATCTTCCCTAAGGAAGACATCCAGTCCCAGAACTCAATGGCTTCAGGAATCTCGCAAGCCTAACCCACTCCCTCCAGACTCACAAAGGTACACAACCCTAGGGATCAAAGTCCTTACACCCCCACTTGACTTTGGCATCCCAATCAATATCAAGCACTTGGCCTACAATATCAGGCATGTGGCCTCCTCATGATGGTCCCATAGCCCCTCAAGAGCTATCCATCAAGAGTATACATGACAAAGAAACCATTGGTATATGTAGTGTTGATGGAGTTTGTTCCCAACCCATATGGTGTTACATATTCTCCCTCTTAGGTATGGGCTCCCACAATATTATCAAATAAACCAGCCCTCTCGGCCCATATGTTGATTTTTTATTAATCACCATATCTCAACATACATCCATTGCATTAGATATAACATCATAGTATCATATAAAAAAATCCACATGCCAAGTCTTGCATGTCATCATGAGAACATAGCATCATTGTCATCACAAAATTCTACATTTCATAAATCTACATACAATTACCACATGCTTCACATCATAATATCCTCCCAAGTTATACCATCAACATTCAACATGAAAGGCATATCATCACATAATAAATTAAACACATGTCAATATACCTCAACGTAACATCATAATCCCTATGCATATCACATTCGTCATAAGCATACAACATCATTATCATAACAACTATATAAACAAGAACCACATGTGCATCATTATTCTTCGATCGTCATATCACGAAACTTCATCCCAACATTAAACTCAGCGACACTATTTCAACATAACAGATAACTATAACTATAACTAAAATTTTAGTGTATAATTAAGATGTATAAATAAACTTTAAACAATAAGACATGATCTAGATGCTCCATAAAAGTATCTGCCTTAGCTAAGGTATGCACTCCTGTCTAGTTCACCACACAATTTAATCAAGTAGACAAGAAAAGTAATTAAAAATAACATCTAGATTTGCATAGGTAGTTGACCCTAGGATATATTGGTTCCACTTAACCTTGACTTGCTCAAATTCATGATTCTTGAGTCAAAAAACCAAATGATCTAGTATATAGAATGGTTCAACCTGAAGGACTCCCTCCTCAAAAACTTGTAATTTATAAAATTTCAATAGATGGGATGGGATGGGTACATATTTCCAAAGCATAGAAACATGAAAAACATTTTACATACTTCTTAGATGGAATGGAAGCTCAAGCTTATAAGTAACTAATTCAATCCTCCTTAGGATATTAAATGGGTTGACAAATCTAGGTGATAAATTTGTCCCCTTGCTAAATTTGAAGGAACTCTTAGAGGGTTTGACTCTAATAAAATATTGTCTTCCATTTTCGAAGATTCTATCAATTCTCTTTGGATGTATATAGATTTTATGGTGATCCCCGACTTCTTTTAGCCTCTACTTAATTGTGACCATGTGTTCTTCCACTTCTTGGAGAATTTTAGGTCCCAACATGACTCAATCCTCTAATCGATCACATCTCAATGGAGCACAAAATGGTATTCCATATAAGACTTCAAAGGCAGCTGCCTGAATTGAACTGTGATAATTATTGTTGTATGCAAATTCCACCAAGGGAATCTATTTCTCCCATTGATTTTCTTGATCCATGACATACATTCTTAGCATGTTCTCTAATACTTGGTTTACTCTCTCTATTTTCCAATATGTATCTTGATGATATTCTGTAGTAAAGTTGAGTTGTGTTCCCATAGATTGTAAAAGGCTTTGCCAAAATCTAGAAGTAAAATGTGCATCTTTGTGAGATATTCCTTTCTAGAGCACTCCATGAAGGTAAATGATTTATTTTAGGAAATATTAAGAAATAGATGGCTCCTCAAATGTTCTCTTAACTGGAATAAAGTTACCACTCTTATTTAATTTGTCCCAAATTACCATAATGTAGTCATGTCTTTTGAAATTCATAGTAAGCCCCCAAAAAAAATCCATCGAAACAGATTCCAACTGTGTTTCTAGTATATCATGGTGTTGTAAAAGACTTTAAGGGTGATGATGTTCAACTTTAACATGTTTACATTATAAACATTAGGACATGAACTACATTATATTATTTTTCATTCCTATCAAAAGCAATACTTGTTTTAAATCTGTATACATTTTTTGGACTCCTCAGTGTGAAATTTATGGAACTTGATGGGCTTCCTTCATTATTAATTCCAAGATTTCATCATCAGCCTACACATACATCTTACCTTTATATCGTAGAAATCCATCATTTTCTAAGGTCCATCCATCCCACTTGGATGCCATAGGTACTCCCACTTGTAAGATAAATTTTATTTATTGGTATTGTTGGTCCCCTTTTAGGTGGTTTAGAATCCGGATTCTTGGGCCTGTCTTCAATGATAGTATTGAATTCGCTTTGCATCTCCTTCTTAAAGAATCTACAATATTATTTTATTTTTGCTTTGTTAGCACTCTGTAAATCCCTTAAGGTTGAGGAAAGGGATCCTAGAGATAACCAAAAACCATGTGTAGGTTAGGGTTGAGTACACCTAACCTTGGAGAGGGCTCTCTCACTAGATGAACTATCAATCTAAAAAGATTGATAGGATTTGGATTTTAGACTAGTTATTAAGCTCAAAGGTAGATGATATATGATTTGATGGAAATTTTGGAAGCGAGGGCCACTGAAATATAGGATTATAGGACATCAGGGCATACATGAGCCATATATATAACCAAGGCAAGGTAGGTGCACATTCCAAGTCAATTGTCGGATGTAGTATAGCAAAGAATGAATGAAACATAAAAATATTCAGTCAAAGGTAATAAAGGATATGGTTATGAATTCTATTACAAAACTAATGGCCAAATATTTAGAAGAAATATGAAAGAGCAATAAAGATTTCTATCATATATAAGGTCCACTATTATCCTCAGAATATAAGGTAAGCATAGACATAAGACCACACAATAGTTTCAGAAATGAATATTAATTCAACACAAAGGAAAGCATAGACTTAAGATCACACACCATGGGAATCTATAAAAATTGTAACACAATCTCGGCCTGATCTTTCATTAAAAATAATTTTATAGTGGTCTTCTTCCTCTCAACAATTCTCCATCCTTGTTCTATTGAATATTTAGCCTTTAAATACTATTTTAGCCAAAGACTAGATACATTTCATTTCATCCAACTAAGTTGATCAAAGGTGTGTTTGATCATTTCTAATAGAAACAACAAGATTCAGGTTAATTACAGAGAAAAAATTAACTTTAAAAAACCATATTCATTCTCATCCACCCATAGTCCTCTATAAAATCCCACACTACCTACTGTGAAGCCAAAAATCCTACTAAAAAACCTCCTTGTGCCTTTGGTTCATTCCCCTTCTACTTATCAGGTGAGTTTTGATTAGTCCATACAATAAAATCATGGCAGATTATAAGTTGTGACTATATGCTCAGTCCTTTAGGGTTAAGCCCTTTTAGCTTAGGAAAGGTGTGGGGGGGGAATTCTTTGAAAACTACTTTAATGCTCCTTCAAAATAATACTTTGGGACTTTGTGGAAAAAGGGGTCGCTTATCTAGAATATCATGTTACAACGGTTCCATCAAACATGACATGGGACCACATATATATGTGCTCAGTTGTGCCTTGTGCTGATAGCTTCTGTCTCTCTAAACTCTTTATAATCATTTGCTAGCTCCCACATCGAAGCTCCTCTCCTGGAAATTCCAATCAACTGTTTCATTGGGTACACACATTACACTTTTTTTATTATGATTTCCGATCACATTTTGCATGTGGCCCTTGGTCTTGTGACTCTTCATGTGCCCATGTTCATCCCTCTTATCGAAGCCCCTCTCCTAGAGGTTTTCAATTGAAGGTTTCGCTCTGATGCACAACAAGCCTCAACCTTTTATTTCTGATATGGGATTGCTGACAAAATCACTACCACGTCACTAACACGTGTCAGCCTATGAGTGGTGACATGTGTCACCCATTTTTTGCCCCTTTTGACCCTTGAAAATGTTTAATCCACCTACCACGTGTCCACGTGTCCACTGTACGATCACATCATTGCTGACATAATCCTCCACGTGGCCCTTATCGGATCCAATTGTTGACTGCCACACATTCCTTTTCTAGGAAAGAGAAAAGTCCCAACCTTCCATGTTCTATGATGAATTTTTTTTATTATTTTATTTTCGGTCGTCTCGACACTTTAAAGCTATAGGACTATTCTTGACACTTTTATCGCATATCACACTACGCCACTTTCGATCTATGGGACATGGGATCTCCTATCCCCGATTTTTGAAATCGGTCATTTCTAATTGAATTTTTTCTTCGACTTTCATTGTTTTCTCCTTCTAAACCTCGGATATGTGGGATTTGGTACCCTCGGGAATTTTCCTTTATTTTGTGGGTTTTAAAGAGTAAAGTTCCACCTAATCTAACTTTTTACTCTAAGGTCTGTTTGAGGCTCAACATACCATCGAAAAAATAATTATGAGCTCCATCTCATGATTTCACCTGCAAGATCATTTGATCCAAATATTACAAAAAAAAATTCCTCCCAACTTTGGACTGGTTTTTTACCACAGGACTTCAAGGACTAAATGACATCTTTGACAAGTAAATATTTAGGCTCTGACACCTAGTGATTCATAGGCTAAATTGACCAAAATGAATAATCACCTATGAATACCACTAATTCCTATTATAGGACTCTAACATCGACTCTTTTTGAGATGGAAGCCTCCCAGTAAGGTGCCAAGAACAAAAAGTAGCCTAGTGGCTTAACCATTGGGCAATGGAGTAAAATCTACAAATCGGATAACTGAAAACTGACTGACAAACTTACATAATTGTAAACTTTAAAAGAAATAAGAAAATTTGACAGCATATCACTGAAGTCTTAGGGCCTTGTCCCCTGGGCTTCAAACCTCAATGATATTTGTTTGTTGCTCCTAAGAATATATACACTAGGTGATCTCCTCCTCCCAATGTAACTAGCCAGGAAATGGTTACTTGACTACATTATAGTCACAGTTCCCATGAGTGGGAAGAAGAAGGAAAATAGTGGCAACCCAAAATTCAACTGATATTGAAAACCAACATTATTAAATAGTGCAAGATCCCATAACTCCTGCAACATATTGGCCATGGGATAATAAAACTCTTCTTTTGCAGGCTCCAAGGGAATAACAGAATAATCCTTAAAAACATAACTAGGCAACCAAATCCACAACAGTAAAATGCACATCTTAGGATCTGCGACAAATTTCTCTTCTTCAACAGATTCTTTAATTTATGAAACTAGAGGTGGACCTTCATGTGCAAGAGGTTATAAAACAACCCCTTCTCTTTAATTGTTCTCCTATTCTTGATCTGGTTCGGGCTATTGAATTTCTTCATTAATAATTGTCTGATTAGTTTCATCTTCAACTAAAAAAACTATTACTTGTTTGGAATCTTCAAGAATATTTAGGTAAAAGACCTCTTTTGTTTCTTCTCAAGGAAAAATAAAACTCAAGCAATGCTTCTTAAATTTCATCTATCATTACATCTTGATCATAGATGTCAATTCTCATGAGCTAAATTAGATCATCTAATTTTCCACAAATATTTATATCAGCACTATGGAAGGATAACTTTGTTCAAAATTTGTACAAAATGTTGAATAGAAATTAGTCAGAGAACATATACTTGTAGTTGGAAAACCTTCATACCATGATCTGGCTTTATCCTCTAAGGTTATCATGAACATTTTCATCAATGAATCCTCATGGTAATGAACTTCAAGTCTACGTACATGCATGTGGAATTTAATTAAATACAAAGAAAAATCTTCTCTCTTTCCATCTCTGAATATTGGGAAATAGGTTGACGAATTAACAAGAGGAATATGATTTGGACAACTAGGAATACAACATCTACCCATAGGAGTGTACATTGTATTCGTCATTGCAAAACCCATTTTGAAAATAACCACCAGTAATTCTGTAAATTACTGACTTTAACCAATGAAGACATTGTGAATGTTTGATATTTTGGATCCTTTGAAAATGGAGTCACCAAGTGAATGATTTAGCATTTTTGGGTCTGACTGTTGTCCACCATCAACAATCATATCTATAAATTTGATAATCTTTCCTGGGGAAAATTAAGAATTTTGTTTGTTCCTAGGGAATGAAACCATAATGTTAGCACTCTATAAATCCCTTAAGGATAAGGAAAGGAATTGTAGAGGCAACCACAAACCACTTGTAGGTTATGGTTCAATCTCCCTAACCTTGGAGAGCATTGTCTCACTGGATCAACTATCAATATAAGAAGAATGATAGGATTTTCATTTTAGATTAGTTATTAAGCTCAAAGGTAGATGATATAGGATTTGATGGAAATGTTGGAAGTGAGGGTCACTTATGTAAACGATTATAGCACATCAGGGCATGCATGAGCCATCTAGATAATAGAGAAAGGTAGGTGCACACTGCACATTCCAAGTCAACTGTCAGTTTTAGTATAGTGAAGAATGAATGAAACACAAAAATATTCAGTCAAACATAATAGAGCATATGGTTATGAATTATGTTACAAAACTAATTTCCAAATATTTAGAAGAAACATGATAAAGCAATAAAGAATTATATCATGTATAAGATCCACTATTAACATGAGCATCTAAAGATGAATTCAAGACAATAGTTTTAGAAATGAATATTAATTTAAAATGAAGGAAAACACACACTTAAGACCACACAACATAGTGTTGGAAATGACACTAAGAGGGGGGTGATTCAGTATTATCAGATTAATAATTTTATTTCCCAAACATATTTATATACATTACTTCAGTGAAGTGAACTATCGTGTACATGTGATTGTGATTAAGGAAACTAGCGTATATCCAGATAACTTGTGATTTAGAAAATTTGTCATTCATTGATCTTAAAGCAGTATATCATAGATTTATTAGACAGTGTAGTAAAAGAAAAATAAAGCATCACACATAAGCAACACACATGAACACCAAGATGTAAGGTGTAAACCCAATGTGGGTAGAAACCACCTATTGTTGTCATCTCTTTGTTCTTTTAATAATAAGAAAATTTATTTATAATCTTGTACAAGTGTAGACTCATACTAGTACGTAGGCTTATACCTATAGAAGGTTACAACCTTCTCTCATTCTCCAGCTTCTACTAGAAGGGAGCTACAACCCACTAGCTCTTGTACTAGCCAATATGTTTACTAGTTTGTAGGTGCCAGCCTACAAAAAAACTAAAAACTACATTCTTCCATTAGGGACCACGTTTCATGAATTTTTAGACTAGATACTCCTAGATCACAACACTACAATCTGAAGGCCACGTTTCGTCAAACTTTCACACTGGATCCATCATAACTTTTAAACTTAAACTGCATCAACCAATATTCAGATAATTTGAACAATCATATGACTGACACCAGAGCACTGTGCTAAACCTAGAACCCTGCGTCATCATTCTGAACTAGTTGTAACCTCAAAAATCATGCATTAAAGTGTATATGCTACTTTGCTGCACCCAAACTGTGTGTATATTCTATTTCCATTAATTGAAAGTGCATATACCTTCAAAACTACTGAAAACATAAACTTTTGAGTCAAGTCTGTACCAATTATCAATATTTTGAATATCTACTATCAACCTTCAAAGCTTTACACAGGCGAGGATAGAGATCACTTCTTCTCACTTAAACAATCAATCAATCAAATGCGAGCCTCCTTATGCATTCAGTTTTACATTCAGATCTAAGAAGACTTCATTTATAGACAATAGTAAAATAGCAGAATTTTATCAAATAGATCAATTAGATCTGAAAAGAAGCTTTTCTTTTGTATATGCTATTTGAAAGAACCAAACTTGGATACACTCTTTGGCTGAGATAAACTTGCATACATATCTACAAATATTGACTCAGAACTTTGATGCAATTTCAGACCTCAGACAAACCTGGATCATTATAGGTAATGAATAAAATAGGCACAAAACATCAAATGTAGTCTCAACAAATATCAGATCATTCAAGAATAAGTCATTTTAGGTATCATGACCCTGATCCAATATTGAACTCAAGGTGCTCATAAATATTTTAGATCTAGTCCCAAACATAACCTTGCAACATAAAATCTACTTCAGATAGAAGTATTCCTTAGAATCTTATTTCTTTCACACCTGCCTAACAATCTTCTTCTCCTTATATACTCTTAGGCCTTTCTCAATACCTTGGACCAAAACCACTTAGGACCAAGACATTGGATGAAAATACCTGGTTTTCCAACATGTACGGACTTTGCCCCCTATGAAAGCGCGTGTATACATTATACGCTTCTTTTGTTCTATTAAACCGCATGTATATGCTTCTTGGACAAAGTTAGCTAGCGTATACCTCTCTTTCTTCATTCTTTGGAGTCTGACCTGTAATCCTTTGTTTTTAACCTACTGCACTATGAACTCTCAACTAAGAGAGTTTCCATCAAGGACAACACTTGTATCATAATGCCAACAATCTCCCCCTTTGGACTTGATGGCAACAACTACACTAAGACACTCTCCCCCTTTGACATCAAGGGCAAAGGGTGGACCAAGATATTCACCCCTTTTGACATAAATTATTTTGTCCATGCTTCCCTTGAGTACATGCTAAATTCTTTGATTGAGCTCCCCTTTGTACATGCTGAGATGTACTAAAATCGTCCATGCTCCCCGTGAGCACATGCAGAGTTTGCAAAAATATTTTCCAAAAGAATAACATGACTCTAGAACTCAACTATGTGAGTATGACCTTCCTATCACCAAAGACTCATACATACATCCATCTCCCAACCAAGTGGAGATATACCAAATTTGACTCATCCACACAACCAAGTGGGGATATACCAATTGTTTATACATGACATAAATACAGTAAATATTACATCATCCATCCCATGCAAAGTGGAGATACAAATTACATCGTTTGTCCAATAGGACTCATTCAAATGTATGAGAAGACATATCACACCCTATAACTTTACACGACTTAAGAAACAAATGGTATAAATATATGAAGCCATAGCTGGACTCAGCAACCATAATGCCAACAATGCAGAATGTGTGTGAAGGCTAATGCTCCCCCTAAACTTGTGCTACCTGTGCATTATTAACAATTCAATGATCAAGGCATCTTTGTGAGTCAGATAAAAATTAATGTGTTAGCACTTGAAATTTCACCTCAGGCTGAGAAAGGTAAACTTCAAGGCAACATCAAACCACTTAGCCTCGTAGCTAGCCCTACGGGGCAGGAGAGGGCTCTCTCCGGTCTATCTCAGTAAAGATCTTCAATGGGCGAGATGACCAATAGGAAAACACTGATTTTAGGCTAGTAAACTGATCAAGAGGTTTAAATTTGGGATTTTTAAGGTTTTGGTGGAAAATTGGGGAATGGCAATTTCGGGTGCGGGGATTGGACACAGTTTTCGCAGGGAGTTCTTTGGGGCGAGGTAGGAAACAATATTGATGCCTTTGATAGAGATGGATAGATGAGAATGACTGGTGAGGAGTTAAGGAGAGCAAGCAATAACCTTGAATTCCCCTTAAACAGTTGAAAACATTGATATTAAGCAAACTTAAAAGCAGAGCATGACAGTCATGAATTCTACTTTAACACTTCATTTGCCTAATTTGCAGAAGGAAAAGTAAGGAAATGATTCACATAACACACTTACAAGTACAAAGAGAAGCACACCATCAATACATGTGACCACAAGAATCCCAAAAAGGACTGTAAAACCCTGGTCTTCCTTTGCCAAAAATTGCAGAGATACGGTGAATAATACAATAAGAGCTTCTCCCTCAAGAGTCCAACCTCTCCAACCTCTGAAAATGATTGAGAAAATACATAATATAGGCAAGCCAACCTCCTCCCTTGCCTCTAGGGGTCGAGCTCATCCTTCTAGGAGCTGTTTCAACCAATTCTAAACTGAGCACTAAAATCTAGGCAGTCAAAACAACTTGCCTCTATAAGCTAGGAAACCAATTCATTCGTTAAATGTTTGCCTATCTGATGAATGAATCTTCTAGAACAGATAAATAAGTGCCTAAAAATCATAAAATTACATAATTTACAACAAGGAGGATGAAAATCAACTCCCAAAAAGTCAAATCCAGTCAAACTGCGCTTTGCTGAGCTGTAGGTTGATTTCCTGTGCAAACTGCCTGATGGGTCGTGCGCAATTCCTATACGGATCGCGCGCCTTTGAGAGCACTTTTGGGGCACTTCCAGGTGTCAAAATGGGGCAAGAGTAGGCTTGCTGGAAAGGTCTGGATGTCTAATTTCCAACCCAAGTGGAATTTCGGAATTTGGTGGTCATTTACCCCTCCAAAATTGCAATCTCCCAAGACTGCTTTCTGTGTGTCAAAAATGTGGCAGAAAGTCATTTTTTACTTGTTTTTTGACTTTCTGGAGGCCCAAAACTTCATAAAATCTCTTGGAAATGGGTGAGCATGTGTAACTTTTCATGAAAAATCCAGAAATCCTGAGTTTTCCCAAAACGGAGTCGCCAAATGAAAGGGTCGTGCGGGGGGTGAGACCCGTTGAGGGGACAAAACCTGTTTTTTGCCTGAAAAAACCAAAATGACCCAAAATGCTCAAAATTTCTTGGAATTTGTGCTGGGGCTGAGCTATTTAGTGCCATGCTCCTTCAAGGAAGCCTCGGCCAAGATGTGGAGGGGGTCGGGCCTTTTCCTTTGTTTTTGTGCTTTGACCAACCGTCTTTGGAGCACTTTCATTCTTGCCTTGCATACGTGCATCCGCGCCCAATAATGATTTTTCATGTTCCTGAGCAAGTTCTTATCTTGGTTGGCCTTGGCCAGCAACCTCTCCAAATGAGAATTGACCCAGAGAAGCATAGCCTCTCGCTCAAAAATCTGTTATTTAAATTGTTGAAATGTTGTTTCAAGGGGACAAATAGCACAAGGGAAATGTTAGGGAAGGGAGACTTTTAAGGGAAATTGGGAAAAATATATGAAATAGGGAGTTTAAGGGAAGGAATGATGATATACCCCATCACACAATTATAATTTGCAAAGTTTTTATGAGAAGCAAGGTTTAGGATTAGATTCTTGAATTTTTAGGAATAGGGGTAGGGTTTTAGGGCTTTTGGTATTTTTGGTAGGGAGATTGAGTAAAAATGATGAGGGAGGTGGAAAAAGGATGTAGGGAAAAAGTGGGGGTGAAAAGGATAACCTTGAAAACAACAAGACAAACCCTAGCTCAACCAACACTTTGACCTTCTTGAGCAAATATGCATTGGATTCATTATTTCAAAATGATGACTTTAAAATACATTCTCATGCTATTCTCAAGCTCTAGCAAATAATAATCTTGATGATGGGAGGCCTACCTGTAAGCTTGAAAAATTCTGGGGTCGTTTGGCAGCTCACTGGAAAATTTCTATGGAGAAATCCCCAACGGGTTTTCGTGCACTGTCCAATAGGTCACGCGCCCTCAACGGGTCGTGCCCGTGTAATTTTTGCACTGGCAAAGGCACTTTGATGGGTCGCGCTCACCCAACAGGTCGCGCGCAAGGCTCAACGGGTCGTGCTTTTGAAGGAGGATTTTGGAGGCCTTCCCAGTGTCAAAATCGAGTGCAGAATAGCTCGTTGGAAATTTCTTTGAGTCTAATTTCCAAACCAACTTGAATTTTTCAATTTGGAGTTCATTTTCCATGTCAAAAATCAAATCTTCCAAGACTGGTCAAAAAGTGCCAAATGAGGCTGCCTCAAGGAAGAGTGTTGTTGCAGTCAACTTTTGAATGCCTTCCTCAACCCCAAATTGAGCTCATGATAGCTCATTAGAAATATATTTGTGTCTACGTATCATTTTACCCATCAGGAAAATAATTTGGCCAACATAGCTAGGAGATAACTTGATTTTCCCAAGGTCACTTCAGAGGTGTCTTTGGTTCTCTTGAGGCAACGGTATTCTTGACATTTCTCTCAAACCATGACACCTGTGCAAAAATTGAAGGAGGTTTTTCTTCTTTGGCATGTTATGGACAAAAAGCTCTCTCATTTTTCTAAAATTCATCTTTTATTGCCCTGAAACATCTTTTGAGTGAAACTTGTCCCGATGTGTGGAACAAGGGATTTCGTGGAAATAAAGCGAACTGAAGGGGATAGGGGGCTTCTAAATTCTTGGGGAAATTTTTGGGAGTGGGGAGGGATGTTAGGAAGTAGGCGAAAGTGGAATCTCAGAGATTGAGCAAGGGGAAGGGGTCCAAAAGGGAAAAACACAGGCCAAACCTAGAAAATTGCCAAGTTGTAGCTAGAAACTAGGGTTTGTGAAAAAATGAGGAATTTGGCGGATCTAAAGGATGGGAAGCATTTGGTAAGGCACTTTAAGGATAAGGGAAGGTGTATGAACATCAGGAAACAAGTTTCACCGATGATTTGACCATCCAAGAGAAATTAGCTTTCAAAACCCTAGGAGAGGGAAATGACCCTGCCTAGGCGCAACTGAAGCATGAACAAGGTGTAAAATGACTCATTAGACACTGACATGATAATGAAAACCCTATGAATGATGATAAACTCAGCTGAATGGTGACATGGAGCGACATTTGGACAACTTTAGAAGGAGTTAAAGCAAACCCTAGACCTAATACCTAGTGACCAAATTTTGCTTGAAAACTCTTTGAAATGACAAAATTTGACCTTGACACTCTGAGACCACTTTGTAAGAGCATATTTGATCACTAGAGGAAAGCTGGAAAGACTGACAATAACATAATGAACAAAGAATATCGATAGAGTTTAACCATCAACAACAGAGAGAGCACCCATATCATAATCTGCCCCACTACTTTTCTTGAGTGAAAAACATATATGCTCATTCACCCACAGAAACCCACGTGTATACACGACTATAATTCATGAAACACAGGTATCATAACCTTTCTCTGAAAAATTGGATTTAACAGCAAGATAGTGCAACAACTATTCCTAGCTTTTGTCTAAGATATTTAAATGCTTCTCTGGGTAGTGGTTTAGTGAATATATCAACAACCTAATCTTTGGAGGGAACATACTCCAATTTGACCTTTTGTTCAAGCACTTGTTCATGTAGAAAATGGTACTTGATGGGTATATGCTTGGTCTTGGAGTGCATGAATGGATTTTTTGAAATATTGATGGAATTTGTATTATCACATAGGCTGGAGATGGGTGGAGTACATGTGATCTGAATGTCTTGTAAAGTTTGCATCATCTAAAATAGTTTTGTGTAGCAAGATGCAACAACCACATATTATGCTTCATATGTAGATAAAGCAATTGAACTTTGTTTCTTGCTAAACCAAGACACTAACCTGGAGGCCATATAGAATGCACCACCACTAGTTCTTTTTCTATCATCAACACTTCCTGCCCAATCTGCATCTATATATGCATGAAGAGTAAGATCTGCATCTCTAGGATACCATAGTCCAAAATCTAGAGTTCCTTGAATATATTTGAAAATTATTTTGACTGCCTGAAGGTGTGATTCCTTCGGATTTTCTTGGAATCTTCCAACTATTCCTATTGCATGCATGATGTCAGGTCAGGTACCTCTTAGATAAAGTAGACTACGAATCATGAATCTGTAAGTTGGTTGATGTACTGTTGTTGATTCATCGTTTGAGCTGAGACTACATCATGTTACCATTGGGGTACATACATGTTTAGAATCTTCCATTACATACATTTTCAATATTTGTTTGAGATATTTGGTCTGTGAAAGAAAAATACGATCTTTATTTTGTTGAACTTGTAGACCAATATAATATGTAAGTTCATCAAGCAAGGACATTTCAAATTCTTGTTGCATTACTAAAGAAAAATTGTGATTCATGTATTCTTCATTGCTACCAAAAATGATATCATCAACATAAACAATAATAATTAGCAATTTATTAGTTCCAATCTTTGTATATAGATTTCCATCTGATGAACCTTTTGTAAAACCTTGTGGGTGTAGATATTTGTCAAGGTGATAATACCAGGACCTTGGAGCTTTTTTTAGACCATAGAGAGCCTTTTTGAGTTTGCGTACAAGTTTTACATCATTTCCAAGAATGAATCCTTCTGGTTGTTCAATATAAACTTCTTCTTCTAAATCTCGATTAAGGAAGGTTGATTTTACATCCATTTGGTATACTTTCAATTTTTGAAAGCTAGAGAGAGCAAGAAATATCCTTGTGGCTTCAAGGGTAGCAACAGGTACAAAAGTTTCTTCAAAATCTATACCTTCTTGTTGAGCATACCCTTTACAAAGAAGTCTGGCCTTGTTTCTAATGACTTCTCCATTTTCATTCAACGTCTTTTTGAATATACATTTACTTCCTATAATATTTTTATCATGGGCTCTAGGAACTAATTCCCATGTATCATTCTTCTCAATTTGCTCAAGTTCTTCATCCATGGCCTTAACCTAACATTCATCTTTGCATGTTTAATTTACATTTTGAGGTTCAATGGAGGATAGTAATGCTAGATAGATTGAGGTCCCTGTAATGGTTCTTCTTATCTATACACCTGCCTCTCTTTCCCCAAAAGTTTTAGTTTCTAGATGATTTTTCTGAACATACCTAGACAAAGTCTTTTCTTTTACCATTTTCTCTTCTGCTGGTGCTTCATTGGTCTCTTCTTCAATATCATTTTAATTTGATGTGGGAAAATAATCCCCATATTCTTCATTGTCATAATCTTATGTCTTTATTTGTTTTGGATTTTTGCATGCTTCATCAACTACAACATCAATGATTTCAACAATTTTCCTAAGTATTTTATTATAACATTTATATCCTTTACCTCTGGAAGAATAACCAAGAAGAATACCTTCATCTTCTCTCAGTTCAAACTTACCAAGTTTTTCATCAGTCCTTTTGATAAAACATTTGCTTCCAAAGACTTTAAAGTATTTTATAGTAGGAGTCTTACCATACCAAAGTTCACGTGGAGTTTGAGTGCTATTTACTTGAACATTTGATTTGTTGAGAATAGTCATGAAAACAAATGAAACTTCACCCCAGAAGGTTGCAGGAGTTCCATATTCATCTAGCATAGCTAGAGATATTTGTTGAATTGTTTTGTTCCTTCTTTCTACCATATAGTTTTGTTGAGGAGTCCTTGTGGTGGAGAATTGTTTTTTTATTCTTTGTTCACAAAAGTCAAAGAATTCATCTGATGCAAGTTCCCCTCCTTGATCAGATTTGAGGCATTTGATTTTTTGATCTAATTCATTTCAACCAAGTCTTTGAAGGCTTGGAACTTTTAAACGCTTCATATTTATGCTTTAGAAGACTTATCCAACACATTCTAGAAAAATTGTCAATGAAAAAAATAAAGTATTCTTCTCCACGAGGTGACTTTTTCCTTGATGGTCCACATAAATCAATAAGGACAAGTTCAAGAGGCTTACTAGCTGGCCCTTCCTTTTCCATGAATTGCACTTTTGTTTGCTTACTGATTTGACATGGTTTTCATATTTTATTTTCTAGGATGCTGATATCTGGAAGATCATGAACAACCTTGATTCCGCATGCTTTTCTTATTTGAGAAAAGCTTAGATGTCCCAATCTTCTATGCCACATCCAATTTTCATCATTTTTGGTTAGATAGCATTCTTGTTGTCCCCCCTTGAGTATGTATAAGTTGTTTGGATTTCTTGTACCTTTGAACACGGTCTCTCTTGTATCAAGCTCATGAACAACACATCCATTTGATCGAAACACCACTTCATTTCCTTAATCACACATTTGACTGACACTCAACAAGTTATGCTTTGAAATGTCTACATACATAACATTTCCATCTTTAACATTTTCTTTCAAGAAAACAAAACCTTTACCTTTTATGACAATAGGAGTTTCATTTCCAAATGAGACATTCTTTTCCTTTTCTAAGACATTATATGAGTGAAGTTTTTCTTTGTCACCTATCATGTGTTTGGAGCATCCATTGTCGATGTACCCTTGATTTTCTTGTCCTTCTGCATACAATGTTGTACCACATATTTCTCTTTGATATTATTTCCTTCTCCATATCTTGGGATTTAATGGTGTTTTCTCCTTTTGAGATGTTTGCCAAAAACTTTTCCTGCATTAAGATTCTTAATGACCAAAGTTGTTACAGATTGAGCATTCTATTTTATTTTCAAGAGGAGAAAATCTTGATTCCTGTTACATTCCTTTGATTTTGTGCTTCTCTAGTCATGATGGTTTTGTAAGCAACGCATTGAGCATCTTTATGCCGAAAATTATGACACAAAAAACATTGCCCATTAAAGAAGTTCCTGCGACTATCAAATCTATTTACCTAGTCATTGTAGTTTCTATTGATATTCATCTTTGGAGAAAATTGAGTATGATTTGCTTGAGGTTGGTTGTGGCTTCTATTCATTCTTGAAGTAAATTGAGTTTGATTTACTTGGTGATCAGATTTATGCCTTGGCTAGCAATTGTCATATTGTTCACTGGTCTTTTCTGCATCAAGATAGCTTTTGGTGGAGGTTGACGGTTTATGTGATTGAGATGCTTCTTTAGTATATCCAAGACTTCTATTTATCAGAGGAGAACGCTGAACTTTCCTTTAAAATTTTTGATCCTTTAGCAAATCTAAGATTAAGAGATTATGTTTTCTCAAGATCCTTTCTTAGACCCACAATTTCATATTCTAGTTTTTGATTGTGTTTTTCCTTTTCAACAAGTTGGTATGTTGAGGTATCTATAATCATATTCTTTTCTTCTAAACAAATTTTGACTTTAGAGATTCTTTCATGAAGGTATTCCTCTTCTAAAGCATCCCAAAAATTATCATCATCATAATCCATGAGAAGTCGATAATCATCACTATTACATAAACCATCACTATCCTCTTCTAAACTATCCGAAAAATCATTAACATTGTAAACTTTGAAACGGGAACTCATGTTGTTACCCGTTTTGTGGAGATAGCAAAAAAGTACCTGATTTGGAAAAGGGGTGATGCAAAACACACATGTATTTTTTAGAGCATAGTTTTTGGCACTTTAAATTTTTTTATGTACATTGCATTTTAGAATGGTAATGTTTTTGATGCTGATTTAAAAAAGTAGTAATTCTACACCAGGCCATATTTTTAAAAGGATTTTTATTTTTTATTTTTATTTTTTTCTAATGTATGAAATGAAAATAATTATTTTATAAATTTAATCATTTTTGAGGAGGTCTTTTTCTTCATATTTTCTTGTTTCTATTTTTATTTTAATTGTTTTGTAGTGAGGTTTTTATTGTTTTTCATATTTAAAGAAAAAGGTCGATATTTTGAATTTTTTATATTCTACATATTTATATAGCGTTAATTAATTTTTCAATCCACATGAAATAATTGTTTCTAAAAAACAATATTTTTTAACAATTGACATAAAAATAACTATTTTTAACATAAATATAACTAAAAAACTACACATTTTGATAATTTTTGTAATTTTTTGCTATAGATGACATGTCAAAATCATAATTTTTATAAGACAATTTTAACTAAAAATGGTTAAATAATAGTTTTTTTTTTTTTTTTTTCTTTTTTTTATGAATTTCATGTCAAAAAATAATAATAATCACTGTTTTTTTCAAAAAATAATGATTAACATAAAAATTAATGTGAAAATCACATAATAAAAATATTCAGTGCATAGCAACCCTAATTGAGTGCTTATTCTTGTCATAAAATGTCAAAGTCAAAACATTACAAGAATAAATAATTAATAGTTACAAAAAATGAGCTTGATTTCCAAGCATAACTTAAATTTAATCAATCATGTCACATAATCCAAACTCTTCGTCCTCTAGAGTTTCATCATTGTCTTTTTCTACAATATTTTCTGCTTCCTTTTGACCATTTTCATCTTCTAATGGATTTTTGATGTTTGTGAATTTCTCAATGTATGTCTTTCCAAACATTCCATGTAATGGTGGTTCAGGTTCCTTTGCTTTTTTTGCCACATGTGATTCACTAAAGTCCCATTTCTTCAACCCAATTTCTTGCATTGCATCTGGAAGAAATTGAAGAGAATTAATTCTTTGTTGAACGAAATTGCACTGTATTAGATCTTTTTCAATTGCAATGCATTTTCTTCCTTTTTGAAGGAACATGCTAGTTTTGTACCTAATTATCAAGTACAAAAGAAATTATGAAGTAAATTAGTACAATGACATATTAATTAAAAAATAACATATTGAAATTCAATTCCATATAATAAAACTTACTTGAGCTAGAAAATAAATCCAGAACCCAATCTCTTTCACTTGAACATATGTCTATAAGATAGTTAATCACTAATTGTGGTTTTTGATAAATGTTAACTATCTCTCCTTTTGCTTCTTTGTCTTCATATGTTAGTTTTTTCACAACAGCATCATAAGTCAGTATTTGGCTATGACTCTTTCCGTCTACCCGATTAAAAAGCATAGACATATGGCTATCATCTTTTGCCCAACTATTAATATGAATGAACTCACAATCATTTATAAATAGTTGATCTTCATGGTTAAGAAGATTTGACTTTTTTCTGTAACATGAAATAGTAAAAGTTCAATTAACTTGTACATAAATGAGTTTTTGAACATTAATCAAATATACATTTTAAACATGTTACCATGTAAGTTGCATCCTTGAATTTGTTTTCCCCTTGAAGCTTGACAATACCATTGCCAATTGCGTGTCTGAATGAAATGTCAAAAATCTCCATAATGGTGATGACGTGACTTCTACAAATCTTGCAACCACTTTAATAAGAGCTTAATAAGTATAAGGATCACTATCATAGTCAATGTTTGGAATATTGAAACCATGGGGAATATCTGCAATAACAAGGGTATAATCCCTTTTATGTATGAGTTTAGAAATGTCTTCACAGTTGCCTTGTATTACTTGATATTGAATAGTGTCTAACCCATTCCAAATGAAATGAGTAAGAGTTGGATCAAGTTCAACATTCTTAATACGTTGCTTCCTCGGTGTTTCAATCTTTATTTTTTCAATAAAGGTTCTGAAACTATCTGGTGCTCCATTATCATCTTTCTTCATCTTTTACAAAATAAACAAATATATGTGTAAGTTATAAATTAAAAATAGTACACAAATGAATACAAATGAATGTATAAATCAAGATACCTTTTTAAATGCAAGATAAAAATCTTTTAATGTTGATGTAGAACTTGAATCTAGATAGTTGGGTACAACATCATCCCAACTATCTTCATTCAACAATTTAACGATTTGTTCTTGAATTTTCATGTAAACTTTGTGACTGCATAGATAAAGTAATAAAATGTTAATATAATGATATGTATAACAAATACTACTAAGAACTACATGTTTTATTTAAAATAAAATTATAATGTAGAAATAAATAAAAATAATTCAACAAACTTACTTTTGAAATTCCTTAAATATTTCCTCCAATGATAATTACCCTCATCTCACATGAGATAATATTGTTTTGACAATTTTTTCATTTTTCACTCCTTGCAATTCTCTCCAAGGTGTGATAGTCATATCATCTGGAAGCTGCTTCATTTCAGGACCTGATTTACTGCTGCTACATATCAATGGCTTAGACTTTTTGACCTTCTAGTTTTTAGTGCAAATGTTTTCCTACATGCTAAAAATCTCATCAATCAACTCCCATAGATCTCCAGTTATAAATGCCAACTGGAAAATGTTATCAACACCTCTGAATAAATCACTAATTTTGTTGCTTTTTCTACCTTTTGAATTGGTTTTCTCTTCAATTTCATAGCCTATTTCCATACAACATTCCTTTTGGAAATCTACAGTAACATTTATCCTATCCCCGCCACATTTTTCTTGAAATTCACTATGAATAAATCTAACCCTTTGGATGAAAGTCATAGACATCCTATATTCACTACCTGAATTATGATCCCATTCCACTAACTTTGCTTCTGTATCTGATAAACTAGCATAAATGATACATTTCATTATTTCAAAATGTGGGTTATTAGGATATTCCTCCATCAATTGTCTTTGAGCTTCTACAGAATGGTTCCCCCCAAGCACATAATAATTTTATTCAAAAAATTTTGACTTATCAAATGCTTCTTTGTTGGGAACTTGAACTGGATCAACAAGAAGTACACAACTAACCACATGAGCATATGGATTGTACCTCATAAATGTCTTCAAGTTGTGAACATGAAGATGATGTGGCTTTCTAACTTGATATTGACATTGTCCTTTGCTTGCCTTATAGGTTTGTCTAACATTAAGTTGAAATGTACAACCACCATCAATTAAGTTTCTCTTTGTCAAATTTTGTCGAATGGAATTTTGTTTTGTTTTGATAATACCATCCTCTAAATCAGCTCTTGGTGTAATTATTTCTCTACTTTCTTTTGAAGTTTCACTAGGTTCTTGACTGATGATAATGAATACTACAAAATCTTCAACTTTACTTTTCCTTTACATAACATTCTCATCATTAACTATAACAGATTTATTCTTGGGTATTGTTACTTTTGTTCTTTTATGACTCTTCTCAGTTCCAATGTCATCTTTAGTAATGACAACATACGCTTCAATGTTAGTTTCAACTTCATTGTCTTCAAAAGTAACTTGTCTACCCTTGATAGATTTATCCACTAGAGGCCTTCCTTTATCATCCCTTGGATGTAGTTTCATAGCATCATCAATTATTACATTTTTGCTTGTTTTCCATATCTTCTTCTGACACTGAGTAGAAACTACTGACAACTTTCATAATATCATGCTCTATGAAATGAATGCTTCCCAACCTAATTAAACAACTTTCAACAAAATTTTTCCAAACAAAATATCATATGTCAATAAAAACAAAGTTAAAAGAGTATAGCAAGATAGTTACAAGAACGCAAAATACAAATATAAATAACAATACTTACGATGTTTTGTTTCATCTCATTTACGATTTATTTACACAACTTTGTAGATACCTCTCTCATGTCATACAATGAATATGATAGCTGGTATTTAATCCTTTCATGTGACTTGGAAGCTTTTGTAAGTGGGTAAACAACTTCAGTGTCTGATACCGAACACATATCTATGACTCTTCCCATCACCTCATAAATTCCATTATCGTTCGTTATATCAATATATAGATATATATTCACATTTTGGCTTTCTCTTTCTTTCACATACTAGATTCTTGATGGACATTTCACTTATTTTGAATTCTTCCAGTATGGAATCATATTTTTATCATTTGAAGTGCTTGAAATATTTGTAGCCATCAGCTCAGGTGGAATTCGTTCAGTGATGTTTTTTAAAGATGCACCTTTAAGAGTCTTCAGTGCAAAAAGATTCATAGAAATCTTCTTTGATGCCATTTTTCTGAAATATAGAAACACATAAATCAGCAAATAACGAAAACATATTAACTTAAATTAACAACGAAAATATATCATAAATTTGTAAACTGTATAATCAAATAATTGAAATTAAAAAAATATTAACACTAAGAAGTCGCTTGTCACCCCGCGGGTAGGCGAGATGTTGGGGTGGCGTAGGGGGTGTCTTGGCAACAACTCCTACCATTTCTCCCCACATTTATCTCCTTCTCCATCTTCAATCTACCCCTTAATGGGGTGAGAAGGAGATCAATGTTGCCACAACATCCCCACGCACAAACCTGGCGGTCAGCTCGCCCACGGGGCAGCTGCCAGGGTGGTACGGGGGGTTGCGGCAGCAACTTCTACCAGTTCCCTGATATTGATCTCCTTCTCTGTCTTCAATCTACCCCTCAGCGTCCTCCTCGAGGGGTAGATTGAAGACAGAGAAAGAGATCAATATTTGGAGAAATGGTAGAAGCCCCTCGGCACCACCCCACTGGCTCGCTTATTCGCAGGGTGGCGGGCGATTTCGAGAATTTCCCAACCCTCGTAGGTGGATGAGCAGGCCACCATGGTGGCGTAGGGTGGGGCTATGGCAGCCCCACACTACACCACCCTGGAAGCTTGTCCACCACCCCGCGGGGGTTGGGTGATTCCCGTATCACCCCGGCAGCCCGCCTGCCGACCCGTGGGGTTGGGTGATTCTGGGAATACCCCAACCCTTAAGGCAGAAAGGCAAGACGTTGGGGTCACGCAAGGCTGGCAACTACAGACATACCCTGCGCCACTCTAGCAACCCGCCTGCGGGGTTAGGCGATTCCTGAAATCACCCAACCTTGCAGGTGAGTGGGTGGGCCTTTGGGGTGGCACGTGGTGGGCAGCGGTCGGAATCACCCAACCTCGCAAACGGGCAGGCGGGCTACTAGGGTGGCACGGGGTGGGCAGTGGGCGCCCACCCCGCATCACCATAGTGGCCTGCATGCCCCCCAAGGGTGGCTAGGCAATTCTCAGAATCAACTAGCCACCATAGGGGGCGAGCGAGCCCCCGGGGTAGCGTGGGGTGGCAAAGGGTGGGGCCATCGGGGTTTCGGGGGTGCAGGCGGGCCGCCGTGGTGGTGCAGGGTGGGCGCCCTTGGGGCAGGTGGGATGTCAAGGTAGCATGGGGCTGGGCTACAATGCCCACCCTGTGCCATCCCGGTGGCCTGCCCGCCTCCTAGGGTGGCTGTTGGGCAATTCCCGATGGCCCGCCCACTCGCCCCACAGGGTGGCTATTGGAAAATTCCTGAAATTGCTGAATAGCCACCCCAGGTGGGCGGGAGGGCCACCGTGGTGGCACGGGGTGGGCACCATAGCCCCACCTCATGCCACCCCAAGAATCTCCCAACAGCCACCCCGGGGGCGGGTAGGGCGCCTGGGTGGGTGCCGCAACCCCACCCCGCATCACCCAATGGCCCGCTCACCCCCAGGGATGGCTATTGGGTGATTCCTAGTGCCAACCACACGCCACCCTAGAGGCCTAGCTAGCCCCCCGGGGGGTGGGCAGGCCGCTAGGGTGGTGTAGGGTGGGGCTGTGACACTCCCACCACGCGCCACCTTGACTGCCTGCTGACCCACCCAACATGGCCGTTGGGCGATTCCCAAAATCGACCAGCGACTACGGGGGGGCAAGCTAGCCGCTGTGGTGGCTCAGGGTGGGGCTACAGGGGTGGTGCGGCATGGCTGGTGGGAATTACCAAATAGCTACCCTGGGGGGCAGGCGGGCCACTGGCGTGGCATGGGGTGGGGCTACGATGCCCACCCCGTGCCACCCGGGCAGCCCGCCCACCCTCGAGGATGGTTGTTGGGTGATTCCTAGCGCCCACCCCGCGCCACCCTGGTGGCCCGCCCACCCAACAGCCACACTAAGGGGGTAGGTGGGCCACTACAGTGCGGCTACAATGCCCCCACCCCGCGCCACCCTGGCGGCCCCCTCGCCTAGGGTGGCTGTTGGGCGACCGAGCGGGCGGGTCACCGACGTGGCACGGGGTGGGCGCCATAGCCTCACCCCGCACAACTTCGATGGCCCACCCACCCCCTGAAGGTGGTTAGGCAATTCTCGGAATGGTCCAACCACCCTCTGGAGGTGTGTAGGTAGCCGGGGTAGTGCAGGGTGGTGTTGCGGTGCCCACCCTGCACCAGAGTGATAGCCCACCCCCCTGAGGGTGGCTGGGAAATTCTCGAAATTTCCCAACCACCCATGGGGAGTGGGCGGGTCGCTGGGGTGGCACAGGGTGGGGCCATAGCGCCCACCTTGCACCACCTCGTCAACCTGCCTGACCCTTCAGGGTGGCTGGGATTTTCCGTCCCACCCGCTGGGGTGGCGCAGGGTGGGGCTGCGGTGCCCACCCTGTGCCACCCTGTAGGTTTTAACCCCATACAAAAATTACCTGCATAAGAATTCTAGAACACATAAAATAAACAATGCGAGAGCATAACACATAAAACACATATACATAGAGATTTTCCCCTGGATCCCAAACCAGGACTACCAGCTTGATTTTTCATTATGTTCCTTTCAATGTTATAATACATATTTATACATCCCTAAGCATCCAATACAATGGACTGAAAGCCATCGCGTCTAATACCATGGACCAAAAGCTGTTGCGTCCAATACCATGGACTGAAAACCATCACGTCCAAAATCATTTGCGAAAATCATGCACAAAACCATAGCTAGGTCCACCCATCCTGACATAGGGTCCCCATAGAGTGGGATTACAAGTACCCATTAAACCCCCTTTGACCTCCCCCTCTCTAACCCCCAAGTACCTACGTGGGTTAGTTGTGGAAAGAATATAACACAACCCAACATTCTCCCACTTGTTGTTTTCTTTCCATATGGGACCACAAGAGAGCTTAGTCATTTTTTTCAGCCCTAAAACGCCCATTGTTTCTCTACACCAAGAGAAATTCTCAGAGCTCACAGATTTTGTCAATGCATTTGCAGTATTCTTCAATGTGTCCACCTTTCCCAACAACACCTTTTTGTCTTCTATCATATCCCTCGCAAAATGATACCCAACATCAATGTGCTTTGTCTTTGAATGATATAAGGGGTTCTTTGCCAAGAAAATTGCACTTTGGCCATCACAGTCTATCCTTATAGCTTCCTATACTAACCCCATACTTGAACATAACCTCTGCAACTAAACTACTTCCTTGCTTGCATGAGTGGCTGTCATGTATTCTGCCTCTGTAGTTGATAGTGCCACTACAGATTGTTTCTTACTCATCCAACTGACTACATCTCCAAATAGGTTAAACACATACCCACTTGTAGATCTTCTCTGATCCAGATCTCTAGCCCAGTCTACATCAACAAAGCCATGAATATCCAACACTCCGTCTAATCCTAGTCTTCCTTGGTAGCACAAACCATAATCACTAGTGCCACGCAGATACCTGAAAACTTGCTTCACTGTTATCTAGTGCTCCTTCCCTGGTTTTGACATAAACCTGCTCAATACTCCCACTGCATACATCAAGCTACCAACTACACTTGCATATGTAACACGAGACATGTCATCTTCCTCTTCTTATGTCTTCGGACACTGTTCAGTAGACAACCTCACACCTATAGGAATATGAACCTTCACCGGTTTGTTATCTTGTATATTAAACTTTTGTAGTATTGTCTCAACATACTTCCTCTGGTTTAACTAGAGCTTCCTCTTTGTATGATCTCTTTTAATTTCCATGCCCAAAATATAGTTTGTAGCACCAAGATATTTCATGTTGAATTTGGAGGACAATTGGGTCTGCAAATCCTGGATAATTTCTTTGTCATTTCCAAATAGCAACATATCATCCACATACAAGACCAAATAAATAACATGGTCACAAATTAATTTAAAATACACAATGATCTGCTTTTCTTCTGGTGAAGCCAAGTCCCCGTATAAATGTATCAAATTTCTGATACCACATCCTTGGTGATTATTTTAACCCATACAGAGACTTCTTTAACTTACATACTAGTTCTTTCTTACCCTTCACCACAAAGTCTTTAGGTTGCTTCATGTAGATCTCCTCTTCCAGACCCTCGTGAGGAAATGTTGTCTTCACATCTATCTATTCTACCTCCAAATCAAAAGCAGCAGCAATAGATAAAACTAATGTAATAGAAGTCACCATGGCAAAAAGAGAAAAATATCACCAAAATCAATTCCTGACACCCGGGAATAAGCTTTTGCTACCAACTAAGCTTTGTATTTATCCACCTTTCCTTCTGCACTTATATTCTTTTTGAACACCCATTTGCTAGCAATGGGTTTTCTTCTAGCCAGAAACTCCACCAGATCTCAAGCCTCATTTTTGTGCAAAGATTCTATTTCATCAACCATGGCCTCTTTCCAGAGTTTTCCATCCTCTGAATCTACTACTTCCTTCACAGTTTTGGAATCATCATTAGTAATAGATAAATAAAATTTTGAATAGAAAGCAGATGGACTATACCTTTCTGGTTGTCTTCTTTCTTGAACTAATCTTCTCACACCCAAATTTTGTGCCTCTTCATCGTCTGATTCCTCCTCTGCTGTAGAGTCTGATTCTTCCTCCTTAAGCTCAAACTCTATCTTCTCAGGTTTCTTTAGTTGGAATTCATGTTTAATAACATCTTTTACCTCTCTGAACATTACATCTCGGTTGTACACAACCTTCTGTGTGACTGGGTTCTAAAGATTATAACCCTTTAAACTATCCTTATACCCAATAAAGATGCACTTTTCAGATTTACTATCCAACTTGGTTCGTTTCTCCTTTGGAACATGTACATATGCATCACATCCAAATACCCTCAGATGTGAAAGAGAGTGTTTCTTACCAGTCCATACCTCTTGTGGAGTCATATCCTGCAATGCTGGTGAAGGTGACTTGTTGACCAAGTAACATGCAGTATCCCCACTTGTGCCCAGAATTCCTATCCTAACCCGACACCACTGAGCATGCTTCCTGCCCTTTCCATCAACGTCTTATTCATTCTTTCTGCAACTTCATTTTGTTGTGGTGTATATGGAGTAGTCTTCTATCATGCTATACCACACTTCTTACAGAATTCTTCAAATTCATTGCTACAAAACTCTCTACCATTATCTGTCCTCAACACCTTTATCTTCTTCTTTATCTGAATTTCCATGAAAGCCTTAAATTCTTTAAACCTGTCAAAGGCTTCAGATTTCTTTTTAAGGAAATATATCCATGTATTCCTTGACAAGTCATCTATAAATGATATATAGTACACAGACTTACCCAGTGATGGAACCTTCACAGGTCCAAACACATCACTGTGCACAAGTTCTAGTATATGTTTTTCCCTCTTACTACAAGAGGTGAAACTCGCCCAATTTTTCTTCCCATATACACAATTTTCACAGAAATCAAAATCCAGAGAGATATTACTCATACCTTCTACCATACCTTTACCATGAAGTATTCGAAGGCCCTTCTCTATAATATTTCCAAGCCTTTGATGCCACAACATGATCTTCTCTCCAGAGGCTACTAGATTTTCTGCTCCACTTTCAGGAACCATAGAACTGTTGCACCCATCAGTAACAGTGCTACCTTGCAGCTTGTACGGAGTTCGAATTCAAACTCCCCACATCAATACCATTGCTCTCCAAACCATTTTGTAGGTATCATTCTCGAACACTGTTTTTACACCTGCATCATCCAACTTGCTTACAGAAATCAGATTTCTAGCCAATGCAGGAATATGTAGAACACCCAGGAGTGTTCTGACCCTTCCACCTTGCAACTTCAACTTTACTTTTCCATGACCAATGATTCTAGTCTTCCTATCATTCCCTAATAAGACATCATCACCATCATATTTCTCATACTCGCAAAACCACTCTCTATGGAGAGTGAAATGAAAGGATGCACCTGAGTCAATAAACCATGCCTCATGATCTACATGTGTACTTGAAGAAGCCAGGTACACATCCACACCTTCATCTGAGGTGGTTTTAACCTCTGTAGGAGGAGCATTATCAGATCCATTTCCTTTATCAGGAGCTTTAGATTTAGAGTCCCTTTTGTAGCGCCCTTCCTTTTTGCATTTCCAACACACCACCTTTACAGGTTTTCCTGGAGATTTAGATCTCCTTCTAGATTTAGATCTCCCACTCGATGACTTATTTTTTTTTCTGTCCTAGGACTGTCCTTTTATAGATAAGGAATCACCATTTTGGCTCTCCATATTTTTCCATCTCACCTCCTCCATCAACAAAGATGAAACTATTTCATCAAATTGCAAGGCAGTCCATTGCTACCTATTGCAATAACCAGAATATCCCACGAATCTGGTAGAGAATACAAAAACTAATGCACTTATCTTCATCTAAAATTTTAATATCAATGGATGCTAACTGACTTACCAATGTATTAAATGTGTCTAGATGCTCTGTCACTGAGTCTCCATCTTTCATCCTCAGGTTATACATCTTTTTCCACAAGAATAGTTTATTCACCAGAGACTTAGATTGGTACAAGTCCCTATCTTGTCCCATAAATCCTTCATCATAGCTTCCCCTGATACATTCAAAAATAATGAATTCGAGACACACAATCGTATTGTGATCTTTTCCTTCTGATCCAACTTCTTCCATTTTTCATCAGAAACTCCCATTGGTTTAGTACCCGAATCTACTGCAATCCACAGATCTTTATCCACCAAAAGATTCTCCATATTAAGTTCCACAACTCAAAACTCTGACCATTAAATTGCTCGATCTCTATCTTTCCACTGCTCACCATCCTCTTTCACCACCAGAATTGATCTCGCAGATCTCCCACTAAACAGGGTTTACGATAGGCTTGAGCGAAACCCCTCAACAACAAGGGTGTCCCCTTGAAGTCAAAACTACTCTAATACCAAATGTAGGTTTTAACTCAGTATAGAAATTACCTACATACGAATTCTAGAACACATAAAATAAACAATGTGAAAGCATATCACATAAAACACATATACACAGAAATTTTCCCCTGGATCCCAAAACTAGGACTACCGGCTTGATTTTTCATTATATTCCTTTCAATGCTATAATACATATTTATACATGTTGAAGCATCCAATACCATGGACCGAAAACCATCGCATCTAATACCATGGACTGAAAACCATCATGTCCAAAAAGATGTACGAAAGTCATGCAGAAAACCATAGGTGGATTTTCCCATCCTAACAGAGGGTCCAAAACCAAAATTTTCTGGGGTGCTGCACCAGACCCCATAGAGTGGGGTTACGGGTACCCATCAAACCCCTTGTGACCTCTCCCCCTCTAACTTCTGGGTAATTAAATGGGCTAGTCATGGAAAGCATATAACATGACCCAACACACCCTAGTGACCCACCCGCCCCCCGGGGGTGGTTGGGCGATTCACAGAATCATCCAACCATCTCAGCGAGGCCGACAGTCTACCAAGGTGGCATAGGGTGGTGTTGTGGCACCCACCCCATGCCACCACAGTAGCCTACCCACCCCCTGGGGGTGGCTGGGTGATTTTGGGAATCGCCCAGCCACCCCTGGGGTGTGGGCGGGCCACTGGGGTGGCACATGGTGGGCATTGTAGCACCACCCAACACCACCCTGGTAGACCGCTTACCCCCCTGGGGTGGCTGGGTGATTTGGAGCCCCACACCACACCATCCTGGCAGCCCGCCTACCACCAAGATGGTTTTTGGGCGATTCTTGATGCCCACCCTATGCCACCCCGGTAGCCTGCTCGCCTGCCCAGGGTGACGGGCTGTTGGGGTGGCGTGAGGTGGGCACTGTAGCCCAACCCCATGCCGCCCCAGTGGCCCACTCACTCGCTTGAGGTGGCTGTTGAGCGATTCTCGGAATTTCCCAATAGCCACCTCGGGGCGGGCGGGCTGGCCTCTTGGGTGGTACGAGGTGGGGCCCCACTTTGCGCCACCTTGACTTCCCGCCCACCCGCCTAGGGTGGATGTTGGGTGATTCTCGGAATCGCCCAACAACCACCCTGGGCGGGCGGGGGGGCTGCCGAGGTGGCGCAGGGTGGGACTACGGTGCCCCACCCTGGGAATTGCCCAACAACCACCATGGGTGGGTAGGCGAGCTGCCGGGGTGGCGCAGGCGGAGACTGCGGCACCCCACCCCGCTCCACCCTAGTGGCCCGCCTGCCCCCCAGGGGTGGCTAGGCAATTCTAGGAATCGCCTAGCCACCCCCTAGGGGCAGACAGGCCACCGTGGTGGCGTGAGGTGGGCGCCCGTACTATTTGATAGCTTTACGATTGGTTTCATATTGCTTTTTACCTGTGCAGGGTGGGCTGTTGTCGTGAGCTTTTCCAGGTTGACCAGGGTCACAATGAACATATCAGTTAATTTGGCTCAGAATAAGTATTAATTAAAAAAAAAATCTACTTCATTAATTTATTTAAGATGAAAATTGTCATGGAAAAAAATTAACTAACCTTTCAATTGCCAGAATTCTTCGTTGAATATGTTATTGATAGCAATGTATCTGCTCCACAAATTCGCTCCAAGTCTTTCAAAGAACCTCAGAAACCTTGATGTGATGTGAGTAATAGTGAAAATGGAATTTATTATATAGGTGAAATTATAGAGATGTTTTATGTACAGTTAATGTGGGATTAATTTGTTTTAAAAAATTTAACATGTTAATTTTTTTATGGCGATGAAGGAAAATATGATAAATTGAATATTATGGAATTGTTTTACAACGGGGTGAATGTGGGATTGATTTGTTTTAGAATTTATTATAAAAATTAAAAAATAAAACATCCAATTGTTTAGTAAATATTATATACTTTAACTATTAAAATAATTTAGGTAGAAGTTGTAGTTTACAATTTTAACTTTAATGATTTATTTCATAAAAGAAATTAGTTTACATTTTTCAATAAATTGTAGAATAAAATAATGAAGGGAAATAAATCTAACAAACTTTTTGGAGGGAAATATTTTCACTAAACTTTTTGGAGGGAAAATTTCATTCTCTAAGCTATATAATATCTTTAGGAGACTCTCCATTTGTATCATTCAACATATTCTAGTTGAAAATGATGGATTATCCTGATAGAGAAGTTTCGATTTATGCAGAAACAACATATTCATCGTGTAACAACTCTATTGATATTGATGAATACAAAGAGAATTCTTCCACTATGAATAGAAAGTCAATTCTTCCATTTAGTCTTCATCCTAAGGACTATGAGAGCAACATTGATGAAAGAGGGGATGGAGAATTTCAAATAAATAAAGAGTCACAGATTCCACTTAGTCCTAATTCTAAGGACTATAACAGCAGTAGTGGTGATGAGCTTGATGAAAAATTTCGAAAGAATGGAGTGTCACAGTGTCCACTTAGTGATAATTCTAAGGACTATGAGAGCAACAATGATGAAGAGCATGATGGTGAAGTTCAAAAGAATGGAGTGTCACGGTGTCCACTTAGTCCTAATTCTAAGGACTATGAGAGTAGAAGTGTTGAAGAGCATGATGCCGAATTTCAAAAGAATGGAGTGTCACGGTGTCCACTTAGTCCTAATTCTAAGGACTATGAGAGTAGCAATGATGAATATTGTGATAACAAATTTCAAAAGAATGGAGTGTCAAAGTGTCCACTTAGTCCTAATTCTAAGGACTATGAGAGCGGCAGTGATAAAGAGCATGATAATGAATTTCAAAAGTATGGAGTGTCACAGTGTCCACTTAGTCCTAATTCTAAGGATTAGGAGAGAAACAACGATGAAGAGCGGGATGATGAATTTCAAAAGAATGGAGTGTCATAGTTTCCACTTAGCTCTAATTCTAAAGACTATGAGAGCAATAGTGATGAAGAGCGTGATGATGAATTTCAAAAGAATGGGGTGTCACCGTGTCCTGTTAGTCCTAATTCTAAGGACAATGAGAGCAGCAATGATGAAGGACAGGATGGTGCACTTAGTCCTAATTCTAGTGAGTATAAAGGTAGCAGTGAAAAACGACAGGATGTAACCTTTTTAGTAAGTAAACAATCAAATTTTTGATGTATTCCTAATTCTATGGACTATGAGAGCAGCATTGACAATGCACATGAGGAAGAATATCCAACAAATATTGAGTGAAATTTTCCTTTCATTCTAAACTCTAAGGACTATAGCAATAGCACTGAAGAAGGGGAAGATGAAGAATATCCTCCAAGTCAGTATTTTAAAAGCATAGCTAATCATAGTGTGGATAACATTCCTCTTAATGATGATGAAAATCCTTATACAAATGATGATCTAATGATGGAGATGTTTCCAAGAAATATTGTATCGAGGAGTAGGAGCAGACCTTTTCGTATCAATGTAAGATGTTCTAGTTATGCAAGGGGTAGAGTAGAATATCTAATGAGAAGAAGTTCTATCAGCACTCTCATTTCAAGTGAATGTTGCAAAAAATATTGCTTGAAACATATGGATTTCAAATTTTCATTAGATAACAGGAAGAGGTATTTGTTAATGAATAAAATCATGCAAAATTCATATTTAGTTGGGTGCATGTAATCTACATTGTCAGGTTATGATTATCATATTAGCACTTTATTTATCTATAGAAAAGCTTTCAAAATGTTTCATTCGATTAGGAATTTTCATCTCTCAAAAATTCAAGAAAATTTGGAAAAGGATGTCACATTTTATTTAGAAGCATGTCATAAAAGATAGTTTTGGCCATTATCAAATACTGCAATGTCATGGATGAAAGGTTTCTTTTCAAAGCAAAGAGAGTATATGCCAATAGAGAGACAATACATATTCCAGATAATTTTTTAAGATGAGAAATCTACAACTTATACAAAGAATATGCAAAAGGTGCTGAGGGACATGACCGGTTTATTACATATCAATATATTGTGAAGGTATGGAAGAAAGAATTCAACAATGTTCGTATTCCTAAAAAGACAAGGATTGGGATTTGTAGTACATGTGCTTCTCTTAAAACAAAAAGGGACAAATGTGAAGGGTCAGAAAGAGGTATGCATTCATAACTTTAACTTTTAAAATTGTATAGTCATCAACTATGAAAACATATTTCTTAATGGCCTTATTTTATGTTGTGTAGATTCAATTGTCAAAGAACTTCAAGAGCATCGCAAACAACAAAGAAATGAAAGGAAAAAATTTTGCAAGCATCAAAAGAAGTGTTATGATAATCCGAATAAATATTCGGGTTTGATAATTGATGGTATGGACCAAAAGAAAACACTTTTACCACATTTTGTTCGCACACCCAAAAATTTACAGGAGGAAAATTTTATTCAGTATCACTTGGTCGGTTGTATGGTCTTCAATGGGAAAATGTTGCCAAGGGTGTACTTCACAGCTCCAAATATTCATAATGATGCAAATCTGACCATAACCATAATTCATGATGTGTTTTCTCATTGGTCTAGTAATCATCCTGAAGTTTTGTATCTACAATTGGATAACACTTGCCGTGAAAACAAAAATCAGGTTGTTTTTGGATATCTAAACATGCTTGTTCAATTGAGAATTTTTCAGAAGGTAAAGGTTGGTTTCCTTCTTGTTGGGCACACTCATGACCATATTGATTAGATGTTTAGTCATTTTTCAGTCACATTAAGGAGGAAGGAAGTTGGGAGCTCGCCATCATTAATTGAATGTATTAAGAAATCATACATGCCAGAGCCTATGTTTGATGTGATGTAAGAAACTATTGACATGTGAAGGTTTATTCTGGGATCATATGGTGAGGGGAAATTCATTGAAACATTTAATGACATTTAATGTTGTTGGCATTTTGGCACAGGTGTGGTGCTACGGTACAGGTGTTGTCCTTGATGGCAACTCTCTTTGATGACAGATCTCAGTCCAGACTACAAGAATGAAGAGAAATTCCATATACGCAGGTTCATTAAGCCCAAGTTGTGTATACACGCCAGTACGCTATATACTAAGTCGCGGATACGTAGTCTCGCTATATACGAAGTCGCGTATACACGCAGTTTCATGAACAGAAAAGGGCGTACATGTCGAGAAGCTTTCTTTTGGTCCGTGGTAGTTAGTCCTCGGTACTTGAGCCTATGTTTTTGACCAAGGTATCTCGACAGGCGTGTTGATCCCTAGTTTTGAAGTTGTTGGTATTGGATTACTATGGTTTTGGCCCGTGGTATTGAGCAAGGCCTAAGACTATAAAAGGAGAAGAAGATCATTAGGCAAGGGTATTGAAAAAGTCTTGAATATCTGAAAAAGAAAGAGATCTAGTATGCAGGTTCTGGGTTGCTTGATCTAAGCTAAGGAGAGATCACACCGGGTGATGGAAGACTAGATCTAAGGACATATCGGGATCAAATGGTTTGAAATGAACTATTGGTATATGGTTGATTATGCGTATTTTTAGATCTGCATACTGATGCAATGTTATGTTCTGGGTATGACTGATGTCTGGTACAGCTGCAAGTTATGAGAAATTATTTTTAGATCTGTACGCAGGTTGTCTTTGGTAGAAACGCGTGTATACGCGGGTTGGTCTCATTGAAGTAGCGTATATCTTTTGAAGTTTAATTTTTGGGGTTGCAGTTGGGTCTGACTGTTATTGCAGAGTTCTGTAGTCTGCTCTGTGTTCTGGTGACTGGGTGTTGACAGGGTTTCAGTAGTTCAGCGATTCAAAGATTGATGATGCTAGTATTGGTTGTCTTGTGCTTCAATGATCTGTTATGAAAATTGGATGAATTGTGGTCTTCAGATTGTAATGTTGTGCTTCAGGAATATCCAGTCTGAAAATTGATGAAAAGTGGTACCTGAAGGAAGGAAGATTGTAGGCCAGCACCTATGTACTAGTATCTTAGCTAGTACAAGAGCAAAGGGGATTGGAGCTCCCTTCTAGAAGAGTCTGAAAAACAAGAGAAGGTTGTAGCCTTCTACAGGTTGTAGCCTGCGTACTGGTATAAGGCTGCACCAGTACAAAAGATTGTAAACTGAAGTTTTCATTAAAGAAAGATAGAGACGACTTGCAGCAGGTGGTTTTCAACCACATTGGGTTTCCACCTTATATCATGGTGTTCATGTGTGTGGCTTTTATGTGATGATATGTTCTGTTATACTGCATCTGTTTACTATTAATATGGTTAATAATGTCCTGATGCATTTACTGAAGATAAGCTAACTGAATCATAAGTTTTCTGGTTATACGCTGGTTGCTTTAGACACAGTAGCGTGTACACGCTGGTTCACTTAACTGAAGTAGCGTATATGTTTCTGAATATGAAATTGAAAAAGTTTTATTGATCTGATAATACTGATTCACCCCCCCTCTCAGTATTATTTCCAACATACTTCACAACTCCAAATATTCATAATGATGCAAATCTGACCATAACCATAATTCATGATGTGTTTTCTCATTGGTCTAGTAATCATCCTGAAGTTTTGTATCTACAATTGGATAACACTTGCCGTGAAAACAAAAATCAGGTTGTTTTTGGATATCTAAACATGCTTGTTCAATTGAGAATTTTTCAGAAGGTAAAGGTTGGTTTCCTTCTTGTTGGGCACACTCATGACCATATTGATTAGATGTTTAGTCATTTTTCAGTCACATTAAGGAGGAAGGAAGTTGGGAGCTCGCCATCATTAATTGAATGTATTAAGAAATCATACATGCCAGAGCCTATGTTTGATGTGATGTAAGAAACTATTGACATGTGAAGGTTTATTCTGGGATCATATGGTGAGGGGAAATTCATTGAAACATTTAATGACATTAGCTTCCAACATCAATTTCGTATCAAAAAAATTAATGGGAAAACACTAATATGGGGCAAGAAGTATTGAACTACTGCAGAATGGGCACCATCATTAGGTTTGAAATTTTTGAAGTTCATTCTAGATCTTCCAATATTTGCATCAAAAATATTTTTATTACAATTAGTTGGTGAAGTTCATAATGCACATAGACAAAATAGAGATATAAATTATTCTGATTTCCTAGAAGAAATTAAAAAATCTAATAGACATACATATGAGTACTTTGACATTGTTGAATCAGTTTGGTGGGAGTTATTTTTCAATAATCAAAGTGATATCATCTCAACAACAACAAATGAAGATATTCCTTCACAAAATCCATTTATCTGGCCACAAAATGTGTTGAATGAACATGAGGAAATAAGCATTGTTGAATAGCAACAATCTCAAGGTATTATTAATTCTTCATAGGCAGAGGAAAGAGAGATGTATATTGGTTCTAGAATATCTTGTGCACAATTTGAAGCCATGGAAGACCTTTACAAGGGTTCAATATAGGATATTAAGGAGGGTTGCATTATCGTACTACTAGCAGATGGAGATCCCAATGGCTATCCATTCTAGGTTGCTAAAGTTATAAAGGTATTTATAGAAAATGAGGATGTTACATGTGTTGAAGTACATTGGTATGCCACAAATACACACCCATTCAATGGTGTGTATAAACCAGAGATGGTAGCTGACAAAAAAGGCAGAAAGAGAAAAAGAAAGGGTACAAATATAAATCGTCACCACATAGACATATTAAAATTGGAGGATGTTGACATACTTGTTTATGACTTCAATTTAACAAAGAGAGGAACTCTTCACTTCAAGATGATAGAGATTCTGAAAAGGTTGTTACCAGAAGGAACAATGTTGAGATTAGAGTTTGCTGAAACCAGTAGTAGATCTAGAAGAATTTTGAAACCTAAAATGGTAGGCATGCATGTGGACTTATATGGGGCACTAGTTGATGAAAGAGAAGAATATGGAACATCTTCGCCAGCATCCAGTCACTCATCTGAAGATGTGAATTCTAATGGTGTGCAAGAAAATATGAGTGATTTTGAATAATTGTTTAAGATAGTTTATATAAATAATGTATGCATCGTATCTTGAAATAAATTTTTTGATTTCCATATGGTGTTAAATGAGAAGTTATGAGTAATTTTTATGTTGTTGGATTATATGTCTTAATTATGATAATTTTTATTGTATAGATTATCTACAATGCAACATTAAATTAGAGATATAATGTATGTTTCATTCAATATACAAATAATGACTTTTGAATTCATTTAGTGATGTAATTTGTTCATAATGTCATGGTTTCTTAAATTATACTTAGGAAATAAAAATGTCATTCTACCAAAAACATTAGTGTGTTTTTTTCCTCATAAACAACTTTGTTTGACACATAAAAATTCGGTTTTACTAGCATTTTTTAAAAATGTTGAAAATTGACCCTAAAAAAATCATCCTTCCAGTATCATCACTTTTTTGTTTTTCAAACTATTTTTTGCACGAAATTTTCGTTTTCATTGCCATTTTTAAAACATGTTCAAAATTGACCCTTAAAAAAAATCATCGTTCCAGTATACACACTTTTTGTTTTTAGCACTATTTTTGATGTTTTCTCGGGGTTTTTTTGCCAGAGTTCCCATTTTGAGTTTATAGTTCTTGTTTCAAAGTTTACATTGTTCATTGCTATCACAAGCCATGAAAATTTTGTAATCTTGTCTAGTTTCATCTTCATCACTATTAGATAAACCCTTGCTATCTTCATAAGAATAGTAACTCCTTTTATTGACAACTTCTTTTCTATTCCCTTTTGCATATTCCTTTCTTTTTTCATATTTACCTTTATGATGACATTCGGTAGCATAATGACTGACTCTGCCACAAGCAAAGAATTTGAAGGGTAGATTACCTCTAAACCTTCCAGAACCCCGTTGAAGCTTCTTGACAAAGTTTACCTCATCTTCTTCTTTTGAAATATGTCCTGATTCATTGTGTTCTTCCTTTCATTTTTCCGAGGATTTAAATGCAGCTTCTCTCATATCTGATGGTCCTCCTTTCCTCATCTCAAAGGCAATTAAAATTCTGTGAAGCTATGTCATAGTGATATTCTATAGATCCTATTTTTCTTCTATGGTAGACACTTTTGATTCAAATTTGGTAGACAAGGATCTCAAAACTTTCTCAACTAACGTAACTTCCTTTATTTCTTCACCCAAAATTTTCATACAGTTAACAACCTCATCTATACGTAAGAAGTAACTAGCTATACTTTCATCACTATGCATCTTAAGAGTTTCATACTGAATTCTGGGAGTTTGAAGCTTAACACATTTTACCTCAGAGTCTCCTTCATAGCTCAAAACGATTTTGTCCCATATTTCTTTGGCTGACTTGAGCTACATGACTTTGACAAACTCTGATTGTGATAGACTTCAAAATAGAGTATTGAAAGCTTTGGCATTGGTTTCATATTGCTTTTTACCTGTCGCATTTGTAGGAATTGCTATTGGAAACATATATACTCCCTCCACAATTTCCTAGACATATGTTCCAAGTGATTATAGATAGGATGTGGTTCTTATTTTCCAATAAACAAAGTTGCTCCCATCGAATATTGGTTGTCTAATGGATCCCATACTTTCTTGATTATTCATGTTGATGGATCTCCCTTCAAGCAATCAACCTTCTTGTAAAGGACTTGCTCTGAAACCAATTGTGTAAATAATACTGAGAGGGGGGTGAACCAGTATTATCAGATCAATAATTTTATTTCCCAAACATATTTATATATGCTACTTCAGTGAAGTGAACTAGCATGTACATGCTATTGTGATTAAGGAAACTAGCGTATGTCCAGAGAACTTGTGATTTAGAGAATTTATCATGTGTTGATCTTAAAGCAATATATCAAAGATTTATTAGACAGTGCAATAAAAAAAAAATAAAGCATCACACATAAGAAACACACATGAACACCCAGACGTAATGCGAAACCCAATGTTGGTAAAAAACCACCTGTTGATGTCATCTTTATCTTCTTTTAATAATAAGAAAATCTGTTTACAATCTTGTACTAGTGCAGACTCATACCAGTACGTAGGATTCTACCTGCATAAGGTTACAACCTTCTCTCATTTTCTAACTTCTACTAGAAGGGAGCTACAACCCCCTAGCTCTTGTTCTAGCCAATATGTTTACTAGTATGTAGGTGCAAACCTACGAAAGAAAACTCCACTCTTCCACCAACGACCACGTTTCATGAATTTTCAAACTGGATACTCCTGGATCACAAAACCACAATCTGAAGGCCATGTTTCATTAAATTTTCACACTGGACCCATCATAAATTTTAAACTTAAACTGCATCAACCAATATTTAGATAATATGAACAATTAGATCACTGACACTAGAATATTGTGTTGAACCCAGAACCCCACATCATCCTTCAAAACCAACTATAACGTCAAAAATCATGCATTAGAGTGTATACGCTACTTGGTTGCACCCAAAATGCATGTATATGTTACTTCCATTAATTGAACCTGCATATACCTTCAAAACTACTGTAAACATAAACTTTTGAATCAAGTCTGTGCCAACTATCAATATTCTAAATATCTGCTATCAACTTTCAAAGCTTTACACAGGTGGGGACAGAGATCACTTCTTCTCACTTATACAATCAGTCAATCAAATTCCAGCCTCCTTATGCATTTAGTTTTACATTCAGACCTAAGAAGAATTCATTAACAGACAATGGTAAAATAGCATAATTTTATCAAATAGATCAATCAGATATGAAAAGAAGCTTTTCTTTTGGATATGCTACATGAAAAAACTGAACTTGCGTGTATACGCCCTTTGGATGAGATGAACCTGCATACAAATCTGCAAATATTGACTCCGAACTTTGCTACAATTCCAGACTTCAGACGAACTTGGATAATGAATAAAATAGGTGCAAAACATCAGATCTAATCTCAACCAATATCAGATCATTCAAGAATAAGTCATTTCAGGTCTCATGATCCTAATCCAATATTGAACTCAAGGTGCCCATAAATATTTTAGATCTAGTCCCAAATATAACCTTGCAACATAAAATATACTTCAGATAGAATTATTCCTTAGAATTTTATTGCTTGCACACCTACCTAATGATCTTCTTCTCCTTATATACTCTTAGGCCTTTCTCAATACCTTGGACCAAAACCACTTAGGACCAATTCCTTGGATCAAAATACCTGGTTTTCCAACAGGTATGTTCTTTTCCTTCTTGTGAAAGTGCATGTCTATGTTATACATTGGTTTTGTTCTATTAACCCATGTGTATATGCTTCTTGGAAAAAGTGAATCAGTGTATACCTCTCTTTCTTCATCCTTTGGAGTCTGATCTGTAATCCTTTGCTATTAACCCGTTGCACTGTGAACTGTCATCTGAGAGAGTTGCCATCAAGGGCAACACCTGTATCACAATACCAACATAGAGGAATCTATGAAAATGATAACACAATCTCAGCCTGAGATTTTATTAAAAATAAGTTTATAGTGGTCTTCTTCCTCTCAACAATTTTCCATCCTTGTCACATTTGTTGGAAATAATACTGAGAGGGGGGTGAATTAGTATTATCATATCAACAATTTTTCGTTTCCCAAATAGATTTATATGCGTTACTTTTGCGAAGTGAACTAGCATGTACACACTACTATGATTATTGAAACCAAAGTATACCCATAGAGCTTGTGATTTAGTTAATTTATCATGTGTTGATCTATATCAGTGCATCAGTAACTTATTAAACAATGTAGGAAAAATAGAATAACCATCACACATAAGTAACACACATGAACACCAAGATTTAAGGTGTAAATCCAATGTGGGTGAAAACCAAATGTTGCTATCGTCTATGTCTTCTTTTAATAAAAATAAAATATGTTTACAATCTTGTATTGGTGCAGACTCATACTAGTATGCAGGCACCCACCTGCAGAAGGATACAACCATCTCTCGTTTTCCAACTTCTACTCGAAAGGAGCTAAAACCCCCTAGCTCTTGTACTAACCAATGTGTTTACTAGTACGTAGGCATTGGCCTAGAGAAGGCTACGACCTTCTCTCTTCCTCTAGGTACCACGTTTCATAAATTTTCAGATTAGATGTTCCTGGTACACAGAAATACACATGAAGACCTCATTTCATCAAATTTTCATACTGGATCCATAAAAAACTTTGAAACTCAAAATGTATCAACCAGCAATCAGTTAATCTAAACAATCATATCACTATCACAAGAACACTATGTTGAACCCAAAAACCTACATCATAATTTAGAACCAGCTGCAACTTCAAAAATCGTGCATCAAAATGTATACTCTAGTTTACTGGACCCAACCTGCATGTATACGCTACTTCTTTTAATTAAACCTATGTATATCTTCAAATTACTGAAACATAAAACTTCTAAATCAATTCTATACCAACCAGCAATACAGTAAACATCTATTGTCAATTTATAGAGATTTACATAAGCAATAGCAAGGATCACCCTTCTCACTTATATAATCAATAAATCAGATATCAAACTCTTCATGTATTCAGTTTTACATTCAGATCTAAGAAGACTTCATTGACAGAAAACAATAAAACAATAGTACTGATCAAATAGATCAGTCATCTATGAACAACATACTTTTCTTTTTCATACACTACTTGGAAGAGCTGAACTGGCATGTATATGCTACTTCACCAAAGTGAACCAGTGCACAGATCTACAAATAGTAACTCAGAAATTCGTTGCTATTTTGGACTTCAGGAAAATCCCAATCATGACATTCAAGGAATAAAATAGATGTACACAATTAGATCTGGCTGAACCAATATCAGATCATTCAATGATAAGTCATTTCAGGTCTCAAGTTCCTAATCCAACATTGAATTCAATGTGCACAAAATATTTCAGATGAAATCACCAATATAGCCCTGCAACATAAAATATACTTTGGATAGAAGTATTCCTTAGAAACCCTTTTCACTTGCATGCTTCGCCCATATGATCTTCTCCTCCTTATATAGTCTTAGGCCTTTCTCAATACCTCGGACCAAAACCACTTAGTACCCATGGTATTCTTGGGCGAGATCTAATAGTCATTACTCCACTCAATATTGTGGGCTAATACCATGGTATTGACCCCTGGTATTCTATACTCCTGAAATGCCTTGATTTCCATCTTGTACGCACTTTTCCTCTTATGGGAGTGTGTGTATACGTATACACAATTTTTGTTTTATGGGCCTGCATGTATACATTGATTTCACTAAGTGTGCCTGCATATACATCTTAAACTACATTTCACCATCCTTTACCTTCAACTTCTTCATTCTAATTAGTAGACTTTAGTTCCATCATCCTGTTCTTCTATACCAATGCCCTGTTACATCTGAATGGATCTATTACACTGTGGGTTTCCTTTCATAAAAACTAAATTGACCTATGAATGATTTTCCATCACAGAAAACACTTATATCATAATTCCAACAATCTCCCCCTTTGGACTTGATGGCAACCATGCTGGTGTTGATTACTCCAAGCTGTAGAAACTATTAGAGATAACAAGCAACACCAAAATACTCTCCCCCTTTGACATCAAGGGCAAAGAGAAGATGTTAGGTCCCTATACTACTAGTGTAACCCCTTATCGTTATTAGTACAACCCCCTATTATATTTTTGTGCCCATGTAGTCCCCATATTTTTATGATTGTGCCTTATAGAAGCCCAATATTTTTTTTTTTTGTTTTCTAGTTAAGACTAACCTACGTACCCATAGGGGATTTGAACCGGTGACCTATCGCAAGGAGTGCCTTAACAGCGCACCCATTCACTGTCAATCCAAAGTCCCATGGGCATAAGCCCACTATTGTTATTATTGTGCCCTTATATTATTATTTTTATGTTGGCTCTGATTATATTATGACCCCTTAAACCCCTATATATAGAAATGAGGGTTTGTCATTTGTATCATCCAAGAATTGTTCATTTGTGTAATGTAAAGGAGGTTGCTCCCTTGAAGAGGCTGAATTCTAAGGCATTTATCTCTCTTTTCTATATTTTTATGAGTTGGTTTCATAACATTTGGTATCAGAGCTTTGGATTCTAGGGTTTTGCTATTCCAAATAGGTCATTGTGGAATTTTCACTATAACTGTTTCGCTACGAAGTTTCAGAAGCTAAAAAAAAATCCACTTGAGAAGAAATAGTTCTGAACCTCTAGTCCAAATTTCAAATCTTGTCTCACTATATTTTCAAAGATATGATCTGAGGAAGTTAGGATTTTTGGAAGCTCCATAATTTCATCTCAAACAGGTCACCGTGGAATTTTCGCTATAATTGATTTTCTACGAAGGTTCAGACTTGAAAATTACAACCCATTTGAGCCGAAAGCTTGGTGAAGATCATGTTTGATGTTCAGATCTTGTCTCTCAATATTTTCAGAGATATAATCTATGGAAGTTAGGGTTTTTGTGGACTCCTGAATTACATTCTAAACAGGTGACTTTGGGAATATCGTCATAACTTTCTCTCTGAGCATAACATTGAAATTTCGTAAGAAGTTACATAAAGATGACAGACTGTAGTTTTTTGTGTATATTTTTCAGATCCGAATATCAAAACAGTGACACGTGGCACGACATACACATTTCCTCTACTAAAACATTATATAATCAGGTCATCAAAGAAGATTCGACATAACTCTTCCTTGCAGAATCCAATATTGATCAGACTTGCAGGGTTAGAAAGAGGACTCAGAGGGTTACTACATGACACAATTTTAGAACTTGGAGATTTGAAATTATAGAGTTATAGTCATTTCAAGATTGAGCTCCTGAAATCAAGAAAACATGATATGAGGAAGTTTGATGGCAATGATCCGGTAAATTGGATACTACAGATGGAGCAATATTTTGCTTACATGAGGTGCAACTATTACAAAAGTTACATATTGCATCTTCATATTTATAACTAGATCAATTTTTATGGTATAAAGGGCTTTATTCTTGTAAACCACTCGTTACATGGTCAATTTTCATACAAGAAATGATATCACATTATGATGATACAAAGAGAAACACCTTCTTTAGCCAATTGATAAATCTCAAACAAAAGTGTTCAATGGTAGAGAACATTGAGGGCTTTCAAAAATTGAATATAAGGGAAAATGATATTCCAAAGAAGAAAAAGATTGATGTCTCCATAGGTAATTTAAAGAATAACATTCAACATGAGGTTCATCTTTGGGAGTCTGATTGATTGGAGATGGCATTCATGTTGGCAAGAAAAGTGGAAAGAAAAATTATGGCAACAAGAAAGTCTACCCCTCAAAACTATAAAGATGGAATTGTTGTTTCTCCTAGCCTTCCACAACCTACAAGGTTGACACCACAACAATTGGAAGAAAAAAGAGCAAAAGGGCTTCGTTACAATTGTGATAAAGAATGCATTAAAGGTCATAAGTGTGCTGAGAAAAAATTATTTTACATTGATTGTGAAGAGGAGGAAGAAAAAGATCAAGAAATGTCAAAAGAAGAGGATATACACTAGGAACCAACCCTAGAGAAAGAAGAAATGGATCTAACCATATCTTGTGAAGGATTGACAAGAATCACCACTACTAAAACTCTCAAGACAAAAGGATATGTCAAGAAGTGAACGATCACATTGAAAAAAAAGAAATGAATCTAACCATATGTTGTAATGCATTGGATGGAATTACCACTCCTCAAACTATCAATATAGAAGGACATATCAAGAAGAAAAATGTTCAATAAGTGAAAGATCACATCGAGCATCAAGAAATGAATCCGACCATATCTTGTAATGTGATGCCAACCTAAGCTACATATACCCCAATGATGCACCCTAAGCCGTACATACGCATAGTATACAATTAAGGTTGCATGTCACACTATCTGTGTCCCAGGAATATTCAAATTCCATACTTAATAAAACCTTCACTTAATCAAGATTAAGGCTCCTTAAGCAAACTCTATTTGGAAATGTTTCATTTGACTCTCCAAGTCTAAACCTTTGATAACCTTTGAGTGGAAATTTATATGACCCTTCATAACCTTTTTTTAATTCTTATACCCACACATATTAACCATACCATGGTCTTCATACTTTGGTTAAAACCCATCTTAACCCATAAAACATTAACTCTGATTATTTCTGTTATAATTTCCATATAATAGAAATATTTCATAACCGCACTTAAACCTTATGTTTCCGCCAATCTTTAAACCCTTGCACATATATCAAGGCTCTCCTTAGCACATTAAACCTCTATTGTCGATCTCGTTCCTCGATCTGACAGTTATCATGTCACTCGATTATTAGTTAACTCGGACGATCTCTACCATTGATCTACTCTACCCAATCCAACAGTTGTCATGTCACCTGATCGCCAACCAGCTTGGTTGATCTTCATTGTTGATCAATCCTGCTTGATTCAATGGTTATCACAAAATATTGTGCATATATTTACACGACCATTATCCGATTGAGAGCATGTGATAAAAGTGGTTTACTCTTTCCTCCATGTGCTACGTGTCAGCCGCTAAGGCTAATCGCATAGAATTCTGAAATACCATTTACTACCTTTAGGTCATACAAGAAACTACTTACCCTTTCTGAGACCACTTCATCCTTTTCTAGGATGTGGGTTTAATCTCCACCATTTATCTTCTTAACTTTATTTTTCGTGAATTAATATTAAGCATCTAGCACACACAACCTCGTACGTTGATCTGACTGATTTAATAGTTCCTATGCACCGTTATGTCCTTTTCGATATTACTGTGTAATAGTCAATTTCTCCTTTTGTTTGTGTATTTATTCTCGCCTCACAATCTTCACTTGTTCAGATCTCTTCTCACACCTTTAAGCTTCCTTCACCTTCGCTGTAACATTAAAGGTTTTCTCCAATACTGTCTGTGCGTAGCCACGTAACAAACTTCTTTGTTACTCCTTGATTCTGCACACTTGCAACCTAAGTTACACAGAATTTCTCTAGTCATACACATAGTTTAAACTCAGTTACATAGTACACATCACACAAACTGAGAATCGAGTTATCTATACTAATAAAAAAACATTTACAAAAGAATTTTTTCGTCATCCTTATCGTCTATATCAGTGGCCTTTCTTTCTTGCTTGAAGGCTTACAGTCAAACCTATCTAATCTCACTTCAGCTAACTGACTCTATGCCTTTTTGGCATACATTTATGCAAAAGGTTTTATTTAACCAATTCTGGTTCAAATCCTTAATCTGTTGAACTAAATCATGAATATCCTCTATGTCCACTTTTAACTCAAGTTAACCCTAAGAATCCTCTCTAGTTCCACGAATCATGACATTGTTTTCTAGTCTAAGAGTTATAATTAATTTCCAACTCTCTCATCATCACTCATCATCACTCATGTTCTCCTACATTCAAGAGCATTTACAAATATCTAATTAATTATTATTCTAATCACTCAAAACATTAATGATTACATACATAGGAATCCAACTCCCTTGAATACATAAGACCCCCTAAGTTAACTAGATTATGATGAAATTGTTGAGTTGTATGTTGTTGCATCATAATGCATTGGAAGAAATTACCACTCCTCAAACTCTCAAGACAGAATGACATATCAAGAAAAAAAATATCCAAGTAGTGAAAGATCACATTGAGAATCAACAAAATGTTGTCCAACTTTTAAATGATAATGCAAATTTGGTGTAGAATCAAATAAAACCACAAGAAGATCAACATTAAAGTGAAAGAAGTTTTGATGTAGGTAATTGGGTATTTTTGCAGCTACACCTCAAGCAAGCTATTTATGAGAAGGAAATGTTGGCAATATTATGTGCACTTGATAAATGGTGACCTTTCCTAATGGGAAGACACTTCAAGGTAAAAATGGATCATGGTAGATTCAAATACTTTTTAGAAAAAATATTATCTTTAGAAGAACAAAACAAATGGGTCGCAAATATGTTGGGTTATGACTTTGAAATCATCTACAAAAAAGGGAAGAAAATTTTTGTTGCAGATGCACTGTCAAGAAAGGATGAGGATGTTGAAGCATTGCTTTGTGTTATTTCTATTATCTAACCAAATTGGATAAACGAAGCAAGGGATGAATGGAAGAAGGATGAAGAAGTGTGGCCACTCATTCAAAAGTTGCAAAAGATCCCAGTTCAAACAATATTGCCATAACTTGATGAGGAAGGAAAATTCATATTGGAACATGGACCTGTCATAGAAACAAGAACCCAACAACCACAAAATTGATCAATTTCAGAGTATGTGGAAGAACTTACGCGCTGAAGATTCCACATCGGAGGACAATAATTTTATACATAAGCATCAAGAACTACTCAAGCATTGAGGATAACATTTTTTGAAGGAGAGGGGCATGTTAGGTCCCTATACTACTAGTGTAACCCCTTATTGTTATTAGTACAACCCCTTTATTATATTTTTTTTCTCATGTAGTCCCCATATTTATATTATTGTGCCCTTACATTATTATTGTTATGTCGGCTCTGATTATATTATGACCCCTTAGACTCCTATATATAGAAAGGAGGTCTTGTCATTTGTATCATCCAAGAATTCTTCAATTGTGTAATGTAAAGGAGGTTTCCCCCTCGAAGAGGCTAAATTCTAAGGCATTTATACTTCTTTTCTTTATTGTTGTGAGATGGTTTCATAACAACAGACTAGTTACTCTCCCCCTTTGATATACATCACGTTGTCCATGATCCCCTTGAGTACATGCCAAGTCTATAGAGATATGTTTCAAAAGAATAACATGACTCTATAACTCAACTAAGTGAGCATGACTTCCCTATGACCAATGACTCATACATACATCAATCACCCAACCAAGTGGGGATACACCATATTTAACTCATACACCCAATCAAGTGGGGATATACCAATTGTTTATACATGACATAAATACAACAATTATTACATCATCCATCCCATGCAAAGTTAGGATACAAGTATCTGAAGCCATAGCTAAACTCAGCAACAAATGTATCCTAGATATTTACATGACTTATGCAACAAATGAGATAAGTATCTGAAGCCATAGCTGAACTCAACAACCATGATGCCACCAATGTTGAATGTGAGTGAAGGTTAATGCTCCCCACGAACCTGTGTTACATGTGCATTATCAACAAGTCATTCATCAAAGCATCTTTGTCAGTTAGATAAAAATCAATGAACAAAACATATCGTCATATTGTAATCATCAATATCAGATAGATCACCCATATCAGAGTTTGACCCACTATTTTTCTATCAGAAAAAGATATACACTCCTTAAGGCATAGAAACTTGAATGTATACGTGACTATACTTCATGAAACCTGTGTATAATAACCTTCCTCTGAAAACTAGATTTAACAGCAGGATGATGTAGCAACTACTCCCAGCTTTTGTCTGAGATATTCAAATTTTTCTCTAGGAAGTGGTTTAGTGAATATATCAACAACCTATTCTTTTGAGGGAACATACTCAAATTTAACATTTTTTTCAAGCTCTTGTTCTCGTAGAAAATGGTACTTAATGGGTATGTGCTTGGTCTTGGAGTGAATGATAGGATTTTTCGAAATACTAGTGGCACTTGTATTATCACATAGAATGGAGGTGGGTGGAGTACATGTGATATGAATGTCTTGCAATGTTTTCATCATCCAAAGTAGTTGTGTGCAGCAAGATGCAACAACCACATATTCTGCTTCAAATGTAGATAAGGTAATCGAACTTTGTTTCTTGTTGAACCATGACACTACCCGAGAACCCATATATAATGCACCTCCACTAGTGCTCTTTTGATCATCAATATTTCCTTCCCACTCTGCATTTATATATGCATTAAGAGTAAGGTCTTTATCTTTAGAATACCACAGTCCAAATTCCTAAGTTCCTTGAAGATATTTGAAAATTCCTTTGACTTCCTGGAGATGTGATTCCTTTGGATTTGCTTGGAACCTTCCAACAATTCCTACTGCATGCACAATATCAAGTTTAGTACCTGTTAGATAAAGAAAACTTCCAATCATATATCTGTAAGTTGGTTGGTTTACTACTGGTGATTCATTTTTACAACTAAGACTGCATCATGTTACCATTGGAGTAAATACTGGTTTAGAATCTTTCATTCCATACTTCTTCAAGATATGCTTGAGATATTTGGTTTGTGAAAGAAATATACCATATTTCGTTTGTTGTACTTGTAGACCAAGAAAATAAGTAAGTTCAAGAAGTAAGGACATTTCAAATTCTTGCTGCATTACTAAAGCAAAATACTGACTCATGGATTCTTCATTGCTACGAAAGATGATATCATCAACATAAACAACAATAAATAGCAGTTTATCATTTTCAACTTTTGTGTATAAATTTCTATATGCAGAACCTTTTGCGAAATATTGTTGTTGTAGATATTTGTCAAGGTGGTAATACCAAGCAATTGGATTCTGTTTCAAACCATAGAGAGCCTTTTTAAGCTTTCATATGACTTTTGCATCATTTCCAAGAATGAATCCTTCTTTCTATTAAATATAAACTTCTTCTTCTAAATCTCCATTAAGGAAGGTTGATTTTACATCCATTTGATATACTTTGAATTTTCAAAAACTAGAAAGAGAAAGAAAGATCCTTATGGCTTCATGTCTGGAAACAGATGAAAAAATTTCTTCAAAATCTATACCTTCTTGTTTAGTATACCCTTTACAAACAAGTCTGGGCTTGTTTCTAATAACTTCTCCATTTTCATTCAGCTTCTTCTTAAATATCCATTTTATTCCTATAACATTTTTATGTTGAGGTCTAGGAACTAACTCCCAAGTATCATTCTTTTCAATTTGATCAAGTTCTTCATCCATGGCCTTGACCCAACAGTCATCTTTGCAGGCTTCATTTACATTCTGAGGTTTAGTGGAGGATAGTAATGTTAGATAGCTTGATATCCCTGTAAGAGTTCTTCTTTTCTGTACTCCAGCCACCTTTTCTCCTAGAATTTGAGATTCTGGATGACTCTTCTGAACATACCTCCATGGAGTCTTTTCCCTACCTATTGTATCTTCTTCTAGTGCTTCATTAGTTTGCTCTTCTAAATCATTTTGATTTGATGTAGGAAATCATTCCCCAACTTCCTTATTGTCATATTCCTCCCTTGATTTCATTTTTTCTAGATTTCTGCATGCTTCATCAATTACAACATCAATGCTTTCAACAATTTTCCAAAGTCTTTTTATTATAACATTGGTATCCTTTACTTCTGGATGAATAAAAAAGAAGAATTCATTCGTTTTCTCTGGGTTTGAACTTACAAATCTTTTCATCAGTACTTTTGATGAAACATTTGCTTCCAAACACTCTAAAGTGTTTTACAGTAGGAGGCTTACCATCAAAAAGTTCATATGGAGTTTGATTGATATTTATCTGAACATTTTCTTTGTTGAGAATAGTGTTAGAAATTATATATTACGGAGTAATGTAACACATAAAATATTGCAGACTATAAACACATAAAACACGTAAAACAAGAGAGACACAGATATACGTGGTTCACCCAGTTTGGGCTACGTCCACCTCGAATAGCCAGTCCTTCCTTTCTATTATCCAGCAAAATGAAGAGACACAACCTACAACAGATCCGCTGTAATATCCTCTGTTTTCTCTCACAGTCTCACCTCTCTATTTCTTGCTCACTGAATACACATCTATTACACAGCCTCAAATACAATGCCCTCATACAAAGAGAGGGGTTGCCTTCTAGGGCAAAAAACCCTAAACTAAACATAAGTTCTACTGTCAGATCATCTGCCTAATGAATGGCCTAGATTGACTAGAAATTACTATACTTTACAAGGCAATTTTACATCTATTTTTAGCTTCGGGGGCGCTGCCCCCGAGCCCCCATCGGGGGACCACTGGCCCCCGACCCCCCAGCCAAGGGGGATCGCCCCCCCTGGACCCCCGCGGGGGGCACAAGTCCCCCCCACACCCCCCCACATGGAGCGGTGTACAAACTTCCTAGGATATACATCCGGCTAAAGCAAAGACCTCTACAAAATCATGCTCCACACACAACAAATAGTCACAACATCAAATGCAACTTCACCCCAAAATGTTGTAGGAGTTCCAGATTCATCAAGCATTGCTTGAGCCATTCATTGAATTGTTCTATTTATTCATTCCACCATGCCATTTTTCTAAGGAGTTGTTACAACGGAGAACTACCTCTTTATTCCATGTTTTTCACAAAAGTCAAAGAATTCATCAGATATGAATTCTCACCCTCAATCAGATTTGAGACATTTTATTTTTCGATCTAATTCATTTTCAACTAAAGCTTTGAAGTCTTTAAAATTTTCAAATGCTTCATCTTTATGCTTTATTAGACCTATCCAACACATACTTGAAAAATCATCAATAAATAAAATAAAGTATTCTTCTCCATCAGGGGATTTTTTCCTTGTTGGTCCACATAAATCAGTATGGATATGTTCAAGAGGCTTACTTGTTGATCCTTTTTTTTCATTGAAGTGAACTATGGTTTGTTAACCGACTTGACATGGTTTGCATATGGTATTTTCTGGGACGTTAATATCTAGAAGATCACGAACTGCCTTGAGCCTGCACGCTTTTCTTATTCGAGAAAATATTAGGTGTCCCAATATTCTATTCCATAGCCATTTTTCATTGGTTTTGCTTAGATAGCATTGTTTTTGTCCTCCCTTTGAGTATGTATAAGTTGTTTGGAGTTCCTTTGATCACGACATTTCTTGTATCAAGCTCACAATCCACACATTCATTTGATCGAAACACAATTTCATTTCCTTGATCACACATTTTACTAACACTCAATAGGTTATTCTTTAAATCATCTACATACATGATATTTCCAACTTTAACCTTTTCTTTCAAGAAGACAGAACCTTTACCTTTAATAACAGCTAGAGTGCCATTTCCAAATGAGACATTCTTTTCTTTTACTAAAGCATTATATGAATGAAGTTTCTCTTTATCACCAGTCGTGTGTTTGGAGCATCCATTGTCAATCTACCAATGATTTTCTTGTCCTTCTACATACAGAGTTATGCCACATATTTCTGATTGAGATTTCTTCTTTCTCCATATCTCGATATTTAATGATGCTTGCTTCTTTCGAAGTGAAGGCCAAAATTTTCTCCTGTGTTCAGATTCTTCATGAACAAATTTGTTACAAATCGAACATTATACTTCATTTCCAAGAGGAGAAAAGTTATTATAGGAATTTTTCCTGATTCCTATTACACTCTTTTGATTTCGTACTTCTATATTCATGATGGTTTTTTAAGGAACACATTGAGCAACCTTATGCCCAAAGTTATGACATGAAAAACATTGCCCATTAAAGAATTTTCTGCGATCATATAATATTTTGGCATTGTTTACATGTTGGTTTAAGCTTCTACCGATATTCATCCTTGGAGTAAATTGGGTATGATTTACCTAATGAGTAATTTTAGGCCTTTACTGGTGATTGACATATTTTTTGTTGGTCTTTGTTGCATCAAGATAGCTTTTGGTGGAGGCTAACAACATTTGTGATTGAGATTATTCTTCAGTATATCCAAGAGATGTCTTTATCATAGGAGAACACTGAACTTTTATGATTTCATTTAAAGTTTCAAATGCCTTAGAAAATCTAAGATTAAGAGATTTTGTCTTCTCAAGTTCTTTTAACAGACCCACAATTTCACATTCTCGACTTTCATTGTGTTTTTTTATTTCAGCGAGTTGGTGAGTCAACGTATTGATGATCATATTATTTTCTTCTAAACAGATTTTTAGTTTAGTAATTTCTTCAAGAAAGTCTTCCTCTTCAAAGGAATAAAAGAAATCATCATTGCCATAAGCCATGAGTAGTCTATAATCTTGGTCAGTTTGATCTTCATCATTATTAGATAAGCCATCACTATCTTCATGCATACAGTAACTCCTATTCACAACCTATTTTCTATTTCCTATTTCATATTTATCTTTTTGAGGACATTTGGCAGTATAATGGCCGACTCTACCACAAGAAAATCATTTGAAAGGTAGCTTACTTTGAATCTTCCAGAACCCCATTGAATCTTCTTTACAAAATTTACCTCATCTTCTTCTTCTAAAATGTGTTCTAATTCATTGTGCTCTTCGTTTTCCTTTTCATTTGCTGACACTTTAAAAACATCTTCTCTCATATCTGATGGACATCCTTTCCTAATTTCAAAGGAAGTTAGGATTCCATGGAGTTGAGTCACAGTAATAGCTTGTAGTTCTTGGTTTTCTTCTATGGCAGACACTTTTGACTCAAATGTAGAAGACAAATATCTCAAAATTTCCTCAACTAAAGTAGCTTCCTTTATCTCTTCACCCAGATTCTTCATACAATTAACAATCTCATTTATACGTAAAAGGTAACTAGCAACACTCTCATCACTTTGCATCTTAAGAGTTTCATACAAAATTCTGAGAGTTTGAAGCTTAGAACCTTTTACATGAGAATCTCCTTCATAGCTCTAAATGATTTTGTCCCATATTTATTTGGTTGTCCTAAGCTGCATGACTTTGACAAATTATGATTTTGACAGACTTCCGAGTAACGTATTGACAATTTTGGCATTAGTTTTGTATAACTTCTTACCTGCAGAGTCTGTAGTAATTGCTACTAGAAATTGATATCCACCTTCCATAGATTCCCAAACATCGGCTCTAAGTGATTCTAGATAGGATCTAGTTCTTATTTTCCAATATACTAAGTTGCTCCCATTGAATATTGGTGGTCCGATGGATACCATGCCTTCGTGATTATTCATCTTGAAAGATCTTTCCTCAAGCAATCAAACTTCTTCTAAATGACCTGCTCTGAAACCAATTGTTGGAAATAATATTGAGAGGGGGGTGAATCAGTATTATCATATCAATTATTTTTCATTTCTGAAATAGATTTATATACTCTACTTCTGTGATGTGAACTAGCATGTACACGGTACTCTGATTAGTGAAACTAGTGTATGCATCGTGAACTTGTGGTTTAGTTAATTTATCATGTGTTGATCTATAACCAGTGCATCAGTAACTTATTAAACAGTGCAGTAAAAGAGAATAACCATCACACATAAGTAACACACAAGAACACCAAGATTTAACGTGGAAATCTAATGTGGGTGAAAACCACCTACTACTGGCATCTCTGTGTTCTTTTAATAATAAAAAAATTTGTTTACAATATTATATTGGTGCAAGCTCATACCAGGCACCCACCTGCAGAAGGCTACAACCTTCTATTTTTTTCCAATTTCTACTGGTATGGAGCTACAACCCCTAGGTCTTTTATTAGACAACATGTTTACCAATATGTAGGCACTAGCCTACAGAAGGCTATGACCTTATCTCTTCATCTAGAGACCATGTTTCATAAATTTTCAGATTAGATGCTCCTAGTACACAATAATACACATGAAGGCCTCATTTCATCAAATTTTCATACTAGGCCCATCGAAAACTTTGAAACTAAAACTACATCAACCAATAATCAGTATATCTGAATAATTAGATCATTGTCACAAGAACATTGTGTTGAACCCAAAAACCTCCATCATCATTCAAAACTAGCTACAACCTTAAAAATCATGCACCAAAATGTATACACTATTTTACTGAACCCAGCCTACATGTATATGCCAGTACCTTTAATCAAACCTGCATATACCTTCAAAACTACTAAAACATAAAACTTCTGAATCAAGTCTGTACCAACCAGCAATATGTTGAACATCTACTATCAATTTACAAACCCTTACATAGGTAGTAGAAGAGATCAGCCTTCTCACTTATACAATCAATCAATAAAATATCAAACTCCTCATGCATTCAGTTATACATTCAGATCTAAGAAGACTTCATTGACAGACAATAATAAAACAATAGTATTGATCAAATAGATTAGTCATCTTTGAACAACACACTTTTCTTTTCCATAAGCTACTTGGAAGAGCCAAATCAGAGTGTACATGCTACTTCACCAAAGCAAACCAGCGTACAGATCTACAAATATTAACTCATAACTTCACTGTTATTCAAGACTTCAGACAAACCTAAATCATGACATTCAAAGAATAAAACGAGTATACATAATTATATCTGGAGCAACCAATATCAAATCATTCAATTATAAGTCATTTTAGGTCTCATGATCTTGATCCAACATTGAATTCAAGGTGCATAAAATATTTTAGATCAAATCATCAACATAGTTCCTGCAACATAACATATACTTCAGAGGGATGTATTCCTTAGAAACCCTTTTCACTTGCATGCTTGGGCCATATGATCTTCTCCTCCTTATATAGTTTTAGGCCTTTCTCAATACCTTAGACCAAAACCACTTAGGACCCGTGGTATTCTTGGGCAGGATAAAATAGTCATTACTCCGCTCAATATTGTGGGCTAATACCATGGTATTGACCCCTAGTATTCTCTACTCTTGAAATTCCTTCATTTTCCAACTTGTATGCGTTTTTCCTCTTGTGGGACTGCATGTATACGTATACGTGCTTTTTATTCTGTGGACCTACGTGTATACGTTGTTTTGACTAATTGTACCTACATATACATCTTAAACTGATTTTCACCATCCTTTACCTTTAGCTTCTTCATTCTGATTAGTAGACTTTAGTTCTATCTTCCTACTCTTTTGTACCAATGCCCTATTACATCTGAATGGATCTGTTACACTGTGGGTTTCCTTTCATCAAAACCGAATTGACTTGTGAATGAGTTGCCATCAAGGACAACACTTGTATCATAATTCCAACAATATTCCCCTTTGGACTTGATGGAATCCATGCTAGTGTTGATTATTGCAAGTTCTAGAAACTGTATGAGATAACAAGAAACACCAAAATACTCTCCCCCTTTGACATCAAGGGCAAAGGGCAGACTAAGTTACTCTCCCCCTTTGATATGCATTATGTTGTCCATGCTCCCACTAAGTACATGTCGAGTTTGTAGAGATTTGTTTCAAAAGAATAACATGACTCTATAACTCAACTAAGTGAGTATGACCTCCCTATGACCAGTGACTCATACATATATCAATTACCCAACAAAGTGGGGATATGCCATATTTGACTCATCCACCCAATCAAGTGGTGATATACCAATTATTTATACATGACAGAAATACAATAATTATTACATCATCCATCCCATGAAAGGTGGGGATACAAATTATATCATATGTCCAATAGGACTTACTGAAATATATACCATGACAAAAGAAGTCATATCACACCCTAGATCTTTCCATGATTTATCCAACAAATGATATAAGTATCTGAAGCCATAGCTGAACTCAACAACCATGATGCCAACATTGTTGAATGTGAGAGAAGGCTAATGCTCCCCCTGAAACTATGCTACCTATGCATTGTCAACAAGTCATTCATCAAGGAATATTTTTCAGTCAGATAAAAATCAATGAACAAAGCATATTGTTAGATTGTAATCATCAAAATCAGATAGAGCACCCATATCAACGTTTGACCCACTATTTTTGTATCAAAAAAACATATACGCTCCTTAAGCCATAGAAACCCATTTGTATACACATCTATACTTCATGAAACCAACGTATAATAACCTTCCTCTAAAAACTGGATTAACAGTAGGATGATGCAATAGCTACTCCCAGATTTTTCTAAGATATTCAAATTTTTCTCTAGGAGGCAGTTTAGTGATTATATCAACAACTTGTTCTTTGGAGGGAACATACTCCAATTTAACCTTTTGTTCAAGAACTTTTTCTTATATAAAATGGTACTTAATGGGTATGTACTTGGTCTTGGAGTACGTGACAAGATTTTTCGAAATATTGATGGCACTTGTATTATCACATTGAATGGAGATGGGTGGAGTACATGCAATCTAAATGTCTTGCATTGTTTGTATCATCCAAAGTAGTTGTTTGCAGCAAGATGTAGCAGCCACATATTTTGCTTATGCTATAGATATGACAATTGAACTTTGTTTCTTGTTGAACCATGACACTAATCGATATCCCATATAGAATGCACCTCCACTAGTGCTCTTCGACCATCAACACTTCCTACCCAATATGCATCTATAAGTGTGAAGAGTAAGGTCTATATCTTTAGGATACCATAGTCCAAAGTCATGAGTTTCTTGAAGATATTTGAAAATTCTTTTGACTTCTTCGAGATGTCATTCCTTTGGATTTGCTTGGAACCTTCCAACAATTCCTACTGCATGCATGCTATTAGGTTTGGTACCTGTTAGATAAAGCAAACTTACGATCATAAATATGTAAGTTGGTTGGTTTATTGCTGGTGATTCATTGTCAGAACTGAGACTACATCCTGTTACCATTGGAGTACATACTGGTTTAGAATCTTCCATTCCATACTTCTTCAAGATCTTCTTGAGATCTTTTGTTTGTGAAAGAAGGATACCATCTTTTGTTTTCTCTAATTGTAAACCAAAAAAATAAGTAAGTTCCCCAACTAATGACATTTCAAATTCTTGCTCTATTACTGAAGCAAAATTTTGACTCATGGATTCTTCATTGCTACCAAAGATGATATCATCAACATAAACAACAATAATTAGTAGTTTATCATTTTCAACCTTCGTGTATAAATTTATATCTGCAGAACCTGTTGCGAAACCTTGTTGTTGTAGATATTTGTCAAGGCGGTAATACCAAGCCCTTGGAGCCTATTTCAGACCATAGAGAGCCTTTTTAAGCTTGCATACAATTTTTTCATCATTTCCAAGAATGAATCCTTCTAGATGTCCAATATAAATTTCTTTTTCTAAATATCCATTAAGGAAGGCTTATTTTACATCCACTTGATATACTTTGAATTTTCGAAAACTAGAAAGAGTAAGAAACATCTTTATCGCTTCAAGTTCGGAAACAGGTGCAAAAGGTTTTTCAAAATCTATACCTTCATGTTGAGAATACCCTTTTCAAACAAGTTTGTCCTTGTTTCTAATAACTTCTCCATTTTCATTCAGCTTGTTCTTAAATATCTATTTTGTTCCTATAAAAATTTTATCATGAGGTCTAGGAAATAACTGCCAAGTATCATTCTTTTCAATTTGGTCAAGTTCTTCATCCATGGCCTTGAGCCAACATTCATCTTTGCAGGCTTCATTTACATTCTGAGGTTTGGTGGAGGATAGTAATGCTAGATAGCTTGACATCCCTATAAGAGTTCTTGTATGTACTCCAACCCCCTTTTCTCCTAGAATTTGAGATTCTAGATGATTCTTCTAAACATACCTATATGGAGCCTTTTCCCTATATGTTGTATTTTCTTCTGGTGCGTCAATGGTTTCTTCTTCTATAACATTTTGATTTGATGCAGGAAAACATTCCCCAAATTCCTCATTGTCATATTCCTATGTTGATTTCATTTGTTCTATAGTTCTGCATGCTTAACCAATTACAACATCAATGTTTTCAACATTTTTCTCATATATTTTATTATAACATTTGTATCCATTACTTCTTGATGAATAACCAAGAATAATTCCTTCATCTACTTTCGGTTTGAACTTACCAATTTTTTCATCATTGCTTTTGATGAAACATTTGCTTCCAAACAATCTACAGTGTTTTACAGTAGGAGGCTTACCATACCAAAGTTCATATGGAGTTTGATTGCTATTTATCTAAACATTTTATTTGTTGAGAATAGTCACAACAGCAAATTTAGCTTCACCCCAGAAGGTTGCAGGAGTTCCTGATTCATCAATAATTGCTCGAGCCATTTGTTGAACTATTCTGCTCATTCTTTCCACCACACCATTTTTCTAAGGAGTTCTTGTGATGGAGAATTTCCTCTTTATTCTGTATTTTTCACAAAATACAAAGAATTCGTCTGATATGAATTCTCCCCCTCGATCAGATCACATATATTTTATTTTCCGGTCTGATTCATTTTCAACTAAAGATTTGAAGGATTTAAAATTTTCAAATGCTTCATCTTTATGCTTTAGTAGACCTATCCAACACATCCTTGAAAAATCATCAATAAATAAAATAAAGTATTCTTCTCCACGAGGTGACTTTTTCCTTTTTAGTCCACGAATTTTTCCTTTTTAGTCCACATAAATCAATATGGATGAGTTCAAGAGGCTTACTTGTTGATCCTTCTTTTTCATTGAAGTGAAATCTGGTTTGCTTACCAACTTGATATGGTTTTCATGTGGTATTTTTTGGGATGCTGATATCTGGAAGATCACGAACTGCCTTGAGCTTGCATGTTTTTCTTATTTCAGAAAACCTTATATTTCCTAATATTCTATGCCATATCAAGTTTTCTTTGATTTTTCTTAGATAGCATTGTCTTTTTCATCCTTTGAGTATGTATAAGTTGTTTGGAGTTCTTGTTCCTTTCATCACGATCTTTCCTATATCAAGCTCATGAACCACACATTTGTTTGATTGAAACACAACTTCATTTCCTTGATCACAAATTTTACTGACACTCAATAGGTTATGCTTTAAACAATCTACATACATGGCATTTCCATCTTTAACCTTTTATTTCAAGAAGACAAAACCTTTACCTTTAATGATAGCTAGAGTGTCATTTGCAAATGAGACATTATTTTATTTTTGTAAAACATTAGATGAATGAAGTTTCTCTTTATCACCTGTCATGTGTTTGGAGCATATACTATCGATGTACCACTAATTTTCTTGTCCTTTTGTATACATAGCTATGCAACATCTTTCTGATTGAGATTCCTTCTTTCTCCATATCTTGGGATTTAATGATGTTTTCTTCTTTTGAAGTGATGGCCGAAATTTTCTCCTACATTCAGATTCTTCATGACCAAAGTTGTTACAATCGAACATTCTACTTCATTTTCAAGAGGATAAAGGTTATTATAGAAACTTTTCTTAATTATTGTTACACTCTTTTGATTTCTCTAGTCATGATGGTTTTGTAAGCAACACATTGAGTAGCCTTATGCCCATAGTTATGACATGAAAAACATTTCCCATTAAAGAAGTTTCTACAATCATAGAATCTTTTGGAATTGTTTACATGTTGGTTGAATCTTCTACTCATATTCATCCTTGGAGTAAATTGGGTATGATTTACCTAATGAGTAATTTTAGGCCTTCGCTGATGATTGACATATTGTTCATTGGTCTTTGTTGCATCAAGATAGCTTCTAGTGGAGGTTGATGGCTTCTGTGATTGAGATGATTCTTTAATATATCCAAGACATGTCTCTATTAGAGGAGAATGATGAACTTTGATGATTTCATTTAAAGTTTCAAACACATATTTCATTAAAATTGGAAACATTTTATTACAAGGGCATCACTAAAGTTGAGTTTTTTTTTGTTTTTTTTTTTAATTCCAGATCCACTATTTAATTCCAAGTTTAATGAAATATGTGTTTTCATATCCTTTAGCAAATCTAATATTAAGATATTTTGTCTTCTCAAGTTCTTTTCTTAGACCCACAATTTCACATTCTAGATTTTCATTGTGTTTTTCTCTTTTAGTGAGTTGGTGAGTCAACGTATTGATGATCATATTCTTTTCTTCTAAATAGATTTTGAGTTTAGTAATTTCTTCAAGAAAGTCTTCCTCTTCTAAGGAATCCAAGAAATCATCATTTTCATAAGCGATGAGTAGTTTGTAATCTAGGTTAGTTTCATCTTCATTGCTATTGGATAAGTCATCACTATCTTCATGCATATAGTAACTCCTTCTATTCACAACCTGTTTTCTATTTCCTTTTTCATATTTATCTTTATGAGGACATTTGGTAGCATAATGGTTGTCTCTACCACAAGCAAAGCATTTGAAAGGTAGCTGACCTCTGAATCTTCTGGAACCCTATTGAATCTTCTTTACAAAATTTACCTCATCTTCTTCTTCTTAAATGTGTTCTAATTCATTGTGCTCTTCATTTTATTTTCCCTTTGCTGACGCTTTAAAATTGGCTTCTGATGCAGCCCAGGCCACGCCCAGGCCACTTCTACCAGGATCTCTAACAACCAAGCTCATAAAAGCTTGCTCAATGATGTTGTACTTTCATGATTTATAAAACTATGCTATAAAACCCATGGTTGGCATCAAATCTAATTCACAACTCCTTAGTTCTATAAATAATCTCAAAATATATATATATGGCTGAACTCACTCCAAGAGTGCGCATTACCTTCTAATGGACCAGAGTTCATTTCCCAATAACACAACTTATAAATGTAATTTTACCATCGCCGCTGACATATAAATATGACTACACCGGAATAGGTCTCTGCTCCTCCAGCCTTCTTCACAACCGAGTTATATAGCTACAACAATCCCGGTTTGTAAGTCGCATAACAGTCATGGATATACAGTGTCGGTCAACGCCTAATATCCACAACAAAATCTTCCCCTTTCTTTCATATCGTTGTTGGTTATACTGGCTCATACTCTATATGCCCCACGGAATTCCTTATGTCGCTTTACTGGCTCTTACTTGTTATATACCTGTTAGCTCGAAACAGCAAGCAACTCCCAAAATGACGGACTTGTCTTACAGTTTCTACATATGCGTTATATAGAGCTGTTACCATACGCAGCCATATGGATCCAACATATATATATAATTACCATCCAGTCATCTGTATACATCTATAATTACCATGTATACATATGCGTTATATCCTGGGCTAAATGTTTATTACCATACACAGGCAAACCCCTTACGCCCATTAAAACGCAGAGCGCTATTCAACACAATTCGTCATCTTTGCAATCGATCAGAGATTTCACATCTGCACTTCGATCTATGCAAGGCAAATTAATAGATAACGCTGAATACAAAGGCGTAATTATTCATTGCTTCTGGAATAAGCCATTCATTCGGATTCAACTGATCTGAATTCAATATATAGAACCAGTGGACTCAAGGAACATTCCAAATTAGTACCAACCCCACGCCTTTATCATGCAATCAATAATATATATATATACATCTAAAAGATTGGTTACATAAAACAAACATTTACAAGAGCTTTCCACTCATGGCCAGATATACAATCTATGGCCCTTTTACAAACTGCCGAAGGCTTCCAAGGAGAAACCTTCCTCACTTCTCACACACTCCTCACACACACACTCAATGCTTTGGAGGCTTCTTAATTTATTAACTTAGCATGCTCTAAAAATCCTAACTAAAGCTCATGCAATGCATACATATGGAAAAAGCATCTTTTTAGCTTTATTCTATCTTTTTCCTATTCTAAAATAGAAAAGCTTTCCTTATCACTTAATGATCCACATCCACTCCTTTATGCCTAAAAGCTCTCCTAGTTTTATTTGAGAATATCTAATTACTTGGAATTTATAAACTAATGCATGACCCCTATGTCTATTATTTACAATAATTCCCTTTGAGTTGGATGCTCCCGCATCATACTCCCAAGGTAGAAAAATTCATGATCTCCCGATCATGTGTTCAGTTCCATGTTTGCCTGGATCCCATATCTTGTACTGTAACTTTGGATTTGTCGCTGCTTCTGTTTGTTGTTCCTCTCCAGGTCTCCACACTTTATGCTTCTTTGCTCCACTAGCCGCACTCTTGCAATCTTCTGTTGTCTTCCTCTTGCTGCATCTGCTACTTCTCTTCTTTGCTGATGTCTTTTTCTGAGACACTTTCAGCATGATTCTTCTGATTAATTCAATTTCCTTGTCCAATAAATCTTCAAGCTGCTGATTTCTTGCTTCTATGCTCGTCTCTGTTCTGACTGCCACCCGATCATCCACCCCCTCTTGTCTTCTGGAACAGAGAACTTCTTTTCCCTTTAATTGACTGTTCAGCTGAGTCAAATGTTTCTCAGCACTGGCGACCATACCTGCATTCACACAACAGATGTGAAAACAAAAATCACAAGGCATCAGTGCCTTACTTCCCTCTGCTAGTATCTCAGTATGCTGTTTCATCCAAATCAGCACATCAGTATGCTGATTTGCCTTCACCATGAGACTGTTAGCTAGTCCTTCCTTCTTACTATCTTCAGCTTTATGATTGTCATTCATAAAGAGTCTCTTCCCTTGTTTCTCCATCCAATAAGTCCTCTGTCTCTCCAACTCTCTTCTTTGGAGATCTAGTTTCCTATACAATTCAACAACTTCATTAGGAGTAGACCTTGGAAATTTCACATGATTTTCTATACCTCCACTAGTTTTTGACCAATCATCAGCTGGTCCTTCTCTTTCTGCCTCAACATCCTGATTAGACTCCTTCTTCTCCATCTGCTTCTGAGATCTTGCTAACTCATTATCGATCTGAACAGCTTTCAGGTTCAACTCTTCTTGCACAAACTCTAAAGTTTGTTTATCTTCCTGTTCTGTACCTGCAAACATACACAACTCATTAGTTTTTAAATTATGAGACTTTTCAGTCTTGACTACTTCCTTCAACATTTTTCTCTTAATATATCTGCATACGGGAATTTCAAATTCCAACTCTGGCGCAAGAACCCTAAGTCCCTTTTTCAACAAGGCAATCATAATTTGCTTTAACCTTCTCTGCAACTGTCGCCAAATCACTCTCTTTCCCTTCAGTGGAAAGATCCATTTTCCATTTTGATCTTTCTGCTCTTGCAGCCATTCTTCCAGTACCTGCAATTGTAACTTCATTACTGCAATCTCTCTTTCTCGAACTCCTGCAGTCATCCCATTTCTGTGCCATTTCTCTAGATCTCTTCTCTGATTCTCCATGATCACCTTCTCCAGCTGTATATAAGGCCTATCTACCTTCTGCTCTTCCAGAACAGAATTTTGATTCTGCTGGTCTTTTTCCTTCTTCTTGACATTATCAGCCAATTGTCTTTCACCTGCAAACATCCACAAATTGTCAGATTTAAAACCATATGACCCTTTGGTCTTACTTGAAGTTTCAGTCTTCAAGCCTTCATCTTCACTATCTCCCAGAAATTCTCCTTGTTCTGGTTCACAAATGTATTCTTCAACTTCCTCTGGACTTATCTTCTTGCCATTTACCTTGGCATCCTCTTTCTTATGTCCTCTACCGTGGCTTTTTCCTGAACCTCTGTTATGACTATCAGTAGTCATCTTCCCCTTCGCCATGAGTTCCTCACCTATGAGTTGCATGAAGCCTCTACCACAGCAAACTCTCTTGCTGCCACTTACCTCACCAATCCTTCCCTCCAGATCTGGTCTTTTGGTAATCATTGGTCCTCTGCTGGAACCTTTCGAGCATTCTCCACTGCTCTTTCAGGCTTCTCTTATCTGCAACTTTCTTCAACCTCTGTTGATTCTCCTTTGCAACAAGCCTCTGCAACAGCTAGTCCTCCTGGCTGCAATCTTACCTCACTAAGCTCTCCTTACTTAGTCTTTTGGTAAGCACGGTCCTTTGTCTAGAACCTTCTTCTAAGCAACACCTTTGCTCCCTCTAGGCTTCTGCAATCTCCTTCTCTCTCCTGAGAACACTTCAGTTGTCCTCTTTATCCAATTCCTTATTGGATTCTTCAGGTTCACTGCCACTTTTCTGCAACCATAAACTTCAATTACAAATTTCAAGTCAGAAAAATAATCTCACCTCTTAAGATCTTACATGATCTTGTCCTCCTTCCTCTTCTGCAATCCTGTTCACTTGTGTAGTTTGCATATCAGATAAAAAAATCATTCATCACACATTCAAAGAAACATACTTCAGTTTTCGACTGTACTCATTCAAAAAACAAACAATCTTCAACAAAGTATTCCTGCTCTGATACCACTTGATGTAGCCCAGGCCACTCCCAGGCCACTTCTACCAGGATCTCTGACAACCAATCTCATAAAAGCTTGCTCAATGAAGTTGTACTTTCATGATTTATAAAACTATGCTATAAAACCCATGGTTGGCATGAAATCTAATTCACAACTCCTTAGTTCTATAAATAATCTCAAAATATATATATATATATGGCTGAACTCACTCCAAGAGTGCGCATTACCTTCTAATGGACCAGAGTTCATTTCCCAATAACACAACTTATAAATGTAATTTTACCATCGCCGCTGACATATAAATATGACTACACCGGAATATGTCTCTGCTCCTCCAGCCTTCTTCACAACCGAGTTATATAGCTATAACAATCCCGGTTTGTAAGTCGCATAACAGTCATGGATATACAGTGTCGGTCAACGCCTAATATCCGCAGCAAACTCTTCCCCTTTCTTTCATATCGCTGCTGGTTATACTGGCTCTTACTCTATATGCCCCACGGAATTCCTTACGTCCCTTTACTGGCTCTTACTTGTTATATACCTGTCAGCTCGAAACAGCAAGCAGCTCCCAAAACAACGGACTTGTCTTACAGTTTCTACATATGCGTTATATAGAGCTGTTACCATACGCAGCCATATGGATCCAACATATATATATAATTACCATCCAGTCATCTGTATACATCTATAATTACCATGTATACATATGCGTTATATCCTGGGCTAAATGTTTATTACCATACGCAGGCAAACCCCTTACGCCCATTAAAACGCAGAGCGCTATTCAACACAATTCGTCCTCTTTGCAATCGATCAGAGATTTCACATCTGCACTTCGATCTGTGCAAGGCAGATTAATAGATAACTCTGAATACAAAGGCGTAATTATTCATTGCTTCTGGAATAAGCCATTCATTCGGATTCAACTGATCTGAATTCAATATATAGAACCAGTGGACTCAAGGAACATTCCAAATTAGTACCAATCCCACGCCTTTATCATGCAATCAATAATATATATATATATACATCTGAAACATTGGTTACATAAAACAAACATTTACAAGAGCTTTCCACTCATGGCCAGATATACAATCTATGGCCCTTTTACAAACTGCTGAAGCCTTCCAAGGAGAAACCTTCCTCACTTCTCACACACTCCTCACACACACACTCAATGCTTTGGAGGCTTCTTAATTTATTAACTTAGCATGCTCTAAAAATCCTAACTAAAGCTCATGCAATGCATACATATGGGAAAAGCATCTTTTTAGCTTTATTCTATCTTTTTCCTATTCTAAAATAGAAAAGCTTTCCTTATCACTTAATGATCCACATCCACTCCTTTATGCCTAAAAGCTCTCCTAGTTTTATTTAAGAATATCTAATTACTTGGAATTTAGAAACTAATGCATGACCCCTATGTCTATTATTTACAATAATTCCCTTTGAGTTGGATGCTCCCGCATCAGCTTCTCTCATATCTAATGGAACTCCTTTTCTCATTTCAAAGGAAGTTAGGATTCCATGGAGTTCAGTCACAGTAATAGTTTGAAGATCCTATTTTTCTTCTATGGAAGACAATTTTGACTCAAAGTTAGAAGACAACGATCTCAAAATTTTCTCAACTATAGTAGCTTTTGTTATCTCTTCACCCAAATTCTTCATACAATTAAAAATATCATCTATACGTAAAATGTAACTACCAACACTATCATCACTATGCATCATAAGAGTTTCATACTGAATTGTGAGGGTTTGAAGCTCAGTATGTTTTACCTGAGAGTCTCCTTCATAGTTGTGAATGATTTTGTCTCATATTTATTTGGCTATCCTAAGTTGCATGACTTTGAAAACTTCTTATTCTGAATGACTTCCTAATAACTTATTGACATCTTTGACATTAGTTTCATATAACTTATTACCTGTATATTCTGTAGGAATTGCTTCTTGAAATTGATATCCTCCTTCCAAAATTTCCCAAACATCAGCTCCAAGTGATTCTAGATAGGCTCTGGTTCTTATTTTCCAATATACTAATTTTCTCCCATTGAAGATTGGTGGTCTGATGGATCCCATGCCTTCATGATTATTCATCTTGAAAGATATTCCTTCAAGCGATCAAGCTTCTTCTGAAGGACCTACTCTGAAACCAATTGTTGCAAATAATACTCAAAGGGGGCTGAACCATTATTATCAGAGCAACAATTTTTAATTTACCAAAAAAAATTATATACTCTACTTATGTGAAGTGAACTAGTGTGTACACACTACTGTGATTAGTGAAACCAGTGTATACCCAAAGAACTTGTGATTTAGTTAATTTATCATGTGTTGATATATAACTAGTGCATCAGTAGCTTATTAAATAGTGCAGTAAAAACATAATAACCATCATACATAAGTAACACACAAGAACACCAAGATGTAAGGTGGAAACCCAAAGTGGGTGAAAACCACCTGTTGTTGTTGTCTCTGTCTTCTTTTAATAATAAGAAAATTTGTTTACAATCTTGTACTAGTGTAGACTCATACCAATATGCAAGAACCCACCTGCAGAAGGCTACAACCTTCTCTTATTTTCCAAATTTTACTAGAAGAGAGCTACAATCCCCTAGCTCTTGTCCTAGCCAATGTGTTTACTATTACATAGGATCTAGCCTATAGAAGGCTACGACCTTCTCTCTTCCTCCAGGGACCATGTTTCATAAATTTGTAGACTGGATGTTCCTAGTACACAACAATACACATGAAGGCCTTATTTCATCAAATTTTCATACTAGACCCATCATAATTTTTGAATCTCAAACTGCATCAACCAACAATCAATTAATCTAAATAATCAGATCCCTATCCCAAAAACACTTTGTTGAACTTAGAAACTTGCATCATCATTTAGAACCAGCTGTAACGTCAAAAATCATGCATCGGAATGTATATGCTAATTTAATGAACCGAAATTGCATGTATACACTACTTCCTTTAACCATACCTACGTATACCTTCAAAACTAGTGAAACATAAAACTTTTGAATCAAGTCTATACCAACCTACAATATACTGAACATCTACTATCAATTTATAGAGCCTTACATAAGCAGTAGCAAAGATCACCCTTCTCACTTATACAATCAATCAATTAGATATTAAACTCCTCATACATTCATTTTTACATTCAAATCTAAGAAGACTTCATTGATAAACAATAGTAAAACAATCATACTAATCGAATAGATTAGTCATCTCTAAACAACATAATTTTCTTTTGCATACACTACTCGGAAGATTCAAACCAGTGTGTATATGATACTTCACCAAAACGAACCATCGTATAGATCTACGAATATTAACTCACAACTTCGCTACTATTTTGGACTTCACACAAACCTAGATCGTGACATTCAAAGAATAAAATAGGTGTAAACAATTAGATATGGCCCAACCAATATCAAATCATTCAATGCCAAGTCATTTCAGGTCTCATGATCATGATCCAACATTGAATTCAAGGTGCACAAAATATTTAAGATCAAATCACCAACATAGCCCCCGCAAGATAAACTATACTTCAAATAGAAGTATTCCTTAGAAACCCTTTTCACTTGCACACTTCGGCCATATGATCTTCTCCTTGTTATATAGTTTCAAGAATTTCTCAACACCTCGGACCAAAACCACTTAAGGCCTATGGTATTCTTGGGTGGGATCAAATAGTTGTTACTCCACTTAATATTGTGGCTTAATACCATGGTATTAACCCTTGGTGTTCTCTACTCTTGAAATTCCTTGATTTTCCAACTTGTACACGCTTTCCTTCTTGTGGGAGTGCGTGTATACATCTATGTGCTTTTTGTTTAGTGGACCCACGTGTATACGCTTTTCTAACTAAGTGTATCTGTGTATACATCTTAAACTTCTTTCCATCATCCTTTACCTTCAACATCTTCATTCTGATTAGTAGACTTTAGTTCCATCTTCTTGTTATTCTATACTAATGCCTTGCTACATCTGAATGGATCTATTACACTGTGGGTTGTCTTTCATCAAAACTAAAATGACCTCTGAATGAGTTGCCATCAAGGACAACACTTGTATCATAATGCCAACAACATTGAATATTTAGCCTTTAAATACTATTTTAGCCAAAGACCACATACATTACATTTCATCCAACTAAGTGGATAAAGGTGTGTTTTATCAATTATAATAGAAATAACAAGATTCATGTTAATTACAGGGATAGAATTAAATTAGAAAAATCATTTTCATTCTCATCCACCCATAGTCCTCTTGAAAATCACACATTGCCTGTTGTGATGCCAAAAATTATACTAGAAATCCTCCTGATTTGTTGAGTTCATCACCCTTTTGCTTATCAGGTGACTTCCCATCAGTCCAAACCATAAAAATATAGTGGGCCATAATTTGTGACTATATGCTTAGTCCTTTAGGTTAAGCACTTTTAGCTTAGGTTAGGGGGTCGATTCTTTAAAAACTGCATTAATGCTCCTTTAAAATAAGACTTTGGGAATTGGTGGAAAAGTGGGTCAATTATTTAAAATATCATGTTACAATGGTTCCATCACACATGACATGGGACCACATATATATGCGCCTAGTCCCACAGCTTATGCTGATACCTCCTGGCTCAATGAACTCTTTATAACCATGGACTAGCCCCCACATCAAAGCTCCTCTCCCCACAATTCCAATCAACAGTTTCATTTATTTCACACATTACATTTTGTCGATTGTGATAGTTGATCAGATTTTGCGTGTGGTCCTCGGTCCTCTCACTCTTAATGTGCCCACGTTTAGCCCTCTTATCGGAGCCCCTCTCCTGGAGGCTTTCAAATGGAGGTCTCACTCTGATGCACAACAAGCATCAACCTTTGATCGTTGGTATGCAATTTTTGGCATCATCATTGCCATGTGTCAGCGTATGAGTTGTGACATGTGTCACCCACTTTTCCCCCTCTGACCCTTGAAAATTCAGAATCCACCTGTCATGTGTCCACCATATGGCCATGTCATTGTTGATGTCATCCTCCACATGGCGCTTATAAGATCTAATCACTCTCCAATGCATCCATTTGGGAGGAGAGGGAAAAGACTTGACATAGCCTCTTCTGCGATGAATATCCTTTGTTATTTTATTTTCGGACCTCTCGACACTTTAAAACTATAGGCCCATTCCTCACAATTTTATTGCATATCTCATTGTGCCCCCTTCAAGCTACAGGATACGGGATCTCTGATCGTCGATTTGTGATATTGGTTATCAGTAATCAACATTTTTCTCTGACCTACACTGTTTTCTTCTTCCGAACCTCCAATATGTAGGATTTGGGACCCTCCTTAGGCATTTTCCTTTATTTTATGGGTTTTGAAGAGTAAACTTCAATGTGCTTTGACTTTTGATTCTGTGGTCCATTTCAGGAGCTCCACATACCATCAGAAAGTTGATTCTAAGATCCATCTAAATATTTCACCTAAAAGATCATCTAAACCAAACATTATAGATAAAATCCCCTCCCAACTTTGGACTACTTTTTGACCACGGGACTTCAAGGACTTAATGATATCTTTAACAAGTAAATATTTATGCTATGACACTTAGTGATTCATAGACTAAGTTGACCAAAATGAAAAGTGATAGATCAATACCATTGTTTTCTTTTATAGGACTCTAACACCCTTGAAGTAGGATGTCCTAAAATCATATTCACTAAATATCTCACTCCAACGTCGTTGTCAAGAGTTAAGGTCCTTCTGGGTGAAGATATGCTCAATACTTTTATGATCCATTCTTAATTCAAATTGACATTCATCAGATAATGTCTCCATAGTTTCAAGGAAATTACAATTACATCTAATTCTAAATCATGAGTGGAATAATTGATTTCATGAGTCTTGAGTTTACATGAATCATAAGCAATAACCCCTCCATCATGCATCAAGATTGTGCCTAATCCTTCTACTAATGTATCCATGCATACAAAAAATTCCTTTTCCATGTTGGGCACCTTTAATATTGGGGAAGTTGTTAATCACCGTTTCAAATCATTAAATTCTCACTCATGCTCACCTGTCCATTCAAGCTTAACCCCTCTCCTTTGGAGGTTTGTGGTGGGACTAGATATCCATGAGAATACTTCTACAAATCTTCTATAATACCCTTCCAACCCCATAAATTTGTGTACTTATTTGACATTCTTCAAAGTAGGCCATTACATTATAGTTTCAATCTTGCTCCAATCCATGAAAATTCGTTTCCCACTAATGGTATGGCCTATATATTGAATTTCCTTCTCAAAGAAAGAACACTTAGTAAGTTTCCCATATAGCTTATGTTCTCTAAGGAATTGAATTACCAATCTCAAGTGCTCCTTATGCTCCTTTTGATTGCAATAATAAATGAGTATGTCATCAAAGAATACTTCAACAAAATGGTCTAGATATCTGTGGAAAACACTATTCATCAAGTTCATGAAGTTTGTTGGTGCATTACTCAGATCAAATGGCATAACAATAAACTCATAGCGTCTATATTTTGTTCTAAATGTTGTCTTAGGTATGTCCTCCACTTTGATTCGTAGTTGATAGTAACCTAACCGTAAGTCTATCTCGGAAAACAATGAGACAAATTTTAGTTGGTCAAAGAGGTCATCTATGTGAGGCATGTTGTGACTCTTTTGAATGGTTTCCTTATTTAGATATCGGTAATCAATACATAACCTAAGATTTCCATCATTTTTATTCACAGACATCAATGGCACACCCCAAGGTGATACACTAGGTTAGAATAATCCTTGATCAAGTAGTTCTTTAAGCTATATACTTAACTCCTTAAGCTCTAGGATAGTAATTCGATAAGGTGTTTTGGATATGGGTTCTATTCTAGGTTTCAAGGAAATGGAAAAATCAATTTCTCGAACAGGAAGAAAGCTTGGTAGCTCTCCAAGAAATACATCTCCAAATTCAAAAAGTATCCATGTGAAGAGGTGTATTGTTCTAGGTTGTGGGTTCAACTTGTGCAAGCCAAAACAAGCCTTGGATTTCTCCATAAAAAATTAATTTAATTGTAGCTAGGAAGAACTCGATAAGCATGAGAATCGTTTATTAAAAAAAATAAAAATATGATAGTATATTTGGAATCCACATGCAAGTAAACAATAGGTATGTGGAATTCATATCGAATTTTTAAATAATATTGTAATAGTATTTGGGTAGCATGTATACCATTATATGAATATTTTGCGGAGCCTTATACATGCAAGCAGTAAGTGACACTAAAGTTAAATAGATAATGGTGTTTATTTAGTAATTGATGTAAGTAATTATTCCGTTTAAAGAATATATATTATTTTGAAGGTATATTTTGTTAAGATTTCAAATAGTTGTATTTATTTTTTAATATATTTTAAATAATAATAAAAAAATTCACATCATAATATTATTAATAAATTTTCTAAATAACTTTTGTTTCAACTTTTTAATTAGAGATCACATAGAATTCAAACTGTCTCTCATACCATATGTAACAATCCCAGTTTAAAATATACCAATCATTACATTAATTAATATGATTAGTAATAAACACTCAATTATTCAACTATTTAACATAGGATTTTCAAAAGACACGAGTAGAGATGACTTAGATTCAAAGTGTCTCTCATACCATATGTAACATACCCAATTTGAAATTTATCAATAATTACATTAATTTATATGATTATAATCAACACTCAATTATTCAATTTTTTGACCTAGGATTTTCAAAAAACATGAGTAGATATGACTTAGATTCAAACCATCTCTCATACCATATGTAACAACCCCAATTTAAATTATACCAATAATTACATTAATTTATATCATTAGTAATCAACACTCATTTATTCAACTATTTAACATAGTATTTTCAAACAACACGAGTACAGATGACTTAGTTGCATTGAAAATATTCCTTACTTGTGCTTTTTGATTTGAATGCTCTAGTTTTTCTAGCCAAAGCAAATATTTTGGGTATGACTCCCCACCCAACTGTAGGCTCAGTTACACATAAAATTTCTACACCATGCCACCCCTGAGCCCTAAATCAATGTACTACTATCACGGAATCTTTTGTGTCACATCACTTTTTTCCCAAGAAAATGGATGAATCTCATGATTATCATTGTCCATTAAATAGACAAAAAGATGGAAAGTGGTCTGCATGCATACATTTCATGTGTTAACATGAAACTTTTATTTCTTTATTTTAAGTTTTACTTAATCCAATAATTCTCTTATTTTAACTATTTCTTTTTTTTTTTCTTTCTTCTTTTTTAACTTTACCTATTTTTACTATTTTTATAATTTTCTTAATTTAATTCTTTCTTATTATATTCATTTTTACTTTTTGTTAAATTTACTTATTTTTACTATTTTAGTAGTTCACTATTATATATATTTATTTAGAACTCCAATTTATTATTTACTATTTTATTTATTTAATATTATATTCTCTTCATTATTTATTTACTATTATTATATTTTCCATATTATTTATTATTTATTATTTATTTACTTGTATTTTAATATTAAATTATTTTATTTATTGTTATTATTTTTAGTATTATTATGGGACATTACATAGAGCCAACAAAATAGGGAGTTGGAGCTTCCATCTTAGTGGATTTCTAAAGAGAGATTGGGGGTTGGTGCATCCATCAAGTTGGTGCTTGCAACAAATCTAAGAAGTGAGTGCTTCAGTTTGTGATTCGGGTAAGTTGGTCAAGTGTCTACAAAAGAAGGGAAGTTGGTGCTTCCTACTAGTTGGTGTTACCAAACAATCTGAAGGAGTTGGCACTTCCTATGAGTGGTGGCTCACAAAGAATGATGTAAGTAGAGTAGGAGCTCATATTTTACATCATAGTACAAATAAGCTTTTGTAATTTTTTTCCCCAGAAGGGTTTCCATGTTAAACCTTTGCGTCTTAGGTGTATTTTTCTCATGGTTTCTATGTTGGTTTCTATGTTCATGTATTGGTTTGTATTTTTGTTGTATGATATGATGACGATGGTTGAAATGAATGATTACCAAGCATGAAATGAAAATATAAAATTGGCATAGAAGTTAAAATTACTCATAATACTAATTCAACGCCCCCTATGATTATTACACATTGTTTCCAATATCTCTTACATATATATAGGTAGTTATTAAAAAAATAGCTATTGCATGAAAATTGGTTTGTATGATGTTAATCGTAATTTGAGGTGAAAAGACAAGCATCTATTAAAATAATTTATCAGCCCAATACAATGGGGAGCTTCTTAATATGCCCAAGTGTGGTTCTAGATCTATTAATCAAATAAAAATAATATTGGGGACATGTGGAACATATTTAGAGGATAATCATCTTGCATGAGGACACTTTGGTAGTAAACCATGGAAGAGGAAGGTTTGGAATAACAACTTGTTAGAGACTCACCATCTTAGAGGAGGGGTTTTGATCCCAAGGAGGATCATGCTTGGAGGGTGTTTCACCTTAATGGAATTATATCCTTATTATTTTAGCCTCTCACTTTTATATATAAGGGAGGATAGAGCTATTTCATATTTTTTTCATCATTATACCCTATGCATTGTATTTTCTTATAGCTTGTAGGGAGAAACGTGGTAGGTTCATTAGTAATCCCTAGTAGTATAACATTAAGGTGCATGGGAAAACCCTAGAATAAGAAAATAGAAGAGAGAGATTTATTATATGTTTCATGGAGAGATTTCCTTCATGTGAATTTTAGGTTCACTCATGTGATGCTAGGATTTTTGCTATGCGTGTGGGCACTGGAGAAGAATGTGGAGTTGGTGTGATCCATGATGATGACTATGACTAATCATATTGTAGTACTAGATTTTATAACTTTGTAGAAGACATGGCCAATGGAGGTAACACCTTAAATGACTTTAAAAACCTTTTCTTATAAGGTGTTACGCTAGGAAATATCATCGTGAGATGAAAATGATGTGTCTTGAGCATGTTGTGATGCTTTTCTTGGAAGATAAGTTGGTTATTATATCTTTCATGATTTTCCATGTAGGTATTGTTGTTTATGTTGATGTAAGAGTTGAAGGTGAAGGATTTGATTACAAAAACCCTAGGATATAAAAGTATATATAGAGAATAGGACCATAGTTATATTTCCATGTCCTTTTGTGGTGTAAGACAGCTAGGGTTTGTAAACCTTTACAAAGCAAATAATTATATTATGAAAAGCATATGTAATAAAACCTTGTTGAAGACCAGGGATGACTTTTTGGTTTTAATGCTATCTTTTTGTGGATATTTAATGGTGGCTAGAGTCTTCTTGATTTTACCTTGCTAGAGTTTGGAGAGCTATATATTGTACCAAATTTCTAATAAAAAAATTTTATTTAGTTTATTATATATATGTATAAAGTATCTTGCTATTCAAAATTGTGTGATTGAAAAATTGATTTTTGTTCTTGAATTGTCTTCATGATTAAGTAACTTCAAACATTTTTCATTCCTGTTAAGTTGGCATAACGTAGTATTGGAATTTTTAAGTGATTTAATATAGAACTTGAAGATAAAAAATTATTTATATTACATAAATTATTGTAATAAAGTGAATTTTATATTTATACACACTTCGAGAAATGTGCAATAAGTGATAAAACCATGTACCAATTTATTTGGAATCATCAATTACTTTACCATCAAGAATATGCTTAATTGACATGTCATAAAAAACCCAATGCAAACACCTTCAACAATACAACATGTAAGAGAGTGCACTTCACAATAGGTGATATTGCATCATCATGACATAGATTCAAATTCAACCTAACAATATAACACTTCAACATCAAGTAAACGAAACTTCAATTCATAGAACATATACATACATACATACATATATGAATTTATACATGTATACATACATACATACATACATACATACACACACACACACACACACACACACTCAAAATTGTCTCAAATGTACAAATTTAACAAAATGGAACAACATGCTCTATATACAAAATGACACCTCTTTCCTTAACATGGAAGTATGGTATATGGTGACATATATAGAACATGATTCTAATATAATAAGAACATCTCATGCCTAAACATGATAATTTTTCATATGAAGTTGTATATACAGAATGGGTCTCTTTGACACTTCTACCGTCATCACTATCATTTGCATCTTGGAAGTTGATCTTTCCTCTTACTAGAAGAAGGAGCTCAACTTTTCTTCTTATGAGGATAGCTTCTTATCTCTGGGGCCTACACAAAGAAACAATGTTCTCATTTACACACTTACAAACTAATACTTTATAATTCAATCCTAGAAAACTCACCAAAGACAATGTAATCAGTGACTAGGTGTTTCCCTCCTTCACACCCCTAACTTCTATACTATACCACCCAAAAATTATTACAATAGTTAGAGTATGAACAAAAAAAACTTTAGAATCAATTCAATTCATCATAAATAAAACATTCATCAATGAATGATCTCATCATGAATGTCTCAACTGATGATGGAGATTCACTAGAAGGTGGAGTAGTCAACTACACAACCTGCTAAAATGAAACATCTACTATTCCATCCACTTAACTACCAGCATGGTTTGATGGTCAATAGATTTCATGTGGGATATCTAGAGAAACCACCCAATATGGAACAAAAGTAGTCAAAATTGTTGTGGATGGGAGGGGACTGTTGAATGGTTTATGGATGCAACCTTTGTGGATGGATGATATTTTGAATGTGGTGGATACATGTGACAATAAATTTCCATGGGACGTATCAATGATGAAAGTTCCCTAGTCGAGGTAAGCTAGATATGAGAGATTAGGGAAATGTGATGATAATAATGGACAACTAGTCAATGACCAATGAATTGTGGTGAATGATATGAAGGGATAAGAGTGGAAAATTGAGAAAATGAAGGAAATTTCAATCACATTTATAATATTTCAATTAGTAAAGTAAAATAAGATGATGAAGTAGCCATTTAAGAAAAAATTAATTTGGTACATATTTCTTGGGAAGGGGAACATATTTTCAGCCTAGGTGGGCCTAACTCCTCGTTTGGTGTCAATGAAATATATAAAAACATTAAACAAATACTATAATTATACTCTGACTAAAATAATTTATAATATGGACTAAAAACATGTAAAAATTTTTGTAGGGATGGATAGTTTTAATTCACCATACCTCACTATGTGGTACACCAAATGAGCAAGCAACATTGGCTACAACATTAGTTGTCACAATTACACTGATGCATATATGGGGGTGGAGCAAGTGGAATTAGGGTGTGTAAAAACAAAAAACATATGATTAGATATATAAAATAACACATTTAATAAATAAATGATGTAAATTTCGCCAACATAATAACCTCCTCCATAAAAATTTGCTTCCTACTACCCTTGATTATCCCATTTCATGTATCTTTGAAGTTGGTACATCTATGAGGCTCAAGTGAGCCTCCATGTGGCATCTTCTACTCAAATTGTGTTGCAACACGAGATGGTCCAGCCTATCACACAACATCGATTGTTTATGGATCTTAACGTGATGATGATACAAATTTTCCATGTTGCATGAGGGTGTCAATTAATTTGTCTATTTCCATTTCAGTTTACATAATCCTATCCATTAATGGAAGGTCTTCGTTAGGGGGCTTAGGCCTTTTTCTTGGTGGATGAGGACCTACTCTTAGGTTGCACCTATATAGTAACATTACAGGTAGATACTTGAAAAGGTGAATGAAATCGATCTATGAGGAGAAAGAGTGTATTTTAGTCATTGACATCAAAATCCATCATTCAAAGATGGAAAAAAACAAGTTGAATGCATTCCATGAAACATTATACCTAAAAAGGAGAAAAAAAAATGAAATAATCAAAGAGGAAGTTGTGGGTATTATTTTAAAGATTACCATTGTGATCAGTTGAGAAACAAAGAGACTAAAAATGTATACATGGGGTAGGAAATGACCTCATCTTAGAGAAACCTATGCAAGTTATAACGATAATATGTTGTGAGTATTATCTCCAATATGGGTGAATGTAGTATTTTCAAAATAAAATTAAAATCCACAAACAATAAACTCAGTAAAAATACTTTTGATTCATAATAGGAAGCACAATGGTCGATTCGTATGTCAAAACACAATAGTGAGAATTTCTAGGTTTTAATGCCTAAACACCTAGGATAAAATTCATCATAACCTTGAAGTGGAAATGAAAAATTAATTAAAGAAATGTAGAGGTGAATTACCTTAAAAAGAAGAATAAACTAGATAAAGATTTAGGGGTTGACTCAATCTTTGCACCAGATATTTCTGCCATGAAAAGGAAATTTGGGATCAAATGGAAAACCCTAAAACAATCCAAAACTTGCAATGGAATTAGTTTAATATAAAGGGTAAAGAAAGCTCACCTAGAAGGAGCTGAGAAAGCAGGAATAGAAGGTACAACAATGTGGAAGGTGATTATTTTCATAACCATTAGAATTTCTGCAAGAACACTTGTTCCATAAGAGAGAAAATGCAATAAAATATATATAGAAGGACCGGAGTAACCAAAAGACTAGAAAATTCAAAGAGAAACAAGATAGACCTATAATGTATTCTTACAAAATCCAAACCAAGGGTTTAAACTCATTAGTATTTGTTCTTTACATATAATACCTAAAGAAACATGAGTGACAATTGTAAGAATTGAGGCAAAGTGGAAGAGTATCTGTGGATGCATAGAAAATTTGAGTGACACTTTCGTTGCTAAAGTCCAAGTGAAAAATAACCAAATGAGCTTTAGAATAGGGTTTCTCTACCTTAAGTGTAACCCTTCTAATTTTCCATCATTTTATCTTTAGATCTAATCCAAATTGTTGATTCATAAAATGTGCATGTTAGGTAGGACCATGTGAAGGTAGCTTGCAGGGTTGAGTAAGAGGCCCCATCATGTGCAACTACAAGTGAAATTAATGATCCTTGCAATCCAAATCATGCAAGACCTAATGCTTAGAATGAATCCATAAACATAAACTCCTTAGTATAATGAAATGGGCTAAGTCACTTGACACAGGGACATCCATGGCATGAAAATTTGAGTGTCTGAGATGGGGCATGTAGACCCCCCAGAATAGGACATGCAGGACACATATATATATATATATATATATATATATATATATATATATATATATATCATTGATTTCATATTACAAAAAGTCTCATTCATGGTACAAATTCAGACATTGATCTAGATTTTGCATTGTAAAATTATAATTTGCAACATTATACATACATATTACAAATAAAATCGTGACCATTTAATCAATGAAACAATAGATGAAAAACAAGAAAAAATAGTTTTCTCATTAAGTGATCAAAATCAAAATGTGTTACATAGGAACTGAGTCGTCAGGATTCCTGACTAGTAATTCAAATGGAAAACATAAATAGAAAACAAAAAACAACTACAAGGTAGTCAGTAGCTCATCAAACATCATCATCAAAATAAAAATCATTGTCATGGTCGCCACTGCTCTCCTCTGCATCCTCCTCCTCTATATTGAATGTAATATTTTCATATTCCTTTGTATCTAAAGTAATATTTTCATCTGATGGTGTTGAGGATGATCCCTCAAGGGTGTCACCATCATCGAAAGTGACAGACATTAGCACTAGCTCATTAATATCCAAGCTGACCAATTCCAACTCAACACTCCTCTCCAAACCCATATCATCAAGAAGCACATCCCATATATTTGTCTTTCCATTCAACAAATGCAGATGAAAATGGAACAAAAGGGGAATCACTAATGGGGAAATTATTCCCCTTCTTTTTCCCTTTCCTTCTTCCCTTTATTGAGCCATGAATGGTGTAAAACCATAAAGAAAAAATGCAGTGGAATGTAAACGAAATGGAAAGGAAAATTGTTGTAGAAAAAATGGAAAAAAATGAAACCAAAATGCACTTACAAGTTGCTTGAATCGTCTCCAAAAAACTCCTAAACCCATTGATACTTTCTCCCACACACACACAATTAGAGAGAGACACAAGAATTAGGAGAAAGAAGCCCGAATTGGGCTTAAAAAGACTCATGACATGCTTTTGAAGAAGGTCACATGTCGCAAAATAAGGACACTCTAGTTGGGAGAATCTGGTTCGATTTGAATCCCACAAGTTCAGACTTACTCAATCCATGAATCGGACATGTGTCCCTCGAGAATCATGTTTCTTAGGAGATGAGTGATATGTTTAAAACTAATTATGTAATAATTTATAAAAAAAGGGTTGAATAGGAGTAAAGGGGAAGAGACCCTAACTCTATTACATATGTACGCAAATGATATTTGCATAAGATTAATATTACACACCTTGAATAATTCTCTTTTGAATGAGTGATTTTACAAGAATTTAGATGAATGAACATGGCTATATAAATCTTGAATTAGATTCATCTCCTAATAGTAATTGGGAGTGTTACAAAGTAACTCAAGCGTATTATTATAGTATATGTGTGAATTAGTAGTTTTACGAGAGATAAGTTGTCAATTATAAGTAAAAATTTGGGTGAAATTTTGGACTTCATTTATATATTAATAATGTTAATTAATAGAGTGGACATGAAAGTAATGTGTATTATCCAAATATAGAGATGGAATTTATAATTATACCAGCAAAATATAATTTTTGTAGTGCATCAAAGAGGTATGATACAATTATAATAAATATATTATGTCTACAGATAATGCCTATACCTGCAACAGTACCCATTCTTTCATCTATTAGAACATTACTGTCAGAAAGAAACTAATACTCTTTGGCTATTTTTTATTTGGCTACCTCAGTGTTTTAATTGAATCAGAATCAAAGTGGGCCCTTCATATCCCTTGGTAGATCGAGAACTAGGCATGTGAGATCTCTTGCACTCATTTAGTGCCCACTTATCTTCTAACCTACTTGTTATGTAGGATTTATGATTGCAAACAAGAGTATCTCCCCTAGGTTTGGTCGATAAGCTAGAACAATAGAGAGACAAGGAACCTAATTTTTTCCTTAAAGTAAATAGATGAAAGAATGAAGCCTACATGGAATAGGTAGCATGTTTCTCTCCTTGTTCAGCTTAAATGGTCCAATCTCTAATATCCAAAATTAGAACCTACACAATTAGATAAGACAAGCCAAGAAACTATGAGAACTATGTAGTATCATCTAAATACTCTATTCAATAGACCAACATGGTATTGAAATACATCAAATAATGACATCACATATAGGAAAATTGGAAAATATTCGCATTAATATAAATGGAAGGAGTTACAGCCATAAATATATGTTGATCTTGTAGAAGAGCTCCTCCAAGCTGACTTGTGCTTTCCTTGTCACAATGTGCACCTCCAATCACCTTAAATGCATTAAATGGATCCCCCTAGAATCACTCTCCAAAATCCAACCTCTTCCATATGGAAGGTTGTAAATATATAGAGGAGTGGGGTAAGATGGGAGTTCTTATCCAATTACCAATATAAGGTTTTAGATCCACCTTTGATGGGAGGATGAGATGAAAGGATAAGGGATAGAAACTCCAAATTAGGGTAGTATAGGATCTAATTGTTTTATTTGAGGTAAATGGTTGTAAACAATTATGGAAGCTTCTCCAAGAGGAAGCTTTCTGAATTTTTCTCTTTTTACCAAATTTCTATAACCAACGTAGGTTAAAAGGGGAGCAACCTGTAGATGATCAACACAAGCCACAATGAAGTAACCTATAGGTGAATGTTGTCCAACAAGAGGCTAGGGAGTGTTGGTCCTAAAACTAGCTTAGATGATGTTGTTTCAGGAAGAAACTTTGGGGAATGAAAGAGTCATCCTTATGGCTTTAAGAAAGATGATGAAAAGGGGAAATACAATATTGATTGATCCCATTAGGAGGCCTATTGATTGGGTGTGAAAAATGGCCTATAACAAATTTCCCCCTAAAGAAAAAAGTAAAAATTGATGACTAATGAATGATGTGATTTACCTTGTGACAACTCAGGATCAAGAAGAATCGGCGAGCTTCATATGTTAGAATACATTTTCATCATGACATCTTTGTTTCTCAGGGAGGCTTACCCATACTCAGCACATAAGCTAACATAACATGTACAATGATCAAAAGACATGTTCATAGATGATAGATGGTGGAATCCTGGCTGAATGACTATCCATATGATCATGGTTATCATACATTTTGATCTTTGGGTAAATCATAAAATCGTTAAACTAGATACTAGATATTGGGTCTTCTATCTCCTTCACACAACTAGCTAACTTATGAGTCTAACCAAGTGAATCAATGAGTTGAGGTTGAACATGGTAGACACCATTTGATTACCAATTGATGATGTAAGTCATTAACAAATGTGAGAGAAACCACCGATGATTTTAATGGCTCTCAAGGTACTACAATATAATATATATGGTGTGAAAAAATGAGTTAATTTCAAACACCACACAGAGTCTTTTGATTGAAGGACATTGATATAAACTAGCCACCAAGAGTGATGAAACTTGCCATTGATGTATGCAAGAATCAACGTACCAAAAAGGTTATTTCTAAGTCAATTTCCTGGATAATGTGGTGATAGGAAGCAACCCATCGTAGGAGGGAATTGATGTATCCCCCATCAATGATACAAAATCGGTATCATGGTTTAGACAGAATGACAATGATACAGAATTGGATTAGGAAAGGAAAACCTAGAATGAAGGCTTAAGAGTATTGTAATAGATATTAATTGAATGAATTCTCTTGAACACACCAGCAACACTGAATGGAGTTGGTAGCATTGACCCAAAACCAAAATGGGGGCTATGAAATCAATATGATAACCAAAATACAAGAATATTACTCAATCCAACATCCACAGAAATGAAGTGGAAGAGTGTCATGTTGAAGAGCAACTCACTGCCATTAGCAAATGAAATACCCTATTTTCCCAATTTTCCCAACTTTCCCAACCATACTAGTCAATACCTCTTTATTTTTTAACAATCTTCAGGAGCATAACATACGCTTGATATGTAAGTTCATCCTCCAAATGAATCCCTCTATGAATATTTAACAAACACTAAGAAGGAGAGGTTTGGCCTTGTCATTTTTGACAAGTTCATTGTTGCTTGATGTTTTATCAAGTCTAGTGAAGGTAAAACGCAACAAATTTTTCATGTTTAGAGAGTTTGAAAAAGAGGTGAAAAAGAAAAGTCAAAATGTCCCTTTTCATAGATAGTCTCTCAAGCTCGAAAAGGTATAAAATAATACTCAAGATAACCTCTTAGCCATGCTCAACTAAGGTATTCCTTTTTCATATATAGTTTATCTCATCTGGGAAAAAGGGTTAAACTTATACTAAGTAGGTGTATTTTCATTTACTTTTATGAGATTGAAAAGACCAAGTGCTCAGTGATCTTTTCAAATTTTGGGAGTCTAAAATGAGTTGAAATAGGACTCCACCTAGGGGAACGAGTGGTATAAAGGGTAGCAATTGGTTCTAATTATGATGGAACTAATCAAAACATGCAAAGGTGAAGAGGTTGGCTAATAAGCCCACTCATCACAACAGTTCCTCAAGACAGGGTAAAGACCAAGTGAAAGTGTATGATTGGCCAAGCATATGATGACGATGGAATGAAAAAACCAAGGCTCATTCAGAAAATATAGGATGATAAAAATGATAATCATGAGGAATAAAATGGGAATCATTTCATTTTTTACACAAGCTTGAAACATATGAAACTATGCTTCAAATTGGTTTTAATTTTTACACAAGCTTGAAACAGAGAAAAACTATGCTTGGAATAAGTTTGCATGCCCCCAGCACAATGACTCAATTCAAGGGACATGCCCCCCAAGCTTCATTTCATGTATTTAAGTATACTACTGGGTACTAACAGGTGGATGGAATGAAGGTTAATTTATAAGATCAAATGAAAGACTCGACTTGGAGTTTACGAGATCTAATCAAACACTAATTGAAAGGGGATTTGTTTCATATTTTAACGAGATTGACACAGGAAAAGAACTAGGATGATAGTAACCTATCTCATTGTTAATGAGGTTGACATAGTAAAATAAATATCCTCATAAGAGCTTATCTAATTTTTTAATAGGCTTGACACAAGAAAAGGAACTCTTCTTTGATCCTGATCATGGCCTCTTGGAGACCATGACTTCCAAGAGGTTATTATGATATGGGAGAAAAAAAAATCTAGAAGGGATATATATCAAGGGATCCAATGGAAATATCATGCCCAATGCCCCAAGTAAATGATTCACCATATTACCTACCCGATCGAGGTCAAAAGAAGTTGAGTAGACAGTGAAAGGCCCATCTTCAAAAGTAGGTATGTGAATGGGATAGTTGCCACATAATTAACTTATGGCAGGGAAGATACCACTTGCACATTCAAAAATCTTAAGGAAGTAGGATGATTGGTATTCAAATCAAGACCAACAAATGAAATTTGATCGATAGTCACAATCCTTCCATTGTGCGCAAAGTACGTCACTCGAAAGAGTGTGGACACAACAACATTCATAGCATAAAAATAATTGCACTATACGAGAAAATTGAATTCCAAAGGGCCCATGACAGCCACAAAATCAATACATACAATTTTTCCTTCCAACGTAATAGGAAACTAAGGAAGTGTCCCTAAAGGTTGATTGGTTCTTTTGTTAAAAGCTAACAAATTTGGAGAAACAGACACAAGCTATGGGGAACCCAGAGCTTTTCAATCAATGGAGGATATAATACTGACATAAGCTACCTCATTTGTAATAGTGTGATGGATGTTCTTATCATAAGCGTTTACTATGATCTTAAAAGGCATGTAATAAGGGAGACGAAGTTTTGTCAATCGACTCCAATCAAAGACAATGGTATATTTTCTTGGAGCAGGTTTCATGGGAATGGGATAAATGCCTCCTCGTCTAGAAGAATCAAAAGAAAAAAGAAGAACCTGAGCGATATGAAGTTCACTCTCTACAGGAAAGGTACAATCAACTAAAGTTGGAATTAAGTCAACCATTTTCTCAACCAATGGTTGGTCGAGATCAGACTCATGGGGTTAAATTTCAAAGGCAGCAGGATTGATTGGATTCATATTCTAATTAATCAATTCATGAACTAGTGGAGGATTGGGAGAAATCTTCCAGTAACTAGTTGTAAGTCGTGGCTGAGAAGCTATAAGGTTTTCCAACACTTTTGAGGCTTCATCCATATAATGAAAAAGGTGAATAGGATGATTCCCTTCACATAACTTACTAGGAAATTTGACTTTGACTTTTTTCCCATGGACCTTACTATCACTAGTTGAGGTTTTGTCACCAACACGATCTCGAGAAGCTGATGACAAAGGCCTATGTGAGCCTATGGACCACACTTCTAATATATGGGGAATACTAGGACAATCTCTAAGAAAATGGTCACCCTTACATAATATGAAAGGGAATTAAACTATAGGGTTGATTGGAAGATTTTTCCATAATAGTTTCATCCATAGCAATAGTTGCTTATTTCCCCCTGATTATTTTCCTTCCTCTTCTTCCTATTTTCCTCATTACTAGAATTAAAACTTTCACCAGGCAAAGAGGAAGAAATGGATGATGAAAAAATACGTGAAGAAGGAAAAGGGTCAACTTTAGGATCAACATGAGGTTGATGTTGTTCAAGTGGAGGAGAAATAAATTGATAAGAATTCATACATTCAAAACCATAGGAGTAAAAAATAACCAAACTAGCAAACAAATGGTAAATCTAGGAAGAAACAATGTTTCCATATAAGGAGCACAAATATTTCCAAAAGAAGGAAAAGAACCAGGATTCCCATCAAAGTGGTTCCCTTGATTGGAAGACTCTGGAACTATTCCCATCAGTCTCAACCTAAGATCCACTAAGAATTTTTCTATGGGGAGGATCTTGATTTGCGGTCAATTAATTGTTTTAGAAATTAAAGTAACAAACAAAACAAAGGTGTAACTAGGCATAAATTTTTACCAAGCAACCATGAACTATAATATACACCTTGGCCAACCAAGGAATTACTGTACATGTAAGAAATATCCCTGAATGTTGTGTTTTGTGTATCACAGTATACAAGGCAACCAAATTGAACAACTATGGATGGATAGCAACCTATAGGGGACTCCTACAATATAATCGATGATATATGGGAGTGCAGTCCCTAGTGGCATTTTCGAATCTGTAATTTTTCAATGAGAGTGTTCCCATATACTTTACGTGCATGGAGAATTGTCCAATATACCCAAAGTTATGTGGAGAATGATCCTATACACTTACGTATGTGGAACGTGATATTGCCTCTAGGCTGCAACACTGGAAAACAACAACAACTCCTACGTTTAACGATGTTGTAACATGTCTCTAACCTAAACCTATAAGTGTTTATGTTAATGTTACAAATTCTCCTTAGGTTAATTAAGGTGAACTATAGAGTTTATCTTGAATTAGATTTTGATTTCAAGGCTCAAAATTCGATGTCACCTGAACACACCTATGATGCAACTAATATGCAAAAATTAACTCTTTTAAATTCCTATGAAAGTTATCTAGTGTAGGGAAGAGGTGAAAACAATGATGCAACAATCAAATATGCATGAAACAAGAACTTCCTAACTATATATTTCAATTTCACTATTCCAATTCAATTCAAAGAATTAAAATATGTCGAACCATGGAATTTAATCTATGCATGATTCCCCTAAGAACTATGCAAACGTAATCTATACACAATTTCCTTTCATGGTGTGAAAATGAGAATTCTAACTATTAAAATGTATCTATGCAAGAGAATTATTCAAAACAAACATAAGAGGATTGTAATGAAATCAGAAATAATTTGATATTTCCTGAATAAAGGACTCAAACTAAAATCAAGTGAAATTTTTAGAAATGAAATGAGATGACACTCAGAGGCGATTAGGACTCATACAAAAAGCAAAGCAAAAACATGCAATTTCACACTAGGGAATTCTAATTTCACACACAAAACCCTAAATGTAAATGAAAAGAATTTACTTTTAAACCAACTTAATTTTTGAAATGAGGAATATTAAGATGAAAAAATTTAATCACTAATTCAAATGCACTTTTCTTAATGAGAACTAGAACAACAATTCATCCAAGCGACCAATGACCAAAACAAATCTGCTTGCAAGTCACCAAATGATAAGAACAAAGAAAAATCAAAATCAATTATTACCAAAGGCAATCAAACATAAGTGAAAATGAGATGGAGGCTTTAGAGAGACCAAAAGACACTCAATACTTAGGGAATGTTGACTGGAAGTAAGTTCATCAAAGAGACACTAAAAAAAGGGCATGTTTTGTACAAAAATAGGGGCCAACACTAGTGGAGAAGAGGTGCCAGTTATTTGCAATGCTAATACAGAGTGGGCCTAGGTGAGGTGCAATGCTATGTTAGTGGCTAACCTAGAACAATAGAGTGACAAGGAACCCAATGTTTTCCTTAAAGTAAATAGATGACGAAATGAATCCTACCTAGAATTCGTTGCATGCTTCACTCCTTCTTTAGATTGAATGCTCTAATTCCAACTCTGATTGGAAAAATTAGAACATGCATAATGAGATAACACAAGCCAAGAAACTACAAGATCTATACAGTTCATCTAACTACTATATTCAATATATCGACATGGTACTGAAATACATGAATTAACAACATCATATATAGGAAAATAGATAATTCTTTGAATTAATATAAATGGAAGGACTTACAACCATAAATAGATGTTGATATTATAGAAGAGCTACTCCTAGCTGACTTGTGATTTCCTTATCACAATTTGCACCTCCAATCACCCTAAATGAATGAATTGAATCCTCTCACAACAACAACATAAGGGTGGAATCACTCTCCAAAATCCAATGTCTTTCATATCGAAGGCTGTAAATGTATAGAGGAGTGGGGTAACTTGGGAGCTCTTATACAATTACCAATCTAATGTTTTAGATCCACATTTTATGGGCGGATGGCATGAAAAGATAAGGGATGGAAACTCCAAAGTAGGGTAAGATAGGATTCGAATTTTTTATCTGAGGTACATGGTTGTAACAAATTGTGGACTATTTTGGAAGAGGAAGCTTTCAGAATTTCTCTCTTTTCCCCGAATTTCTAAAACCAACCCAGGTGTAAACGGGACCAACCTGTAGGTGTTCAACACAGGACACAATGGGGAAACATGGAGGTGAACACTATCCAATAAGAGGTCAGGGAGTGTTGGTCCTAAAATTGGCTCAAACGATGTAGTTTCAGGCAGAAACTTTAGGGAATGAAAGAGGCATGATTAGGGATTTGTGTAAGATGATGACAAGGTGAGATAAGATGTTTATTGATTCCATTAGGAGGCCTATTGATTGGATTTGAAAAAATGGAATATAACACCGAACCCTCTGGCGAGGCATAGTTATCACTAAAAATGAGAAGGGTATCAGGATGATCTAGAGAACAAAGGGCATGGAGGAATAACACTTAGAGGACGAGGTATGAATTTAAGAAGAGGAAAGTGATGGAATGGAGGATGTTGGCTTAGTGGGGCCTGACCCAGGTTCAGAAGTGATTTAGCCGAGCAAATCCCCATACTACTATCCCTTTAGGAAATAGTCCGCGGAGCATGAACTGAGGTCTCACTCGAAGTAGTATGAGAAGGTGTTGGAACCAAGTTTTTGCACCTTGGGGATGTCTAATTTGATGGAATTGGTAAGTCGTCCAACCTTCTCACTTATCGTGCTACATGCACCAGTGGGCACCATGCACCCTGAGATACTGCCTTTGTGGAGTTCTAGCCACAGTGCGATCCATGTTATTTACCCAAGTCTTTCTTAATTATGCATTGTTAGTTGATTACTTCAATTATTTTCATATATAAGTATTCTGAACCATAAAAGTATTTATCCAATTGTGTGTAGTAAATAAACAGAGTAAAAGTAATGCATAAGAAAAAAATACGGATTCAAGAATAGATGCAGAGTGTAAACTTCTCTTTATTAGCTTTCAATCCCGATTACAGACTCAACTCCACCATGTGCACTCAGCTGCAGGGGTTTATGCAATCAACTATGGACTCTACTAGGCCTCTGCACACTCAGCTACAGAGCCTCTTACTACTACTACAACCCAGTACACTTCAGATCCAACTCTAAGCTCGAAACCTGCCTTCGCTATTCTCTCTATCATTCCCTCCCTTTACAGTTAGAGCCTCGCTATATTTATACAATCCCATGGTCCACATACCATGGGTAGGCCAACACAACTTTACATTAATTTACAATATTCTAGGGTGGACAACCCTATGACTCATCCTAGACTTCGCACTCTGGGCCCGTAATTCGCAGAGTCTTACAATATACTTGACCAAAACTTGGGATTTGAGCCCCAAAAACATGTTACGGAGCATCCCATGCCCAACATGCCCCCAACACAATCATGATGACTCATCCCGATTCACTCGGCTAGTGTGGTGATCTTGGAATAGGGCCCCTCTAACTGTGCCTGTGTTGTGCGAAGGTCCATAGCGCATTGACCTACTGCTGGCTGAACCCACAACATCCAATCTTCTGAGCCTGCCATGTCTAAATTATTCCCTTACTGCTGTACCGGCATCTGTTGCGCATGCTTATAGTCCCGCACCCTAGTCTGGCCTCTTGGGTCACCAAAACTGTGTCGCAGTCAATTATTCAGATAGTCATCCCACCCGTATAGAGCTTCGAGTGACTACCATTTACCTTGCCAAAGAAGAGTTCGCCATTTAGTTTACCTAACTAGATGGTGCCTTTGTGTGTAACCTCCTTAACCATGTAAGGTCCCAACCAGTGCATTCTAAATTTTCCTTAGGAATTTCTCAAATTTACTGTCGTACAACAGTACTAAGTCATTGACCTTGATGGTGCGCAACTTGATATGATGATTGTGCTAGGCCTTTTCATGTTTCTCTTGTATTTGTTGATGAAATCCTGCCAGAAATCATTCTTCCTCAAGTTCTTCTAATTGAGTGAGCCTCTCTTCCAAGTCTTCGAGGTCTGAAATGCTTGCGAGTGCTACTATTCACAGACTACATAAAATGTATTCCATCGGCATGACATCTTTCACACTATAGACTGGCCGAAAGGGTGTCTAACCCATCAATTTTTTTCACGTGGTTCTGTACGCCCATAATACGATAGGTATGTGTAGGTCCTAGTCATTTCGCTACGCATTACATACTTTGGTCAGCATAGTCTCCACTATTTTGTTGAATGCCTCTATTGTCCCATTAGCTTGCAGGTGGTATCGTGTATTTTGTTGATGATACACCTAGAACTCCTTTGTGAGCACGCTAATTGTTTCATTCAGGAAGTGTGTTCCATGGTCACTCATTAAGATTCTCGGAAAACCAAATCATGTCAACACGTTGTCGAACAAAAACTTCGCAGCCATGGTCGTCGTGCAATTCTTAACTAGCTATGCTTTCACCCATCATGTAAAGTACTCTATCGCGATGATGATGTAGCACACACCTGTCTTTCCGAGAGGTTTGATCAGTCCCATGAAGTCAATTTCCCATTTCAAAATGGCTACAGTTTCATTTCTGGATTTAGTGGCATCTTGTCCCTTTGTGATGGTTTTCCAGTCCTTTGACATATGTCGCAGGGCCGATAGTGTGCTTTCAAATCTTGGTGTAGGGTTTCCCACCATAACCCAGTGGGAAGAATCTTCTATGTAGTCACACATCCTGCATCATGTCCTCCTGTAGCACCCCCATGTGCTTCCACAAGGATCTAACCTCGTTTAAATTTAGGTACATATAGTTGTAATATCTCATCATTTCCCATTTTTTGGAGGTGTCCCGTGATGATAAAAAAGTCCACAATGTGCACCGCCAATTCATTCTTCTGTTGGACTGAGTATTCCTTCAACGCAGTCCCTGTGGTTAAAAAATGGATTATATCTTCAAAATGGCTATCCGTTATGCTCACTGCGAAGAGTCGTGCATCATGGAGTCCCTCCTCCAAATTTATTGGCTCCTCACCTGTCTCAATTCATGACAAGTGATGTAGTCCTGCATTTAGGAATCCTGGCTTGACAATGACCTCAAAGTCATATTCATGAAATAGTAAAATCCATCTACATATGCACCCCCCCAACATTGGCCTGTTCACCAGGTATTTCAAAGCGGAATGATTGGTATACATCTTAAAATTCCTGCCAAGTAAATAGTGTCAGTATTTTTGGAGCATGTACACCATTGCCAACCCTTCGTGCTCAATAGTAGAGTAGTTATTTTTGACTTTGGATAGCCACCGACTCACGAATGCGATTAGGTGATCCATGCCTTCTACACCTTCCTGCATGAGTATGGCTCCTACCGCAATACATGACGCATCAACATGGACATGAAATTCCACGTCCCATTTTGGGAAGACCAGGATGGGAGAAGATACCAGTTTCTCCTTGAGGACATCCAAACTTTTCATGCAATCATCATTCCAACAATATATAACATCCTTCTTCAATATTTTTTCCATCAACTCTATTATTTGGGTATAGCTCTTGATAAACTTCCTATAGTAACTAGTGTGCCCCAAAGTAGCGCATAGTTGTTAGATACTTCATGGTGCTTCTAGATTCAAAATAATAACAATCCTCATAGGATCCACCATTAAGCCTTGTTTGCAGACCACATGGCCTAGTAGGTTTCCAAAGGGAATGAGGAAGGTGCACTTTTTAAGGTTCAGCGCAATCTAGTGTCGACGGCAAGTATCCAACATCAAAGGTAATCTTGCTACATGGTGTTTAACTAATACAAAGATAGTCAAATCATCCAGATAGACCTCCAATAACTTGTGGATGTATTCTTTGAATGCGGCCACCACTATGCGCGAAAATATCGTTGGTGCATTCTTCATTCCAAATGGAATAACAATGTACTAAAAGCAATCCCATTCTGTTGCAAAGGTTGTTTTACTCCTATCTTCCTGCATGATCTTGATCTGATGGTACCCTGAGAAGCCATCCGTGAATAAACTTCTTGACTGCCAACATTCTCCAATACTTCATCTGTGAATGGTGTCAGGAATGGATCATGAACACAGGAATCATTAGGATTCCTGAGGTCCACAAATATTCTTATTTCACCTTTCTGTTTTTTCTCCTACACTACCATAGGACTCGCCTAGTCGAATTCTTCCACTGGTTCAATAATTCTGGCTATGAGAATTTTGTCTAATTCATTGTGGACCTTTTCTTTATACTTTGGATTCAAGCGGTAAGGGCACTTCTAAATTGGCTTCGTGCCTAGTTTTAGAGTGATCTTATTCATCCCTAAGTCACCAATGATCCATTTTAAGTCTGTGATTTGGGTAAGGAACAAGTCTTGGTATTCGTAGAGTAACATAGCGACCTTATCTACCATAGCATCATCCCAATAGTTCCCAAGAATCACGTACTTCAGCTTCACTTCTGTGCCAATGTTTACCTACTTTGTTTTTAGTATCATGGTGATGTCAGGATCCTCAATTGGTGGTACTCAAACCTCGCGATAGCCTTTGGTTTCTAGAATATTAATATTTTGGGGGTTGTCATCATCCTCCTCCACCTGCACATTATAACATTCTAGGGCGCTGCTTAACTAGGTCGTCCATACTGGTTGAAGCATTTCCAGTGGCTCCTGTGGTATTTTGAAGATGGCGGATTTTACTACTTGCAGCGCATCATCAATAGTATCCGACCACCAATCTTTAAATGTGAATGTTAACAAAAATCCCTTGCACAAGACATCCCATTCGCCCGTACCATGTCATATTTCTGTCACAGTATACCAGTTCATGGGTATGACATTCAGGGTATGGTAGAATAAATGTACCCATTCAGGCTGTGGTTCTTCCCTGTAGACCTTGGTCCATTTTGCGAGGTGTGTTCATGGGTCATCTCGTCCATCATATTTTTCTTCTAACCATAGTTGTGGTTTCCAAAATTGTAGGTGCATCATTCTTTTGCATCTGCACCAGTCCTCAAAATTTCCTTGACGTGTACCCCACCATCGTGTGGGTGTTGCACGTAGTGCCCACTTTAATGCATTGAGCTGCTACTGCTCTAGTATTGCGCTTTCAAATTTTCTTAGGAATTCATCCACTGCTGACAATCCATCATATGTCAGTAGCTCCCTTGCCTCTGTTGTCATGCAATGCAGTGATCTAGTCATCATGTTGCAATTAAGCATTGTTACTTTGTGCAGGTGATTTTACCATCGCTCTATTTCCTCGTCTGAATCTGAAGTGCTGGAGCTATCACGCTCCCACAAGATTCTCCCATCTACAGTTGGATTCACCCAATCCTGGTCTCACATAGTTATCTTGTAAATACAATCAATATCATCATTGTTATTTCCATCATGCACTGGTTCAAAGTAGCGTGCTTCTTTAGCTGGGTCCAGTGGAACTACTACGTGTAGTGACTTTTTCTCGAAGATCATTTTGTGCTTCTTCAGTTTGATGACTATATTCATATCAGTGGCCCAATCTATTCCTAGCAGTGTGGGATAGGGATTATTGCCATTGACAATCTCTATCACTTCGAAATCCGCCTGTGCACTTGTGCCTTCAATATCAGTTGTCACCCCTTGCAACCTCCCCATAGGCAAAATATTATGTTGGTTCACCATTCATAATTGAATAGGGAACCATTGTAACACGAGCCTACCCATGTGTTCCCATGTTTGCTTCAGTAATACATTCGCATCCAAACCCAAATCTAGGATTACTTGATCCATTTCATACTCACCAATCTGCATAGTCAACCTCATTTCCCTTCCAGTGTGCAATGCAAGCTTCCCTAGTTTCTAGACTACGCATGGTCCTCCTAAACCTGCACACTTGGTGATCAGTTCCTGTAGTCCTTTAACTACATTGCTATCACAAAATAGTTTCATGCGTGTCTCCATAAAGGTAGTGAGCATTGAAGGATCCATTGCTGGTACTGGTTGATCCTTACTACCTAAAGTGGAGCCCTCCGTGAAGCTCTTCTTAACTTCCATGAATGTCTCCTTTACGCATTCTAAGTCAAACTCGAGCTCCTTTGTAGGAGCCTTGCAAACCCATGTACTTTCCTCTAGCTGCTTCTCCTTACCCTCTCCCATGGTCATACTACTTCTAAGCATCATGTTTACATTTGGGTCTTCTTCGCACGACTCAAACCTCATCATTTGTATATTCTGAGTTGGAGGAGGCTGGAATACCCCTTTTTCATGCATCCTTGTTATCAACGTAGGACAGTCTATTGTTTCATGATCAAACTGAGCACAATACAAATAGGATATCCCCGTCGAATTTGTACAATCGCGGGCATTGTGCCCTAGCCCTCCGCAATTGTAACAAATTAATTATTTGCAGCCCCTTCCTGGTCCCATTCCACCTCATCCTCGACCATGCCCCTGAAATCTAGCGCACACCATCACCGCATCTAGGTTGAGGGCGCGTGTTTTAGTTTGCATCCTATAGGTAGGGGTCTGATCCATCATTAGATCATAACTGCAGCAAATGCGCTCATCGTGGCTTACCGACCTGTAGAAATTACAAAACAATTGTTGGGGTGTCTATGTATACTTCTACAACAAATGAAAATTTTCCATAGCGTGTTTCCCTCCTATCTAACATATCGTGCACCATAAATCAGGTGTCGTGCTTGGCCCTACATGTGCCTCTGGTCTCAACGGTATTGACCCTCCTCCTGCCAAGTAGTTCGTGAACACTGGACAGTGATCTTTGTCATGGCCCTAGCCTTTATATTTTATGCACCATCATTCGTTGCGCACCTTTGGCTGCGGTTCCCTATCCTGATTCAAGCTTTGCATTTCGAGGCACATATTTCGTATTTGCATGTGGATTTCTTGGACTCCCAACCTCAGGTCCTATATCAGCGTCTCATGTAATCTCATTGCCATTTCCAACACTCCAACCTAAGTGGAAAGTTTCTGTTGTGACAAGATCATCCTCAAGTGTGGTGTTAGAGATGCTACAAACCATGTGCTATGTTCTCCATCCGTCAATGTCATATTGGCTTCATGGATCATACTCTTTAGTCATTGATCCAGATCCCAGGGAGTCTCACCCAGGAGCATCGCAATCTCTTTAAACTCGATGATTGATTTTGTTTTTGATTTTGGCCTGCTAAATTCTCTGTTCAGCGTGGCCTAGATCTCTACTATCCCTGTGATTTGGTGGTTGTTAGAGTGCTTGATATACCATGTTAATGCACGATCCTGTAGTGAAATCACCAATGTAGCCTTCTTAATATTGTCATTCGTGACACCTTGTGTTTCCCATACTTCTCTTACCACAAACCAGAATTGACCTAGATCTTCATTTCCTACTCCTCTGAATACTAGTAGTTTGATCACGCTTTCCATACTTAATGGTGGAGGTGAGGGGGTTGAAGCGGGTGGCGCTGTGGGTGGAGGTGGAAAACACGGAATTCACTATTTTATCAAGTTAGCCACACTTCATGGAGAAACCTTCATGAGCTCGTCCTCCATTTTCCATGAGGGTGAAATTAAGGGACTTTTTTCCAATTCCTCGCTACTTTTGTACATCTTTCCACTCTACGTAGTCCCAAACATTAATTTATTCGCATAACCCTTTTTTCACACAATAGCATCTTAATCCAAGTATTCAAATATTTAATATACTTACCTCGTGGTCCTTTGAGAAAGCATCGCTCTACCTCACTGTAGCTCACAGTCGTGTCTACTGCAAACTCAGTGATAAATCCTCCTATTATCCGATCAAACCAATGGTCCATGGCTCACGTGATCTTATCTTCTAATGCTTCTAGTCTCCGCAGTAATTCTGGAGTCCACACTATTGGTTTGTTGAGCGTACACCTTCCCTAGCTATCAGCTAACTTCGCGATCCACTCATAAAGCTTAGAAGGAAATGATGCAAAGAAAATCTCGTCGATTTCTACATACATGTAGCGCTCCAACCACTATTCCTTAGATACTTGTGGAGTTCTATTTTCCTATGTCGCAAACTCCTAAATCTTCTTGCCCAACCACTCTTTAATTTCATTCTTTATTGAGTTCCATTGGCATGAAATCAGACATCCCTTATGCAGATCCTGGTCCCAAAAAAGGAACCATTTGTTGGCTTACTGGGGCATGACCCAGGTTCAAAAGTGATTTAGCTAAATCACTTCTTGGTGCTACTGGCCCTTTCAGCAACAATCGCCGGAGCACAGACTCAGGATTCACCTGAAGTAGTATGGAGAGTGCTGGAGCTAGGTTTCCACACCCTGGGGACATCTAATTTGATGGACTTGGTATGTAGTCAAAACTTCATACTTACTATGCTACATGCACCAGTGGGCACCTTGCACCCTGAGATACTATCTTCAGGCAGTTCTAATCGCAACACGACTCATGTTATTTACCCAAGTCTTTCTTAATTATGCACTGTTAGCTGATTACTTAGATTATTTTCATATATAAATATTCTGAACCATACAAGTATTTATCCAATTGTGCACAGTAAATAAACAGAGTAAAAGTAATTCATAACAACAAAATATAGATTCAAGAATAGATGCATAGAGTAAACTTCTCTTTATTAGCTTTCAATCCTGATTACATACTTGACTCTGCCTTGTGCACTTAGCTGCAAGGGTCTTCGCACTGAGCTACGGACTCTACTAAGCCTATCTGCACTCAGTTGCAGAGCCTCTTACTACTACTACAACCTAGTACACTTGAGATCCAACTCTAAGCTCGAACCATGCCTTCGCTATTCTCTCTGTCATTCCTTGCCTTTACACTTAGAGCCTCGCTCTATTTATACAATCCCATGGTCCACAGACCATGGGTAGGCTGACACAACTTTACATTAATTTACAATATTATAGGGCAAAAAGCCCTATGACTCATCCTAGACTTCACACTCTGTGCTTGCAATTCACGAAGTCTTACAATATACTTGACCAAAACTTGGGCTTTGAGTCCCAAAAACATGATGCGAGGGATCCCATGTCCAACAAAGTAATAATATTCAAGTAGGTAAGAACCCATCAAAGGTGACAAGTAGTAGGGAATGGAAACCAAGAAAGCTAACATACTATTGAGAGCCAACCAAAAGAAATTGGGGGAATAAAGAACATATGAATAAAATGCTAGGAGAGGAAAAGCCTTTCAAGCATGAGAAACAAAAAGAAATCCACTAAGACAGATCCTCTAGACTAAGTCAAACAATAAGTGACAAAAATAAAAGCTGAGAAATGAAACTAACTATATGATTGGAGAAATACCTGCTCAAAGTTGTGGTTGCTAAAGATCTCCTTGCTAGAGAAATCTTGCACCATAAAGAATGATAATGTGGTGGAGCCAGCAATATTGCTTACTAGAAGATCCCCCCTCTCTTGTCATATGAAACCATGAAACCAAATCTATACTATTGACTATTTTAGGTGACATTGCAACAAGGATAGGGCCATTCAACAACCATGAATCGTCTATAGTATAGGCCATCTATGAGCCTAACCTCATGAAACAATCATTTAACATATGATGATAGATAAGGGTGGGTTGTAATGATAGGGGTTCGGTGTAATTTCATGTCCCATGTTGATGCATGTGGGGGTTGTGGCACTATGGCCCTCAACTTGTCCTCTAACAAACACCTCATCTAAGGAGCTTCACTGTGCACCTTAATTTTACATCATATTTTCTAATTTCCTCTATAATTACCCTTTTTTTTAGTATGAGGAATATGCGTAATCTCTCCACTAAATATGGAGACATGTGCAATCTAATATAATATAGATTTTACACATCAATGTGAAGGAGAAATGTAATTCATTCCATGTTAAGCATAGATTTATTTCAAAAAAATATATATCAATGACTAAAAAATATGAACCATGAATAAACTATTTCAATATCATTATTTTATATCAACTTTTTATAGAGAAATAAAGTAATTGAAAGTAAAACTTTTCATCATAAGAGAAATGTATTATTTATTTATTATTTAAAGATATTTCAATATCTATTTGAATATTTATGTAGTTTAATATTAACTTCATATATATATAACAAAAGAAAAATATTTTATTATATATGTAGAGAGTGCAAGAGATTAGATGACTTCCTAATTCTTTGTATGTTGCATATGCATAATTTATTTAGATGAGAATATATATTTCTTATGTGGCATTCAAAAATTATTAATAACACAACTTGATATGCACATTAAGTAAAATATTTCAAAAAAATATATAACAAAAAAATCTATATATAGAGAGAGAAATAAATATCCTTTGTATTTATTAATAGAAGGGATACATGTATTTATAATTATATTAATAATGAAAGAAAACATTTTAATGTGAAGAATGTAGTATAAATAATATAATTTAATAGCTATCCTGAATAAAATATTTCAATATCAATATATGTAAAATATATAAAGTAATTCAAAAATAAAGAACATTTTATTTATGTGTTTCTCCAAGTGAAGAAGTTACCTAATTCTTTTTATGCTCAGCATAGATTTGACACTATATATATATATATATATATATATATATATATATATATATATTAACCACTAATTTATCAAATACTGAAATTGATCAACTCTTTAAAAAACCATTATAAACCCATATTAAATTAGGATTTATCAAGTATCGAAGTAAATCAAATATTTTTCAAAATTTTCACTCTAAAAGAAGTTTGCATATAAAGATTTTTGCTTAGTTTGGGCTTGATAAATCCAAAGTTAAAAGGAATATATACTAATTCTTAAAACAATTAAAAATTATGAATTATGCACATCCTTTAAAATGAAAAACTATGCCATTATTTAATATCAATTGACATTCCAAAATCCAAATAAAAGACCATAATTGGAACAATATACTTAGAGATGTTTAGAACATAGAAATAGTACTGAAACATTTAATAAACTAGGCATAGAAGTGCCTAAGGCTTATTATAACACACAAAATAGACATTAAATTTTTTTACAAATCAGTCACCCACGTAGCCAAGGTAGTCATGATGAAAGACATGAAACATTGTCTCATTACTCCCCAATCAAACATAAATAGTAACGGATTGTGGCTAGATCTAAATCCATCTATGCAATTTTACATTTTACTAGCACCCAAAGCACAAAAACCATAGGAGGCACCAAAGTGGACAGAGATCTACACATCAACACATCAAATAATTTTAGAAAGAGTAACGAATTGTTAATTTTTTTTTTCACAATAAAATGCTTAGGATTATAAATCTGAACTATAAACTCTACATGGTCTAGATGTTTGTGAAATTTTTCCAAAACGCTAAATCAATTTATACATTCAAATAAAAAAATATATAATATACATTAAAAAACTGATGATATAAATAATTCACACAAGCCTGAAACATGCAAAACTATGCTTGAAATTGGTTTCATTTTTACACAAGATTGAAATAGAGAAAAAATATTCTTTGAATAGGTTTTCATGCCCCAAGTATAATGACTCAATTCAAGGTACATGTCCCACAAGCTTCATTTCATGCATATAAGCATACTACTAAGTACTAACAGGTGGATAGAATGAAGGTTCATTGATGAGATTAAGTGAAAGACTTGACTCGAAATTTACGATATCTAATCAGACTCTAATTGAAAGGGGATTTGTTTCATTTTTTAACAAGCTTGACCCATGAAAATAATTATTCTCATATGAACCTATCTCATTTTTTAATGAGGTTGACATATTAAAACAACAATTCTCATAAGAGCTTGTTTCATTTTTTAATGAGCTTGACACAAGAAAAGGAACTATGCTCTGATCATGATCATGGCCTATCAGAGACTGTGACTTCCAAGAGGTTCTCATCATTTGGGAGAAAGAAACTCTGGAGGATGTTGTCACTCAGATTTTCCCTGAAGTTGTAAGAACATGGAAAGGGGTTCGAGGTAACCACAAACCTACTTTTAAGTATAGAATCTAGCCAATCTATACTCAGAGAGGGCTCTCTCTTTAATATTTAGCTTTGTTTTATAAGATATTAGGCTAGTTAGGAAATCTTGAGGAGTTTTGATTGTGTTTGGTGGTGAAATTCAATAGCAGATGGGTAGAACTGAATATTTCAGGCCATTGGGCTAATGGAGTCAACAGAAGATGGCTTAACCAGATTTGGCCTTTCAACAAAGGATGGCTTCACAACATAAGACAACTAAATAGGGAACAAATGGTAACTTGAAAGGATGGGATGCACTTAAAAGGGAAGAAGGGAAATTGAGAATCCTTCAACATGTTTTAAGAGCAGGGATTTGGATGATTACCAATAAAAAGAAATTAATAATTTTTTACTAAATGATCAAAGTGATAAACTAAGAAGCAGGAGTAATTGAGAATTTCTTGCCTATGATAGTTTATAAGAAAACATTGAGAATACAAACGATTTTGAAGACAGATTGGTCTTAAGCACTTTCTTAATTATACTTTTTCATTTTACTATTCAGATCTGAAACACAATTGAAATATTAAATAAGAAAAGAATAACACATAAGATGTAGAATACTTATTTGTCTGGTGTTTGACACATGAATCCTGTGAAAAGTCCCTTGTATTAATTGTTCATCCAGTCAACCATACAAGAGTAGATTAACAGAACTTTACTCCAAAGTAATCAATTTTACAAAAATGTATAAGAATCCACCTTCAACACTCCGAATGAAGGAGTATTTACACAAAGGCTTTTACAATAAATTATCTCATAACAAAGAGAGAGATATTCTAGGGTGACTAACTATATTTTACTTGAAAGTAGAGACGTATGGTCTAGAAGATAAAAGATAAATTAAACTTAAGGCTTATGGTCCCTATCCATATTTTTTTGGATGAGCTGGAGGCAGGCCCTACAATGAAGCATCTTTTTATCTTCCTCGTAAATCAATGCTAGCTGTTCTGCATTTCATCTTCTTACTGATACACTTTGACTGTTCTTATACTCTTTACCTGTTTGATCCTTGTTCACCCTCTTTTACCACCATTGTCTGTGGTAAATAATGAAAGTTTACTTTCTTACCAAGGATAAATCACAAAATTTCTGTCATATCTGTCCACCATTTTTCCCTTGGTATTCTGGTCCTTTGAAGTTTCCTTAAGATTCATCACCCTCTGTGTATTTGGAAAAATTAGGTTGAACTGGAAACAAATGCTTTAACTCATGTTCAACATAAAAAAGGTTCTCTAAACTATCACAGAGAACTCTGCCTGTAGGTAGAGCCTTTGGTGCAAATGCACTAGTTGATGAGCTGGCATAGTTATCTACATATTCAACTAACTTATCAACATAGTCGATATGGCTCGTCAACTTATCATTAATAACTAAAGGAATGGGGCCCTTTTCTCTACAAAATACCAAACTTCTCCATGAAACTATTAATTGCCTCTTGCATGTTTTGGCATCTTCATTGCAAATTCTGCATTAGAGACCTTTTGGTCAATACCTTCTTGATTTCCAGAACAGTCCTTGTTCTATCTTCAATGCCTAGCTCTTCTAGCTAGTACTTATTTTTTCTATTCAAAAATTTTATAGCCTGGTGGCTTCCTTAGGGTTCTTCAAGTGCTGCTTGTACCAAATCAATTCGTTCAAAAATTATTTGTATTGATGGCCAAACATCATTTATTGACTGAGTGATGTTGGTCCAAAGAATCTTCCTAATATCTGCTAAGGGCTTGTCAAATGTGAGGTCTTCCTCTAATGATTTCACCTGTTGAGCTAACCCTTTGTTCTCCCTCACCTTTTCTGCAAAATTTATTTTTGAAATACCATATTTTTTTTCCAAGGTAACAAATTGTTCTTTCACCTTTTGTAATTCTGAAACTTAGAGTTTCATCTCCTCCATTGATTTGATTAATTAATTTGTGCTTAAACCTGAAGTTGTTTCTTGTGTTGTTTCTGTTGTTACTGATCCTGCGACTGTACCTGTGATTACTTATGTTATGACCAAGGGGACATTTGGGGCTAGAGCTATTGCCAGTGTCGAAGGGACTGCAGTGGAGACCACTGGTATCACATTTGGAGGCTGAGAGGTCGACTCTTCTTGCTTTCTCTTCAATGATTTTTCTAACTCTTGTTCAGTTTCCTTCAACTGCTCATTTAGGTTTAGGACTAAGTCCATAAGCTCTTCTTCGAACCTTTTTTGTATGATCTCAGTAGTTTGTGGATGTCTTGAAGGAGGCAACTTCGGCTACTTTCTTAAGGCAGATATGTCTTCATCTTTCTTTTTAATTAAGGCTTCTATAGCCTTAACATATTTTGGGTTATGGCCCAATCCAATAAAAAATTCTTTCAAAGATTTAACTCTATTGTATTTAGTCTGTGAGGAGGCTCTTTCTAGTTGTAATTGAGCAGTTGTATTAGTCAAAGAAATTTCTAATCTTTGGGCCATCGTGGCCTTACCGTTTAATGTAGAATATATCATTTCCCCTGTTTGCCTGTGTAAATCAATCTGATCCAAGGGATGAATGCCTTTTTCCATGGCCTCAAAATCTATTTGGAGGTAATCTGTAATTGTCTGATGTTGTTGTACTTTGGGCTTAAATAGGCTCAGTTTCATTTTTCCCTCCTTGATGTCATAGGCTGACATCAACCTACTCTAATTAGTGGGAGCCATTTTTAAATATTGATTGTAGACCTGGATCCTTAATGCCTCATTCCTAGCTTTTATTTCTTCAAATTTCTTTTTAATATCCAGGTTCTCATTTGCTAGAGGCTTGAAGGATGACACTTCAACAATTTGTTTCCTTTCCAGTTCTTGTCTCTGTGAGCTAGAAGGTATTCCACCTGCTAGGAAAGTCTGATGACTATCTACACCTTCTTTTCTTTGGATATCTGTAGTTTGTTCAAGAAATTCCTCTTCTGAATGAGGATTTAGCCTGTACCTTTTAGCACCAGGTTGGTCTGATGGGCCACTGGCAAGGGTAGCTACTTCCCTGACTCTCTTTTTATTCCTTTCCTCATTCAGAGGAGTTTGAAAAATTTGGGGCTCTCCCATGTTGACTTTAGTTGGGTGAGCTTGTGTCTGAGCCTGTTCTTGAGAAGTTTCAGGTTTCTTAGACATGATTGATTGCTATGTTGCTAGAGTGCTGGTCTCTGGTTATTTTCCCTCAGATGTCCCTGCAAGTGGTGTGTTGTTCTCTATGAGTGCCTCAGTGAGGTATCAGCTGTTGAGGCACTAGTCCCAGATGCTGGTCTCTAAGAAGTTTCAAACTGTACTCGTCCAAAATAATCTAGGTCAAGTGTCTTTTCAATATCCTTCATTACATTATCTATATTGACCTGCTCACTATCTGTTTCTATTAGGGTCCCCTCCCTCCATTCATCCATATTGGCAAATTGTTCAATCTCTGGGATCTTGTGATGCAAGTATCGTGACAGTCTATTTTTCATCCTTCTGTCACAATCAAACTATGGGGATCATAAGGAATCCAATTAAAACTCTTGTTTAGTTTCAAATGGTCTTCTAGAATTTGTTATTCTTCTTTCAATGCTTCCCTAGTGTTACAGAGCAAATGGCCTAATTGATCCTTGATCTTTAGTTGTGCTCTCTTCTTAGCCTTAGTAAAATGAATGAAGTCTCAATTTATTATCTTTATATAGTATTCCAATGCAAACATTCTCATTGGAACACATTTTGGTAACTTGAAAGGGGAAAGCTCACACTCATATATCCTGACTTCTGTATAATTCTCGTATAAATACCAGTCACCCACTCTGTACTATTTAGAAAGCTGAAGGTTCCACTTAATGTCACCACTAATTCTAGGAGGTGAAATCCCTGTCAGCATGGTAGTTGTTGGGTGGAAAAACTAATCAGTGAATTCATTATATGAGTAAGGGCTGGATAGAGATTTAGGAAAGAGGAAGTCCAAAAGATGACAAAACTTGGATTACCCTTGGTATGAAGTTTCTTGATAGAGAATGGGAAATTATCTTACTGATAGTAGAGCATGAGGTGATATATGAAGCCGATATACTTGAAAACCCTTTGATTGTCCAATCTCATGAACTAGTCATGAATTTTGTCAGCAATAAATGAAGCATAATTATACTTGACGCCAGGGGGCTATCAAGGGTTAAAAATAGACATCAACACTAGGGTCAATTCATCAACAAACTCAATAGTGTTGAATCCCATGACTACAAATATCATATCAACTATGATTTTACCTATATCTGTGAAGAAAACTGACCCATAAGTAGGGGGACCTATAGTCTGGTATTGCTTTAGTATGAAAGTCTGGCAGAGGCGATTAAGTTTAGATTGGGACATTTTGGTTACTTTCTCAAGTAAATTGCCAAGGGAAATGGGAGTGAGGGCTTGACTGGGGTGAAATTGGAGCATTTCGTTGATTTATTTAGTAGTTATTGTGAAGAGGACTATTTGGTTGGGAGACATGACTACTCTGCAATTGGGGTCATAATTGGCATGGCACTGAGGGATTATATCTGGAAAAACATGCACAGAGGGGAGGAAGTACATTGGGAGATTGGATTCCCACAGTCCTGTGACATCATACACATTCAAGTAGTTATCTCGACATTGACAAAAGACCTTGAGGTGGTCTTTGTCAGTGGCTAAGTCTTTTATTTGGAAGCCTTTATCTACCAGAGGCAGATAGTTTAAATCTCGATGACGAGTGTTAATGGGTGGAACGTTAAGAGATACCATGGTTTCCATTTTTGGTTCTTGTGGATTCAAAAAGGGAACTAAGATTTTCCTTTGTCAAATGAGGAAAACAGTGGGTCTGGGGGACTTGAATGATGAAAATAATAACAAAATTATGGTGAATTTGGGCCTTTTTAATCAATATGTAGTGGAAAACTAGTATTTGCAGGGTTTCTTATCGGGAATTTGATAAATACCTACTTTTTGTGGAAAGAGTAACAAAATGTAGGTACTGGGTGTGGCTGGAGGGTTCTGGGAAGCATCTTTTGCGAGGTTTGGAGAAGGTTGGCAACTAAAAGCTCGAGCTAGTTGACCTCGATGTTCGTTTGCATAGGCATACAGGTTTACAGGATAAAACAATGAAAATGACTTGCTTTGTTTCATGTACAAAGTCAAGACTTGACAGGTTTTGGAATTTTGGCGGGTGACGACAGTGGGGAACGACATGATGTTTTGTCATTTTTTTGAAGGTGGTAAGCGGTTTCATATCACATCGCTTATGAGGAAGGGCAATATTTAGACTTGGGCTAGCGATTCCATATAAAGGTTGACGCGTGGCATAGGTATTGCATATGAAACTGCTTTGTGATTACATGCTAACGTGCAGTCACAAAGGGTCGTGCGATATATATAATAACCATTAGATCTTGGGGACTTGATCGAACAATTTTCAGGGTTATGAAGTGACGGAGGTTTATGTAGGCAGGCCCGATATAATTAAAGATTATATAATCATATCGGGAGCGACGAGATTGGCTCGTGAGGTTATTAATTAACCATGAGGGTTAAGTAATCCCTTTTTAATGTGGCGGAGGTCAGGGTTGTTAATTAGTTACCAATATCTAATTAATCCCCTTTTAAAACAGACTATGGTTATATTTTAACTGGGAGAGGGGTATATAATATTTCGAGGTTATTATAGTGTTACCATAATACGGGAACGGGGATATTTTATGAGGAATTTATATATGAATACATGTTAGTAGTTAATATGACACAAGGAACAAAAAGTGCTAAGTATAAAAACATTTGATGTGTGTATTCAAACTTAGGCTTAAAGAAAAAAAGGGTTTTTATGGAAAATAGTATAATTTTCCTAAGTAAAATAGGATTTTACGTAGGAAGAACTTATCGAAGGAATCAATGATTTATGGATAGGTATGATGATTTAATGAGGTCTTAACTACTTAGGCTTTATAAATCATTAGGTCGAGGGTCTAGTCCCTCCAGAAGTCAGGGAAATGCTCTGAGCCCCTCTGATTTAACAAATACCCTCGCGCTTAGCGGAAATTAGTAAAAATCTAGGGAAAATGAGTACGGGAGTTAATTGCTTCTGACTTTTCTTGCTTGATATGCATTTCATGTATTGCCTACTTTTTCCTTGTGATGAAAATAAAAGATTTTCACATTTGAACATCATCATTCACCACATATTATTCTGCAATCATCATCTACTTACCCTACCTACTTAACCTAGGATTGTTTTCTTCTTTATTATGGTGCAGTCAGGCTAGCAAACCCTTATCAAACTTTTCTTTTCTTTTACATGGCAATGCCTATTTAAGTCTACACTTATTACATCCAACGGGTTAGACTAAACTGTTGAGCTCGTTTTTCACTCTACCTATCTACTTATCTGCCAAGATTACACTGTTTGGTCAGATCTTTATTCTCTACTTCTACAACATGAAATTGAAAAATGAGTTAGCCAAGCTTAAACTATTTGACTATTCATGAATTTTGGCATAAGTGACAAACTGCACACAATTGTTTATTTTACAAAAGTAAAAAGAGTAGTGTCATTTAGACTTGCACACTTTCCTGGTCTTTTCTTTTGTTGGGTTCATTTCTCTTTTGACCATATTTTATTCTTTTACCCTTTGATTTTTCTTTTAGGGTATACCCTCTTTACATTTTTTAATTTTTTTGTTTTTTTACAAATATGGAAAACCTTTTCAACAAGTAAAGGTGTAAACATATTACAGAGCTCATCAAGTCAATCATGATATATGACACCTATTGTTATAGGGGCATAATAATGGCTCCACTTGGGGGTGGCTTTCCCTGGTGGAAATTCAAGAAAAGTAGATCAGATGGCCTCTGAATGACTTTGACTATGCTCTACAATATTTTTTTTTCCTGATGCTTTATTCATATCTATGACAATAAAGCCTCTATAGCTTATGGCCTTCTCTTCAGGCTTCAACTCTAAAAGTTTTTGTCCAATTAAAATTGTGACATTACAAAGGATATAATATGTACATGTTAAGAACATGGTAACATTAGTAAATAGGATCAAAGTAATGCTTTAACATCTGACCATTGATTGGTCCTTCTTCTGCTTCTATACCATCCAAGTTTTTGAGAAAATATGTATTGTTTCGTAGTAGGGCCTAGATAATGTATGGTCATTTCCATAGGAAGTCAAACTTCCCATGTTTCCCCTTATCTTCTCTTCTGGAATCCCATCTTAGCACTTTATCTCCAAGGTAGAAATCTTCTGCCTTGGTTCCTCTGTTAAAAATCTTCTTTAGCTTTTCCTGCAATACTTGGGATCTTTGGTACACCTCCTCTCTGGTCTGCTGCAAATTGATATTCTGATTTACGCTTCTTTGAATGTCATTGGGTTCCACTTGAGCTTCTTGGAGTAGTTTCATAATAGGAACACCTAGTGATGAAGGAAAAACAGCCTCCATGCCATACACTAACTCATAAGGACCGGTCCCAATGGATTTTTTAGTTGTAAGCCTGTCTACCCATAATGCATTTATTAGTTTCTTATGCCAAGTCTTTTTATTTTCTTCCAATAGTTTTTTAATGATATTAATGAGGCCCTTGTTGGAGGATTCAACTACTCCATTCCCTTGAGGGTAATAGGTTGTGGAATGGCCCAGTGTAATGTGATACTTGTTACAGAAACTGATCATCTTCTTTGATTTGAAAGCTGCAGCATTATCAGTAATGATTTTAGTAGGGAAACTAAACCTGCACAATATATTTCTTTCTAAGAAACCTATGATCACTATATCATTGCCCTATCTGGAGGGGGTGGCCTCTATCCATTTAGTAAAATAGTTGGTGGCAGTGAGTATCCATTTATGTTGGCCAGAGGAGCGAGGATGAATTTCACCAATGAAGTCAAGACCCCATTGTTGGAAAGGCTTCTCGGTAGAAATAGGTTTCAGGGGTAAAAGTAATAGTTTTCTATTGCCATCAAAAATTTTACATATATGGCAAGAAGTGACAAATCTCTTCACATATTTTAAACAAGTTTGGCCAATAGAATCCAACCCTTAAGATTTTATCTGCAGTTGATTTCCAATAGAGGTGTCGACCACAGTCTCCTGCATGAAATTCTTGGAGAGCCTTGTCAGCTTCATCTTTTTATAAAAAATTCAGTAAAATTCCTTCACGATTTTTCCAAAAAAGAGCTTTATCTAAGATAAAAAAACTTTGAAGCTTTCATTTTTAAAAACCTATTCTTTGTTCTAGGTAACCCTAGAGGAGCCTGCAGGTTTTGTAAAACATAAATTACATCAGAATACCAAGGTGAGTCAGAAAAGGCCTGGCCGATTTGTGAAGTCACATCTCCTATTTGTTATCCAGTTCTTTTGTGGTGCTAGGGCTTGACAATTGGTTTTTGCCATGAGTTTGGCCAATCCTTGTCCTTTTATTAATTTTGTAGGTTTTATTTCAATATCATATTCTAAGATGGTAGCAATCCACTTACCCCTTTTGCCCTCAATTCCATCCTGAGTCAAGATGTCTTTGACAACTTCATTAGGTACATAAGCTATCACATGAGAATATAATATGTAGATTCTGAAGTCTTTAATGGCTTTTGCAAGTGCAAAAGCTTGTTTATCCATGATTTTGTATTTCATTGATGCATCTCTGAGTGTTTTACTAAAAAAGGCTATAGGTTTTTCACATCCATGGCCATCCTTTTGTAATAAAACAGTTGCTATAGTGTGTTCTGAGGCAAAAGAAAAAATTATGAAGTCTCTATCAAATTGAGGACTAGTGAGGACCAGTGTTCTGGTTAAAGCCATTTTGATTTCTTCAAATGCTTGTTTGGCTTCTACTGTCCATTTAATACTTGAACCCTTTTTAACATATCATTAGTTAATCTAATGAGTTCTACTAGGTTAGATATGAATCTTATCAAAAAAATTATCTTTCCTAAGAAAGCTTGAAGTTCTTTGATACTTCTTGGATGAGGTATCTGTAGTATAGCTTCAATTCTGGTAGGATCAATTCAAATTCCATCCTTAGATATGATATGGCCTAAGAGTTTTCCTTCTTCCAAGCCAAACAAAGACTTCTTTGGATTCAAAGAAATACCATATTTTCTGCATTTTAGAAATACTTGTCCGAGATGGTCCAAATGTTGTTGATTTGATTTAGAGAAAACAGTTAGGTCATCTAGATATATAACAAGAAAATCATGAATTTCTTTGGAAAATGCAATTTCCATTACCCTTTGGAAAGTAGATCTTGCGTTTTCAAGTCCAAATGGCATTCTTGTGTACATAAATGTGCCCCATGTTGCTGTAAAAGATGTTTTCTCTTGGTCATCAGGATGAACCACGATTTGGTTATATCCTGAAAACCCATCTAAAATTGAAATTATAGAAGAACCTTCTACCCTTTTCAAAATATGGTCCATATTGGGAAAGGATAGTTATCTTTAAGGGAGACCTTATTCACATTTCTCAGATCAACACATAATCTTATTTCCCCGGTTTTCTTCCTAGTAGGTACTAGGTTAGACACCCATTCTGAAAATCTAATAGGGGCAATAATCCCTACTTCATACATACGTTTAATTTCTTTTTCAATTAATGGTAACAATATAGGGTTGATTCTTCTGAGTTTTTGTTTGAAGGGCTTCTGATTTTCTTTCAAAGGTATTGTATGCTGAATTATGGAGGTATCCTATGATTTCAAATCCTCATAACTCCAGGAAAAGACATCCTGGAATTCTCTCATAAGTTCAACATATTTTTTCTTCTAATCAGGAGGCAAAGACTTTGATATTTTTATCATATTTGGATTGTCTTCTATTCCTAAATTGTATTCTTCAATGTCTGATTTTAATGGTTCCATATTTGGTTTCTTATGAATGTCATTGGAATCAAAGAGGTCCTCTAAAGGAGTTAATCCTTTAGGCAGATGATTATCTTTTAGGTTAATAACCTCTATTTCTTCTTCAATTTCTCATCAAGGTCCATTTTCTTAAGGTCTTGAACTTCTTTTTGTGTGAATTTTGTGGGATGAATCATTTGAATTGAACTTTCTTCTAAAATGTTTGTTTCTACCTCATATATTTGATTAGAGTTAATGATTGTATCAACATCTATGTAACTGTTACAAAATTTTTCATCTAAAGTTAAAAAGTTATTAATCTACTCATCACTATCGAAGAGTTGCTAGTTCTTCAGATTGTTAGGGATGGTTGGTCTATGCCTAATTTCAACAGTAAACTGATGATTAGGTTCGAAAGGCAACTCGTAGGTGATGGAAAACATGGCCAGACCGTGGGCATGTAAATTATTCTTTCTAGGTACTACAACAAGCTTAGTTTCCAGAAAAGTATTGAGAATATCTATGACTGTTCCTCTGTAATACCTTAAACTAGCATCCCGAGTTAAATATTTCCCTTTCATCTATTTAATGATTAATTCTGAATCTCCTGTGATAGATACTCTAATTTCTCCTAATCTTTTGACAAGTTTGAGTCCTAGTAAAAGAGCTTCATACTCTGCCATATTATTGGTGCACTTAAAATTAATCTGTAGGCATGGCCTTTAGCATGGCCATTTTCTATATTGTACACCCAAACTCCTGCTCCTGCCCCTAACTTATTGATTGAGCGATCAAATTATAAATTCCAAAGAATTTCATGCACATAATCAGTGTCAGGGATGGTGGGAATTTGTTTAACAGGGGGATTTATTTTTCATTCTTATCTGGTTTTTCTTTGTTGTTTGGTTTGTCATTGGCATCTGATATTTCCTAAATCTGAACACTTGCTTTTTCTTTTTGAATTTCTTTTGGTTCTGCTTCTAAAACTTCTAGAGTATTAGGAGAATTGGTTTCAGCATTATAAAGAATGAATGAGTCCATATCAGAGTGTACTGAGTAGATGGGGATATTTTGTGGTTTTTCCTAACTACTTACTACATATTTCATCAATGTTTCTCTATATAGTTTCTTTGGTTGGCTGAAAACCAAGAGAGTAGCATAAGACATGTATAATTGAAGAGATCCCTGAGGCTTAGAACCCCAGGATATGGACAATAACATGCCATATTTCGGTGGTATTCTGCTACCACTATATCCATTAAGATTGTTTTTGCAGGGTATTGAACCAATGAGAGACACAAGTCTTTTATCAATCCTAATCACCTTACCTGACTGGAATCAAAAGAAAAGAGATCTTTGTATGGTCTAGTGATGTCTAGGTCTAGCCTTTCCATTACAGACTTGGGCATGAAGTTATGAGATGCCCCAGAGTCAAACATGGCATTGTGAAGGATTTTATCATGTATGTTTAAGCTCACATAGAAGGGAGGAATAACTCCTTCTAAATGTTTTCCATTTACTTAAGGGTTAAAGATTAATTCTGGCTGGTCATCAAAAGCATTAACTGAATCTTTAGTTCCAGTGATCTTTAGTGATCTATTGATTTGAGTTCGATAAATGTCATGTTTAGATAATTCTGATAATGGGACGACAATTTTTAGTTTAACTACTTCAGTTTCTAGAATAAAGGGGTTTTATGTTTGGGTTTTTGGATTTCGAACATTAGCATTCTCTCTATTTTCTGTATTTTCCATGTTTTTCTCCTTTTCAAGAGTGGGGTTATGATTTTCAGTTTCTCCTAAATCAACTTTTGGAAATTCTTCCATAGTTCCCTTAGAAGGAAGGGGAGTGGAAGGTTGTTTTTTGTTCAGTTGATTATCAGAGACGTCCTCAATTATTGGGTTAGGAGGGTTATGGTTTGATCTAGAAAGAATTTATACAGGTGTAGTGACTGTCTTACCTTTGATGGGCTATTTTGGAGTCTTTTGTTTGTTTGCCTCAGGAACATCAATTATCCTTCTCCTTAGGTTATACTTCTTATGCACTTCATAGATGGTTGTGTCATATCCCTCCCTAAAGTCAAATGATTCACCTGACTGAGTTTGAAATTGTTCAAGAATGTGGGCCTCTTGATCTTCTTGGGTTAAGAAAACCTCTCCTTCATTATTAAGTCCCATCAGATTTATTTGAGTATCTTCTTGTGGACCTTCAGAACTAGATTCTTCTACATAATTCTCCTGAAAAGGGGTTCTAATGTTTTGATCTGGACCAGTCGTCCTAGGGTTCTGGTTTAGATTTTTTTAGAAATTTGGATTTCTCCTTGTGTTGGCTGGCTGACCATCCCAAGGGGCCTTTCTTTCAGTTGTTTCCACTTTGTCTCCTAGTTTATCCATCCCTTTAATTATGACATCTAGTTTCTATTCAAAAGGTGAGCCTTCTTCTTTTACTGGTATCCTTCTTTCGCTCCTAACCTTGGCTCTTTTAGACATTAGTTTGGCTTCAACACTGACAGCAATGCTTTGCATATCTTCCAAATTTCTAGGAGCTCATTCCCTTAGCTGAAAGGCTGTATCAGAGTCAAATCCATCTCGGAATTTGATTAAGGCCAAATCAGGTGGGGGTCTGAGGTTTTGAGGGATGGCATTGTAGACATTGTTGAGTCTAGTACAGTAATCTTGCATAGTTTCTTTGTTCCTCTCTTGAGGTTTTCATACTCAGATAGGATCTAAAGAGGACCTTTCGTTTTCTCCCACCGATTCAGGAATTGTCTATAGAGGGTTTCTAGGTTGTCTATACTATTTACTGCTAGAGCCCTAAACTATCTTCTGACTTCCCCATTTAAACTTTGAACAAATATTCTCATTCTTACATCATTAGCATCTATCTCGTAAATTTCAAAATAACGAGTCATGTTTTTGGTTTGTTGTTGGGTTTTATAGGTACTAGTACCATTGAATGGAGTGATCTTACTTTGGTAGTCCTGAGGCATGGAACCTAAGTTCGTTGGTAAAACCAGGGGGGTATACCTATTTGCTATGGTTATAGGAAATGATGGAACAACAGCTGGGGTTAGGATAACAATGAATGTTTGGGTTGTCGATGGAGGGGTAGAAGGGGTGGTTTGATGTGAAGTGGCTTTAGGTTGAGATGTATGAGGAAGAGGTGATGAACTTGCAGAAGCAGTAGTGATTATAGGGGGATTTGGTGTTCCTTTAGAGGTAAGATTAGATTGTGTTGAGTTCTGCAAATGTCTGTCAATTGAATTGTAATTCTTCGATGAATACTAGGTCTGGGACCAAATCAATTAATTCATAATTAGAAGATGTCCTTAAAAAAGGCCTCAAAGTTCTCATCAAAGGGTTCATCTTCAAGATAAATCCACCTAACAGGGTAGGATCTTGATCTGTATGTGAGCCGAGAATTGGCAGTACTTTCTTGACTTTCTTTTCTCCTAAAAATTCTGGGGATCAGATTGGGATTTTCAAACATTTGAGGTGGATTGGGATCCAGATTAGCTCTAGTGTAATGAGTCCTTTTTGAAGCTAGGTTTTTAGGTTTTGTTTCTGGGTTTTTTGTTAATTGATATTGACAAACAACTTCTGTGATTTCTTTAAGATGTTTTAGATTTGAGGTTTAAACTTTCTCCAAGATTTATTTGACTAAGGAACTGGAGTCCCTAGTGGAGTCGCCACTATGTTATCACTTAGATTTTCCATAAAGTTGTAGGAAGAGGGAAAGGGGTTCGAGGTAACCACAAACCAACTTTTAAGTACAAAATATAGCCAATCTATACTTAGAGAGGGCTCTCTCTTTAAGATTTAGCTTTGTTTTATAAGATATTAGGCTAGTTATGAAAGCTTGACGAGTTTTGATTTTCTTTGGTGGTGAAATTCAATAGCAGATGGGTAGAACTGAATATTTCAGGCCATTGGGCTAATGGAGTCAACAGAAGATGGCTTAACTAGATTTGGCCTTTCAAAAAAGGATGGCTTCACAGGGCAAGATAGCTAAACAGGGAACAAATGGTAACTTGAAATGATGGGATGGACTTAAAAGGGAAGAAGGGCAATTAAGAATCCTTCAACATGTTTTAAGAGGAGGGAATTTGGATGATCACCAATAAAAAGCAATTAAGAGTTTTTTACTAAATGATCAAAGTGATAAACTAAGAAGCATGAGCAATTAAGAATTCCTTGCCTATGATAGTTTAGAAGAGAACACTGATAATACAAATTATTTTGAAGACAGATTGCACTTAAGCACTTTTTGGTGTTTGACACAAGAATCCTGTGAAAAGTCCTTTGTATTAGTTCTTCATCTAGTCAACCATACAAGAGTGGATTAACAACACTTTATTCCAAAGTAATCGGTTTTACAGAAATGTCTAAGAATCCACCTTCAATACTCCAAATGAAGGAGTATTTATACAAAAGTTTTTACAATAAAATATCTCATAACAAAGAGAGATATATTCTAGGGTGACTAACTATATGTTACATGAAAGTAGAGACAGATGGTCTCAAAGATAGAAGATAAAATAAACGGATGGCTTGTTGTCCCTATTTTTGTGGATGAGCTGGAGTCGGGCCCTATGATGAAGCATCTTGTTGTCTTCCTTGTAAACCAATGTTGGTTGTTTTGCTTTTCATCTTCTTACTGATACACTTTGACCTGTTTTGATACTTTTTACCTTTTTGATCCTTGTTCACCCTGTTTTACCACCATTGACTGTGGTAAATAATGAAAATTTACTTTCTTACCAAGGATAAATCACAAAATTTCTATCATATCTGTCCACCATTTTTCCTGTGGTATTCTAGTCCTTTGAAGTTTCCTTAAGATTTCATCAGCCTCTGTGTATTTGAAAAAATTAGGCTGAACTAGAAAAAATGCTTTAACTCATGTTCAACATAAAAAAGGTTCTCTAAACTGTCATAGAGAACTCTACCTATAGGTAGAGCCTTTGGTGCAGATGCACTAGTTGATGAGCTAGCCTATTTATCTGCATATTGAGCTAACTTATCAACATAGTCTATATGCCTCATCAATTTATCATTAATAACTAAAGTACTAGGTAGCCCTTTGCTCTGAAAAATACCAAACTTCTCCATGAAGCTATTAATTTCCTCTTGCATGTTTTGGCATCTTCTTTCCAAATTCTACATTAGAGACCTCTTGGTCAATACCTTCTTGATTTCCAGAATAGTCCCTATTCTGTCTTTAATGCCTAGCTCTTCTAGCTAGTACTTATTTTTTCTTTTCAAAAAGTTTGTTAGCCTGGTGGCTTCCTCAGGCTTCCCTCCTAATTCTTCCTTTGTCCTCTGAATTTCTTCAAGTGCTACCTGTACCAAATCAATTTGTTCAAAAATTATTTGTATTGATGGTCAAACATCATTTATTGACTTAGTGATGTTGGTCCAAAGAATCTTCCTAATATCTGCTAAGGACTTGTCAAATGTGAGGTCTTTTTCTAATGATTTCACCTGCTAAGCTAACCCTTTGTTTCCCCTCACCTTTTCTGCAAAATTTATTTTTGAAAGATCATCTTTTTGTTCTAAGGTAACAAATTGTTCTTTCAACTTTTTTAATTCTAAAACTTGGAGTTTCATCTCCTCCATTGATTTGATCAATTCATCTACATGCTTAAACCTGAAGTTCCTGCTTGTGTTGTTTCTATTGTTACTGTGATTACTTCTGCTGTGACCAAGGGGACATTTGGGACTAGAGCTTTTGCCAGTGTTGAAGGGATTGTAGTGCAGACCACTGGTATCACATTTGGAGGCTAAGAGGTCGAATCTCCCTGCCTTCTCTTCAATGATTTTTCTATCTCTTTTTCAACTTCCTTCAACTACTCATCTAGCTTTAGGACTAAGTCCATAAGCTCTTCTTCAGACCCTTTTTTTATGATCTCACTAGTTTGTGGATGTCTTGAAGGAGACAACGTCAGCTACTTTCTTAAGGCAGCTATGTCTTCATCTTTCTTTTTAATTAAGGCTTTTGTAGCCTTAACATCTTTTGGGTTATGGCCCAATCCAATAATCAATTCTTCCAAAGATTTAATTCTATTGTATTTAGCATATGAGGAAGCTCTTTCTAGCTGTGATTGAGCAGTTGTATTATTCAAAGAATTTTCCAATCTTTGGGTCATCATGGCCTTACCGGTTAATGTAGAATATATCATTTCCCCTATTTGCCTATGTAACTCAATCTGATCAAAGGGATGAATTTCTTTTTCCATGACCTCAAAATCTATTTGGAGGTAATCTACAATTGTCTGAGGTTTTTGTACTTTGGGCTTAAAGAGGGTCATTTTCATTTTTCCCTCCTTGATGTCATAGGCTGAGATCAACCTATTCTGATTAGTGGGAGCCATTTTTAAGTATTGATTGTAGACCCAGATCCTTAATTTCTCATTACTAGCTTTTATTTCTTTAAATTTATTTTCAATATCCAGGTTCTCATTTCCTAGAGGCTTGAAGGATGACACTTCAGTAGTTTTTTGGCTTTCCAGTTCTTGTCTCTGTGAGTTGGAAGGTGTTCCACCTGCTGGGAAAGTTTGGTGACTGTCTACACCTTCTTTTCTTTGGCTATCTGTAGTTTCTTCAAGAAATTCCTCTTCTGAATGAGGATTTAGCATATGCCTTTTAGCACCAAGCTGGTTTGATGGGCCACTGGCATGGATAGCTACTTCCATGTCTCTCTTTTTATTCCTTTCCTCATTCAGAGGAGTCTACAAAATTGGGGGCTCTCCCATGTTTACTTGAGTTGGGTGAGCCTGTGTTTGAGCCTGTTCTTGAGAAGTTTAAGGCTACTTAGACATGATTGATTGGTTTATTGCTTGAGTGATGGTCTCTGGTTCCTTTCCCTTGGATGTCCTTGCAAGTGGTTTACTGGTCTCCTATGAGTGCCTCAGTGAGTTATTAGTTGTTGAGGCACTAGTCCCAGATGCTGGCCTTTGAGAAGTTTCAAATTGTACCTATCCAAAAGAATCCAGGTCAAGTGTCTTTTCAAGATCCTTCATTACATTGTCTAGATTGACCTGCTCACTATCTGTTTCTATTAGGGTCCCTTCCCTCTATTCATCCATATTGGCAAATTGTTCAATCTCTGGGATCTCGTGATGCAAGTATGGTGACAATCTATTTTTCATCCTTCTGTCACAGATAAAACTATGGGGACCATAAGCAATCCAATTAAAACTCTTGTTTAGTTTTAGATAGTCCTCTAGAATTTGCTCTACTTCTTTCCATGCTTCTCTAGTGTTACAGAGGAAAGGGCCTAATTGATCCTTGATCTTTAGTTGTGCTCTCTTCTTAGCCTTAGTAAAATGAATCAAGTTTTACTTTATTATCTATCTATAGTATTCTAATGCAAAAATTATCATTGGAACATATTTTGGTAACTTGAAAGGGGAAAGCTCACACCATATATCCTGATTTCTATATAATTCTCATATAAATACCAGTCACCCACTCTATACTGTTTGGAAAGATGAAGGATCCTCTTAATGAAACCATTGATTCTAGGAGGTAAAATCCCTGTTAGCATGGTAGCTTCTGGGTGGACAAACTAATCAATGAATTCATTATATGAGTAAGGGTTGGATAGAGATTTATGAAATATGGAAGTCCAAAAGATGACAGACCCTGGATTACCCTTGGTATCAAGTTTCATGATAGAGTATGGGAAATTATTTGACTAATAGTAGAGCATGAGGTGATATATGAACCTGGTATACTTGAAAACCCTTTCATTCTCCAGTCTCATGAACTCATCATGAATTTTGTAAGAAATAAATGAGGCATAATCATTCTTGACAACAAGGGGCTATCCAGGGGTAAAAATAGACATCAACCCTAGGGTCAACTCATCCACAAACTCACTAGTGTTGAATCCCATGACTACAAATATCATATCAACTATGATTTTACCTATATCTGTGAAGAAAAATAACCCATAAGTAGCGGGATCTGTAGTCTGGTATTGCTTTAATATGAAAGTTTGGTAGAGGTGATTAAGTTCAGATTAGGACATTTTGGTTGCTGTCTCAAGTAAATTTCCAAGGGAAATGAGAGTGAGGGCTTGACTGGGGTGAAATTGGAGCATTTCATTGATTGATTCAATGGTTATTGTGAAGAGGACTATTTGGTTGGGAGACATGACTGCTCTACAATTGGGGTCATAATTGGCATGGCGCTGATGGATTATATTTGGAAAAACATGCACAGAGGGGAGGAATTACATTGGGAGATTAGATTCCCAGAGTCTCATGACATCATAGCCATTCAAGTAGTTATCTCTACATAATACCTTGAGGTGGTCTTTGTCAGTGGTGAAGTATTTTATTTGGAAGTCTTTATCTACAAGAGGTAGATAGTTTAAATCTTGATGAGGAGCATTAATGGGTGGAATGTTCAAAGATACCTGTGTTTCCATTTCTGGTTCTTGTGGATTTAGAAAGGGAACTGAGATTTTCCTTTGTGAAATGAGAAAAATAATGGGTCTAGGGGACTTTAATGATGAAAATAATAACAAAATTATGGTGAATTTGGGCCTTTTTAGTCAATATGCAGTGGAAAACTAGTATTTGCAGGGTTTCTTATTGGGAATTTGATAAATAACAGCTCTTTGGGGAACAAGTAACAAAATACGGTACTGGGTGTGGCTAGAGGGTTCTGGGCAGCGTCACCTGCAAGGTTTGGAGTAGGTTGGCGACTGAAAGCTTGAGGTAGTTGACCTTGACATTCATTTGCATGGGCGTATATGTTTACAGAATAAAACAATGAAAATGACTTGTTTTGTTTTATGTACAAAGTCAAGAGTTGGCGAGTTTTGGAATTTGTGCGAGTGACGATAGTGGGGAACGACATGATGTTTTGTCATTTTGTTTGAAGGTGGTAAGCAGTTTCATATCGCATCACTTATGGGGAAGGGTGGTATTTAGCCTTGGGCCAACGATTCCATAGAAAGGTTGAAGTGTGGTAGGGGCACTGCATATGAAACTGCTTTGTGATCGCACGCTAACGTGTGGTCACAAAGGGTCATGCGATATGTATAATAACCATTAGATCTCAAGGAATTTATCAGATGATTGTTGGGGTTATGAAGTGACGGAGGTTTATGTAGGAAGGCTTGATATAATTAAAGATTATATAATCATATTGGGAGCGACAGGATTGGTTGGTGAGGTTATTAATTAACCGTGAGGGTTAAGTAATCCCTTTTTAATGTGGTGGAGGTCAAGGATGTTAATTAGTTACTGATAACTAATTAATCCCTTTTTAAAACATATTATGGTTATATTTTAACCAAGGGTGGGATATATAATATTTCGGGGTTATTATAGAGTTACCATAATACGGGAACAGGTATATTTTATGAGGAATTTATATATTAATACATGTTAGTAGTTAATTTGACACAAGGAATGAAAAGCACTAAGTATAAAAACATTCGATGTGTGTATTAAAACTTTGGCTTAAAGTGAAAAAGGGTTTTTATGGAAAATAGTATAATTTTCCTAAGTAAAATAAGATTTTACTTAGGAAAAACTTATCAAAGGAATAAATGATTTGTGGATGGGTATGATGATTTAATGAGGTCTTAAGTGCTTGGGCTTTATAAATCATTGGGCCAAGGGTCCAGTACTTCTAGAAGTCAGAGAAATGCTCTGAGCCCCTCTCATTTAACAAATACCTTGGCACTTAGGGGAAATTAGTAAAAAATTAGGGAAAATGATTATGGGAGTTAATTACTTCTTATTTTTCTTGCATGATATGCATTTCATGTATCGCTTACTTTTGCCTTGTGATGCAAATAAAATATTTTCACATTTGAACATCATCATTCACAACATATTATTCTGCAATCATCATCTACTTACCCTACCTACTTAACCTAGAATTTTTTCTTTCTTATTAGGGTGCACTTAGACTGGCAAACCCTTATCAAACTTTTCTTTTCTTTTACATGGAAATGCCTATCTAAGTCTACACTTATTACATCTGAGGGCTCAGATTAACTGTTGAACTCCTTTTTCACTCTACCTATCTACTTATCTGCCAAGATTACACTATTTGGTTAGATCTTTATTCTCTACTTCTACAACATGAAATTGAAAAAATTAATTAGCCAAGCTTAAACTTTTTGAGTATTCATGAATTATCGCATAAGTGACAAACTGTACACAATTGTTTATTTTACAAAAGTAAAAAGAGTAGTGGCATTTAGACTTGCACACTTTCCTGGTCTTTTCTTTTGTTGGGGTTCATTTTCTTTCATTTTTTTTTACCATCTTTTATTCTTTTACCCTTTTATTTTTTTTTTAGTGTATACCCTCTTTACATTTTTTATTTTTTTTATTTTTTACAAATATGGAAAACCTTTGCAACAATTAAAGGTATAAACATATTACATAGCTCTTCAAGTCAATCATGATATATGACACCTATTGGTACAGGGGCATAACAGAGGGGATATATATCAAGGGATCCAATGTAAATATCATGCACCAATGCCCCTACTAATATATTCACCATATTACCTATCAGATCGAGCTCAAAAGAAGTTAAGAAGATAGTGAAAGGCTCATCTTTAGTAGTAGGTACGTTAATGGGATAGGTTTCCACATAATTAACCTATCGTAGGAAATATACCACTTACACATTCAAAAGGCTTACAGAAGTAGGATGATTGGTAGATCAGGACCAACACATAAAAGTTGATCGATAGTTGCAATCCTTCCATTGTGCACAAATCACATCACTCGAAAGAGTGTGGACACAACAACGTTCATAGCATAAACATAATCTCACCCTAGGAGAAAATTGAAGTCTAAAGGGCCAATGACAACCATAAAATCAATACATATAGATTTTCCTCCCGAGGTGATAGGAAACTAAGGAAGTATCCGTAAGGGTTGACTGGTTCTTCTACTAAAAGCTAACAAATTTTGAGTGATGGACACAAAATTTGGGGAACCCAAAGCTTTCCAAGATATGGACGATATAATACTAACATAAGCTCCCTCAATTATAAAAGTGTGATGGATGTTATTTTCATAAGCCTTTAACATGATATCAAAAGGCATGTAAGAAAGGAGATGAGGTTTTGTCAATCAACTCCAATCAAAGGCAATGGTTTGATTTCTTGGAGAGGATTCCATGGGAATGGGAGAAATGCCCCCTTCTCGAGTAGAATCAATAGAAACAAGAATAACTTGAGTCGTATGAAGTTCACTCTCTACGGGAAAGGTATGATCAACCGAAAGTGGAATCAAGTCACCATTTTCTCAACCAATGGTTGGTGAGGAGAAGTCTCATGGGATTCATGTTCAGAGGGAGCGAGATTGATTGCATTCATATGCTTATCAATAACTTTATCAAGTAATGGAGGATTTTAAGAAATATTCCAGTAACTAGCTACAAGTCGTGGCTGAGAAGCTGTAAGGTTTTCCAACACTTTTGAGTCTTCATCCATATAAGGAAAAGGTGAATAGGATGATTCCCTTCACATAACTTACGGGGAAATTTGACTTTACCCTTTTCCCATGGACCTTAAATTACTAGTTGATGGTTTGTTACCAACATGATCTCCAAAAGTTGAAGACAAAGGGTGATGTGAGCCTATGGACCACACTTCTAATATCTTGGGAATACCACCAAAATATCTAAGAAGGTGGTCACCCTTACATAATATGCAAGGGAATTTAACTTTATGGGGTTGATTGGAAGAACTTTCCATATTAGTTGCATCCATAAAAATGGTTGCTTCGTTGTCCACCCTGCTTATTTTGTTTCTTCTTCTTCTTCTTCATCCTTTTCTTCTTATTCTTAGCTTCCTCGTTACTGTAATCAAGACTTTCACGAGGCGGAGAGGAGAAAGAGATGACGAAACAATAGGTGAAGAAGGCAAAGGGTCAACTTTAGGAGCAACATGACGTTGATGTTGTTCAAGTGGAGGAGAACTCCATTGACAAGCATTTTGGACATTTAGAACCATAGGAGTTGAAAATAACCAAACTAGGAAACTAATGGTAAATCCCAAAAGGCACAACGTTTCTATATAAGGAGTACCAATATTTTGAAAAGAAGGAAAAGGAACACAATTCCTATTAGATTGGTTCTGTTGATTGGAATACTTTGGAACTATTTCCATTAGTCTCAACCTAAAATCCGCTAAGGATTTTTTCTATGGTGAGGATTTTGTTCTGTGGTTAATGAATTGATTTTAGAAATTAAAGTCACAAATAAAACAAAGGTGTAACTAGGCATAAAGGTTTACTAAGTAACCATGAACTGTAATATACACCTTCGCCAACCAAGGACTTAACATACATGTAGGAAATATCCCTGAATGTTGTGTTTGGTGTATCATGGTATACAACGTGACCATCTTGGTTACCTATGGATGGATAACAACCTGTAGGGGACTCCCAAAATATACTCAATAGTAGGTGGGAGTGCAGCCCCTAACGACATTGTCTAATGTGTAATTGTTCGATGAGATAATTTCCATATACTTTACATGCATGGAGTGATATCAAATATACCCGAAGGTATGTACAGAACAATCCTATACACTTACATACATGGAATGGGATATCACCTCTAAGATGCAACACCAACAAACAAAAACGACTCCTACGTTTAATGATGTTGTACCACGTCTCTAGCCTAGACCTATAAGTTTTTGTGTTAATGTTACAAATGCTCCTTATGTTAATTAAGGTGAATTTTAGAGTTTATTTTGAGTTAGATTTCGATTTCAAGGCTCAAAATTCAATGTCACTTGAACACACCTATGATATGACTAATATGATAAAAATAACTCTTTTCAATTTCTATGAAAGTTATCTAATCTAAGGAAGAGGTGCAAACAATGATGCAATAATCAAATATGTAGCAAAAAAGAAATTCCTAACTAGATCTTTCAATTTCAATATTCCAATTAAATTCAAAGTATTAAAATATGCCAAACCATACAATGTAATCTATGCATGATTCCCATGAAAACTATGAAAATGTAATCTTTACACAATTTTCTTTCCTACTGTGAAAATGAGAATTCTAACTATGTGAATGTGATCTCTATAAGAGAATTATTCAAAACAAACATAGGAGGATTCTAATGAAATTAGATGTAATATGAGATTTCCTGAAAGAGAACTCAAACTAAAATTGGGTGAAATTTTCAAAAATAAAATGAGATGACACTCAAAGGTGATTAATATTGATACAAAAAGCAAAGAAAAAACATGCAATTTCACACTAGGAAATTCCAACTTCACACAGAAAACCCTAAATGCAAATGCAAATATTTTTCTTTTCAACAAACTTAATTTTTGAAATAAGGAAAACTGATATGCAAAAGTTTAATCACTAATTCAAATGCACTTTTTAGAATGAGAAGTAGAACAACAATTCATCCAAGTGGCCAATGACCAAGTGAAACTAGTTTGCAAGTGATGAAATGATAAGAACAAAGAAAAATCAAAAAAAATTCTTACCAAAGGTAATTAAACATAAATACAAACAAAATTGAGGCTTTAGAGATACCACATGACACTCAAGACTTAGCAAAGGTTGGTTGGAAGTAGGCTGATCAAAGATACACTCAAAAATAGGGGAAATTTTTATACAAAAGCAAGGGCCAATGCTAGTGCAAAAGTGACACCAGTTCTTTACAACACTAATACAGAGTGGGACTAGGTGAAGTGAAATGCTCTGTTAGAGACATTAGGGGAGTGTTGGCCTAGGGATAGAGGATTTCGACACAAAAACTACAAAACAGACTCAATGAAATGACTTCCTATGTTTTTTCTTCGTTGGGTAAAGAAAAAAAGGTCTATCAGAGAGGTAATCAAACACAATGGAAAATAGAACCACAAAGGGAATACATCAATCCAAAGTATGGTCATCAATTTTTTATGCTATATTTACAGTTGCAGAAGAAAGTACCACCCCTAGCTTTGGTGGATAACCTAGAACAATAGAGAGACAAGGAACCCAATTTTTTCCTTAAAGTAAATAGATGTATGAATGAAGCCTACCTAGAATCTCTCGCATACTTCACTCCTTCTTTAGCTTGAGTTCTCTAATTTTAGGTCCTATTGGAAAAATTATAACCTGCACAATTAGATAACACAAGCCAAGAAACTATGAGAATTATGCAATATCATGTAAATAATCTATTCAATATATCAACATGGTATTGAAATGCATGAAATAACAACATCATGTATAGGAAAAGAAAGAATTATTTTCATTAATATAAATGGTAGGAGTTAGAACCATAAATAGATGTTTATCTTGTAGAAGAGATCCTCCATGCTCACTTGTTCTTTCCTTGTCACAATGTGCACCTCCAATCACCCTAAATGCATGAAATAAATCCTCACAACAACAACATAATGGTAGAATCACTCTCCAAAAGTCCGACCTCTTGCATATGGAAGGATGTAAATATATAGAGGAATGGGGTAACTTGGGAGTTCTTATACAGTTACCAATCTAAGGTTTTAGATCCACTTTTTATGGAAGGATGGATCAAAAGATAAGGGATGGAAACTCCAAAGTACGTAGGATAGGGATCCGAATGTTTTATATAAGTACATGGTTGTAACAAATTATGGAAGCTTCTCAAAGGGGAAGATTTTGGAATTTTTCTCCTTTTACTAAATTTCTAGAACCAACATAGGTGCAGAGGGGAGAAACCTAGATGTGATGAACATAGGCCACAGTAAAGAAATTTGTAGGTGAACACTATCCAGTAAGAGGTGAGGACTCTCAAGAATGAAAGAGGCATGATTAGGTATTTGTGCAAGATGATGACAAGGGGTAACATGATTTTTACTGATCCCATGAGGAGGCCTATTGATCGGAAGTGACAAAATGGCCTATAACACCACGCCCTTTCGTGAGGCATAATTATCACTAAAAATGAGAAGAGTATCAAGATGATGCAAGTATGGAGAACAAATAGCAAAGGGTAATAACACTTTAGGAATGAGGTATGAATACAAGAAGAAGAAAGTGAGGGCATGGAGGAAGAATATTCATGTAGGTAAGAACCCACCAAAGGTGAGAAGGAGTATGGAATGGAAACTGAGAAAAGTAAAAGAATATTTAGAGTCTAACAAAATAAATTGGGGGAATAAGGAACATATGAATAAAAGGCTAGGAGAGGAAAGAAACTTTCAAGGAGGACAATCAAAGAGAAATCCACTCAAACTATACCATTGGAGAAAATACATGCTCAAAGTTGTGGTTGCTAAAGAGTTCCTTGCTAGAGAACTCTTGCACCACAAAGAATGATAATGTGGTGGAGCTAGCAATATTGGTTACTAGAATATCCTATCTCTCTTGTCATATGAAACCATGAAACCAAATTTCCCCTATTCACTATTTGAGGTGACATTACAACAAGGATAGCGCCATTCAACAACCATGAATCCTCTATATTATAGGCCATCTATGAGCCTGACTCCGTGAAACAAGAATTTAGTATATGTTGATAGATAAGTGTTGGATGTAATGATAGGGGTTCAGTGTGATTCCATGTCCCATGTTGAGCCATGTGGGGGTTGTGGAACTATGGCCTCCCAAATTGTCCTCTAACAAACACCTCAACCAAGGAACTTCAATGTCCACCTTTATTTTATATCATATTTATATAACAAAGATAAATTAATTTATTGTGAAACTTTTTTAATTTCCTCTATAATTGCCCTTTCTTTTAGTACGAGGGAGATGTGTAATCCCTCCACTAAATATGGATTTGACATGTGCAATCTAAAATATTATATATTTTACACATCAATATGAATGAAAAGTGTAATTCATTCCATGCTAAGCATATAGTCTTTTCAAAATAAAATATCAATGGCTAAAAGAATATGAACCATGAATAAACTATTTGAATGTCATTATTTTATATCAACTTTATATAGAGAAATAAAATAATTGAAAGTAAAAGTTTTATTATAGGAGAAATGTGTTATTTATTTATTATTTTAAAAATATTTCAATAGCCATTTAAATATTTATGTTATTTAATATATTTTAATATCAACTTCATATTCATATATATATATATATATATATATATATATATATATATAACGAAAGAAAATTATTTTGTTATATATGTAGAGAGTGCAAGATATTAAGATATTAGATGACTTCCTAATTCTTAGTATGTTGCATATGCATAATTTATTTAGATGATAATATAAATTTCATATGAATATTAATAACACAACTTTATATGCAGATTAAGTAAAATATTTCAATCAACTATATAACAAAAATTATATATAGAGAGAGAAGAGAAGAGAGTGCAAGATATTAAATGACTTCCTAATTCTTAGCATCTTGCATATGCATAATTTATTTAGATGATAATATAGATTTCATATGACTATTAATAACATAGTTTTATATGCACATTAAGTAAAATATTTCAATCAAATATATAACAAAAATTATATATATATATATAGAGAGAGAGAAAGAGAGATATGTTTTGTATTTCCTAATAGAAGGGATACATATATTTAAAAATATATTAATAACCAAACAAAACATTTTAATGTAGACAATTGATTACAAATAAAATAATTGAGAAAAAATATAATATCAATTATGTGTATAATATATATATATATATATATATATATATATATATATATATATATATATATATATATATATATATATATATATATATATATATATATATATATATATAAATTATACTTAGAACATTTATTCGTTTGTTGATTAGAAAACATTTTAATGTGGAGAATGTTGTATAGATAACATAATTCAATAGCTATTTTGAATAAAATATTTCAATGTCAATATATGTAAAATATATAAACCAATTAAAAAATAAAAAGCATTTATCAGTAAGAGGGCGAAAATGAAAATCCCCAGCACTATTACCAACTTGGAAGCCATTGATATCTCAAAAAAAGGAGATGAACACTAATGAGTTGACCTGCTGAAAGAGATAGCAGAGCCAAAAATATAAATGGAGATAGGATAGATATGGCATGAATTAAATATAATATTTTTTATTTTTATATTTAAGTTTCTGTGATGCATAATGAATTAAACAAAGTATCGAAATCACATGAGACAATTTTTTGGCCAACTTTTTTAGAACCAACTAGTATGGTTCATCATCAAGACCAAATATTAAATATTTAAGTTTGGATTAATTTTAAATCTGTAATGGCTCTCTACAATTTAGTATGAGCTAGTTATTATGTAATGCAAAATAATAATAGTAATAATAATAATATTTATAATAATAAATTTAAAAAAAAATAATAATAAAACAAATATCAATACCTCTGATAAATAAAATAAGTTAATTTTCTATTTAGTTTTATATTCATTTTTTTCAATACTAAAGATTAAGTATTTGATTAATTGGTGATTATTAGTTAAAAATAAAATATATTAATAACAAAAAAATAGTTTATTGTTACTAATAAATTAAATAATTTATAGCTAGTATTAAATAACATAGTTTTATATCAAATTTATATAATGCAAAAAAAAAGTAATTTATCTTATGAAAAGTTATATAATTTAGAATGAGTTAAGATGGATCTGTCATGATTATATATAAAATTGATTGTTTTACAATATGATTTATAATATAATATAATATAATATTATAACATTGTATAATATGAGAGTTATATTTTCATTTATGAAAATATATTATATTAGAAAAAAACTACAATATTAAAATAAAAATATACGACCCGGATGCGAGTGTCATTACGTGCCATTAAGGCAAGCACTCGCCTCAACATCTGTGACAAGGCCGAGAGGACAGGTATGTACATTCCAGCGATGAAGACAAGATTTAATTCAATGCTCATGGCAAACGGTATTAAGTTGGTTCAGAACAAGGAGGACGGCGCATTCAAGCCAAGCGAGGCTGCTCTGGACTCGATGCACTTAGGCATGATGGAGCCATGCCCTCTGCCTACGGTGACTGTAAGGAATTTGTTATTTAGTAGGAATGCCCAGACTTGCAATGTACAGGGCAAGCCACTCGACGCTGGAAATTGGCAAGGGAATTCTCCGGAGTGCCGACTCAAGGTGGTTGAGCAGCGCCTCAAAGCCCTTGCGTTAGGAGCTATGATGCGTAGCAGAGGCATGCCTCGACGAGGCGGTAGATCAAGGACTCGAATTGCAAATGAAAGGGAGGAGCCGCACCCAATCGCTCCCATGGCTGTTGTGCCCCCCTCGTCATCCAGTTCTGAGGAGGAGTTTCTGGTTGTGCAGGATACATACCAGACATTCCGCCTCAGAATTCCTAGAAGACTCATCCAGTCTGATGTAATTGTCAATTTCTCAGTTTATCTTTCGGAAGCGGCACCTGAAGACCCCTCCTCGTCTTCCCCTGCCTCAGCAAGCATCCAGGGCAGCGACATACTCCTGGGGGACATGCATGGGAGGGTTTATCGTGTGCCCCGTCCCCTGGATGCCATAGAGCAGATTGTTCAGCCTCAGCAAGTTCTGGTTCAGGAGGACTCGGCCCAAGCCGAGTCAGTGCAAGAAATTCCGCCGACGTTCAATCGTGCTCAGGGCAGAGACGAGGGACATGACTCCATTCAACCGGGTTCGGATGGGCAACTTCAGATTGGTGATGAGTTCGTTATATGGCTCGATCCGCCCAGTCTGCAACAGGGGAAGCCGCCAGCGTCGCCCAGCCACCCAACTTGAACCTACTCGGGTGCTCTTCTCAAGGTTTTTTGCACAGTTGTTAATGTCTTTGTTGGTTCACATTTCGGTTATTTTCAGTCCTAGTTCTCAGCCTTACCATGGCTATTTGTTTCTAGTCAGTATAGTTAGCCCGTTAAAGGTTAGAGTCAATGAAGTAAAAAGGGTCTGTATTTTGTCTGTCCATGTTCAAAATGTCTGTTGTCCAAGGAACTCAAATAGACAAGTTTTTGTAACTCTGTCTCAGTGGATCGATAGTGGATCGATAGTCTGTCCAGGTCATTACTGTTAGAGGGCGGGCCATGGCCCCCTCGGATGATGTAAACCATGTAAATATTTTTCTTACCTTAATATAGAAGTAGACTTTACCTAGAAAAAAAAAAATATATACGAAATATCATAATAATTAGTTATAATTTAATTTAATTATGTTTAGGTGGGCAATAGTTTTAATTACATAAGTAGGTGTTTAGTTTAATATATATATATATATATATATATATATATATATATATATTGTAAGTTTGTTACGACCCTTTCATTTAGTTTCATAAAAAAATATATCATTTGTAATATATAGATTTTGTAAGTTTCTAAGGACCCTTTTTATTCATTTTCATCAAAAATAGACACGTTACATCCATATTCAGATGGTTAGGTTGCATCCATATTTAGATGATTAGGTGGCCTCAACATGCCCATTATGGAACAAAATCTGTTGGCCACCTAACCTCATTATAAGCCATCGAAAAATCGAATAGTTCAAGAATGTTTATCAAAGCTATATATCTTTGATTATCCTTAGTTCTAATATCTAGATAACTAAAACAAAATATAAAATTCTGGAAAGTCTTTATCTATACAAATTTAAAGCCAAAAATATGCATAACATGCCACTAATCATCTAGGTGCGGGGTGTTTAGGACTCAAACCAAGTAATTCCATCTGAGGGAGACATGGAATATGTTTCTCTATGCAACTCAAGTGGGTATTATGTTGATGCATCTGGAATTGTATAAGTTGAAATTCCTTATGAATTTCTTGGAGTCAAAGATCAATCTTGGAATGGCCAACTAAAAGAGTTGTTGTAAATTTTTTTCACAAAGAAAGCTAGAAAAAAAATTAAAATTTTATAATTGATCTCCTAGCTAAAATTTGAGGTATGTACAAGTTTATGTCATGTTCTCATCACCTAAAGTTTTCACTTAATTAATCTTGCAAAACATTCATGTCCTCCATGAGTCAAAATTGGCACATATCCCTTTTCATTTCCAACCTTAAATCCAAGCATGTCTATCTCAAACCCCATATCTAGCCTTAATTTTTATCCAGAAATAATATTTTTATTCCCATCTTTGTTTTACCTACTCCATTCACTTTTCACCCTTATTATTATATCCCCATATATTTTTATATATTTTACTATACCCAACCATTATTTTTATTATTCATCCATTTTCTATTTTTGTCATAATCACATGTAAAAATTATTATATTTTATGTTACTTTTTATCTTATTTATTTACCCCATTATTCCATACTCCACACATTATAAAAATATTATTTATATCCATTCAAACCTATGTCCCTATCCAACATTTCACACATTAAAACACCATTATATACATTAGAAGTCATAATTCTATGGTTTGATCGGGTGACTAGCCAACCTTTAACCTACTACCTATCCAAGCTTTAAAGTACCCCCTCCACAAAGTTGTTTTGTTTTTACCACCTTTCACGCGTGTTCCCATCTCAAGTATTACGTAACCCCTCCTGAACCATTTACCACCTACTACCCCACAAACCATTTACCACCTACTAACCCCCCACACAATATTGTTACCATACCATTTACCATATTGATTTAAATGTGAGGTAGGAAATTTAAATATGCATCAAATACTATTATGGAGGGAAGATTTCTATAGCTATATTTTCTCTAATGAGCTTATGGATGAAATCTTGTTGTAAGAGGAGGCTATATCAACATTTGAAATATATTTTTGTGTAGGTATCATGAAGTTTATAATTTTACAGAGGTGAAAATAAAATTTTACATAGCAGGCAAATAAATGTTTTATAAGGAGGAAATGAATTACAAAGAAGAAAATGCAAGTGAAGAGAAATTTTTTATAATTTCTTATCCAAAGTTTTTATAGAAGTAAAAGGGGGAGATGAAAACATATTTTCATAGTTTACCAAACATGGTTGGAGAGATGGTTTGCAAAACCATGGGAAACAAAACAGTAAATGGATTTCATAGAAAAATGAGAATTATTTATGAAGTTTCATTTATTGATAAGTATACCAAAGGTGGGGAAAACTAAATATGAAAACAATGGATGGTTAGGGTAAACTTTCATAAACTTCCTTTATGAAATTCATAAACAAATAAATGTTACAATGGAGAAATATTACAAGAAACGGTTTTCAAAACCATGGTTGATTTTACACAGTAAAGATTATTTGACAAAACATTTAGGGATATGAGTTATTAAATTCATGAAGAAAAGAGCCTTTTAATAGGTCAAAACAAGACATTGAAGACATGATTTTTCAAAACCACAAGCATGAATTACTTTCTTTTCTAGAAATATGGAAATATGATTTTATAGATTTTGGGAAATGTTTTTATCAAAATAATTTATTCCCAAAAACTTAAAATTAATATTTTTGAAAACTAAAGAGTGACAGAAAATAAATGATTTCCAAATCATTTTCAAATTTCTTGACAAGGGTTAAGCACTTGAACGATAATTAAGATAAATTGAATAATCAAAAGATTTTATTAAAAGGTAGAGGATTAATTAATTCTATAAAAAGGACCAGTCAACCAAATTATGAGCATATTAATTGGATTATAGGGAGCAATTTCAACAACCTCAACATTCTACATATCTAATAAATCACAATAATTAAAATTGTACGTTGTAATTACACTTTCATTGCTAGTAGGCAAAAGATTAAGGAAGATTTGTGACAAAAAAATGAGCAACTAGTTTCAAGAATAAAGGAAATAAATCAACAATCAATGAGCCAATTCCTTGGTTTGGAGCCACAAGACTTTCAATCAACTCCTAATCTCCTATAGTTTTTCAAAAATATTATTTATTTTTAGCTTTTATATTTGATTGTATTTCCAGAAAACTAGTAATAGCTACAAGTTTATAGTTTATATATATTGTTTTAATTTTAATGTAAAATGTTTGGCTTTTGAATTCAAAAAGAGTACCATTTTTGTAAATATTTCTATTGCATAATTTTTAATTAAAGGTTTCTAGCTTTAGTTTCATGAAAAGATTTGCTTCTCATGTATGTCTTTCCCTGTGATTTCATAATCTATTTTTACCTATGTTCAAGGCAACATAGGAGTTAGGGCAAGGCTAGGTTTTAGTATCAACCTCCCTCACAGCCCACTCCAAATTTATCATCAATATGGAGACTAGTTAATTGAACATTATGTTTAAATTAGTTCCTTTGCATCATTTAATTGTTTTCTTATGTCATATCTTGAATGTATATGTGTTTGGATGTAGAAGTCTTGTAAACACATCTATTAAATCTGATTGATTACATATTCAATATGGATACTTAATTACCTAATTCCTCTTCTATTCCTCTACCAAACTATGTAAATCTATGTTATTATTTTGTAGCTCAGAGTTGGCACTTTGATAAAACATCAACAAGGGAGGACTTTATTTTTGAGCAGAGATTGGATACTTATCAACAACCACTTATACAAATCATAGATTTGGCCATTGTGATTCATAGGCTTTTGTTTAGAAACAATGAACAACACTAAAAATACATGTAATATTGAGGGAGTCCCCTCTGGTTCTAGGGCCATCTTAAACCTAAATTTTGGTCGAGATGGTTTTTGAGTGAAGTTTTGTAGCCAAGAACTGCCTTTGAGAAACATATACAAAAGGAGTCACCAAAGCTCTTTCCACAATATTCTTCATCAACCAGTAAAGGTAGATAGTTTGTTTGTATTGAGAGGATGGACCTTTGGAAGTTCCGGGATCTAGCACGAGGTCTCGTCATTCTTACATATCCAAATCCACACCAGTTGCTTATTGGTTTAATTCAACTTCCTAGCCAAAGATTAACTGGCGAATTTGATGTTGTGTTCCATTTTGTTATGTCTGAGCATATTCCCAAATGAGTCTCGAAGTGGATTTATGGCCCTATTGACGGTGCTAGACCCGCCAACATGTAAGGGGATCTCCCCGGTAAGAAGTCCCAATTAGGCCTCACACCGTTTGGTAAAGGAGTCCTAGCAGTGGGTCGTCCAGTAATGCCTTAACCACAATTTCGCACAGAGGCAATTAAGGTGTCTCTATTGGTAGCAAGGGTGTGATAGTTGCAATAAGCCAAAGAAGGTGCATGAGAGGTTCAAACACATGGGGGTTGAGATGAGTGCACCCCTTGGAAACCTAGGATAGCATGGAGTTAAGAAGGGAACACATGAGAAAAGATGCTTCATAACATGGAAGGCAAGTTAACTAGCAATCCAAAGTGATGGTTAAACCAACAACAAATTTCAGAATGATTCATACATGATACATACATAGAATAGTACATATATGCATGCATGAGTAAACAAATACATATATCATTTAGATTGAACCAGATAGCATAGAATACAATACAACATATGCATGAAACATTTTAGCTCTGTTATATTAATAAGTGTAAGTTCCAATCATATAATACCTCCATATCTAACCACTAGTTTCGACAGCGGAACATTACAACCACAACCGCTTGCTCCTCGAAAGATATATACTAGCTCTATGTAGTGAAGAAGCCAAGGCTCATTACAATACTGTCCAAGATCTCTCCAATATAGTCTTATCGGAAGCTTGGCACACCAAAAGCCTTTACAATGAGTTATAAGGTTCTGTTGATAACAAAAGATGGGGTGACCCTTGACATTCCCCTTTGTGATAGTTCATCTACCCTCATGACTCTTCATCTACTCTATGATTTTTACATCCAACTATTAACACTTGAACTTCCACTTGACAAGACGTTACATTACAATACGCATGTACCCATGTGAGATAAAATGGCTTGAGCAAGCCATGCAAGACATCAATGACACTTGGTCCATTGTGGTGAGATGAACTCTTTGACATGCTTATGATGGTGAAGGTTCTGAGTTGATGCCAAGCTTGGTCATCCATGATGGTGTGCATGTGCACCATGGTGACATCTTGTTGAAGCGAAATCTTGCCTCCGTTGCATCTGGGTGCATTGGTATGGCTCCTCCATCCAACTCGTATGCTAGCATGCACATGGTCTTCATGGGTGCAGCCGAATTGACAACACACTAATGCATAGTGTCTGTGTTGATCTTCCAGTGTGTGCTGGTGGCCATGTGCATCAACTGTCAACTGCATTTTCAGTTCCAATAAGACTTTCTTCTGTATTTGCCTCGGTGAGTGTGTTGAATGGGTGGGATCACATGTGTGCACATAATGACATACATGATGCTGAATTCCCTTGTATGTGATCAACAACACTTCTCACCGCGCCTTCTCCATGCCAATTGATGAGATGGATCTATAACATGTACAGGCTCAGTTTCATCCATGAGTGCATGTTGCACCCACTGTTGTACCTATTCTTACTGCAACTCATTCTGTCATCTATGCAGCTCTTGTTCTTACTAGAGTTGTTGCTTCAACACAAGCAACTACTTCTCTATTCTTTTCTTTTTATTCGCGTGATCTTCATGTTGCACTATCACCTCATAGCCTATGTCTCCAAATTTGCTTTCATCGCAAGTGGATCTACTTGACCTTTCAACTTTGTTTTGCCTCTCCCTTGTCAACAACCTTCCTCTTTCGTTTGTTGCATCTGGTGTGCTGCCTTCAGCTGTTGTTCATGATGCTACTTGTTATGATGTTGTTCCTGTCATATCTTGATGTCCTTGTCTACGAACAACTTGATATCTTCGTGGGTAGGCAAGTTCATAGACACTTGATCAACTACATCCCCATGTGTGCTCTAAACAGTGTCTTTGACTCTGTTCTCCTGGAAACCATTGTACCTATGTTGCTAAGAGGTAGATGAACACCTACGACACCTGGAGACATGGTAACACTCATGGAAAGCAATTTGTCAGTCGAAAACCAAAACGAACCTGAGAACTCACTTGCAACATACATGTGTGACTAATCATGAAGATCGTGCAATTTCCACCGGGAGGTCAGGAGACTGACTACCAAACTATTCAAGGCACAGTCCGGACTGTCAGGAAGCTAACTAACTACAAGAACTATGCAATGCACAGTCCAACCTGGCCCCCTAAGGACTTATACTACGCAATGCGTAATTTCATTCAGCAATGACATGCAACAAGCAAACTACATTGTGCAGTTTCTGGGGCCAATAGGACACTGCCTCTAAGAGTTGCACAATTGAAGACTATAGGTTAGTGCCTGGCTAGACTTGTGAAATTTCTAGAGGGAAGGTAGAGTCTTCACTTCTAGAAATTCGCAGTGCTAGCCAAGTAAGTCATAGTCTAGGTCAAGGTAGCCCTGTTCAGCTGATAGGCAACTAAAAAAATGAGAAGTATAAATGCATGGTGAGATGAGTGCAAAAAAGATTGAATGATCATTCATGCAAATAGCAAGTGCAGGATTAATAAAATGGGAAAGCATGCATGTGTTTGAAGCGAGTTACCACGATGGAAACGTTCATGCAAAACAGTGTCATACATGTGACAGTAGTGAGACATTTAACAAAAACATAAACGGTGCTAGTATAAGATAGCATGTATTAAAACGACAAAAAGCACCCACTGGAATCAAGAAGACAACATTCATACAAAGAAAAACATAAAAAGTGCCAGAAACATAGTGCGAGACATGAAAAGTGGGCTTACCCTAAGACAACTGAGTTGAATGTGTCGACGACTCCTAGATGCAATGTGGAATACCAAAGTTGTAAGTTTGATGTGAGGAATGAGCTCTGCAGTGTCTTGTTGATGAGTTTTGATAAGGTCGAGGTTGTGACACACATGCCACAAATCTAGGAAAGGTGACACTTATCAGGAGGTTTCTTAGATGATCCTTGCATGTAACTTCCAACAACTAAAAATAGGTCCCTGAATCAAGGGATTCCTTTTCATGCTCCCTTGGAAAGAACAGCCCGTGCATGCAATCAATTTTTCTTGGTCGCGGAGGGAACTGCTCTACTCAACTGCACATGCAACAGTCTGCTCAGCTAGGAAGAAAAAATGTGCATTTCTGGAAGGGAGTTGGGTTGGCTGCCTAGAGGGATTACACAATTTCTAGGCAGAGCAACTAACTGCTGCCTAGAATTGCATAATTTCTGGGTTGAGCAGCCCTACTTGGAGGAATTACGCAATTTTCTCAGTGAATAGTGATAGGCAGAATTGCACAATTCTGGAGCCGAGCAGGCTGCCAGACTGAATTACACAATTTCTAGAGGGAAGGCTAGTTTCCCTCCAGAATTGCACAATTTCTTGAGGGAGATACTCAGTCTGTAGCTGGACCAAGTCTGGTGAAATAACCTTTGAGGGGGATGCAACAAGCTTTGATGGACAGGTTTTCATTTTGCAAGAAATCATTGAAGCTTGTGTACTTGACAAGACAAGACATGCTACTGTGAAAGGTTGGTAAGGAGGCTCCAAAACGATACTAAGGAAAAAATTTGGAGGGTGGGTGTACCTGCTACAACACTTGGTGACACACTAGTAGAACTCCAACTCTCTGAATGGAGCTTGTTCATGAAAAGAAATTCTAACACATCCAAAAGTATTGTTCAGTTCAGAGTTTGTCTTGGTTTCCACACTTTCTTGATTGTAAGACGTAGCATCTGTCAAGCTCTTAATCGATTGACACACATTCCAAGAAAATCCAACACATTTGTTTTAATTGGGGTTGAGGAGTATATGATGCACAAGAAGTATAGTCATCAGAGTCGTAGTTTCATCTCTGGTGTTTCTCCACTACCAGCAGGCTTGGACATTACCCCAATGGACTCATGCAGGAACAAAAGCATGGCTCCACCGCCAGTGAGCCTAGTCATTACCCTGGTGGAGTTACTTGCATCACCTCTCTGCACAAGAAGCCTTTATCTTCTTTCACCTTATTCATTTTTCATTCTTTTAAAAAAAAATCACTTTTTTTTATTTTTTCATTTTTCATCTTCGTAACTGTGCATAGCACTTATTCATTCTAGAGGCAGAAGAGGGATCTCGACTTATTGAGAGAAGAAGAGGTTGTTCCTTCAGAGAATTAGTTTATGTATACCTCTGATGTGCTTTGTAAGGTTTTACCCCTCACCTTACTCTACTTGACTAAGATGACAAGGATTAACCCAAAACAACTGACTAGATTAGGTGATACTAGTTAGCACGCAAGCATTGTGTTTTCACTAAGGTTCACTTCGAACAATATGTATTTTCCATTAATGTATCATGGACTGAAGACAACAAGTTCTTACATAAGAGAGTGGAAAAAAGATAACCAAATGTTGATAGTTGTACAAGTCCTCTTTTACTTTACCTAGCATGTTTCAAGAGTCGTACACGGTCCATGTGAAACTAACCTATGGATAATAACAAGCAAACAAACCAAAAAATAAAGAAAGAAGCAAAAGCAAATGCGAAAGAAAAGTGAGTAAGCAAACAAACAAGAAAACAAACAAACACACAAAGAAAGAAGAAAACATGCATGCACACAAACATCTCAAAATAAAACACTACTCCTACTCTTAATCTAATAGTGCATGTGTCATCTCACGTGAAGTGATACTTCCAATGCAGCTACAGGTGCATTAGTTGACCTATGTCGGTGAAGGCATGGTTTGAGAACATCGCAGTTGCGCAAACCAGTAAGCATGAAGATATAGCGATGAAGATGGACACACTCCGAGCTTACATGTGACAACAAAACAAAGATGAGTGAAAGCGAATGACGTGCACTCTATGGAGCTACCATGGTGTCATGCTACACTTTGTGTAGATGATGAGTGTATGGATCCTCTTGACTATGAAATGCAACCAAACGTGAGAAAGGTAGACCACTTATGTTGTGCATGTGTGCTTGCTATGTAAGATTCCTCTAATGCATGAGTGATGGGTTCGTGTAGTTCGAGTAGAGGAAGAAAAATCTGGGTGTTTGGTTGAACTTCAATGTAAAGCAGAGCGTGATGAGGAGCCTTGAGTGTTTCAACAATTTCCTAACTAGAAGTGAAACCAACCTCAGGATAGTGAGGGCTTGACATAACCGTCATCTCAGGCTTAAGTGCCTCGATAGTCTATAGGGTTTTTACTTCGTTGATAGATAGATCATCATAGACTAGTGTCTTAGACAAATTAACAATGATTGAATCAACACCATGATCAAATGAAGAAGTAGAGAGATCACAACAACCAAGATCAGAAAATTCAGGATGTTGGTCGGCATATTCATGATTTGATGAATCAGGCAGAGGGATAGATGAGAAGCAAATATCTTCACCCTCTATGTTTTCTGAAATGACAGATGACATATTTGATATATTTTTAGAGGAAGATGTGTCCTCTCTACACTGTAATGACAACTTGACATCCAACGTGTCCTGTGAATGATGAGAAGTAGAAATATCCAAAAATAGGTTTTCACAGGGGAAATTAATAGTGTCAGAATCACAAGGGATGTTAGGATAAAGTGGATGAGGCGTGGCTAGAAGGGATTCATCCTTAACAATAGGTTATTATTTAGATTCCCACACACACTCATCATGAATGATGGAAAAGGTTAGTTGCATAACACCAAATCTGTCGACAACTTGATCCTCGTTCACGACAAGTGAGGATTCAGGAATGGGAGAACACAAGACAGTAAAATCCAAAGGATCAAAAAAATGCAAGGACGAAGGTTGAGGGAACGAATCCACGTGACAACCAACAAAATTGCAAGCCAAACCTATGAAAATATCAAGAGAAGGTGGGGTGGGAGGATGTGATAGTTCAATAGATGTGTGTGCATGATCTCCCACATCAGTCTACAATGGTGGAGCTATATGATCAGTTTATGTTGAACAGTCACTTGTGACAGCAACTATGCATGCTTGTGATTGCGTAGCTCCATCACTGAAGTTTGTTGAGTGGGGTTTAGATATGCGAAGAAGATACTCAAATCTTCCATAAAGAAATTCCCATTAAATTTCATCTTCAGGAAATCGGTATGCAATAATACAAAAGCATGTGTAAAACTGATCAATTGATGCACGATCTATCTCTGTGACCAGATGAGTAAGAGAATGAATAGATTTTTTAGGCAGCATGGCACACTAGTGCATGGGGTGCCCTCAGAGTATGTAGAGGAATAGCGTGCAAGTCAAGTACTCTTCAAAGATTCCATGTATTTCACATGAGCCTACAACACTAACCGCGTGCCTAACCAAGGCTACGTGGTCTCCATCATCAAATGTTTTATGTGACAAGTTATATGAGAACTTTTCTAAGATAATTAAGTAGATTCCATAAGACATACACTCTGGAAGAGAAACTATGCAGTTATTCATGATAGATATGAAGAGATTCAAAATAGATGTGAGGACTCAGCTTGTCATCTAGCACTCCTTCTAGCACCAAAATTTTGACGGTGTTGGACCTGCCAACATGTAAGGGGATCTCCCCGGTAAGAAGTCCCAATTAGACCTCAGAGCATTTGGTGATAGCATAGAGTTAAGAAGGGAACACAAGAGAAAATATGCATCACAACATGGAAGGAAAGTTAGCTAGCAATCTAAAGTGATGGTTAAACCAATAGCGCATTTTAGAAATATTCATACATACATACATAGAAGAGTCCATACATGCATGCATGAGCAAACAAATACATATATCATTTAGAGTAAATTAGATAGCATAGAATACAATACAACATATCCATGAAACATGTTGGCTCTATTATATTAATAAGTGCAAGTTCCAATCATAAAATACATCCATGTCTAACCACTAGTTCTGATAGCGAACATTACAGCCGCAACTGCCTACTCCTCCAAAGAGATATACTAGCTCTGCATAGTGGAGAAGCCAAGGCTCCTTACAATACTATCCAAGCTCTCTCCAAGATGGTCTTATTGGAAGCTTGGCTAACCAAAAGCCTTTACAATGAGTTATGAGGTTCTATTTATAGAAAAGGGTGGGGTGAGCCTTGACATTCCCCTTTGTGATAGTTCATCTACCCTCATGACTCTTCGTCTACTCTATAACTGTTACATCCAACTATCAACACTTGAACTTCCATTTGACAAGACGTTACACCACAATGCACATGCGCCCATGTGAGACAAAATGGCTTGAGAAAGTCATGCAATACATCACTAACACTTGGTCCATTGTGATGAGACCAACACTTTGAAATGCTTGTGATGGTGAAGGTGGTGAGTTGATGCTAGGCTTGGCTATCGATGATGGTTTGCATGCGCTCCATGGTGACATCTTGCTGAAGAGAACTCTTGCCTCTGTTGCATCTGGGTGCATTGGTATGGCTCTTCCATCCAAATTGTGTGCTAGCATTCACATGGTCTTCTTGAGTGCGGAAGAACTGGAAACACACTAATGCATAGTGTCTATGTTGATCTTTCAGTGTGTGCTAGTGGTCATGCACATCAACTGTCAACACCATGTTCAGATCTAGTCAGACTTGCTTCTTATATTTGCCTCGGTGAGTGTGCTGAATGGGTGGGATCGCATGCGTACGCACAATGACATGCATGTTGTTGAATTCCGTTGCATGCGATCAACATCACTTCTTACTTTGTCTGCTCCGTGCTAGCTATTTGATGGATCTATAACTTGTACAGGAACAGTTTCATCCGTGAGTGCATGTTGCACCCATTGTTGTACCTATTCCTACTGCAACTCATTCTCTCATCTATGCAGCTCTTGTTCTTCCTTGAGTTGCTTCTTCAGCACATGCAACTCCTTCTCTGTTCTGTTCTCTGTCTTCGCACGATCTTCATGTCATGTCATCACCTTATAGCCTGTGTCTCCAAAGTTTATTTCATAACAAGTGGATCTACTTGAGCTTGCAACTTTACACCACCTTTGTGTTTTCAACAACCTTCCTCTTGTGTTCATTGCATCTGGTGTGTGGTGTTGTTTGCTATGATGTTGTTGTTGTCATAACTTGATGTTCTTGTCTACGAACAACTTGATGTCTTCTTGGGTAGGAAAATTCATAGAAACTTGATCAAATGAATCCCCAAGTGTGCTCTAAATGATGTCTTTGACTCTACTCTCCTAGAAACCATTGCACATGTGCTTATGAGAGGTAGATGAACACCTATGATACCTAGAGACATGGAAGCACTCATGGCAAGTAATCTATTAGTCGAAAACCAAAACGAACTTGATAACTGACTTGTAACATACCTGTGTGAATGATCATGAAGGTCACGAAATTTCCACCAGGAGGTCGTGAGACTGACTGCCAAAACTGAACAAGGCATAGTCCGAGCTGTTAGGAGGCCAACTAACTACTGGAACTACGCAATGCACAATTCAGCCTAGCCTACTAAGGACTAAAACTACGCAATGCACAATTTCAGTCAGCAGTGACATGCAAAAAGCAAACTGCATTGCGCAGTTTCTAGGACCAACAGGACACTACCTCCAAGAATTGTGCAATGAAAACTTGGAGGTCAGTGCCTAGCTAGACTTGCGTAATTTCTAGAGAGAAGGAAAAATTTTCACTTCCAAAAATGCACAGTGCCAGCCAAGCAAGTCACGGTCCGGGCCAAGGCAGCTCAGTCTGGCCAATGGGTGACTGAAAACTTGAGAAGTCTTAATGCATGGTGAGATGAGTTCAAAAGATAGTGAATGATCATTCATGCAAATAGCAAGTGCAAGATTCGGTAAACATGAAAGCATGCATGTGTGTGAAGTGAGCTGCCACAACGGTGCCTGTCCGTGCAAAACAGTGTCATGCATGCAACAATGATGAGATGTTTAATGAAAACTCAAATGATGCTAGTACAAGCTACCATGTATCAAAACAATAGTAAGCACTCACTGAAAGAAAGCATATAGCATTCATACGAAGTGAAACAGAAAAAGGGCCAGAAACGTAGTGTGAGACATGAAAAGTGGGATTTCCCCAAGACAGCTGAGTTGAATGTGCCAATGACTCCTAGATGCAATGTGGGATGCCAGAGCTGTAAGTTTGATGTGAGGAATGATCTCTATAGCATCCAGTTGATGATTTTTTATAAGATCAAGGTTATGACGTGCATGCCACAAATATAGGAAAAGCAACACTTGGTGGGAGGTTTCTGAGATGATCCTTGCATGTAACGTCCAGCTGCTAAAAATAGATCCCTGAATCAAGGGATGCCTTTGCATGTTACCTTGGGAGGAGCAGCCCATGCATGCAAATCATTTTTGCTTGACCTAAAGGGAACTAGTCGACTCAACTACAAATGCAGTTGTCTTCTAAGCTAGGAGGAAAAAATGTGCATTTTTGGGAGGGATTTGAGCTGGCTGCCGAAAGGCCTTGCACAATTTCTAGGTTGAGTAGCCCTAATAGGATGAATTGCACAATTTTTTTAGTGAACAGTGATAGGGAGAATTGTGCAATTTTCGAGCCCAGCAAGTTTCCAGATAGATTTGCATAATTTCTAGAGGGAAGAATGGTTTCCTTCTAGAATCACACAATTTCTTCAGGGAGTTACTCAGCCTGCAGCTAGACCAAGTCTGGTGAAACAATCTATGAGGGGGATGCAACAAGATTTGATGGATAGGTTGTCATTCTGCAAGAGAATCACTGAAGCTTGTGTACTTGACAAGACAAGACATGTTGCTATGAAAGGTTGGTAGGGAGGCTTCAAAATGTAACTAAGGAAAAATTTTGGAGGGTGCTTATAGTGGCTACAACAGGCCCTGACTGATGGGTCCCATCAATAGGTATATTTTGAGGTTCATTGTGTTATCCTACAGCCCTTAAAACAATCATTTTATCACATTAATTTTCATTTTTACCCATACTATTCCTAATAAAAATACTAAAAGGTGTTTTTCATATTGTATGGCCTAATTTGATTGATTTGCAGGAAAATGAAGCATTTTTTAGGCATTTACTATGCAAGGGCTTGATAGAGAAAACCAAGAGAGAATATAAGGTGCTTGTTCACCTCACTAACTCTCTAACTCAGCTTGAGATCACAGAATCCTCACACATATCTCAAATTAACTAGTAGCCAAGGGACTCCAAATACATGTGAAGGTCAAGGAGGAATAAATCCATAAATCTCAAGATCTTGGAGGGAATCACTACTCTTTTCAAGGGAGCTTCCATCATCTACCTTTTTGTATAAATAAACTAGTTGAAGCGCTCATTACGAATCATTTTTTTGTTGTATCTAGGAGTACCTACTTAGATCCTAGTGCTTCACATTGTTATTCTTAACTTTCATATGTTGTATAGGACTATTAGTTTTTCTTAATGAGAATTTTACCATTGATCTACATCTGAGTTAGTTTTGGAGGGATGAAACCATTGGGTTTAGGCCAAACCCAATGACTTTAGTCCCTCACTTGTGTTTCCTTATTGTTCATGTTCCAAAAAATTACAATTATTCTCTTGTTTGAGTAGATTTTTTATCATAGAAACTTGTAATTGTAGGCTTTCCTATCACCTCTCTTATGGGAAGAGTGATTGGAAAGATATATGATCACAATCTAAAAATATGTGTTTATGATTTCTTGGAAATTGATAAACGTTAGTTTATGATCCGTTTTCATACTTATTCTTTGCAAATTAGAATTTAGTGTCATTATCTTACTGATTAGAGTAGTGTTCTTGGATAGAATAGATTTTAATCAAACTCAACTCATCTTTTCAATGTTAATTTATCTCATTGTGTTATTGATCACTTGATGAATGTATTTGGCTAGCTGCATGAACTATTTTAATCTACAAGGATGGGCACAATTTTTCCACATCCACATATACTTCTCCACATTTCTTCTAGACACCTCACACTGCTTCAAGAATCTGTCTCCAAAGTCACTTTGTTAAGGCAAATTAAGGACATTTTGGGCATCAACTTTGGTGCAAGATAGAACTTCGAGGGCTACTACGATTGGCTAAGGGGCTCCCACACCCTTCATTAATCACAGTCTACCTTCATCCACCTTCCTCTACCTCTAAGACACTATTTATGTCATTCAAACACTCTTGGACCCCCTCCTATAGAAAAATAGGGCCTGCTATAGCACCTCATGAAGTAGAACTATAGTAGTGTTTCTTCCAACTAGTTTTGACCCATACTTTGATCCTAGGATAGTTAAGTTGAATAATGGCCCCCAAATTGTGATTTTATGATTAGGGAAGACTCTAATACCACTCCATCCTAATCCTTTCCTCACTGCAACCATTATATAACAAAACAGAGCTAGCATTAGTATTTTTATTCATACGTATGTAAAAAATTGGATTCCTTATTTTTAGGTGAGTCTGAGTAGATAAATGATACATAAAAATAGTTTATTTGTTTGATCAAATGCATAAGTAGAGTAGCATGATTTAATTTTGCAAATAGACTAGCCTTTTCCTCTCATGCAATGTCAATTAGCATTTACATTTAAATGAATGGAATTTTCTCTTTTGTAGTTAGAATCATGTTCATTTATGCTTTCATAACAAGTTTTCACTGTAGTTAGTTGGAGGAGAGGTCTCTTAACACCTTGATCTGATTTCATGACTGGGGGTGACATGAGTGGAACCTAAACTACTATGCATATAACATTGTCACCTCTAAGTTTGTATGAACCCGTGGTTAATAATTTGATTTGAGAATCCCTTGGGAGTTGCAACATCCTTGGTGCAATATCAGGCCTCATCACTTTTTGGCTTCATTTCCAGGGAGGTGTATAAGTAGGTATTATTTCTATTTACAAGTTACTTGTTTATGTTTTGCATCAGTCCTATTGTTAGGAAAAAAATCCAAAAAACAAAAATAGTTCTTTCATGCGTCATAGGACTAGGTATAACAAAAGGAAATTCTTACCAAAACCCCCACCCCCTCAAGTAGTCAACCTCCATTCTTCTTTGGTGACTATGAAAATACCTCTCTAACTACAAGGGAGTTACAAAACCTCTAAGTGAGTATCCTAACATTTTTGAAGAACCTATAGGGGGAGAACAAGAACCTATCTCACCTACCCAAACCATGGCTGAAAATAGGCTCAATCAACCTTTCCCTATCATAGAAACCAATGGAGAGGTCAGAATGAAGAATACAATCCTTTTTTCCCTTCCACACTTCCATGGCCTAACCTTTGAGGATACTAACACCTTCATTTTTGTCTTTGTTGTTATCTGTAGTACCTGTGACTATGCCTCTGATGAATAGAAGTTGAAGTTGTTTCCATATACCTTCAAAGATGCAACATCACATTGGTTTATGAGTTTACCTAGAGACAACATCACTATGTGGGCCCAAATGGAACAAGCATTGAATGAAAAATACATGGAATATTGTAGGTCCAAAGAAATAAAGCAAGAAATATTTAGGATGACCCTTGGACTTGATGAATCCTTAGAGGAATATGAGGAAATATTCCAACTCAATTATATCAGGGTAATCTATACCCTTGAATATGAGTCACTCAAGATAATTCTTCTCTCAGGGATCAAGGAGGATATAATGGAAACCCTCAACATGTTTTCTGGAGGAGATATCTACCAATTTCCTTATGATGACATCAAAATTGTATTCAGAAATCACTCTAGGACTGCTAGGAAAAAGAGTAGGTGTAGCCAAGGGTTGGTCAATTCCTCTCCCTCTATGTAACACCCTCCTCCCACATCTACCCAACTAACCATGCCAACCATGGGAAACTTGAGACATGAGGCTAGTATGTTTGGATTTGACCTCCTATGTGACCTTAAGGAAGTGGAATCAATGGAAACATCACACATAGTCATCCAACATCACCTTCAAAATCCTCAAGAGACATGACAACCACTCAAATAGCCTATCCCTGGGTCCCATTGATGTCCTGTATCTCTTAGGCCATAGTCTCTCTCATGCTATAGGAAAGGGAGTGACTAGAAATCCAAATTCACTCTCACAGGATTGCCTTCTAGTGACTAGAGACCAAAGTTTCCAATTTTGTGGCAATGACCTCAGGATTTAAGCCACTTTTTTAGGTCAATAGCCCATATAATAGTGTTTTCTTCCCATATGCGTATGAAAATAGATCACCTAAGACTATGGATGAAAAATACTCTTAACAATATAAATGGCTGCTAAAATTTTTAGAATTGTAGCAAATTATATATGAAAAACCTGCCAAAGCCCTTATCTATGCCACAAGCATAGTTAAACAACAAAATGAAATAGTAATAAATATGCATAACTCCAATAATCCAATGGAAACCAGATATATAAAGAATATATTTTATTAAACAACACTTGTGAATGGAACAAATAAATTTTACTAGTCCCCCTCTATGTGATGGGTTCTTGGTTATTCTCAAATGTATTCAGCTTTTGTAGAGTCTCTCACCTCTATAATGTATAAACCTAGCAAATAAAATGTTTGAGCTCTGTGAGAACTCAAATGGAAAAGAAAAATGGTGTGCGATAATGATAATAATCAGAGTTGCAATAGTAAGTGCAATAATGAAAATAATTGAAAGTCAAGAATGAATGGGAAAACCTTCTATTTATAACAAATTATTGGGTTATCCTTGAATAATGAAAAATAATAAAATATTATTAACCTCACTCTAGGATTAACCACTTGGAATATTTTTATTATATTTGGTTATGAGGGAAAAAGTATTTAAACTTTTATTTAGAAATAATAAATAAATAAATGATTTATTTATCATCTCAAGAAATTGTTGGGTTGTGTTATATTCTTTCCATGACTAACCTACGTAGTGAACTGGGGGGTTAGAGGTGGAGTGGAGTGCCCCCTTCGTTGCGGAAATTGTGCAGTGGAGGGGTCACAGGGGGTCTGGCATCCCCCCCTGTTCGGGGGGTTTGAGGCAGGTGGGTAGCGCCCCTTTACAGGGTTTGGGGCAACGCCCCAAGAAAAAAAACATTGGACCCTATATTAGGTTTGGTGAACCAACCTATGGTTTTTCGTCCATGGTATTGGATGCTTCAACATGTATAAATATGTATTGTAACATTGAAAGGATCATAATGAAAAATCAAGCTGGTACTCTCGGTTTTGGGATCCAGAGGAAAATACCTATGTATATGTGTTTTATGTGTTATACTCGCATTATTTATTTTGTGTTTTTTAGAATTCGTATGCAAGTAAATTCTGTACGGGGTTAAAACCTACATTTGGTATCAGAGTTGTTTTGGCTTTAATTGGATGCCATTGTTGTTGAGGGGTTTTGCTCAAGCCTGTGATAGACCCTATTAAGTGGGAGATCTGCAAAATCGATTCTGATGATGAAAGAAGATGGTGAGCAGTGGAAAGATACAGATCGATAAATTTAATGATCAGAGTTTTGAGTTATGGAAACTCAAGATGGAGGATCTGTTGGTGGATAATGATTAGTGGATCATGGTAAATCTAGGTACTAAACCAATGGGAGTTTCTGATGAAGAATGAAAGAAGTTGGATCAGAAGGCAAAGAGCACAATATGATTATGTGTCTCAGATTCAATATTTCTAAATGTATCAGGGGAAGCTACAGTGAAGGCTTTGTGGGACAAGTTCGGGACTTTGTGCTAATATAAGTCTCTGGTGAATAAACTATTCCTATGGAAAAAGTTGTATAACCTAAGGATGAAAGATCGATACTCGATGACAGAGCATCTAAATGCATTTAATATTGTGGTATGTCAATTATTATCTGTTGATATTAAAATTTCAGATGAAGATAAGTGCATCAGTTTGTTGTGTTCTTTACCAGATTTGTGGGATAGTCTGGTTATTACAATAGGTAGCCATGCAATTTCCTTGCAGTTTGATGGAATAGTCTCATCCTTAGATATCATTTTTGGGATTCAACTATGTTAAGTAAGTCATTCACATATGACCATTTCCATGAGAGGTAGTCATAACTGACTAATTTCTCATGATTTTTGAATAGTTCACTTAGCACTCATTGCATCGGGTGATGCTCACAAGGGTGAAGAAATGAGATTGAAACTAGTGAAATGAATCACATAGCGTTAATCATCACTTCTAGGGCTTGCACTTGGCAACAAGGATACAGGATGGGTGACCTCCTGGGAAGTCCTCGTTACCGAGTGCAAGCCCCAGAGGTGGTGATTGATGCTATGTGATTCATTTCACTAGTTTTAATCCCACTTCTTCACCCCTATGAGAATCACCCGATGCAATGAGTGCTAAGTGAACTATTCAAAAATCATGAGAAATTAGTCAGTTACAACCACCTCTCATTGAAATGGTCATATGTGAATGACTTACTTAATGCAGTTGAATCCAAAAAATGATAGAATATAATGTATTGTGTAAACCCCCTAATACTTAAAGTCTCATCCTTGCATACGAAGGAGATGAGATGGAAAAATATGGAGAGCTAGAATGGTGATGCCTTGTTTGTATGAGGACTCTCCCGGAACATAAAAAAAAATAAGTCATCGAGTGGGAGATCTAAATCTAGCGGGAGATCTAAATCTCCAGGAAAACCTATAAACGTGGTGTGTTGGAAATGCAGAAAGGAAGGGCACGAAAAAAGGGACTATACATCTAAAGATTCTAACAAAGTAAAGGAATATGATGATGCTTCTTCTGCAGAGGCAAAAACCACCTCAAATGAAGGTTGGGATGTGTACTTGGCTTCAAGTACACATGTAGATCATGAGGCATGGTTGATTGACTCAGGTGCATCCTTTCACTTCACTCCCCATAGAGAGTGGTTCTGCGAGTATGATAAATACGATGGTGGTGATGTCTCCTTAGGGGGTGATAGGAAGGCTAGAATCGTTGGTCATGGTAAGGTAAATTTGAGTTGCAAGGTGGAAGGGTTAGAACACTTTCATGTGTTCTGCATATTCCTGGATTAGCCAGAAATATGATTTCTGTAAGCAAGTTAGGTGATGCAGGTATGAAAACAGTGCTTGAGAAGGATACCTGCAAGATGGTTCGAGGAGCACTAGTATTGATGGGAGGAGTTTGGACTGGAACTCTATACAAGCTGCAAGGTAGCACTGTTGTTGATGGGTGCAATAGTTTTGTGGTTCCTGAAAGTGGAGCAGAAAATCTAGTGGTCTCTGGAGAGAAGACCATGCTATGGCATCCAAGGCTTGGACATATTGGAGAGAAGGGCCTTCGAATACTTCATGGTAAGGTTATGGTAGAAGGTATGAGTAATAGCTCTCTGGATTTTGATTTGTGTGAAAATTGTGTATATGGGAAGAAAAATCGGGTGAGTTTCCCCTCTGGTGGTAAGAGGGTGAAACAGATATTAGAGCTTGTGCACAATGATGTGTTTGGACCTGTGAAGGTTCCATCACTAGGTAAGTCTATGTACAATGTATCATTTATAGATGACTTATCAAGGAATACATGGATATACTTCCTTAAGAAGAAATCTGAAGTCTTTGATAGGATTAAAGAATATAAGGCTCTGGTGGAAAAATAGACAGAGTAGAAGATAATGGTGTTAAGGACAAATAACGGTGGAATGTTTTGTAGTAAGGAATTTGAATAATTTTGTAAGAAGTGTGGTATAGCATAGCATAAAAATACTCCATATACACCTCAACAAAATGGAGTTGTAGAAAGAATGGACAAGACGTTGATGGAAAGGGCAAGAAGCATGCTCAGTGGTGTCGGGTTAAGATAGGAATTCTGGGCAGAGGCAGTGGAGACAGCATGTTAGCTGGTCAACAGATCACCTTCATCAGTGTTAGAACATAAGACTCCACAAGAGGTATGGACGGGTAAGAAACCCTCTCTTTCACATCTGAGGGTATTGGGATGTGATGCATATGTACATGTTCCAAAGAAGAAACGAACCAAGTTGGATAGTAAATCTGAAAAGTGCATCTTTATTGGGTATAAGGATGGTTTAAAGGGTTATAAGCTTTGGAATCCAACAACAAGGAAGGTTGTGTATAGCTGAGATGTGGTGTTCAGAGAGGTGAAATATGTTATTAAACATGAATCCAAACCAAAGGAACCTGAGAAGATAGCGTTTGAGCTAAAGGAGGAAGAATCTGACTCGACAGCAGAGGAGGAATTAGAAGATGAAGAGCAACAAACTCTGGGTGTAAGAAGATTAGCTCAAAAAAGAAAGCAACCAAAAAGTTATAGTCCATTTCCTTTCTATTCAAATTTTGCTTTATCTACTACTGATGATGATCCCAGAACTATGAAGGAAGCAGTAGATTCAAAGGATGGAAAACTTTGGAAAGAGGCCATGGTTGATGAAATGGAATCTTCGCACAAAAATGAGGCTTGGGATCTGGTGGATTTGCCGGCTGGAAGGAAACCCATTGGCGACAAATGGGTGTTCAAGAAGAAGAAAAATGTAGAAGGAAATGTGGAGAAATACAAAGCTCGATTGGTAGCAAAAGGTTATTCCCAGGTCTCTGGAATTGATTTTGGTGATATTTTTTCTCATGTTGCCAAGGTAACTTCTATTAGATTAATTTTATATGTTGCTGCTCCTTTTTATTTTGAGGTGGAATAGATGAATGTGAAGACAACATTTCTTCACTGGGATCTAGAAGAGGAGATCTACATGAAGCAACCTAAAGGCTTTGCGGTGAAGGTTAAGAAAGAACTGGTATGTAAGTTAAATAAGTCTCTGTATGGGTTAAAACAGTCACAAAGGATGTGGTATCAGAAATTTGATACATTTATACGTGGGCTTGGCTTCACCAGAAGCAAAGCAAATCACCGTGTGTATTTCAAATTAATTGGTGACCGTGTTATTTATCTGGTCTTGTATGTGGGTGATATGTTGTTGGTTGGAAATGACAAAGAAATTATCTAGGATTTGAAGACACAATTGTCCTCCAAAATCGACATGAAAGATCTTGGTGCTGCAAACTATATTTTGGGCATGGAAATTAAAAGAGATCAGACAAAGAGGAAGCTCTGGTTAAAACAGGGGAAGTATGTTGAGACAATACTACAGAGGTTTAATATGCAAGATAGTAAACCAGTGAAGGTTCCTATTCCTGTAGGTGTGAAGTTATCTACTGAACAATGTCCCAAGACACAAGAAGAGAAAGAGGACATGTCCCATGTTCCATATGCAAGTGTAGTCGGTAGCCTAATGTATGCAATGGTCTGTACTAGACCATACATTACACATGCAGTGGGATTATTGAGCAGGTTTATGTAAAAACTAGGAAAGGAGCACTAGACAGTAGTGAAGTAGGTTTTCAAGTATTTGTGTGGCACTAGTGATTATGGTTTGTGCTACCAAGGAATACTAGGATTGGACAGAGTGTTGGATATTCATGGGTTTGTTGATGCAGGCTGGGCTAGAGATCTAGATTAGAGAATATCTACAAGTGCGTATGTGTTTAACCTATTTCGAGGTGCATTCAGTTGGATGAGTAAGAAACAATCTGTAGTGGCACTATCAACTAGAGAGGCGGAATACATGGAAGCCACTCATGCAAGCAAGAAAGTAGTTTGGTTGCAAAGATTATGTTCAAGTATGGGGTTAGTATAGGGAGCTACAAGGATAGACTGTGACAACCAAAGTGCAATTTTATTGGCAAAGAACCCTGCTTATCATTCAAAGACAAAGCACATTGATGTTCAGTATCACTTTGTGAGGGATATGATAGAAGACAAAAAGGTGTTGCTGGTAAAGGTGGGCACTTTGAAAAATACCACAGATGCAATTACAAAATTTGTGAGCTTCGAGAAGTCTCTTGGTGTAGAGAAACAATGGGCATTTCAGGGCTAGAAAAATGACTAAGCTCTCCTATGGCCCCTTGCGAAAAGAAAACAATAAGTGGCAGAATGTTGGGCTGTGTTATATTATTTCCACGACTAACTGACGTAGTGAACCAGGGGGTTAGAGGGGGGTGGATCCCCCCCTTTGTTGCATTGATTTCGTAGCGAGGCGGTCACAAGGGGCCGACAGCACCCCCTGTTTTGGGGACTTGAGGGGGGTCGGCAGCCCCCCTCTATGGGGTCTGGGGCAGTGCACCGTGAAAAAAAAAATTGGACCCTATATTAGGTTGGGCGAACCTACCTATGGCTTTCAGTCCATGGTTTTGGTCACGATGGTTTTTGGTCCATGGTATTGGATGCTTCGGCATGTATAGATATGTATGCTAACATTGAAAGGAGCATAATGAAAAATCAAGCTTGTAGTCCCAGTTTTGGGAACCAGGGGAAAATCTCTATTTATATGTGTTTTATGTGTTATGCTCTCACATTGCTTATTTTCTGTGTTTTTTAGAATTTGTATGCAGGTAATTTCAGTATGGGGTTAAAACCTATAGAAATATGGTTAAGGAATAATAAACAAATAATGATTTATTTAATTATTCCTAAGGGATTTTGTCAAACTTGACAAGGAATAATAATTAATTAGTGATTAATTAATTATTCCTACAAAAAAATAAGATAATTAATAATTTATGTGTTTATTTTTCATAACTGAGTCAAATATGACAAGGAATATTAAGTAAACAATGGTTTAATTAATTATTCCTAGAAGATAATTAAATAAATAGTGATTTATCTAATTATTCTTCGTGGGTTTAATTATAAATTTCTTAACAAATGTGGTTTACTAAGTAATTTCTCATAGTGAAAGCAATTTTATTATTGTAAATTGGCCTTGCGTGGTGTACTTCATTCCATCTAGTAAATTAAGGCTAGATGATCAATTTTTTGTGATAACAGCCCAGGCCACTACCCAGAATGGAGTGATAGCTCAAAATCGGTAAAAGTACCGGGAAAAAATGATGCAAAAGCATTAAGTTGAACAAGACCATAATTAAACCCCTACTAGCCATGAAGGGCATTTCATCAAACATATCATCAACATGTAACATATAAGTGTAAACAAGAAAATTAAGTGTGGGGTTCTCATACTTATCTAAGAATCTCTTTGAACCATTGTTCCCTGATGTCATTTGTTGCATTATCATCTATTAGTTCATAAACACATTATCCATTCATATACAAGTAAAAACATGTTGAGATCCATACATAGTTGTTGTCATAAGAAATACATATAACTAGCATAATAATAATAGAAATACCATGAAAATGTCATCCATTAAATTCATGTATACATAAGTACATTTACACATGAAAATCAAGGGAATGAATTTCTCATTAAGGAATGAAATGAAGCAACCAGAGATGGGACCACCATGTTTCACCCGACCATATATTGGTTGAGCCAAGTCTCTCTTTAGCCAATCACCCCCATGCCATATTCCAAGGATGGGTGTGTGACTCATATAACACACCAAAAAAAAAGCAAGCATGGATTCCACCGGAGTTCTCCGCCTACACCATGAGGAATTTGAGTGCCTCCTAGTCTCTCATGCTTTACCATAATCCATAGTCCAATCTAGGGATCACTACGCCCTACACTAAGACATACTCACCAAGCTTTAACGTGCATCCCATCTTGGGACCACTAGGCCCAATAGAGAGAAAATACATTGCTTGGCTTTACTGTATATTACGTCATTCACTGAGAAGGATTCTTAGGCCCACTGAAGCACATAATCTAGATTTACCACAACCCACAGTTTGGTTTAGGGGTTACTTGGCCAGTGGCTTCTGTGATCCATAGTTCATTTCAAGGACCACTAGGCCATGTATTTATCAGTTTGGATATCCTCCCCACTCAACTTTGAATCCAATCCGGCCATCCCACATAAACTAAATGTGAGAACCCATCTCATCAACGCTATCAGGAAATATGAAGGATAGGCTGAAAATATTGTCACACCTGGAAAAACCCATGCCATGATAGAAGAGAACCACATGTAATCACATGTACACCAAATCTAGCAAGGAAAATATAGATGCAAGTCGACAATTGCAATGAATCTTGTTGTAGTTGCTTGATCCTACCTTTCCCTACTTGATCTTTCCTTCCTCTTGTAACACCCTCCTCCCATATCCACCCAAGTAGCCATGCCAACTAGGGTAAACATGTGACAAGAGGCTACTATGATCAAATTCGACCTCCTATGTGATGTTAAGGAAGTGGAATTGAGAGAAACATCACACAAAGTCATCCAACATCATAAAACGAACCCTCAGGAGACATGTCATCGACTCAAACAACATGTCCGGGGTCCCACTGTTGTTCTGTACCTCTTATGCCATAGTCACTCTCATGTTATGGGCAAGGGAGCAACCAACAACCCAAACTCACTCTCGAAGGCCTAACTGCCATCCACCAAAGATCCAAGTTTCTTGTTCTATGCTAGAAACCCCAGGATTTAAGCCACTTTTTCAGGCCCAGAGCCCAGGCCACTGTCCAAAACTGATTGATAGCTTAAAATTAGTAAAAGTATAGAGAAACAATGATGAAAAGGAAATAATTTGATCAAGACATTAATCATACCCCTATTAGCCATGAAAATCATTTCCTCAAACATATCATCAACATTTCACCTACAAGTGAAAACAACATAATTAAGTGTAGGGATCTCATATTTATCTGGAAGTCGCTATGAACCATTGTTTCCTCATGTCATTTTCTACATTATCATCTATTAGGTCATAGACATATATACAAGTAAAAACATGTTGAGATCCAAACATAGCTATTGTCATGAAATATACATATAACCAACATAATAGGAACATAAATACCACAAGGATCTCAGCCTTCAAAAGCCATATATACATCAGCACATTTAAAAATGAAAATCAATGCAATGAATTCCTCATTAATGAATACAATAAACCAACTAGAGATGGGACTACCACATTACACCCAATCATAGATTAGCTAATCCAAGTCTCTCTTTAGCCAATCACCCTCGTGCCATATTCCAAGCATGAATGTGCAACTCATAGAACACATCAAAAACACCAATCAATATGGATGCAACTAGAGTTCTCCACCTACACCGTGAGAAATTTGAATGCATCCTAGTCTCTCAAGCTTTACAGTCCATCCATAGTCTGATCTAGGGATCACTAGGCCCTACATCAAGACATACCCTCTAGGATTTACCATTCATTCCATCATGGAACCACTAGGCCCAATGGTGAGAAAATCAACCTCTTGGGTTTAGCGTATATCCTATCATTCATCAGTAAGGATTCTTAGGCCCACTGAGGAACACAATCTGGCTTTATAGCAACCCACATTCATGTTCATGGGTTACTAGGCCAATGGCTTCGTGATCCTTAGTATGGTTCAGGGACCACTCAGACCATGTGTTTGTCAATTTGGAGATCCACCCCACTCATCTTCGAATACAATCTAACCATCCCACATAAATTGAATGAGAGAACCCATTTCATCAAAGCTATCATGAATTGGCAAGGCTAGGCTGAAAATATGGTCACACCTGAAAAACCCATGTCATGGTAGAAAACAAACACATGAAATTCCATGTATGCCAAATCTAGCAAGGAAAATACGCATGGAAGTCGATACCTGCAATCAAGCCTGTTGTAGATGCCTGATTCTACCTTTCCCTGCTTGATCTTTGCTTCCTCATGCCTTCTTTTCCTTTCTTGCTCCAATGCGAAGTGCTCCAAGAAAACTCTAAGTATCCAAGAGTATGAGAGAGAGAGAGAATAATGAAAGAGATCCAACACTAAACTGACAAATGGTTACCAACTGATCTTCATAAGCATTTTTATGGATAAGACCTCTATTTTCTTCATTTTCCATTATTTTCCTTCATTTTCCTCCTCACATGTAACTTGTGACCTTTCACCTTCTTTTTCTCCTAATTTTCATTATTTTCATAAATAATTATGCCAAAAATTCCATTTTTCCTTTCCAAAGCCTAAGCCATTACCTTTTCCAATTTCCTTAGCCATAAACAACCAAATAAACACACACTAGGATGCCTTACCCAAAATTCATCTTAGAATAAGTGTCCTATTGACTATGGTTATTTCTTTTAACTTTTATTACCTATGATTTTCATTGAGGATGTTACAAAAACCTCCCCCTTTGGGGACATTTTCCTCAGCCTTCAATTACACATATACCTGAGAAATCTAGTGGAAGAAGACGCACAACTCGTGGAGCTTTATAACACAGCTTGATGCAATATTTACAATGAAATATTTGCTCAAAAAAAAATATCATGACAACATGACAGCATACAGCATAGTGGAGCTTTATAACACAACTCATTACATTATTTACAAGGATCGTCCTACTCAGTGAGAATCCACATTACATCATAATGTCATGATAACATAACCACATTATAGCATAATAACATTACAATATAACCGTAATGCCATGACACCCATACCGCATGTTGTAGCTTTATAACATAGCTCATTAGGGTATTTACATCCATACATGTATGTACATATAGCGACATCATCAAAATATATATCAAAACATATATCAAATCATCAAAACATATATCAAATCATATACCAAAGCATATATGAAAACTTATACTATGTTAGTGCATGTCAGTCATGTTAGTCACCAGTGATCAAATGTGCTCTTACAAAGTTTTTTACTAGGGTCTTAGCTCAAAGTTTTATGGTTTCAAATAGCTTTTCAATAAAAATTTGGACTTTAGTTACGAAGGTTCATTCTCTACTACTCCTTTCAATTCCATGGTCAATCAACACCATCATGGTCAAGTCAAATTATTGTTAGAAGAGTCCCATAGTCATTATGGTTATAATTCTTCTCATATATCCATGTTGGGTCACCACTAGGTCATAGGGTTAATTCACTGAAAATTGGTCATGTCACCATTAAAATCATTTTAATAAGGAGTAGTGAAATTCAAGTTGTCAATAAAGAGTTTAAAGCATGCCTTTTATCTCATTCATAGTGAAATAATTTCATAAAGTTATGAAGTTGCATTGTAAAGATACATCAAAGTCAAGTTATGAAAAATGATGGGGGGTCTACTACCACATGTAAGTAAAAAAACGATTTCCACAAGCTATAAAGGAGTCCAACTCACTCTCCATTTTCTCATTTCATTTTCCAATACATTACTCCACCAAGACAAATCAAAATTTTCAACTAAAGATCAATATTTTCATGCCCAAGTCACGTTTCTCTTCAACATTGTGCATATCCTCATGTTGTGTTTTTCATCAAAGAGTAGTGAACTTCCTTGCAATGGTTTCTTTCATCACATTCTAGTTCTTTCATATTCAGTCCAGGTTGGTGGCCCCTTATTTTCTCAATTAATCTCTTATTTGTGTTGCTAGGTTTCATTTCCCTCTCCTAGGGTTTTGAAAATAGTTTTCATGATTTCATGATTTCCATGGTAGAATTGTTATCAAAACTTGTATCCTCATGCTTATAAACCTTCCCCTATCCTAATCACACATTCCCAAAAACCCTCTATCAAAACCATCCTTAAATTCCGCCATATTTACACAAACCCTAGCCAGAGTACACTTTCCTAGACTAGGACCATGTTTCCCTTCTTTGAAACCCTTCCCCTCACCCAAACTTTGAAATCCCACCTTCCTTAGCTCCCTTACATCCCTCACTATCCTCCCAAATTTTTCCAAGAATTTACCAGTTCCCTATCCCTTTCATTTCCCTTAATTTCCTCAGCCTATATAAATCCCTTGTTTTCCTACAAGTAAAACCCTAATTTCTCTCCAATAGAGCTAGGTGTTACCATGGAGTCTGAAACATCTGAAAAAAAGAGGCATAAAGGAGGGCAGGTCATCAGATATGAGCCTAACTCAACTCAAGACATCATATCGTCTCCTTTCATCAGAGAATCATTTGAAGTTGCAGGTTGTCTTTCCTTTTGCTAGAGAATTAAGCAACTTAGGTTTCATTACCAACTAACCAATGCTTTTTCCACCAAGTTAAGAAGGGATAATGTGACTATAGCAGGAGTTGATTTCACTCTTTCAAGGGAAGTCATCTCCACAGCCACATGGATTTCAAACACAGGAGAAAATTGGTTTAAGAAAAGAGACATTGACATTCAAATTCACAAGATGTACTTGAAAACACCATATAAGACAACTCAAAATATTTTTTTCCATTCAGACATTTGCTAGATAGATATGCCCCTCTCATGAAATTGATCATGAAATATTTTACATGTGAGGGTAGGGATTCAAAGTTCTATCAATACCACATGAGTCTTTTGATGCATTTCACTTGTGTGAAGCAACTCAACTTGCCTTACTATGTTTACAGAAACCTAACAAAAATGACAAAGAAGGTACAAAATATGGGAGAAAATCATCATACTACTCTATTTCATCGTGGCTTTGTGAAAATTCTAGTTTTTCATCAATTAGCATAGGTAAATTTGTCTTCGGATGGCTTTACAAATTCATCTTTTCCCCCAAATTATCCAGCTATATCTAGTGGTGAATCAACACCTCTAGACTTACCAACACAACAAGAGGTTGCTTCTTCAAGAAGACCTACCAAGAGGAATTTTAGGGAAGAAGTGGCTAAGACTTATTCCAAAGGAAAAATGCTTGTGTTTTCTCCTAATATTGTTGAAAGGGCCAAGCCTACAACAGGTGAAAAAAGAGCATCCCCACAACATGAGGAATTCACTCATCCAGGTACCAATGTGACAGATGTGGAGAAAGGTCATGAGGACAAAGTTTCAAAGAAAATAATAATGGATAAGGAAGTTGAGATCAAAAATTTGGAAGACAAGTTAAGAGAGGCAATTCTTTGATAGCATGCTTACAACACGAAAACATGCAATTGAAAGTAAACCAAATGATCCAAAACAAACACATAGAAAATTTGAAGAAAGAGGATGTAGAAGGAAAAATAATGGTTCATTTGGATGATTCAGAAGATAAATAATAGCAAAAAACACTAGGGAAACCAAGAACAAGAGTCCTTAAGAAATCCCTTGAGCTACAAAAAGAAGTTTCTCCACCTACAGTTTAGATCACTACGAATGACTTAATTACTGAAGAGATCAATGTAGACAGAGTATATTGGCTTGACAAGGTCAATGGCCACTTAGAGAAGCTCCTAAAGAAGGCAAGTAGGGACAATAACTTGCAAAGACGTATGGTTGTGCATTACTACACAAAAACAAGGTATCCCAAGTCAGAATCAAGTAATTGAAGGAAAATCTCAAGGAAACCCTAACAAGCCAAAAGGATAAAGACGAGTTTTATCTACTTTTTGAGGCCTCTCTCATGGCATGACATATCATATGATGAGTTCATTTGAAAATTTTGAAGAAATTTTGAGAATTTTTTTCCATTTTGGAATTTTTAGTGGTTTTTACCCTATTTTGAATCTCAAAAACAGTTATATGCGCAGTGCCTAGGCACTATGCTTTTTCCTCAAGGCTTCTTTTGCTAAAAAATCACCACCATTGGAATAGATAATGGCCTAAGCATTTAGCTATCCACTTTTTCAATCTTGTTAGCAGACAGATTGAGAGAAAATATCAAAAAATTGGTCAAAAAGTCACTTTCTGCAACTGTTTTGAAGAAGGTACTATGCATATCAGAGTAGTCATGGGAAAATCATTTTTTCTCCCTTGTGGAGTGTTAAAATCACTTTCTTGAAGAGTGAAATGAAAACTATATATCCATAGCTTTCCAGTGAACTATCAAGCTCTGAATTTAGAGAACGCTAAGGCCTCCAAAATCCTCCTGCAAGCCAGATGCTACACATATGTCTGAAAGTGCTACACATATCCCTGATGGCGCTGCGCATATCTCTCTGAGAGATTTTCTTCAGCATTTCTTCAAAATATTTCGACTTAATGATGTAATTTTACTATTTTCATGTCTAGATGATGTAATTATGGGTTAACTATCTTAGTAAGTTGTTTTTATGTTAAGTTAGGCCTCATTTATAAGGAAAAACTCAAATCAAAGTCTAGAAGAGCTTGCTTTCAACCTTCTCAGAATAATTTCTTCATTGAGATACTCCTGGGAACAGTTCCACCACTCATGGATTCAACCCCTGAGAGTGGGGAAACTATTTATTTTGGTCTATATATATCATTTTCTTAGTCAGAGAGATGGTTGGACATCAGAGGAGAGAACTCCTATAGTTTGTACTTCAAAATTTTCAAGAAATCAAAGGAGAAATTGCAACTATTATCTAGGAATTCATGCACAGTGATTTTTTGATGTTGTATTCTCTCTTTTATATTTTTATATGAAAGATATTCTTCTTCTCTTTCCATTCATCATTTCTTCAGTGGTTTTCCTTAAAGTTTATAAGCAGAATTCTTTGCATAAATCTCTGTTTTGATGGGAATATCATTGTGTGTTATTTTCCTTCTTGCTTAATGAATTCATGATGTACATGCTCATTAAGACATCTTGCTTCTTCTAAACACTACAGTATGATAAAAAACCCTAAGCCATCACAAAACTATTGCTACCTTTCTCCTTTATATCTTTTCTATTGTAACCCTTTGATCCTTTTAACCTAACTACCTGGTTTTCATCCCTTATCCAACATCAAAATCCTAAAAACTCAAAACCTACCTGAGCCTAGCATATCTGGCCTAAAATCATTTTACATTCTAGTCAATTCTTTGGCCGTGATCTCATAGAGAGAACCCTCTCTAGTTTGGTAAGACTAGCTATCAAACTGAAAGCTTGGTATGTGGTTACCTCCATCGATTCCTCTCAGCCTAGGACATTATGGAGGATCACATACTAAACACCATATATAAACATATATGAAAACACCATAAATCATATACTGAACCACCATAATGCAAATACCAAACCACCATAAAGCATATACCACACCACCATATCGATGTTTCTTCGCCTCAACTAGAAAACAAGGAAGAATACATAGCTCGCATCTAATCTTCCATCTCCCATATATCTTCATCGGGCCCAAAGTGCTTCCGCTGCACTTTAACTTTCTCGGTTCTGGAGCATGAGCACCTTTTCTTGCACTATACACTGAGGCTCCGGCTAGATTTCTCCATCTGGTTCCAACTACAATACAAACCAGTTAATCACATGATCATCATCCTTAACATTCTTATTAAGCAAATATACATCAAAAACATCATGGACTTTCACTGTCAGAGGTAGTGCAAGTTGATAGGCTATTGACCCAATCCTCTCAATGATAATGAAGGGTCCACAAAACTGTGGTTCCTGTTTAGCACATGAGCCAATCCGCAAGGAGCTCTTCTTTGATTTGATGCACAAGTACACCTATTCTCCAACCTAGAACTTCTTGAACAACCTATTCCTATCTACATAAATCTTCTTTCTATCTTCTACTTCCTTTATATTCTTCTTGATGATATGCATCTCATGTTCCATGTCTGCCAACATATCTAGTCCAATCAATACTTTGCTAACTTGATCACTCCAACTAATGGGAGTGTTGCAACTCTGCTTGTACAATGCCTCAAAAAGAATCATCCCTAATGACTCTTGATAACCATTATTATATGTGAACTCTACCGAAGGGAGATACTCTTCCCACTTCCTTTGTTTATGCGTATACATTCTCAACATGTCCTCCAATATCCCGTTGACCCTCTTTGTTTGTCCATTTGTCTATGGACAATAAGCTATGTTGAAAGCCAACTCTGTCCCCAAACCTACAAATAACTCTTTCCAAAACTTGGAAGTGAACTTCACATCCCTGCCTGACACAATCTTCTTTGAAACATCGTGCACTCTAACTAAATATCTCATGAATACTTGTGCCACATCGCTAGTAGAGAACGTAGACTTCATCATAATTAAGTGTGCAACCTTTGTTAACTCGTTCACAATGAAAATGATGGAATCATGCTATCTCACTATCCTCATGTTATCGTGGCTATAACCACCCTCCAAAATTTTTCCTTAGCTTCGTTTTGGAGCCTCCCTACCAACCTTTCACAACAGCATGTCTCGGCTTGTCAAGTAAACAAGCTTCAGTGATTTTCTTGCAGAATGACAACCTGTCCATCAAAGCTTGTTGCATCCCCCTCATAGGTTGTTTCACCAGACTTGTTCCAGCTGTAGGTTGAGCAGATCCCTCAAGAAATTGTGTAATTTTGGAGGGCAACCAGCCTTCCCTCCAAAAATTGCACAATTGTTTTTGACAGCCTACTAGGCTCCAGAGTTGCGCAAAACTGATTGTCACTATTCATTGGAAAAACTGTGCAATTCCTCCTAGTAGGACTACTTAGCTAAGAAATTGTGAAATCCTAGGTAGCAGTTAGTTGCTTTGCCCATAAATTGTGGAATCCCTCAGGACAACCATCCCATCTCCCTCCCAGAAATGTGCATTTTTTCCTCTCCGCTAAGCAGACTATTGCATGTGCAGTTGAGTTTATTGGTTCCCTCCGGGACCGAGAATAACTATTTTTCATGCATGGGCTACTTCTCCCAAGGAAGCATGCAAAGGCACCGCTTGATTCAGGGATCTAATTTTAGCAGTTGAAGGTTTCATGCAAGGATCATTTGAGAAACTTCCCACCAAGTGTCGCTCTACCTAGATTTGTGGAATTCACGTCGCAACCTCGATTTTATTGAAACTCATCAACCAGGCATTACAAAGTTCACTCTTCACATCAATCTTGCATCTTTCACATCACACATTGCATCTACAAGTCATTGGCACATTTAGCTCAACTATTTTGGCATAAGCCCACTTTTTATGTCTCACGTTGTGTTTCTAGTGCTCTTTGTGTTTTGCTTCCTATGAATGTTGTCTGCTTGATTTCAATTAGCTCTTGATATCGTTTTGATACATAGTAGCTTGTACTAGCACCATTTCATATTTTGTTAACATCTCATTGTTATCACATGCATGAAACAATTTTTACATGGACAGTTGTTGTTGCGGTGACTCGCTTCACACACATGCCCACCTTCCCGTTTCTTGAATCTTGCACTTGTTGTTTGCATGAATGATCATTCACTTTTTTTTGCACTCATCCCATCATGCATTCACACTTCTCATGTTTTCAATCGTCCGCTAGACGGAATGGGCTACCTTGGCCCAGACTGTGCCTTTCCCAGCTAGCATTGCGCATTTTTGGAAGTGAAGAATCTACCTTCCCTCCAGAAGTTTAGCTAGTCGCTAACCTCTAGGCTTGCATTATGCGATTGTTGGAGGCGGTGTCCTATTGGCCCCAGAAACTGTGCAATGTAGTTTGTGGGCTACATGTCACTGTTAACTGAAATTGCACATTGCGCAGTTTTAGGCCTTAGCAAGCTAGGATGGACTGTGTATTGTGTAGTTCCAGTAGTTAGTCAGCCTCCTCATAGCCCAGACTATGCCTTACATAGTTTTGGTAGTCGGTCTCCCGACCTCCTGGTGGAAATTACACGACCTTCATGATCAGTCACACACATATGTTGCAAGTCAGTTCTCAAGTCCCTTTTGGTTTTTGACTGACAAATTGCTTGGTATCGTTCTCTACTTGATTGGATCCTCTTGAAGACACTGAAAAATAAAGAACCAAGTGAAGGTTTAAGGTTTGTAGGATACACACAGGGATCATGGCTAAACACAAGGCTTTCCTTACGCAAGGATCATATTTTCCACCATAACATCATTGACCAAAAGATGTGACCAAGACAAAGAAGATGGATAGAAGTTTAGCAAAATGTTGTAGTATCACAGAGCGCTTTTATATTTTTCCACATTTCCTTTTGAGCCAACAAATAATATTCATGCAAGGTCTTACAAAATGAAAGAAAATATAACACACAACAAGAAAACAAAACTAGAAGACAAAATAGAAGGAGTCTAAACCAACACATGATGTGAAACGAAAATGAGAAAGCAAGACAAACTATAAAAAGTGAATGCCGGATGGATGTGAAGGCAAGATTATATGCAACTAGACCTACTCCTAATCTAACCAACTAAAAGGTCAAGGTCACATACAATAAAATTTCCAATGTGGCCACCGTAGCTACTCCTGACCTACATACACAAACATATGATCAATTAAAACTCACATAAAGAAATGTGAAATAGAACGAATAAAAAATTGAATAACTTGCACAAAAATATGAAGGTCTTTCTTATGAGTATAAATATATGACATAGTAACAACCTCTAACTAGTTCACATTCTTACCTTTTCAATGAGAGCCATCATTCAACAAACCTTAGAAGCTTCTTGAGAATGTGTCCTCAACTACACAGAACTTCTTAAAAAGCATGCGGAAAGATCAAAACTTTTTATTTGTGACGAAGCTTTCCAAGTAAGATTGCTCCAACCATTCAACAATTGGATCATAAAATTGTTGACAACCCGCTTGAAAACCCTCAAATATTTGAAAAAAATAATTTTAAATTAGAGGCGTAGGATTACAATGAGAATCTTACACAGGAAAATAGATCTAATCATATTTAGAATTCATGTCAAGGTAGTGAGGATTTGACATAACCATCAACGAGTGCGGAAGTACCTTAATTGCTTTCCAAGTACTCAGATAGTGATATTTTAAACCATACAAATCGAAGGGTGTAAAAAAATTGTCATTAGATGTGCTTATGGGAAAGCAGTAAGTTGAATTACATCCATGAGAAACAGAATCATGATGAGATGGGTTGATTAAAGCATCAGATTCCCAGTTTTGCATTACCAAATATAAATCAATTTGAACAGTTTTTCAAATGCTCAGCATAATAGAATCATCTTCCTCGTGTGATAAGTGTAACAAACCATTTTCATCTAACCAGTTACACACTACACTAACATCGTAATCTTCGAAATAAGTAAAAAGGAAAGACAATACAAGAAACACATGAAACTAGTGAGGGTAAAATGAGTGAAGAAGAATTTGATTCGTCAAATAATACATGCATTCACTAACACTCAAGATGATTTCATGTGCAATGAAGAAAATGATTAACATTATAATATTCACAAGAAGAATCAGGCACTGATTGTTTTCAAAATAATGTGACATGTATGACTCCTTTGGCCAAAGACAATCTTTGGAATAATGAACTTCATAGTTTCATGCTTCTGTGAGAGATACACTCCCCAAACTAGAGTTAAGAGCAATATTTCTTCATGGGGATGAATAAAATGAAATAGGAACTTGAATCCGATCATAAACCAAAACTTGAGAGTTTGAAGGATTATATCTGCAATTCCAAACATATTTCAAGAAGGAATTTACATTGAGCGAAACCATGTAGAAAGAACAATTTTGTGAGGAAAACCAAACTTGACTCAGTTCAGGGATCTTACCAGAGTTGAGAGGTCCTAACATAACCATCAATGGGAGTTGAAGTGCCTTGACTCCCTAACAAGTCCCGGAAATTTCAAACATTGTAAAATTTCATTTTGAAAATTGAACCAGATCATGCATGGTGTGGGGATAGTTGCTTTAACTAATTTCAATGAGATCACTATCAACTAAATGAAAACCATCGCTTTCACTGATTTGATCATATTTTATGACTTCGAAAACCAGATTACTCAAGTCAAAAGTTTCCACTAATCGCAAATCTAAGGATGTATGAATAAGAGAAATTACATGAGCAAGCCGATTTTAAGAGTTGTCTTTATGAAAAACAAGAGACGATACGGGATGGAGAGGATACTCAATGATTTGATTTTTTTCTCTTTCATCATGGACAACCTCACTAGCCTGTTTCAATTAGAAGGGACCTCATCCAATCAAGAACTTGAAGAGCATGGAGTATCTTCATCGCATGTAGATGCATCACAGATAGAGCACAAGGGATAGTGGGATAAAGAGGAAGTTTTGATAAGAACATTTTCTTCAGTTGGGTCAGATTCTAGATCTAAATCTATAATATCAAAATCTTTTAGAGGAAATGAAAAATCAATAAGTGTTCTTCGCAATTCGCCATCGCATATATCAACATAATCACCATCACCAAAATGATTGTTTCCCACAATTACAAATCTAAACAAATTGATTTCATTTGATTCACTACCAAGATTAGAATATTGAAAATCATCCAAGAATGTAAGAGAATGATATTGACATGGAGGACTTTGAGGAAGAGAAAAAAAATATTGAAAGAGTCTTCACATTCATTCGCCTCTACTTGCGAAATGTGACTACCTTGTACCTAATCACAATTTGAACTAGCAACATGAATATCAAAAGAGTGTGAAGAACTCGTTGGTGGAGAATATTGATCAAGAAGATCATAATACAAAGATTCATTGCATGTATATGATGGAGGATAACATATTTCCTTTGTAGAAATAGAAATTTTAGTGGAACCAAATTCAATATTACGGTTAAGAGTGCTAATGCCATCTTTAGGAATGAAAGGACTAGTCTACTCTGTAGAATTCTTGATTTGTTCTAGGATTTCCTCCATGGGATCTCATTCATGAAAAGCAGGAGGATGATGAGAAGATGGATTAGGAATTTGATATGCAGATTTCCCAACTTTATTATCATCCCAAGGAGGCACCCTTTTTAGAACTAAAAAAGGAGGAGCATAAGGAACAAAAGGAATAGTAGGTTCCTCCTCTAAAATTAGGGGTGTCTCTTGGTTTACAAAAGTTGGGGAAGAAGAGACATCAGCTATTTTAGATTCACCATGTAAAGAGATATGAACCAAATGCTCAAACTTTTGTTTCAAGAAATCCCAATCTATATCTTCTTTAGGAAATTCAAAATAAAGTTGAAGGAATCGATTACAAAAATCCTCAACTGATTCATTGGGCTTCATTCTAAGTTGATTTATTATTTTATAAACATATCAGTAATCATACCTATTAAATTCTAAATTAAGTTCCTTGACAAGATGTTTAAGAGAATGAATGGAAACAACTGGTAGAGTGTGACGCCATTAGGCTGAGGCAAACAACAATACACACCACATCTTCACAATAAATTTCATAGTATTCGCAGAACTTAATAAAAAGAGATGCATGCTCGGTAATGGATGTATCACCCTCAAAATCAAACTTGAATTGAGACAAGTCATGAAGATATTCATCGGGGGTTGAAAGCTCACCAAGGAATAGGTTAGAAAAACACCCTGGGAATATTATTTGAAGATGAGCCATTTAAGATAAGCTATTGAAAATAGACTCAATGGCCTCAACTTTTCATATGTCCCTACTTCTATAACCATTGTTGACAATGCTAGAAATCTGTCAACCAAGGGGTCTCCCCGATGTGATGTCCCAATTAGACCTCACAGCTTTTGGAGTATGAGCCCCATCCAGAGTATCGGTCTAGATGCCATGTATTGTTGTATATCTTCCTTGGATACAAAGTACAAAGCAAGATAGTAATACATAGGTATCTTCACATCAGCAAGTGAGTGTGCATTTTCTAATGTTTTATTGTGGAAAGTATCAAGGTCCTTCTACTAAAAGGGGAGAGAAAAGTGGGCCCTTTAAAGACAAGTAATAATATTAATCTAGAAATGGAGCACGAGAACATACATAAAATGAATAGTTGATAAACCAGTAAAATAGTTCACAAGGAGGTGTTGTAGGCTCAAAATGTTTGCCTCAACATTATAAGAGAGACCACCTAGTCAAATACCTAGAGCAACACCTTTTCCATTTGGAATGGTGGTTCCAACTACTTAATCTAGGTCCAGTTACCTTCTCTCTCTATCTCTATTGGCTTCTAGTGTTTCTATTTCTTACCAACAGGAAGATAAATATTGAATTGACCTTCTTGCAGAATTCTTGCAAAGAAGAAAATCGTTAAGCCGATTAATGGCTCAACTAAATCACAATTAGGGTTAACCTATGTCAATTAAGTGTTAGTCTAGCTTAGATGCATTATACTAGCCTATATTTTATAGACATTTTTGGGCACTGCAACCCAAATCCTAAATGTCCATAAACCAAGGGCTCCTAAGTCCCTAAAAGTGTTGTTCCAACCCCTACAAGAACAAGGTCAGCTGATCACATCATCTCCCAGAAGTTCTCCATGAAAAACTACTCAGAACTGGTCAAAACTGAGCCATCTCTCCTACTCCATGGACAAAGTGTGCTGCATCCCACCTAAATACACAGAGAGGGTGTGATGCATGTTGAAAATCCCTTCTATGGGGTGCGATGGGCGAGAATGGACAAATGGCAGAGACAATGTGCGAGGTGGAAAATCATGGAATCTTCCAGAAACTTCTTCTGTGACACTTGCCTCCCTGAATTAGCCCAGGGATGAGTAAGAGATCATCATTCTCCAAGTGGAATTAAGAAATATCAGAGAGAGGACACTAATCAAACCCCAGAAGCTGACTCACCCTCCTTTCAAGCATCTATATATGGATCCCTCATCCCAGAGATCCAGAGGCTGGAATTTTGTATCTTGTAAGGAAGTGTTGTTGGTTTCTTGCTACAACATCATAGTGTTGGGTGATCTAAGCTTTTCATGAGGTGAAGAAGGGCTTCTTGCTAAGAGGATGATGCTGGGTTAGAAAAATTGGTTGTAATCCTCCCCTGTTCTTTTCTTGATATCAATAAAGCTATTCAAGTTTTCCTCCATGTCCTTGCATATTTTTATGATATATGTTTGTGTATGGTCAATATACATCTGATCTTATATTGTTTATGCTAGTAGATCTCTGTTCTCAGATAGTATTGTGTTGCTTTGATTTCACAAGTGCTCTTTGAAGCTGGGCTGATGAGGAAGCAAGCGGCAAAAGATCTATCAGAAAGGAGAAGAATCAAGTGAGGAACCAAGCGCAAGATTGAGGTTGGTCCCTTCATTCTTCTCTTATCTATTAGTCATAAAGGAATACGAAAGTAGCTTTACTCTGTTTGTTTCTAAGGTTGCTCCCACCCTTAGTGGGATTAGTAATTCTGCATAGACACTATTCCCGGTAACAAAATGGTGACTCCGTTGGGGAGCGACTAGATTTTTTGTTATCCTATCTTTGTTTCTTTTATAAAATTACAGACGGAGCCTGAAGCCAAGCCAGCTAGCCTTCGAACTGCATTTGTTTTACGAATGCAAAGTAGATCAATGCTGCTTCAGTCAATCTCCGGGTTTTGTTTATGAATTAAACAATTGATCTACAAATGGACTAATTGCCCTAAGTGGTAGCTCTAGTAACCTCCTTAGATCCACCTCTACGTTTTGCATATACTGAACGTTGCTTTCCTAGCTTGAATCCTCGAATTGGATTGCAAATTGTGAGTAAAAACTTGTTTAAAGTCTCGTTCTAGTACCATCGCACCTTGCCTTAAAGGCAACCTGCTTACATCGCACTTCTCGAGTGCAGTAGGTGCGCTGAAAGCAGAGTTCTCTGTGTAACAGTTGCGCTGGTCAGATAAGGTTAACTTTACCTTAAGAGTTTGTTTTTTCACTTACTATTTTCAGTCCTATTCTAGAGTTTAGCTATCTATGGTCAGTGTATCTCTGTAAAAACCCCCTTCCTTTACATCTTTCCACCTCCATAGTGCAAAGAACTGTAAGTGTTTTTATGTATTTTGCATCGTTTTCGGTTCTCCTTTACAAAAAAGTAGCATAATCGAGCGGTCGTTCTTTGATTTGAAAGTGTCATAGCTGTCATTTTCAGCCATAGAAGACAATCCCCTTGCTCTTGGTAGTCGATTATACAAGTTACTATTGCATATGATTTGAATTAATAGTTTTTAAAGTGTCGAAAAGAAATTTTTCATTTCGAAATCGCAAAGTGTCTCTCTTACTTTCACTTCATTTTGAAAAGAAATTTGTTGAGTATTGTCGCTTTGGAAATAATTTAGATTTGCACTTAGCTTTCTTATCATCACATACACTAAGAAAGCTAAAAAATAATACATGCATGTGCATTTGCATTTAGATTTCTTGTCGTTTTGATTTAGGACAGTGCATATAGTGTGTGCTCTATGCTCTATGCTGAAAGAAAATCATCTCTCTTTCCTTAGTAGCTAGGATTCTCATTGCTAAAAGAAGATTAAACTACTGTTTATCATCTTAGACTGCATTTTAGGAATTGTACATCTACATCATGCGGTGAACCTGAAAGGAAAATTTCTTAAGCAAGATCAACTATAAAATAAATTCAATGAATCTAAAAACGCTTTGGAACCTAATGCACAACATTTAGAAGTCTAGGCTAGAGACGTGTTCCGACATTGTAAAATGTGGTAACTGTTGCCTTCATTGTTGGTTGGGTGATTCCTCCACTTTGAGATGATAAGTGCCAATACGGACTTGTGCTCCCACATACCGTCGAGTATATATTGGGAGGCCACAATAGTCTTTATCCTTTATCCATAGGAATCCATGTTTGCCGCCCTATCAATTGCAATGCACTGAACACAGCATTCGGGAAGATTGACTGCCGTACCGTAAAAAGTATTCTGCAGTTTTGTGATTGGTTTAGTAATCCCTCTATCTAGACTTCCAAAGTAGTCGCTTTTGTTCCTTTTCAGACTCCTTAAAGGAAAAGGTCCATCTGAACACTTGTCACTTCAGGCTCATTAAAAATCGAAGGCGACTAGAGTCATCTTTTGTTCTTTCTCGACTCTTAAAAATTGAGAAAACAAGTTGTGTCAAAGCATCTAAAATTTATTTTAAACGGAATAAATATCACCTTTCCTACGTTGATCTTGAGTTGAGGAAAATGGATTCCACCAACCAAGGGATTCATCTTGGAGGAAATCCTAGTCCCTTCTCCTCTTGGGGAGATGTTGGTGCACCCCATATGGCCACATTGTCACTTCCTGGATTGACGATCAGCTTGCCCATATGGCTTTTCTCAACTTCTGTCATTCAGAATACCGTAACTCCTGAACAGTCAAGTCAACAACTAAATGATACCAGAGTTACCCCCCAACCTTCTACTTCATCTAATTCTTCCTCCCCTCCTTCCTCTTCGCTTGATGAAGCTAGTAAAGCCAAAAATCAAGTAACTGAGAAGAAGAAGGAGAAGAAGAAGAAAGAAAAGAAGAAGAAGGGGCCAAAGGCGAAAAGGGGCAACTAGACATCATCTAGTCAAAATCCACACACTACATCAACCAGGCCTAAATCGCCATGCGTCATTTGCAATGGAGACCACTATCATCAATATTGTCCTTGCATCCCTCGGATCTTAAGGGACTGGTCTCCTCATTTGCACAACCCGGTGTCATCAATCTCTAATGATCATGTTGAGAATACACCGTCAACTAGAGAAAGTGAAGTCTCTGGACAAAAAGGGAACCACAGGTTTCCTTGTAAACTGTGTGAAGGCGATCACGTCGTCCACCGTTGTCCCTTCCTAGCCGAGGCTAAAAGAGTTTTGGACGACCGTCCGATTTCACCGGTACGGCTTCTGCCAGGATATAAGAAACTCTTGCCAAGTCCATCACTAGTTGAAAATTTAGCTGACACGCCATTGTGGTCGGCCGAAACATCTATCGTCGAAGATGAACCTTCCAAATCCATACCAGACAAAAGTCAAAAGGTCGAGATGGCAGTTGACCCGATTTCGCCTTCGGAAGATCCATCTTTAGATGATACAATCACCAAGGAGAATAAGAACGACACTGTTCAAATTCTTTTTGTGAACACAAACTCTGATGAACATAGGGATAGTCTACCCGTTCCTTTACCACAGGAAGGAAGTTCATGAGAGTCATACCCGACCGTCTATTCGGTCCCACCTCCAAGCAACCTAGTTGTTTCCTTCGAATGGAATCTGCTAGGCAGACCCCGTTTACCGGCTAGTGTACCATTTCGAATTATTGTACAAACATACAAAATGATCATGTCTGGTACCATCATAGATGAAGGGGTGTCTGTGAGTATCATTTCCTCAATAGCTTGGGAAGCGTTTGGTTCACCACCGCTTCTACCTGAGATGAGAAATCTGACAAGCTTCGACAAAGGAACCAGTTGACCATTAGGGATCCTTCCCAATGTGCCCATAACATTGAGAAGGAAAACCGTTCACATAAACGTAATGGTAGTCCGAGGACCCTTGGATTATAATCTACTCCTTGGACGTGACTATATTTATAGCATGGGAGCCATCGTCTCCTCACTCTTTAGAGTAATGTGTTTTCCACACCAAGGCAGAGTGGTCAAGCTCATAGACCAACTGTCGTTTCCCAACTCACACATAGCTAATAGTCAAATACCATCCCTTAAAGGTCTTTTCACGCAAGGAATGTCTCATCAAATCCCAGTCCGTCCTCCTGAGGAGCGCGAGTGATTCAGAGGATATGACTGAAACCCAAGGGGCATGCACCCTGTCCTGTTTCGACAAGAAAACCTTGGGTATAGGGTAGGTTTCCACGGAGGATATATGACTGGCTGACGCACCCATCCATTTTGGAAAATGGGATTAGATCGGAATAAGGTATCTCTGTTAAGGTAAGCCTTTCCCGATAGAACAAATGTTTTGTATGCAAATTGAGGGTTAACCTGGAAAAGGTAGACCTTTCCCGATAAAGCAAATGTTTTGTCTGACAAATTCAGGGGTAACCTGGAAACTCTACTTTGCTATACCTGGGGGCATGCAAACCTTTTGGCGTGCAAGCAAAGAGCGACCATTTATTTTCTTAAATTTATAGGTCCTCTAACCCTTTAAACTCATAGGATTGGGCGTTTCCTAGCTTGCATAAAGAAAGGATGCGGAGCAAAGCTTTATAAGGTGCAAGCTCCACAAAAATGGCATCTTAGATGAGACATCCGTAGTTTTATAACTGGATCGAGCAGTTTTAACGCGGAATTCAAGCTTGTTAAAAAATAAACATAAGCAATGAGCAAATGTTTCCCCCAGAGTTTAAGCTCATTAAAAAATGAACCAACCTCCGGTAAATAATCATCGTGAATGCCTTATCATCAGCCTTTGAAGCCTTGGTCATGTTCTCATCATCACCTCCACTCCATATTGGCCGATCATTCACCTCCATTTGAATGTTTACCCTTTTGAGGAACAGCTACGAAAAGTGATATAGTTAGCCATCCTTGTGACACTGCCATGATTGGAAAATTCCAAACCTTACCTCAGATCATTTGCTATCTGAAATTATCACTCATTCCTCAAAAAACGAGTCTCCTTTAAGCTCTTTTCATCTGACTCGTAAAAAATGGAAAGATTTCCGAGAAATTGGCCTCTCCAGCTCATTAAAGTGACCCAGAGTGCTATCCCTCCTTTAGATTTTAATCTCTTTGGACCCGAGGGATTATTACACAAAAAGATCGAGTGCTTGTCTTGTTCGGCTCGTTAAAATTATCGAAAATTCATCCCTTTCGTATTGTTTTATACTTTTTCGGACCTAAGGGATTATATGGCGCAAAAAGAACTATTGGAGTTTCCTTTATGTCCCTTTCAGACTCTCTAAAATTGAAAAGGACCGAGTTGTCTTTGTCGTTAAACTCATTAAAAGCTAATAGCGACAAACTTGTCCATTACAGATAAGACCGAGTTTCACTACCGCTATGCTCGTTAAAACATACTGATGGGTTTTCCCGAAGGGTAGATTATAGAACAAGCATATGTTATCCTCCTCAAGATTGACAAAAATAAAGAGGTACTAGTCAGCAATGACTGGGGAAAATTGGGAAGAAAACTTGAAAAAACATTTTTGGTAGCAAGTCGTTCTTGAACTTTCACTCTGCATCCGAGTCGGGTTGGGTTGTTCCATTCACCGGTCACATCACCATGGTTCCATCACACCATCCATATTTGGGGTTAATGCTATCAATCCATCATGTCTGTGTCACTGATATGTTCAAGAGAAGTCGCTCAGAGAATTCACATGTGTCTCACCCACTGCAATACATTCATTCTCCATATTTTCATGACTGCCATCCTGAACCTTGTATCCTCAAATCATTTTCACCTCCATTAAAATCATTTGCTCCATTCCATGTCATAGATGTGGGATTCATTAAGGCCCTCCTGTGACAGATCGCTTCTTGTCGACATCATCTCATTATCCAAGAAGTTGATTTAGGAACAACCCTTCCAGTACTTTGAAGCTTGCATGCCTCAATGGCAAGTTTCTCACTTGTGGTGACAGGTTTACATCACAGGCCTTCGGCCGAAAGATTTTGCATGGTGTTCGATGCCAAGTCTGTCATTCACACTGTGTGAATCGTACTGCGGTACCTTGAGGGTCATCATCATTATCGGTGATTCCTCTCGTGTCTGTTAATAGCTTACATCATTGGCTGGTAATCAGGCAATGTCTTCCCATGTTCAACTCTAGAACATCTCTCACATGGATTGACTTGTACTTTGAGTGAAGATCAAACGAGATTGAAGACCCCCGATCTAGTTTCATCCATCTGGGCTGCAAGATACATTCAAGGAAATAAAGACATCTAGTGTACATCATTGTTGCACAGATTATCATCCAACCTAAGGGATGATGGCTCTACCTGAATCATCAGTCTGCACTCAAACGATTGTCTATCCTATGTACATAAAAATGAATTTATAAAGCTAAGCATGGGAATGCCCGACTCAGCCAGGAAATGAAAAATATTATGAAGATAATTTTTTTATTGTATCTTATTACAAGTCTCCTTCCAGCTCAAAAAACTTCGGATCCTCATGATAAAGCATTTCACCCGACATAAAAAATTAATTAACGACCTCATGCTTTAGGGGGCAACTGTTATAGGCATTTTTGGGCACTGTAACCCCAATCCTAAATGTCCATAAACCAAGGGCTCCTAAGTCCCTAAAAGTGTTGTTCCAACCCCTAAAAGAATAAGGTCAGCTGATCACATCATCTCCCAGAAGTTATCCATGAAAAACTACTCAGAACTGGTCAAAACTAGGCCATATCTCCTACTCCATGGACAAAGTGCACTACATCCCATCTACATACACAGAGAGGGTGCGATGCATGTTGAAAAGCCCTTCTATGGGGTGAAATGGGTGAGAATGGACAAATGGCAAAGGCAGTGTGCGAGGTGGAAGATCATGGAATCTTCCATAAACTTCTCTTGTGACACTTGCCTCCTTGAATTCACCTAGGGATGAGTAAGAGATCATCATTCTCCAAGTGGCATCAAGAACTACTAGAGAGAGGACACTGATCAAACCCCAGAAGCTGACTCACCCTCCTTTCAAGCATCTATATATGGATCCCTCATCCCAGAGATCCAGAGGCTGGAATTTTGTATCTTGTAAGGAAGTGTCATTGGTTTCTTGCTGCAACATCATAGTGTTAGGTGATCTAAGCTTTTCATGAGGTGAAGAAGGGCTTCTTGCTGAGAGGATGATGCTAGGTCAGAACAATTGGTTGTAATCCTCCCCTGTTCTTTTCTTGATATCAATAAATCTATTCAAGTTTTCCTCCATGTCCTTGCATATTTTTATGATATATCTTTGTGTATAGTCAATATACATCTGATCTTATATTGTTTATGCTAGTAGATCTCTGTTCTCGGATAGTATTGTGCTGCTTTGATTTCATAGGTGCTCTTTGAAGCTGGGCTGACAAGGAAGCAAGCAGAAAAGATCTATCAGAAGGGAGAAGAATCAAGTGAGGAACCAAGCACAAGATTGAGTTTGGTCCCTTCATTCTTCTCTTATCTATTAGTCATAAAGGAAAACGAAAGTAGCTTTACTTTGTTTGTTTCTAAGGTTGCTACCACCCTTAGTGGGATTAGCAGTTCTGCATAGACACTATTCCCAGTAACACTATATGATATTAATTCAAGTTTAATGTTAGTTGTTAATCCTAATGTAGAACTATGTAAAATATATGTTAATGCCATATATGATACATATCTATCTAGCTATGTTATTTAATACTAATGTTAGTTATTAATCTATATTAAGCCTATGTTAATATATTCTATATGTTATCAATAAATCTAATATAACATATAAACTCTATTAACTAACCATTCTATACAAAACCATGTATTAATCCTATTATTATATTAATATTACAGAGAAATATTTCAACTATTTAATGTTAACCCCAATAAAATATTATTATTCTAATATAGAACATGTATCTAAAGTAAGATATTTAATCTAAAATTAATCTAATGTTCCATAAATTGTATTATTCTATGATGGCAATGTACTAATATATAACTATTAGTTGTAATACTAATAACAATAATATAAAGGTTTATAATATACTATGTTATTACCATAATAAAAGCTAAGCATTCATTCTAAATTAGTATTTCTATATATTATGCTATTACCTCTTAATGAAACATTAAATTAGATTAATATGAATTAACTCTACAATTAGATGTCAATTGCATTATTCTTAAATAATAAAAGGCATAAGTTAATGTACAATAATATACAATATCAGTTTATATGAAAGAAATTTTTTAATATTGGCATTATGTTTAGAAGTCCTAGGTACCTAATGATCCATATTAATGGTGAGGATTCTTATGTTGTTGAAGTGTTTAAATGATGCATCATTCTATGTTGCGGTCATGAATTTCCTATGATGAAATCACAGATGATACTTTGCTTGAGCCACTTTGTTGTTTTGATGCTCCTGATCAGATTTGTGGATCTTTTTTTATCATGCATATAGTTATGTTTCTTACATGGTGATCTTCATAAGTTCAAGGGGAAGAATAAAGCTTGAGTACACATCTTCATTATTTGATGATGTTAAGTGTCACTCATTTATGTTATGCTGCTGTCATCATGCCTTCAAAGATGCATAAATTTCATATGGTGTAGTAATGGATGAGGATTTCCATACTTTGTGGCTCTCACGTGGTTGCGAATTGTTGCACTTGATGGTATCAAGAAAGTTTGACAAAAGCACTATGAACTAATGGTTTTCCTTTCACATTGATGAGAAGCTAGATAAATATTTATATTGCTATGTTGGATACATGGATGATTACTTAAGTTGTAATGTTGGTATAAAAGATCCTCTTGTATGAAGAAAATTGGCCAAGAGAATGGTGTTATTGCAGGTTTCATGAAGACATGGATTACTTGGTCACATAATGATGATGACTTCTTACTTTATGATGATAGGTTTGGTTCTCACATATGGTTATCATGGTTGATATATTGAGAATTATTGAAAAGAACATGCAGTTCTTGCTACGATGATTTGATGATGATGTTGTGGTCATGGATGATGACTATGGTGATTTCACTTATATACGATATGATGTTAATGTTTTTGTATTACTGCTTGGAGATATGACATATGCTTAGCTGATTCATGGAAGGCTATGTTAAGACTTTTTCTACTAAGGAAATAAAGTAAGTTGATCTTGATAAGATCAAGAGGATGAGTTGATACCTATATGTACGATACTTAGTCACAGGTTGATGATATTAAAGTTACATTGACTTATCTTGCAAACTGATGATGGATATACACAGGTTGTTGTCCTTGATGTTGCTGACAAATGCTTATGATGCATATCATCTATGATGTACGATAGATGTTGATAACTATCATGATCTTGTTTAGATCTTTGGTATTTGTCATAAATGTCATGTATATATTTGATGTAAAGGTCATGTAAATACCTATGGTGTAATAATATGTCTCCTTCTATCACAGTCTATTATGGAAGAGTCATTTTTGGACACATGATGTAATTTGTATCCCCACTATGCATGGGAAGCATGATGTAATAATTGTCATATTTAGTCATGTATGGAGTTTTGAGATCATGTCCAATATGTAATCCCACTTGACTGGGTGGAGGAGTCAAATATGTATCCCCATTTGGTTGGGAGACTACTGTATGTATGAGTGATTGGTGATAGGAAGGTCATACTCAGTTAATTCATAGAGTCATGTACTTCATTTTTCATCTGTAGAAGATTATGACATGTGCTCAGGGGGACTTTGATCAGAGAATTCAGCATGTGCCTAGGGGGAGCATGATCAGTGTTCATATTCATCAGTTCAAATATGGAAGTCTTCATTTAACATTGGTCAGTCCTTTGCCCTTGATGTCAAAGGGGGAGAGTAGCTTGGTTTTTGGAGAGTAGCTTGATGTTTTGAAAATCTTGGTGCTTGTCTTGATGTCATTTACAGGTTGTGGTGACCAAACACCAAATTAGTTGCCATCAAGTCCAAAGGGCGAGATTGTTGGAATTATGATGCATGTGTTGTCCTTGATGGAAACTCACTTATAACAGAACAAGTATATGGCAACTAGATGAATCTATAGGTCAGATCAGAGGTGACAAAATGATGGAAAAAAATAATGGGTCAAAGGTTTATGGGTCATAATCAAAATCTTGGTACATCAAAATTGTTGGCATTATGAATTAGGTGTTGTCCTTGATGGAAACCTACCTGATGATTTGTCATTGATGACAACCTATTTGATGAATGGACTACTTGATAAAGGTATAAACAAGATGTGACAGAATGCATGGAATTTTTATTTTCAAATGTGACAAAATGTAGGACAATTCAAAAGAATGAGTTCATAAATGATAAAGTGATGTATGATGGAAACTCAATTATAACAGGTCAATTTAGAGTTAATAAAGTAATGGCACATAAGAACAGGATGATGGGACAAAGGATTACAGATCAGAATCAGGAAATTGAAGAAAGAGAATGTTTTAAGTTGTATACGTTGTTTAACCTAGTCCAGGTCATGTATACACGTGTTTTCATAGAATAAAAGAAACATATACATATGCATATAGTTTCGCAGAAGGAAAAGTGTGTATGGGAAGGAAAATTAATAATACTAGCGGTTTCTACCATGGTATTGGCCTATAGCAATGAGCGTATCCAATAATATTGATCTCGACAAAGAATATCATCGGCATATCTATGGTTTTGACCTGAGGTATTGAAAAGGGCTAAAACTATCGAAGGAGGTGAAGATCAAAGTGTGAAAGTGTGAAAGTGATGAAATCTTATGAAGAGTTATATCAAAAGAAAATATGCATGTTATAGGTTATTGATGCTTTGCTAAGTATGCACCTGAGTGTTTGATGATGGATGAGATCTAATAAATCTGAAATAATTATGCACTAATGATGGATCAGGATCATGAGACTTGAAATGACTTATCATTATATGATCTGATAATGGATATGCTAGACCTAAGTGCCAACGCATGTTTTATCCTTTAAATACTATGATCTGGGTATATCTGAAATCTTGAAAAGTTGTGAAGTTAGAAGTCATTATTTGCAGATCTATACACATGTTCAAATTGGTGAAGGCACATATACACCTGGATTCAGTAATTCCAAGTAGCATATGAAAAGGAAGGGCTTGTTGTTCAGAAATGACTGATGTATCTAATCAGTGCTACTATTTTCTTGTTCTTTTTCAATGATGTATTCATTAGGTCTGAAGTTAAACTAATTGTATAAGGGGATTGAGTTTGGATAATTGATTGATTGAATAAGAAGGGTGATCTTTGTTGTTATCTATTTGGAACTCTGTAATATGACATTAGGTCTCTAGAATGCCTTTGGTTGGTACAATTTTTGGTTTAGGAGATTTATGATTCAGTGTATTTACAGGTATACATAGGTTGAATTACAAAAAGTAGCGTATACACACAGGTTGTCCTCATTGAAGTAGCGTATACATTCTGACATATGATTTTTGATATTGCAGTTGGTTTTGGTTGTTTATATAGTGTTCTAAGTTCAATTCTGTTTATTGGTTATATTGATCTAATTGTTCCAGTTGATTGATTGAATTTTGATTACGTGTCGGTTGATTTAGTTTTAAGTGAATGGTTGATTCAATTGTATCAGAAATTGATGATTGGGTGATTCAGTTGTGTCAAAGGTTTCGGTGATTGTTTGATTGGTTGATTCAGAAAGTGATGATTAGGTTTTAGTTATGCCAGAGATTGATGATTGGGTTTCATGATTGATTGATTCAGATGTATCATTGATGGATGAATGTGTTACAACAATGAGTTACAGTTTGATTTTTTATATTGAGATTAAGTGTTGATCATGGGTCCAATATGAAAATTTGATGAAACATGGCCTACATATTGTGTTGATGTGCACCAAGAGTATTGAGTCTAAAAATTTATGAAACATGGTCCCTGGAGAAAGAATGAAGGTGGTAACCTTGTGTAGGCCGGCGCCTACTTACTGGTAATCATATCAGCTAGTACAAGTGCTAAGGGGTTGTAGCTCCCTTCTAGTACAAATTGGAGAGCAAGTGAAGGTTGTAGCCTCCTGTAAGTCGGCGCCTACGTACTGGTAATCATATCATCCAGTACAAGAGTTAGGGGGTTGTAGCTCCCTTCTAGTAGAAGTTGGAGAATGAGTGAAGGTTGTAGCCTTCTGTAGGCCGGCGCCTACATACTGGTAATAATATCAACTAGTACAAGAGTTAGGGGGTTGTAGCTCCCTTCTAGTAGAAGTTGGAGAACGAGTGAAGGATGTATCCTTCTACAGGTGGGTGTCTACATACTGGTATCATTCTATGCCAATACAAGACTATAAACAATGTTTTTTTATATTAAAAAGAAGACAAAGATGACAGTAGCAAGTGGTTTTCTCCCACATTGGGTTTCCACCTTAAATCTTAGTGTTCATGTGTGTTTCTTATGTGTGATAATTTATTTTGTTATTACAGCACATGGTTACTTTTTATCTAATATTTAATAAAGTAATGATGCATTAGTTGGAGGCAAACATATGATGAATTAACTGAACCATAAGTTTACTAGATGTACCTTAGTTATCTTAAGAACAATCATGTCCACACGCGGGTTACTTTCACTAAAGTCACATATGTAAATATGAATATAAAAAAAAAAAGTTATTGATTTGAAAACACCGATTCACCCCCTCTCAGTATGTTATAAAGATTTATAATATAATATGTTATTACCATATTAAAAGTTAAAAGTTCATTCTGAATTAGTATTTCTATATATTATGTTATTACCTCTTAATGCAATATTAAATTAGACTAATATGAATTAACTCTACAATTAAATGTCAATTGCACTATTGTTAAATAATAAAAGGCATAAATTAATGTACAACAATATACCATATTAATTTATATGAAAGAAAGTTTTTAATTCTAATTCTAAATCAAAAATTAGAATTAATTATAAAATAAAATGTTAGAGAAAAGTAGCTTAGGCAGCGACACAAAAATGCAAAAAACATGCCGGTGATAATAGTGTCCTGCCGTCAATTGTTCAATGGATTAATCCATAAAAAGAAGTAGATATTGCAGGTTCTATGACTACATAGCTAAACCACCTCTACATAAGCGTCGGAGCAGTTGTTTCAAAATTCTCACGTAGATAAAGCTGAGAAAAAGCACATGGAAATAGCCAGTTTTAATCCTCCGAGATTTAATGTCAAGGTGAAATGTCAATTGAGTTAGGCTACCATTATACAAAAACTCAAAAATTTCAATAACGTTTGAACCCAAATGTGATGGTTAAGATATTTCATTCACGTTTATATGTTTATTAATATTTACATATGATTATGTTAACAAAGAAAAGATTTTGGGTTTCTAACCCTTTTAAATATATATTGTTTAACATATTTACAATGTTCATTTATTATGTTTGAATCTAATCATGTTTACAATGTAGTATTTATATATAAATATTTTAGATAAAGGGAAAAAAAATATCATATCACAATGTTATTACAAAATCTATTTACACTTAAAATAATTAAATTATATTATATTTACAAAGTTAAATAATTAATAGTTTCATTTATTTACTAGAGATACAATCTATATATATAAATGTATTTACAATATAGTTTAAAAATAAATTAGTGACATACTCTTTTATTAATGTAGGTGTCAAGTTGAGTATGGGAGAGGAATAAATAATGCAATTTAACATGCAATGTGAAGTGATGTGCCAAATCATCTAGGACGAATTTCAACCTGTGAAATTAAATAACAAATGTAAAAAGCGTCAATTGTAATGGCCAAAACAAAAGCATGCAAAAAAATATGGTCAAAGTCAACATGAAGGAAAATCCCTGAGCCAAGTGACAATATCAGAAAAGTCAAAATTCACCAAAATGCTAGTAAGGGACTAGATTAAAAAATGAATGGTCCCCATTATTTTGTGAAAAAAATTATTGGGTCGTTGGTGCCAACAACAAGAAGCAATGATTGTTAAATCAAATACAATACACCTTTAACAATATAAGTACAAAAGCCACTAAAATAGTTCAACTTCCTTAGTACATATGAAAACAACATACATCACAAACATTTAAAGAATAGTCTTACAATATTCATGACATATGCCTGAAAGTGTGTCGGCTCAACAAGCTTCTGAATTAAGTAAAAGTTCTAAGATACATTAAGACAATGAACACTGCTAGCCCTAATAGTGGAGCATTAGAGCAGTCATTTGCTCCTCCAAAAGAACTATCTTCCTCTCTAATGCATAGTAGGAGGATACAATGTGAAAAGTTCTTTGCATGTACAATGAGGGTGTATATATAACAAATGGGGTGATCATTAACCTCCCTTGTAACTCTTGGACTACCCTCATAATTGTTTGACTTCTCTTTGACATTTCCACCCCCACATGAATTTTCGCATTACATAGATGACCCTTGGACTTCCACTTTACATTACATTTTCCAAAATAAAATTTACATAATCCACAAATGATGTGGCACATGATGACTTAGGACATGACATGACATTGATGACATGGATTGCATGATGACATGGCAATGTCAAGTCACTCTTTGTTGTTGCTTTGTATTCAATAAGAGATGTGAAATGCTTCATCTTCATGAGAGATATGCTTTGTTCTTCATATTCACCCTCCAAAGGGTTGTGAATTAGATGGAGCCTTCATGTGGTCCTGATCTTTGATCTTCTGTTGTAATTTTATGGTCCTTGATATGCTCACTTGATGATCATCTTATCTCTTTAGCTCCATATGTGACCTCTAGCAAGGTCCTCCTCTCCCTTTCTTCCATCATCATTCTTTCATGATAAGACAAAGTACCTACAACTAAAAACCATTCATGACAAGCCAACATCTGTCTGAAGGAACACTAACCTAACATATTTCATGAAGTTGCCTATTAGGAATGGAACCAGTGACTAGTTGAGTGATTAGCTAAGGGGATTATGCAGTTCTAGAGGCCAAGGTCTAGGATTAAGTCTTGAGACTGTGCAATGCATAGTTCAGAATGACCAAATTCAAGAGATTGTGTAGTTTAGGGAGTTAAGAGCTCAAGGAAGGGGCTTGAGGCTTGAAGATGCCCACTACATAGTTCTGGAAGGATGTGGGCTAAGACATTGCACAGTTGAGGGACGCAAGGACTCAGTATAGAGGCTTGAGCCTTGATACTGTGAAATTCACAGTTGAGGGAGGCCTAGGTAGAGGGATTGCTTAAAGGGACTCAAGGGCTCGAGGCTTGAGCCTTGAGTTTGTCCACTACGTAGTTCTTGGAGGAGAGGAGACCAAGTTATTAGAAAATTGCATAGTTTAGGAGCTCAAGGTTGAGGCTTCAAGATTGAAACTATGGAATGTGTAGTTTAGGTTGGGCTAGGGAGAAAGATTATGCAATTCTAGAGCTCAAGGGTTGGGCATGCAGAATAAGATTGTGCAATTGTGCAGTTCCAGAAGTAGGATATTGTTCATTACATATAGCCAAGGGACAAAGGTGTTTCTTGAGGGATGAGACTGTGAAATGCACAGTTCAGTCTGGGCAAAATGAGGCTGAGTGGCCCGGTTGGGGAGTTTTCCTTGTTGAACCAAGTGTTGGATCAATGAGCTGAAGATGAGTAAAAGAGAGACTCTGAGCATGATCACACACTTAAATCACTTAAAGATATGACAAATAACACTCAGAACATATGAACAACATACCTTCCTTAATGCAACAAATTTGCGACAACTCCTACCAAGTCTGATACTAAAGATACACTTTGTGACAATAGTGAAGAAACTCATGCGATAGTGCTCAAAAATTTGGGAATGAGTGTGATACATGTTACATTGTAAGAAAAACTCATTATCATAAATATTACCCCTAGAGACAAACCAAAACTCCAATTCAGGCGATGAGCAACACTTCCCATGCCAGAAGACAACACATGTGATATGGAAAAAAATGTGTGAAGGACACTTGCAATATGCAAACAACGGTCATATTGACACATTCCAGAGTGAAGAGAACATGAGAGTGACACTAATTAAACTGAAAGCAATAAAAAGTGACAGTCGAAAACATGAAAACGACACTCATGAAAACCAAGGTGCGCAAAAGCGAAAGTTTGAAAAAATCGCCCAAATAGAAGTACAAACGTAGCCAAAAGTGAGAGATTGTCAATGATATGCAAACTAACTACTAATATGGGTTGATCATGGCGTAAACACTATCTTGATGGACTGTGATAGGCTTTTTCAAGCTTGCATGAAATAATGCACTCATGAATTCGTTACGAGATGAGCACATGTGAGTAGGTGACCTTGACATTTGCAATCCAAGAAGGCAGCCCAAAACCTTAACAAATCATCACTGGCCAAGAAGTGACTATGGAAAGAGTGATCACAAGATCCCTAGTAGGCTCAAAAATTTAAGAGTAGTTAAAATTTTGGAGGGTGTTGTTGTAGAGAAAACAACTACACGTTAGAAAAGTGTGATGTCACATCTGTCCTAATATGATCATCGTACTTTGATACATTAAATAGTTTGATGACCCTTTTACATGGGTAAAAAATAAAAAGTAAAATATAGAAGCCTTGTTGGAGAACCTTATCAAAACAGAATGGGTCCATTAAAAATACTTCGAAGGACTCATCCGATGGATGAGATTATACTACAAGAATATGTTATCCTCCTCAAGCTTGTGTAAAAAGAAAGAGGTACTTGTCATAAATGGTGGGGAAAATTGGGAAAATAGTGTATGGCATTTGTATTTGGCAATGAGTCACTCTTGAACATGACACTCTTTCACTTTCGTGTTTTATTGGGTTGGGAAATCCACTTACCTATTTGTTGATCATACCTCACCGAAATCCTTCATACTGGTCTTTTATCTCATTTTTTCCCGTGTTGCTAACACTGTATAGTGTCGCCAATATGTTCAAGAGAATTTCAACCTTAATTAAAAAATTTGTAGTACTTATAGCCCTCTCTCATGTCGGCCATCCCTTAGTCAATATTGAATTACTTTATCAGTCTTACATTGAATCTTAATACATGTTTTTTGTCATTGATGGGGAATACATCAAGGCCCTCCTACAACGAATCACTTCATATTGACATCAACACATTATCTAGGAAGTTGACTTATAAACTCCCTTTATTGCCTTAGAACTTGCATGCCTCAATGGAAAGTATCCTCACTTTTGACAATAGTTTTACATTATTGGCCTTCAATTGGGAGATTATATGAGTATTCAACTTCATATCATTAATTCATGCTTCATAGATGATACTATAATACCTTGAGGACCATTTCCATTATTGGTGGTTCCTCTCACATATGTTAACAATTCTCATCATTGACTCGTAATCAGAAGGTATCTACCATGTTTGACTTCAACACATTCATTCACATGGTTAGATTCACATTATTAAGTGGTAGAGATGAAGACCCTAGATCCTGTTTGTTATATCTAGGCTACGTGGATTTTTCATGATTGATGCATAGATCCAGAATATATGTTGGTGGATATGTTCATATTGAGTATCTTTGAGCATGGATCCACAATGTATGTCCAGTGTTCATTACTTCGATTTATTCAGATCGATCTTTTCACATTTCCATACTTAGGTCTAGAGTTGTTTATATATTATGTTGAGTATGGGAATTCCTACCTCAGAGATGATCTCATGATGATATTGTACTGTAATCCTTGATTGTTGATTTTCAGGTCTCTAACCAATCAGTCTTCGATTCCAACATTTGCATGATAAAGCACTCAAATCCTCATATATAGTTTCTGACTTTGTACTTTAGGGGGAATATGTTACACATCATTTTATCACACTTAAGCAAATGATCATAAATCTGTATCTCTTGCTATTTGATGAACCCTTTTGAACAATCCCCTACAAAGTTGGAAAAAAAATCCATTGTTAAAAAACCCTAATTTCAAGCATCATCGTTGGATGCACATTAGAAAAGTGTAATGTCACATCTATTACTATTACAAACCTAATATGACCATTGCACTTTACTGCATTAAAAAATGTGATGACCCTTTTACATGGGTAAAAAATAAAAAGTAAAATCTAGAAGCCTTGTTGGAGAATCTTATCCAAACAGAATGGGCTTGACTCCCTATCTACTTGGACCTCATCCCTGACTTGATGGATCCCATCCCCCTTTATGTGGATCTCATCCCATGACAAATAGATCTACAACCTTCTCTATTCTCCTATTTGTACAAAGAATATCAAAGGGGAAAGGGTTGGATTTTTAGGTTCTTAATTTATGCACTTATTTTGTCAAAGTGAAGGCTTGTCATTGCAAAGGGAGAATTGGAGATTGTTGGAAGGAGGCTTATGACATCAAGGCCTATTGGGTTGTAAACTCTTCTTCTCATTATTAATACAAGTACACTATCTTTCTCACATGATATGTTTAATGTTTACATGTATGTATCAGAGCTCCTTGATCTTTTGTTTAGTAATAGCTTGAACTTATTGATGTATTGTATGTTTTGATCTTGTGCCTATTTCTGTTGTTGTGGATTCCAGTTTCAAGGATTGAAAGTGGAATGGGATTTCAAGCAAACAAGGAATTTGAAAACTTATTTCGTTAATTAGGTAAGCGCATCTCTATTTGTTCAAGTATTTCTAGAAAAATGTTAGCGGATATTGTTCTATTTATTCTAGACTTAATTATTGAGTCTAAAGATATCACTCTTGTCCACAAGAGTGATTCGTCTACTAACACATCTATTAACCTCATCAATCAAAATAAAAATAACAAAAATTAATTTGACGAAACAAATATTACAAAATTAGTTAGATATCTACATATAATACATAAACTAAAAAAAATTATCCTAATATAAATTAATTTTAGAAAATAAATGTTATAATATAAGTTAAATGGCCACATAGAACACATAAACTAAGTAGATTAATTAATTGCACTATCTCCAATAATATTGGAGATATAATACTTTATTTCCTTCCAAAACAACAAGATTAAATGGCATCTACATTCTTTGCATTTGCATATTGTTTACATATCCATAAAGGCCATGTCCTAATGGTTGAAGATGTTGTAAAATTTTTGAACCATTACACCAGACTTTTATTGTCTCACACTAAAGTAAGTAACAGAGTTTGAGGTGATGTCTTAATGGTTGAGGATGCTGTAAACTTTTTGAACGACTACGCCACACTTTTATTGTCTCACACTAGATGCTCTTTTTCAATATAAAGTTTACCATTCGTTTATAGATGTGTGATAATGATGGTTAATATTTTGTATTTGGAAGTTCCAATTATATTACAGTTCGGATGGCTAGCCATATTATTATTTAGTTATTTTAACTAAATATTACATTAATAAAGAATATTTTCACTTTTATTTTCTCATACTAGGGTGTTAATTTTCAATATAAAGTTTACCAATCATTTATACAAAAATTGTGTGATAATGATGGTTAATAAGTTCAATTATAGGATATTTAGTTATTTTAAATAAACATTACATTAATAAACAAATATTTTCATGGTTTACTAGTAATGAATTAGTAATATAAAATTAGATGAATAAAGCAAAAATTTAATATCATGGGTTTAGAATGTAGGTTGAAGTGCCTAAATATTGATTTACGCCCCATGTTATCATGTTCAAATATGATTTAAAATAAATTACTTTAAAGCACTAAATCGACTGGAAAATTATTTTGATTAATTAATAAGGTATGTAGGATAATTTTGATCAATTCATAAGGTAGGTTAAATATAAATCTTTTCAATTTTTTAATTATGAAGTAATTTTTTTAATATTTGAAAAAAGAGTTATTTTAGTATGATTTTTTGGTGTTAGAATTTAGTGGAAAAATTTGAAGTGAAATTTTGATTAGTGTTAGTTAAACTAGTTTTTGATTGTATACGATTTAAACGAAGTAGACTAAAAAAACTCACCGAAAAAACTTCCAAAAATCTCATTAAAAACATCTCATCAAACATTATTTTTAAATAAAATATTAGAAAATATATCTTTATTATTAATAATAAAAATAAATATATATTATTTTTCGGGAAAATTTAATTAGTGATGGTCCTGATGTCAAAATTTAATATTAAAGATCTAAAATGTAGGCCCGGTGCCTAAATATCGAAACCCTTTTAAAACGTTCTTCCCCTAATTAGCAAATGCTTTTACCGCCTCATGTGTTCAAATATGATTTAAAATAAATTACTTTAAAACACTAAGCTAATAAGGGATTATTTTGATTGATTCATAAGGTACGTAGAATAGCTAATAGAGGATTATTTTGATTGATTCCTAAGGTATGTAGGATAATTTTGATAATTTTGATTAACTCTTAAGGTATATTCAATATAAAAATTTTCATTTAAAAATATTAAATATTATTTTTTAATAAAATATTAGAAAATATATTTTTGTTATAAATAATAAAAAGAAGTATATATTGTTTTTAGGGGTAATTTAATTAGTGATGGTACTAAATTGAAATGTTAAAAAATATTAAATATTATTTTTAAATAAAATATTAAAAATATATTTTTATTATAAATAATGAAACAGATATATATATTTTTAGGGGCAATTTAATTAGCGACCATTTTAAACTGAAATGTTAAGTAAAGTATTCAATTTAAAGTTCAAATATTTTTAATTTAAAACAATGAACAATGTGAGAGGGTGTTTTTAATTCAACTATAAATTTTATAGTGATAATTGTCCAAATAAATTTTATATAAAATGAATATGAACCCAACTCAACCCAATTACCAAATATTATATATATATGTATATGTGTGTGTTTGTGAGAATTATGTATAAAGGTGTGTAATTCATCTAAATTTTATAGTGATAGTTATCCAAATAAATCTCATATAAAATAAATATGAATAATTACTAAATTCTTCATTTTATATATATATATATATATATATATATATATATATAAAACTTGAGTGGGTCTAATGGTTAAGAGTATGTATTTCCTCCAAAAAGATTATAGATTCAAAACCAGAGAAGGTAGAGTATGTATTCCTTCATAAACTTAGCAATAAAATCCCACAAATAAAAAAAAATCGCATATACCAATTTGATGTCATTTCCACAGACATTACCAATTAGACTATCTATATGACTCTCATCCTTACACATTTACTATAATTTTTATATTTTTACCTTTCTACGAATTTTACAACCTTACATTACAACCTTGGTGTGAGTTGCCTTAGTATGCCTTGCTGCAATTTTTACAACCTTACATTACAACTTTGGTGTGAGTTGCCTCATTGTACGTAAATATAAACCCAAATTTTTACAACCTTACATTACAACTTTGGTGTGAGTTGCCTCATTGTACGTAAATATAAAGCCAAACAGAGCCGAGACCAATTATTTTGGTGTGTTGTTTCCACATGGTATATTAAATTATTGTTCCCTTCTCCATGTCATCAGATCTTATTTAATATTCTATTTGAAAAACTTTAATATGCCATTATGGTATATTTTGAGCATATACTAATAAAATATGAGCTTCCGGTCATTTTGATATTCCTGTTTCCTCCATTATTTATAGTACAGATGGACCAGCATCATCATATTAAGCATAAATGTGGTGTACACCATTGAATATCAAATCATGTTGACCACTGAACAACAAACATGTAGGGATTTCATCGCTGCAGCATTGGACCACCTCTCTTTTTCGTCTTTACTTTTTTAAAACTTTGTTATCCATCCCTGGAAATAAAAGTAGGATAGCATGTGATCTGCTGGTACGAAACTAAATGACAAATCCAGTTGTAAAATATGATTATAACCATTTTGATATGTCCTTCCTTATTTTTTAAAGATTATTCTTGTTTTGATATGTCCTTCCTTATCTCTCAAAAAAATATTCTTATGGAATGTATGTATACAGACAAAAATATATATATATAAAAATAAAAGTTCTTAAAAAAATAATATATATATGTTCCATCAAAAAAAATTCTTATAAAATGTTTGTATACAGACAAATATATATATATATATAAAAGTTACTGATTGTTATATGGAATTTTTCCTTGGTGTAAAGATGTTCAAAATTTGATAAAAATATGTAATCTGATGGAAACATTCAAAATTCTCATGATTAATCAAACTCCCCTTTATATTTACTATATTCTATAACAGTATTTACTATATTCTATAACAGTTTTGATGAGAGTAAAGATGTTTATATATAGAAATATAAATTTCATTAATATCAGTCTTGATACTAAAGATGTTTAATGTTGGAAGATTTATATGAAAATGTCAATTTTATTAATATCAAATGTTTTATGTTTAGTTAAATGTTCAGTTAGTTAGAATATTATTTAAAATTTAAATTTTTATATTTAGTTTTTATTATATATAGAGATATCTAATAATTTTTTTTACATAATTGTTTTATTTTGTAAATTATTCATGAATAATTATGTGTTTGGTAAAATGTAATTATTTGAAAGTTTATTGTTTTTTTTTTTATAATTATGTTTGTTTTATTGAGTTTAGAGGTTAATTCTACAACCAACCCAATATGATGTGTAATTCTGTTTCTCCATCGTCAAAATTGAAATTTTGCTCATGTATACCTCCTGCTCACTCAAAATCCCCATTAAAATCCCCATTGAGATTGATTTCATTAAATTCTTCAAAAAAATTTGTGTATCTTCAAAACCACCCGAGCCACTAATAACAGCCCTGATAAAAAGGTGTGCACATCTTCAAAACCAACAGAGCATGAGTGACTGTCCTGATATTGTAAACAATCACTTCCTAGAGCCTGAAATAGGACCTCCTCTGGAACTTAATATAGACAACTGTATTGTCATAATTGTAATCATTGAGAGTCATGTTAAACTTTCTTAAAACTTATGTAACCAAACACCCATGCAAAATTTTAGTAATCCAAGTATCAAACTTTATTATCAGCGCTCTACTCCCTAGGCTGACCTCTCAAGAGGTACTCTGTAAATTCATTATTCTGTTACTGCATGTAAAAGCCCAAAATTGTGTTCAAGAATTGTGAAGCATCCACCCTAAAATTTGATAGAGATTATAAATCTAGGTCCATTTTAAAATTTCATAGAGAGCACAACCCTGTCTTTAGAAATCGCATATTACAATACTCCAGCCTGCCCTCTTAGAGGCATTTCATAAGCAGACTTCATAAACAGTTCAACCCGCAGAAAGGATTGCCACCAATTTGAAACTTGCACTCAGGGTAGAACAAATTTAAAAATCACATCTTTTGGCAGTATAGCTTGACTTCCTGGGAGCATTCTGTAAGTGGAGACTCCATTAACAAAAAGATCCATTCTAGTTTAACCCCACAAAGTTATTTCACCAACCAAATCAAATTTCGTAGATGGTGAAATTGAGGTGTCTTCTCTACCACAATGTAAGGCTTATTATATAGGATTACATAACCATGTAGTAAGTTGGCCAACCAGAAAATTGGGAGTTGGGTGAAAAATGTTCAACAACAATATCTACAAAAAGATTATTAAAATTAAATGATCAGTTAGTAGGTTGGCGAACCAGAAAAATGGGGTTTACATGAATCATGTTCAAACAAATAATCTACACAGAGATGCTTAAAGTTTCATAGACAAGTGAAGCAAGATAATAAAGAGTTCTTAAAATGCGTTTCTTCCATTTCCAAGAATTGGAGTTTGGATGAGAAATACTGTTAAAAATCAGTCTACACAGAGATCATTAAAGTTTAATAGACATAATAAAGAAAGACAATAAAGAGTTTTTAATAGGTGTTTTTAACTTTTTCTTTCTTCCATTTCCAAGAAGAAATTGGAATTTGGATGAGTAATGTTGGTAAAAACCTGTTTTATTATGTCAAGTGGGCTTATTTCAGGGTGGAGAGGAATGAAGTTTGGATGAGTAATGTTGGTAAAAACCAGTTGTATTATGTTAATTGGGGCTTAGTTCGGGGTTGAGAGGAATGAAGTTTGGATGAGTAATGTTGGTAAAAACCAGTTTTATTATGTCAATTGGGCTTTTTAAACTGTCAATTGGACTTATTTCGGGGTTTAGAGGAATGAAGTTTGGATAAGTAATGTTGGTAAAAACCGGTTGGACTTATTTCGGGGTTTAGAGGAATGAAGTTTGGATGAGTAATGTTGGTAAAAACCGGTTTATTATGTCAATTGGGCTTATTTCAGGGTCGAGAGGAATGAAGCTTGGATGAGTAATGTTGGTAAAAACCAGTTTTATTAGGTCAATTGGGCGTATTTCAGGGGGGAGAGGAATGAAGTTTGGATGAGTAATGTTGGTAAAAACCAGTTTTATTATGTCAATTGGGCTTATTTCGGGGATGAGAGGAATGAAGTTTGGATGAGTAATGTTGGTAAAAACCAGTTTATTATGTCAATTGGGCTTATTTCAGGGTTGAGAGGAATGAAGTTTGGATGAGTAATGTTGGTAAAAACCAGTTTATTATGTCAATTGGGCTTATTTCAGGGTCGAGAGGAATGATGTTTGGATGAGTAATGTTGGTAAAAACCAGTTTTATTATGTCAATGGGGCTTATTAAACTGTTAATTGGAATTATTTCGAGGTTGAAAGGAGTAATTTCTATCCTCATCATATAACTGTCAATTAGGTTTATTTCTGGATTGAGAGGAATGATTTCTATCCTCACCACGTAAGTTCAATTTTTGTAAATCATATGTTCAACTGGTATATAATTGGGAAAAAAAACCAGTCTTGCTGTGCAACTATTATATTACTTTGAAGTAATGTTCCTCGAACAATCGATCAATTTTATTTTGTGTAGAAACGCACCTTAATATGGGTCCCTGGCATATTTGAACATAAAACTTCTTTGAAGCAAGAAAAATGTCACCGACTTATTATAGATTATCATTCGCAAAGTTACTTGGCAAGTGTTTACTTAATTCACCATGAAATAATTTATGGTCCTCAGCTTCTATGAAATTAAGTATACTAGTATTTGCACATAATGTACAAAGAAAATATGATGGCTTTAAAATGAGGGACACATGTTTAGATTTTGTTAAGGATCATGAATCTGAACAGTGTAGTGAGGATAAACCTCACTATGAACAATGTAGTGAGGATAAACCTCACTATACAAAAGTTTTCGGCTTAATTATCTACCGATTTAAATCAAAAAAATTATGATTACACAACACAAACTTTGGAATTCCACCAACTGATAATCTAAACTGACCTCTCCTGAATCCTTTGCAAACCCAAATTGAACCTGCTGCAGGAAAACTATTTTATTTAAGTAACCAGATACCATAATCTTTTTATATGAAGGCAAAATTGTTCAGCCGTTTCACCACATTCTATAATTAAAAAGGTCAGACAGGCATATACTATATTATAGTAAGAGATTGGGAGAAATTAGTTTATATTACATATTTTTTCAAAAACAGAGGAGATATAGAGTTCTTATCTGACGGAACGTGTCACCTCCATTATGTGATGTAGTTATTCTTATAATACATTGGAACAGTGATTCCCAATCACAACTTTTACAATTTGGGTACAAGGGATTTTCAAAAGAACAAAGTTGTAAGTTGGCATATGGAATTTTCATATCAAATAAATCTGTAAATAACATTTATAGAATAAACTCAAAAAAACATGTCCAATGCCTACTACAATCTAGGTGCAGGGCTACATTTATATTTTTAGGAAATTACAAGTGCAGGACTACATTGATATTTTTAGGAAATTACAAAACAAAAAGGGATAAAAGAAAACTAGTGATCTGCACAAACTCAGCTATGTTTTCTAAAACTCCTGTAATTACTGTGCTGCTCACATCTACATTTTCAAAATTCAAGAACATAACTCAAACAGAACCAAACTTTTATTGCTTTCAATTACAGCATAACGCTAACACCCAAGATTTAGAATTTGAAATACAGAGGCCAAATTCTCTTTGACATTGGATTTCAATCAATAAAACCAGTCTTCATCAAGACTGCATTTCGAACCTGGGTGAGATCTCTGCCTTTGAGAGTCCTCCCAACGCCTTCATACACTGAGAACGAAAATATTTCACTCTGGGCAAGCTGCCTGGCAATGAGTTCATGGGGTGGGATTCTCTGAAAATCCATCTCCTCATCATCTTCTTCATCATCACTCTTATCATCGACTTTCACATGACTTCTCCTCCTGTCATTCTCATTCTTCTCCTCCTTCCATACCATCTGAGACCAGTTAGGGATATTCACAGGTGCGGAGCATTGATACCTCATTCTCCTCCTATTATTCTCTTCATGCCATGATTCCTTCCAAGGAATCTTCACTGCTCTCCTGGTATTATTATTATTCCCTTCCATGATTCCCACTGATCTGCAGACTGGAACACCATTCCACTCATTTTCATGTGAGCCAACTTGCCTGGTCTTGGCATGATTAAAACCACCCCATATATCCTCCTCATTAAACTCTTCCATCATCTCACAACGATCCTCTTTTCCTGACTGCTCAAGACTAAAGAGCTTGTAAATGTGATAGTTCTCCTTTGTTTTGGGCCTGCCCAACAAAGAATTACCCCCATCCATGGCTACCCAAGAGCTTTCTTCAATGTCCCGCTGCTAAATTCTATATGAGGTTACTCAGATTGAGCAAATTCTTACCTTATTGGCTCTACCAATGCTTCTTCACAAAATTTTCGCAAATTCGAAACGACCCAAGTCTTGATCACTGCGTATGAAACTCTGAGATCCTCAGATTCAACAAAAACTTATTTTTCTCGAATTGGGTTGATTCTCAGTTCTCTGGCTCATTAGTTTTCATCTTAGTCCTCCCTGTAATTACCAGGAGCTCAGTTTCATGACAGCTCTGGTCCAATACCTTTAAATTGTAGTCCTCTTTGACTCCTAAAACTCATTTTTCAAGCACTTGGGCACTCTATCATACCGAAGTTCAGAACCTCCATTATCACACTAGTTTTTCGGTGTTTCTTCGAGTTTTATAAGCCAAAATCTGCAATTAAGAAGGAACTGGGAGCCATGAACGAGTCCAGAAGCTCAGAGATGTTTATGACTTCTGTAACTGATCTCCCCTCTGAGGATTTTGATGGAACTTAGCTCGTCTTTTCTTTCCAATCTCATGCCAGATAGAATTCTCTTATGCTAAGCCATTTACAAATTCTCAATCAAATTTGTAATGTAATTGAAATCCAATTTGAATTTGGAAAAGTTTGTAAGGGAATTGAAATGCAATTTGAATTTGGATAACCATGGAGTCTGTGTATCGGTGGCACTCATTAACCACTTGTCATCTTGTTATTCAGAATTAAATACCATATAAAATTAATGTATACTTCGTTGAATTCTATACATACTGCGTGAAATTTGAATCGTCCAACTAAAATTTAAATTACTTTGATATATCATAATTCTCATGGCGTTTAAAATTTGAAATTGTTTTACTAGGTTTTTGGTTTTTAGTTTGAAATTAGTCAAGAATTTGTTGAATTATGGTATGTTTTAAATGTTCTATCAGTTTACATATTGAATTTATTTATATATTTAGAAGTGTATTTAAATGATTTAAAATAGTAATTATACTAAAAATTATATTAATAATTTCTAATTAAAATATATAATAAATAAAGTAATTATATAAATTAAATGACCAGTAAATATTAACAATTTACAAGTTACATTATCAAATAATAAAAACATAAAAATTAATTAATTTATAACTTTATTTTAAATCAATAGTATTATTAAAAGAAAAAAATAATATATGAATTAAATATATTTACAATTAAAAATACACGAAACAACTTCCTTCATCACTGAGCGGTCATTTAGGGGCCTTAGCTAGTGATCTAGGCTGTTCCCCTCTCACGATGAAGCTTAATCATGAAATTCACTCCTACTTTATTAAGAAAGTTTTTAACTTATAAATAGACTGTGTTACAATACTTTGAGTTAATAGCATGATTTACTAATACCACATGCCCAAAAAACCATAACACTTGTTAATATGGTATTTTTTTTAATTAATCAAATTAATTTTTCCTAATACTACATGCCTAAAAAACCATAACAAGTATTCATATGATAGTTTTTCTTTAATTAATCACATTACTTAAAATAAAAATAGTATAACAACTTCGAAAATAAATGTCAGCCTTTTGATCTGTAAATACTCTTAAAAATATTTTAAAATATTAAGTGTAACTTAAATTATATCATCTACTTAATAATTATTCATAATTAAAATTATATAGTGAAAACTCTATTCCAAAATAATATTAACTAATTAAACCTTATTTTTAATATTTTACTATAAAATAATTACTAAATATGTGTTGTTACCTCATGCTCTTATAGTCACTGCCCCTTAAGCCATCATAAACACCTTCTTAACTCATCATAAACACCTTCTTAACTAGTCAGTCTTAATTATGAGTGGGGAAATCATGTACTAAATATTGAATTCACATGCTTCATGATTGAAACCTTGTAACTAATTTTGTAAATGTTAGTAACATGATCTTGTTTGGAATATTTTAAGGGGTGGAATTCCCAATTGATATTATTTTTTAAATTTCATATTTTTAGCTATATTATTAAAAGTTTAATGTTTTTAATTATAAATTGTTGGATAGTTTAATTGGTAATCAAAGTAACGTGAAATGTGCGAAAACTAAGAGATCTAAGATTCAAATCTCTCACTTATGACTTAATTTACATAGAAAAAGACATACCACAGAACAATTTATCCATTAGATTTCAACACTCTTTATTAAAAATAATTTGAAAATTTGTTTAAATATTAAAATGATTTTTTTCAAATTTAATAATCATCTTTTTAAATATTAAAATGATAATTAAAAATATTAGAATTAAATATTTTTATGAAAAATTTTTCTCAATTCGATATTGTAAATACATCTAATTATCAAAACATATTTAATTGTTTACAATTAATTTTTTTCCATAATCAACATATATATTAAAAGTGATATGTTTCAACATTTTAACTTAAAAATTGAAATGATAAAATTTATATCTGAAACTTTAAAGAGAAGACCTATAGATTCAATACTCAATGAAACTCCACATAAATTGAATAAATTCAAAATTTTCAATCCACATAAATTCTTAATATTTAAGATTAAATTTTTAAAAAATGTATCAATATAATACAAAGATGTCGTTTAAATATATGTATATAATTTGGATATACTAATTAAGATAAGATCATTTGTAATAATACTTTTATAATAAAGCTTTTAGATAAGGGTGGTAGGAATTAGTTTCACTTCGAGTCTAAGGCATGCCTCACTTTAAGTGCTTATTTGTTTCACTTTTAGTTTAGGGCAAACATTAATTCAAGTGATTATTAGTTTTACTTTCACTCTGAGGCCAATTTCCCGTTTTTCTAATTTGGGTGCATAGAATTAAAAAGATTTACATCTTTTTTTTGTTAAACACAAGTAAATTTGAATGGGTGACCTTACTATAAGGAGTGTTTAAAAGTATTTATTTATCATCAAATCAAATCTTCGTGAGTATTACAAAGATTCACATGGTTGGGGATTCCAAAAATATAATAAGTCATCTTCACAGAGGAATTAACCCTAATGATATGCACCTTAACTCCATTTTACTTCGTATGAGACTTTTTCTTGATAAGTTTTTAAAATATCAATATTATCATATCCTAAGGCACAATAACACCATGGTGGATGAAATAGATAATATGGAAATTGGTTTGGTGGTGGGAGTTTTCTTATCAATGATCAATTATCCCATTTCCCATCCCATGAATAAACCCCTTCAAGGAAAATGCAAATTTGGTGGCATTTTAGCAAACCACTGTGTGTTAAGAATTGTTAGTGTATGGTTTGGGAAAGTAGATGTCCTCTCCATCCATTTGTTCCCCATGCAAGGTGGCATGCACTTGGCCCTCCTTTAGTAATCATCATAATCTCAATAACAAGATTATGATAAAGCATTATATTTCATGAAAGGTAACACAAGGAAATTTAAAGTAATGAATGAGCATGGATGGAATGGAAGAATCCCTTTATGTGAACTTATCCCTATGAGTTTAATAATCCTTTTGTATAAGCAAGTTGATATGATAATAATAGAATTCAATAACTAGAGGTCTAAAGTGAAGTATTTCTATCATGATTGACGGTGTGAATGGGAGCATTGGGAAATTCAAGGGTGCACCAGAGAACATAGCTATTGGTCCCCCCATGGGATTTATGAGGTCGGATATCCCTTTATTATCCCCTCCTTTTTATAATTGTAATAAATAAAGATATGAATATGATCGAAGTGGTATATCATCTTATTTAAACCTCTTCTCCATATTCAGTAGTTGGAATTCACTATGTTGCAATTGTTTACTTAGCTTGTCAAGTTATTGTTGGCTCATTTGCACCCCTACACCTACTCTATTTCTCATTTGAATTATCATCCTCCCACTATTAGTATTATCCTTATTAAGAAGTTAGACCTTGTTGGGTTGAGGTTTCTTGTCTTACATGTTGGGTGATTGTTTCTTCATTTGCAAACTTGTGCCTTTTCTTCTACACATGAATTATCATCCTCCTAGTGTTAGTTTTCTCTCTAGTAACAAGTTACAATTCATTGGGTGGTGGTTTCTTGCTTGGAATGTTGGGTTAATGTTGGTCATTTGTGCCCTTATGCTCTCTCTGTTGTACATTTGAATGTTTATCCTCCTAGCGATGCTATTTATTCTCCTACTAGTATTTTCCTAGGTTATGGTCTTCCCCTATTTTTAAGGATTCATTTGGGAAATTGGCTCTTTAATTGGTTTTCTTAGCTTCCCTCCTTCTGAATATAAAATATAAATGTAATAACTCAATATTTATGGTTTCAAATTTACATACACTAAAAATTGTATTGAGTGTTCTATTCACCCAATAATTGTACAAAAAATATATCAATCTTAGTCTTAAGAAAAAACCATTATCTTAGCACACTGACAACCCATTGAGAAAATATTTCAATCAAATACCAGAATAGGTGCCAACTTGATCAGATGCTCAAAAATAAAAGTGTCTAAATTTTGTTAAACTTAGCTTCAGATCAAAGAGCTTGTCATTCTGAATCCAACGGTGTGAACGACACTTAAATCTAAGCTTGTATGCAGAAGTTAAAGCAAGTCAAAGTTCAAGTTTGACTTTTCCAAGTGGCAGGAGGAGATGATGTGGAAAAGGTCTTAGTGAATGGGGAAATTCCAAGTGGTGGGTTTCCATTGGGTCTCATATATCGCATATAAGAGTAAAAGGAAGGAGCGGCTTAAGTGGTCAGGCCCCAATATTACCAATTTGTGATTGCGATATTGCATATCTCATATTGAAGGTGGATAAGAGGTTATGAATCGGTCACCAACAGAGCTTAGTTGCGATGAGATATATCGTATATCGCAATCACAAAAGGGGCTGGTGTTTACAAAGAGGCCCCAGCTGTAACTGTTGATTGCATTTTGCAATAAGGTGTCGGATTCGATATTATTATATGTTGAGTTTTATAATCCCCGCGAGTTCGTCTTATCGCAAAATGTCTGTACACCAATGGTTCCGCCGATTGTGATTACGATTTGCAATAGAGTCTTCCAGAACCATCACCTAAGCCACTGGATCTAACCACTGTGTGACCACTCGGCCTTAATGTTGTGGGGAAAAATGCCTATGCAGGACGATCCTATCCACCTAAGGTGTGACAGTGCCTTAGCAACAAACAGAGGCAGCTATTCTAGTATTCTTCCTTTATGAATTAAGAATGAAGAGAGATGGATGGACTAACCGGTGTCTTCTGTTTGTCCCTCGATCCGGTGTCTCTTCTCTTTGAGAGTTCTCAGTTACTTGCCTTCTCGCTCGCCCAGCTTCAACAGGTCTCTGCAAGATCACAAGAAGAGAACACTACGCAAAGACATAGATTCATATTCATAACTAGTTCAGGATTAGAAATAAACTAAACATACTAATGCAATCATACATCCAAGATACATCAGTATATAGGAGAAATCAAGATAGCTTTATTGATGAATAACAAGGTTCAGGAAGAGATACAACCAAGAAGGCTCCAATCCAGCATCTCCTTCCCAGCAAATGGAATTCCTATCTTCACCTCCCTTCAAAGCATTAAGAACCCAATGATTCCAGTCTCAAACCAACAGCAATTCTTTGCAATAACAAAAATTCCAGCCCCTAGATCTCATGGAGGAGAGATCCATATATAGATGTTTGGAGAGAGGATGAGTCAGCTTGAGATCTGACTAGTGTCCTCTCCCTCTGTCAGTTCTTGTATCCACTTGGAGGTTCTTGCTTCCACTTGGAGATTGAGAACCTCTTACTCATCACTAGTCGAATTTACTGAGGCAAGTGTCATTGAGGAAGATTCTGGAAGCTTCCTGGGTCTTGACACCTTGTTGAATGAACTTGCCACTTGTCAACTCTCGTTCAGCGCACCTGGGTAGTGCTTCTACCTACGTTGCAGTGCAGGTAGCCAGTTCAGAGTTTGCATTTCAGCGCAGACAGCTAGTGGAGCCTCTGAACTGATCCTGAATTGACTTGTTTTTTAGCAGTTTCTGGTGGAGAACTTCTGTGAATTGTTGTGGTTTGTTAGCCTTGTTCCTCTAGGGGTAGGAACAACATGTTTAGGGACTTTGGATCCCTTAGATTATGGACATTTCATGCTTATAACTGTAAGGCACAAAAATGTCTATAACAGTTGCCCCCTAAAGTATGAGGCCGTTTATCGGGTGAAATGCTTTATCAGGAGGATCCGAAGTTCATCCAATGCTGGGAAGAGACCTGTAATAAGATACAATACATTACATTAGTTTTCATACTGCTTTCATGATCTAGCTGAGGCGGGCATTCCCATGCTCAGCTTCATTTTTCTGTACATAGAACAGACAATCGTCTAATGGTAGACTGATAATTTTGATGAAATTATCATTCTTTGGGTAGGATGATTATCTGCTGCAATGATGTACATGTCAAATGTCTTTATCTTTCCTGAATATATATCACAGCCCGGATGGATGAAACTAGATCTGGGGTCTTCAAACTCGTTCGATCTTCACTCTAAGTACAAGTCGATCCATGTGAGAAATGTTATGAAGTCGAACATGGAAAGACATCGCTTGATTACCGGTCAATGAGGTAAACCGTTAACAAGCGCGAGAGGAATCACCGATAATGATAATGACCCTCAAGGTACTGCAGTACAATTCACGTGGTGTGAATAAAGGACTTGGTGTCGAACACCACGCAAAATCTTTCGGTCGAAGGTCATTGATGTATACCTGTCGCCGGAAGTGAGAAACTTGCCATTGAGGCATGCAAGCTTCAAAGTACTGAAGGGGTTGTTCCTAGATCAACTTCTTGGATAATGAGCTGATGTCGACAAGAAGCGATCCGTCAAAGGAGGGCCTTAATGAATCCCACATCAATGACACGGAACAGAGCTAATGATTTTGATGGAGGTGAAAACGATCTGTGACATATGATTCAGGGTGGCGGTCATGAAAGGATGAAGGATAATGTACGGCAGTGGATGGGACACGGTTGACTTCTCTGAATGACTTCTCTTGAACATATGGCGACACTGATGCGATGGATCGGTAGCATTACCCCAAATATGGATGGTATGGCGAGACCATGGTGATGTGACCGGTGAATGAAACAACCCAACCCAATTGTGGTACGGAGGAAAAGTGTCATGTTCAAGAGCGACTTGCTACCATCAAAGTTTTCTTGAGTTTCTCCCAATTTTTCCCCAGTCATTGCTGACCAGTACCTCTTTATTTTTGTCAAGCTTGAGGAGGATAACATATGCTTGTTCTATAAACTGCCCTTCGGGCAAGCCCATCGCTATGTTTTAACGAGCCTAGCGATAGTGAAACTCATTCTCAGCTAAAGACAAGTTTGTCGCTATTTAATGATTTTAACGAGTCTAACGACAAAGATAACTTGGTCCTTTTCATTTTAGAGAGTCTGAAAAGGTACATAAAGATAAATCCAAAGTTCCTTTTTCGTCATCTAATCCCTTAAGTCCGAAAAAGTATAAAACAATACAGAAGGGATGAGTTTTCGATAGTTTTAACGAGCCGAACAAAACAAGCGCTTGATCTTTTTGTGCAATAATCCCTCAGGTCCAAAAAGATTAAAATCTAGAGGAGGGATAGCACTTCCTGTCCCTTTAACGAGCTGGAAGGCCAAGGACTCGACAATCTTTTCATATTTTACAAGTCAGATGAAAAGAACTTAAAGAAGACTCGTCTTTTGAGGAACGAGTGATAAAACAGGTTAGCAGCTGATTCCAGGTACAGGTTGGAATTTTCCAATCACGGCAGTGTCACAAGGATGGCTAGGTGAAATCACTCTTCGCAGCTGTTCCTCAAAATGGGTAAACAATCATATGGAGGTGAACGATCGGCCAATGGAAAAGTGGAGGTGACGGTGCAAACACGACCAAGGCTTTAATGGCTGATAATGTTACATTCACAGTGGTTATTTACCAGGTAGTTCATTTTTTAACGAGCTTAAACGCGGATTGAAACACTTGCTCGATCTTATGTTTATTTTTTAACGAGCATGAACTATGTGCTAAAACTGCTCGGATCTTGCGTTTATTTTTTAACGAGCATGAACTGTGTGCTAAAACTGCTCGATTATATGGTCAAATTTTGATTTTTTTACCATAACTAGCTTTTCCCTTTTCAAAGATAGTACTCTATCCTCAATTGCTGCATCAAACTAGTTAGAAATGAATAACATTTGTTTGAAAATGAGATTAAAACCCTAATATTTCGCTTTGAACTACGTAAAAAGCAATTAAAAAGTGTTTTTACCTCTCATTTTACCATTTCATTTGAACTTGGTTTGTTGGAGCTTTGGAGGTGCCTCTTCCCCCTTGATTTTCATCAGTTGATTCTGGGAGATTCTGCGGATGACTTTCGACGCCGTCTGGACCAGGTAGGAGCTAAACCCTAGCTCTTTCTTTTCATGGTTTCCTTTTTCCATTCTGTGCCTATTTTCCTGTTTCCCTGAGCCCCTGGGGTTTTGTTAGGGCGCTCTGCCATCAGCGCACCTGGTTCACTCGAAACCTGCACTGAATGTCAAACTGCATGAAGGCAGTTTGACCTTCAATGCAGGTGGAACACTGGCTAGTTGCGCTGGGCCTAGAAAATAGTTTTGTTGCACAGTTTTTGATGAAAATTTTGCCAGTTTCTCATCAAATCCAGGATCTAACTCCTCTCATGTTTGTTTTTTAGAGATTATTGGAGCAAAATGACCCTTACATGGCGAGAACGAGAACATGAAGAAGAGGACATGATTGCCCTCCATGATCCTGTCACGGTGAACGCGCTGCGGAACTGTGGTCTGCTGAAGTTCTTCCGTATCTCTAGTATGAGAGCACAGATTTCCTTACTGCAGTATATGCTTGATGCTTGGGATCCTATCAACCAAGTATTCCAGATTAGGGGCAAATCCATCCCCTTGACCATAGTAGACATTTACTTCTTGACTGGGTTGTCAAGGCGGGGTGCCCCCATTTCTTTGTCAGGTTCGGCCCGAGGGAATGACTCCGTGAGAGATTATGTCCGCCAGTATTGCAGGGAAGGATCTCAGCCGAGCAGAGACGGCAAGGTCGTTATCCGTGAGATTACTGACAGGTCTCTCAGGTCCATTCTGTATACTATTGGTAGGATGGCAGCACACCAAGAATCCTATGTGCAGCACGCCTTGGAGTGTCTCCAACCAAAAATATTCAACTGGTGTGATGCAGTACTTCTTCAGATGAAAAGTCAGTTGACCAAGGTAAAGGACAGGAAGTTGAAGAACTTTGGATTTGGTTCTATTTTGACTGCCTTTGCCTTGGAGAAGATACCACTGATGCAGCCTCAGTATATTGCACTCGACTTGCCTTCTCCTACCGAGCCACGCATGCAGAGGTGGGTTGATCACATGTCTAGGCATGCCAGTCAATCTCAGATTTCTTTCACTGTTACCTTCTTCAGGTGGTTCGAGCGTCACGAGATGGTCTATTCTGAGTATCCATATGTTGGCATGGATTTCCGAGGCGATCCGGATTTGGTACTGCCAGATGGCGAACAATGGGGCGGTATTGGTAAAATCTTCGACCATATCACTGTTTACTGTTTTTATCTATAATGTCCTTGTGCTTTATTCTATCAAGACTTTAATCAAACTCATGTGTGCATGCAGATGTTGGTCTTGTTCGTCCAGTAGTTCGCCCGAGAGCGCCAGTCGCTGCCCCAGCAGGGGAGACTGCTGGGAGGGTTATTCTTCGCGACCTTGATGTGGCCGAGACCCTCACAGCTGTGCAGGAGCAGGTTGAGAGCCTTACTCTTGGTATTCCGGATGTGCGGATCGATGAGTTACCTTTACAGTTGTAGCGGCATACTACTGGCGTGCCTAGATGATGGACTCGTCTCTTGCGCATGATTGCACAGGCCGTGACGTGCTATCATGAGCATCACTAGGATAGGGTGCCCCCTAGCATTTTTGAGTTTTTGGGTCATGCGACCAATTTTGTCTTGGTTACAGAACATTATATGTAAACGATAAACAGCTTATATATATATATATATATATATATATATATATATATATATATATATATATTGATTTTCAGGGTTTATTTCGGTTGAGTTATATGATCCATATGTACAACATTGATGATGTGTCTCTTTTTATAAATGTCGCAAATGTCTATCTAACACATAGTTTGCTAATGAGTCGGTTAATGTGTTTACGTTTCTGGAAATATGCTGGTATTGAATTAAATCAAACTGTCTTTCCAAAATCTTAACCCTTAGAAACATACGATAAATAGCTGGATTGTGGACAAAATATATACCATTAAGTTGTAGTATTATGAGTTGTGAGTCTAGCCTGACGATTAGTCGGCGTATACCATGGGTGATGGCATCAGAGAGTAGTTCTATCAACGCGCTATACTCAGCGATGTTATTCGTTGATTGCCCAATACATACACCTCTGAAACTTACTAACTCGCCGCTTGGATCAAAAATGGCCCAGGCTGCGGAGGACAGGTTCCGCGAACTACGACTCGCTCCGTCAGCATATCCCACACATGTCTCCAAAAGGTTCGACATCTGCAATAAATGTAAAAAGGTGGATTACTCGACCAAAACAACCACTTTAGCGAAAACAAAATACAACAAAAGCACATTGGTTACTATTTAAGCATAGTAACGCTTAAGGTACAACCCATTGCGAGGTTGCGCCAGTGGAATTCCGTCATAATCCATTAACTCATAGGCTCCTTTTGCTAACACTCGTTTAACAATATAGGGGCCCATCCATAAAGAATTAAACTTACCTGCTCCCAATTTGTCGGATTCTTGGTCGTAAAGCAAGACCAAGTCACCTTCTGAGAAGACACGGGGTTTGACATTTTTGTCAAACTGCGCCTTGACTCGTTTCTTATGGGCTTCGTTAGCCAAAGCGGCATCACGACGGGTTTCATCCAATTGGATTAATTCCAAGAAACGGGCCTCTTCTTCTGAAGTTTCGGGGAGGAGATCAATTGCGAGTTTAAGAGACGAGATTTCACACTGGACTGGCAAGACTGCCTCCAGGCCATACACCAGTTGGAAAGGTGTGAACCCGGTTTCATTCCTTACCGATGTTCAGTAAGCCCACAAGGCTGAGTACAGGATTAGGTGCCACCTTCTTTTGTGAACTCCGATCATCCTTTGCAACATACGCTTCAGGACCTTGTTGATCGCTTCAACTTGTCCGTTGGCTTGTGGATAATATGGGGTAGAGCTGTCGTGAGATAGCCCTACCTTGGCAGCTAATTCAACCATCATGTGATTGCGAAAATGCGACCCATGATCTGTAACTATAACCTGTGGTACGCCGAACCTGGTGACTACATGATTGAAAAAGAAAAGGGCAGCTGTTTCACCAGTGTTATCTAATGTAGGCATCGCCTCGGCCCATTTGGTAAAATAGTCAACGACGACTATAATATACCCATGCCCCCCGGTCGAGGTGGGGTTACATGTCATGAAATCGATGCCCCATTTGGCGAAAGGCCCAACAACAACTATTGGCTGTAGAGGTGCCGGTGGTCTTCTGGTTTTGCTATCAAAAATTTGACAAGCATGGCAACTTCTGACTGCGGTTATGCAATCTTTGAACATGGTTGGCCAGAAGTATCCTGCTCGTAAGATTTTCTGTGCTGTTGCATATCCAGATTGATGCCCCCCACACACGCCTGAATGACACTCATTCAGGGCTTTTTCGGCCTCCTCATGGGTTAGGCACCTCCTCAGAACTATATCGATACCACGACGGTAAAGCGTATCATCGACGATCATGTAGTCTTTTGCTTGGTATCGTATACGTTTTCGTTCAGAGTGTGAGGTGTTAGGCCTGAACTTTAGGGTTTGGAGATAAATTATTATATCTCCATACCACTCATTGCTTGTGGATATCAGAAACAAATTCTCGTCCACGATTGATTCTTCGGATGTTTCATTGTTGAACGACGATGGGAGATGGCGCAATAATTCTGCGAAAACTAGAGCTTTCTTTGATTTGGATTTTACAAATTCCAGATCAAACTCTTGAAGGATCGCTATCCATTTTGAATAGTTGCCCCCCAGCAACTGTCGCGACAATATATAAGTCATGGGGTTGCAATCTGATAAAATGGTAGTTTTCCGAAAGAGGACATAATGTCAAAATCTTTGAATCGCTTGAACAGCTGCAAGCGCTAGTTTTTCAACATAAGAATATTTGCTTTCTGTATCATTCAATTTTTTACTTAAATAATATATAGGATGTTCGATTCCATCGACTTCTTGAACTAAAAACATCGCAATGGTCGTATCCGTTGTAGCCAGATACAGGTTAAAATCTCTTTGATAGTCTGGGGCATACATTAATGATGCTTTTACTAGAGAATCTTCCAGAGCGTCAAAGGAAGCTTGCGCTACCTGATCCCAGACAAAAGGTATATCCTTTTTCAAAAGACGAGTATAACCTTTAGCAAGTTCTACGTAATTCAGAATGAACCTCCTCAGAAAGTTTGCTTTCCCTTGGAGTTTCTGAATCTGAAGCAAATTCGAAGGTGGAGGAAAATTGATGATTGCCTGAACCTTGCAAGGGTCGAGACGAATCCCATCCTTGGAGACTACAAAGCCAAGTAAACAACCAGAACTGACGCAAAACACACATTTGTGTGGATTGAGTCTTATCTTGTAGTGTCGGCAACGTAGAAATATCGCTCTTAAATGCTGTGGATGATCAGTCCGCTTTCGTGAATGAGCCGGAAGGTCGTCGAGGTATGGTTGAACGATGTTCTTGATGTCATGGAAGGCATAATTCATTGCCCTCTGAAACGTCGCCCCTGCGTTCTTTAAACCAAAGGGTAATTTTCGATAAGCGAATGTGCCCCACGGACAAATGAATGCAGTCTTTGACTAGTCTTGTGGGCGGATATTTATTTGATTATACCCGGAAAATCCATCCATGAATGAAAAGATTTCACATCCGGCGCATTCATCAATTATCTGGTCGATGAAGGGTGTAGGGTAGTTGTCTTTCGGACAAGCTTGGTTTACATCCCTATAATCGACACACACTCTAATTGTCCCTTGTTTCTTCATAATAGGGACAATATTCGATACCCAATCGGTTAGAGGAACTGGGTAGATGAAACCAGCATGGAGAAGTTTTTCAATTTCTGCTTTAATGGCAACGGCTTTCTTGGGGTGCACCTGCCGAAGCCATTGTCTTACTGGTTTGACATCAGGATACATCTTAATTTCATGTTCAACGATACTCGAGTCAATGCCTGCCATTTCATCATATGACCAAGCAAAGACATCTCTGAATTCGCGAAAGAGACCGTTATATATTTCCAGTTCTGAAGGAGAACATCCTTTGCCGACATAAATATTCTCTACAACATTTTTTTTAGTCGAGATATTTATGGCTATAGTCTCTTCAATATTGGATAAGTTTCGCTCGAAATCCACCGTATTTACAGTATTTGATAGGAATTCAAAAATTGAAGGGTGATAAAGGTCTTTTTGAGTATCTTCTTCATAATCTGGAAGAAGGGAACGATGGTGGCAATCATTCCATGGTGCCCCCTCAATCAACATTGATTGTAAAATTCCTTCGTCGGTTCCATGCACTCTCGACCAAGGATCTAATGGGGTACCATATTCTCTAGACCTATCTACCCAAACGCTTGATGAGCGTTGATTTGGGTTCGCCTCCCATGCCCGAAACATTGATTGCTACAATATTTCTATTGGGCTTGGGGGCAAAACCATTGCATGATCCATGTCGATATCGTCTTCTGAGATCTTCGTGGAAGATATCATATTGCAGGCTCCTATCAACGCTACTTCTCCTATATAGATTGGAGGTGGAAGTGCGAAAGTTCCCATTAATGTGGGGTCTTTCAGTAGGCCTACTCCGATATTCTGAAGCGAGTGGTTGCTTCCATGGATCATGGGAATGCTTCCTGTAACTTGTGAACCATTAGGGAGGAAGTTTTGTTGGTCGACGATCGTAATCCCTCCTCGAAAAGGGAATGCGATCTTTCTAAAATAAGTCGACACTACAGCTGCCATGGCATAAATCCATGGTCTTCCCAGTAGGATGTTGTAGTCAAGGTTCCCATCGATGAATTCAACATCTATTTCTACGGTTTTTCCCTCTAGTTCAACCTTCAAGTTATTTAGGATACCGTACGGGGTATATGTCCTTCCGTCGAATGCTTTTAACGTCGTCGAAGATCGCGACAAGGTTGGAGATCCTAAAGTTTTCCAGCAACTCATCGACATAATACATGTAGATGCCCCCTCATCAATAATCATTTGGTGAACAGTTTTGTTGAGGGCTTTCACTTGAATAAGGAAAGCTAGTTGAGCCGGTCACTGAGGATCGTATCCTTTGTGGTCGAAGGATACAAGATTGGAATCCTTAGGATCAACTCCACCAATAGCCGATAACAAAGCCTGCCTTATGTACGAAACTAAATGACAAATCCAGTTGTAAAATATGATTATAACCATTTTGATATGTCCTTCCTTATTTTTTAAAGATTATTCTTGTTTTGATATGTCCTTCCTTATCTCTCAAAAAAATATTCTTATGGAATGTATGTATACAGACAAAAATATATATATATAAAAATAAAAGTTCTTAAAAAAATAATATATATATATATGTTCCATCAAAAAAATTCTTATAAAATGTTTGTATACAGACAAATATATATATATATATATATATAAAAGTTACTGATTGTTATATGGAATTTTTCCTTGGTGTAAAGATGTCCAAAATTTGATAAAAATATGTAATCTGATGGAAACATTCAAAATTCTCATGATTAATCAAACTCCCCTTTATATTTACTATATTCTATAACAGTATTTACTATATTCTATAACAGTTTTGATGAGAGTAAAGATGTTTATATATAGAAATATAAATTTCATTAATATCAGTCTTGATACTAAAGATGTTTAATGTCGGAAGATTTATATGAAAATGTCAATTTTATTAATATCAAATGTTTTATGTTTAGTTAAATGTTCAGTTAGTTAGAATATTATTTAAAATTTAAAATTTTTATATTTAGTTTTTATTATATATAGAGATATCTAATAATTTTTTTTACATAATTGTTTTATTTTGTAAATTATTCATGAATAATTATGTGTTTCGTAAAATGTAATTATTTGAAAGTTTATTGTTTTTTTTTTTTTAATTATGTTTGTTTTATTGAGTTTAGAGGTTAATTCTACAACCAACCCAATATGATGTGTAATTCTGTTTCTCCATCGTCAAAATTGAAATTTTGCTCATGTATACCTCCTGCTCACTCAAAATCCCCATTAAAATCCCCATTGAAATTGATTTCATTAAATTCTTCAAAAAAATTTGTGTATCTTCAAAACCACCCAAGCCATTAATAACAGCCCTGATAAAAAGGTGTGCACATCTTCAAAACCAACAGAGCATGAGTGACTGTCCTGATACTGTAAACAATCACTTCCTAGAGCCTGAAATAGGACCTCCTCTGGAACTTAATATAGACAACTGTATTGTCATAATTGTAATCATTGAGAGTCATGTTAAACTTTCTTAAAACTTATGTAACCAAACACCCATGCAAAATTTTAGTAATCCAAGTATCAAACTTTATTATCAGCGCTCTACTCCCTAGGCTGACCTCTCAAGAGGTACTCTGTAAATTCATTATTCTGTTACTGCATGTAAAAGCCCAAAATTGTGTTCAAGAATTGTGAAGCATCCACCCTATAATTTGATAGAGATTATAAATCTAGGTCCATTTTAAAATTTCATAGAGAGCACAACCCTGTCTTTAGAAATCGCATATTACAATACTCCAGCCTGCCCTCTTAGAGGCATTTCATAAGCAGACTTCATAAACAGTTCAACCCGCAGAAAGGATTGCCACCAATTTGAAACTTGCACTCAGGGTAGAACAAATTTAAAAATCACATCTTTTGGCAGTATAGCTTGACTTCCTGGGAGCATTCTGTAAGTGGAGACTCCATTAACAAAAAGATCCATTCTAGTTTAACCACAAAAAGTTATTTCACCAACCAAATCAAATTTCGTAGATAGGGAAATTGAGGTGTCTTCTCTACCGCAATGTAAGGCTTATTATATAGAAATAAATAACCATGTAGTAAGTTGGCCAACCAGAAAATTGGGAGTTGGGTGAAAAATGTTCAACAACAATATCTACAAAAAGATGATTAAAATTAAATGATCAGTTAGTAGGTTGGCGAACCAGAAAAATGGGGTTTACATGAATCATGTTCAAAAAAAATAATCTACACAGAGATGCTTAAAGTTTCATAGACAAGTGAAGCAAGATAATAACGAGTTCTTAAGATGCGTTTCTTCCATTTCCAAGAATTGGAGTTTGGATGAGAAATATTGTTTAAAAACAGTCTACACAGAGATCATTAAAGTTTAATAGACATAATAAAGAAAGACAATAAAGAGTTTTTAATAGGTGTTTTTAACTTTTTCTTTTTCCATTTCCAAGAAGAAATTGGAATTTGGATAAGTAATGTTGGTAAAAACCAGTTTTATTATGTCAACTGGGCTTTTTAAACTGTCAATTGGGCTTATTTCGGGGTTCAGAGGAATGAAGTTTGGATGAGTAATGTTGGTAAAAACCGGTTTATTATGTCAATTGGGCTTATTTCAGGGTCGAGAGGAATGAAGTTTGGATGAGTAATGTTGGTAAAAACCAGTTTTATTAGGTCAATTGGGCTAATTTCGGGGTGGAGAGGAATGAAGTTTGGATGAGTAATGTTGGTAAACACCAGTTTTATTATGTCAATTGGGCTTATTTCGGGGTTCAGAGGAATGAAGTTTGGATGAGTAATGTTGGTAAAAACCAGTTTATTATGTCAATTGGGCTTATTTCAGGTTTGAAATGAATGAAGTTTGGATGAGTAATGTGGGTAAAAACCAGTTTATTATGTCAATTGGGCTTATTTCAGGGTTGAGAGGAATGATGTTTGCACGAGTAATGTTGGTAAAAACCAGTTTTATTATGTCAATTGGGCTTATTAAACTGTTAATTGGACTTATTTCGAGGTTGAAAGGAGTAATTTCTATCCTCATCATATAACTGTCAATTAGGTTTATTTCTGGATTGAGAGGAATGATTTCTGTCCTCACCATGTAAGTTCAATTTTTGTAAACCATATGTTCAACTTGTATATATTAATGTAATGGCTTTACAGTTTCTAGTATATCTTTAGTAACTTGGGGAAAGAAACCAGTCTTGCTGTGCAACTATTATATTACTTTGAAGTAATGTTCCTCGAACAATCGATCAATTTTATTTTGTGTAGAAACGCACCTTAATATGGGTCCCTGACATATTGAACATAAAACTTCTTTGAAGCAAGAAAAATGTCACCGACTTATTATAGATTATCATTCGCAAAGTTACTTGGCAAGTGTTTACTTAATTCACCATGAAATAATTTATGGTCCCCGGCTTCTATGAAATTAAGTATACTAGTATTTGCACATAATGTACAAAGAAAAGATGATGGCTTTAAAATGAGGAAAATATGATGGCTTTAAAATGAAGGACACATGTTTAGATTTTGTTAAGGATCATGAATCTGAACAGTGTAGTGAGGATAAACCCCACTACACAAAAGTTTTCGGCTTAATTATCTACAGATTTAAATCAAAAAAATTATGATTACACAACACAAACTTTAGAATTCCACCAACTGATAATCTAAACTGACCTCTCCTGAATCCTTTGCAAACCCAAATTAAACCTGCTGCAGGAAAACTATTTTATTTAAGTAACCAGATACCCTTAACTATTTTATTTAAGTAACCAGATACCATAATCTTTTATATGAAGGCAAAATTGTTCAGCCGTTTCACCACATTCTATAATTAAAAATGTCAGACAGGCATATACTATATTATAGTAAGAGATTGGGAGAAATTAGTTTATATTACATTTTTTTTCAAAAACAGATGAGATATAGAGTTCTTATCTGATGGAACGTGTCACCTCCATTATGTGATGTAGTTATTCTTATAATACATTGGAACAGTGATTCCCAATCACAACTTTTACAATTTGGGTGCAAGGGATTTTCAAAAGAACAAAGTTGTAAGTTGGCATATGGAATTTTCATATCAAATAAATCTGTAAATAACGTTTATAGAATAAACTCAAAAAGACATGTCCAATGCCTACTACAATCTAGGTGCAGGGCTACATTTATATTTTTAGGAAATTACAAGTGCAGGACTACATTGATATTTTTAGCAAATTACAAAACAAAAAGGGATTAAAATAAAACAAGTGATCTGCACAAACTCAGCTATGTTTTCTAAAACTCCTGTAATTACTGTGCTGCTCACATCTACATTTTCAAAAATCAAGAACATAACTCAAACAGAACCAAACTTTTATTGCTTTCAATTACAGCATAACGCTAACACCCAAGATTTAGAATTTGAAATACACAGGCCAGATTCTCTTTGACATTGGATTTCAATCAATAAAACCAGTCTTCATCAAGACTGCATTTCGAACCCGGGTGAGATCTCTGCCTTTGAGAGTCCTCCCAACGCCTTCATACACTGAGAACGAAAATATTTCACTCTGGGCAAGCTGCCTGGCAATGAGTTCATGGGGTGGGATTCTCTGAAAATCCATCTCCTCATCATCTTCTTCATCATCACTCTTATCATCGACTTTCACATGACTTCTCCTCCTGTCATTCTCATTCTTCTCCTCCTTCCATACCATCTGAGACCAGTTAGGGATATTCACAGGTGCGGAGAATTGATACCTCATTCTCCTCCTATTATTCTCTTCATGCCATGATTCCTTCCAAGGAATCTTCACTGCTCTCCTGGTATTATTATTATTCCCTTCCATGATTCCCACTGATCTGCAGACTGGAACACCATTCCACTCATTTTCATGTGAGCCAACTTGCCTGGTCTTGGCATGATTAAAACCACCCCATATATCCTCCTCATTAAACTCTTCCATCATCTCACAACGATCCTCTTTTCCTGACTGCTCAAGACTAAAGAGCTTGTAAATGTGATAGTTCTCCTTTGTTTTGGGCCTGCCCAACAAAGAATTACCCCCATCCATGGCTACCCAAGAGCTTTCTTCAATGTCCCGCTGCTAAATTCTATATGAGGTTACTCAGATTGAGCAAATTCTTACCTTATTGGCTCTACCAATGCTTCTTCACAAAATTTTCGGAAATTCGAAACGACGCAAGTCTTGATCACTGCGTATGAAACTCTGAGATCCTCAGATTCAACAAAAACTTATTTTTCTCAAATTGGGTTGATTCTCAGTTCTCGAATCTCTGGCTCATTAGCTTTCATCACAGGAGCTCAGTTTCATGACAGCTCTGGTCCAATACCTTTAAATTTTTAGATGAGGTCCAATACCTTTAAATTGTAGTCCTCTTTGACTCCTAAAACTCATTTTTCAAGCACTTGGGCACTCTATCAAACCGAAATTCAGAACCTCCATTATCACACTAGTTTTTCGGTGTTTCTTCGAGTTTTATAAGCCAAAATCTGCAATTAAGAAGGAACTGGGAGCCATGAACGAGTCCAGAAGCTCAGAGATGTTTATGACTTCTGTAACTGATCTGCCCTCTGAGGATTTTGATGGAACTTAGCTCGTCTTTTCTTTCCAATCTCATGCCAGATAGAATTCTCTTATGCTAAGCCATTTACAAATTCTCAATCAAGTTTGTAATGTACTTGAAATCCAATTTGAATTTGGAAAAGTTTGTAATGGAATTGAAATGCAATTTGAATTTGGATAACCATGGAGTCTGTGTATCGGTGGCACTCATTAACCACTTGTCATCTTCTTATTCAGAATCAAATACCATATAGAATTAATGTATACTTCGTTGAATTCTATATATACTGCGTGAAATTTGAATCGTCCAACTAAAATTTAAATTACTTTGATATATCATAATTCTCATGGCGTTTAAAATTTAAAAGTGTTTTACTAGGTTTTTGGTTTTTAGTTTGAAATTAGTCAAGAATTTGTTGAATTATGGTATATTTTAAATGTTCTATCAGTTTACATATTGAATTTATTTATATATTTAGAAGTGTATTTAAATGATTTAAAATAGCAATTATACTAAAAATTATATTAATAATTTTTAATTAAAAAATTAAATATATAATAAATAAAGTAATTATATAAATTTAATGACCAATAAATATTAACAATTTACAAGTTACATTATCAAATAATAAAAACATAAAAACTAATTAATTTATAACTTTGTTTTAAATCATTAGTATTATTAAGAGAAAAAAACAATATATGAATTAAACATATTTACATTTAAAAATACATGAACGAGATTCTTAATCATGAAAATTCACTCCTACTTTATTAAGAAAGTTTTTAACTTATAAATACACTGTGTTACAATACTTTGAGCTAATAGCATGATTTACTAATACCGCATGCCCAAAAAACCATAACACTTGTTGATATGGTATTTTTTTTTAATTAATCAAATTAATTTTTACTAATACTACATGCCTAAAAAACCATAACAAGTGTTCATATGATAGTTTTTATTTAATTAATCAAATTACTTAAAAATAAAAAATAGTATAACAACTTCAAAAATAAATGTCAACCTTTTGATCTGTAAATACTCTTAAAAATATTTTAAAATATTAAGTGAAACTTAAATTATATCATCTACTTAATAATTATTCATAATTAAAATTATAGAGTGAAAACTCTATTCCAAAATAATATGAACTAATTAAACCTTATCTTTAATATTTTACTATATAATAATTACTAAATATGTGTTGTTAACTCATGCTCTTATAGTCACTGCCCCTTAAGCCATCATAAACACCTTCTTAACTCATCATAAACGCCTTCTTAACTAGTCAGTCTTAATTATGAGTGGGGAAATCTTGTACTAAATATTGAAGTCATATGCTTCATGATTGAAACCTTGTAACTAACTTTGTAAATGTTAGTAACATGATATTATTTGGAATATTTTAAGTGTTGGAATTTCTAATTGATATTATTTTTTAAATTTGATATTTTTAGTTATATTATTAAAAGATTAATGTTTTTAATTAGATTGTTATAAGTTGTTGGATAGTTTAATTGGTAATCGAAGTAACTTGAAATGTGTGAAAACTAAGAGATCTAAGATTCAATCTCTCACTTGTGACTTAATTTACATAGAGAAAGACATGCCACAGAATAATCTATCCATTAAATTTCAACACTCTCTATTAAAAATAATTTGAAAATTTGTTTAAATATTAAAATGATTTTTTTCAAATTTAATAATCATCTATGTAGATATTAAAATAATAATTAAAAATATTAAAATTAAATATTTTTATGAAAAAACTTTCAATTCGATATTGTAAATAAATCTAATTATCAAAACATATTTAATTTTTTACAATTAATTTTTTTTTATAATCAACATATTTATTAAAAATGATATGTTTCAACATTTTAACTTAAATATTGAAATGATAAAATTTATATCTGAAACTTTAAAGAGAAGACCTATCGATTCAATACTCAATGAAACTCCACATAAATTGAATAAATTCAAAATTTTCAATGAAATCCACATAAATTCTTAATATTTAAGATTAAATTTTTAAAAAATGTATGAATATAATACAAAGATGTCGTTTAAATATATGTATATAATTTGGATATACTAATTAAGATAATATCATTTGTAATAATACTTTTATAATAAAGCTTTTAGACAAGGGTGGTAGGAATTAGTTTCACTTCGAGTCTAAGGCAAGCCTTAGTTCAAGTGCTTATTTGTTTCGCTTTTAGTTTAGGGCAAACATTAGTTCAAGTGATTATTAGTTTTACTTTCACTCTAAGGCCAATTTCGAATAGTTAAGTTAAAGCATTTTTCTAATTTGGGTTCATAGAATTAAAAAGATTTACATTTTTTTTTTCAAACACAAGTAAATTTGAATTGGTGACCTTATTATAAGGAGTGTCTTAAAAGTATCTATTTATCATCAAATCAAATCCTCGTGAGTATTATAAAGATTCACATTGTTGGGGATTCCAAAAATATAATAAGTCATCTTCAAAGAGGAATTAACCCTAACGACATGCACCTTAACTCCATTTTACTTCGTATGAGACTTTTTCTTGATAAGTTTTTAAAATATCAATATTATCATATCCTAAGGCACAATAACACCATGGTGGATGAAATAGATAATAGGGAAATTGGTTTGGTGGTGGTAGTTTTCTTATCATGATCAATTATCCCATTCCCAATCCCATGAATAAACCCCTTCAAGGAAAATGAAAATTTGGTGGCATTTTAGCAAACCACTGTGTGTTAAGAATTGTTAGTGTATGATTTGGGAAAGTAGATGTCCTCTCCATCCCTGTGTTCCCCATGCAAGGTGGCATGCAATTGGCCCTCCTTTAGTAATCATCATAATCTCAATAACAAGGTTATGATAAAGCATTATATTTCTTGAAAGGTAACACAAGGAAATTTAAAGTAATGAATGAGCATGGATGGAATGGAAGAATCCCTTTATGTGAACTTGTCCCTATGAGTTTAATAATCCTTTGGCATAAGCAAGTTGATATGATAATAATAGAATTCAATAACTAGAGGTCTAAAGTGAAGTATTTCTATCATGATTGACGGTGTGAAAGGGAGCATTGGGAAATTCAAGGGTGCACCAGAGAACATAGCTATTGGTCCCCCCATGGGATTTATGAGGTCGGATATCCCTTTATTATCCCCTCCTTCGTTTTAATTGTAATAAATAAAGATATGAATATGATTGAAGTGGTATATCATCTTATTTAAACCTCTTCTCCATAGTAAGTAGTCGGAATTCACTATGTTGCAATTGTTTACTTAGCTTGTCAAGTTATTGTTGGCTCATTTGCACCCCTAAACCTACTCTATTGCTCATTTGAATTATCATCCTCCCACTATTAGTATTATCGTTATTAAGAAGTTAGACCTTGTTGGTTTGAGGTTTCTTGTCTTACATGTTGGGTGATTGTTTTTCATTTACAAACTTGTGCCTTTTCTTCTACACACATGAATTATCATCCTCCTAGTGTTAGTTTTCTCTCTAGTAACAAGTTAGAATTCATTGGGTGGTGGTTTCTTGTTTGGAATGTTGGGTTAATGTTGGTCATTTGTGCCCTTATGCTTTCTCTGTTGTTCATTTGAATGTCTATCCTCCTAGAGATGTTATTTATTCTCCTACTAGTATTTTCCTAGGTTATGGTCTTCCCCTATTTTTAAGCATTCATTTGGGAAATTGGCTCTTTAATTGGTTTTCTTAGCCTCCCTCCTTCTGAATATAAAAATATAAATGTAATAACTCAATATTTAGGGCTTCAAATTTACATACACTAAAAATTGTATTGAGTGTTCTATTCACCCAATAATTGTACAAAAAATATATCAATCTTAGTCTTAAGAAAAAAACATTAACTTAGCACACTGACAACCCGTTGAGAAAATATTTCAATCAAATACCAAAATAGGTGCCAACTTGATCGGGTGCTCAAAAATCAAAGTGTCTAAATTTTGTTAAACTTAGCTTCAGATTGAAGAGCTTGTCATTCTAAATCCAACGGTGTGAACGACACTTAAATCTAGGCTTGTATGCAGAAGTTAGAGCAAGTCAAAGTTCAAGTTTGACTTTTCCAAGTGGCAGGAGGAGATGATGTGGCAAAGGTCTCAGCGAATGGGGAAATGCCAAGTGGCAGGTTTCCATTGGGTCTCGTATATCGCATATCAGAGTAAAAGGAAGAAACGACTTAAGTAGTCAGGCCCCAACATTACCAATTTGCGATTGCGATATCACATATCACATATTGAAGGTGGATAAGAGGTTATGAATCGGTCACCAACAGAGCTTAGTTGCGATGAGATATATCGCATATCGCAATTACAAAAGGGGTTGGTGTTTACAAAGAGGCCCCAGCTGTAACTGTTGATTGCGATTTGCAATAAGGTGTCGGATGTGATATTATTATATGTTCAGTTTTATAATCCCTACGAGTTCGTCTTATTGCAAAATGCCTGTACACCAATGGTTCCACCGATTGTGATTACGATTTGCGATAGAGTCTGCCGGAACCATCGCCTAAACCACTGGATCTAACCACCGTGTGACCACTCGGCCTTAACCACGAGATAGACAGGGAAGTTGATGGGACCGTCAATTTCCACGGAACTGCTACAATTAACTCCAGATAATGAATTTAACTGACAGTTAGCTATATTTGGAGGAGAAAATTGTGGGGGAACTGGGAGAGGTCATAACTTGTTCAGTTCTTATCCAAATTAGGTGCAAAAAGAGTCAATTCTAGCAGTTTTGGTTATTTTGTACTCATTGAGATAGGTTTCAGAGGCATTTGAGCATTGTAAACACACTTTTGTTGTAATTTTGAGCATAATAGAGAGGCCCAGGCATTGGAAGCTGGACCAAGGAGATGTAGCCTGAGAGGGGTGAATTCCTGATCAAATCTATGTGTTGTGTGCTATATTTTGATGTTCTTTATTATTTTGTTGTTTTTCAGCATATGTTTTATGTTAAACTATTTATAACATTTACATAAGAAACTCTCATGGGAATCAGTTAATTAAGCAAAAATGGTGAATCCTTAAGCACTTGATAAGAAAATGATAAGCATCTTTGGTTTTATTCTGAATGGGGAATTAGCACAGCATTACTAATTTGCTCCATTTTAGATCACAACTAGTTAGAGAAAATATCTCATATTCAACTAGCTCTAGCAAGCTCCTAAAGCTTAGAGACAAACTATTCACATAGAGAAAAACTCTACATTACAATGACCAATACAATAACAACCACAATCTTCATGTATCATCAAGCATATCACAAATTAATCTATATAACTAATTATGATTTAACCATTTCAACTCTTCCCGCAAATGAGTAATTATCTTAATCTATGTGAGGTTAGGTCTTCATCGATGTCTAGTCCTTTGTAACACACACTTATAGAAACTAAATATGTTCCTCATCAATAAGGTATGACTTTTATTTCAACTAGGAACTTGTAAGTTGTAGACATCACCAATTTGTAGTGATTGATATAAAGAAACAACCAATTAGTGGAATGCATGGCTACCTAACCAGTACAACCACTCATCTAATAGGAAGTCCTTTAGGTACATGGCTCATTGAACTTCTTAATGAATTCCCTTGAAAGAGAAAATAAATCCATTAGTGACTCATAGAGATAATTATTGCTACATGTGCACCCACTATTTTCTACCATATGTTTCTTGATTCATACAAGCTTTTGGTCTCATGACATTACCTAGAGTCTGCAGCCAACATATTGTCTACTCATATAGAATTCAACTAACAATCCCACTCCTCCAAGTATTAACAATTCCTTATACATGTGAAAAATCTCCTAGTTAAGGGAAATATAATAGGTTCTCACATTAAGGACTCAACAAGAGTATGCCATGTGGGTGTGCATCGTTTGTCCTCATGCTTAAGCAAGATAAAATGACCAATTTAACTTGTATCCCAAGCACAAGGATGCACAATCAAATGTTCCAGCTAATCTAAATTCACATATTGATTATAAATACTAATCCTTTTAGCATGGACACACTATGACTAGCCTACCAAGGCCATCTCAATTTTCATGTTAGAAACACTAATACATCCTCCATTTTTCTTGGATACACTAAGAAAAATATCATCTCAAATGCACCAAGACATATAATTGATAGCATAAGCACACCAACTAAATATCATTCCATTAGTATCAAAACCAATGAATCACTTAATATCGCCATTCACTCCGAAATATACAATAACATGAATCTAAATATCATGCTCCACTTGCCAATCCTTGATACATATTGGATGAAAATGGACTCCATATTTGGGTAAATCCATACCTTTTGTGGCACACATAGAAGCTCAACAACTAATGAAACACCACTACATTCCTTGATATAACTCTAATTCTTTCATCCAAGAATAGAATATCCTTTATAACCTCATGATCCAATGTTTTTTCCAATACATGGATCTTTAGCACACAAAAAATCAATGTCCATGTCAAATATTGTGGGAAAAAACAATGAACACCATGCATCTATGTCTCACACTAATCAAATTCTAGCAGAAACCCTTTAATGTCAAAGGACTACATCTCTCTACCTTCGTTATAAATCACACAAAGAAGTGTTTCATAAACAAATAAAAAATACCTTTAAACACCACACTAGTATAAAAAACAAATGGTGCCATCGGTTATGAGTACCTGACATAGAAATTAGGATGGTATCATGAACATTCATCATGATCAACCAAAACCTAAATAATGCTTAGTTTGTTCATTCACCTAATCATTTTATTTAAATATACATATATAATTGATTTTCCCTCATAAAATATGATACACAATAGCATCAGATCCACACTTTTTTGGTTAATACAATAATCTCAAACTCATATAGAGTGGAATCGAGCTTGTCACATTTAACTAGTAGTAGACTTCTCATGGATTATGCTAGAGTAGATTAGACATGGGGATCACAAACAAATGAGAATAATGCATCTCTGACTAATTGATTCTACCACAAGACTATACAATACAATAATATCAATAATCAACAATTTACTAGAAACAACAAAATCAATTGTTGGTATATTACACTTGAAAAACTAGATTGCAATTCAGCTTTGTAGCATTTGGAATCATTCATACCACCATGCTCTTATCTTACATGTGAGAACCAATTTTCAATAACTTTCTTACTTGGAGCAGCTGAGACAGAATGCCAATAGGGAAGACTTGGAGCTTAATAGACAGAAGATGCATAATTTCATTGGTGGTCCTATCAAAGTCAGAACAATGTTTCTCATGCTTCAGAATGAACTGAACACAGGTTCCAAGACTGTGTACTCGGATGCTATGGAGGCTAGATTCTACTTCCAAATAGACACTATCATGCAGTTTGGGGACACCATCATATGCTACCAAGCTTGGAACCAATATGTGACCGAGAAGCAACAAGTGGAGGTTGTTGAGCTAGACTTCACGCAAACTCAAGCATCGTAGTGTTGTGTCTTTTTACGCTGTCGAGTTATCTCTACCATGTTTTGTCTTATATGGCTACAAGTGTAAAATGTAATATTATTTGTAATTATGTTATAAGTGAAATTCCAAGTGCCAATATTGGAATATGAAGAGTCATACTGTAATGTAATGTAATGTTTCATTTTGTAAAGAATTTGAAGAGTCATGAGGGTAGTCCAAATGTCACAAAAGGGTGTTGAAGACTCACCCCCTCTTGTTATAAATAGAACCTCATAACTCATGTAACAAGATTTTGGGAGCCAAGCTTTTGGCTAGGCTTAGGCTTAGAAAGATCTTGGGAGTATTGTGAAGAGCTTTGGCTTCTCCATAACACAGAGTGAGTATACTTCTTTGGAGGAGCAGGTGTTCTTGACTGCAATGTTCCACTATTGGGGCTAATGGTCGTCAATGCTGCATGTATGAATGAAACTTTCACTTATAATAATAAAACCAAAGCCATCATGTTTTCATGCATATGTTGTGAATATAGTAGCACTATTTTTGTTGTATTTGTAATGTATGTTATTTAACTTACGCCTATGCGTATGAACTATTTCATTTGCATTTGTATGAATCTTTTTGAATGTGTATTGTTGTATTAATTCACCAATTTAACTTGTGGACTATTATGCATCTTAGCATGTGATATCATTCTTCTCGTGTGTTCCTTTCAAGTTGTGTATTATTACAGGCTTCCAAGGGGCACACTTCCTTTTCCCTTCATGTGTTGGAACCTTCATGCATCGCACTTGACCCTTCGTAGTGTCACACACTTGATCTCACCCTCTACATGTTTTCACAGTCAAGGCATAACATTACCACCCACTGCTAGGACTTCTAGTCCAAACCGTGTGAGGTATAGTCAGGACTTCATATCAGGGAGATCCCCTGAACATTGGCAGGTCCAACACCATCAACACCGTGTTATTTATTTGGTCTTGTATGTGGGTGATATGTTGTTGATTGGAAATGGCAAAGAAATTATCTAGGATTTGAAGACATAATTGTTCCCCAAATTCGACATGAAGGATCTTGGTGCTGCAAACTATTTTTTGGGAAAGGAAATTAAACAAGATCAAGAAAAGAGGAATCTCTAGTAAACCAGAGAAAGTATGTCGAGACAATTTTGCAGAGGTTTAATATGTATAATAGTAAGCCAGTTAAGGTTCCTATTCCTATAGGTGTAAGGTTATCCACTGAACAATGTCCCAAGAAAAAATAAGAGGAAGAGGACATGTCACATGTTCCATATGCAAGTGAAATTGGTAGCATCATGTATGAAATGGTCTATACTAGAATAAACATTGCACATGTAGCGGGAGTATTGAGCAGGTTTATGTCAAAACTAGGGAAGAAGCACTAGGTAGCAGTGACACATTTTTTCAGGTATTTGCGTGGTACTAGTGATTATGGTTTGTGCTACCAAGGACGACTAGGATTGGATAGAGTTTTAGACATTCATGGATTTGTTGATGCTGGGCTAGAGATCTAGATCAGATAAGATCTACAAGTGGGTATGTTTTTAACCTATTTGGAGGAGCAGCCAGTTGGATGAGCAAGAGATAGTCTTTAGTGGCACTTTCAACTATAGAGGTTGAATACATGACATCCACTCATGCAAGAAAGGAAGTAGTTTGGTTGCAAATATTGTGTTCAAGTATGTGGTTGGTACAACAAGCTATAAGGATAGACTATGATAGCAACAATCCAATTTTCTTGGCAAATAACCCTGCTTATTATTTGAAGACAAAGCACATTAATGTTCAGTATCGTTTCGTGAGGGATATGGTTGAAGACAAAAAAGTGTTATTGGTAAAGGTGGACACTTTGAAGAATGTTGCAGATGCATTGAAAAAGTTTGTGAGCATTGAGAAGTTTTCTTGGTGTAGAGAAAAAATGGGAATTGCAAACCTGGACCAATGACTAAGCTCTCTTGTGGCCCCCTGTGTAGAAAGAAAACAAAAAGTGGGAGAATGTTGGGTGTGTTTTATATTATTTCCACACATCATGGGGTCTGGGGAAACACCTTGGAAAAAAAATTATTTTATGCGGACCCAATAATAGTTGGGCAGAGCCAAGTATGGGGGGCAGACCCAAAGATGGTGGGCGGACATATCGATGGTTTTGTGCATGGATTTTGCACATGGTTTTGGGCATGATGGTTTTTTTCCCATGGCATTTTTTATGTCCAGTAAAGGGAACTATGGTTTTTTTCTAATCAAGGGTTAATGGATTGGGGTTTATGAATGCTTCGATATGTATATAGATATATTGTAATATTGAAAGGAATATAATGAAAAAATATTTTAGTATTCCTCATTTTGGGATTTAGCAGAAAATATATGTGTATATTTGTTTTATGTTCTTGCCATTATATATTTTTATGTTTTAAGAATTCCTTTACAAGTAATTTTTGTATAGGGTTAAAACCTACACCGCGGAAAATCATTATAACTTTCTCTTCATGAATCATATTTGAAAATCATTATAACTTTCTCTTCATTTAGAACTCATGAAGGTCATTATGAATTTTTGGTCATGCCTTTTGGCCTTACTAATGCACCTTCCACATTTTAAGGTTTGATAAATTCCACATTCAAACCCTTTCTTAGAAAATTTGTGCTAATATTTTTTGATGATATAATAATCTACAATAAGTCTTGGAAATATCATGTTAAACATGTTGACATGGTGCTTAAACTATTGCAGGAGAAACAATTATATGCAAAAACTTCCAAATTTTTCATTAGGGTACAAGATGTGGAATATTTGGGTCATATTGTATCACATAAGGGTGTTAAGGTAGACCCTAATAAAATTAAAACCATCAAGGAATGAAAAATCCCAATAAACCTAAAGAATCTTCAAGGATTTCTTGGGTTGATGCAAGTATGTTAAGAATTATGGGAAAATAGCAGCACCTCTAGCAACATTACTGAAGAAAGATGCACTTCTTTGGACTCTAGAAGTAACTAAGGCCTTTGAAAATCTTCAAAAAGAAATGTATCAAGCTCTAGTCTTAACTACACCAGACTTCACAAGAACATTTATTGTGGAATGTGATGCCTCAGGAAATGGAATTGGCATTGTTTTAATGCAAGAAGGAAGACCCATTGCTTTTGAAAGTAATCTAATCAAGGGAAGGTATTTACATAAACCTATATTTGAGAATGAAATGTTGGAAATACTACATGTCTTGAAGCAACGGTTCCTTTACCTAATGGGAAGTAAAAATAGATCATGATAGTCTTAAATACTTTGTGGAACAAATATTATCTTCAGAAGAGGAGCAAAAATGGATTACAAAGATGTTTATTTATGACTTTGAAATCATTTACAAAAAAGGGAAGCAAAATTTTGTTGCATATGCACTCTCAAGACGGCATGAGGATGTGGAATCATTCTTATGTGTCATTTCTATTATACATCTTGATCAGATAATTGAAGAGAGGAATGAATGGAAGAATGATGAAGAGGTGTGGACGCTCATTCAAAATTCATAGCAAGATCCCACTACATATGATACATTTATCTGGAAAAACGATTCATTATGGTACAAATATCATTTATATTTGTGTAAGAACTCCCAACTCAAACAAAATATCCTTTTGGAATTGCACACTTCTCCTTTAGGAGGGCATTTACGATTTTTAAAAATTTACCACGGGGTTAATAAGGAATATTTTTGGGATGGCCTTAAATCTGATATTCAAAATTTTGCGCAAGATTTTTCGTTTTACAACAAAATAAAGTTGAGACGCTTAAGACCCCATGTATGTTACAACCTTTAGCAATTCCAAGTCGGTGTTGGTAGGATGTCTCAATGGATTTTATCACAGGTTTACTCAAATCCAAAGGAAATAGTGTCATCATGGTGGTAGTTGATATACTTACCATGTATACACACTTTTGTGCACTATATCATCCTTTCAAAGCAAGTATAGTCACTACTGCATTTATGGAAATAGCTCAAAAGCTACATGGAAACCCAAAAATTATTGTAAGTGACATAGATCCCATTTTCACTGGAAATTTTTGGACAATTATTTTTCTTTTCTTGGTGCTAAATTAGCTCATAGATCATCTTATCATCCTCAATATGACAGGAAAACCGAGGTAGTGAACACATTTTGGAAGGATATCTTTATTTCTTTGTATCTAAAAATCATACACAATGGGTCAAGTGGTTACTTCTAGAAAATTGGTGGTATAACACTTCCTTCCGTAACACAACAAAAATGACCCCAATTATGGAACTTTATGGGTATCATCCACCATCCATCACATTGTCTTTAAGATAAAATTATAAGGTTCAAGTAGTGGAAGATTAGATCGAGCATCAACAACAAGTTCTCCAACTCTTAAAGGACAACATGACTCTACCACATAATCAAATGAATCAATAGGAATATCAACATCATAGTTGAATATTTTTTGATGTAGACGATTGGGTATTTTTACAGCTACAACCATACAAACACATGTCCCTCAAGCAAACTAAGAAGGATCATAAATTATCACCCAAGTACTATGGTCCTTACAAGGTGCTGTCAAATATTAGTACTATGGCATACATATGAGAGTTACAAGCATCTTCTTGAGTACACCAAGTTTTCCATGTTTCATGCTTAAAGAAGGTTATAGGTGATAGGCTCCCAGTTCAAACAATACTTCTAGAACTTGACGATGAAGTAAAAACCATATTAGATACTAAAATAGTCACAGAAGCAAGAACCTGGTAGCTACAAAATTGATCAATTTTATAGTGTCTCGTTAAATGGAAGAACTTACCTATGGAAGATTCCATATTTTATGATGAGTATTTTATATAGAAGCATCTACAACTAAGGTGTTGAGTAAAACACCCTTTTGAAGGAGAGGGGCATGTTAGGTCCCTATAATACTAGTGTAGCCCCCATATTGTTATTTCTATCCCACTATTTTTATTGTTGCGACCTTACATTATTATTTTTATGTAGTCCCTAATTATATTGTACCCCTTTAGACTCCTATACATACAAAGGAGGTCTTGTCATTTGTATCATCCAAAAATTGTTCATTTATATGATGTAAAAGGAGGTTACCCCCTCGAAGAGGCTTATTTTCAAGTCGTTGATCTATCTTCTTTTTTTGTTTTTATGAATTGGTTACATAAAAATAAGCCTAACTCCAAAGATATATGAAATTTTGTATGCAATTATAAGTTATAGGATCACTTTACATCCCCTTGTCAGCATATCCATATATGAAAACATGTAAATTCCAATAGACCTAAGACACATTTTTTTAGCCTATAATAGATCATGCTCTTGCATCCTAGGAATATAGAAAATTCCTATTTAAATTTCAATATGTGGTATATTCTAGAGTTTCTTGCTATTGGAAAAGAATCAATGTACTGATTATTGTGAAAATGAGATATGGTCAAGCAAAAATAAACCATTTTCAAGTTTGTGAATAGAGTTTTATACAAGAACAAAATCAAAATACTTAAAAATACAAATTGAAATAGATGTACAAAGCTCATTTGAAACTTCATAATGCTTTAACCATCTAACTATGAACTAGACAAACTCTATTTTAATCCTTCAACCATGAATCAAAATAATTTTGTAACTAAGTATAAACAAATAAAGGTTTTACATAATAGAGATAAATAAATTATGTGTTTGAGAAGAAGATGACTATAAAACTAGTTGAGACTTAGCAATTTCTAACAAACCATAGGTAGGCCTTTTGTGGAAACCACACCTAGCCAAGCTATGATACCATCATTGAAAAATGGTAAAGTAAGACTCTAAAAATCAACCTAATAGGTCCAAACTAATATATTTCCACTTTCAAACTTTCGAGAAGAAAAATCAGCTCTTAAGAACTCAGATTACTTACTCCACACAACACAAGGAGTGATTACTTATTTTATAACCAATCCCTCAAAAAATTATCCCTCGAGTGCTCTTCAGTGTGGATATAGAGAGATCTCAGTGATATCTCAAAACTCTTATACATTTTCATAGTTTATTATCTATTTTAGTAAGTGTAGAAGCTCATTTTGCTCTCTATGACTCTAAATCTTCTCTTCCTTATTTTTGTTCCAACCTCCTCCTCCCCATTTGAATACATCATGCATGAATGCAATCAATAAACCCCCCCGCCCCCCCACCTCCCCCCAACCCCAAATTACTTATTTATCTTTCTAATAACATAGGGTGGATAAATTTATAAAGTATATGAGTGATGGCTTACTTCTAGGAAATGGTTATTTCCATTACTCTTTTCTCCCTTTTTCAACTATATAATAGGATTAAATGAGGTGAAGGTTATAAGGTAATATAGGTGGAAATGACATAGTATTTTTGAAAATGAAAAAATCCCACAGAGCCCCTCACCTTTCTTCACTTGTGGTATCATAGTCCATGTAAGCATAAATGGTCTATCAACCTTGCTGATCCCTTTTTTATTAACTACAAAAATTAAAAAATATTTACAATATACACATATAAAATACAATGGTATGCATACCTAATGGTGACTAGTTCAGTAGAAATAAAATATCTATGCAAATCCTTTATCAATTTTAATTAAAAATATTTGAACAAGAAAATTTAGGATATTATGTCCCCTCCCCCTTGGAATAGCACTATCCTCTATTTTCCTTTAGTGTATTAATGTCTATGGTGAAGATATGGATGGATATGCCTATCTCATGGCTTCCTCCATCTCTCAAGTGGCCTCATTTTTGGCTTGAAGTGCTTCCATTGCACTTTTATCCTAGAAAATGGCTCAATTTTCGAGGAATGTTCCTTTCCTATTTAATATGAACATCGACTTTGGTTGGAACTCTCCCTCTAGTTCCACTTGTATTACAACCCAATAAATCACATGGTTAATATCATATACATACTTTTTAAGAAAAGATAAATGAAAAAAATTATGTGTTTTAATATTTGTAGGCAATTCAAGTTTCTAAGTTATTGATTCCATCCTTTCCAAAATTTCAAAGGGTGCACAATATGTGGTTGTGAGCTTGGCATAGGCTTTAAGCATCAAAGAATTATTTTGTGCCTTCACTTTATAATACACATTACACTCACTTTGAGTTTTTTATGCATTATCTTTTTGTCTACATAATGTTTTTGTTTGTCTTGGGCTATATTTACGATTTGTTTAATCTTGATGACTTCATACTCCATTTATTTCAAAATTGATAGTCCAAGTGTAATTCTACATGCTAGATTGTATAGGTGTGTGACATCTTAAACCATATAGTGCCTTGAAAGGATTCATTTTTTTTTTGTAAGCTTGGTAGGACTACATCTTCATCATGTCCAACTTCTCACCTCGATCGAGGGGATAGCACAAAATTTGAACCCAAGGTTTCTGGTTCGGTGAGACTTCATTTCCACAGCCATTGCCAATTGAGCTATTCCAAGCGGATGCCTTGAAAGTATTCAATTTTAAGGATGTTGGGTAATCATTATTATAGCAAATATCTATCAAATGCAAGTATTATCCCTATCTTTTTGGTTTACCCATGACATACAAGTGAAGCATGTATTTCAATGCTTGATTTATCTTATTTATTTGTGGCTGATAAGTAGTGCTAAAATTTAGATATTTAACCAAGCCTTCAAATAATGCTTTTCAAAATATTGATATTTACTTTGAGTCTCTATCAGATATGATTATGGTAGATATTCCATGCAATCTAAAAATCTCCTTCGTGAAATTTTCTAGCAATAATCACTACTTTATATGTGGACTTTATAGGTATCAAACAACCATCCTCACTCAACTTTTAAACCATGATCATGAAGGAATGATGTTATTTTAATATATTTGAAAAACCTATGATAAATTCCATGGTGATTACCTACCATTTCCATGTATGAATTGGGAGAGGTTGCAAAAAACCTACTGGGTATTTATGTTCCGTTTTAACCTATTGAAATTTTATGCATCTTGCAATATAGTTTCATTTTTCATTCCAGGCTAGAAATAATGTTTCCTTGTTCCAATGATCATAGTAACCTAGTTGTCTAATTAATTTTTTTTATGCATTTCATCTAGGACGAGTTTCCATAAATTCATTGAATTCAGAATGTACAATATATCATTATAGATCAGCAATCATACTTATATAATCTAAAATCCATCATATTTTAGTTTTGTGACTCTTGATGTAAATATTTCATTATTTGTAGAAAGTAATCATCCTCATACAAAGCCTAAAATTATATTTTGAACTTCAAATCATATTCAAAAGTGAAATAGATGCTAAGTGTATAACTTTCATGCTCTTGGTTAGTGCATTCAATACCTTGTTTTCTTTTCCCTTTATATCTATGATTTCAAAATTGTACTCAATATCGAATGCTAACCATCTAGCTTGCCTAACATTTAGGTGAGTATGATCAAGCAAGTCTTTTCATCCACTATGTTTTGACATGAAAATGAAGTTTATAACCATCCAATAATGACGCCGCATATTTAATGCATGTATTTTGGCTATGAGTTCCAAATTATAGATAACATAATTTTATGTCCTTTTTTCCATTTTCTAGATTCATAGCTTATCACATGATTATCTTGCATAAGGATTGTATGCAATCTTTCCTTATATACACGTGTAGATATTATGAAATCTTTGTCTGAGTCTATAATATATATAATTGGCGCACTAGTTAGAAGATGTTTCAACTATTGAAATATTTATTCACATTTAGTAAACAACCCAAACTTTATTCCTTTCATATGCAAAGAAGTCGTGGGATGGCCAAAATTTGAAAATGATTCAAAGAATCTCCTATAATATCTTACAATTCCTATAAGTGACATTACAGTTGTTACATTCTTTGGAGTGGTATATTTCATAATGGCCTTGATATTCTCTAGACCAACTAAGGTTCCTTTATTTGAAATAATATATCCCAAATATTATATTTGTCTTTGACATAAATCACATTTACTGAATAGCATACAACTAATGCTCTCTCGGTGTTTTCAAAACCGTTCTAATATGTTATTCTGTTAGAATTGGGGTGGGTGAATAAGTAGTTATAGTATTTATTTAATTTTAAAATATTTTACCAATACACCCAATGATTAGTGATCCAAAATTAAATCATGTAGAACCATTACAACAACAAGTAAAAACACGAAAAGAATCAACAACAAAAGATGCACATAAGGGACACAAATGTTTCTGGTGGAAATGGCCCTCCTCTCAGTAGTGAGCTCAATTCTAAAAGTTGGTATCAGAGTGGGTTCTCTCAGTGGAGTTTGTTTACTCAAGAGTAGATCATGGGATTATGGACAAGAACAAGAATAAATGAGCTCAGAAGAAGAAGGTTTACAAACAAGTCAGGAATTCTGCAAAATTTGAAGAACCTGACCTCCTTGTAAAAGGTACGATAGGCAGTGTTTTCAGTCATGGAAACGTTATTTCTTATTTCTAGTCCAGTGATGATGACCTTGGAGTCATTAAAGAATATGATAATCATATTTTTTTATTTTATTCCTCAAGAGATTAGGATGGTGAATTTCCATTGTAGGAATCTAAAGATGAAGAGCTTAAGAGATTAGTCACCCTTGAAGCATAAAATAAATCTCAAGCAAGATTAATATAGAGGCTCACATTGGAGGATAAAGATCTGAAGAAATTTCTCTTGATTCTAGAGGAAAGAAAGTATGTATTCAAGGGAAAAAAAATTGACCTGAAAAATCACTTGGAGAAGTCAAGGAAGAACGAGGATGAGATTGTGAACCAGTTTAAGAATCAGATCAGCCATTGCAAGAAACTAGAAACAAAAATAGAAGAGAGAAGATCGAGCCTAAGAGGAGAAAATGAGGCAACGATTGGGAAACTCAAAACAACAATTTACAGTAGTGATCAAGGAAATCATCATCAAGATCATAAGCCAAATAATGTGGCAAAGAAAAGCATGAGAAATTTAAGGTGTTATAGTTGTAAGAAATTTTAGCACACTTCAGCAAATTGCAGAAATAGGAAGACAAATCATTATAAGAAAAACCTACAGCCGAATAAGGAGAATTCACAAGCAAGCACATCAATTTCTAGGTACACAAATTTCTTTTAGGGGTATTTCTACTTTTGTAATGGTTTCGACCCTAAATATTTTGATTGTAGGGTTCATCATATAAGAAGTGGAAAGAATATCAATAACTAAATTGAGCCCTTTCTACCATTTTTTGGGAAATTTAGATGTTATATCTGTGATAACTTAGGCCATATGGCGATAGACTGTAAGCTTCCCTTGTCCATCATGGAGTCTATATGGAAGAAAAGGAATCCTGGTGTGAATATTTATTTCATGCATCAAAGCAATCAATAAGTGAAAACAAAGAGAATCTGGAAGAGGATAGAACAACCAGAAATAAAATATCAGACTATTAAAGATTGGAGATAAAAGGCATAGAAGTGGATTTAGGAAGGAATTGAGTTCAGCTCTGCATCGGGAGGAGAATGAAGCAAAAAATGCATTATCTCGGGGGGAGATACTCCAAGAAAATAAATGGTTTATTAGTTTTGAATTTTTTTTTTTGTGTGAAGACTTATTTTTGTTTTGATATATGTTCTGGTCATTTTTCTTGGTTTGGCCCAATCTTCTCAACTATGGTTGAATTCATTACACATTTCCTGTACCAACCAAAGAAATGAATGATTAGCTTCCGTAAATAAAAAGGAGAAAGGAAAATGCACACTTAATCAGTAAATATGCAGAAATTAAAGTTGATCTGCACTCACTAACTATCATTTTATCCTCCTGTAGTTGTTACTTTATTTGAATAGAGCATATGTGTGTGTGTGTGTGTGTGTGTGTGTGTGTGTTGAGATCCATATAGAGAAAATTTGTGACAAAAGGTCATGCCCAGAGGAAAGTAACAATTGAAGAATCTAGAAAATGTTACGTGGATAATCGGAGATTGAATCCAATGAAAATTCGAAGGATGGAAAATTATATTAAAGTTTAGAAACCTTGGCAAATCTCACTAGTCCATAATATGCAATCTATAAAATGTTTGGTAACATGTTTGTAAAGATATTCATATTGTAATAATTTTTATATAGTCTATATATAAATTTTTAGTGATTCTTATGGTAAAATAATTTTATACCATAATATTAGGGCAAATCATTCCTAGAAAAAAAATGGAAGTTAGGGAATATTTTTTTTGGAAAAAGCATAGAAAATTAGCCCACCTGGGAATATTAGCCCTTAAATTTTTTCCTAATCGAATCCCACTAACGTTGGTATATAACATTTCAAAGTCTGAAAGAGTTTACAAAGTAGTCCCAAATTGCAGGTATGTGCACCTTGAAGGTGAAAAAGTCTCACCTATGATCATTTTGGAACTACATTGCACTTTCAGTGCTACCAACATTGGTTTGACACCAATCTTGGCCTAGGAAGTTGATGGCTTTGACTAAGCCTGACTATCTGGTAGAGCATTGCATGCGACTAGGCAAAGAGGTTATCGTACAACATCTATGGAGACTATGGCCTAAAATTGTTAAGAGTCACAAATTATTGGTAGCATGGAGTACTATATCTGTAGATGCATTTTAGTAGCTGAAATAATGACAAAGACATAATGAATTATGGTTTCTTAGGCTTACAAATTAGTATTATATGGATAACAATACGTTGTTGCAAAGGCATAAGTTGAATGTTGTGTTTTGGTTGTGCTAATAGTCATTTGCAGGTTTCCAGTGAAGTTTATGGTTGTAGCATTGAAGCCAAAATGTGATATGAAGGTCGTGAGCAATATAATGTATGGCCAATTGCAAGAATTCCAAATCATTTTTCTATTTTGTGTCAATGAGTAAATTTTTATGATTTTAGCATTTTTTTTCTACTGCTACACAAAGTGTTTAAGGTGGTGGCTTGTTGCTGCTAATAACACACATTTGTTTGGACATGATTTCTATGCTATGGTTGATGAAGCCTTTTTTTGTGTCAAGTTTGATGCTGCTAGTATGGTTATGCCAAACATTGTTGAGGACAAAGAAAGTAATGATTTCCTATTATGATATTGCTATGGTTTAGTTAGAGGATATGATAATATTATATGCTTCATGATGAATGGGAGTGTTGAGTGAGCTCGTTGATGCCAATATTCATGATGTATGAGAATATGCTTATGACAAACTGTTGCTTGAGTATATGATATTGAAGAGGTACCATTGTGTGTCCCCTTGTTGGTGTTCTATATGCAATTACTACTTCCTACTAATGTTATGATCATATGTATGATTTTTCTATTTTGGCTGAGAGAAAAGTTGATGTGGATGGAGTTGATAGTTATTTTTGTTGTTGTTGCCTTAGGAGAAAAATACTCATTGTTGTTTCTACTAATGATGGTTGGCATATGCTTGACAATGTTGTTGGTTAGATGGAGCAATTGTTTATGTTTGTTGTTATTTCTTTTGGGTTTTGGAGATCTATTTTTCTACCATGACATGGAGAGTGTGATTGTTGCTTAAGGAGAGATGTTATGGTCATGAGTTCTCATATGTATGTGTTGATACAATGCTTTGGCGAAGGCATAATGATTGATGATGATGATGTTTCTACTCATTGACATTACAATAGAGTGATCCTGCCCATGGTATGTTTATTTTGATGTTTATCATATGTTGTTTTTGTTTTGGTTGGAGAGTGTTGTTGATGTAGTTGGAGTTGTTGATTGGGTTTGTTGTTGCTATAATACATGTTTTGTTACCATTACTTCAAATGAGAGTTGAGTATGTTGTTGTTGATTTAGGACAAAATGGGTTATGGTTTGGGCTGCTTTTTTAGACCCAACGAATGTCCATGGTGAGTTTTTGTTAGTTCCATCATTATTGAGTTGAGCCCTTTTCCATCGATGTCAAATGGAGAGTTTGTGTAGAGATCAGTTTTAGAGGGTAGTATCAATTGTTTAGAGGACAATTGGATGGTTCAGTTGGGGTTGCCATCAATGCCAAAGTGGGAGATTGTTGGCATTGATGTTGTGTTATAGTGATTGATTGTTGGCATTGATATCAACCTGGGCATGTATTGGAGATGTTATGCATATGCTTGATTGGGTGCTATGGCAGATGTTTGTATTACAAGTGGAATCTTGGCTTATGTTAGATGTTGTGCTTTGTTGTTGCCATAAATGGAGGAACTTGACTTGTGTGTGGTTATTACATATGAGTGTGTACCTTGCTTATGTACAGATGTTGTGCTTATGTATGGATCTTGTGGCAGATGGAGCAGGTTGGTAGAGGTCTGAGCTAAGAAACTTTTTTCTTTTTTCCCTATACTTTTCCACAATGGTATGGATCCAATCTTATATGTGTGATGGTAGGAATTTAACTGCATGGATGCAGTCTTATTGTTGCAGTTGTAGTCAATATTTTCATGTATGTGGGTGTGGTTGTAGGTTTAATTGTGAGTAAACATTACCATGGTATTGGTATGTGTGTGGAGCAGGTTGGCACTTGGTATTGGTAATACCATGGCACAGGTGCCCTTAGTATTGGTATTTCCATAGTATAGGTGCCTTTGGTATTGGTATTACCATGGTATTTTCCCGTGGTATTGGTTTGGAGATTGATGAGGACAATTTTTCATACACTTGTATGTGAGTATTTAGTTGTTGGATTGATGGGTGAGATTTTGATAGTGTGCTACATTGTTTTATCTAGCATATTTCATATTTGTAGTTGTGTTGAGTAGAGTGTGTCTATCAACTTATCATTTTCAGATTCAAGTCAGTGAGGTTGTTGGGTTACTCATGCTGAGCTGATTTGAGAGCTCAGTTTGAAAGTGTATGAAACATGATTTGCATGGAGGTGTTTAAGGTGTTGAGGCTTCATACCAGATAGTGTGTAGAAAAGGTGGGGGGCTTGTAGATGGAAAATTAGAATGGGAAGTAGATTTCTCCAGATTCCAGTAGTGTTGGGCAAGGCTCATTGATCATGGTGGATTTTAGTGCATGGTTTTTTGTAGATCCGTGTGAAAACACAATAGCATTCCAAGTTTATCATTTGGATCAAGTCTTCTAAATGATGGGGGTTAGCCAATTGTATACGAGGTCGAGTCTCCTGGTTGGTTGAAGCCATCTATCTATGTAAAAGACATATTTTCTTGACATAATAGAGATTCAAATTAGCACAACAAAAACAAAGGTGGTTTTTCTCCTGGAAGGGTTTCCACCATATATCTTGTGTTCACATGCGAGATTTTTTTTTTTGCATATTTATTGTTTATGTTGCTACTTATGGTTTTCTGTTTATTCTCATATGGTGCACATGTAATGATTTTTTATTAGTTGTTGGTTATATATATATATATATATATATATATATATATATATATATATATATATATATATGATTCAGTAGAGAAGTATTAATTCGTGAAAATTGATAAGAAGACACTAATTCACCCCCCCCCGCCACAAGTAATGATCAAGGTTTCCAACATCCTCATGTTCTTCCTCATATTTAGAGTAGATGATAATGTCATCAATAAATAATACTACAAACATATATATATATATATATATATATATATATATATATATATATATATATAGATATATATATATATATATATATATATATATATATATATATACCGATAAATGTTGTTAATAAGACACCTGAATATGGACGGTGTGTTAAAATTACCATATATAAATATAAATTTTCTGAGAGAAGATTAAAACAACAAATCACAAATAATAAACACAGTGTTTATCGTGGAAAAAACCCAATCCAAGGGAAAAGACTAACCAAAATAATATTCTATTAGTCCCTTGGCCAAAGCTTATCCAAGCCAAGTAAGTGAGATTTCACCATTCACATCCTTGGCACATTACAATGAAGTCTTCCCAAGAATTTTAAAGGCTTCATTACATGCAATTCATGGGCACAAAACCATGTGCCCAAAAACACCATAGTTGGCTAAGTAACTTTAACTCTTTCTCCAAGTCAATTTTACCCAACAAGCCCCCTTAAAACATGACTTGGGTTTCCCATAACCAAATCCAACCAAATCAACCAAGTGAACCAAAAGCACTCACCTCTAGGCCCTACCCCCCTTCAAAGTTTATATCCAATGTACTGGATAATTTGTCATGGCCCCCTATCACCTAGATCTAAATATAGAATTTACCAGTAATTTCCCATAGATACACATCCCTTACTAGATCTTACAACAGTGTGCCAATTTACATGTAAAAATTTTCAACTCCATCAAAGTAATTTTTTTTAATTTATTGTTGTTGTTGTTTAAAATTCACAACGAGAATATATTTGTTTCATAGATCACCCATTTGGACACTGAAAAATATACAATATGAAGCAAATAAACCATGATAAATCATTTCATTAAAGAATTTCATTAAACACTATGAGTACATACTTAACATAAATATAGTCTCAATAGGAGGCTTGGCATGATTTTTCTTATACGCCTCCTTGCACATACCCATGGCTATTTTCATTCTCACACGTATTGATCAAAATACATCAAGATTATCTGTTGGCTTTGACCTCAATGGGTCTAATACCATGTTAAAATTACTAGAGATAATCATAAATTTACTGAGAGATGATTAAAAACAACAAATAAAGAATCATAAAAACAATGTTTATCATGGAAAAACCCTAATCTAGGGAAAAAAAGCTTGCTAAAAAATTAATATATTAGTTCCTTGGCCAAAATTTGGCCAAGACAACTAAGTGAGCCTTCATTTCTCACGTCCTTGACACATTATAATAAAGTCTTCCCAGGATTTTTAAAGCCTTCATCACATGCAATCCATGGATACAAAACTATGGGAAATCAAAACTAAGGGCCCAAAACCACCATAGTTGACTAGGTAATTTTAACTCTTTCATAGAGTGAAGTCTACCTAACATGGTGCACAAGTCACAGTCCAAATGGTACAACCATGAATTCAAAATGATTTTATCTTACTCTAAAATCTATTTTATGAATATTGTCATCTTTGATCCTACCTTGATGATATCCCAATCTCAACTCAATATTTCAAAATACCTTTTTCCCCTTTTACTTGATCAAACATATCATCAGTCCATAGTAAAGGATACATTTTTTTCATTGTCCCTTTGTTCAACTATCTATAATCAATACATAATATAAGGGTACTATCCTCTTTATTTACAAAACATAATTAGTGATCCCTAAGGAGAGACACTTAGTTTTAATATACCATTTGTCCAACAATTTCTATGTTTACATTTTTATCTCCATTAAATCTAGTAAACACATTCTATATGGTGTGTGGAATGTAGGTGAATATCCTAGAATAAGATCAATATTTTTCTTAGAAAATAAAATAGGTCTCTCATTTGGAAATATATCTTTGAATTCTTATAGTATTGAATACTCCTTGAATTTTGACCCTTTTTCTTCTTTTGGATCTACATGATATACATATGATTGGTAACCTTTTATGAGACTTTTTTCCAATTGTAAAGTTAAAATCTATCTTAAAGAGATAGATCCTCGAGTTCATTTCACTAGACTTGGTTTCCCTTCACCATTGATACACTCAATTTTTTTATATAAAAAATAAACCTTAGTTTATAAGTTGATAACCAAGCCATGCCAATTAAGGAATCATATCAACTCAAAGTAAAATATTCAAATTTACCATTGTGAGTAGTCAATTCATTTCAACTAGTAAATTTTCTATCATCTTATTTATCCTCTTCTTAACTCATATTTCCAACTAAACTAACCAAGTGTTTCCTAATGACTGCATTTTTTAAGAACATCGAACTCAACAATTTTAGGTGCAATGTGGCTATGAATCACTCTTGGGTCAAATAAAATAGAGATAACTTATTTAGAAATCTTACAATCAACATCCATTACTAAAGACTGGTGGTCTACTTATCAATCCTCCAACAAAATATATATCTTTGGAATATTCATTATTACACCATTCACTCTTGCAACTTCTTTTACATTGTGGATAGGCTTATTTGTCTCCATCTTATGAGGACAACCTTTGAGAAGATGGTCTTCTCCACATTCCCAACACCTTAGAAGTCCTTTCCAGAGCTCCCTTATCTTTCTTTCCATTGACTCTGCTAGCCTTGGCTCTAGTTTGATATGGAAAAAATTTCTCTATAAGATAGTTTTGTAAAAGGTACTTTTATACTACTTCCAAGTGATTTTCCTTTCACTAATACTTATTTACATTATTTAGATCTTCCCACCAAATGGATGCTCTACCATTCATGTTCTAAATTTCCATTATATCCTTCATGTTCCCAAAGTAATCATGTACCTAGAAATAATTACTCATTCCCAAAATTTGTGCCTCACCTTCATCATTAAAATTCACATCACCATTTATGTTAGGTAATTTTATTTTCAATAACCCACTTGTCTTTGAAAAATTTCTTCTTCTTGTGTATAAAAGAAGGTATTTCGTCCATACATAATTAAAGGTGGTTGTATTTGGGTTTTAAACATTTGATGTTGTATAAGCATAATCATTGAATAATTGAGCCTTAACACTATGAGATATTTCCCTTCAAGTAATTTTACCAATATTACATGATGTATGTCCTCAATATAGGAATTTTTGAATTTTAGCCAAACTTTGTAACAAAATAACATTTAGTTTATCTTTTTCTTATTGAGCTTTGAAATTCTTCTCATTATCCATGTTTCAACTTTGAAGTTCCATCTAAGGCTTATCATAGTTTCTACCATGTCTAGAGGAGGCTCCATGTTTCTCCTTCCATTATTTTCTGATTCGTGAATATGTGGTGAATCTCCCACAATTTCACTATCTTTCTCTTTATGAGTAGATGTGAAAACAACATAGGTTAATATGTTACGTTTCAAAAACATAACATTGGCATCATTATCATTCCTACCTTGATCCCAAATAGCCATGAGTGTTATAACCAAGCTTTGATAGCAATTTTAATATACCCCTATATTGATTAATAAAAACATCGTTTCGAGTACCCATAATATTAATGATCTTCTTATGATTTATTTAGCAATAAAAAAAAAACCACCAAACAATGGTATACTTCTATTAATAATAAAATTAATTGGAAATATTATTATGAGAAAACAAATTCCTTCACCATTAATAAATCCATCACGTACCCACTACACCCTTTTCATGTTCTAACATCATTATTAAACAATACAATGTCATAATACAGAAACCTCATATATCAGAGATGACAAAAAATGATTGGAAGGAAATACATTAGATAAGTCTCATGCTTTATACATAAAAGGAGAGATTCATATTAAAATTTTAGAAATTGTATCTTAGCGTATAAAAAAATAAGTTAGTCACAAGTAAATGAAGGATACTTACAATGTAGAATATATAGCTCATGCCTATGTTTAATATTGGTCAATATTTTTTATGGCATCCCAATGTCCATCCTTGTGGTTAATTTTCAACTCAAATAAAACAAATGAAACCAAAATATCAATAAAAAAGCATCATAGTACCTCAAAAAGAATATTTAATTTGGATAGGTTTTGTTATGGGAACAAAACTATATGCAAGAATCCAAAAAAAAGGATACCCACAATCAATTTCACAACATCATCCATATATATATTATGTTATAGCAACAAATATGTACTCTCTAATACCTTGATGGGGATGATATCCTGAGGAAAGAGGACAATTTGGCCACCTCGGTGCCTCCCCCAACATGAAATAGGAGAGCATCATGGCCAACACACCCCATACAAATATTAAATAAACTTCATGCTATTGGAACAAATATTTAACATCTCACAACCTAGCTCACACTCCATTCAGTGGATAAGTGGTGTGGAAGCAGGGTCTTTAAGATTTTTTGATATGTTTTCACCTATGAATGTGGGAATGCGAATTATTTCTCTAGATCTTGTATATAAATTGTAGTGTGTTCTTGTTCTTGAATCAAAATTGTTTGCACATAAATAAACAATTTCTGTAAAATCATATACTTCTAGAACACATGCAGCATTCACCAATCAACTAATCCAAATCTTGTTGTTATTTTTCTCTTCCTTTGAGAGTTTCAGATACCACTCATATGCAGTCGACCAGTGAAATTTCTCATTAAGTATACTAGCAAGTGAGTTAATCGTATCAATGCAAATAGCCTCTTTCCTTCCTCTGCTAGTGATTTCTTCTTTGTATTTAAAAATACTTTGTCAATCGATGACATTCTCAATCTCATTTAGCTGTACATTTCTCAATTCCCTTCATAATCACCATATGTTACTATGTTACGTGTGAAAACTATTACACATGATATTATCAATAAATAGCAATTACATATAAAAAAACCAACATTTACGGGAAGTAGTGGAAATAAATCTTGAAATTCTAAAACCATCTTGTCCATTTACTCTGCACTTTTCTCCTACTTTATTATCATCGATACACATTCCATAGGAAGCATTATTTTTGATACTAAAGAAAAGAGTAGCCTAACGAGGCCACAATTTTTCTTGAAAAATAATGGAAATTCTGGTCAGATTTAAACAAAATTCAACTAATTTTTTTGGAAATCTAGGTTATAGTTATCAAGCTTTAAGATTTTGGGTGCCTGAGAGGTTCTTTATAGTATTGAATCCATTTTCACCATCAAACAAAATGATTCAAACTCTCCAGTGGTCATATTATTTGAAAAAATTCTCACTGGGTTCTCACAAGAAATTAGTCACATGTGCAAAATTGTGGCCTCAATACACAGTGCCCAAAATAAATACGCTTTTTTTTTATCATGACAATTAGGTTATAGAATGTCAATAATAACTACAAATAAGAAATCATGCAAAGATAAACACAAATAAATATTTTACAGAGACATGCTTAGCTACCTCTACCAAGAACTGAATTGATGGCAGAGCTGGTCCCCACCACTGTGTCAATGTCGATTTATTCTATTTGATAATAGGCTGCAAAAAAAATCTAAATAAAATTTGATGTATGAATAAATTGACACGTGGTTTTGAAAACTAGGGTGCACAACTGATTTTCACAATGCATTCAAGCGAGTGTGTGGAGCAAGGAACAAAAAATTCTTCTAGAATATTCTATACCTCTTAATACATTCCACCTACAAATTTCTTCCACGCACCTCCCTCTTGCACAAAAATACATATTAATTAGTTAATTAGCCATTTTTTCTTATTAAATTTTATGCAATGAAAAGTTTTGTTTACGCATATATTGGATGTGAATACTCACAACATAAGAAAACAATATTTTTTATTGTTGTAGCGACAATTGTCTTTTGCATTCATGATTTCCTGGAAAGTTCATTCTCAGTTTGAAATTCAGTCTGAGTGGCATAGCCAACCTATGTTAGTTGTCGATAACAAGGAACATCATATACAATGTACCCAAAAGCCCAATTTTTTGAACATAGACAAGGATTGACATTAATCATAATATGAATACTAGACAACATTAAAATTCATTCGAAATAAAAAAATGTTAGAAACATATATAATGTTCACCAATAATTGGAAATTGATATGCTCACTTATCTATCAAAAACATTTTGTCTTTTCTCAGAATTACACACTCTACTATCAACCTGCTCAACACTACTTTCCCATCAATAAATTTTAGTTGAAAAATAAATCCCATTTAAAATGAATTCATGAATACTTGGGAAATTTTTTGCTCTAAATGGAAGTGTGTGAATGAGACTTGTAAACTCGCTACTTACCCCTAAATAAATATATGGCAAAGTTTCACACAAAATGAAACTGTGTGGAAGAAACTTGTGAAGTTGAAAAATTAATCCCATTTAAAAAGAATTCATGAATATATGAAAAAGTGTTATGACAAATATAACTATGTGGAAATTTCCGCTTCGCACACTTCTTTCACACAACTCTCTCCCACACAACAATATCTATTAATCAATTAATTAGTGTTCATGGCTTGTTAAAGTTTGGTGCATGAAAAGTTTATTTTACGTGCATCAACCTACATTATTGCACCTTCCATGAAGCACTTCTACATCTCTTGTGCCCTTGGTCAACGTAACAAGGAAGGGGCTTCACAATTGATAAATTGTAACCAGAAATTAGCTGAACTTGTGGAAAATGCTTCAATATTTAATAATACCAATAGCGTATGAGAGAAAGAACCACAATTGTTGAAGTGTCGATTGTCTTTCACGTTCTTGATGTCTTGCAAAAGTCTCATGAGATCACATCTTTCGATTTGAAATTGAGCTTGAATGGAAAGTACAACATGTTAGCTATCATTAATAAGGAACATAATACTACATTTTTGTGAGATAGACTTACTGACCACTTCCAAGTTAGAGATTCCATTTAGACACAATTGAAAGCCAAATATGTGATCTTATGAGACATTAGCATTGGATATAAAAGTTTATGTAAGGAAACATAAGCTTGAACAATACTCCAAGCTCTTAAACTAATTATGTAAAGAGAAAATGAACATTGTCACCAAAGCGAATAATCAAAATTATATGCACACTATGCTCTTCCAAATACCACTAATACATAGTCGACCAGTGAACATTCCTATCGATGTGAGAAAATAAGTTAATTTTACCGCTGCAAATAACTTCTTTCCTCACTTTGTAAACCATTTCCTCTTTACACTTAAAAATATTTTCATAATTAGAAACGTTCTCAATGTCAATTAAGTGTACATTTCTCGCATCCTTATATAATCACCACTTGTTACTATTTGGCATGTAAAACATACTACAAAAGGCACACCATATACACATATGTACCGTAAGTCACAAAAATGTATGAAATGAAATAAACAAGAAATATTTGTATAGAAGATCAAGCTAACATCGAGATTTTTTATTGCCCTAATGTTTGTCCTCATTAACCAATTTTTTTAGTGTGGGTATATCTATGTCTTCATCACTTGGATGTTTCATGATAATAGGTTCATAATGCCAATTTTCATGTTCATTGTCAAATATAATCCCCATCCTACCACAACACATCCGCAACATGTCACAGAAACATTCCCAATAAGCCATGATTAAATTTAACTAGTATATATGGATTAATAGGAAACAACTTTGCAAGTAAATATCAATATTTATTGATCATTCAATTCACAAAATACGTGCGTGAGTAGGTTATCTCCTTGCATATCATTTATATTATTTTAGTATTAAATTAAATTTACTCTTAAATGCCACGAAATGTCATGAAATAATGGTTGTTATGTGAAACTATCAATAATCCTTGTAATTGTAAATTAGCTTCCTAATTGTCTTCTTTCCTTTCCTCCCTGAAACTCACTCTGTTGTTTAAATAATCTTGATTTTTCACATTAAATTGCATACTTGGAATTGAATGATGAGCAATCAGCTATGTCTTTGTTACCAATGCTAGTGAATCCACTTCACTGAGTACGAAATAAGAAATTATATCTCAACCTGGAAATGAACTTGACACAGACTGAAGAAATTATACCTTGACCAAACACTCTATAATAGATGAGGCTATGAATTATGCTACAAATTTCATATGGTGAAAATGTTTCATTATGCGGAGTGCAAAAAAAAATTTCATTGCACTTTCTCCACACTCTCGTGCCTCCGTACTTCCACACCCCCACACTCTGCAAGGAATCCATTTCGCTTTGTTATCACGAAGTATTCCATAGCTATATTTTCTCACCCATATAATAGGTCTTCCTTCCTTTATCTGCACACCCATTCTCTCGCACAACTCTTCTTCCTTACATGCATTAAAAAGACACTTCATTTAATATTCGATAATAAGTATTTAATTCACAAGTGCAAGATAACAAATGCAAACAATATTTTGAAATCGTGAATACCAAGATTGGATCGTTCTACTTTGATAAAAAAATTTAAACAATCAAAGCCTTGAAATATAGTAATGTGAACTGTTAACCACTCATTAATTGAATAATATTACTGCCCTATGGGATAGAGGTGTGCAAAAGAAATTAATGCGGAGGACCGGAACATTGCGGAAGCAATTTTTTGTTCCTTTCTCCACACACCTGCTCTCTCGCACAGGGAAAATTTTAAGAACCCCCCTAAATTTATGAATATAATAAATGGGCGAATCTCCATGGTATATAGGAAAAATGGAAGGCGATTTTATCAATAATATAATATGTATATATAATTTTTGGCGAATCTCTCACCAGGCATGGCGAATATTTTACTCAATTATAAAATCTTGTAAGATCTTGGCGAGTCTTTCACTAAATAATAAAACTTTGTAAAGTCCTAGTGAATCTTAGCATAGGCTACATGCTGGTTTAATTCCCCCATTTAAATAGGCTACATTCCAGGTGAATACCATGGGTCAATACCATGTGCCATTTTGGTGAATACCATGGGTCAATACCATGTGCCATTTTTATTTTTATTAATTCTAATATTAGGGTTAATAATGGTTTTTTGCATGGTATTAATAACAATCTAGTCCATGGTATTTGTCCCATAGTATTTTGGCCGTAGGTTTCACCTAAATATAACCCATTTTTTGAGTGTTCGTAAATATAAGGTGACTTATGGAGTAAATATAAAAAAATGTTTTATTTGTTTACCATACCTCTCCTTTATTTATATTTTTATTAATTTACCATACCTCTTTTACAAATATGGTATTTGGCCCATAGGATTCACTTAAATAAAATCTCTTTCTTGAGCCTTCATAAATAGAACGAGGGTTATGGACTAAATATAAAAAGAGGTTTTATTTATTTACGATACGTCTAGTTTATTTATATTTTTATTTATTTACCATACCTTTTGAGTAAGTATAAAAAGACGTTTTATTTATTTACCATACCTCCACTTTACTTATATTTTTATTTGTTTACACCCTTACATGTATATAAGGTGACTTATGGAGTAAATATAAAAAATGTTTTATTTATTTACCATACCTCTCATTTATTTATATTTTTATTAATTTACCATACCTCTTTTATAAATATGGTATTTGGCCCATAGAATTCACTTAAATAAAACCTATTCTTGAAAATGGGCGAATGGATTCACTTAAATAAAACCTATTCTTGAAAATGGGCGAATGGAAGGTTGTAAGTCCTAATTTCAAGGGCTAAATTTACCTTTTTTACCCTCTCCCTTAAAATAAGGTGGGCTATTTGAGGTGATTTGTAAAAATGTACTATGATACAAAATATTCGCCCGCTAAAAATTTAAAACCCCTTAATTTCGCCCAAGGGCGAACATTCGCCCCTAAAATTATCCTTGCTCTCGCACAAAACTTCATATTCACACACATTGCAAAGGCACTTCATTTAATATTATATAATAAGTATTTAATCCACAAATGTGAAATCACAATTGCACGTAGTATTTGAAAACCTTGAATAACAAGGTTCATTGTTTCTAGTTTCTAAATGATCAAAGCCATTGAACATGGATTTGAAAACAACATAATGAATTATCAATCATCTTGATATCAAATAAAATGAGCCAACATTTATCACCCTTAAGGGGAACTATATCGAGAGTTGTAGAACATTATGAATTAAAGTTTGAATTCCTTGCTCCACACACACATTCTACTACACAACACTCCTTTCTCACACACACATTCTACTGCACAACACTCCTTTCTCACACACATTAAAAACATACTTCATTCAATATTGGATATTAAGTTTATGTTTAAATTTAAAATAATTTTATGACCGCGAAATGGAGTTCCCTTTATACCCCCATTGCTCATTAATTGATTAATATGTATTATCATGTGGGAGGGAGGTTGGCGGAAGTAGCACCAGAACATTGCAAAGAAAGTTTATGTTCCTTAATCCATACACTTGTTCTCCTACACAACACTTCTTATCCACATGCTTTAAAGTGACACTTCATTTTATATTGCATAATAAGTATTTAACTCCAAATATAAAATCACAAAAGCACATAGTATTCAGGAACCTTGAATACCAAGGTTCCTTGTTTCTAGTTTTTTAAACAATCAAAGCCTCTGCACACCCATTTCCCTACAAAACACTCATTTTTCACGCACATTAAAAAGAGACTTCACTTAATATTGTAGACTAATTTTCTATTTAAAGTTAAAAAAAATTACGAAATCTCGACAAAATAATTGAGAGGCAATAGACTTTGACTATGAAGTGAGTGCTAGGACTAATAATAATAATAATAATTTCATGTATGTGGAGTAAATTTCCCTCTACACCCCCATTCTCCCACACATACCTTTCTTCTGCACATCCTTATTTTCACATAGATTCACAACTCTATGTAACTTTTTTTGTTACTTTCTCTGCACACCCATTCTCTTGCACAAAACTTCTTCTTCACATGAATTAAAAGGACACTTCCTTTAATATTGCATAATAAGTATTTAATTCAAAAATGTGAAATTAAAAATACACATAATATCTAGGAACCTTAGAAAGGATTAGAACATTACAGAACAAAGTTTCTATTCCTTTCTCCACAAACCCATTCTCCCGCACAACAATCCTTTCTCACAGAGATTAAAAAGAGACTTCATTTAATATTGGATACTAAGTTTGTGTTTAAAGTTGAAATAATTTCATGTCTATAAAACATAGTTCCATTTTCACCCCTGTTGCTCATCAATGAATTAATATGTACTGTCATGCAGGATGAAGGTGTACAAAAGGAGGACTAGAACACTACAAAAGAAAGTTTATTTTCCTTGCTCTGGACACTTTGTTGGAAATACTGAGAGGGGGGATGAATCAATATTCCTTAACCATTTACACTTTTAAATATTTTCATAGCATTAGTTAATATTCAATTATTATTAATGTTTATGCAGTAATAACAATAAATAAAAGAATCTAACCCCAAGGGTTAGCTCAATCGATCAAGACGGGGCCTCGCCAGATGGGAGGTCACAGGGTCAATTCCCGAAATCTCTTAGGGTTAGGTCTTGTAGTAGGCCACGGGGTGTCAAGCCCAGATTTATCCAGTGGACGTAGTGCCACCCGTTGATCGAAGGTGTCTATGAACCACACACAAAAATAAATAAATAAAAGAACACAATATACACAAGAATTTTAGGTGGAAAACCCCCTCCGGGTCAAAAACCACCGAACGCTTTTCTAATAAATTCTTTAATCTTCAGCCCCAACTGAAATGAAAGCAAAAAATTCCTAGGATTCTAGAAAAGCATTCTTCTCTAGTTCCCACTAGAAGGACGCCCCAATGCCCTGGTTTCTTGAGTATTCAACTGAATGGATGCCCCAACATCCTAGACCAACCTAACACCCTGAAGTGTTCAAAGGCTCCAACCTATAGGCGACTTCATGCACCAGCCTATCACCTCCCTGCCACCCTATAATGACTAAAATGAGACAAGAGTGTAGATTCTCGTACCAGGGACAACGATCCATGATACAATATGATTTGCAATGATTTTGACCAAACACCCAATGACATTATGACCTACAACCCAACCATGACATCATCCCAAAAGAGACTCCTATAACTCCCACTAATGCCTTTTCAACTCTAGGCAGATTGACTCTTTTACAATAATTACTCTTCCAATGATGACACTTTTACAAATGACTCTTTTACAAATTTACAATGATGACTCTTAGCCTTGCCACTTCTTCACAATATATGAATGGTTGTCATGTCTTCAGAGGATGTCCCGCTGAAATGCTTCCTTTGATTTGATACTTCTGCTCTTGAATTCTTCCTTGAAGTTGTACTTGAATCATCTTCTACCTGCATGCAAAATTTTCTCGGTGAAACAAATCCCAAAACAAAACAAAATACCCTTCAACTTGCCTCTGCCTGCAAAACACATGTAAGTGCATAATAATGAATAAATACAAATCAAAATTACAATGCGTACTTGAAGTGTGCTTTTCACTTTTGTTGTTGACTTGTTGTAGTAGTAGAAAAAGACTCCCACACTTGATATAGGCCTAGACTCTATGCAAGAATATATCCAAAACTGACCTAAAGATATATACAATAAAAAATGATGACAGACCCTAGACTTGTGATGGACCAAGTTCTAAGTACAACAACAGAGACCATTCTATCAACTATGACAAGACAAGTAACATGAACTTACAACATCATATAGATTTACAAAACTTGGTGTAACATCAAGAATATGTAGCATAAAATGTGTAGTATCAAGAATAGGACATCTGAAAAACTAATTGTGACATATAGAGACATATAGATATAACCAAGACATTGTATATACTTACATTGTCCTACAAAAACATATGTCAGATATGATACTCAAAATTAAAATGTAAACATTAATCATACATACCTTTTTGTAGGAGACTTACCCTTGATTGTTGATGTGTGGTCCTTATTGTAGTGATCCTTGAATGCATGCTTTTTCTTGCCTTCTAGAAGCGTGATATTGAATCTATTGTATCTATGTAATTTCGGATCTCTAGGGTTGGAAATTTCATCCTATGATAGCCCTTTGACTCCTCATTCCAACTCCATAGGTATGATCAATATTGGATTATTCACGAAAGAGTTATGTCCAATCTCCCACGATGACTTGATTATAGACTAGTTCAGTAGATCGAACTTTTATGAAGTGCCACGTGTCACTATTGCGACCTTTGGCCATGAAAATGATATTCAAAAAACTTTTGTCCATCCTCTTTCTATGACAATTTACTAAATTTGAATCGAATGCTCAGACAGAAAGTTATGATGATTTTCCCAACGTCACCAGTTTGAAATGGAATTCGAGAGCCTACAAAGACCCTAACTTCCTCAGATCATATCTCCGAAAATATAGCAAACCAAGATTTGAAATCTAGTCACGAGGTTCATCAACATATAAGCTTCTAAAGGTTCACCAAAAAAATGTTATAGTGAAAATTCAACAATGACCTGTTTAAAGCCACAATATCCCTACTAGAGGATGATACGAGGGTCATTATTTATATAAATGTCTTGAGTTGAGAGGGTCCTCAACAAGTCAAATTTGGAGGGATTTTAGGAGAATTTTTTATTATTATTAATTATCTACTATTCAATTACCACAACCAATTATGAGTGCCATGCCACAACCCCATAGGGTTTTAGCCCACTAATTGGGGTTAATAACTTCAAACACGATTATCTCTCAAACTGTGAAGAATTACTTGGAATGCCATATATCAACAAAAACATCTCAACAAGTAGAATCCATCTAGAAGATCCTTGACTTAGAATAGAGTAATTTGTCAAATCAAAATTCCCATGAAATATCTGGGTATCCCCTCGTGCTACTTGGGTTGACATGAATGATAACCACTAATCAACAATCTCCCCCTTTGGCATTGATGGAAACACAAGTACTCCCCCTATGATCATGAAACCTCTTCTTACTGCCTTCTCTGCCCCTTTGTCACTAATATCAAAGGGTAACTCCCCCTCACAAATTGTCATCCTGCGGACCTGCACACACCTCCACTCCCCCTTTCTGCTTAGTTAGATAAGAGAAATATTCTAATGAGAACTTGGGAGAATCCCAAGCTTTTGGAAAAGATACTCAAATGATTCACGAGGTAATGGTATGGTAAAGATTCAGAAATTTATTCCTTTGTGCCAACATATTCAAGCTTGATATTCTTTTCGATGACCTGCTCTCTAACAAAATGATATTTAATAGGAATGTGCATCCTTTTGGAATGCATCACAAGATTCTTGGAGATATTGATGGTGCTAGCGTTATAAAAAAACATTGGAATAGGCTCATCAAACTTGACTTTAATATCTTGCATATTTTTCTTCATCGAGGGAACTTGTGTACAACAAGTTGTTGTCACGATATATTCTACTTTTGTTGTGGATAATGAGATTGAAGATTGTTTTTTACTTAACCATGAAACAAGACAACCACCAAGATAGAATGTTGCTCCACTCGTACTCTTACAATCATCAACACTTCCTGCCCAATCTGCATCTGTATAAGCTTAAATGACCAGATTATTTCCTTTAGGATACCATAGACCATATTCTGTTGTGCCCTTAAGATACTGAAGAATTATTTTGACCTAAATAATATGAGATTCTTTTAGTGCTGCTTGGAATCTTGCGACTTGTCCAACTACCTACATCACATCAGACCAAGAGGCTGTCACATATAAGAGACTACCAATCATGGATCTATACAACCTTTGGTCCACATCCTTTGACAAATTTTCTAAGCTTAACTTGCAACATGTTACCATGGGGGTAATGACTAGTTTGCAATCTTCCATCTGGAATTTCTTGAGCATTTCGTTGATGTACTTGGTTTGATATATGAATATTCCTTTATCCTGCTGAGAAATCTAAAGCCATAAAAAGTATGTCAGTTCACTAATCATAGAGATTTCAAAATCACTTTGCATTTTTGTGGCGAAGTCTTTACTTAATCTGTTATCACTACTTCCAAAGGTTATATCATCCACATATACATCGATAATTGTAAGGTTATCTCAATCCACTTTCACATAAACATTGTTGTCAACACTTCCTTTCTTGAATCCCTCTTGATGTAGATATCCGTAAAGACGAGTATATCAAGCCCTAGGAGCTTGCTTGATACCATATAGAGCCTTCTTTAATCTGCAGGCGTAGTCTTCTTTGTCAGAGAGCATAAAACCTTCATGTTGTTCTATGTAAACTTCTTCCTCTAATTCACCATTTAGAAAAGATAACTTAACATCCATTTGGTAGACCTTGATTTTTATCGAGCAAGAATAAGTGAGAAACATCCTGATAGCTTCCATTCTGGAAATGAGAGCAAATTTTTCTTCAAAATCGATTCCTTCAACCTATGCATAGCCTTTGCAGACTAATCTTACCTTGTTCCTAGTAACCTGTAATCCTTCAACTATTTTGCTCCCCCTGAACTTGTAATGAAACTGCCATCTTGTTCAAACTACCTTCCTGTCAATCATAGATGTGTGCCTTATACTGCTTTATAGACTCCTCCTCTACAAACATTAAGGAGTCAAGAAGCCAAATTATTCAAAATAGTGAGTCACCTAACGGGCCATCTTGACTTGAGTCATTATCTGAGGAAACTGTTAATTCCTCATGACCTTTTTCTTTTACAAATCCTGAAAGCATAATTGTTGAAACATTGTTATCTTCTTTGTCTTCCTGTACCTGTTTCCTTTCCCAGACCTCCTTATTCCTGCAATCTCGAGCCATGTGCCCATAGTTATGACACTTGAAGCATTCAATATTTTCCATAGGTGATTCCATCTGATATCGTCAACCACGAGTGCTATGGTGATAGTTATGTCATTTCAAACATTCAATCTTTGGACCATATAGCACGTATTATCTTCTAACAAAATCATCGTGGAGTCTGTCTCGTTATCCTACAAACTTGCTTCTAGGGTTTTGCAGATAATGATTGTACCTATCAAAAACTTCACAATCCCTAGCCATATGTCCATAGTTAGCACATAAAAATCAATAACCATTAAATAAATGTGTGTACCTGAATGGTTCATTCTGATGCTATGGTAGTTGATAGTTGTACCTATCAATAACTTTACAATCCTTGGCCATATGTCCATAGTTAGCGCATGAAAAACAATAACCATTAAATAAACGAACATACCTGGAAGATTTTTCAATCTTCTTTGGAGGCGGTGTTGTAGTTTGTTGTGGTCCTCTTCTTGATTGCTTTGGTATTGTTATTTGGAGTTGCAACATTCTTCTTTGGATTTTCACTTTGATCAACTTCCTTCTTAGAATCATCCTGCGGAGATGTGGATCTTGTACCATCATCAATTAGAGCTTTACCATCTTTAATTTCCTTCATTTTTTCTTCTTCATCTATCTTATCTTGTGATTGTTCTTTTTTCGATTCCTCGAGTTTGTTGATCTCATCACAGGTTCCATCAAGTTCTTCTTTATTTTGAGAAATATCTTCTTGAAACCATGTTTTCAAGATCTTCCTTCTTTTTTCTGCCTCCTCAACCTATAGCTTGAGAAGAGTGGTCTTCTCTAGTTCTCTGTTGAGAACTTGTATATGTTCCTTCTGCTTCTCATTTTCAATCCCGAGCCTATTTATTTGTACTAAAGATGTTTCTAATTCCTTTTTCTTTTGGTCAACAATGGATATGTATCTTTGATCAAATTCCTTCCTTTCGATTTCTAGTTTCTACATCTATTGTGTGATCCTGCTAATCTCTACAAATTTTGTGTCGAGTTCTTGTTGCTTCTATTGGACTTCTCTCTTCAGATCTCATGTCACTGTATTCTTTATTTCTTCCAATTGAGTTCTAAGACTACTAATCATCTTCTTAGACTCTTCATTTTCTTTGATTAGTTCTTTTGTTGTATTCAATTTTTCTTCCAAAAGTCTTTTCTTTTCCTTTTGACTTTTGAGTTCCTTTATCACCTTGATCACTTGATTTTGAAACTTTGTTTTACTAATTTTGCCCATTTCTTCATCATATTCATAAGGATCCGAATTTTCAATAACATCTTGACCTAATTTCTTTGTTGAATAGAGATTATGAATCTTTTCCCAAAGAACTTTAGTTGTTGAACAGTGACCAACTTTTTTTTTCACAAAATTTGGCAAAACATTCAAAATTACATTCATGGCCTTTGAATTGTACCTTTTAGCTTCATCGGTAGATGTGTCTCTAGAAACAATTGATTCCCATACTCCATGTGCCTACAAATGTACTTCCATCCTGGATTCCCATATCCAGTAATTATTAACATCAAAATCAGGGGTTGGTACACAATACTCACTTTCTTTAGTTTGTTGTTCCTGTACCTTCCTTTGAAATCCTTTCAACCTACTTCTTTGACTTTCCATCTCTATGCTTTGAAAATTACTTCTAGTGATTAAGTTGTTATTGAAGGAACCAAGCTCTGATACCAATTTTTGGAAATACTAAGAGGGGGGTGAATTAATATTCCTTAGCAATTAGCACTTTTAAATCTTTTCAGAGCATTAGTTAATCTTCAATTATTATTAACATTTATATAGTAATAACAATAAATAAAATAACACAATAGAAACAAGAATTTTAGGTGGAAAACCCCCTCTAGGTCAAAAACCACCGAACACTTTTCTAATAAATTCTTTAATCTTCAGCCCCAACTGAAATGAAAGCAACAACTTCCTCGAATTCTAGAAAAGCATTCTTCTCCAGCTCCCACTGGAAGGACGCCCCAATTCCCTGGCTTCTTCAGCAATCAACTGAATGGATGCCCCAACATCCTAGACCAACCTACCACCCTGAAGTGTTCACAGGCTCCAACCTATAAGCGACTTCATGCACTAGACTAGCACCTCCTTGCCACCCTATAATGACTGAAATGGGACAAGAGTGTGGATTCTCGAACCAGGGACAACGATCCATGATACAATATGATTTACAATGATTTTGACCAAACACCCAATCACACTATGACCTACAACCCAACCATGACATCATCCCAACAGAGACTCTGATACCTCCCAATAATGCCATTTCGACTCTAAGCAGATTGACTCTTTTACAATAATGACTCTTCCAATGATGACACTTTTACAAATGACTCTTTTACAACTTTATAATGATGACTCTTGGCCTTGACACTTCTTCACAATATATGGAAGGCTATCATGTCTTCAAAGGATGTCCCGCTGCAATGCTTCTTTTTATTTGATACTTCTGCTCTTGAATTATTGCTTGAAGTTGTACTTGAATCTTCTTCTACCTACATGCAAAATTTTCCTAGCAAAACCAATCCCAAAACAAAACAAAATACCCTTCAACCTCGTAACAAAATCATTTTTTGGGAGGGAAACAATATCATTTTTACACGTGGTTACAAAATTTCTTGTTTCCTAGTAACTTACTAGATTTTACTGTTTAACTTGGCTAAGTAAATTTTGGAAATCGTTGATAGTAGTTAAAGATTTAAATAGAAAGCTACAAGCCTCCTATTTATCAGTAAAGGTCACCTGCATGTTCAGGTTGATCAGAATCAACAAAAGCTCACTGTTCTGTACTCTGAAGGTCAAAAGCAAGTGCGGCTCTACAAAGAGAGAGAGGGTTATATCATTCAAGCACTCAGAAGTCTTTAGTTCTGGGACATGACTGGTCATGAGCCAAAGAAGGATGTGTACAAAAAAATTTCTTTACAAGAAATGAGTCAGAGTCCTAGACGTCGGTCTCTTACAAGTATATATAAACCATCATTCAAGGTTCTAGAAATAACTTTTTTTTATAAACCACCAGTCTGAGCCTTGAAATCAAAAGATTTTACCATGCAGTTAGTAAAACCTCGTAATTCACTAGGAGTCATAGAACCAAGAAAGCATTCACAAAACGAAGAAGAGAACAAGTCCTAGAGGTTCTTCTTCCCTTATCTGAATATGGTCAAGAGAATATTTGAGGGGAGGGAGATTGGCAATTCAAAAAATATTTGGTAACTGGAAGTTTAGAAAATCAAGCAACAGTTAGGCAAGGAGTATTAAATGTGATTGAAGTCAAATAAAAAATAAATAAATTTCTCACACTACTGAACAAGACATAGAGTGAAGGTGAAGCAGGTAAGTGACCTTGTTACTATGTTTGTAAATACATAAAGGCTAGAGTTCATTGTACCAAGCAATAATGGAGATTTAGTTTTGTCAAAAATGAATATCTTAATTTAAAAAACATAGTAATTAAAATTGTTTAGGAATACATAACACTGTACATAAAGACTATAACTCATTTTCCAAAGCACGCAAGATCTTGGCCACTTTAAGAGGTAATACATGAGACAGACTTAAAGTTGGAGCTCATTTTTTAGAATGTATTGTGTGATCTAGTGCTCAGATCCTATTAGTTAGGGAATAATGAGGCTTTTTATTAAAGTGTATGTAAATTTGATATTTTTCTTTGTGAATATATTAAAACAGTTTCAGGGGTTAGTATTCGGCTTATGTATTTTTTTGGAGGTTATGTTTGGATTTATATCGAAGTCTATTTTAATGAATTTATTACTAATATAGTGAATTTTTTTTTTAATATTCTCAATTTTTTTTTAATATCATAGCAAAATTTTAAAATCCAACTCAAGAACTTTATAGCAAGACAAAAATACCAACAAAAATTTACAACACAAGTTTCTTTCAAAATATTGTGAATGGTTTGAACCAATACTCGAAATTAACCAATAATAAAATGATAAGATAACTTTAAATATAAAATAAAATAAAATCTTTTTATTTATATTGAGGAAACTTATGCCTTTTTGGATACCCGAATGACTCCAGAAAATATAACAAACTGTATCCTTAACAATGTGTGATATAAACTAATCTCCTCAACCTTTAACTGTACAAAAAATACAACTATCTAATTGATTGTGCTTGTTCACACAGAGAAGAAAAAGTCCTTATGCTTCAATGCACACCCAAATGACACAATGTGAATCTAATCCTTCACTTGCATAGTGTCACCACAAAATTGGTGCCTCACTGCAAATCGTTGACTTTGATTTGGTGTTCCGATTTGTGTCTTTAGACCGGATTGATGCTCTAACATCTCTGCAGCCACAAATAAACTAAATTTGATGTATTTCCTTTGCAGTGCATTACGATTGGGCGTTCAATGGAACTGAAGGTTAACCCCTTGTTTTTCCAATGGAATATACACACCCATAATCACCAGGGCTTAAGAATCACGGTGTTTCCTTTGCATTTGAGTTATACATCATGTGTTCTGTGTATTGGTGTTCCACAGGTCTGTTCAAATGTTTGATCTGAATCCCACGCAATCCACAAATTTAAACCTAACTTGGAACCTGGTCTGGTTCACTGGACGATAAATCAATCCTTCCTGCAACAAATAAGATTCAAGATTGACAATAACAGAGATTTCATAGAATTACTTCCAGCAAAACTACTTTCATTTCTCCATCCTACATGCATATAATTCAACCCAACCCAACTCAAATAGACATAATTCAGATCGTGCAACAAGTTTACATAGGGATTGATCCGAATTGAAATTACAGGGAAACATTCACACAAATTTTTAAAATACGCAAACTGACAATCCTCCTACCTCTGTATTTGTCCAAATTTTCATTTTCTTGGCTGTCTCCCCTAATTACATCCGAACCTATTTCTAGAAGTTATTTCCACCTAATGCTAACAAATTTCCTGCATAGACACTATAGCATAATTTCACATAATTTCCTGATACAAAATTCAGATTAAAGTATCTCAACATTCATAAAAAAAAATTGAGTTATAAAATTGTTAGTTTGCACATTTAAAATAATATCATAAGTACAATACCCATAGTATCATCATAGATAATATCATCATATGAGAAATTGTCGCATAATGAATTGAAACTCTAAAAATGCCATTACTTAAAAGCTTTCATTCATGCACTATGCATGTATTACTAGAAGATGAAGACATTGAAACACAAACAACTGAATATAATTCATGATTTCCACAGGATAAAGAAAATGGGACACAACAAATAATTGAACTAGAAACTAAAGCTCACTTATCGTTAATGTTTTTCCTCCATGTTGGCAATCGCTTGGAATCTTACCTGAATTGGTATGTGTGAAGAAATTTACATTGAGATATCGATATCTGTTAAACAATCATTTGCATCAAATGTTTCTGTATGCAAAGAGTCCCAGATGACAGATTGGACCCCTAGTTTTTTGACCAAATTCATTCACTGAGAACTTATGTTTCCTTTTCTTTTATATACCAAAGGAAATTGATGGTCATAAATGGTATGAACACAATGATATTTTCATTGGCATTATTTGATTATCAAAATTTGTGCTTCAATGTGTTTCTTGGGATCCCAATGCATAATCTACATAATTGTCTCAAGTACTTAATTTAGCTCATGTCTAGAATCCTCTTTAGTTTTTTGAAAGTCAGCATATCCCCCTTCTGAAATTTTAATGGCATATCGAGACTATACATTCCAACTATGGAATCTGGATATGTAGAGCATCACATGAGGATCTGGAATATTGAGAAAATCAATAACATGATAAATATATGGAAAATTGAAATTGAAATAATAAACATATAGGACTTGAGGCATTTGCAAGGAAATTATTCTAAAGTGGATTTGGCATAATCTCTCATTATATGTATTTGACTCGCAGAGGAGTCAATATAGAGTATAATGCATTAAGATAACACATTTGCAAGGAAATTCTTGTAACTGGATTCGGTATCAATCTTTCATTATATTTTATTTGGCGGAGTCAATATAAAGTATACCACATTAACATAATATGTTACTTCACTTGTATTGGAGTCAAATGTGTCACTTGTTATAGAATTTAAATACAAAATATAGGGATGCTACATAACAGTAGAATGATTTTCCCTAGTTTGTCTTCTAGACTCCCTAGATTTGTCATTTGAACATCACACCTTAGATATTGAAAATCGCATTGAAACTACAATGCATGTGTGGAAGAAAAAAAAATCATTCAAAACACACATGGAAAAGCTAAAAAACCTAACACAAAGTCTTCTTGGGGAAAGATGAAATAATTTGTAGGAGATGCGGAAAGGAGATAAATTCTTGTTGATCAAGCACAAAATCTTCTATTAGCCTTAAAACAAAGGTTTCCTGGCTTGCCACAAGACATTTTGGACATCAACAAGATCCAATACAAATTCGTCAACATGGAGGTAATGTATGTTGGAAAGGTTATAGAATCTGTCAATTTACTAATTTTTATCTTCAATATTTTTTTATATAGCATGATTCTTCTGGAGTTTATACCTTACGGTGTTTCCTTTGTAACATATGGTGCAATTGCTAGTAATAATTTCATGTCTATGGGATAAATTTCCTTTTTGACCCTCGTTCTCCCACACATACCCCCTCTTGTACACATCTTTCATGCCACACAAATTCACAACTCTATGCAATTGTTCTACCACACAGCTAAATTTGTAAAAGTATAAAATGAAATAAGAGATAATTGCACAATCAGTACCTGTCTTAGTGTCAGTGTCAAATCACTCCTAGAAGAAATTCTCCTTGCCCCCTCCCCACTTATGTAAAGGACCTACTCAAAGCATTATATCAATGTCAGTGTCAGAGCACTGACCAATGGAATGAACAATTACAAAATTAGCCCTCTTTTGATTTTAAAATTATTTGTCAGGCACAGAAAAATACTGAAAATAAAAATCCTTCCACCTGGGGAGTTATGTCACATCAAGGCTCACTCAACTAATGGAAAATAGAAATAAGATTTCCAGAAATTATAAATTTATTTTTGAATTCATTGAAAAATAGGAATATTCAAAATTTTCTTGAAACTTTGCTTCAAATTGAAAAATCTTGGAAAAATAATTGAGAATCAATGGAATTTGACCATGAGGCAAGTGTTATATTCCCTAACGAGGCAAGGAATAAAATGACATAATCATGTAGATAATTTGACTTATAAATTAATCACAATGCATGAGAAATGTTGAATGTTTCGTCTATGTTATACAAATATGTAATGTTAAAAGGATTTTTTGAGGTATATGTCTTACACAACTGCAAGTAATAAGAGAATTGTATATAAATATATTAAGTTAATATATAGTAGTATAAATATATGATTAACAAGATCCACGTGGTGGCATGTCACTGCTTCTTTCTATACGTTGATTTGTAGTCTAATATATTTGGTGGAATTTTATTTAACATGCTCATTCAAATTCACTAGAAAATAGGATTAAAGTGTGACATATTGGAGGGCATCAATCAAAGTAAACAAGTCCACGTTGCTTGATTTTCAATTGCTAATATGAGTTATTTCATAGATTTAATAGTATTATAGATATAAAGATAATTATTAATAAGTATATTTATTATTAATCAATGTTCACATGGTCTTGGATAGATGGTGATCAGGTGCTCTGTGAAAGCACTCCTAGATGTGAAGTTAATGGTTCAATTCCCCACTTGATTGGGGTGATATATTGGACACATTGAAAATGTAGTCTTGCCAAACTTACAAAAGGAAAAAATATTATTAATTAATATTATTTAATGTATATTAAATAATTACTATTATTTATAAATAAAAAATAAACTATTCAAGATAATTTTGTAGTAAAATTTTTAGATTATTAGTAATTTTTTTCAAAGATTATTGTGTTTAAAAAAAAAAAAAACTTTGAACCAATTAAAAATAGAAAAGCCTAACTAACAAATGGATGAAATAACTTTTTCTTAAATATTTTTCTATCAATTTTGATAAAATATTTCGCAGAGACTTTTAAAAGCTTAAGCTTAGAGTTTAAGAGGTTCAATTTAGAAAATTCTAATAGCCTAGGTCTAAGGTGTTGAATTCATTTTTGCATTAAAAATTGTATTTTCACACTCTTACTTGAAACTATATAACTAGTGAAAAGATCCATTTTATTTATTAGTCATAACACGCCATGCCATTAAAAACAATTTTGAATTTTATTTAAAAGTTTGGAATTCCTAATTGTTAAAAACAATTTAAAATTTTATTTTGCAATTTAAAATTATAATTTTTCTCTTACCTCTCTTTGTGGCTATGAAAATATCTATATATATATATAATTAAATTGGAAATATATATAAACTTGATAGTGAAAATATTTTTTTTTTTTTAATTTTTAAATTATGGGAATGGAAAATTCATTCTAATGATTTAGACTATGTTTGAGATCAAATTTATTGGGTGTCAATAAACATCCAATAAATCCTAAGTGGGATATATCAAACACTTGTGACTTAGAAAAAGTAGGTTCCAAAAACGTATCTAATGGAACTCTATCCCGACTATGAGATCGGTAGCGACCCCAATAGTGGAAGGTTGGGACTGTCGGGACTGAGTTCACTTGAGAGACTATAGGAAGAGATCAACTCCTACTGTGAGATCGACCCCTCTCATCAAATTGCATCTCCCCATCTACCATCACATGGGACCTTTAAATTTTTCATTGTTAAGGAGGATATAGTATTAAAAATTAAAATTATAACATATTTCACCATCAAGTTTAATCCATATTTAATTGTGTTAATATTTATTATTACTATTTATGCAATATTAATACTTTAATATTTATTATTATCGTGTTTGAAGAAAAAAAGAACTTTTATCCAATTAAAAATAGCATATGCTAACTAAACAATGGATGAAATAACTTTTGCCTAAATATTTTTCTACCAATTTTGATAAAATATTTCGCAGAGATTTTTAAAAGCTTAGATTTTAAGAGGTTCAATCTAGAAAATTCTAATAGTCCTGGTATAAGGTGTTGAATTCATTTATGCATTAAAAATTGTATTCTAAATAACGAGAAATCACACTCTCACCTGAAATTATATAATTGGTGAAAAAATGATTTTTTTTTTTTAAAAGAAACAGATAGCATTTTCATTAAACTCACTAGAAATGGGTCAGGTCCCTTACAAAAAATGGACTTGTTCTATCTGCATTTTTCCCTTAATTACATTGAGTATGGACCTTCTTGCTATCCCTATTATTTATATATATTCTATTGGAAAGACTGTAGCTCTATATTCTCCAAAACATTCCATTATAGACTATACACCAATATTGCATATATGTAAAGAAAATAGATACTATCAACTACTTCTAGTCTCAACGTCATCATCTGGAGGCTCAACCACAGACATGTCCAGGTCCTCCAATTCGATCTCTTCTTCTTCCTATTACCTCACAGCATCGGCATCAACAAAATCTTATTCTTCTACTAAAACCCTCATAGCAGTCTCCTCAACATAAACGAAATTGGTGGCTAATGAATTCCCAACCCAAAACACCTCCTTTAAACTTCGACATGGCTATGTCCACCTTGATTTCTATGTTGTTGACCTTTTTTTTTTACACTCAAGACATCCACATGCAGACCTTCCATTATTTTCTGCATAAGTTCCTAATATTTGCCCAGCCCGGACAATTGGGCGTAAATTATAACCATGTTTTCATTTAGTTCTTTAATGATTTCCTTTATCATTTGCTTGTAGTAGCCCTCAACCATGCTCTCAACACCGACGTGCCCAACACCATGGCCAAACCCCAAGCTTCTAAGACCAAAACTGCCCCGACTATCATTCCTTGTTGATGACATTTTTGTAGCAAGACACTTTTGCACTATGAATATCTTGTGATTAACTGACCGGAGCCAGTTGAGGTATATAACGACCTGATCCATCCTAACATTCCTCCCTTTCCTATCTTTCATAAATGCGAAACAGTGCAGGGTCTTATCAATTCCTATGCCATCCATATTTTCCACTGCTCGAAACCAAAATCGAGCAGCAATGGTTCCATCATCCCCAGTTGAAACTATTATATTATAGATTCTGGTGAGAATCCGATGCCTCATCACACACCTATCATCGCACATGACTTGTCGTTTGACAAAACCACAACTTTGAATTAATTTACTACCTACTGACCTGTTGATGGTGCTGGACCTACCAACATGTCAAGGGGATCTCCCCGGTAAGAAGTCCCAACTAGACCTCAGACTGTTTGGTGTAGGAGTCCCAGCAATGGGTCGTACGATATCGCCTTAACCGCAGTTATGCACAGAGGAAAGTAAGATCTCATTATTAGTAGGAAGGGTGTGACATATGTAGCAAGCCAAAGACAGTGCATGAAAGGTTCTAACACACGGAAAGTGGGGTGAGTGCACCCCTTGGAAACCTGTGATAGCATGTGGCTTGGAAGGGAACACACGAGCGAAGATGCATCACAAACTAGAAAAAAAGTTAGCTAATAATCCAAAGTGATGGTTAAACCAACAACACATCTCAGTAATATTCATACATACTTATAGAGAAAGAGTCCATACATTCATGCGTAAGCAAACAATACATATATCATTAGAGTAACCAAGATAGATGAGATACAATAACAATATATACATGAAACGTGTTGGCTCTATTATATTAAGAAGTGAAATTTCAAATCATATAGTACAACCATGACCAACCACTAGTCTTTATAGCGGAATGTTACAGTCACTGCCGCCTACTCCTCCAAAGAGATGTACTAGCTTTGCACTATGGAGAAGCCAAGGCTCGCTACAATACTCTCCAAGATTTCTTTAAGATACTCCTATAAGAAGCTTGGCTAACCAAAAGCCTATACAATGAGTTATGAGGTACTATACATGGCAAAGAGTGGGGTGTCCCTTGGCATTCCCCTTTGTGATTGTTCATCTACCCTCATGACTCTTCAACTACTCTATGACTATTACATTCAACTATTGACACTTGAACTTCCACTTGACAAGACGTTACATATAATTTGCACATGTAGCCATGTGAGGCAAAATAGGCTTGAGTAATCCATGCATGACATCACTATGACTCAAAAAATTGTGGGAAGACCAACTCTTCGACATCCTCATACTCATGATGGTCGATGGTGGTGAACTGATACCAAGCTCAGTAGTCCGTGATGGTGTCCATGTACTCTGTGGTGACATCTTTATGGAAATGAACTCTAGCCTTTGTTGCATCTGGGTACACTAGTTTGGATCCTCTATCCAACTCATTTGATAACATGCACATCATTGTCTTGAGTGCGTCTAGACCAACAACATACTGATGCATAGTGTCTACACTGATCGCCAAATCTGCATTGGTGGCTATGCGCATCAACTCATCAAAGTACGAGTCAAGCTCCAGTTAGACTTGTGCCTTTGTCTTTGCCTCGGTGAGTGTCCCAATAGATGGGATCACATGTGCATGCACAACAACATCCATGCTTCTGAATACCCATGCATGGGAAGCTTGCAAACTAGTGATGAGCTGCGGGAGTTCTTCATAGTTTCGGATCTAACTCCAGATGCATGCCTTCAGCTCAACCACTCTGGGCTTCATCATCTTGGGCAAGTGTAATGGGGTTCCCATGTATCTCATTGTCCATGTTTTCATGTAATCGAGAACATCATGCAAGTTTGATAAGATACGTTCTCTCCTAGCACATCGTTGCTGCCAACTGTTGAGATGGACAACTTCCTTATGCACGATACCAAACCTAGAATACAATGCTTGCATGACTGTCTCAAGGGATGATACCTCATCTAATATTTCTTTCTTCAACTCTACTTGGGTGGATATTGTAACCAGTTCTCCTCCCTACTTGGGTGTCTATAAATCTTTAGCCATTGACTCGTTCTCTGCTATCAAGAAGCGAACATTCAAGCTAGTGGCTTCGGCATATGCTCTGGTAGCATCGGCCAATGTTGTTGGAGGCTTGTGCATGTTAGATATGATCACTGATTTCCTCAAACTATGTAGGAGATGTGTGGTCATCTGGAGTAGACACTTTGCATGATTTCACAACTCGATGTTGTGACTCATCAAATGATATGTTGTGCATCTCTTCTTCTGGATTGTCTCCAAGGATCTTAGTATCTCCTTGTTCACTTGGGACCTTCTCTGCTTCTAGATCTGGTGAAGCTAGTGGATCGACCTCTTAGTTATGCTGAAGCGTGTTTCCATGGTGATCACTGGCTTCGAAAATTGGTACATCTGTTGATAATCCTGTCCCCTGAAGGTAGTAATCTTTGTCCTGCTGGCACTGCTTCACAACATCGTCTTGGGATCAGTGTGTGAGATGATCCAATGTATCATGTGCATGGATGGGAACGCGAGATACCTGCATGCAATCCAATACAAGCTTGACTTGTGAATGTTCTCATAGAATTTGCGGTCTTCGAGATCTTCACCAAATGTCCCTGAGAATGCATCATTGACCTCCTGCCATTTCATCTAGATGTATTTTTCTACAATCAGCTTGGTGTCTTCATAAGTCAACAAACTCGTAGACACTCACTCAAGTGCTTCTCCAGTTGTGCTTCCATTGGTGTCCTTTGACCCTGCTCTCTTAGAGGCCACTGATCCTAAATTGGTGAGAGATGGACGAGCACCTCCTATATCTCAACACATGGCAACAAATATGTCATTTAAAACCAAAACAAACTTGCGGATTGACATGCAATGTATTTGGGGAACTGTTGGCAAGGATTGCACAATTTTCACTGGGAGTCCGAGAGACTGACTTTCGGAACTACGTAAAAGGCAGTTTGGGCTGTCGGGAGGCTGGTTGACTACTGGAATTGTGCAATACACAATCTAGACTGGCCTGCTGGATGCTGAGATTGTGCAATGTGCAATTTTAGCTGGCAAGTGATGCAGGCCTAGGGACCGCATTATGCAATTTTATGGGCCAACAGACATTGCCCCTAATAATTGCACAAAGCAAGACTGGAGGGCACTGACTGGCCAGATTTGTGCATTTTATGGGAGGAAGGTAAAGCCTTCCCTCTCAGAATTGGGCAATGTTGTCCGGGCAAGGTAGAGTTCAGACCAAGGTTGCCCAGACACACTGACGGGCAACTGAAAGCATATGAAGATGTGAATGCATGGCGGTACTAAGTGTAAGTAGGAGTGAATGGTGATGCATGCAAACAATGAATGCAAGATTCAGAAAATGGAACAACATGAATGTGTGTGAAACGAGTCGCCGAATTGGTGATTGTTTATGCAAAACAATGTCATGCACGTGACAATAGTGAGGTGCAAACGAAAACTGAGGCAGTGCTTGTATAAGCTAACATGCATGAAAACAAAAAAAATCATTTATAGAAATCAAGAAAAAGGCACTCACACAAGCCAAAACACAAAAAGCGATAGAAATGCTACAAAAGACAAGTAAAGCAGACTTACCCAAAAATAGCTGAGTTGGATGTGCCGAAGACTCTAGGATGTGTTGTGGGATGTCAAAGCTCTAAGATCGATGTGAAGAATGAGATCTGAAGTATCGAATAAATAAGTTTGAGGATCATGACGCACATGTCGCAAATCTAGGAAAAAGCGACACTTGGAGGAAAGTTTCTAAAACAATCTTTACATGTAACCTTCAGCTACTAAAAATAGCTCATGCATGCTTTGTGCATGTTTCTTTTTGCTATTTCGAGAAAGAGTATCTCATGCATGCAAGTCAAGTTTTCTGGGTCTCGGGTGGAACCGGTCAATCTGAAGGCACATGCAACAGCCTACTTAACTGAGAGGGATTTTTGCACAATTTCTCGGAGGAGTTGGGTTGGCTGTCTAAAGGGATTGCACAATTTCTGGGAGGAGTAGCTTACTGCTGCCCAGAATTGCGCAATTTGTGGGTTGAGCTTCCCTACTGGGCCAAATTGCATAATTTTCTTAAGGAAGGTTGTTTGACTGAATTGCGCAATTTATGGGCCCAATAGGTTGCCCATTAGGTTTGCGCAATTTCTGGAGGGAAGACTAGTTCCCCTCCATAATTACTCAATTTTCTAAGGGAGTTACTCAGCCAGCAGCTGGCCCAAGTCTAGAGTAGTAGTCTATGAGGGGAGTGAAGCAAGCTATCATGCACTAGCTGGCAAGTTGCTGAAAAACCAATGAAGCCTATGTATTTGACTATGCAAGACATGTTGATAAGGATGGTTGGTAGGGAGGCTCCAAAAAGAGGCCAAGACAAAATTTTGGAGGGTGGTTGTAGCCTCTACAACACTTGCTGACACACTGGTAGAACTCCATCTCTCTGAATGGACCTTGTTCATGAAAATCAAGTCTAACACCTCCGGAAGTATTGTTAAATTCTATGTTCGTCTTGGTTTCCACACTTGCTTAATTGTAAGATGTAGCATCTACCAAGCTCTTGGTCGACCGACACACATTCCAAGCCAAGGCAACATAGTTTTTTCGATTAGGGATGAGGGGTATATTGGTGCACAAGCTTTATGTTCGTTAGAGTTTTAGTTTCATCCCTGGTGTTGCTCTACTGCCAGCAAGCCTGGACAATACCCCGACGGAGTCACACAGGAACACAAACATTGCTCCACTACCAGGAAGCCTGGTCAATACCCTGGCAGAGTTACTTACATCACCTCTCTGTGCAGGAAGCCTTTCTCTTCTTTTGCCTTATTCATTTTTCATCTTTTTCGAATTTTTTCACATTTTCATTTTTTTCATTTTTCATTTTCATAACTGTACATAGCACTTATTCATTTCAGAGGTGGAAGAGGGATCCCGACTTATTGAGAGCAAAAGAGGTTTCTCCTTCAGAGAATTATTTTATATATACCTCTAACATGCTTGTTAAGGTTTTCCCCCTCACCTTACTCTACTTGACTGAGCTGACAAGGATTAACCTAAAAACAATCGACTAAAGTAGGTGACACTAGTTTGCTTGAAAGCATTGTGTTTTCACCAAGGTTCACTTCGAACAATACATATTTCCATTGATGTATCATGGACTAAAGACAAAAAGTTCTTCATGCAGAGGCAGGATGAAAGATAACCAAGTATTGACAACTTCACAAGTCCTCTTGTACTTTACCTAGCTTGTTTCAAGAATCGCACACGGTTTCATGCAAAACTAACCTACTAACGAAAACAAGCAAAACACAAAACAACAAAACAAAGCAAAAGAAGAAGTAAATTCATAAGCAAAGCAAGTGTTGCACTAAAAATTGTCACCTTGACATTTTGCAATCTGTGTGAGTCCATTACCGCTCATACTTTCCTCCTTTGCAAGTCTTAAGCTTCAATTACTCATATCAAGCCTTGAAAATAAGAGAAAGCCCTCAAAAGTCTATAAAACTCTGGTTCCACACTTTCTCTTAGCATTACCTATGGTCCCGCACGTAAAGGTCATGTCCCATGCACACCTGACCACTTTGTCTCTGTGTTATGGGTGTGGACCCCTATAAAAGTCAAAAAGGCGCAAGCATATTCTTAAAAAGTCACTTTGAGTCATTTCTAGAAGCTTCTGGAAGGAATCTTGAGGTGGCAAGTTCACTCCCTTAAGGTTCATGCATCCCGTACCTTAAGGAGCTAACCCGTTGATGTGAGGAGCTTATCCCTTTGAAGGAGGACTATATCCCTTCATAGGTGGACCTCCTTCCTTGACAAGCCTCACACTCTTCTTTGATCTCATTTGGAAGAGTGTGAGGCTTGTCAAAGTAAAGGAGATTCCTGTTTCAGACCCTAGGAAGAGCTTGTACAACATCAAGGCACCAAAGGTTGTAAGGTTCTTCTATTTCAAAGTTAATACAAATAAGTTTATTTTTCTCAATAAGATGTGTTTTATGGTTTATTTTATGGATTCCTTGATCACCATAATGAACATGATTTATGATATTAGCTATGCAAGTGTTATTTGTTGTGTGCTTGTTTGTGATTGCAGGTTCTCAAAAGGAAACTCTTTCTGACGGTTGAAGGATGGCTACTACAAACTAGTGTTGGACTTAAGGTAGGGTCTAAACACCTCTATAGTTTTTATTAATGAATCACAATATGTTTAGAGAAAGGTAGATTTTCTTGTCCTGCTTGTTGCTAGATATCTTTTGATATTAGGGACATCGACCTTATCTGCAATATCGATTTATCTGGCCAACAAATTGGCAACTCCACTGGGGAACTGAATTTGGTTTTAGTTTTCCTTTGTCTTTGACTTGAGAAACTTGTTTGCGTTTCTACTTTTTGATTGATGTCTATGGGATTGGGTAGTTTTTAGAATCTGGATTATTTTATTTTTTTCTGAAGTTTTCAGGGGACTGCAATTTCTCTTTATAGATAGTGCGGGCATCTTCGCAATTTTTCTTTAGTACACAGAGCAGTACCGCTACTGTTTCTTCTAGAAGCCTATGGACCTTGTAAATTTTTTGAAAAACCTAAAATGTTTTCTTCCAGTTAAGTTTAGGTTTTATTTACGGCTTTTAGTATCTACCCAGATCTACATGTGTTCTGTCAAAAATCTCTTGCAAGTAAGTTCCATTGGTATTTTTGTTTTAGATGATTTTCTAGAAGTTTTGCATGCCTGGAGTGGTTTTCACTTGGTCTCTGTAGTGACTCAAAGATCAGAAGCCAGAGAAACCTTAGATTACCCTGGTGTCTTTTTGTCCTCTTGATGAGTCTGACTGAATTGTGAAATCTATCCTTTGTGAGAAATATATTTAGTTTTCTCTTTGCAAATCTTTGAACGAACTTGGTTATAAGTTTTGAATTTCATTTTTACAAAAGAAAACATATTTGGATGTTTTTTGATTGATTTGTTATTCTGAACGAATGAATCCTTAGTTTCCTGAATAACTAAGTAAAACATCCTCAAAAAGAAATGAAGCTTTTATTTCGATTAGGTTTTTAGAAGTTTTTTGATCTCAAGATTAGTTTTTGTAGTTTTGAGTGTTTTCTATAAATCGTAGAATCTCTTTTGAAAGAATTGTTGTTTGTAGTTTTTGAGTGTTGAAAAGAAAGGGATTTATTGTGAGCATAATTAGTAGTCTCGTTTTGAGTTCTTATTGAAAAAGACAAAATGATTTTCTTTTTATTTACCTGTTGAAAGAAAGATTTGTTTTTCAAAGAATTGCATTTTCAAACTCTTTCTTTTAGCTAGAAATTCATTGAAGGAAAAACGAATTGTTTATCATTTTAGGTGCATTTTTTAGTGTTTTTGGAGTCGAGTCTTCACACCATCAAAGTTTCATTTACATACCTATTGACTTAAGAAACAACCCATAAAAGTAACGCTTAATTAAAATTGATCTAGCAATCTTTTTTTTTTCTAGGGCTCTTATCACGAATATAGCTTAGGCTAGTATCTTGGAGTAGGAAGTAATTAACTCTCCAAGATTGTTAAAACAAACAAGTAGATATATCTTATGGTAGGAAATAAATCCAATTGTAATTGATATAATCTGGGAAGCTTCTCTTAAAGGATTCAATCACGAGATCATGTCCGAACCTTTGAGACAATCAAGTCTATCTCATTGGGAAAGATAGAAGATTTGCGCGTATTATAAATGGTAAACCTCGGATTAACCATTGTCGAGGAGCCTGGAGTCACTTGTTGGTAAACCTTGGATTGATCATGTCGAGGAGCCTTCAAGGGGATTGAGCTTTGTTACTCTTCCCTTGCGCGTAGATCGGATCATAGACTATTCCCCCAGTTGTATTTGTTGCTATTGGTAACCTTAGTGTCCATAAACTTAAGATTATTTCCTAAGGTGATGGTGAAGGATGGGTCTCACTGTGCTTGGAGCAGACGTTGACTAGACTCACTTGGACTTTTTGGGGGGTTCTCTTCACTCGAGATGGTTTTGTGAAGAAACTTATGCCAGTCTGTTTCATTAAGCAGGTTGTCAGGGTAATTGTTCCAACTGCCCTTTCTGTATTAAAATTCTACGACGTTGGATTTCATCACCAACTAGTGTTTTAGTGTGGGAAGTTACTGTTTGCGTGTGGTTTTAACTCTTAGATTTTTTAGGCATGTGATTCAATTCTTTGTTTCTTTAGAGACTTTAGGTGGTTTTATTGAAATTTTCTTTGTTTGCGTGTGATTATTTTCATCCTACACCTAGAGATTATTATCCTTGAACAATCATGTCAAGATAGTCATCCATGTTTTCCCAATCACCAGAAACATTTTTATATGGCGGTCGTACTGTTACTTTGGGGTACCAGTCACTTTTTGGTACTTTTTCGGGGGAAACTCCTCGACCGAATGAACATTAGTTATCACCTAGTAATAATGGAACTAAAACATTGAACGTAGAACAGATTTTTATGATGTTTGGTAGTATTCAAAACCCTCAACCTCAAGGTAGTCGGTTACCGCCTGGGGGGAAAGGTAGTCAGTTACCACCTGGGGGGCAAGGTAGTCAGTTACCACCTGGGGGGCAACCTCAAGGTAGTCAGTTATTGCCTGGGGGGCAACCCCAAGGTAGTCAATTTTCGCTTGGAGGGCTACCTCAAGGTCATCAACCTTCAGGACAGTACATAACCCAAGGTTAACCCCATATTCCTCAGGATGCTTATCAACCCTAGATTCAGTATGTGCCTCAGGGTTATCAACCTCAAGGTCAGTACCCAACTCAAGGTTTCCAACCGCCTTTTGGTCAATCATTTTTACAAGGAACTGGAAATGTACCTCCTAATTATCAGTCCTACGTTCAACTAGGTTATGGTCCTCCATATGTACAACCTTTTATGGGTCCCGAAATGAATATGGTGTGGGATCCATCTCAAACTAAATACACTTTGCAACCTAATGTGCAGTTATCTAGTAAAGATGGATAGCCTTTGGTTTCTGGTCCAACCCAGCAACCTGTCCAACATATTATTCAAACCTCTGCAACTGGTTTAATTCAGTAGCCTGGGCCTAGCTCACCTCAGACTCCACCTCGAACTGCTGCTACAACTGCTGCATTTTCTGTTCAACCTACCACACCTGTTTCTGGAGTATCTGTAGCTCTGGTTTCTACTATCCCTGTATCAGTGCAAACTCCTCAAGTCTCTGTGCCCCAGTCAGGACCTACGGTTCAGACTTCAGTCCAGATTCCTGCAGGACAAGCTGGTCCAAGTACAATTGCCACGAGTCAACCATACCAGGGATAGTATCAATCCGGTCCTACTGTACAAAATCCAGTTTATCAGTATCAACCGTACCCTGGCTATACTTATCAATAGCCTCAACAACCCTAGTTTGGTCCGGTTAATCCTGGTTTCCTAGGAGGTTATAACATTCCTAATGCAAATCCAATTCCAGGTTATCCTAGATATCCTCCTCCTAGAGCTGGTCTCATTACTCAAGGTTTTCGTGAACCTAACCGTCAGTTACCATTTATTGCAACTTTGGATTTACCTGATTTGTCGCACCTTACAAATGATCCAATTTACTATCTTTCGTATTGCCTGCCAATGCCTAATAAGTTTCCCAGTGATATCCTGAAGTTTGAGGGTAATTCAGGAGAAGACCCGTCAAATCATGTGATGACTTATCACCTCTGGTGTGCATCTAATTCCATTATTGATGATTCAATTCAATTGCGTCTTTTTCAAAGAACTCTTATTGGTCTTGCCACCAAATGGTACATTGAGTTACCACGAGGCTCTTTTTATAATTTCAGTTAGTTAGCCCCCTCTTTCTTAACTCATTTTCAGTTGCTTGTCAGATACAAAAATGGCACGGAACTGTTAACTTCACTAAAGCAATCCACGTCCACATATATTTCTGATCATATTCATGAATGGTGATGTAGAAGGCGTTTAGTGAAAGTTTTCGTTCCAAATCAAATTTTAGCAGAATGGTTTGTTAAATCATTATTACCTAAAATCATTGAAGATGTAGCTAAGGCAAGAGTTGTCATTGAAGAGCAAGTCATTGCTCAAGCTCAGTACCTTGACCTTGTTTATATGTAGTCAGGTACTTTACACGAAAAAATCCCTAATCTTCCAAAAACTACACCTCCTTCAGGGTTTCATGCCGCTGATGGTATGACTGGTCCAGTTAGTATTAAAAGCAAGAAGAAATCTTCAGAGAATTCTTCTCCTACAATAACTTTACCTGATTCCTTGAAAGGAGATTCTTCCGCTAAAGTTTCTGCCGACGTCCATGTTGTAGATTCAAATATGACCAAATCTGGTAGTAAAGAGAAGGGGAAGAACAAAAACAATCAAGATTCAAAAGATAAAACAAATAAAAATGAATCTATTGATGAAAAATGAAAACCTCGCTATCCTTGTTTCATTTGCGACGAGGATCTTTTTACCAAAGAATTCCCATATTGAGTAGAGTTTTCGAAATTTGTTAAAGGTTCTCCAACACCTACTGTCTAAAAGGATCCTTCTCCTACTCAAGATAGTAAAGTGGTTTCTTCTTCCTTGAATACCTCAGAAGAACCCATTATGATGATGTCTCAAGTCAGGATTGTGACACGATCGCAAGATTATGGTAGAAAAAATGATGTTGATGGCAAAGAAGCAGAATCTTCTAATTCAAATACATCAACTACAACTCCTCCTGGTTCTGATCCGCTACAGATCGAGAAACCTAACCCTAACTTAGTAATCAAACCGCCTGCTAAAGGTATACTTCAGAAATCAGCTTTCAATCCATATACGAGAGCTACTCAGAATTATAACATTGTTGAAGACTTAGCTGTTGCTCCTTCAGTAATGTCGGCTTTGGATGTGTTGCAATCATTCTCAGCACAGCGTAAATTACTATTTTCTGCTATAGGAGCTGTTGATATTCAGGATTCGAACCTTATAATCTTCAATTTAGAGAATAGTATACCCTGCCTCCCTCATCAAATGGCTTTCCAGATTCCAGTGTTAGTAAAAAATAGACCTTGCTTTAGGACTATGATTGATGAGGGAGCTTCTATGTGTATTATGTTGATCCAGTGTTGGAGATCGCTTGGCTCTCCCACACTCAATCAGTCTCCGACAATTCTAAAGTCTTTTGATGGCCAAGGGTTCCATCCTTTTGGTATTTTGGAAGATTTACCTATAGGGGTCAAAGGCAAAACCGTTAATCTAGATGTGGAAGTGGTTGATGCCCCTCTAGATTACAACCTTCTCCTAGGTCACAGTTAGTCTTATGCTATGACTTCTATTGTTTCATCGATCTTTTGGCTTGTTAAGTTTCCTCATAATGGAAAGACTGTTACGATAGACTAACTGAGTTACTTCTCATCTGACCCGTCCTCTACTGATAGCATTCAGTACGTCGGTAAAATGGCTATCCCTTACAAGGATGTTGGGGTAGGTTTGATTAAAGATTTTGGTTTACTAGGAACTTTTTCCTTCCCTCCTCCTAACGTATCACCTTCTATTGCAACTATTCATATGATTTCATTGAACACTATTGCTCATGATGATCCTTGGATCGTACCTTCCGATTCTGAGGTGGATTCATTTGATGCCACGATGCCTTTGAGTCCCTTTGGAATTGCATATTAGGTGGTACAATCATTTTCTGATTCTTGACCTATCACGAGGATAGTTTCTTCCTGTATCAGCCTCGTTAAAAAATGAAACTGGATGTTGCGAGGATAGTTTTTTCCTGTCTCAACCTCGTTAAAAAATGAAACTGGATATCGCAAGGATAGTTTCTTCTTGTATCAACCTCATCAAAAAATGAAACCGGATATCTCGAGGATAGTTTGTTCCTGTCTCAACCTCGTTAAAAAATGAAACAAGATGTATGGAGCATAGTTCCTTGTCTTGTGTCAAGCTCGTTAAAAAATGAAACAAGGAGTTGTGAGCATAGTTCCGTGTCTTGTGTCAAGCTTGTTAAAAAATTAAACAAGTAGTTGTGAGCATAGTTCTTTGTCTTGTGTCAAGCTCGTTAAAAAATGAAACAAGGAGTTGTGAGCATAGTTCTTTGTAGGGTTTTAGAGCATAGTTCCTTGTCTTGTGTCAAGCTCGTTTAAAAAATGAAACAAGGGTTTTGAGGATAGTTCTTTTCCTGTGTCAACCTCATTAAAAAATGAAACAACTCCCTTTCCAAATCGATTCTTTGAGTCTTTCAAAGGACTCAAAAGTGAACATTCATTCCATCCACCTTATTGAATGCAATGAAGCTTGCGGGGCATGTACCTCGATTTGAGTTATTATGCTGGGGGCATGCGAACTTATAACAAGCATACTTTTTCATTTCAAGCTTATGTAAACATGAAACCGAATCCAAGAAGAGTTCTCTATGGTTCAAGCTTGTGTAAAAATGAACCCATACCTGATTTACATCTCGTGATTGCCATTTTTATCCGCTAAATTCTGCTAGATGAACCTTGGTTGTTTTCATTCCATCGCCACCATCTCTTTGGATGATCATATGCTTTCACTTGCTTGTTTTCCTTTCCTAAGGGACTACAGTTATGAGTGGTTTCATTAGCCAGTCTCTTAACCATTACATGTTTTTATCAGTTCCACCATTGCCGGAACCAGTTGCTACCTTTTATACCACTCGTTCCTCTAGGACGAGTCTTCTTTAAGCTCTTTTCTGACTCATAAAATATGAAAAGATTGCTGAGTTTTTTCCTTTTTAAACTCGTTAAACGGAATTAAAAAGGTGGTCCACTTACAGGTCTTTTCTGACCGTATAAACATGAAAAGATCCCCGGACTTTTTTCGTTTCAAGTTCGATATTGGTTATAAAATGGCGTGTCTTCGATCACTTTTTTACTTTTTCAAATCGGAGCCACTAAGTATGAAAAGTACTCCTTGTTTGTAATGGTCAAGCAGTTCTCTCAAGTATTATTTTATACTTTTTCGGGCTCGGGGGACACAAATTTATGAAAAAGGACATCCATGGAGTTTCCTTAAGTTTTTCTTCTGACTCCCTAAAATTGAAAAACACCGAGTTTTTCCTATACTGGACTCATTAAAATTTAACAGTAAAGAACCTGTTCAATTTTAAATAGGAATGAACCACTCCTTCTTAGGGTTTGAATTTTAAACTAAGTTGGACTCATCCGAAGGATGAGCTTATAAACAAGCAAATGTTATCCTCCTCAAGCTTGTCAAAAATAAAGAGGTACTTGCCATAAATGGTGGGGGAAAAGAGAGAAAAATGAACTTGTTTGTTACACCATGTTTTAGAAAAGTTGTTAACCACTCTTGGACACAACACATTTTGTTCACTTGGGTTGGGAAATCCTTTGCCTAACAGTTAATCAAACCATATTGAAAGTCTTCAGCCAGTTTCTGGGTATTAGCTTTGGGTCAATTGTCACCAAACCATCTGCAGTGTCGTTATGTGTTCAAGAGGTCAGTTCAAATAAACCATTCATCTGAAAAATATATGTCATCCATTTTGACCATCCCTGAGTTAGTCCTTGCCAAATATATTTCTTCAAAACTTGTTCTATGATTTCATGTTGTGGGCTTGCCTACGACAGATCGCTTTCTATCGACTTCAGCTCATTATCTAGAAAGATGATCTAGAAATTGTCAGTACCTTGGAATCTGCATGCCCTAATGGCAGGTTTCTCGCCTTCGACGATAGGTTGCATCATTGAACTTCGATCAAAGGACTCTATGACATGTTCAACATCAACTCATTTATTCGCATTTCATGGATTGTACTTAGTACTTTGAGAGCCATTGATATTGCTGCTAGTTTCTCTCACACTTGTTAACAGTTCACATCATTGACTGGTAATCATGTGGTTTCTACCATGTTCGACTTCGACACATTCATTCACATGGATAGAATCATACTAGTTCGGGAAGCAGAAATCAAGACCCTGGATCTAGTTTCCACCATCCAGGCTGTGAGGAATTTTGTTATTCATTGCACAGTAGACTGATCATAAACAAATGGATGCAGCCATACTGCGTCTACATATGTCTATACTCATGATGTATTACAAAATCATTCCTGTATCAAAACAGTTTAGTCAGTTTTCTAGTCAGTTTTGATCTGAGTATGGGAATGCCTACCTCAGCGATGATATATATATATATATATATATATATATATATATATATATATATATATATATATATATATATATATATATATATATATATATTGCATTGAATGTTTTTATAGGTTCCGATTGGAGTGTCCACAGGATGATCCTTGAAATGATGAAGTACTTCACTCTTCATACATGAAAGACTTCATCTTCATCTATTACAAAATTTGCACTTTAGGGGCCAATCTGTAGCACTAAAAATTGTCATCTTGACATTCTACAATATGTGTGAGTCCATTACCAATCTGGTTCTGCACTTTCTCTTAGCATTACCTGCGGTCCCGCACCTAAAGGTCATGTCCCATGCGTACCTGACCACTTTGTCTCTGTGTTATGGGTGTGGACCCCTGTAAAAGTCAAAAAGACGCAAGTATATTCTTAAAAACTCACTTTGAGTCATTTCTAGAAGCTTCTGGAAGGAATCTCGAGGTGGCAAGTTCGCTCCCTTAAGGTTCATGCATCCCATACCTTAAGGAGCTAACCCCTTGATGTGAGGAGCTTATCCCTTTGAAGGAGGACTATATCCCTTCATAAGTGGACCTATAACCTCCTTCCTCTGCACTATAAAATGGAGCATTGGGCTGGTTACTGAGGAGGTTGAAAGCTGAATATTTTTGAGGTGAAATGTTGTTGGAACTTAGTCTTCCTAATTGAGCTTTTGTGAGGAGAGATTACATACCTCTTTGATCTCATTTGGAAGAGTGTGAGGCTTGTCAAAGTAAAGGAGATTCCTGTTTCAGACCCTGGGAAGAGCTTGTACAACATCAAGGCACCAAAGGTTGTAAGGTTCTTCTATTTCAAAGTTAATACAAATAAGTTTATTTTTCTCAATAAGCTGTGTTTTATGGTTTATTTTATGGATTCCTTGATCACCATAATGAACATGATTTATGATATTAGCTATGCAGGTGTTATTTGATGTGTGCTTGTTTGTGATTGCAGGTTCTCAAAAGGAAACTCTTTCGGATGGTTGAAGGATGGCTGCTACAAACTAGCGTTGGACTTAAGGTAGGGTCTAAACACCTCTATAGTTTTTATTAATGAATCACAATATGTTTAGAGAAAGGTAGATTTGCTTGTCCTGCTTGTTGCTAGATATCTTTTGATACTAGGGAGATCGGCCTTGTCTGCAAGATCAATTTATTCCGCCAACAGCGAGTAAGCAAACAACAGAGCAAGCAAGGAAACATGCAGAGTAAGAACCAAACAAGCATGCAAGAAAACAAACCAAAATAAAACACTACTCCTACTCCTAAGCTAACGGTGCATGGGTATGCTCACGTGAAGTGATACTTCCAATGCAGCCACCATCACATTGGTCGACCCATGTTGGTGAAGGCATGGTTCGTGAACAAGATAGTTGTGCGAACCAGCAAACATGAAAGATATAACAATGAAGACAAACACACTCCAAGTTTAAATGTGTCCACGAACATAAGTGAGTGAAAGTGCATGACATGTAATCCGTGGGCTTACCATGATGTTGCATGACACTACATGAATCTGATTAACATACACAAACTCTTGACTATGACATGAAAGAAAACAAAAGAAACAAAGACAATTTGCCTCATGCATGTGCGCTTGTGATGTAAGATTCCTCCAATGCATGAGCGATGGGATCGTGTAGAGGAAGCATAATCTGTGTTTGAGATTGATATTCCATGCATACAAATGAGTGATGAGGAGCCTTGGCTATTGGTGAGCTCCAGTATTGTAGCAATAATGCTACAACTCCTGGGGCTTCCTGTCTCTCATTTTATCAACCCGGTAGTTCGTACAAACTTGGAAGCGACGGTGCTGTATGCACAAGTACTAGCTCTTGTCGCAGCTGTCACTTGGTCAGCTGGCACAAGTCTGCTAGGGCTCAAGCCAACTTCTATAGGCTCACAGAAGAAGCTTTATCAATGATGGATGAAAGCTAGCTCAAAGGAGACTAATCTACTTGACAAAAATGAACTGCAAGCAAATCAAAGCATGTAAACCTAGGAAACCCTAATTTAACTAGTCTAACCTCTATAATGCAAAGAATGTGAAGGAAACTTCTACCAATGTTGCTGTTACCTCTAATAAGTGAAAATGCATGGATCTAAGCTGCTTTCATCATAAAAGACATGTTTTTGTATTTTTCCTTTAAGTGTGTGGAATGATTGTGATTGTGTGCTAATTAGGGTTTGGTTGTGCAGATGGAATGGAGAAGGAAGGAGAACGTGGGACAGGTTGGGAAGGCTAGGAGAGGTCCCTAGGGATCCTTAGCATCCATCCACAGAGGTTTCTCACATTCAGAAGCTCAGCAACCGAGCGAGTGGCCTCCTACAGGATGTCTGCAGGGGATCCTACAGGATACTTAGAGGTTTCTACAGGATGTCTATAAACTGCTACAGGATGACCTACCGTGAGTGTTTGAAGAGATGGAGGAGTGATGGAATGGTAGGGGGAGATGTGCAAGGTGGGAATGAGGCTGGTGATGGCTCTAGAAGTGGAGGAATGAGATGAGAAATGAGTGTAGGGGGTAGGTTGGAAGATAGAGGGCTAGGTCAACAAAAGGCTAGGAAATGAAGTTACGTGAGGAGTGGAAGGCTTTGGGAGATAACAGAGCGGGGTAAAGGTCAAGGAGATGTGATGCATGCGTGATCAAGATGGAGAATGAAGTAATGGACGAGAGAGGGCAGTGCAAGTGAAACGAATGCTTATGACTGTTACCAAACTGAAAATGCATTAACCTAAACTACCTGTGCTTGTAAATTCAATGAACAGCAATCCAAAATGCGAAGGAGAATGTGCATGAAGCTGTGGTAAAGGAGTGTGGTGCAGGTGTGAATGACAAGGAAGCATCTAACGTAACGTGACTGTGTTTGCAGTAATCATGAGATAAAGAAATGCGTGTTTTTGGTGGTTAGTCATGGACTGCACCCCAATCCCAAATGAGACGGCAGTGAGCCTTAACAACCCTTTTTGTTGGAGCTCCAATGGACTATATCTATCCTCTGCTACACTAAACAACTGTGAACAAACTCACCATAAGCAAATCCTATCTAACTCGTGAAAAAGACCAACTTAACAACCTGTAATTCGAATTGCATGTGCAAATGAAAAGCTCAAAGTGCTGAAATGAAATGGAAACAACACTACAGCAGAGGGGATCTATGGCTCTCAGGTTGGGCCCTAACCTGAGAGCTATAGTCTCCTTAAGAAACTCAGAACTAGATCACAAACTGCCTTCTTTATTCATAATCTGATGTTATGCCAAATTGGCTTACAAAAAGGAATGAAAACTGAACTGTGCTCCAAAATTACAATAGCAATACGAGAGTTTCAACAACCTATCCAAGGCTAAGGCCTCTATACTTATACAAAAATGATGATCCAACAAGTGTCCTTGATTTTAGGAGCTCGGCTGTCCAACTAGAGTTTAACTGCTGATCCTGTAGGACGGTCATAACTGCTGTTCCTGTAGAGCAGTTTATAACTGCTGTTCCTGTAGAACAGCTGGCTGCTTCTTAAGCTCAGAGGGGAGATGGATTGGAGCTCGGAGTTCTTGGTGGGAATCACGAGGAATGTCCCAAGACCGTGGACATCCTCTCCTAAAAACCAGCAGTGCCACCTCATTGTCTCTTTATCTCCTTTTTCGTTGTCTCTTGCTCCCTTTTAATGCCAAAACCTGGAATCATAATGCATTAGTCACGTAGATAAAGCGCCTACCCTTCTTCCTACAAACAACATGAATAAACTAAGAAATGCATGCATAAGCAATAAAAATGAATGGTTTGAGCAAGTAGAATAGGCCAAAATGAGCCCAAATTGTACCAAAATTGGGGCTCATCATCACCCCCCAGCTGAACCATTTGCTCATCCTTGAGCAATTTTGCCCCGGCTCCTTGTCCTTGGCTGAGAGCTGGGGCCCAGAACCTGCTCCTTCTTCTCTACTTTTGGGGCCTCCGTTTTCTCTGCCTCAGGTGGAGACGAGGGTGGTGCTTCTTCCCCCTTTTTCATTTCCTTGAGCCGGGCTTCAGAAGGCGACTGGCCTATTTTTCGCGTCCAGGAAGTGACTTTTGGGCTTCCCTTCTCAGGGGTGGCCTGTGTTTTGGAGGGAGTTCTTGTACTGGGTGAAGTAGGGATGTCTCCTGAAGTGGGTTGGCTGCTGGGTGGAGGCTGCGACTTGTCTGTTTTCATTCTCTGACTCCTCCTTGCTTTGGAAGGTAGAGGGATCTCCCTCTCTCTCTTTTCTTTGGGTTTTGCCGGTGTGCTGAGGGCAGCCAGTACCGCTGCCGCCTCCTTTTCGAGGATGCTAGCCTTCTCTTTCTTGTGCTTTGCTCTCTCGGAGCTCCTTGTAGAGGGTCCCTCCTCCTTTGGTTTCGGGCTTCCTGCAGAAGACCCTTCCTTTACCGATTTTGGGCTCCCTGTAGGAGCATCTTCCTTAGCTCTTGGGCTTCCTGTAGGAGCCTTTTCTTTTAGCACGTCTGGGCTTCCTGCAGGAGCTTTTCCTTTTTCTTTCGGGCTACCTATAGAAGCTTTTTCCTTTAGCAGTTTTGGGCTTCCTGTAGAAGCCTTTTCTTGAATTTTTGGGCTTCCTGTAGAAGCCTTTGTCTTTGTTTCCAGACTTCCTGTAGAAGTCTGTTCCTTAGTGATTTTCGGGCTTCCTGTAGAAGACCCTACTTTGTCCACTTTCGGCCCTCCTGTAGAAGGCTCTTTCTTTACGCTCTGTGGGTTTCTTGTAGAAGATCCCTTCTCTGTTTTTGAGCCTCCTGTATTCTCTGTTTTTGAGCCTCCTGTAGAAGCCTTCGTCTGCTTTCCTGTAGGCGTTGTTCTGGGGCTTCCTGTAGAAGCCTGCGTTTGTTTCCCTGTAGATGCAACGGTCACCACCTTTTCTTGCTTGGCTGCATGGATTTTGCTTTTGGCTTTGACTGCAGGAGCTGACGAGGTGCTTGGGCTGACAGCGACCACCTCCGCTTTGTCCATTTTGCTCTTCATCCTCTGTTCTCTTGCTGTCAAAACAGGTGTGTCACCCTCCTCTTCGTCTTCCTTTTCTTCTTGCTTCCTCTTTTGTTCCTTCCTCTGCACCGTGGTAGGGGTCTTCTGACCTGGTTCCCTCTTTTCTTTGGCCACTGCCTCTTTGTCTTCACTGCTGGAGGGGCCACTATCTTTGACCAGCATTTTGATGTCCCCATCTCGTGTTAGATTTCTAAATGACTCCCAGGAGAGGGGAACTTTATAGGAGTGCAGTGCATCCTCTACAAGCAACTTGATCAGCCCATGGTGTGCCACCTGATCTGGGACACCACCCTTCAGCTTCTTAGCACATTCCATTAAAGATTGCAACAGGAAATAAGGAATGCTTAATTTCTTTTCTATAGGAAGCTCACTTCGGTGCCTTAACTCGTTCAGAAATCGGAAATGGTACCCGTAGACGATGCTATAGTGCCCCTCACATGTAATATATTTCATAATCTGCAAGCTGACCTCGTTCCAAGGTGGTGTCAAACTATTCCTTCGTACTCCATTCTTATCTTCAGAGAATTCTTCCTCAGGTGGAAAGAATTCCTTCTTCGCTTGCTGGCTCTGTTTTCGTTCTTCTTTATCCCACGGGAGACCCATAGGAAGCTCAGTGATTCTACTGATGGACTGCGGGGTTATCTTGAGGCTTAGGCCTCTGAAATTGACTGTGGCCAGCACCTTGGATTTTGGCCTCAGGGCCTGCAAGAATTCCTCGGCCACTTCCTCATCGTAGCCCTGTAGTTTATCACAAAAAGGCATCCATTGTGCTCTAGTGAAGAGCTCAACCACTGCTGGATTTCTTCTTAGTGTATTTGAATCAGTGGGCTCTCGCCTGATAAACCCACCAGGCATGATGAACACAGTGGTTTTGACCAAAGGCGGTAGATACAAAGGAAATTCGGTCTTATAGACAGAGCATGCAATGAATTCTCAGAACCACAGTCTAATTATACCTCTATCCCGTAGAAGCGATAGTATGGGCACGGCAATCCAATATCTTTTATGACCAGACTGTGAATAATGACCTTTTCACCTTTGAAAACCAATTGCGGAAGGAGTTTCAGGGTTACCTCTTTTCCGCCACCTTTTTTACGTGAAGACTTCACCTTCCTGTAGAGACTGCTTTCTGTAGATACTACTTCCTGTAGGATTGTGTTCCTATAGAAACTGTTCCTGTAGGAGCAGTGCGCAGACTTCGGGGGGAGCTATAGTTGGACAGCGGTCGAGAGGTGCCTTACCAGCGTTCAGGTAGCCGAGAGCTTGGCGTATCAACATGCAGAGGTAATCAGAGGAGCTACTCGAGTTTTGAAGTGAGGTTGATGGATATACACGCTTAATCGAGCCGATTAGATTTTGAATCGGCGCAGCTCGTGGCGCGGGGGGTGAGCTGTCCCCGCCGGACCGTTGGGTGACGTCACCTATCGTCCGCCTGCACATTCACTTGCTGCCGCATTCATTCCGACAGATCTGCCGCCGCCCTTTTCAGTTAAACTCGTTTCACGGTTGACGAGACTAATCTTCACGTGCGTGCTACGTGTGTCTTTTGTCGTGGCTGCCACCTCATCATCTGACTATCCTTTCACTAGCCGATGTGGCCAGTCAACTGGCCTTACGGCCGCTCAAACATTCACCTTTATGCCATGCAAAACAAATCAAAGTAATATCCATGCGATTTGACGGAGAGAAGGATTAGAACACTTACCTGCGCGCGGCTGCACATGATTCCCAGTTTGTGGACGATGGATTTACCTGCTGCACGCGGCTTACACAGACCCGGAGGCACATGGCTACCGGTTGCTGACGCTGGAGCAGATGGTTTCGCGTTCATGCACCCGTGTTTTATCTCGGATGGCGGTGCTGTGGACGGTATTCACTCGAGCAGGTTGAACTGTTACAGGATCCCCGCGAGGGGTCTTGTCACAGTCCTTTCTCCTTGGGTACATGCTGCATGCTGGCGGTTCTGGCTTCTTGATCACGATCCCAGCGCTTCTGATGCATAACGTGGATGTGGTATGGCTCTCGGTGCTTGGTTTTTCTTTGACAGATGTTTTTTTACGAGAACTCATTGCTTTGTTGTGCTGCTGCAGGGATCTTGGTTGCATGGCGACGAGGATGGTGGAGCAAGATAATAGTAATGTTCAGGGGTACCATCAGTGGCATGCATGCGTTCAATCCACTCCTCAGTCGCTAGATCTTCACTTGAAACACATTTCGGCCGTCGCAACCTTCTACAGGAAGTTTCCTGTAGAACACAGAGCTTCCTGTAGAACTTTTGCACTTTCCTGTAGAAGATCCGCGTCTTCCTGTAGGAAGACTGTCTGTTCCTGTAGAAAACTGTATCTTCCTGTAGAAGATCCAAATCATGATAAAAATTGCACATACCTTGAAAAGCATTGTTATTCTTGGAGGAGGTGTTGATGACATCCTTTGATAGCATGATGAAGACCCCTGGCTTGGAGTGGAGAGGCTTCTTCTCCTCCATAGAACATCTGCATGCAAAACTTTTATTGTGCTTATTGTTTTTTTTTTTCTCTCTTTTTTTTGAAAAGATAGCAGGGGCGCCCCAAAGAGGTTTTCACCCTTGCTACCTACCCTGAGCGCCTCAAAGAGGTTTTCACTCAAGGATCCTTTTTTTTTTTTTTTACTTTCTTCTTTTCTTTTTTTTTTGAAAGACAATAGGAGCGCCTCAATGAGGTTTTCACCCCTACTGCCTGCCTTGGGCGCCTCAAAGAGGTTTTCACCCAAGGATCTTTATTTTTTCTCTCTTTTTCTCTTTTTTTTTTTTTTCTTCAGGGTATGCCCAAAGTGGAGGCAGAACCCTTCTCTATGACCAAAACAGATTTCTCCATAGTGCTGATAAACTGTTGTCTTGAGAGAGGTCTTCTGTAGATCTTCAATCGGTGCCCATTGACAAGCATGGGAATGGCTTCCTCATCAATGGTTCGAATGAGGACAGATCCATTGTCATGGCACTGTTCCGCTACATATGGTCCTAGCCATCTGGTTCTCAACTTCCCCTTGAAATCTTTGAATCTGGAGTCATACAACAAAGCCCAATCTCCCTACTGGAACTGCTTGTCATGGAGATGTTGATCATGGCACACCTTTCTCTGAAGTTGAACCACTTCTGAGTGAAGGAGGGCCTGCATGTGGTGCTCATCCAGTCCATTCAGCTGCAATAACCTTTCTTGCTGTGCATGGCTGAGATCTAGGTCCAGCTGAGCTGCCATCCTCAAAGTGTTATACTCAAACTCAATGGACAGCAAAGCTTTCTTCCCACAGACCAGCTCATAAGGTGTGAAGCTGGTGGTGGTCTTCCAGGTGGTGTTGTAAGCCCATGTGGCCTCAACCAGATGATCTGCCCAGTCCTTTCTGCTGCTGCTCACCACTTTGGTCAAGATCCCTTCTAATGCTCTATTGGTGACTTCCACCTGCCCATTTGCTTGAGGGTGATAGGGGGTGGAAGTCCTGTGCTTGATCTTGTGATGAGCTAGAAGATCTTCAATCAAGTTGGATGTGAATTGGCTCCCCTGATCGGTCACCAGCTCTCTTGGGTAGCCAAACTTGTAGAAGATGTTCTCTCTTAAGAACTCGACCACCTTCTCTTCTGTTGCTGCTTTGATTGCTTTAGTCTCTGCCCACTTTGTCAAGTAGTCAGTACACACAATGATGTAGGACCTCTGCCTCGAAGAGGGATTGATTGGACCCACAAAGTCCATGCCCCACTTCTCAAATGGCTCAAGAGTCACTTGAGGTTGGAGAGGCATCTCATCCCTTTGGGTTGGTTTCCCCATCCTTTGGCATTGGTCACACTGGCTGACATATCTTCTGACATCTTGATGAAGTGTGGGCCAATAGTAGCCTGCCTGCAGGATCTTGAAGGCAGTTCTCTTTGCTGCAAAATGTCCTCCACAAGGCCCATCATGACAGGTGAGGAGGATGTCAAAGACTTCCTCTTCCCTTACACAACGCCTTAAGATCTGATCAGGGCCAAGCTTGAACAGGTTGCCCCCGATCCAAGTGAATGAGGCACTTTTTCTGATGATTTTGCTCTTCTCTTTTGAAGAGAGGTGCGGAGGGAACTGAGCTGAAACAAGGTAGTTCGCTATATCAACAAACCATGGAGAGAGTACTGAGATAGCAAACAGATGCTCATCAGGCATCTGGTCATCCACCGTCCCATCTTCACCTGCAGACAAATCCAGTCTAGATAAAAAGTCAGCAACAACATTCTCTCTACCTGGTTTATCAACAATGGTTAGATCAAACTGCTGCAATACAAGTAACCATCTAATAATACGAGCATTCACATCAGGTTTATTCATCAAATATCTAATAGCAGCATGGTCAGTATGTACAAAAGTCTGGTAACCAGTAATATAATGTCGGAACTTGTTCAGTGCATGGACCACAGCTAAGAACTCCTTCTCGGTTACAGTGTAATTCAGCTCTGCTTTGGACAAGTTTTTGCTAACGAAGTAAATGGCATATGGAAGTTTTTGCTCAACTTGTCCTAAGGCTGCACCTATGGCTTTGTTCGAGGCATCAGTGTGGATGTGGAAAGGTAGGGCCCAGTTTGGACCTCTCAAGATTGGTGCTGACACCAACTTGTCCTTTAACTCATTCAAACTCCTCTGACAATCGTCAGTCCACTTAAACTCCACATCTTTTGCCAACAGACCAAACAATGGTGAGGCTAACTTGCTGAAGTCCTTAATGAATCTCTGGTAGTATCCTGCTAATCCCAAGAAACTCCGGACATCCCTTACTTTTTGAGGAGGTGGAACCCTCTTGATGAGAGCAATTTTGTTAGGATCCACTTGTAATCCTTGGCTAGAGATGGTATGGCCTAGCACGGTCCCTTCAATCATCAGGAATTCACATTTTTCGGGACTGAGGGACAGGTTCATCTCAATGCATTTGGTTAGGACTTTCCTCAGATTGGACAATGCTTCCTGGAAGTTGGCCCCATAAGGAGTAAAGTCATCCATATAGATTTCCACTGCATCATGGACCAGCTCCGAGAAGATGCTTAGGACAGCTCTCTGGAAAGTAGCAGGAGCATTGCATAACCCAAAGGGAAGGACTCGGTAGGCAAAGGTACCCCAAGGGCAAGTGAAGGTGGTCTTATCTTGGTCTTCCGGGCTGATTTGGATTTGATTGTACCCGCTAAACCCATCCAGGAAAGAGAAGAATTTCTTTCCTGCCAGTCCATCCAACACTTGATCTATGAAAGGTAGAGGGAAATGGTCTTTTTTGGTAGCTTTGTTCAGCTCATGGTAATCTACACAGATTCTCCACTTCCCATTCTTCTTGGGAACCAACACTAGAGGGGACACCCATTCACTATCTGAGATGGGGTAGATGAATCCGGCATCCAACAGTTTTTGCAATTCTTCCTTGACAATGTCTTTAAGGGCTGGATTCATTCTCCTCTGAGGTTGCCTAACCGGTTTACAGTCCTCTTTGATGTATATATGATGAGTACAGACCGAGGGATGGACTCCTTTCATCTCCTTATAGCTCCAAGCAAAAGCATCTAGGTGGCTGGCCAACAGGTTGCACAGCTCCTTTTCCTGAGAAGGAGATAGGGAGGAGCTGATTTTCAATGCTCTCTCAGGGCCGAACTCCACACTCTTAACTCTGGGAGTGACAGGGTTGGTTGTACAAAGATCCACTAAGGTGCTAGCTTGGGCATCCTCCACCAATTTTTCTAAAGGTAGTGCACTGGTAGGTGGGTTTTGGATCAAGTTCTCGATCAAATCATCCTCGGTTGGGGGATCTCTTCTATTGGTTTCTATGGTACACAGAGGTGCTGAATACACCTCGTCTTCTTCTCCTTCTTCCAACCAGAGTGGTAAGTCATGTTCCAAAGAGGGTTGGGCAGGAGGGTATAGGACAAGTTGCTTGGACATAGGACCATTTTTGATGGTCATATTTCCAGCACGACAATTGATATAGGCATCTGCAGTGGCTAACCAAGGCCTTCCCAAAATGAGGGGATATCCAGTAAGCTTTGCCTTTGGTTGCAGAACCAGGAAGTCTGCAGGATACTCCCAAGAGTCAATAGAGACCAAGACATCCTCCACAATCCCCTCGGGAGTCACAGTGGAGCGATCTGCTAATTGCAGTACTGTCGAGGTCTTCCTCAAGGAACCTTGAAGATTGAGCTTGAGCATGGTATCCTTGGTCATTACATTAATGGCAGCCCCCAGATCAATCAGGGTGTGGGGTATGATGGTGCCATTGATGTGGACATCTACTACAGGACTTCCAGGATCTAAGTACTTTGGGCAGATGACTTGTCCTAGCATAAGGTCAGACAGTTGTCCTATGACATTGATAGTTGAAGCATCTTTCTTCCGTCTGCCTGGATGCTTGAAACACTTCTCCTTAACCAGCTTGTTATAGATTGGCACATCCTTGATGGCCTGGAGAAGCGGTATCTTCACACACAACTGCTTGAGCTCTCCCAGAAGCTCATCTTCTTCTGGGTTGGGTTGTGTGGTGGCTGTAAGTCTCTCAGGAAAGGGTGGAATAGGCTTTGGTTCACTTTCCTGATGGTCTTCCTCATCCTCTGGGGGAGGAGGTTGGCGATCTGGAAGAGTCTTTCCAGATCTAAGATTGATCTCCTGGATCTCCACAGCATAGGTAGGGCATGAGGTCTCCCCAGTATATACCTGCTGAGCCTGTCTATTGTTGGGGTTCGGGTTCGGTTGAGCAGGCATTTGAGGTTGCCTTGGAGGAGCAGGAGGTAATGGTTGTGGCTGAACTGGAGGTGGAGGCAGAATGGCGGGAGGAGTGTTGTACTGGGGCCTCCACCCCGACTGAGGTGCACTCCATTGAGGCTATGACTGGGCATGTGAGTGATATGAGTGAGTAGTGGGTTGAGTAGGATACTGAGGTGGATAAGACCATGGAGGAGGCATGGACCAAGAAGGATAAGACTGGAGGGTCTAGATCCTTGTGGTCTCCTTTGGTTGATGAAGTAGAGAGGTTCAGTGGGGGGTTCAGTCCCTTGGTACATGGCTTTAAACCCAGGTAAGGTGGGACACTGATTGGTAGGATGGTCCTCCTCACAAACAAAACACACTTCAACCGAATGCAATGGGCATTCATTCTTAGGATGTCTTCTTGTGCACCTAGGGCAGAAGACAGCCAGGGCTCTCTCAGCTTCTTCTTTCTTCTGCTGGATCCTGAATGTGTCCAGCTGCATGGCAATGGTCTGTCTCACCTCACTCTTAAGATCTTCTAATTGGTTTGTAAACTCATGTTTGGAGAAAGGGACACCAGTGGAGAGGAGATTTCCTCTACCCCGTTTCCTAGCTGCCCTAGAATGATTTCTAAACATAGTTTTGATGTCCTCATAAGGCAGTTGGTAAATGTCCCCCCCAGCTAACATGTGAAGGGTATCTATGAGTTCTTCAGGTACTCCTCGGAGCAGAACCAACTTAAGGGATTCAGGGTCAAGTGTGCACCTGGCCCGCTTGTAACTAAGTTGGAACCTTTCCTCATAATCCTCTAAAGACTCATCGTTTCCCATGGTCATCCGAAAGATTTCCCCTTTCGTTTCCTTGGACCTACAATAATCCCGGTACTTGGTGTTGAAGGCTTGCTGCATCTGGGCCCATGTGGTGATACTATTCCCAGGCAAACCCATGAACCAGCGTAATGATGCATCCTTGAGAGTGGAAGGGAAAAGTTTTAGCTTTTGTTCATCTTCAGTATAGTCATAGGTTCTACAGAGGACAGCAAACTCAAATAGGAAGGTATCAGGATCCTCAGTGGTCAGTCCATGGAAGTGAGGCAAAGCAGAGGGGCTAATGTTTTTCATTTTCATCTCTCCATTGGTCTCTCGGATGGGGAAAGCTCCTTCTATTCTCTCATCTTCTCTATTGTCAGCCATAGCTTCGGATGGAGTGGTCTCTAACTCTTCTTCTTCTATAGGGTCTTGGTATATCACAGGATGTTCACCTATAGTTTCCTCTGGATCACTGTCGCCACCGAAGAGTGAAGGGTGACTAAGTGATGTGGTGGGGGTGTTAGGTAGGAATTTGCCTGATCTATCTCGGTTCCTACGAGGCATGAAATGGAAAGGACTTTTCTTTTTCGAGTGCTTTTTCTTTTTCTTTGGTACCTGCAAAACTGAAACAAAGTGATCTACAACTAACTATATTGCTCAAATGAAATTGCAGAATTAGAAAGCTAATCTAGGAAAGCGAGAAATACTAGTCTATGAAAGCAGGAAATGCTAATCTATGAAAGCGAGAAATACTAGGCTATGAAAGCAGGAAATACTAAGCTATGAAAGCAGGAAATGCTAATCTATGAAAGCGAGAAATACTAGGCTATAAAAGCAGGAAATGCTAAGCTACTTTTGCAGAATGGAAATGAAATAAACTACTGAGTAGAAGTAAGAGTACGAAAGTAGAAGAAAAGCAACAATTACTAATACTCTGATGCTTCCCCGGCAACGGCGCCAAAAAGATGGTGAGCTCCAGTATTGTAGCAATAATGCTACAACTCCTGGGGCTTCCTGTCTCTCATTTTATCAACCCGGTAGTTCGTACAAACTTGGAAGCGACGGTGCTGTATGCACAAGTACTAGCTCTTGTCGCAGCTGTCACTTGGTCAGCTGGCACAAGTCCGCTAGGGCTCAAGCCAACTTCTATAGGCTCACAGAAGAAGCTTTATCAATGATGGATGAAAGCTAGCTCAAAGGAGACTAATCTACTTGACAAAAATGAACTGCAAGCAAATCAAAGCATGTAAACCTAGGAAACCCTAATTTAACTAGTCTAACCTCTATAATGCAAAGAATGTGAAGGAAACTTCTACCAATGCTGCTGTTACCTCTAATAAGTGAAAATGCATGGATCTAAGCTGCTTGCATCATAAAAGACATGTTTTTGTATTTTTCCTTTAAGTGTGTGGAATGATTGTGATTGTGTGCTAATTAGGGTTTGGTTGTGCAGATGGAATGGAGAAGGAAGGAGAACATGGGATAGGTTGGGAAGGCTAGGAGAGGTCCCTAGGGATCCTTAGCATCCATCCACAGAGGTTCCTTACATTCAGAAGCTCAGCAACTGAGCGAGTGGCCTCCTACAGGATGTCTGCAGGGGATCCTACAGGATACTTAGAGGTTTCTACAGGATGTCTATAAACTGCTACAGGATGACCTACCGTGAGTGTTTGAAGAGATGGAGGAGTGATGGAATGGTAGGGGGAGATGTGCAAGGTGGGAATGAGGCTGGTGATGGCTCTAGAAGTGGAGGAATGAGATGAGAAATGAGTGTAGGGGGTAGGTTGGAAGATAGAGGGCTAGGTCAACAAAAGGCTAGGAAATGAAGTTACGTGAGGAGTGGAAGGCTTTGGGAAATAACAGAGCGGGGTAAAGGTCGAGGAGATGTGATGCATGCGTGATCAAGATGGAGAATGAAGTAATGGACGAGAGAGGGCAGTGCAAGTGAAACGAATGCTTATGACTGTTACCAAACTGAAAATGCATTAACCTAAACTACCTGTGCTTGTAAATTCAATGAACAGAAATCCAAAACGTGAAGGAGAATGTGCATGAAGCTGTGGTAAAGGAGTGTGGTGCAAGCGTGAATGACAAGGAAGCATCTAACGTAACGTGACTGTGTTTGCAGTAATCATGAGATAAAGAAATGTGTGTTTTTGGTGGTTAGTCATGGACTACACCCCAATCCCAAATGAGACGGCAGTGAGCCTTAACAACCCTTTTTGTTGGAGCTCCAATGGACTATATCTATCCTCTGCTACACTAAACAACTGTGAACAAACTCACCATAAGAAAATCCTATCTAACTCGTGAAAAAGACCAACTTAACAACCTGTAATTCGAATTGCATGTGCAAATGAAAAGCTCAAAGTGCTGAAATGAAATGGAAACAACACTACAGCAGAGGGGATCTATGGCTCTCAGGTTGGGCCCTAACCTGAGAGCTATAGTCTCCTTAAGAAACTCAGAACTAGATCACAAACTGCCTTCTTTATTCATAATCTGATGTTATGCCAAATTGGCTTACAAAAAGGAATGAAAAATGAACTGTGCTCCAAAATTACAATAGCAATACGAGAGTTTCAACAACCTATCCAAGGCTAAGGCCTCTATACTTATACAAAAACGATGATCCAACAAGTGTCCTTGATTTTAGGAGCTCGGTTGTCCAACTAGAGTTTAACTGCTGATCCTGTAGGACGGTCATAACTGTTGTTCCTGTAGAGCAGTTTATAACTGCTGTTCCTGTAGAATAGCTGGCTGCTTCTTAAGCTCGGAGGGGAGATGGATTGGAGCTCGGAGTTCTTGGTGGGAATCACGAGGAATGTCCCAAGACCGTGGACATCCTCTCCTAAAAACCAGCAGTGCCACCTCATTGTCTCTTTATCTCCTTTTTCGTTGTCTCTTGCTCCCTTTTAATGCCAAAACCTGGAATCATAATGCATTAGTCACGTAGATAAAGTGCCTACCCTTCTTCCTACAAACAACATGAATAAACTAAGAAATGCATGCATAAGCAATAAAAATGAATGGTTTGAGCAAGTAGAATAGGCCAAAATGAGCCCAAATTGTACCAAAATTGGGGCTCATCAGCTATTTCAACAATTTCTTGATTGAAAGTGAAACCAACCTCAAGAGAGCGAGGGCCTGGCATAACCATCAGCTTGGGCTGAAGTCCCTCGAAAGTCTGTGGGGTTTCAACTTTGTCAATAGATAGATCATCATAAATAGGTGGCTTGGAAAAATCAACTGCAATAGAATCATCATCGTGATCGAATACGAGGGTGATCATGACAACTACGATCAACAAAATCAATGATTTCATTAACATCCTCATGATCTGATGAATCAATGATAGGGGTAGATGAGAAGAGGAAAAATTCACCCTCTATGTTTCCAGAAAAGGTAGATGAAAAGTCAAGTGGATATTCAATGAATGATTTGTCCTCTCCATTGTTAGATAATGGACTGACATCCAGTATGTTCTGCGAATGATCAATAATGGGTGCATCCGTAGACGAAGATACACATGCAAAATCAAGGATGGCAGAATCACCAAAGATATCAGGAAAAAACGGAGGAGGCTCGGATAGAAGGGAATCATTCTTCGCCAAGGGTTGATGCTCAAGCTCTTAGTCATACTCCTCATGAATGACATCACAGGTTGTTTACACAACACCAACTCCGTCAAAGGATTTATCTCCATTCACAACAGGTGTAGAGTCCAGAATGGAAGAACACAAGATAGTGAAATCTGAAGGATCATCATAACACGAAGATGAAGATTGAGGTAAAATAGACATGTGACACCCCATGGGATCCGCAACCAAGTTTGCGCAAAAATTGAGAGAAGTCATGTTGGGAGGATGTGACAGTTGAATGGATGTATGTGCATGTTCTCCCACATCACTCTGTAGTGGTGGAGTTGTTTGATGAGGTGATGGTAGACAGTCGCTTGTGACAGTGACCATGTCCATCTGTGATTGCGCAACTCCATCACTGAGGTATGTTGAGCAAGGCTTGGGCTTGAAATTTCTTTTAGTATTAACATATTTGGTAAGACAATACTCAAATTTTTCCATGAGATACTCGAATTTCATCTGACTTTTCGGAGCTTGAAACTGCAACACACGAAAGCGGTCCCAGAATTCCACAGGCGATTCATGCGGGGCCTTCCGTTGTTGTAACATTTTTTTTTTCATGAGGTTCTAGATCAAAATGATGGAAAGTAGATTCAATGAGATCATACAACTGCTCAAGTGAGTGCACGCTGCCAGGAGGAAAACTCTGACACTGATTCGAATGGAAAATGGCATCAACCCATGGTATGCACCCGCCCACGTTATTCCTCAAACCATGGTATTTATCCACCCACAGTATTGTAAGAGACATTCAACCATGGTATTCATTCACCCATGGTATTTTCCCATGGTATTGTGACATCCACCCATGGTATTCATTCACCCACGGAATTGACCATGGTTTTGTAACTGAAAAATACTATAAGTAACAAGTCACATTTTGTAAAAGAACAGTTTGTCTGCCAAAATGTAGCTTTTATAGTTACTCTACGTTATAATAAAAAAATTATTTGTGGTTTTCTTTATTGGGAATTCTCCTCTTTTACTTTTGGCATTTCAATTTTTCAGATCTTGGGGGCCTCTCCCCCAAAATCCATTTCACTCTTTTAGATCTTGGGGGCCTCCCCCCAATATCCGGATCAGTGGTATCAGAGCAAGTTATGATTCCATGGGAATGAGGGTTTGATACATATTTTAGTTTCAAATTTTGTGGCAATATTCAACAAACTTCAGGCATGTGCTACCTCCTCCACAGAGCATTTTTTTGGGTCAAGCGGGAACAATTTTTCTTTTTTCGTTTTTTTGCAAGAATGTTTTTGGGCGGAGAGTTTGTAGATCAAATCTGAAATTTTTGGTGCAAAATTTATGAAAAAAAAGAACATAGCTGGATTCCTTGCAAAAAAAATACCTAAATCCAAAAATCAAATCGGCCAAATCAGAGTCTAGATGAGGGAGATATCACTGATTTAAAATTAGATATGCTACAGAAATGTTTCTCATGACAATTTGTGGATGGAGGCTCTACTATCATTTTTTGTAGTTTTTGTGCAGAATTTTAGAACAATGATTTCATATCTAAGCTCCTCTTGGAAAATCACCCAATTTCAAAAATAAAATGGGTTGAATTGGAGTTCAGATGTGGGAGATATCATTGATTTAAAATCAACAATTTTTTCAGAACTTTTGTGATGGTGGAACAATTGCAACGCGAATCTTAGATTCGAGAGAGTCCAGATAAGGATTTCCAACACATGGGAAGATGCAGAATGGTCTTTCTGTTTCCAAAAATAGCTCATAATAAAAAATTTGAGTTATACTGACTGATTTACGTCCATTTTAAATCTGGAGTAGCATTTGGAGTGGGTTCCCTTTGAAGACATGCCCTCCCACCCCGCTTTAGTAGGCAATTGCTTCACATTCATCAATTTCAACATAGCAACATTCTGCTTGGGTTCTTTGGAGACTTTCCCTGCCACCCCAGGCTATGTAGGCACCTGCTCCTTCATCAACAACCAACATCAGGGTTATGGGTCAACCGAACAAAATCCTTGTCATCAAAGTCCATTTACTAGGCCGCACAATATTAGTATCACAGTTGGTCACAAGCATTACAGGGTATCTCTATCCTTGGATCTTCGTTCATCATGCTTATGAGTTAACCACATCAAAACCTTCTCTTCAGTGGCTCTTCATATTCAACAAAGGTTTGGCAGGAGGAAACCTCACGCAATGAGGAATATTGCTTCTTAAGGAGGGAGGAATGATCCGAAAGGAAAATGGCATCAACCCACAGTATTCATCTACCCATGTTATTCATCCACCCATGGAATTTACCCATGGTATTGTAAGTGGCATCCACCCATGGTATTGTAAGTGACATCTACCCATGGTATTCATTCACCCATGGTATTTGCCCATGGTATTGTGACATCCACCCATGGTATTCATTCACCCATGAAATTGACCTATGGTATTGTAAGTAAAAAATACTATAAGTAATAAGTCACATTTTGTAAAAGGACAGTTTGTCTGCCACAATGTAGCTTTTACCATTATTCTCCGTTATAATAAAAAATTTCTTTGTGGTTTTGTTTATTGGGCATTCTCCTCTTTTTCTTCTGGCGTTTCAATTTTCAGATCTTAGGGGCCTCTCCCCCAAAATCCACTTCAATCTTTTAGATCTTGGGGGCCTCCCCCCAAGATCCGGATCAGTGGTATCAGAGTAGGTTATGATTCCATAGGAATGAGGGTTTGATGCATATTTCAGTTTCAAATTTTGCAGCAATATTCAACAAACTTCAGGCATGTGCTACGTCCTCCAGAGAGCATTTTCTTGGGCTAAGTGGGAAGAATTTTTCTTTTTCCATTTTTTTGCAGGATTGTTTTTGGAAAGAGAGTTTGCAGGTCAGATCTGAATATTTTGGTGCAAAATTTATGAAAAAAATAATGTATCTAGATTCCTTGCAAAAAAAATACCCAAATCCAAAATAAAAATCGATTGAATCGGAGTTTGGATGAGGGAGATATCGCTGATTTAAAATCAGCTATGTTGCAGAAATGTTTCTCACGACAATTCGTTGATGGCGACTCTAATATTATTTTTGTAGTTTTGGTTTAGAATTTAAGAAAAATTATTGAATATCTGAGTTCCTTTTGGAAAATCACCCAATTTCAAAAAAAAAATGAGTTGAATCCGAGTTCGGATGTGGGAGATATCGCTGATTTAAAATCAACGATTTTTTCAAAACTTTTGTGATGGCGAAATAGTTGCAACACGAATCTGAGATTCGAGAGCGTCCAGACAAGGATTTACAAGACATGGTAAGATGCAAAATGGTCATTCTATTTGAAAAAATAGGTTATAATAAAGATTTTGAGTTAAACTGAATGATTTACGTCCATTTTAAATCTGGAGCAACATTTGGAGCGGGTTCGCTTTGGAGACATGCCCTCCCACCCTAAGCTATGTAGGCACCTGCTACTTCATCAACAACCAACATGACAGTTATAGGTCAACCACACAAAATCCTTGTCATTGAAGTCCATTTGCTATGCCGCACACTATTAGTATCACAGTTGGTCAGAAGCATTACAAGGTATCTCTATCCTCTAATCTTCATTCATCATGGTTATGGGTTAACCACATAAAACCCTTCTCTTCAGTGGCTCTTCATATTCAAAAATGGCTTGGCAGGAGGGAACTTCACACAATGGGGATCATTTCTTCTTAAGGAGGGAGGAATGATCCAAATGGAAAATGGCATCTGTCGACACCTAATCATCAGGATTGGGTGAATGTAATTAATGTAAATAAATAATAAGAAATATGAACAGCCATCGGGAGATGAAGTGAACAGTCTCTCCCTCATGTATATAATAAATACCATCGTGAAGGAATAATATACGAATTGATTTGTTTTGAGGAGTTACTACCTGGCCTGACATGGTATCAAAGCCAGCTCCCAAAATTAGTTGTAACTCCCTTCTGCCTGTTTCTTGCAGTCTGTCCACTGCCCCCTGTGGAGTCTGTCTACTGCACTCTCTGTCCCCTCCACAGTCACTGCCACTGTCTAAACGCTACATTATCTGCATGGCTTCTACACATAATCATCGTCTGCCATCTTCTATGCATAATCATCGTGGCTTCTAGAATTGAATGTGAGTTTTTTCTTGCTGCCTAAATTTAGAGACCATTCTACCCTTTGGTTCTTTCAATTACCCATGCCTCAATATTGATCCACAACTATTCTGTGTTGAATGATATTGTGGTGAACCCAACGTGAACAAATCCTGCAATTTTTAATAACTGTGAACTGGTATGTTGCGTATGGCAAGACTGTTGAACACTGTTCCTGGAGGTCAATACGTATTCTGCATTGAATGATATTGTGGTGAAACCAGCGGGAGCATAAGTGTTATAGACATATTTGGGCACATCAACCTAAAACTTATATATCGATGTATTAGGGCTCATCAACCCATAAAAGAGTTGTTTCATACCCTAAAAGAACATAGTCATCTGAATACATCATTCCCCAAAAGTTCCATCTGAGAAAACATCTAGAAATTGCCTAAATTAAACCATACTAACTAGTCCACTAGCAAAGTGTGATGCATATTGAGTGGTACACTGCCAGGGTGTGATTCATATTGTTTAGGCCTTCTATAGGGTGCGATGGGAGAGGATGGACAAATGTTCGAGATAGTTTGCTAGGTGGTTGCTCATGGAATCTTCTAGAAACTTCTCGTGTGCCACTTGCCTCCCTGAATTCGCCCAAGGATGAATAAGGGATCTAAGAAATCTCCAATCCATTCTCTTGTGGGACCAATTGTAACAAGTGGAATGACACTAATCAAACCCTATGGATGACTCACACCCTTGCACACATCTATAAATGGATCCCTCATTCAAGAGATCTAGAGGCTGGAATGTTGTGAATTGCAAGTAACTGTTGATAGTTTGTAACTGAGGAAAGAGCATTGTATTGTTGGTGTGATCTTGCTATTTCATGAGGTGAAGAAGGATTGAAGTTGGGAGGATGATGCTGGATCAGACAACTAGGTTGTAATTACCCTTTCTATTAATAAATCTCTTCAGGTTTTCTTCCATATGATTGTGCAATTGTGAATGTTATCATTTGTAAATGCTATCATTTGTTCATTATATATCTGATTCTGTAATGTTTATGTTGTAATAGATCATGATGCTTTGATGGTTCTTTGTTACTGTACTTGTGCAGGTACTCTCCAAGCGTGTTAAGTACAGGGAGGAGTTGCAGGATCTGTCAAAGGGGAGAGAGATCAAGCAAGGGATTAAGCAGAAGTTCCAGGTTGGTTCCATTATCTTTCTCTTATCTGTTACACATAGAAGAAATCATTGAATTGCTTTAAATTGTTGTTTCTAGGGTAGCTGCCAAACCTAGAGGGCTAGCATTCTTTAGGAATACTAGTTTTCCTAGAAACAAATTGGCGACTCCGCTAGGGAAATGAACAGATGTTTGTTTGTTGTTATTGTTTGTTTTATAAACTATAGATAGAGTCTGAAGTCAGCCAGGTAGCCTTCGAACTGCTCTTGCTCTGTAATTGCATAGTAGATGAATGTTGCTTCAGTCAATCTCTGGTTTAGTTTATGAATCAAACATTTGACTTATAGGAACATCTAGATGCCCTTTTGGTAGCTCAGTAACCTCTCAAGACATTCCATCATACTTTGCTCTTTATTGTTCATCAAAACCCAGCTTAACTCATTGAAAGCAGCTCCACATTTGAGCCAAAACCCATTTCAGTTGCGCTCCCTAGACCATTGCACTGTCTTTGACTGTAACTCAGTATGCATCGCACCTCCCGAGTGTAGTAAGTGCGATGCATCTCTGTTTCTGTGAAGCCTAGGTGTGATGATTGACTGAATCCTTTTTCCATCTAGAAATTGAGGGTTTTTGACCTTGTTTTCAGTTTTGTTTGGTTGTTTTGCTGCAAATGAACAGTGCCTCATTACTAAAGCTTACTTGCATCACTTAGATCAGCCTCAAATACATTAGGATTAATGAATTTTTTCTATGTATTTGTTCCTCATTTACAATCCTTTGTCCAAAAGTTGTTTAAATCGATTTGTCGCTTTGATACAAAAAGTGTCGTAATTGTCGTTTTGTGTCGAAAAGAGAAGTGTCGTGAATTATTCCTTCCCTTCATAATCAATTGAACTTTTCTTCATGTATTTGGTTTGATTTGTTTATATTCAAAGTTTCGAAAGCATTTTTATTCAAAATTGAAAAGTGTCGTTTTGAGTCTTCCTTTCTCTTTTGAAGAAGAAATTGTCGAAAATGTCATTTTGAGTGAAATATTTCAGATCTTTGCTGCATTTAGTTTTCCTTTTTGGCATTTTTCACATTAAGGAGAACGAAAACAAATACATGCATTTGCATTTAGCATTTTTTGATTTGTGTGCGAAAAGATGATTTAGGGAAATGCACTAATGTGTGCTCTTTGCTCTTTGTTTAAAAGCACTATTATCTTCTCTCCCCAATAGCTAGGATTTTCATTGCTCAAATAAATAAAGATTGTTTATCATTGTAGATTGCATCTTAGGAATTTCAGATCATCATCACACAGTGAACCATTAAACGGAAAACTCTAAACAAGATCAACTTTAAAATACATTTCAATGAACCTAACAATGCTTTGGAACTTAACGCAACATATCTAGAGGTCTAGGCTAGAGATGTGTTCTGGCGTCGTTAAAACTAGTGGCTATCATTTTGATTGAAGGTTGGGTGATTACTCCTCCTTGATATGACAAGTGCTAGCATAGACTTGTGCTCCCCATATCGTCAGGTATATATTAGCAGACCACAATAGGCTTATATCATTTATCCATAGGAAACTGAGTCTGCCACCTTATTAATCGCAATGCACTGAACACAGCATTCGGGAAGATTGACTGCCGTACATAAGTCCTCGATAATTTCTTTTTAATTTATCACCAAGGTGTATATTGCAGTTTTGCGATTGGTTTGGTAATCCCTCTGTCTAGAGTAGCCACTTTCGTTCCTTTTCGACTCTTTAAAAGAAAAGGTCCATCTGAGCAGTTGTCCTTTCAGGATCATTAAAAATCGTAGGAGACTAGAGTCATCATTAGCTTTTTCTCGACTCTTAAAACCTGAAAAAGCAAAGTTATGTCCAAAGTGTCGTTAAAATTAATTGACTGTGAATAACATCCCTATTCCTTAGTTGATCTTAGGTTGAGACATACGGTGACAAATCCAGAGTCCACTAATCAAGGAATCCCTTTTGATGGGAATCCTAGTCCTTTTCCTTCTTTCAGAAATATTGGTGCTCCTTATATGGCTACATTATCCCTTCCGGGACTTACCATTGGCCTGCCAGTATGGCTGTTTTCAACCTCTTTGGTTCAAAATGTCATGATTTCTCCACAATCGAGTACACCTTCAACTGGACAAAATCAACCTCCAGTTGATCCTGAAGTTGACCCTTTGCCTTCTTCCTCGTTTATTTCTTCCTCCCCTTCTTCCTCTTCGCTTGGTGAAAGTATTGATACTGGTAACCAGGTGGCTAAGAAGAAGAAGAAAGGGCAGGAGAAGAAGAAGAAGCCAATTCAGCAAGGGGGCAACCAAGCAACCATTGCTCCCAAACCCAAATATCCATGCATAATTTGTGCGGGAGACCATTTTCATCGAAATTGTCCTTACTTTCCTTAGATCTTGAAAGAATGGTCTTCTCGTTCACACCATCCCGTGTCATCAACCTCTGGAGATCATGTTGGTAACACACCATCAACTAGTGATAGTAAAGTTCATGGACAGAAGGGAAAGGTTAGGATTCCATGTAGGTTATGTGAAGGTAATCATTCACTTGACCTTTGTCCCTTTATGGATGAAGCCAAAAGAGTGTTGGATAACCACCCTACTTCACTGCAGCTACTTCCATCTGGTTACAGGAAACTCTCCCTAAATCCTTCACTAGTTGAAGAACTGGCTGGCCAAAACCAACCGTCGGTCGAAACCACCCTCTCTGAAAGTGAATCCAATGAGTCTATACCCGACCCAAATCAACAGGTCGAAGCAAAACTTGACTTAATTTCATCTTCAGCTAATCGTACCTTTCCTGAAGAGAGTGAAAATAATACCTTTCAAGTTCTTTTTGTTACTTCAGATTTTAATGACCTTGGGGGCAATCTTCCTGTTCCATCAAGACAGGAGGAAAATCCTCCAATTCTTGTAACTAAAGGGGTTAATTCTCCCATTTCTTCAGTTCCCCCTCCAAGTAGTCTAGTCACTTCCTTTGATTGGAATCGACTGGCAGCATCTTGCCTTCCTTCTTATATGCCTTTCCAGATCATAGTACAAGTTTGTAAAATGATCGTGTCTGGTGCTATTATAGATGAAGGTGCATCAGTGAGTATCCTTTCCTCAACTGCTTGGAAAGTGCTTGGTTCGCCTCCGCTTATGCCTGTTACACAGAATCTATTAAGCTTTAACAAAGGAACCAGTCGACTATTAGGGATCCTTCCTAAGTTACCTATTACTCTAGGAGGAAAGACTGTTTATATGAATGTGATGGTAGTGCCTGTACCTTTAGACTACAATTTACTTCTTGGGTGTGACTATGTTTCTAACATGGAAGCTATTTTTTCAACACTCTTTTGAGTGATGTGTTTCCCGCATGAAGGCAAGATTGTCACCGTTGACCAGCTTTCATTTCCCGGTCCAAATATAGCTCCAAGTCAATCATCGTCCCTAAATGGTCCATTTAGGTGAATGTAATGAAGTTTGAGGGGCATGCACCTAGTGGTAAAGATAAGTTTCCCTGTAGGTTATATGATTGGTCTATCATTCCATTCACCTTTGTCTATCTAGACGAAGCCAAAGAGGGGTTAGATAACCGTCTTTCTTCACTACAGTGATTTCCATCTGGTTACAAGAGATTCTCCTTTTCATCATGCTAGGGGCATGTAAACCAATTCAAGCATAGTTTCTTCGTTTCGAGCTTGTGTAAAAATGAAACTGAAGCCAAGCATAGTTTTTTCATTTCAAGCTTGTGTAACATGAAACCGAATCTAAGCATAGTTCCCCATGGTTCAAGCTTGTCTTAAAATGAACACATTTTCAATTTTTAAACCCTTGCGATTACCATTCTATCAGCCTTTTGAGCCTTGGTTTTTTTCATCTCATTACCACCATCTCTTCGGCCGATCATATGGTTTCACTTGATTGTTTTGCCCTTTTTGAGGAACAGTTGCAATGAGTGGTCTTATTAGCCATCCTCTTCACATAAATCAACATGTTTTGAGAAGTTCCAAAATCACCGGAACTAGTTGCTACCCTAGACACCACTCGTTCCTCAAAATAGAGTCCTCTTTAAACCCTTTTCAGACTCATTAAATATGAAAATATTGTGGAGTGCTTGTCCTTTTCTAGCTCATTAAAGTATTGGAAATGTCATCCGTCATGTATTATTTTATCCTTTTTCTGACCTGAGGGATTACCTTACAAAAAAGAACTTATGGAGTTTTCTTTTCATCCCTTCTCAAACACTCTAAACATGAAAAGGACCAAGTTATCCTTGTCGTTAAACTCGTTAAAACAATAGCGACAAACTTGTCCATCTTGATGAGACCGAGTTTCACTGTCACTAGATTCGTTAAAATATTAAATAGCGACAGGTTTTCCTGAAGGGCGAATTATAGAACAAGCATATGTTATCCTCCTCAAGCTTGACAAAAATAAAGAGGTACTGGTCAGCAATGACTGGGGAAAAAGGGAAAAAACTTGAAGAATCTATGGTAGCAAGTCACTCTTGAACATGACACTTTCACTTCATCACCATTATTGAGTTGGGTTGGGTTATTTCATTCGCCAGTCATCTCACCATTGGTCTTTCATACCATCCATATTTTGGGGTTAACGCTGCCAATTCATCTTAGTGTCACCGACATGTTCAAGAGAAGTCATTCAGTTGAGAAATCACCATCCAGTTAATGTCCCATATGCTGCAATACCTCCAACCTTCATTTCTTCATGACCACCACTCCTGAACCTTGTATCGTCAGTTCATTTTGACCTCCAGAAATCATTTGCTTCATTTCGTGTCGTAGATGTGGGATACATCAAGGCCCTCCTATGACGATTCACTTCTTGTCAACATCAGCTCATTATCCAACAAGTTGACTTAACAACAACCCTTTCAGTGCTTTGAAGATTGCATACATCAATGGCAAGTTTCTCACTTCTGGTGACATGTTGACATCAATGGCCTTCAACTGAAAGATTTTGCATGCTGTTCGACATCGGATAATATATTCACACCATGTGAATTGTACTGTAAGTACCTTGAGGATCATTATCATTATCGGTGATCCCTCTCACGTCTGTTAACAACTCACATCATTGGCTGGTAATTAGGCAATATCTTTCCATGTTTGACTTCAGAACATCTCTTCACATGGATTGACTTGTACATCGAGCGAAGATTGAACGAGTTTGAAGACCCCAGATCTAGTTTCATCCATCTGGGCTGCGATATATTCAGGGATATAAAAACATAAAAATTTACAAAGGCTCTACACAGATCGTCATCCTAACCATGGATGATGACTCTATATCTGAAGAATCACCAGTCTGTATCTACAAACGACTATCTGATCTATGTACATGAAATGAATTTATAAAGCTGAGCATGGGAATGCCTCCCTCAGCTAGATCATGAAAATTATATTATGATGATGTATTGTATTTTAACTTATGCAGGTCACCTTCCTGTTCGAGACTTCGGATCCTCATGATAAAGCATTTCACCCGACATGAATATTTACGACCTCATGCTTTAGGGGGAAAATGTTATAGACATATTTGGGCACATCAACCCCAAACTTATATGTCGATGTATTAGGGCTCATCAACCCCTAAAAGTGTTGTTTCATACCCTAAAAGAACATAGTCATCTGAATGCATCATTCCCCAAAAGTTCCATCTGAGAAACCATCCAAAAATTGCCTAAATTGAACCATACGGGTAGCTTCACTGGCAAAGTGCGATGCATACTGAGTGGTACACTGCCAGGGTGTGATGCATACTATTTAGGCCTTCTATAGGGTGTGATGGGCGAGGATGGACAAATGTCTGAGACAGTTTTCTAGGTGGTTGCTCATGGAATCTTCTAGAAAATTCTCATGTGCCACTTACCTCCCTCAATTCGCCTAAGGATGAATAAGGGATCTAAGAAATCTCTAATCCCTTCTCTTGTGGAACCAATTGTAACAAGTGGAATGACACTAATCAAACCCCATGGATGAATCACACCCTTGCACACATCTATAAATGGATCCCTCATTCAAAAGATCTAGAGGCTGGAATGTTGTGAATAGCAAGTAAGTGCTAATAGTTTGTAACTGAGGAAAGAGCATTGTATTGTTGGTGTGATCTTGCTATTTCATGAGGTGAAGAAGGATTGAAGCTGGGAGGATGATGTTGTAACAGACAATTGGGTTGTAATTCTCCTTTCTATTAATAAAGCTCTTCAATTTTTCATTCATATAATTGTGCAATTGTGAATGTTATCATTTGTAAATGCTATCATTTGTTCATTATATTTCTAATTCTGTAAACATAGTCTTGGTGTATTACAATCTTGGTGTTGTACATTGAATGCTAACCATATGTTGAACGCTGCCCATATATATTGAAGTTTTTTGTATTTACACTGCCTTAATACATAGTCTTGGTGTATTACATTCTTGATGTTGTACATTTGTTGTCCAGTCATATAAAAATTATATTTTTTTTCCCATTAAGAGTAAAATTTTGTAGTAGAAGTTTTTGTTACAGTATGCATTCAATCATATCAATTGTGGGAATAGTTCTCACTGCTAAAGAGAACTATCTTGAGTGGTCTCGGATGATAAAGCACACACTCATTTTCAATGAGTTGTGGAAAGGAGTGTGCATTGGAGATGGAGAAAAACAGCCAAAACAGCCTACATCAGACAAAGAGCTTGCCATTCGGGAAAACAAGAACAACAAAGCCTATGCATTAATCGCAGCATCTGTAAGTGAAGAGGTGAGTCTCCATATTACGCCATTTTCAACTGCTTTCGAAGCCTTACAAAAACTAAAAGAACTCTATGACTCACATTCTGCACTGTCAGGCGGAAAGAGTCGATAGTGCGGACACAAATCAACCTCCCTAGGAGCCTAAGACTCTCTAGTGACAAACAAGACAAACAAGAGCAATCCTTCTCTAAACATGCATTTACCATATAAGAAATCAAGTGTTTAGATCCTACCTATAGTCCAACGCTGTTGTAGTAGTCCAGCTACGGATCCGGATGAGCTCCTCCTTCACTTTGAAACCTGCATCCACTAACAATCAAACGATTAAATAGCACTTGACAATCTCATAGAATAAAACATATTTAACACATAGACCAAGGAGTACATGAAACAACTCATAAATAACAAGTTATTGAGAAGAATGGACTCATTTGCATTAATAGGAAACAAAAGAAACAATTACAACCTGAGCCTTGGTGTTGTGCAAGTCCCTCCCAGGGTCCATCAAGAGTTCTCCTTTACTTTGACAAAGCTCACCCACTTCCAAATAGAACAAGTAAAGATGACAATCTCTCCTCACAAGCTTCTAAATGGGAGTCCTAATTCCTGCAGCATCTACCCTTAGAAATGTTTAGCTTTCAACCTCCCCTCCTTCTGGCCCAATGCCTGTATTTATAGTGCTCAAGAGGAAGTTAATCAGGTCCACCATCAATGGGATAATCCCCTCTTTGGATGGGATAGCTCCCTTATTGATGGGATAAGCTCCTCTTTGGTAGGGGTACATGAACCATCTGGAGGCGCTCAATACACGTCGAACAACCTTCTAGAATGCTCTAGAAATGACCACAAGTAACTTTTTAAAGATGAAACTTGCGCATTTTGACCTTTACAGGGGGACGCACCTACCCCTTTACATACAGAGCATCCAAGGATGCAGCTTTTGTGAACATTGGGTGCATACCCGCAGGTAAGGTTGAGAAAACCTACGTACCCAGAGATAAATACATTTATAAAGACTTTCTCTCTTTTTGGAGTTTGACATGGAGAGCAGAGGCTTAAGACTTGCCCAGGAGGATAGCATGACTGTTGATAGAGCCATACTAACTGTACATAGCCATGGTGACATTTTTTAGTGTAACAGATTGCCCCCTAAAGTGCGAAGCCTGTAGTAGATTAGGGTTTTGTAAATCTAGGAAGGGTGAAGCGCTTTATCATTTCAAGGATTATCTCATGGAGAGCCTGGTCAGAACCTGCAATTTTCAACACAAAATACATGTATAAGATTATATCATCACTGAGGTAGGCATTCCCATACTCAGATAAATACTTTAACTAACTGACTAACTACTCTGATACAGGAATGATCTTGCAGTACATCATAATCATAGACTTTTGTAGACACAGTATGGGCGCAACCATCTGTTTATGATTAGTCTACTTAGATAATGAATACAAAACTCCTCGCAGCCTGGATGGTGGAAAGTAGATCCAGGGTCTTCATTTCCGCTTCTCGAATTGGTACAATTCTAGCCATGCGAATAAATGAGTTGATGTCGAACATGGTAGAAACCACTTGATTACCAGTCGATGATGTAAACTGCTAACAAGTGTGAGAGAGACCACCAGTAATGTCAATGGTTCTCAAAGTACCCAGTACAATCCATGAGATGTGAATGAATGAGTTGATGTCGAACATTTCACGGAATCCTTCGATCGAAAGTCAATGATGTAAACTGACGTCAAAGGCGAGAAACCTGCCATTGATGCATGCAGACTTCAAGGCACTGATGATTTCTAAGTCATCTCTCTAGATAATGTGCTGATGTCGATAGAAAGCGACCCGTTGCAGGCAAGCCCACAACACGAAATCATTGTTCAAGTTGAAGAAATGTTGCTGTAAGGACTGACTCAGGGATGGTCAGATGGATGACAAGTATTTTGCAGATGAAAGTTTTGCTTGCAGACCTCTTGAACACATAACGACACAACAGATGGCTTGGTGACGAATGACTCAAAGTTAATCCCCGGAACCCGGCTGAAGACTTTCAATGTGGTTTGATCAACTGTGAGGTAAAAGATTTCCCAACCCAGGTGAATGAAAAGTGTCGTGTTCATGAGTGGTAATAAAGTTTCTTCTGAGACAAAAGATAACAAATAGGTTCATTCTTCTCTCTTTTCCCCCACCATTTCTGGCAAGTACCTCTTTATTTTTAACAAGCTTGAGGAGGATAACATATGCTTGATTATAAGCTCATCCTTCGGATGAGTCCAACCTAGTTTTGATTCGAACCCTAGGAAGGAGTGGTTCGTTCCTGTTTGTAATTGAACAGGTCCTTTACTGTGAAATTTTAACGAGCCCAGTATAGGAGAAACTCGGCATTTTTCAATTTTAGAGAGTCTGAAAAACTTAAGAAGACTCCAAGTTGAACTTTTTCGTAGATTTGTGTCCCTCAAGCCCGAAAAAGTATAAAATAATACCTGGGGGAACCGCTTGATCTTGCGACCAAGGAGTACTTTCATAATTAGTGCCACTGACCTGAAAAGTAAAAAGCGATCAAGGACACGTCGTTTTATTTCCAGTATCGAGTTTGAAACGATAAAAACCCGGCAATCTTTTCCTGTTTTTACGGTCAGAAAAGGGCTATAAGGGGACCGTCTTTTAATTCCGTTTTAACGTGTAAAAGAAACGCTCGGCAATCCTTTCATATTTTAGGAGTCAGAAAAGGACTTAAAAGATGACTCTAATATTTTGGTTCGTGAAAAATGACAATTTTCCCTCTAAATCCCTTTGTCCTGCACAAAAACAACACATTACTCATACCTGTTTAAGATAGGCAAAAATACATTGAAAAATATCCTTCCATGGTGAAAAATAAACAAACCTAGCATTCATTCATCCAAAAAACCTATAAAAAGACTTTTTACCATGTCATTTTTACCATTTTACTGTTGAGGTTGAGAAAAGGGCTTTTGGCAAGAAACTTCCCGTGGTCGTTGCGGAGAATCCGACCGTCAGAATCGAACGCCGTCTCTTCCAGGTATTTCACAACATCCCCCTCTTCAATTTCATCCGATTAAAATTTTGTTTTAGGTTTTAGTTTTGATTTTTGGGGGGTTTTGGGTTTCAAAAATCGCTCTGCGGGGTACGCAGGTGCCTTAAGGGTGACCTGCGTCCCCCGAATTTTTCCCACATAGGAAAAAGGTCGGGGGACGCAGCCTACCTTCAGGCCAGCTGCGTCCCAACGCTCTGTGTCCTGAACACGGGGTGCGTCCCCCGCGAAAGGCGGAATTTGAAACCCCAAACTCCACAAACAACCATCTGAATTTTCCCAAATCAATTCTAACCTTTGTTTCTTGGTGTGTAGGGCACTCACCATGTTGGATTGGAGAGAAAGAGAGCACGAGGACGTTGATTTAGCCGCAATCAATCATCAACCTTCCATTGATGCCCTAAAAGCATGCGGACTATATAAATACTGGGCCATACCTGGCATGAGGGCTCAGGTGAGATTCTTCGAGTGGCTGGTTGAGAGATGGAACATTCATGAGCAATGCTTTTACATCGGAGGGCACCAGCTCGAGATAGAGCCCTCTGACATATACTTTCTCACTGGCTTGCCAAATAGGGGCGAGCAACTCAATCTAGCCGGGACTAGGCCGGGTGGCCAATCCCTTGCTAGTCTCTGGGCAGATTGGTGCATACCCAATGCACACCATGTGAAAGGCGTAGAAATCAAACACATCTCTCTGCGTGAACTCAAGGTGATAGCTTTCATGGTTACCAGAATTTGCGGTGCAGCCGCTTTACATATTGCCACCGGGTCCCAAATGCGGATGGCGATTGACTGTTTTCGAGGCACCATCTTCAACTGGTGCGATGCTGTGTCGGCCAATATGAAGGCCCAACTGACTAGGGCAAAGAACGGACAACTGAAGACCTTTGGATATGGGCCTATAGTTGTGAGCTTTGCCTTAGAGAGAGTTCTGATGCTGATCCCTCAGCATCTCACTGTTGATATCTTGGGTCCTCGCGAGCCAAAGCTGATACGATGGGTTACGGTGATGGCCCGGCATCCTGACGAGGGCGCGGCAGTTGTTCGATTCCCTGCTGGTTATTTTCACTGGTTAGAGGACCAGGTTTTTGCGATCCAGGACTTTCCGTATGCCGGAGTAGATTTTCGAGGTGATCCAGACATGGTTCTTCCACAGGGAGAACAATGGGATGATAGAGGTACTTTATTTTTCACAAGTTTTCAAATTATATATATTTTTTTGTTTTTTATATATATCGTCTCAAAACTGACAGTAAAAAATTTTCAAAATGCAGATGTTGGTCCACAGCGCCCAGCCAACCTCCGGCCTTTTGAGAGGAGACATCCAGTTGCACCGGCCCCACAAGACGCGGCTGCAGAGTCGCTAGCTGAGTTGGAGCAGGATCTAGAGCGTCTGACGGTGGATATACCTGAGACTACCATAGATGATATTCCTATCAGACTTCAGCGCTATGTAGTCGCAGTCCCTGGACCGTTTATGAGGTTTTTGTGTAAGGTAGCCCATGCAGTGGTGTCGTATAGAGAGCACCACCAGTGATTGGCTAGTCACCTTTGCAGACACATATGACATTTTTGGCTTTTTGTACTTATCATTTTTTCCGATCATAAGGTGTTTTTCAACCTATGATCGAAGACGATGTATATTTTTGACACACTCCTATCTATATATATATATCATTATTACCGGCTTATCTTGTTTAACATATGTGATGAAATGTTTTTAAATTTACTTGCATGATTATCGTAAATGTCTGTCCAACATTCGAGAAGCAATTGCATCTGCTAATGTATTTAAAGACCTTGGAATATGCTGATATTCAATGTAATCAAATTCACGTTCCAAGAGACGCACTCTCAAAAATAACCTTAATAACACAGGATTTCTAATGGCATATACTCTATTAAGCTGTAATACAACAAGTTCAGAATCTAACCTCACTATCAAACGTCGAATTCCAAATGAAATAGATTCGGATAATAATTCAACCACTGCACTATATTCTGCAATGTTGTTCGTTGTTTGACCGAGGCTTACCCCATGCATAGAAACTAACTCGTCAGAGGGCGAATAGATAACCCAAGCTGCGGAAGAGATATTCCGTGTACTACGACAAGCACCATCAGCAAATCCGATGTATGTTTGGAGAGGCGTCGACATCTGCAATATCAAGAGTAAAACCAAGATAAGCCAGAATAACGACAAAAAACACACTCTCTAAGCTAAGCACACTAACCAAACTAACAAACACACTAGCTAGAAAGAAAACCTAACCTAACTAAAAAAATCTCCATACCCACCATTTAAGCATAATACCTCTTTAGGTAAAGTCCATTTCTGGGTTTACCCAAAGAGTCCCCATCAAAATCTACCAGCTCATAGGCCCCTTTTGCTAGCTTTCGCTTTACAATGTAGGGTCCATGCCACATAGGAACGAATTTTCCAGCACCTAGCTTATCGTTATCTTGATCATATAATAGCACTAGGTCTCCCTCCGAAAAACTTCGAGGGGTCACATTTCTATCATACTGAGCTTTCATTCGCTTCGCGTGAGTCTCGATTGCCAATGCAGCGTTACGTCGAGTCTCATCTAACTGAGCTAAGTATAATAAACGTTTCTCCTCTTCGGAAGTAGCTGGGAGTAATTCGACAGCCATTTGAAGTGATGGGATTTCGCATTCAATGGGTAACACAGCTTCCAAGCCATAAACTAGCTAGAAAGGAGTGAACCCTGTTGAAGTTTTCACTGAAGTTCGGTATGCCCATAGCGCTGAAAATAACATGTTGTGCCAATTCGACTGATGAATACCAATGGTTCGTCGGATCATGATAACCAGAACTTTGTTGATAGACTCAACCAAACCGTTGGCTTGCGGATAATAAGGAGTAGAGCTATCGTGGCGCAAACCAAGCTGGCTTGTAAGCTCAGTCATCATGATGTTTCGAAAATGGCTCCCATGGTCAGTGATAATCGCTTGTGGGACACCAAACCTAGTTATAATATGATTGAATACGAAAACTGCAGCTGTTTTGCCGCTTGCGTCGAATGTAGGCATCGCCTCGGCCCATTTAGTAAAATAATCAACCGCGAGGATGATATACGCATGCCCCCCGGCCGAGTGAGGGTTACAAGTAATAAAATCGATACCCCATTTGGCGAAAGGACCAACGGTAATTATAGGATGGAGAGGAGCAGGTGGTGCGCGCATCTTGCGATCAAACACTTGACAGTTGTGGCACTTCTGGACCGCAATGATACAATCTTTAAACATGGACGACCAGAAATAGCCAGCGCGCAACACCTTCTGAGCTGTGGCATACCCAGACATATGACCGCCACATGCTCCAGAGTGACAATCATTCAAAACCCTCTCAGCCTCTTCGTGAGTTAAACAACGTCGAAAAACTAAGTCTGCCCCCCGGCGGTAAAGTGTATCTCCAATAATCTTGTATTGCTGGGATTGAAACCGAATTTTTTGACGTTCTGACTTTGAAGCTTCAGGCTGAAAAGTTTGGGTTTGGAGATAAATGATGATATCCCTGTACCACGGATCTAAAGTTCTGATAAGAAACAAAGATTCGTCCACAATGGACTCCTCTGCCACAGTTTCTGTGTCAGTACACGGGAAATCACACATCAATTCCGCAAAAACTAAGGATTTCTTAGACTTGGACTTCTCAAACTCCAAGTCGAACTCTTGCAGGATAACGATCCATTTAGAGTACTTGCCCCCTAGCAGTTGTTTTGTCAAAATATAAATCATAGGGTTGCAATCCGAAATAACTGTAGTTTTACGAAGAAGAATGTAGTGACGAAAACGCTGGACAGCTTGAACGGCTGCCAGGGCCAATTTCTCCACATGCGAATATTTTAGCTCAGTGGGGTTTAATGTCCTACTAAGATAATATATCACATGTTCCACTCTGAATTCATCTTCTTGAACTAACACCATTCCAATAATGGAATGTGAAGCTGCGAGGTATAAGAAGTAGTCTTGGTTGTAGTTGGGAGGATGCAACAACGGTGCATGGGTCAACGCGTGCTTAAGTGCATCAAAAGATTGTTGGGCAATCTCATCCCAAAAGAATTGAGTGTTCTGTTTCAACAACCGTGTAAAACCTTTAGTGACCTCGGCGTAATTTGGAATGAATCGGCGTAAAAAATTTGCTTTCCCTTGCAAACTTTGGAGTTGGCGCAAACTCGAAGGAGGAGGCAATTTGATGATAGCTTCGACCTTCGAGGGATCGACGCGAATGCTGGCTTTTGAAACAACAAATCCCAGCAATCGACCCGCTTCTATACAGAAAACACACTTGTGGGGATTCAACCGAATACGATAATGCCTACACCTCATAAAGATTGCTCGTAAGTGGACAAGGTGATCAGCTCGATGTAAAGAATGAGCAGGCAAATCATCGAGGTACGGTTGCACAATGTGCTTGATGTCATGAAATGCGTAAGACATCGCCCGTTGAAAAGTGGCTCCGGCATTCTTAAGCCCAAAAGGTAATTTGCAATAAGCAAATGTCCCCCATGGACAAATGAATGCCGTTTTTGGTTGATCGGCAGGTAGAATATTGATTTGATTATAGCCCGAAAAACCATCCATTAAGGAAAACATTTCACTTCCGGCACAATCATCAATTATTTGATCGATATAAGGCGTAGGATAGTTGTCTTTTGGACAAGCTCGATTTATATCCCTATAATCGATACAGATTCTTATTGTTCCTTGTTTCTTGTTAACCGGAACAATATTCGATACCCAATCTGTTAACGGGATCGGATAAATGAAACCTGCTTTCAACAGCTTCTCGACTTTTGCTTTAATCGCAGCCGCTTTCCGAGGGTGAATCTGACGCAACCGTTGCCGGACGGGTTTAGCGTTTGGGTAGGTCTTTATTTCATGAACAACAATGGCAGGGTCGATTCCTGGCATTTCCTCGTAAGACCAGGCAAACACATCGCGGAATTCTTGGAATAGGGCCTTGTAAGTTTGAATTTCATCTTCTGTACATGAGGCACCTATATGAATGTTTTCCTCAATTCCGGGCTTCACTGAAATGTCAATGGGAATAGTGCGAGAAATATTCCCCAAATTCAACTCTGAATCAGAATGTTTCATTGGATTCTGAGCGTCTTTGACATATTCGGTGGTAAAGATAGATGAAAAATCATTTTCAAAAGCATCATCCTCAGGTAAAAACGAAGATCTATGATGAAGATCTTCCCATGGTAGATCGTCTACACTTAGGATTTCGCGAAGTTGCTCGTCAGATGACACGACTTCGGGAAACGCTATCCGTTCTAAGGTTGATGTGAAAAGTGACTCTTCACTGACCACATTCATTTGGTCGATTTGGGTTGAACGCGAGTCGGTAAAAGACATGACGGCTTCATAAGCAATTTCATATGGACTCAAAGGCATAGCATCACCGAATGAGTCTATCTCAGATTCAGATGGGACAATCCAAGGATCATCGTAAATAATGGTATCTGATGTAATCATATGAATTGATGCAAATGAAGGGTCTGCGTTGATTGGAGGGAAAGGAAAAGTTCCCAGTAAACCGGAATCTTTAACTAAACCTACGCCAACGTCCCTATAAGGGATTGTCGTCTTACCGACATGCTGGATACTCTCTGAAGAGGCTGGGTCGGATGAAAAGTATGTCAGCTGATCAATTGTCACGATCTTACCGTTATGTGGAAACTTTATTACTCTGAAGACCGATGAAACGACCGCTGTCATAGCATATGACCAACTTCGACCCAAAAGAAGGTTGTAGTCTAGAGGGGCATCAACCACTTCCACATCCAGACTAACGGTTTTACCTTCTACCCCTATAGGCAATTCCTGTAGAATACCAAACGGACGGAACCCACGGCCATCAAAGGCCTTAAGGATGGTCGGGGATTGGTTCAGCGAAGGAGAACCAAGCGATCTCCAACACTGAATCGACATAATACACGTAGAAGCTCCCTCATCAATCACAGTCCGATGAATAGGCCTGTTTTTGACTATCACTGGAATTTGGAAAGCCATTTGATGGGGTAGATGCGGTGTACTATTTTCTAGATCGAAGATTATCAGATTCGGGTCCTGAACATCAACAGCTCCGATAGCCGACAAAAGTAATTTTCGTTGTGCTGGGCATGATTGCAGCACTTCTAAAGCCGACATTGCTGAGGGTGAAACAGCTAAGTCCTCAACAATGTTGTAATTCTGGGCCGCTCTCGCATGTGGATTGAAAGCAGACCTTCGAAGTACACCCTTGGCGGGCGGTTTGATTACTAAGTCCGGGTTAGGTTTTTCGATCTGTAGTGGATCGGAACCAGGAGCTGAGGTTGATGGATTAGAATGAGAAGATTCTGCTTCCTTACCATCAACAGGATTCTTACTACCATAATCTTGCGACCGAGTCGCAATCCTCACATGAGACATCATCAAAATGGGTTCTTCACTGGCAGTCGAGGAAGAACCTATCATCTTACTCTCCTGGGAAATGGATCTTTCAACACAGCAGGAGTGGGAGAACCTTTGACTATTTTCACAACCTCGGCCCGATGAGGGCAATCTCTTGTAAAATGATCCTCTTCACAAATAAGACAAGGATATCGAGGTTTGCGCTTTTCGTCATTGGTTTCTGACTTTTCTGTTTTCTCCTTCGGAGCCTTGTCTGCTTTAGCCTTCTTCTTCCCTTTCTTCTTTCCACCGTTTTTTGATTTGGCCGTAGATGACTCTACAGCGTGAATATCGGCGGAAAGTTCAGGAGAAGACTCTCCTGTCGGGGAATCAGGCAAGGTGATTATAGGAGTAGTAGAACTCTTGGAAGACTTCTTCTTGCTCTTTGTGTTCACCATACCAATCATACCATCAGCGGCATGAGATCCCGAAGGAGCAGCAGCGATTTGATTCGATTTTGGAAGATCTGGGATCTTCTCGTGTAACGTACCCGACTGAGTATAAACTAAGTCAAGGTACTGCGCCTGAGCAATGACTTGCTCCTCAGTAACTACTCCGGCCTTAGCTACATCTTCAGTAATCTTCGGTAATAATGATTTAACAAACCATTCAGCTAAGATTTGGTCCGGAATAAAAACTTTCACTAACCTCCTTCGACGTCTCCACTCATGAATGTGATCAGAAATATACGTGGACGTCGATTGTTTTAGTGAAGTTAATAATTCTGTGCCATTATCGTATCTGACCGGCAACTGAAAGTGAGTTAAGAACGAGGTAGCTAACTGGCTAAAATTGTAAAAAGAGGCCCGTGGTAACTCAATGTACCACTTGGCCGCGAGACCAATGAGTGTACGCTGGAAAAGACGTAAGCGGATCGAATCATCCGAGATAGAATTTGAAGCACACCAGAGGTGGTAAGTCATCACATGATTGGACGGATCCTCTCCAGGCTTACCTTCGAACTTGGGTATATCACTGGGCAACTTATTTGGCATTGGCGGCCAGAACTGAAGATATTGAATTGGATCATTCGTTAGGCGCGTCAAGTCTGGTAAATCCAAAGTTGCGATAAACGGTAATTGCCGGTTAGGATCTCTAAAACTCTGAGTCATGACACCAGCCCCAGGAGGAGGATATCCAGGATAACTAGGAACAGGAATCGCATTAGGGATATTATATCCTCCTGGAAAACCAGGATTAACCGGACCGTACTGGGGTTGTTGAGGTTGTTGATAAGTGTACCCAGGATACGGTTGATACTGGTAAACCGGCTGTTGGACAGCTTGCCTTTGTTGGTACTGTCCCTGGTACGGTTGTTGAACAAATTGAGGTTGAGTAGTGACAACCGTACTTATACCAGGTTGACCTATAGGCATCTGGACCGTGGTTTGAATCGTAGATCCAGACAACGGTAAAGATGCCTGAGGAGTGGTTGCAGAGACAGTAGAAACCAGAGCTGTCGATACTCCAGAAGTAAGTGCGGTAGATGCAGCGGTAGTTGCAGCAGCCGTTTGAGATGGAGTACTAGGTGCAATTGGCGGCTGAGTAACTACCGAAGTTACAGAAGTTTGAACATTTGACTGGACAGGTTGCGGTTGCTGGGGTGAACCAGAAACTACGGGTTGTCCAGCTTGAGGTACCAACTGTATACTTGGCTGCAACACCTGCTGACCCTGTGATGGATCCCACACTAACATTTCGGGGTATTGACCCGTAACAGGTTGAGAATACTGAGGTCCATAACCGGATTGAGGATAGGATTGATAATTGAAAGGTGCAGTTCCCATACCTTGACCATATGACTGACCTTGAGGTGGTTGATAACCTTGACTTGAGTATTGACCTTGAGGTTGATAACCTTGGGGTAAATAATGATACTGGGGCTGACCTTGACCTTGAGGTTGATACCCTTGAGGTTGATACCCTTGGGGTTGATACCCTTGAGGTTGCCATCCTTGAGGTTGATATTGATACTGAGGTTGACCCTGGGGTACATATTGAGGCTGGGGTTGACCTTGAGGCATGTATTGCACCATAGGTACATACTGACCTTGAGGTTGCCCCCCAGACACAATTTTTGTACCTTGAGGTTGCCCCCCAGGCGGTAATTGGGGCTGCCCCCCAGGCGGTAATTGGCCACCTTGAGGTTGGGAAACGGGAACTGAACCTGACATCATGTAAATGTCTCCTACACCCAATGGTATATTACCATTGTTTCCAGCTAATAACCCATGATCAACGGGTTGAGGAGATGCCCCCGCAAAGGTACCAGAAAGTGACTGATACCCAGTGGGAACAGAAGGACCGCCGTGTAAGAAAGATTCAGGAGTTTGAGTAAACACGGACGACTGACCAGACATATTTACAGGAGTATAAATACCTCCAGGTGGAAAAGGAGTACGAGGTGGAGAAAAACCTATCCCTGAGTTGTCTAAATAATTAGTTAACGAAAGGTACCAAGTAGTACTTCTAGGAGGACTGTAAAAGATAGATTCACGCTCCCTGAGCTCAATAGTAAGTTGATCTTCAAGGTTAGAGACGCCTATTTCTTCCTCTGGAGCAAGTTCTTCAATAGCAATCAAACCAGTAGGAAGATTTTCGGTGATAACTCGTTCTATCCTTGGTGAATCTGGAACACTAGAAGTCGGAGTAACAGGTTCGGATATTTCAGGTTCTTCGCCTATATCACTAGTAGACGAAAAACTACCAGCAAGCTCAGAAACTGTAACAGCTTCGGGATTATAACCTGTCTCTAGACTTTGGTAATCTGGATGGACTACCAAGGAAGATTCTCCTTCTTCAGGTGAACCTACTTTACTGCCACTAGGAGGAGTTACAAGGACCTTCAATCCTTCGTACTGACCCGGGACGTCTTCAGGAGATCCACCCCGTGATCTACGGAGTTTCCTCAACAAATCAGTTCCGGTAACAATCTCAGGTGACTTGCCCCGAAGTCTACGGGACTGTCTCGGTAATTCCGCCACAGCTAAAACTTTTAACTACTACACACGAAAACAAAGTAAAATCTCAAATCAAACCACCTAAAGTCGCTAAAGAACCAAACAAATTTGAATCACACGCCTAAAGAATCTAGGGCGTCAAACCAAGCACAAACAGTAGCCTTCCAGACCGAAAACGCTAGTTGGAGATGAAACCCAACATCGCCGGATTCAGTACAGAAGTGGCGGGTGGAACAGTTACCCCGGCAACCTGCTTAATGAATAGACCGGCACAAGTTCCTCCACTTTAACCGTCTCGAGTGAAGTGAACCCCCCGGAAAATCCAAGTGAGTCTAGCCGACGTCTGCTCCAGGTACAGTGGGATCTTCCCTCCACCGTCACCTCGGTAGAATCCTAAAGATAATGGTCACTAAGGTTACCAACCGCAACAAATGCACCTGGGGGAACAGTCTACACTCCGACAGCACGCAAGGGCAGAGTATCAAGCTCAATCCCCTTGCCGGTTCCTTGACAATAATCCAAGGTTTACCGACAAGTGACCCCTGGCTCCTCGACAATGGTTAATCCGAGGTTTACCGTTTGTAATACGTGCGTGTCTGGCGTCGTTCCCAACGAGGGAGGATTGATCCCCTCACTGGTTCGGACACGAGCTCGTGCTTCTCCTTTAAGAGGAGCTTTCCCAGAGTACAAATGAGACAATTGGATTTATTCTATCACAAGATAAGCTACTTGTTTGGTTTTGTTGTCTTGGAGAGTTAATTACTCTCCTACTCCAAGACACTAGCCTGATCTAAATTGGTGTTTCAGAGCCCTAGTAAATAAAAGTTACTACGTTGATTTTACTTTAAGCGTTAATTTTATGGTTTTTCTTAAAGACAAAAGGTAGCGGAAGTGAAACCAATGGTGTGTAGACTCGACTCAAACCACTACAAAGATGCACCTAAGATGATTTACGCTACTTTCCTCTTTCAATGAAATTCCTAACTAAGAGAGTTGAGAGATGCAAATTTTATAGAAAACAACTTTCTTAGTAAAGACAATCAAAGAAACAATTCTCTTTATCTTTTCAAGCATACAAACATGACCACTCTTTACGTGCACGAAAAATTCTTTTTCTTTCAAAATGCCTCAAAGCTACTTGAAACAAAACTTTTCAAAGGAGATGTTTTTGTATTTTCTTTTATTTAATAAAACATATAAATCTATTTTAACGAAAATTAATCTCAAAAACTATAAAATCTATGGAAAATTTACTCACAAGCAAATCAAAAGGAAATTTACTCTAAGCAAACCTAACGAGGCAAAAGCCGACAAGGATGATTCTAGGTTGTTTTACTTGACCACAATCAAGCCAAGGACCAGCTAATGCAGAATCAAAAGACCAGTCAAAACAAAACTCAAATCTTTTTGTTCTTTTTGTAAAATGGAATTCAATACTCAATCAACAAGCACTTCGAAATTTGCCAAAGAGACCACTCAAACGTAAGTTGCTCTCACAGGTAGACTTTATGACAGGTCTGACTTCTAAGAATGCTGACAAAACCAGAGAGATCTAAGGCTTGACAACTTCTACCGCCAAAGTCACTACAAGACCTACTCAAAAATCAAACCCTAGGGCTTAAACTTCTATGAAATCCACTAAAACACTCAATGCTATCGAAACAAGTTCAGGTGAAGATCTTTGACAAGAGACTAATGGATCTGGGCAGTAAAAACTAAGAAAAAGCAAAATCTAAGAGAAAAAATGTAAAAAATGGAATTTTCTTAAATTTTAGCAGGGGACGCAGGCAACCCGTTAAGACAGGTGCGGGCCCGCTCTGTGCACACAGCGACAGTGCGTCCAGGGACGCACTGTGCAATACTCAGAGGGTGCGTCCTACTGGAAAATTCAAGAAAAACTAAATTGAATCTAACCCTAAGCTAACCCACCCAAAAACAAAGTCACAGAGCCAAAAACCAGAAAATAAATGACTTTTCTCAGAGCAAAGTTACATACAAAGGAAAAGACTTTCACATCAATGGAATCCCCAGCGGAGTCGCCATTTTGTCAGGCGGAAAGAGTCGATAGTGCGGACACAAATCAACCTCCCTAGGAGCCTAAGACTCTCTAGTGACAAACAAGACAAACAAGAGCAATCCTTCTCTAAACATGCATTTACCATATAAGAAATCAAGTGTTTAGATCCTACCTGTAGTCCAACGCTGTTGTAGCAGTCCAGCTCCACGGATCCGGATGAGCTCCTCCTTCACTTTGAAACCTGCATCCACTAACAATCAAACGATTAAATAGCACTTGGCAATCTCATAGAATAAAACATATTTAACACATAGACCAAGGAGTACATGAAACAACTCATAAATAACAAGTTATTGAGAAGAATGGACTCATTTGCATTAATAGGAAACAAAAGGAACAATTACAACCTGAGCCTTGGTGTTGTGCAAGTCCCTCCCAAGGTCCATCAAGAGTTCTCCTTTACTTTGACAAAGCTCACCCACTTCCAAATAGAACAAGTAAAGATGACAATCTCTCCTCACAATCTTCTAAATGGGAGTCCTAATTCCTGCAGCATCTACCCTTAGAAATGTTTAGCTTTCAACCTCCCCTCCTTCTGGCCCAATGCCTGTATTTATAGTGCTCAAGAGGAAGTTAATCAGGTCCACCATCAATGGGATAATCCCCTCTTTGGATGGGATAGCTCCCTTATTGATGGGATAAGCTCCTCTTTGGTAGGGGTACATGAACCATCTGGAGGCGCTCAATACACGTCGAACAACCTTCTAGAATGCTCTAGAAATGACCACAAGTAACTTTTTAAAGATGAAACTTGCGCATTTTGACCTTTACAGGGGGACGCACCTACCCCTTTACATACAGAGCGTCCAAGGACGCAGCTTTTGTGAACATTGGGTGCGTACCCGCAGGTAAGGTTGAGAGAACCTGCGTACCCAGAGATAAATACATTTATAAATATTTTCTCTCTTTTTGGAGTTTGACATGGAGAGCAGAGGCTTAAGACTTGCCCAGGAGGATAGCATGACTGTTGATAGAGCCATACTAACTGTACATAGCCATGGTGGCATTTTTTAGTGTAACATGCACTTGAAGTTGTTCAACTCATGATTAAACTCTTCACTCTTGAATTGCAAAATAATGATCCTCTTGCTCTTACATCTGAAGTAAAGTCTATAATGCATGATATCCAAGCCACTAAAATTGATTTGGATATTCCTCTTATCACTTTTCTCAAGGCACTTTATCCTACTTACTCCAATTATCTTGAGTCATTTGCAAGCAAATGGAAATCTTAAAGACATTACTTTTGACTCTCTTGTGAAACAATTTGTTGAAAGAGAGAAAGCTTTTGGAAAGAAGACAGCCCCTGAATCTTCTGAAGAGGCTATGTGCCTTGCTCATAAAGAAAAGCATCCTGCTCAACATTCTTCAAGAGGAAGAGGTGGTCGAAGAGGAAGAGGAAGATATTTTAGAGGCAGGGGGGCAAACACTCTCAAGGAGAAAAGGCAGATTTGCACTGCATACGCTGCAAAAGAAATGTATCACATGATGCCTCTACATGCAACTTACCATGGGACAAAATTGAGCAGCAAAGAAACCAAAAGAAAGGTAAAACTGATGATATAGACAAAGGTAAAGAACCTAAATCCGCTCACTATGTTGTGGCACAATGTAATAATGGAGTAAATGAAGATTTATTTAATGCTTCACTTGCTTCTTGGAAAAATGATTGGTTGCTTGATTCGGGAGCAACTTGCCACATGACTCATAGAAAATATTTTTTTGAAGAATTTACTGACAATGTTGATGGAGTAGTATACTTTGCAGACCAATAAAAAATGATGCCATCAGGGCTTGGCACAATCAGGCTTAAATTGCCTGGTCTTCCAGACTTTCTTTTGCATCATGTTCTATATCTCCCACAGCTCAAGAGTTGTCCTTGGTCCACATCCACCAGCAAGGTCACTCCATTCATATGTTTGATGGCAAGCTTGAGGTGAGAAAAGCATCTGACCACTCACTTGTCATGAGAGGAATAGAAGAAGAAAGGCTTCTCAAGTTGCAAGGTACCTCTGCTCGTGCACAACATTTCTCATACAATTCTCATTATGAAGAAGGTACACTTCCATCGAGTTTATTATGGCATGATAGATTTGGACATTTGAACTATGACAGCCTCCGCTTGTTGAAGAAAAATGGTGTTGCTGGTTTGCCTACAATTCCTAGGAAATTTAAGCAATGTGATGTTTGCATTCTAGGAAAGCATAGCAAACAGTCTTTTCATGATTCACATCCGAGAGCACATAGAAAAGTTGAACTCATTCATTCAGATTTATGTGGTCCAATGCCTGTTCCTTCTGCAAATGGAAATAAATATATGATGACATTTATTGATGACTACACCAGAATGTGTTTGGTTTATTTATTGAAGAACAAATCTGATGCTTTTCAAACATTCAAGAACTTTCATAAATGGATTGAAAATGATGCACAATGTCATATTGGGTCTATTTACACTGATAATGGAAAAGAATACACATCAAATGAATTTGAAAATTATCTTCGCCAACATGGGATCAAACATCAAACAACTGTGCCTTATAATCCCCAACAAAATGGTGTAGTTAAAAGAATGAATAGGGAAATCTTAAATATGGTACGATCGATGATCTTCTTCAAAAATGTAAAGATAATGTTTGGGGCTGATGCTGTTCTATGTACTACATATATAAAGAATAGATGTCCATCTAATGCTATTAGAAACAAGACTCCATATGAAATGTGGTATGGGCATGTTCCTTCAATAAAGCATCTCAGGGTCTTTGGTTCCACCTATTATGCCTTGATACCAAAGGTACATAGAAACAAACTTGGCGCAAGAAGTCGTAAGTGTATCTTCCTAGGGTATTCAAACACCTCCAAAGCATACCATCTCTATGATGAAGTCAATAAAAAGTTTTTTGTATCTAGAGATGTAATTTTTCTTTAATCATCCAAAACTGACAATGTTGTTGAGTGGCAACTTGATCGCTTGGATATATTGGCAAATGAAAAATCATTTCAAGAATTTTATAATTAGATTCCACATCTTGAAGGGGGGATTCCTATACTATATCAACATGTGGAATCTTTTTCTGAAGAAAACTCTCCCCCACATGAAACTCCAACAACGGATGATGCTTTAAGTGATGTGATTGATAGAATTGGGAGACTCGATCTTGATTCAGTCCCAACTCAATCAATGGCGTAGCCTGGACCATCTAAGAAAGGTCCCCCAAAGTGGCTGACAAAGACACTTGAAAGTGTGCATCCTGATGAGGTTGGAAAGATAGGAACTAGAAATTCAAACTGGCAAAATGGAGCTGATGGAGATGACTCTAATTCACCTGTTGATATGGATGTTTCTTATGATTGTGAATTAAATTCGTCTACATATTTTGAACCAACTTCCTTCAAAGAAGTTGCTTCTCATGATGAATGGAAAGAAGCGATGTAAAAGGAGTATGATGCCCTCATAAAGAATGGCACTTAGAAGCTGGTTGATCCTCCATTAGGAAACAAACCATTTGGCTGCAAGTGGGTCTACAAGAATAAGTATAAAGCTGATGGCTCACTTGACAAGCACAAAGCTAGGATTGCGGCAAAAGGCTTTGCACAGAAAGAAGGGGTCGATTATGAGAAGACTTTTTCCCCCACAACAAAATGGGCTACCATCCGGACACTCTTTGCCCTATCAGCTCAGAACGGTTGCAAAGTCCATCAAATGGATGTAAAAACTGCTTTCTTGAATGGAGATCTAAAAGAGAATGTTTTTATGTCCCAACCTGAAGGATTTGTTGTGAAAGGACATGAAAATAAAGTATGCAAACTTGTGAAGTCCTTGTATGGCCTCAAACAAGCACCGCGAGCCTGGTATGAAAAACTAACTTAGCATCTTCTGAAACTCAATTTCAAACATTTTGATCTTGATGATGCAACTTTATTTTTCAAGAAAGTTGGAAAAACAGTTTTATATCTTGTGGTATATGTAGATGATCTTTTGATGATAGGGAACAATGAAAGCTACATTGCACCCATAAAGAAGGAGTTGGGGAAAAGTTTTGAAATGACTGATTTGGGCTATGTTCATTACTATCTTGGTATTGAAGTAACCCAACATCCAAAGTCCATATTTATTTCTCAAAAGAAGTACATTGGAGATCTGTTGAATAGGTTTGGCATGACAGAATGCAATCCTCTTACTACTCCAATGGAACAAAACTTAAAGCTCACATCTATTGAAGGAGAATAATTTGAGGATGCAACAAAGTATAGATAGCTTGTAGGAAGTCTCAACTACCTAACTACTACCAAACCAGACATTTCGTTTGCTATTGGAATCCTCTCCAGATTTATGCAAAAGCCTTGTGAGGGGCATTGGTCTACTACAAAAAGAGTTCTAAGGTACTTGAAGGGAACTCAAGACTTTGGAATCAAGTATACATAGGTGGATGACTTCAGCTTGATTGGATACTCTGATTCAGACTTCGATGGAGGCAAAGAAACTGGGGTATCTACTTCAGGATATGCTATGAGTCTTGGATCAGGAGCTGTCTCCTGGAGATCACACAAATAATTAGTTCCAGCAGATTCCACAACAGAAGCAGAATACGTGGTAGCAGCTGAAGCAACAAATGAAATTATGTGGATCAGGAAAATTCTTGAAGATTTGCAGGTAAAACAAGTACAATCAACTCCACTCATGATTGACAATACCTCTGCAATAAAGTTGGCCAAGAACCCAAAGTTCCATGATCAAATGAAGCACATCAATACTAAATATCATCTGATTTGACATCATGTTGAGGCCAAAACAATCCATCTCCATCATTGTTCCACTAATGAGAAAATTGTAGACATCTTCACCAAAGTGCCTGGAAGAGAAAAGCTTGAACGATTCAGAATGATGTTTGGACTCACCAACATCCCTTCAGATTAAAGGGGGGAATGTTGACACCTAATCATCAGGATTGGGTGAATGTAATTAATGTAAATAAATGATAAGAAATATGAACAATCATCGAGAGATGAAGTGAATAGTATCTCCCTCATGTATATAATAAAGACCAACCTGAAGGAATAATATACAAATTGATTTGTTTTGAGGAGTTACTCGCTGGCCTGACAACATCAACCCTTGGTATTCATCAGCCCATGTTATTCATCCACCCATACAATTTACCCATGGTATTGTGATATCTACCCATGGTATTCAATCACCCATGGAATTGACCCATGGTATTGTAAATGAAAAATATTATAAGTAACAAGTGACATTTTGTAAAAGGATAGTTTGTTTGCCACAATGTAGCTTTTACAGTTATTCTTCGTTATAATAAAAAAAAATTGTGGTTTTGTTTATTGGGTATTCTCCTCTTTTTCTTCTGGCATTCCAATTTTTCATATCTTGGGGCCTCTCCCCCAAAATCCATTTCAATCTTCTAGATCTTGTGGGCCTCCCACCAAGATCCGGATCAGTGGTATCAGGGCAGGTTATGATTCCAAGGGAATGAGGGTTTGATGTATATTTCAGTTTCAAATTTTGCAGCAATATTCAATAAACTTCAGGAACATGCTACATCCTCCACAGAACATTTTCTTGGGCCAAGCGGGAAGAATTTTTCTTTTTTCATTTTTTTGCAGGAATGTTTTTGGGTGGAGAGTTTGCAAATTAGATCTGACATTTTTGGTGCAAAATTTATGAAAACAAATAATAGGTCTAGATTTCTTGCAAAAAAAAATCCAAATCCAAAAAAAAAATCAGCCGAATCGGAGCCCGGATGAGGTAGATATCAATGATTTAAAATCAGTTATGTTGCATAAATGTTTCTCTTGATAATTCGTGGACATTGGATCTACTATTATTTTTTGCCATTTTTGTGCAGAATTTCAGAAAAATGATTACAGATCTCAGCTCCTCTTGGAAAATCAACCAATTTCGAAAAAAAAAATGGGTTGAATCAGAGTTTGGATGTGGGAGATATCGGTGATTTAAAATCAACGATTTTTTTAGAACTTTTGTGACAGCGGAACAGTTGCAGCGCGAATCTGAGATTCGAGAGTGTCCAAATAAGGATTTCCAACACATGGGAAGATGCAAAATGGTCATTCTGTTTCCAAAAATAGGTTATAATAAATATTTTGAGTTATACTGAATGATTTATGTCCATTTTTAACCTGGATCAGCATTCAGACCTGGTTCCCTTTGGACACGTGCCCTCCCACCCACTTTAGTAGGCACTTGCTTCGCATTCATCAATTTCAACATAGCAGCATTCAACTTGGGTTCTTTGGAGACATTCCCTCCCACCCTAGGCTATGTAGGCACCTGCTACTTCATCAACAACCAACATTACAGTTATGGGTCAACTACACAAAATCTTTGTCATCGAAGTCCATTTGCTAGGCCACACACTGTTAGCATCACAGTTCGTCACAGGCATTACAAGGTATCTCTATCTTCCAATCTTCATTCATCATGGTTATGGGTTAACCACATAAAACCCTTCTCTTCAGTGGCTCTTCGTATTCATTAAAAGCTTGGCAGGAGGGAACTTCATGCAATGGGGACCTTTGCTTCTTAAGGAGGGAGGAATGATCTGAATGGAAAATAGCATCAACCCATGGTATTCATCCGCCCATGTCATTCATCCACCCATGGAATTTACCCATGGTATTGTATGTGGCATCCACCCATGGTATTGTAAGTGACATCCACCCATGATATTCATTCACCTATGGTATTTTCTTATGGTATTGTGACATCCACCAATGGTATTCATTCACCCATGAAATTGACCCATGGTATTGCAACTGAAAAATATTATAAGTAACAAGTCACATTTTTTAAAAGGACAGTTTGTCTGTCACAATGTAGCTTTTACATTTATTCTCCATTATAATAAAAAATTTCTTTGTGGTTTTGTTTATTGGGCATTCTCCTCTTTTTCTTAAAGCATTTCAATTTTTCAGATCTTGTGGGCCTCTCCCCCAAAATCCATTTCAATATTTTAAATCTTGGGGGCCTCCCCCAAGATCTGGATGAGTGGTATCAAAGCAGGGTATGATTCCATGGGAATGAGGGTTTGATGAATATTTTAGTTTCAAATTTTGCAGCAATATTCAACAAACTTCAGGCATGTGCTACATTCTCCACAGAGCATTTTCTTGGGCCAAGTAGGAAGAATTTTTTTTTTTTCATTTTTTTGCAGGAATGTTTTTGGGCAGTGAGTTTGCATATTAGATCTAAACTTTTTGGTGCAAAATTCACTAAAACAAATAATAGATCTGGATTCCTTGCAAAAAAAAGTACCCAAATCCAAAAAAAAAATTGTCCGAATCAGAGTTCGAATGAGGGAGATATCGCTAATTTGAAATCAAGTATGTTGTAGAAATGTTTATCACAAAAATTTGTCGATGACAACTTTACTATCATTTTTTGCAGTTTTTGTACAAAATTTCAGAACAATGATTGCATATTTGAGCTCCTCTTGGAAAATCACCCAATTTCAAAAATAAAATGGGTTGAATCGGAGTTCAGATGTTGGAGATATCGGTGATTTAAAATCAATGATTTTTTTCAGAATTCTTTTGATGGTGGAACAGTTGCAGCACGAATCTGAGATTCAAGAGCATCCAGATAAGGATTTCCAACACATGGGAAGATGCAAAATGGTCATTCTGTTTCCAAAAATAGGTTATAATAAATATTTTGAGTTATACTGACCGATTTACTTCCATTTTAAATCTGGAGCAGCATTCGGAGCGGGTTCCCTTTGGAGACATGCCCTCGCACCCCGCTTTAGAAGGCACCTACTTCACATTCATCAGTTTCAACATAGTAGCATTATGCTTGGGTTCTTTGGAGACGTGCCCACCCACCCTAGGCTATGTAGGCCCCTTCTACTTCATTAACAACCAACATCACGGTTATGGGTCAACTGCACAAAATCCTTTCCATCGAAGTCCATTTGATGGGTCGCACACTGTTAATATCATAGTTGGTCACAAGCATTACAGGGTATCTCGATCATCAGATCTTCGTTCATCATGGTTATGGGTTAACCACATAAAACCCTTCTCTTCAGTGGCTCTTCATATTCAACAAAGGCTTCGCAGGAGGGAACTTCACACAACGGAGACCATTGCTTCTTAAGGAGGGAGGAATGATCCGAATCGAAAATGGCATCAACCCATGGTATTCATCCACCCATGTTATTCATCCACCCATGGAATTTACCCATGGTATTATAAGTGGCATCCACCCATGGTATTTATCCACCCATGATATTTGCCCATGGTATTGTGACATCCACCCATGGTATTAATTCACCCATGGAATTGATCCGTGGTATTGTAACTAAAAAATACTATAAGTAACAAGTCACATTTTGTAAACAGACAGTTTGTTCGCCACAATGTAGCTTTTACAGTTATTCTCCATTTTAATAAAAAAATTCTTTGTGGTTTTGTTTATTGGGAATTCTCCTCTTTTTCTTCTTGCATTTCAATTTTTGAGATCTTGGGGGCCTCTCCCCCAAAATTATTTGAATCTTTTAGATCTTGGGTGCCTCCCCCCAAGATTTGGATTAAGCACCATCGTAGTGGGCATTCACGAAGTGTGTATGAAAGAAACAAGTTGAACTCTTCTACGTAGAGCTCGTCTGCATCATCAAGTAATGCATAGAAGTCTTCTAAGTACTCAGGCCAGGCTACTTCACCTTCACCATCATACATGAATTCGGACAAGAGATCAGAAAATTCCCTCGTGATGTCGAGAGGTTCAGCATGTGAAAAACATCGTGGAGGGATGAGTGTGACAAAATACATGATGGAAGTGTGAAGATTCAAAACAAGATGAGAGGAAACAGCTTGTCATCTAGCCCTCCTTCTAGCACCATAAATGTTGATGGTGCTGGACCTCAGACTGTTTGGTGTAGGAGTCCCAGCAGTGGGTCATACGGTATCGCTTTGACGCATTTGCACAAAAAAGCAAGTAAGATGTCCTTATTGGTAGCAAAGGCGTGACATATGCAACAAGCCAAGGAAGGTGAATGAACAGTTCTAACACACATAGAGTGGGTTTAGTGCGCCCCTTGGAAACCTGTGATAGCACACGGATTGAAAGGGAACACAAGAGCGAAGATGCATCACACATTGGAAAGAAAGTTAGCTAACAATCCAAAGTGATGGTTAAACCAACAACACATCTCAGTAACATTCATACATACTTATAAAGAAAGAGTCCATAAATGCATGCGTAATAAAATAATACATATATCATTAGAGTAACCAAGATAGTTGAGATACAATAACAACATATGCATGAAACTTGTTGGCTCTATTATATTAAGAAGTGAAAGTTCCAATCATATAGTACAACCATGACCAAACACTAGTCTCGATAGCGGAACGTTACAGTCACTACCACCTACTCCTCCAAAGAGATGTATTAGGTCTGCATTGTGGAGAAGTCAAGGCTTGTTACAATACTCTCCAAGATTTCTCTAAGATACTCCTATCAGAAGCTTGGCTAACCAAAAGCCTATACAATGAGTTATGAGGTATTATATATAGAAAAGGGTGGGGTGGCCCTTGAAATTCCCCTTTGTGACTATTCATCTACCCTCATAACTTTTCAACTACTCTATGACTGTTACATTCAACTATTAACACTTGAACTTGCACTTGATAAGGCGTTACATACAATCTACACATGTACCCATGTGAGACAAAATAGGCTTGAGCAAGCCATTCAAGACATCACTATGACTTAGACAACTGTGGGAAGACAAACTCTTCGACATCCTCATGATGGTCAACGGTGGAAAACTAATGCTAAGCTCGATAGTCCATGATGGTGCCAGTGTACTCTATGGTCACATCTTTCTGGAAACAAACTCTTGCCTCTGTTGTATCTGGATAAAATCAGCTAGGTTGCAAAAATGTTTCTCACGACAATTCATGGACGATGGCTCTACTATCATTTCTTTTTAGCTTTTGTGCATAATTTCAAAACAATGATTGTAGATTTGAGATACCCTTGGAAAATCACCCAATTTCAAAAAAAAATCGGTGGAATCGGAGTTCGAATGTGGGAGATATCACTGATTTAAAATCAACGATTTTTTCAGAACTTTTGTGATGGCGGAATAGTTGCAGCGTGAATCTAAGATTCGAGAGCATCCAAATAAGGGTTTCCAACACATGGGAAGATGAAAAATGGTCATTCTGTTTCTAAAAATAGGTTATAATAAATATTTTGAGTTATACTGACCGATTTATGTCCATTTTAAATCTGGAGCAGCATTTGGAGCAAGTTCCCTTTAGAGACGTGCCCTCCCACCCTGCTTTAGTAGGCACCTCCTTCACATTCATCAGTTTCAACATAGCAGCATTCAGCTTGGGTTCTTTGGAGACGTGCTCTCACACCCCAGGCTATGTAGGCACCTACTACTTCATCAACAACCAACATCACGATTATGGGTCAACCACACAAAATCCTTGTCATTGAAGTCCATTCGCTAGGCTGCACACTATGAATATCACAGTTGGTCACAAGCATTTCAGGGTATCTCTATCCTCAGATCTTCATTCATCATGGTTATGGGTTAACCATATAAAACCCTTCTCTTCAGTGGCTCTTCATATGCAACAAAGGTTTGGCAAGAGGGAACTTCATGCAATGGGGACCATTGCTTTTTAAGGAGAGAGGAATGATCTGAATGGAAAATGGCATCAACCCATGGAATTCATCCGCCCATGTTATTCATCCACCCATGGAATTTCCCCATGGTATGTAAGTGGCATCCACCCATGGCGTTTATCCACCCTTGGTATTGTAAGTGACACCTACCCATGGTATTTTCCCATGGTATTGTGACATCCACCCATGGAACTGACCTGTGGTATTGTAACTGAAAAATACTATAAGTAACAAGTCAAATTTTCTAGAAGGATAGTTTGTCCGCCACAATGTAGCTTTTACAGTTATTCTCCGTTATAATAAAAAATTTCTTTGCGGTTTTGTTTATTGGCATTCTCCTCTTTTTCTTCTGGCATCTCAATTTTTCAGATCTTAGGGGCCTCTCCCCCAAAATCCATTTCAATTTCTTATATCTTGGGGGCCTCCCCCCAAGATCTAGATCAATGATATGAGATTAGGTTATGATTCCATGAGAATGAGGGTTTGATGCATATTTCAGTTTCAAATTTTGCAGCAATATTCAACAAACTTCAGGCATGTGCTACGTCCTCCATAGAGCATTTTCTTGGGACAAGTGAGAAGAATTTTTCTTTTTTCATTTTTTTGCAGGAATGTTTTTGGGTGGAGAGTTTTCAGATCAAATCTAAAATTTTTGGTACAAAATTTACGAAAAAAATAACATATCTGGATTTCTTGCAAAAAAAGTACCCAAATCCAAAAAAAAAAAAAAAAACCGAACTAGAGTCTGGATGAGCAAGATATTGCTGATTTAAAATCAGCTATGCTGCAGAAATGTTTCTCATGACAATTCGTGGACGACGACTCTACTATCATTTTCTGAAGTTTTTCTGCAGAATTTCAGAACAATGATTGTATATCTGAGCTCCTCCAGGAAAATCACCCAAATTCAAAAAAAAATGGTTGAATCGGAGTTCGGATGTGGGAGATATTGCTAATTTAAAATCAACGATGTTTTCAGAACTTTTGTGACTGCGGAACAGTTGCAGTGCAAATTTGAGATTCGAGAGTGTCTAGATAAGGATTTCCAACACATGGGAAGATGCAAAATGGTCATTTCGTTTCCAAAAATAGGTTATAATAAAGATTTTGAGTTATACTGACCTATTTACATCCATTTTAAATCTAGAGCAACATTCAGAGTAGGTTCCCTTTGGAGATGTGGCCTCCCACCCCGCATTAGTGGGCACCTGCTTAACATTCATCAGTTTCAACATAGCAGCATTCAACTTGGGTTCTTTGGAGACATGCCCTCCCATCCCAGGCTATGTAGACGCCTTCTACTTCATCAACAACCAACATCACGGTTATGGGTCAACCGCATAAAATCCTTGTCATCGAATTCCATTTTCTAGGTCGCACATTCTTAGTATCATAGTTGGTCACAAGCATTACATGGTATCTGTATCCTCTGATCTTCGTTCATCATGGTTATGGGTTAACCACATAAAACCCTTCTCTTTAGTGGCTCTTCATATTCAACAAAGGCTTGGCAAAAGGGAACTTCATGCAATGGGGACCATTGCTTCTTCAGGAGGGAGGAATGATCCAAATGGAAAATGGCATGAACCCATGGTATTCATCCGCCCATGTTATTCATCCAGCCATGGAATTTACCCATGGTATTGTAAGTGGCATCCACCTATTGTATTCATTCACCCATGGTATTTATCCACCCATGGTAATGTAAGTGACATTCACCCATGGTATTTTCCCATGGTATTGTGACATCCACCCATGGTATTCATTCATCCATGGAATTGACGCATGGTATTATAACTGAAAAATACTATAAGTAACAAGTCACATTTTGTAAAAGGACAGTTTGTCCACCGTAATATAGCTTTTACAATTATTCTCTGTTATAATAAAAAAACTCTTTGTGTTTTTTTTTATTGGGCATTCTCCTCTTTTTCTTTTGGCATTTCAATTTTTCAGATCTTGGGCCCTCCCCTCAAAAATCCATTTCAATATTTTAGATCTTGGGGGCCTCCTCCCAAGGTCCAGATCAGTGGTATCAGAGCAGGTTATGATTCCATGGGAATGAGGGTTTGATGCATATTTCAGTTTCAAATTTTGCAACAATATTCAACAAACTTCAAGCATGTGCTACGCCCTCCACAGAGCATTTTCTTGGGCCAAGCGGGAAGAATTTTTCTTTTTTTTGTTTTTTGCAGGAATGTTTTTGGGTGGAGAGTTTGCAGATTAGATCTGAAATTTTTGGTGCAAAATTGACGAAAAAAAAACATATCTGGATTCCTTGCAAAAAAAATACCCAAATCCAAAAAAAAAAACTGACCGAATTGGAGTCCGGATGAGGGAGATATCACTGATTTAAAATTAGTTATGGTGCATAAATGTTTCTCACGACAATTCGTGGACGGTGACTCTACTATCATTTTTTGCAGTTTTTTTGTAGAATTTTAGAACAATGATTGTAGATCTAAGCTCCTCTTGGAAAATCACCCAATTTTAAAAAAAAAATGGGTTGAATTGGAGTTCGGATGTGTGGGATATCGCTGATTTAAAATCAACAATGTTTTCAGAACTTTTGTGAGTACGGAACAGTTGCAGCACGAATATGAGATTTGAGAACATCTAGATAAGGATTTCTAACACATGGGAAGATGCAGAATGGTCATTCCGTTTCCAAAAATAGGTTATAATAAAGATTTTGAGTTATACTAACCGATTTACATCCATTTTAAATCTAGAGTAGCATTTAGAGCGGGTTTCCTTTGGAGACGTGGCTTCCCACCCTGCTTTAGTAGGCACCTACTTCACATTCATCAGTTTCAACATAGCAGCATTCAGCTTGGGATCTTTGTAGACGTGGCCTCCAACCCCAAGCTATGTAGGCACGTCCTACTTCATTAAGAACCAACATCACGGTTATGGGTCAACTGCACAAAATCCTTGTCATCGAAGTCCATTTGCGAGGCCGCACACTGTTAATATCATAATTGGTCACAAGCATTACATGGTATCTCTATCCTCTGATCTTTGTTCATCATGGTTATGGGTTAACCACATAAAACCCTTCTCTTCAGTGGCTCTTCATATTCAACAAAGGCTTGGCAGGAGAGAACTTCACCCAATGGGGAGCATTGCTTCTTAAGGAGGGAGGAATGATCCGAATGGAAAATGGCTGAACCCATGGTATTCATCCGCCCATGTTATTCATCCACCCATGGAATTTACCCATGATATTGTAAGTGACATCCACCCATGGTATTCATTCACCCATGGTATTTATCCACCCATGGTATTGTAAGTGACATCAATCCATGGTATTCATTCACCCATGGTATTGTGACATCCACCCATGGTATTCATTAACCCATGGAATTGACCCATGGTATTGTAATTGAAAAATATGATAAGTAACAAGTCACATTTCATAAAAGGATAGTTTGTCCACCATAATGTAGATTTCACAGTTATTCTCCTTCATAATAAAAAAATTCTTCGTGGTTTTCTTTATTGGGCATTCTCCTCTTTTTCTTCTGGAATTTCAATTTTTCAAATCTTAGGCCCTCTCCCCAAAAATCCGTTTCAATATTTTACATCTTGGGGGCCTTCCCCCAAGGTCTGGATTAGTGGTATCAGAGCAGGTTATGATTCCATGGGATTGAGGGTTTGATGCATATTTTAGTTTCAAATTTTGCAGCAATATTCGACAAACTTTAGGCATGTCCTATGTCCTCCACAGAGCATTTTCTTAGGCCAAGCAGGAATAATTTTTCTTTTTTCATTTTTTTGCAAGAATGTTTTTGGGCGGAGAGTTTGCAAATCAGATTTGAAATTTTTGGTCCAATATTTATGAAAAAAATAACAAATCTGGATTCCTTGTAAAAAAAATACCCAAATCCAAAAAAGAAATCGGCCGAATCGGAGTCCGAATGAGAGAGATATCGCTGATTTAAAATTAGCTATGTTGCATAAATGTTTCTCACGACAATTCATGGATGACAAATCTACTATCATTTTTTGCAGTTTTTCTGTAGAATTTCAGAACAATGATTTCAGATCTCAGCTCCCCTTGGAAAATCACCCAATTTAAAAAAAGAAATGGGTTGAATCAAAATTCGGATGTGGGAGATATCACTGATTTAAAATCAACGATTTTTTCAGAACTTTTGTGATGGTGGAACAGTTACAGCGCGAATATGATATTAGAGAGTGTTCAGATAAGGATTTCCAACACATTCATCAGTTTCAACATAGTAGCATTCAACTTGGGTTCTTTGTAGACATACCCTCTCACCCCAGGCTATGTAGGCACCTGCTACTTCATCAACAACCAACATCACGATTATGGGTCAACCACACAAAATCTTTGCCATCGAAGCCCATTTTCTAGACCGCACATTGTTACTATCAAAGTTGGTCACAAGCATTACATGGTATCTCTATCCTCAGATCTTCAATCATCATGGTTATGAGTTAACCACAAAAAACCCTTCTCTTCGGTGGCTCTTGATATTCAACAAAGGTTTGGAAAGAGGGAACTTCACGCAATGGAGACCATTACTTCTTAAGGAGAGAGGAATGATCTGAATGGAAAATTGCATCAACCCATGGTATTCATCCACCTATGTTATTCATCCACCCATGGAATTTACCCATGGTATTGTAAGTGACATCCACCCATGGTATTGTAAGTGAAATCTACCTATGGTATTCATTCACCCATGGTATTTTCCCATGGTATTGTGACATCCACCCATGGTATTCATTCACCCATGCAATTGACCCGTGGTATTGTAACTGAAAAATACTATAAGTAACAAGTCACATTTTCTAAAATGACAGTTTGTCTGCCATATTGTACCTTTTACAATTATTCTCTGTTATAATAAAGAAATTGTTTGTGGTTTTGTTTATTGGGCATTTTCCTCTTTTTCATCTGGCATTTCAATTTTTCAGATCTTAAAGGCCTCTCCCCCAAAATCCATTTCAATCTTTTAGATCTTGGGGGCCTCCTCCCAAGATCCGAATTAGTGGTATCAGAGTAGGTTATGATTCCATGGGAATGAGGGTTTGATGCATATTTCAATTTCAAATTTTGCAACAATATTCAACAAACTTCAAGCATGTGCTACGTCCTCAACAGAGCATTTTCTTAGGCCAAGCAGGAAGATTTTTTTTTTTTTCTTTCGATTTTTTGCAGAATGTTTTTGGGCGGAGAGCTTACAGATTAGATCTGAAATTTTTGTGAAAAATTTATGAAAAAAATAATAGATCTGGATTCCTTGCAAAAAAAATATCCAAATCCAAAAAAAAAAATCGGCCATATCTGTGTCCGGATAAGGGAGATATCACTGATTTAAAATCAACTATGTTACAGAAATGTTTCGCATGACAATTCGTGGATGTCGGCTCAACTATCATGTTTTTGAAGTTTTTGTGCCGAATTTCAGAAAAATAATTACATATCTGATCTCCTCTTGGCAAATCACCCAATTTAAAAAAAAATGGGTTGAATCGGAGTTCGCATGTGGGAGATATCGTTGATTTAAAATCAATGATTTTTTTCAAAACTTTTGTGATGGAGGAAGAGTTGTAGTGCAAATCTGAGATGCGAGAGCATCCAGATAAGGATTTCCAACACATGGGAAGATGCAGAATGGTCATTCTGTTTCCAAAAATAGGTTATAATAAATATTTTAAGTTATACTGATCGATTTACAGCCATTTTAAATTTGGAGCTGCATTCAGAGTGGGTTCCCTTTGGAGACGTGCCCTCGCATCCCCGCTTTAGTAGGCATCTGCTTCACATTCATTAGTTTCAACATAGCAATATTCTCCTTGGGTTCTTTGGAGAGGTTCCCTCCCACCCCAGGCTATGTAGGCACCTGCTACTTTATCAACACCCAACATCACGGATATGGGTCAACCACACAAAATCCTTGTCACTGAGTCCATTTCCTAGGCCGCACACTATTAGTATCACAGTTGGTCACAAGCATTATAGGGTATCCCTATCCTCTGATCTTCGTTCATCATGGTTATGGGTTAACCACATAAAACTCTTCTCTTCAGTGGCTCTTCATATTCAATAAAGGCTTGGCAAGAGGGAACTTCACATAATGGGAACCATTGTTTCTTAAGGAGGGAGGAATGATCCAAATGGAAAATGGAATTAACCCATGGTATTAATTCACCCATGTTATTCATCCACCCATGGAATTTACCCATGGTATTGTAAGTGGCATCCACCCATGGTATTTATCCACCCATGGTATTCATTCACCCATGGTATTTGCCCATGGTATTGTGACATCCAACCATGGTATTCATTCACCCATGGAATTGACCCGTGGTATTGTAACTGAAAAATACTATAAGCAACAAATCACATTTTGTAAAAGGACAGTTTGTCTACCACAATGTAGGTTTTATAGTTATTCTTCGTTTTAATAAAAATTTTCTTTGTGGTTTTGTTTATTGGGCATTCTCCTCTTTTTCTTCTGGAATTTCAATTTTTCAGATCTTGGGGGCCTCTCCCCCAAAATCCATTTCAATATTTTAGATTTTGGGGGCCTCCCCCCAAGATCTGGATCAAGCACCATTGCAGTGGGCATTTGCGAAGTGTGTATGAAAGTAGCAGGCTGGCCTCTTCTGCATAGAGCTCGTCTGCATCATCAAGGAATGCATATAAGTATTATGATTACTCAGACCAAGCTACTTCGCCTTCACCATCACACATGAATTCAGACAAGAGATCAAAAAATTCCCTCCTAATGTCGAGAGGTTCAGCATGCGAAAAACATCGCGGAGGGATGAGTGTGACAAAATACATGATGGAAGTGTGAAGATTCAAAATAGGATGAGAGGAAACAACTTGTCATCTAGCCCTCCTTTTAGCGCCATAAATGTTGAGGTGTTGGACCCGCCAACATGTCAAGGGGATATCCCCGATAACAAGTCCCAACTAGACCTTAGACCATTTGGTGTAGGAGTCCCAGCAGTGGGTCATACGGTATCGCCTTGACACAGTTGCGCGCAAAGGCAGGTAAGATTTCCTTATTGGTAGCAAAGGTGTGACATATGTAGCAAGCCAAGGAAGGTGAACGAATGGTTCTAACACATAAAAAGTGGGGTCAGTGCACCTCTTTGAAGCTTGTGATAGCACACAGATTGGAAGGGAACACACAAACGAAGATTCATCACCAACTTGAAAGAAAGTTAGCTAACAATCCAAAGTGATGGTTAAACCAACAAGAAATCTCAATAAGATTCATACATACTTATAAAGAAAGAGTCCATACATGCACACATAAGAAAATAATACATATATCATTCGAGTAACCAAGATAGATGAGATACAATAACAACATATGCATGAAACCTGTTGGCTCTGTTATATTAAGAAGTGAAAGTTCCAATCATACAGTACAACCATGACCAACCACTAGTTCCTATAGCGGAACGTTATAGTCACTACCACCTGCTCCTCCAAAGAGATGTATTAGCTCTGCACTATGGAGAAGCCAAGGCTTGTTACAATACTCTCCAAGCTTTCTCTAAGATACTCCTATCAAAAGCTTGGCTGACCAAAAGCCTATACAATGAGTTATGAGGTACTATATATAGAAAATGGTGGGGTGGCCCTTGAAATTACCCTTTGTGACTGTTCATCTACCCTCATGACTCTTCAACTACTCTATGACTGTTACATTCAGCTATTAACACTTGAACTTGCACTTGAAAAGATGTTACATACAATCTACGCATGTACCCATGTGAGACAAAATAGGCTTGAGCAAGCCATGCAAGATATCACTATGACTTGGACAACTGTGGGAAGACCAACTCTTCGACATCCTCATGATCATCGATGGTGGCGAACTAATGCCAATCTCGGTAGTCTGCGATAGTGTCTGTGTACTCTATGGTGACATCTTTCTGGAAACAAACTCTTGCCTCTGTTGCATCTGGGTAAACTGCTTTGGCTCCTCTGTCCAACTCACTTGATAACATGCAAATCATTGTCTTGAGTGCGACCAAACCAATGACATACTGTTGTATAGTGTCTACACTAATAACCAAGTCTGCGCTGGTGGCTCTGCGCATCAACTCGTCAAAGTACGAGTCAAGCTCCAGTTGGACTTGTGCCTTTGTCTTTACCTCGGTGAGTGTCCCAATATATGGGATCGCATGTGCGCACACAACAACATCCATGCTTCTGAATATCTGTGCGTGGGAAGCCTAAAAACTAGTGATGTGCTGTAGGAGTTCTTCATAGTTTCGAATCTGACTCTAGATGCGTGCCTTCAGCTCAACCTCTCTAGGCTTCATCATCTTGGGCAAGTGTAACGAGGCTCCCTTGTATCTCATTATCCATGTTTGCATATAATCAACAACAACATTCAAGTTTGACAAGATACATGCTCTCCTAGCACATCACTGCTTCTGTTATGAAACCAACTCACGAAAAGATAGAAAAGATAGATCAACGCCTTAGAAATAAGCCTCTTCGAGGGGGAAACCTCCTTTATATTACACAAATGAACAATTCTTAAATGATTCAAATGACAAAAGCTCCTTTCTATATATAGCAGTCTAAGGGGTCACAATATAACCAAGCTGGCCTAACAATAATAATATAAAGGCACAAAAATAACAATAGAGGGATTCTATGGGGCACAATAATAACAATATGGGGACAATAGGGGCACAAAAATAATAATAAGGGATACAACAACAATAGTAATGGGGAAATCACTAGTATTATAGGGGCCTAACATGCCCCTCTCCTTCAAAAAAGTGTTGTCCTCAACGCTTGAGTAGTTCTGGATGCTTCTGTATAAAATTCTCATCCTCCCATGTGGAATCTTTAGCGGATAAGTTCTTCCACTTGATGAGATACTTTGAAATTGATCGATTTCGTAGCTGTTGAGTTCTTGCTTCTGTGACTGCTTCTGGTTCCAATATAATTTTTCCTTCATCATCAAGTTCTAGCAATATTGTTTGAACTGGGAGCTTGTCGCCTATAACCTTCTTTAAACATGAAACATGGAAAACTGGGTGCACTCGAGAAGATGCAGGAAGCTCCAATTTGTATGCCATAGTACCAATCTTTTGCAACACCTTGTACTGACCATAATACTTTGGTGATAATTTATTATCCTTCTTAGCTTCCTTGAGGGACATTTGTTTATATGGTTGTAGCCGTAGGAATAATCAGTCACCTACATCAAAACTTCTTTCGTTGTGATGTTGATATCCCTGTTGTTTCATTCTATTCTGCGCCAACGTGAGGTTATCCTTTAAGAGTTGGAGAACTTGTTGTTGATACTCAATGTGATGTTCCACTGCTTGAACCTTAGAATTTTCTCTTAAATATAATGTGATGGATGGTGGATGACAACCATAAAGTGCCATAAATGGGGTCATTTTTGCTGCAGTATGGAAGGAAGTGTTATACCAGCATTCAGCTAGAGGCAACCATTTGACTCATTGTGTCTGTTTATCAAATACAAAGAAACGAAGATATCCTTCCAAACATTTGTTTACTATCTCAATTTTCCCATCAAATTGAGGATGATAAGATGAGCTATGAGCTAACTAAGTACCGAGACAAGAAAATAATTATGTCCAAAAGTTTACAGTGAAAATGGGATCTTTGTCGCTTACAATAATCTTTGGGTTTCCATGTAGCTTTTGAATTGTTTCCATAAATGCAGTAGAAACTGTACTGGCTTTAAATGGATGTGATAATGCACAAAAGTGTGCATACTTGGTAAGTCTGTCAACTACCACCATGATGACACTCTTTCCTTTGGACTTGGGTAAACCTGTGATAAAATCCATTGAAACCTCCTCCCAGCATTGGCTTGGAATGGATAAAGTGTTGGAAATAATACTGAGAGGCGAGGTGAATCAGTATTATCAGGTCAATTATTTTTCATTTCACAATCAGATTTGTATACGCTACTTCAGTTAGTAAGAACCGCATATGTACACAACTATAGTTAAGGAAACTAGCGTATAACCAGTAGACTTGTAATTTAAATTATTCTTCAGATGTTGATCATTAATCTATGCATCAAACCATATAAACAGTAACCAAGAACAATAAAATAGAATAGGCAGTCACACATAAGAATGCAAGATATAAGGTGGAAACATAATGTGGGTGAAAACAACCTACTGCAATTCATCTCTATCTTCTTTTAATTAGAAACTTCCTTTTACAATGTTTCTGTACTAGTGCAGTCTTATACTAGTACGCAGGCTACTACTTGCAGAAGGCTACAACCTTCTCTCGTTCTCTAGCTTCTCCTGGAAGGGAGCTACAACCCCCGTAGCTCTTGTACTAGCTGAGGTACTAGTACGTAGGTGCTGACCTACAGAAGGCTCTAACCTTCTCTTTTCTTCCAAGGACCATGTTTCATAAATTTTCAGACTGGATCCATGAATAACATCAATCAAACATCAAGTATATCTGTATCAACCAATCTCCTTTGCACCAAACAAAACTGAATCAAACAATCACTTCTTTGAATGTTGTACCCAGAAAACATTAATAGTAACCAGAAACCAATCTTGAACATAGAACACTATAGCAATAAACAGAAGTAGCTAAAACATATTTCATGAGACATACACTACTTCAATATGCAAAACCTACATGCATACGCTGTTGTATTAAGGCCAACATGCATATACGCTATTTTGATTTACCGAACCAGCATGTATACGTGCCTTTGCTACGCTGAAATTGCATACAGATCTATAAAAGATAATCTTACCCTTTTCAGTTATTCAGACATCAATAATACCCAGATCATCAAATTTATAGATCAAGTCATGCGCCAAATATAACAGATCAAAAACACACAAAAATACTTCTCTTCAAGCCTTAAGATCTTGACCTATCAATAGAACTTATCCTTCTCCTTACGCTCAGGTTCCTCCTTGATTCAGATCTAGCTATGCACCATTACCAAATGACCAGTATTCTAGATCTTGCTCTTCATCAGATATTCAATGCTTGAGTGAATGCCTTTGCCTAATGATCTCCTTCCCCTTTTATAGTCTTAGGCCTTACTCAATACCATGGTCCAAAACCATAGAGAATCAATACCATGGACCCAATACCTGGGTTCAACACTTTGGACGAGATACCATGGTACAAAACCATAGGTCCAAATACCAAGGACTAAATACCAAGGACTAAACAATAAGTTTTCCCACATGTACACTCTTTTCCTTGCATGAAAGTGCATGCATACGTATACGCGTCTTTTGATCGGAGTTCCCGCATGTAAACACGACTTGGTTAAGAGGAACCTGCGTATATCTCTTTTTTCCTTCATTCAGAGAGCCTGAACTGTGATTTGTCATTTGAGTGAGTTGCCATCAAGTACAACACCTATGTCATAGCGCCAAACCTGTGTCATAATTCCAACGTAAAGGTTGTAATAGACTTGGCATCTTAATTGTTTCAACTTTATTTTGTTGGCAAACCAAACATTCTTCCACAAACTTTTGAATATCCAATTTAAGGCCATCCCAAAAAAATTCCTTCTTAACCCTGTGGTAAGTTTTTAAAAATCCTGGGTGCCCTCCTAAGGGAGAAGTGTGCAATTCCATAAGAATATTTTGTTTGAGTTGGGAATTCTTACATAGGTATAAGCGATCTTTGTACCATAACGAATCATTTTTCCAGCTAAATGTATCAGATGTACTGGAATCTTGTTGTAACTTTCGAATGAGTGCCCACACTTTTTTGTCATTCTTCCATTCCTCCCTTGCTTCATTTATCCAATCTGGTTGGATAATAGAAATGGTGCACAACAATGCTTCTACATCCTCATCCTTTCTTGAGAGTGCATCTCCCACAACATTTTGTTTCCCGTTTTTGTAGATGATTTCAAAGTCATAACCCAACATCTTTGTGACCCATTTTTGTTGCTCTTCAGAGGATAATATTTGTTCTAAAAAGTATTTAAGACTATCAAGATTCGCTTTTACCTTGAAGTGTCTTCCCATTAAGTAGGGTCGCCATTTCTTAAGTGCATGTAGTATTGATAACATTTCCTTCTCATAAATAGCTTTCTGTAAATACTTTCCCTTGATTGGACGACTTTCAAAAGAAATGGGTCTTTCATCTTGCATTAAAATAGCACCAATTCCATTTCCTAAAGCATCAAATTCCATAAAAAAGGTTTTTGTGAAGTCCGACGTAGCTAAGACCGGTGCTTGGCACATTGCCTCTTTAAGATGTTCGAGAGCCTTTGTTGCTTCTGGGATCCATGAAAATGCATCTTTCTTCATTAATGTTGTTAGAGGTGCCGCTATTCTCCTATAATTCTTAACAAATATGCGATAATACCCTGTCAACCCGAGAAATCCTCGCATATGCTTTATGGATGTGGGGATTTTCCGTTCCTTAATGGCTTTAATTTTGCTAGGGTCTACCTTAACACCTTCATGAGATACAATATGACCTAGATATTCCACCTCTTGTACTCCAAAGAAACATTTGGAGCTTTTTGCATATAATTATTTCTCCTCCAATAGTTTGAGCACCCTGTCAACATGTTCAACATGATCCTTCCAAGACTTGTTGCAGATTAGTATATCATCAAAAAATACTAACATAAATTTTCTAAGGAAGGGTTTGAAAATGGAATTCATCGAACCTTGAAATGTAGAAGGTGCAATGGTAACGCTGAAAGGCATCACCAAAAATTCATAATGACCCTCATGAGTTTTAAATGTTGTTTTCGGAATGTCTTCAGTCTTCATTCTGATTTGATGATATCTTGAATGAAGATCCAACTTGGTGAAGTAAATTGATCCATGCAATTCATCCAATAATTCATAAATGATAGGAATGGGAAATTTATCTTTAATAGTGAGCTTGTTGAGCTCCCTATAATCCAGACACATGCACCATGACCCATCCTTCTTGTGCACCAATACTACTGGAGCAGAGAAAGAACTTTGACTAGGTTAAATTATACCATCCTCTAGCATTTCTGCAACCATACATTCAATTTCACTCTTTTGGGCATAGGGATATCTGTACGGCCTGATGTTTGGTGGAACACTTCCTAGAATCAAATGAATAGCATGATCATGATCACAAATAGGTGGGAGACCTTTGGGAGTCTCAAATAACTTGGAATTATTGTCCAAGACTTTTTGGAGATCTGGAAAAATAGTTGATTTCGATGTGGGAACCTCTAGCGAACATAATTGTGCAATTACACCTCATTGTTCCTTCTTTAGAAGCTTTTTCACACCGTTAGAGCTGATTAGCTTTCCTGGTTTCCCTGTAATAGCCATTAATTCAACTTCCTTTCCTTCTGCAGAAAATTTCATGAAAGGTTCTTGAAAATTAAAAGCTATTGTACTCAAGGATTGTAGCCATTGGACTCCTAGTACAACATCAACACCACCCATTGGAATGGAAAGAATTGGGCTATTCAATACATATTCTCCCGTGGATAGCTTGATATTATGGCACTTTCTAGAGCAATTTATGGTTCCTCCACTTGCAACCGTCACTTGACACTCTGGTGCTGGATATAGGAAGCAATTCAATTCCTTTGTTATCTTACAATGAATAAAATTATGGGTACTTCGCGAATCAATCAACACTATTACCTTTTTCTTCTTGATATGTCCTTCTATCTTGATAGTTTGAGGAGTGGTAATTCTAGCCAATGCATTACAAGATATGGTTAGATTCATTTCTTCTTTATCTAGGGTTTGTTCCTGGACTATATCCTCTTCTTTTGACATTTCTTGTTCCTTTTCTTCCTCCTCTTCACAATCTATGTAGAATAATTTCTTCTCAGCACACTTATTACCTTTAGTGTATTTGCTATCACAACTATAACAAAGCCCTTTTACTCTTTTTTCTTCCAATTTTTGTGGTGTCAACTTTGTAGGTTGTGGAAGGCTAAGGGAAACAACACTTCCATCTTTATAGTTGTGAGTGGTAGGCTTCCTGGTTTCCATAATGCCTTCTCCAATGAATCAGGTTCCCAACGACAAACCTCATGTTGGATATTATCCTTTAAAGTCCCTATGAACACATCAATCCTATGCTCCTCTGGAATATATTTTACCCTTATGTTCAATTTTTGGAAGTCCTCAATGTGCTCCATCATTGAACCCTTTTGTTTGAGATTTATTAATTGGCTAAAAAAGGTGTTGCTTTTTGTATCCTCATAATGTACTATCATTTCTTCTATAAAAATTGCCCAAGTGACAATTTGTTTACAAGAGCAAAGCCATAGATACCATACAAACTAATTTGGTTCCAAATATAAAGTTGCAATATGTACCTTTTGTGTGTTTTGCACATTATGGAGATCGAAAAATTGCTCCATCTGTAGTATCCATGTTCCGGGATCCTTGCCACCAAACTTCCTCATATCGATTTTCGAAACATGGTGGGTCTTCAATCCAACATTAGAGTCTATGAAATCATGATTAACATTTATTTTGTTCTCATCATGAGTTTTCTTTATTACCCTTTCACCATTAGTGACCATTTCTTGTACCAATTTATTCAAATTTATCTTCAATTCTTCCATCTTATCGTCCATGCCATTCATCTTAGCATCCATGAAATTCATCTTAGCTTCCACGCCATTCATATTAACTTGCATTCCATTCATATTAGCTTCCACGCCATTCATCTTGGCTTCATTTACATTTAGTGAGAGTGAAATTTGTTGTACTCGGTCTTGTAATTTTGATATATCATGTTTCATTTATTCCTCTTCCTCACGAGTCATGCTAGAGCTTTCAGGTTGCTTACTAGGTGTTTCCATTTTCTTTCTTCGGGGCATTAATTAATGCTAATAATTCTTCACTATTCCCTTTGAATTCCTTCAAATTAAATTTTCAAACCAATCTTATGCAAAATTAAAAAAAATTACACACCTTTTTTCTTTTTTTTTTTTCACTTTGTAAGAGCTTGATATTGAATCTGTTGTATCTCTATAACTGTGGATCTCGAATATCTGAAATCTCATATTGCAGTAACCCTTTGAGTCCTCTTTCTAACCCCCCAATTCTGATCAATATTGGATTCTCCAAGAAAGAGTTATGCCAAATCTCTCACGGTGACCTAATTATAGACTAGTTCAGTGGAGCGAACTTGTATGACATGACACGTGTCACTATTACGACCTTAGTACTTGAAACTGATACACAGAAAACTATAGGCCGTCCTATTTATGAAACTTCTTACGAAATTGAAATTTTATGCTCAACACAAAAGTTATGACAATTTTCCTCAGGTCACTTGTTTGGAATGTAATTCGGGAGTCTGCAAAAACCCTAACTTCCTTAGATCATATCTCCGTAAATATAGCGAGACAAGTTCTGAAATTTAGACCCAAAGTTTAGAACGATTTTGGATCAAATGGGATTTTCTTGTAGCTTCTGAAACATCGCAGAAAAAAATTGTAGTGAAAATGCCATGATGACCTATTTGGAGCAGCGAAACCCTAGAATCCAAAGCTCAGATACCAAATGTTATGAAACCAGCTCACAAAAAGATAAAAAAAGATAGATCAACGCCTTAGAAATAAGCCTCTTCGAGGGGTCAGCCTCCTTTACATTACACAAATGAACAATTCTTAGATGATTCAAATGACAAAACCTCCTTTCTATATATAGGAGTCTAAGGGGTCACAATATAACTAATCTGACCTAACAATAATAATATAAAGGCACAAAAATAACAATAGATGGATTCTATTGGGCACAATAATAACAATATGGGGACAATAGGGGCACAACAATAATAATAAGGGATACAACGACAATAGTAATGGGGAAATCACTAGTATTATAGGCACCTAATAGCTTCCAACCATTGAGATGGACAACTGCCTTATGCACGGTACCAAACCTGGAATACAATGCCCGCATGACTATCCCAAGGGATGATACCTCATCCAGAATCACCTTCTTCAACTTTGCTCAGGCAAATGATGTACCCAGTTCTCCTCCCTTGGTTGGCCCTCTATAACTCTTTAGCCATTCGCTCGTTCTCTGTTATCAAGAAGCAAACACTCAAGCTAGTGGTTTTAACATATGATCTGGTGGCATTGGCCAATGCTACTGGATGCTTGTGCATGTTAGATATGATCACTCGTTCCTCAAAATGCACAGGAGATGTGTGGTCATATTGAGTAGACACTCTGCATGATTTCACAACTCTATGTTGCGACTCGTCAAATGATATGTTGTGCATCTCTTCTTCTGGATTGTCTCCAAGGATATCAATATCTCCTTGGTCACTTAGGACCTGCTTTGCTTCTAGATCCGGTGAAGCCATTGGATCAACCTCTTGGTGGTAAGGCATGAGGTCGATGTCTTTCTCTAACTCTAGCTGCTCCATCTCCATATCCATCTGCTCAAGTACTCATTCAATCTCTTGAGCGGATTCTTGCTTCTGCAACTTCTCACCATGTATACTTTGCACCAACTGCTCGGATGAGTCTACTATCTGTATGGGCGGAGTTTCATCATTATGTGCATGTTGCACCCCTTATTATATCTGTCCCTGTTGGGCTTCCTTCTCCTGTCTATGCAGCTCCGATTCCTTCCAGAGTTGCTCCTTCAACTCATGAAACTCCTTCACTATTTCCTTCATCCTTTGTTTTTCTCTTGCCTTTGTGCAATCTTCTTATTGCACTATTACCTCTTCGCCTCTATTGCCAAAGCTGCTTTCTCCACAGGTGGGTTAGCTCTGAACTTGCAACTTTTTCTGCCTCTGTGTTTTCGACAATCTTCCTCTTGCCTTTGTCATGCAGTGGTATGTTTACCTCTGCTACTGCTGCTCTCCTAGATGTTGCTTCACGCTGCTTTGCTAACCATTCCACAGTGATGCTGACTGGTTCATTGGGCATGGAGAAGCCGTGACAATATCTCCATGGGTCTTCCTCAGCCTAAATTACATGCCCCATGGATCCATGGAAACTGTACTCTCGCGTAGTGATCCTTCAAAAAACAATGTGGGTCATACGGATTGAAGCTTCGGGTGCCGAAAGTAAATTTCTTGAAGTCTTCCATCTCGGCATCCACATGCTTGAGATTCCATATCTCGTACAACCCGATCTGCAATGGAAGAGTGGGCCAAGATGCCTTCTTCTTCCGATGCAGCCAGGCTGATAGTCCTACTAAGATGTGGTATGACACTTCTTACATGACACGCTTATCCATGGAAAAATTCGACAAAACATGCGGAGGCTTCTCCATGCTATACATCTATATGAAGGTGTCGAACGGTGAGGCAAACCAATCTACTATGTTGATCAATGCCTCCATTGTTGCCTTCAGCATGCAAGGTAGATCCTGCTCAAATATCATCTTATACACTGGTGTGACAAAATGATCTGATAGCTATGTGATGACTCTGTGGAAGATGCATTCAAAAAATAGTTTACAATAAGTGTTGACAAAGGTTTCTGCTGGTGTCCATGCCCACTTTAAGTCGAGGAACTACTGTCGGGCACATATTACATCCAAGATGTAAGCGGACATTTAGATTTCTTCTTGCAGACCTTTGGGCAATGCTGAGCTCATGTTACCTATTCCTTCAACCTGTGATCCAACATGTCAGACCAGTTGCACTAGCCAGTTGGTCCAACGTGATTACCCAACTTGGTGAAAAGGTCTTCATGCTCTCTTGGCCATACAAGCGACATGAAAAGATGACCAAGTACTAATACGCCTTTCGCAGTATCTTCGTCTTGTAAATCTGGTTAGGGGTCATTCTAAATTTTTCTAGCTCCTTCACCCAGTTCTTAAAGATATCCCTGGAGTTGGCATTATTGTTGGGTATGCTGAAGGGTGTCTCCATTATGATCACTGGCTTTGGCAAGTGGTACATCTGTTGATAATCTATCCCGTGAAGGTATCAATCTTTGTCCCGCTGACACTGCTTCACACCATCGTCTTAGGATTAGTGTGAGAGATGATCCAATGTATCGTGTATGTGCATGGGAATGCGAGATACCTGCATGCAATCCAGTACAAGCCAAACTTGTGAATGTTCTCATAGACTTTGCGGTCTTCGAGATCTTCCCAAATGTGCATGAGAATGCATCATTGACCTTTTCAACTTTATGTCTCTGTCTATGATCAGCTTGGTGTCTTTGTAAATCGGCAACTCGTAGACACTCGCTCAAGCGCTTCTCCAGTTGCACTTCTGTTGGTGTCCTTTGACCCTGCTCTCTTGGAGGCCATTGATCTTGAACTACTAAGAGACAAACAAACACTTGCTATATTTGGAGACATGGTGACATGCATGGTAAGAAATCTATAAGTTAAAGCCAAAGAAAACTTGAGGACTGACATGCAACATATCTCGGACACTGCTGGCAAGGATTACGAAATTTGCACTGGGAGGCCATGAGACCAACTATCGAAACTATGCAAAAGGCAGTTCAGGCTGTTAGGAGGCTAGTTGACTATTGAAATTGTGAAATGCATAATCCAAACTCGCATGCTGGGTGGTGAGATTGCACAATGCGCAATTTCAGCTGGAAAGTGATGCAGGCCCAGGGACTGCATTGTGCAATTTTCTGGGCTAGTAGACACTGCCCTTCAGAATTATGGAAAGCAAGACCGGAGGGAAATGATTAGCCAAATTTGCACATTTTCTGGGAGGAAGGAAGAGCCTTCGCTCTCGAAATTGTGCAATGTTGTTTAGGCAAGGCAGAGTCTGGGCCAAGGTTGTCCCAACCGCCGACGGACAACTAAAAGCATATGAAGATGTGAATGCATGGTGATAGTGAGTGTAAGCAGGACTAAATGGTCATGCATGCAAAAAGCGAATGCAAGATTCAAAAAACGGAACAACATGCATGTGTGTGAAATGAGTCGCTGAATCGACGACTGTTCATGAAAAATAGTGTCATGCATGTGACAATAGTGAGATGCAAACGAAAAATAAAATGGTGCTTGTATAGGCTAACATGCATGCAAATAAAAATAGGTGTTCACAAAAATCATGTGACAATCACACAAGCCAAAACACAAAAAGCGACAGAAATGCTGCATAAGACAAGTAAAGCGAGCTTACCCGAAAATAGTTGAGCTGGATATGCTGAACACTCCAGGGTGTGTTGTGGGATGTTACAGCTCCAAGATCGTTGTGAAGAATGAGATCTCAAGCATCGAATAAATAATTTTGAGGCTCATGACGCGCATGCCACAAATCTAGGAAAAAGTGACACTTGGAGGAAAGTTTCTTAAACGATCTTTACATGTATCCTCTAGCTACTAAAAATAGATCCCTAAAATATAGGGATGCCTTTTGCATGTCGCTTTTTGTTATTTCGGGAAAAAGTAGCCCATGCATGCAAGTCAATTTTTTTAGGTCCCGGGTGGAATCAGTCAACCTGAAGGCATATGCAACAGCGTGCTTGACTAAGAGGGATTTTTGCGCAATTTCTAGGATGAGCTGGGCTAATTGTCCAGAGGGATCATGAAATTTCTAGGAGGAGCAGTTGACTACTACCCAGAATTATGCAATTTCTAGGCTGAGTTGCCCTACAAGGCCAGATTGCACAATTTTCTTGAGGAAGGTTATTTGAATGAATTGCGCAATTTCTGGGCGTAATAGGTTGCCCAACAGATTTGCACAATTTATGGAGGGAAGACAGGTTCCCATCCAAAATTGTGCACTTTTATGAGGGATATGCTCAACCAATAGCTAGCCCAAGTCCAGAGTGGCAGCCTATGAGGGGAGTGAAGCAAGATATCATGCATAAGTTGGCAAGCTATTGAAAAACTAATGAAGCTATGTACTTGACTGTGCAAGACATGTTGCTAAGGATGGTTGGTAGGGAGGCTCCAAAATGAAGTTAAGGAAAAACTTTGGAGGGTGGTTGTAGCCGCTACAACGATACCCTATATCCAAGATGCTACGAACATGCCTCGCGGAGCCATCCATCTTAACTACCTCCGCGTAGACATGCCTAGGGGAGCTGGCCTCCATAACTACTTCCTTAATGCTCTAATAGCCTGTACCCCTAACATACAACGTCATCTTGAATCCTTTGATGAGGGGATGGGACTTAATGAAGTGTTGAGATTTATACATATTCTACAATTCCTAATATAACCCCCGCATTTGCATGAATGTTTGCCAGCTAGTTGTTGGCTCGCAGCACATGGAACATTATAAATTTATCAAATTTTTTTAATTTATATATTATTCTTACCATGATTGAGGAATTTTCTTCTTCTAGCTGAGTGATATTCCCGAGAAGCCCAATACATTTTTGAATGATTAGCTTGGAGTTGTCCACTATATTCAAACTTTTGACACCATTATCCAAGCATATTTTAACTCCTTGCAAGAGTGTTAGAGCCTCCGCTTGGTTGTTGGATGTGACCCCAAGTCCCCATGCATATTTTACTTTTGTTTTTCTCAGAGGTTGATTATTACCCCTCCTAGCCTCCTCGTAAAAAATGCATTTGATTTATTAGTCATAACAGACACTGCCATTAAAAACAATTTTGAATTTTATTTAAAAGTTTGAAATTTCTAATTGTTAAAAACAATTTAAAATTTTATTTGTCAATTTAAAATTATAATTTTACTCTTACCTCTCTTTTTGGCTATGAAAATGTTTTTATATATATAATTAAATTGGAAATATATAAAAATTGTGATAGTGAAAATATTTTTTTGCCTTTATTTTGAATTATGGAAATGAAAAATTCATCCGAATGATTTCAATTATATTTGAGATCAAATTTACTAGGTGTCAATAACTTAATAGTGCATCCAATAATTCGTAAATGGGATAAATCAAACACTTATGACTTAGAAAAAGCAGGTTCCAAAAACTTATCTAATGGAACTCTATCCCCACTATGAGATTGACCCCACCCCCGTATTTGGGCCTGAGTTTCACCTGACAGCCGAGAGGAAGAGACAAACTCCGACTATGAGATCGAATCCTCTCATCAAATTGCATCTCCCCATCTACCATTACATGGGACCTTTAAAGTTTCCATTGTTAAGGAGGATATAGTCTACAAAATTAAATTATAACATATTTCACCACCAAGTTTAATCCATATTTAATTGTGTTAATATTTATTATTACTATTTACTCAATAGTAAGACTTTAATTTTTTCCTTGTTTAAAATAATGTTATATCTCCTCGCTCATTCAAACTTTATTGCTATGAAATTAATATACATATTCATGTATGATACATTTCTTTAAAATTAGTGTCAAATCGAAAGAGGAAAATAATAATGAAATAATCATCATCGACTCCTAGACCAATTCAGGTAGTCCGCAGTCGAACTCTCGGTGAGCTTACAAATTTTTTTTGGAATGGATTTGGTCGACCCCGGCTATTAAGTTAAATCTATTTCATAGATTTAATAGTATGATAGATATAAAGATAATTTAAATTTAATTATAATTATTAATAAGTATAATTATTATTAATTAATGTTTACATGGTCTTGGATAGATGGTGATTGGGTGTTCTGTGAAAGCACTCCTTGATGTCAAGTCACTGGTTCAATTCCCCACCCGATCGGGGTGATATATTGGACATGTTGAAAATGTAGTCTTGCCAAACTTACTATATATATATATATATAATTAATTAATTAATATTATTTAATGTATATTAAATAATTACTATTATTTAAAAAGAATAAACTATTCAAGATAATTTTGTAGTAATTTTTTAGATTATTAAAAAAAACAAATTCAAGATGATTGTGTTTAAAAAAAAAATACTTTTAACCAATTAAAAATAGCATAGTCTAACTAACCAATGGATGAAACGATTTTTTCCTAAATATATTTTCTATCAATTTTGATAAAATATTTGGCAAAGATTTTTAAAAGCTTAGAGTTTAAGAGGTTCAATATAGAAAATTCTAATAGCCCACATCTAATGCGCTGAATTAATTTATGCATTAAAAATTGTATTTTAAATAATAAGAAATAAGAGTCTTACTTCAAACTATATAACTAGTGAAAAAAGGCATTTTATTTATTAGCCATAACAAATCGTGCCATTAAAAACAATTTTGAATTTTATTTAAAAGTTTGAAATTTATAATTCTTAAAAATAATTTAAAATTTTATTTTGCAATTTAAAATTATAATTTTACTGTTACCTCTCCTTCTGGCTATGAAAATGTTTATTATATATATATATATATATATATATATAAAAACTGTGAAAGTGAAAATATTTGTTTTTCGTTTATTTTTGAATTATGGAAATGGAAAATTCATCTTAATGATTTAGATTGTATTTGAGATCAAATTTACTAGGTGTTAATAACTTAATAATGCATCCAATAACTCGTAAGTGGGATATATCAAACACTTGCGACTTAGAAAAAAAAGGTTCATGTATCTAATGGAACTATATCCCAACTATGAGATCGACCCCGACCTGAGTAGTCGGAGATCGGAACCGAGTTTCACTTGATAGAGAACATGAAAAGATCAACTTCGACTATGAGATCAACCCCGATTATGGCTCTCATCGAATTTCATCTCCCCATCTACCTTCGCATGGGATCTTTAAAGTTTTCATTATTAAAGAGAATATAGTATTAAAAATAAAATTATAACATATTTCACCATCAAGTGTAATTCATATTTAATTGTGTTAATATTTATTATTTGTATTTCCATGTTTAAAATAATGTTATATCTCCTCGCTGATTCATACTTTATTACAATGAGATTAGTATACATATTCATGTACGATACATTGCTTTAAAATTAGTGTCAAATTGAAAGAGGAAAATAATAATGAAATAATCATCATGCTTTTTGAAATAATCATCATCGACCCCTGGACCAATTCATGTAGTTGGCAGATGGACTGTCAACGAACTTACAAATACTTTTTGGAATGGATTTGGCTGACCCCGACTATTCGGAAGGTCGGACCCCGTGTTAGATTGACAACATTTATTTGGAGTGGTAACAAACACTGACCTCACTATACATCCCGACCCCGACTTGGTCGGGTCTATCAACAAAATTCTATATTGATATACCACCGCAATGACACATCACATATTGTCATTGGAGTAAATAATCAAGAATAAATTTTGGTCAAAAATGATAAAAATTATCTGAGGATGAGATTAGATATTTAGTACAAATTCATATCCATCGCAGACACAGGGTGATTTGTCTGTCAAATACAGTTTAAAAATTCATGAAATTGTCAAGTTCTTTGCTTAAATCTACAAATATGGGTCAGAAAGGTTTGAAAACCGATAAATTTAACGGATAGGTCTGTTTTGAAATTTCAACCACTTAGACCCAGATGGGTGAAGAGGGTGATTTCAATGAGAAATTATTACAACTTGAAATGAGGCCAAATGTCATGCCTCCAATAGATTACCAATGGAGATGGAGATTTTTATTATGCAATTAATGCCTAATGACAAATCCATTAAATGACTTGCTAGAGTTTATGAAGATCGTGACTTCATGACTATTTTATCACTGACTTTCTTTCTATTTTATCTCTATATACTAGACATTGTACACACAAAGAAAATTTCATCTTTAACTTCGAATTTTATCCCAAAGAAACTCCTTTCTATATCTTGTGCTTCACAGCCTTTGATGATACCAGTGCAACGTTCCATTTCACATGAATTTGAATCCCATTGCAACTAAAAAATGGAATAAAGATACATGTGGTTAATGCTTTCATAGCTCACGCTATTTATGAAAAATAAAATTAAAAATAGCGAATTAAATGTTATAATAGATGGGTGGTTTCAAATTTTCCACCCAAATCACCACTAAATAACATATTTAACAAAGTATTTAAATCTTCCAAGATACTCACTATTTCACACACTAAAATCAACTTATAAAGTTTTCATCTTAACGAGATGAATTAAAACTATTAAATTTTCCATGTTGCTCACTATTCTGCGCATTAAATAAACTGATAAGGCTTTCATAATATAACTATAATGATATAGGATAAAATCTTGACTTGTAATTAACAGTCTATCTTTGAGTAAATATAATGATCATTACAAAAAGAAAAATAAAAATAACTCTATTTTTAAAACTTTTGGATTTTTGTTGCTTTATTTTGTTTTTTTCTGTGAGACGATATGAAAGAATTCAACATGTCTATATATTGATGTTCTTTTCATCCATGGTAGATAGTAGTAGGGATCTACTCGGCATCTGTTAGAGAGTGGTCGGTAAAACTGGAAATAACTAACTATGAATAACATATACCAAACATTGTACACACACTAAGAAAATTTCATCTTAACTTCAAATTTTATCCCAAAGAAACTCCTTTCTATATCTTGTGCTTCACAACCTTTGATGATATCAGTGCAAAGTTCCATTTCACATGAATTTGAATCCCATTGCAACTAAAAATGGAATAAAGATAAATGTGGTTGATGCTTTCATAGCTCATGCTATTTATGAAAAAAAATTAAAAATAGTGAATTAAATGTTATAATAGATGGGTGGTTTTAAATTTTCCACCCAAATCACCATTAAATAACATATTTAACAACCCACGATAATAAAAGTATTTAAATCTTCCAAGATACTCACTATTCCATGCACTAAAATCAACTTATAGATTTTTCATCTTAACCAAATGAATTAAAACTATTAAATTAGTTGCTCACTATTCTTGCTATTAAATAAATTGATAAGGCTTTCATAATCTAACTATAATGATACAGGATAAAAGTTTGACTTTAATTAATTGTACTATCTTTGATTAAAAAAGTAAAAATAATCCACATTTAAATTTAAATAATTTATTCAGTATTTTTTGCATCTTGCGTTGTTCATGATGATGTAAAAAACAAATTAATTTAAAAAAGGTGGGTTTTTTTATTATTTATCATTATCACAAGACTCGTGATAGTCTACGTCATTGTATCATTTAAATTTAATATACTAAATTAAAATTGGTACATTGCCTTAATTTTTTTCGTCATCATGAAGTCGGTGTGCAACATAATCGTGGTAGAATAATCATTGTCAGGTGTTATGGTTAAAAAAGGATAGTCGGAGAAGAATCAACAATCCGATATTTTCACCTTTTCAAATGATATTTTCAGTATTGATTCATCTACTGCAATATTTTGAATTTTCAATAATATGTTAATGTTAGTTTAGAGTGAAACCGTAATTGCAATAAGCATTCCCCACATTCATCTTGCACTATTAGCAAAGGTTATCGATGGAAATGAAATTCCGACCAAATTCAAATTATAATTATTAATTATAATTATTCACTATGAAAATGAAATCCAGACCATATAAATATTCACCAAAATAATGCCAAATAATGCTTAAGCCCTTTTGGATGCTTGCCAATTAGACACTAGTTCTCATTATTCATCACAACCATCATTTAACAAAAATATGTTTAACTAAAAACCCTTCAAATAAAACAAGCATATTTATGTGTCGTTAAATGAAACAAACACCTAACATTTACTAATAAAGGACCATCTAAAGTTGAACTTCAAGTGTTTTTATTGTGCGTTAGTACAAAAAATAACTTGAAAACTTCCCTATAACTCTTCTATTCAGCGCATTCCTAAAGCAGGACAACCTTTGTGCTCAGTGTGAAAAAAATATTTCCAAGCGAGTAAATAATGACTTCCACCTCCATATGCGTGATACCACTTCTGCAGTGGAAAATCCTCCTCATGCATTCGTCACCAGAATAGTTATTTGTTCGTACATGCTGGCTACTGCCTTGGAATTCTCTTTGTCCCATTTCGGGTCTCAGAGCACCAATTGTGCAATTTTCCCAACGATCAATATCAAAGGGGTTGTCTCTAAGGCAAAGGAAGAAATTAGTGAAAGCAAAAGGACGCCAAAAAAAAATAAAGTAGCCCCTTTGAAAACCGAAAATAGCTAAATCTGCTAATCCATAATGCATTAACCATAATAAATTCTCCACCAACACTCTTAAAACAAATTTTACACCACTAGAGCTCAAAGCAGCCCAAGTTAACTCCCAATTGTATGGAGAATCCTCCTTTCGTATACTTACATGATATAATCGGATCAACCCAAACTATTATGCATGGTAGGATGACGTCCACCCTCGAAATTTGAAACCAAATGCTGTGACGCACTAACATCACATAAAAATTTCAATAAAAAAACTAACGTTCACTATTAAAAAAAAATCGAAAAATTTCACTAGGACAAACAAACTAATAACTTAGAACCAATCATATATATCACTATGTAAAAAGTAACATAATAAATAATATTTTTAGTTGTTTGTTAATGACTAATATAAATTTATTAATTAAATTTAGTTTTAATTTTATTTGATTAAGTGTAAGATGGAACATTATCTTTACCATTTAAATTATATTTGTATTGATGACTAGGCCTTATCCTCAAATAATTTAACATCATTCACTTTTTATCATGCAAATCCGACCCAATGATTAAACCATATAAATAACATCAATTCTTCAATGATTATAACTTGAATTTTACTTTATCTAGTTAATAATCATAATTAATACCATTCAAACAACGTAATAATCATAATTATTATAATTCAACCAAGTATATACCTTTAAAAAATGTGTTTGAAATTATTATAACAAACCATCATTATTAGTAAAAATGAATAATAAACCATCAATGTGTGATCTTAAGGGTTGAGTATATTATGATTCCACATGTGTGAGCAATATCGTTTAGTCACATCCCATTATTGCACTACAGAACAATGTGTTATGGCTTATCAAGGCCATAATGTGGGGCATTAATTGAGCTATCCATTTATCCATTAGGTTGAGTTGAAAATCCATTGGTGGGCTCCCAACTCATAATGTCTCCGAGTGAACCCTAAGTTATCATACCTATCCTATTTAGCCGTGCGTCGTCATACTTAGCTAGTATATGTTTTTGTATTTGCAATATGTTCATATGGTTTTTTTTTCCAATTTTAGATGTGAATAGTTTGTAAATAAAATACGGTGCCACGTGTTTTTTTCAATATATTTTATCACAAAATTGTGGCATATGTATGTTTTCACGAGATGGTTAATAATGACAACTTATTTGAGTGAATGTACTAATTATTTATATCTTAAGATTTATTTAAGATGTGTTTCTTTGTTAGTAATGATATTTGTCACTACATGTTGAAACATGGTTTTTTTCCTGTTTTTTTTCATCATTTGTTAAGAGTTAATCTTTTCGGTTTAGAAAAATGAGTATGATTTTTTATATAGTTATTGGTGACCAATTTTGTAGTAGTCATATTTTTACTTTCAATTTTTTTGGTTAGACTAAAAGTATATTCTAGAGATTTCGGTTCAAAGAGACACACATCATGTTGGATGCTTTTCTTTGAAGTGTCCATAAATAGGTCTAACAAGTTATCCTCTAAAATATTCTTTACAATGATACTCAACTTTTGGAATTGTTGAATGTGCTCTATAATAGGACTTTTTTGTCGAAGACCTACCAATTGACTAAAGAATGTGTTGCTCTTAATATCCCCATAATGCACTGTCAATTCCTTTGTAAAAATGGACCAAGCTATAATGTAATCCTTTTTTATTTCACAAAGCCATTGATACCATACATGTTGGTCTTGTTCTAAAAACATGCATGCAATATTTACCTTTTGTGAGGACGCCACTTGATGTAGATCAAAGTATTTATCCATCTAAAATATCCATGTTACAAGATCATTACCATCAAATTTCCTCATACCAACCTTCGAAATGTAGAAGCTCCTTGGTGTTGATTTGAAGCCCCAATGATGTGGATTTCAAAATGAAAATTCATGATTATGGTTAAACAATTCAAAAAATAATCTCTCCAATTGTGATAAAATATTCTCAATATGAGATTTATTCTCAACAATATACTTCTTCTTATGTTCAAGATTTCCTTAGATCTCCACATCCCTTTTAGGAAGCCTCTACAAGACAACATTTTCAATGGCAATCATGGATTTTTGTATCTTTTCCTTATTTTCATTCATCTTCTTTTCTACTCCTTCCCTATTTTCATTCATATTCATTTCTATTCTTTCTATCATATTTTCTATTTCTTCGTTATTTTCATTCATCTTCTTTTTATATTCCTTCCTTATTTTCATTCATAATTTTTTCCATTTCACTTCTAAGCTTTTCTTGAGAACCTAAGAAATCCACCTCTTTCAACATACTACCATCCATTTCATCAACTTTCTTCTCTAATTGAAATAACCTAATTTTTAAGCCTTCACTCTCTTCATGAGTCAAGGTTGGGCCTTCAGTAGATTTAGTTGTAGCAGCATTCTTTGGAGGCATGTTGGAAAATAATAACACCCCTCCTCTATCTTCTAATAAACTATTAGGTCACTAGTAAGTTATGTACCTTAATTTGAAGAATATCAGAATGGCTGAAGATTTAGTGATGTATATAAAAGATTCGAGGCCTTCTTGATCTAAACATTTGTTATGCAATACTCTCATATATAGTTTTTTCAATTCCACAAGCGTGAACTAAATCTGATGTACCAACTAAAAGTTATAGTAACTTTCCCAAAAGTTGTTGAGTTTTTAGCCTCTTCCCATGAGAAAATTTGTATAGTGTACCACATGTCCAATTCTTGAAATATAATTTCAAAACCTATACCTTAGGTGCTTCTATATGTCTCCCAAAACTCTTGAAGATTTCACAATCTGAAAATTTCCAAACAAGAAAATATAGCAAAAATAGAAAGTTGGCTTGTTTAAAATTTATTTAATGATTGTTCACAAACCATAACTTCCATAGGATATAACTCTCAAATTTTACTAAACCAATTTCTGAAAATGGAATAAACTATTCCCCAATACTTCTCCTTAAGATGGTATAAGTTTCACTTTACGAAGCCCTACAAACAAAAAAATATAGCACAAATTCGAAACTGACCTATCAGTGAGGTTGAATTCTGGAGCATTCATATGCCCTAATTTCCTTGTAGCATATCTATGAAATAATAATGAACCAAGATATATAAATTGGACCAGATTTTCACCAAGATTTGACCTCAATTTGGTCCAAGTTTCACAATATGAAGAATCACAGAAAAAATTATAGCTGAATTGCCAAATTAGCCTATCTGAGATAGAATTTAGGAGAATTAAAAATCTCTAACTTCATTGGACCATATCTTTGAAAATGTAGTGAACCAATATTTGAAACTTGACTCAGAGATTAATCAATATGTATTCTTCATCTTCATTGGGTTTCACCATATAAAACCTCGTAGTAAAAAAGAGAAAAAAAAAAACTTATAGTGAAAAATACCAAGGTGACCTATTTGAAACAACAAAACCCTAGTCTCTAGAGTTATGATACCAAATAATATGATCCTTGCACCTTAAAAGTGATAAGAAATCAATAATAACAATCCAATTCAAGGGGGGGAATTCCTTTTATAATAAATACAATGAACAAGATAATATTTGATGATCCTAAGACTATGCCTATATTGTTATTGTGACAAACACCCTCCAAAATTTTGCTTACACTTGAATTTTGGAGGCTACTGAGGATCTTGCAAACTGTCATCCCATAGTAAATTCATGGTCATCTAATGTTTCACAAAGTATTAATTATTATTCTAAGTGGCAAAGTCACTTGCTCACACATGTTTTGTATGTGATGAATCCACAAACATACACATATTTCAATGCAAGCTCAGATGAGAATTGTGAAACTCTTCAAGGCAAGGCTTGGACAATGACGGGTGATAGTCATTGTGAGATCTGTAAGCACAATGTACTATGCAATACATATCTACAGTTAGTATGCACTCTCCATTTACAACCTTTCTCACTTCAATTTCATTTGTACTTTCATTTTGGTGATTTTTCTCAATTATCGCTCTAGTGCACCATGGTTTTCAGAAGTGTCTCTTTCACATTCGGAATTGTTGTTTTTTCCTTGCATTCATTTTTATATGTGTCACTTTCCTGTTATCTTCACTCTGGCATGTGTCTCTTCCACTTTCTTTAAGATTTTACAAGTGGCGTTTGTACTTTTCACTTACTTTCGCAAGTGTTATCTTTTGGCATGGGAAGTGTCACACATTGTGAAAACAATTTTCTGGTCTATTTCAAGAGGCAAATTTGGTGTCAATGGGTACTACTAACCATATATACGTGTATTAGATCCATTCCAAAATTTTCATGCTCTATTGTACTAGTGTTGTCACTGTAATCTAGAATTGTATCTAAGTGTCGCACCTATTCGAAGGGATTCAATTATACATCCTTAAAAGGTAGTTCTGATGCATTCTCCTAAACTATTGTGTCTTATTCACCATAAGGAAATAAATCAGGCATAGTCCCCAAGTATTCAAAATTGTCTTACAAGTGTTTTCACTATCGTCACAAAGTGTAACCTAAGTGTCACACTTGGAGGAGGTAGTTGTATTAATGTCACATTGAGGGGAACATGTTGTTCTTTTATAGTGAGTGTTCAATGTTGTGTTGGAAATTGTTCTAAGTGTGTGTGATCATTCAAAAATTCAATCATAGTCTCACTTTTATCTCACTCATCCCACACTTAGCCAAATCTTGAAAATCTTTCTGCCTGACCAACTTGACCCAACTCACCCTCCTTGAATTGTGCATTGCATAGTAGCAAGGCTCAAGCTTCACTCTTGCCTCATGTAAATATGTAATGCCTAGTTTCTCCCTCCAAGGACTGCACATTTCATAGTCACAGTGCTCAATCATGCCCTCTTGACCTCCACAACTGTGCAGTTCACCCTCCCATCCAACCTCCTTTTGTGCATTGCGCAATGAATAACAACAAGCGACCTCCTTGGCTCCTTGAACTATCAAATTTTGCAACCCCTTGGCCTCTCTCTTTCTCTTTTTCTACACATTAGGCAGTCTCAAGGCTCAAGCTTTCCTCACTAACCTTCACAAATTCATAGTCATATTTCCCGGGCTTCGAGAACTGTGCATTATTCAGTCTCGAGCTTCAGTCCATCACTCTTGACCATTAGAACTGTGCACTGTTCAATCCCTGAGCCTGCCTCTCAGTCCAACACCTAGTTCTATCTCAATCAACATTTTCATGAAGCGGGTTAGACTAGGATTTTTTCAGAATGATGATGTCTTGTCATGAGTGATTTCTAGTTGTAGGTACTTTATCTTGACATGATAGGATGATGATTGAAGAGAAGGAGAAGGATACAATGCTAGAAGACACTTGGGAAACTGTGAAGATAAGATGACCATTGAGAAAGAAGATGAAGGGACACCAGTTTATGACAAAAGACAAAAGAGAAGGATCACATGAAGAATCCATACCATACATGCCCTCAGAGGTTGAAGATGAAGAACAAAGTAGATATTTCATGAAGATGAAGTACTAAACATGCCTCCCATGAATATTGAAAACAAAGCAGTGAGAGAAACAACTTAACATTGTCACTTCATCATGGAGTCCATATCATAATTGTCAAGTTGTGATTTGTACTAGTGCCATCACAATGTCATGAGTGTCCATGTGTCTTTGCACATCACTTGTTCATGTAAAAATGTAGTTATAAAAGGAAAGGACAAAATGTAATGTGTGGAAGTTTGAGAGTCATATGTGGAATATAAAAAGTCCATAGTCATATATGGACAAAAGAGTGTTTAGGAAAAGTATAAAAGTCATATAGATGTACAAAGGTAACATTACAAGTTGAAGAGTCATGAGGGAATCTCAAGATTCATGGGGAGATGAAAGGACATGCATCTCGGTATAAATACACCCTCATAACTCAAGCAAATGGATTTTGGAGGTTTAGCCCTAGGAGAGCTAGCCTTGACTTCTCTAATATAACATAGGAGAGAAGATCATTGTTTGGAGAAGCAAGAAGTGACTTAATGTTCCACTATTGGATATAATGTATCACCATTGTAACTATATACTTGGATATTTCACCTAATAATCAAAATCTTGTTTGAGCCTGCACACTTTCATGCATATGTTGTAAATGTTGTAAGATTGTTCTTTTAATGTTTGCAATATGTGTTGTTCTAATCTGTACTAAATAAATTGAACCATTTTGGTGGCTTTGGTGCTTATCTTATTGAAGGTGTGATGTATTTTCTTTAATGTTCATTATGTCTATTTGAAATGTTTATCTAGATAGCTAATGAAACTTTCCTTGCTCTCATGTGTCTCTTTTAGGATAGTACTATTACTTTCATTTTAGAGGCTCATTGTTATTTCCCTCTCATAAAAGTCTCTCTTTAAATATTGCAATTGGTGTTTCACAATGTCAACTTACTTGCTGATCTCAAAGGTTATGTGCACACTCTCTTCTATTATTCATCGTAGCTGAGAAAAACCTTTAAGTTATGGTGGTTGGTATGATACTCTAGATGGGGTTCCTAATCCAAATAGTGTGAGGTCTAATTGGGACTTCACATCGGGCAGACCCCCTTTGTTGATGGATTTCTAGCACCATCAACAGTTGGAGATAGAAGGAGGGACAAATGACAATTTGTGCTCGTTGTGTCTATTTTGAACCTCTTATCTTGAATGGCTCAACACCAAATCATACTTCCAATGTGTACTTCCAATAGATATGATCGTAAACGTTTTATCCCCGATGGAATTCTTTATGACTTGTCTAAATTCAAGTTTGATGGTGAGAGTGATACATATGTAGTCGAGGATGCATCTCTATTTATTATGTTTTTTGAATATTAAGATATTGAGTGTGAATATGTGGCTTGTGTGATTTTCTTTCTCACGCTTTAAGGTCAAGTTAATCGATGGTTCCATACCCTACCACTCACTTCCATTCATTATTTTGAACATCTCATCAAGGAGCTTCATTTAGCATTTGATGGGTATTACCAGGATGCCTTTAAAAGAATTAATCAACTAATAATGAATCCTAATAAATCAATTGAGGATTTTGTTAATCAATTCCCTCACCTTTGTCATGAATTTCCTGAAGAATATATGGATTGGGATTTCTTTAAAAAAAAGTTTGATCATTTGATTCATATCTCTTTACATGGTGAGTCTCAACACTTTGAGGATCTGACTCTCCCAAATTTTCAAATACATGATACATCGCTAATTTCACAAGAGGAACCTACTATTCCTTTCGTTCCTTTTCCTCCTCCTTTATATGTGCCTTTTGTTGAACCCATTCAAATAAAAAAATATGAAAATCCGATTGTTGATCTATCTCTTTAACCATCATCCACTTCACATCATTTAGATCTAGTGGAGCAAACCTTGGAATGGTTCGTGGAGCCCAAGGTGAAGACTAATACTTCGATTCCTCAATATTTTCACTCTTAACCTCAATCTTGAATTTGGCTGCACTAAAAGTATTACTTCCTCAAGGTACACCTATCATCCTCTACCATCCACATGCAATGACTCTTTGTACCTTGATCTATTTTATCAATCTACTCCACCAACTAGTTCTTGAGACTCTCTTGATTTTCAAGTTTCTGGTACAAATTGTGATCAAGTACAAGGTGGTCACATTGCACAAGTAGAGGAGAAAAAAGGTGAATATTCTTTCAATCTTTATCTTTTTCAAAGTCCTCCATGACAAGATGATGCTCTTCCATTCTTGGATGATTTTGAATCTACTAATATCGATAGTCAATCGAATGAAGTTAATTTTCTTAATCAACATGTAGTCTTGGACAACCATCATTTTGATGATGATGACTTTGTTGATGCACATGGTGATGAATTCCCAAGTGCACCGACTGATATTTCAGTTTCTCGATAAGATTTTGATTCAAAAGAATTAGATCTAAAATTTGATTTGGTCAAAGAACATGTTCTTATCGAAACTTCCTCTTCATCTCACTATCCCTTGTGTTGTATTGTTTGTAATGCATCAACTTATAATGAATATACTCCATGCTCTTCAAGTTCTTCATATGATGAGTTGACTTCTCATTTTGTTAGGTTCCTATAATTTATAGGATCAATTGATGATTATCTGTTGATTTTTATATAAGATATTGTAAATAATGTTTCATTCGGCAAATTATTTCTAAGAAAAAGAAAATAGAGAAAACAAAAACAAAAAGAAAAGAAAAGAAAGGTGATAGAAAAGAAAAAATATATATCTGAGTAAAAATGAAAGAAATAAAAAATAAATAAATAAAAGTGAAAATACCCCCCAATAAATGAGCAAATTCAAATGCCACTTCATTCAAAAAATTAAAAAAATATAATCATAAATACCTTTAGAAAAATAAAATAATGTGAAGCTTGCTTAAATGCCACACTAGAGTAAGATAAATAGGTTTAATGGTTTAATTACACCGTTTAAGCAATTACATTATTTAAATAAAGTATGTTTAAGTTAAAATAAGTAGTTATTTAACCACACATTGTAATTGTGGTTAAGTTAGTTTCTAATAAAGTTAATGTAATTAGTCAAATCACATTGTATAGCTGCGATTATTAGTTTAAATAAAGTTTTCATTGATACGAAGGTTTGTTGTTTTATAATAAGGTTTCCATGGCTATGAAGGGCTGTAATCTCACCCGCCCAAATCAATGATGAGTGATGACTTCGGACCCCCACCCCCCCAACCTCTCTGACGGTTAACCCAGGGGGGTTCCGAAAAGTGATTTCCCCACCTACCGCTTTTGCAACTTGTCATCCCCATGCACATTTCGGAACCCCCCCACCTAAAACAACTTACCCCGCCCCCCTCCAAAATCCACTTTCCTATTCCCGCATATTATGACTGCTAGCCCCGCGCTCCTACTCCATTCTTATTCTGCCAAGTGGTGCCTCTAGTTCCCACTCAAATCTAATACCATGTCGCCACATGGTGCTCCCCATCCACTCCTCTTCCATCGTCATTACATCCTCCCCTGCTCCAATCCAATGCTTTCTCACCACATGGAATAATCTTGTTCTCGTCATCAAACCGTTAACACAGTCATTAAATAACTTATTTGTTCCTAAAATAACGAACCTTCTCTATTAAACGACTAATCCATCAATGATAAGTTTTTTCGGTTATTAATAACGCATAGACTTGTATTGTTAGCACTTCATTTTTTGTTCCAAGAAACCGGCATAACATACCTGTTACAACCCCTACTTACCAAGCAAACTACCACTGCAACCAGTCACCCAACCGACAGTCTTCATCTAGCCAATTCTTGGGTAATTCCAAATTTCCAATTCTTTCCTTTCCAACATGGCTCCTAAAGGAAAATCTAAGGCTCCAGATGAAAAACCCTTTCTACCCCGTGTAATTGATTTGGACCATCAACCACTAGTAGACTAGGAATACCAAATCCTTGAAACCAGTTGTGAGTTCGACCTCTACGAACTCCACAACCAGTTAAAATAGAATTTTATTGATCTTAGTGATGAATTGGGTTTATGGGACTCATTCCTACCCCAATTCATCTTTCCTCAGACCTACCATTTCCCTGAATTCATTTCATGGTGTCACTTTCGATACATTCCCAGTTAGAGGTAAATTGTGGCCCAAAACCATGATATCATTCTCATTGTTACCTCTAATTCCATTTCCAAGATGCTGCAAATTCATAATTCTACCCCTTTGAAACCTTTTTTAGTAGATTCCTTCATGGAACTCTACAAGAACCTCACTTTCCCACACAGAGAAAAGATCTTTGAAACATTTCTCTTTGAGGATGCTCAATTTCCTAAGATAAATCCCCCCTATTCATCCTCCATGTTCCCTGAGATGACCAAATAGATTATCTCCATTCTTTCTTGTTTACTGGGCTATCAATCTAATTAATGGGTTGATGAGGCCATCATAGGATTTTTATCAGTCTTCTCAACAGGTGAAAAATCCTCCAACATTCTCAACTATATTGAGTTCCTAGCAGATGTCATCCATGCGCAATTTCTAAAATTTTCTACAGACAAAACCTTTAAGTATGCTTTAGTTCTAGTTTATTTATTTTTATTTCATCGGATAGACAAGCTCTAGTTTCCCTTATAGAAATTGGATGAGTAAGGAAATGCCCAATCTATAATTCATTTGACTTCCTTGGTAAGGAAGCATTCCAATGAATTTACCTTCAGTGAGTATGTTGATCAATTTTTATATATAGTCTCTTTCCTATTCAATAGTAATGTTGAGCCAAGGATAGATCTGAGATAAAAATATTTCTTGATCTTAGTGAGCAAACCAAGACATGTGAATGGTACCTATACCACAATTATACATAAATTAGAGTGTATGGGTCTGAATTTCCACCATACAGGTTGCCCAAGTTTGTCCCAATGAGAATTTTCTCACTAGAGTATATCATACAGATGATTAACATGGATGAGTTGCACTTTGTGGCAGCCAATAAGAAATCTCAATTTAAAATAAAAACACAGGTTGACCCATCTATCTGCAATACTAAGGAAAGAACCAAAGAAGCATATATCCTCCTCAAGCAAATGAATTTTAATTTCGGTTTCACATTTTCATATGACCCCTTGGGAATATTTTCAAAGTTGAGACTAGAATAGAAGACTAGTCCCTACACTCACACTCCCAGGCCAGAGATCGAAAAATACATGAACTAGGATCAATGAATGGAAAATACTTTGTAGAAGCCAGAAGAACAGGTACTCTCAACAACAACATCATATATTCCAACACCACAGGAGAAGCAGGAAAAGAGGCCAAGAGAAGATCTTTCCCTTCAGTCAGAGAAATCCAAGGAAAGGAATTCAAAATTTACAAGAAGAGACAGAAGACCAATCCAATAGGAGAATTTTTGGAGCAGGAAAATGTATAGTCCACCATTGTTTTGACAGGCCCCCATACTTCTACTTGTAATGAATATATTTTTGTAGGATATCCATCCTCTTTAGCCTCCCAAGTTCCACTAAATACCTCTCAGTCGGGGGAATTGGGTCATGACCAAGCTAAACCAAATATATTTTCCAAGTATAGAGAAATTAAAAAGAAGAATGAGATGCTAAAAGCTACACCTTATACACAATTTTGGAAGCTGAAAACATCCTCATAGCATAGGCTACTCTCTGCCTTTGAAATAGAGAAAGGGAAAATGTAGATAGTCTTCCTCGAGGCTGAAGTTCCTTTCCCTAATAAATTGAAATTGCAGAGAGGATAGAGACAAATCTGGAGGTGAGGAGGGTCCCTACAAAAAGGAACTTGAAGCTACAACAGGAAAACAAGTGCCACAATTTAGAATCCAACATTCAAAAGTTCCGCAAGGAATTCAATTTGCTAAATCTAAAGGGGTTTCCAGGTTTGAGATGAATTGGAGACAAATTGGTTAGGTTAGATGATTATCAGAAGAAGTTGTATACTATAGCTAGGGATAGTCAAAGTTTGCCACCATCAAAGGAAGCCATAGGAAAATCCTTCATGGAAGCTTTAGATTTCGACTTGCTTGTCAAACATGAGATAAAGCATTTATTCATTGTCAAACCTACTTTTCAAAAGTACGCCGAGGTGGATGAAACCTACAGGAAGCTAGTTAAATTCTCTACTCTAAATGAAGACCGATGGGACAAATTGTGCCAGTTACTTGGGTAAAACAATTTTCACATTCAACAACAAAGAAACACCTTTTCAGGCCAAGTCATCACCAATAATCCTCAAAGATAGTGCTAGAGGACTATAACAGTTTTAGTTGCCTACATTTATGTACTATTTTTGTAAATTGTTTTTAAGATATTTTGTTAAAAAACTTGATTTTTCAAATCAAGATATTTTGTAAAAAATCTTGATTTTTCAAATCAAGATATTTTGTAAAAAATCTTGATTTTTCAAATCAAGATATTTTGTAAAAAATCTTGATTTTTCAAATCAAGTTATTTTGATAAGTTCTGTATAAGTACTTCATAAATTGAAGTACAAGTGTTGGGAATTGTATCAAGAAAGCATACTTTGCTGTAAATATGTCCAATGAGCTAAACATGATCATTTCATTAATACAGAAGATTGTTCCAAGTTTCATGTGTCAGGAAAACTGGTGATGTTTCTTCTCTTGTAAACTTGTTATATCTCTGTTTTTCATATGTCTTTCTTATCTGTATTATTTAAAATAATATGAAGGGCTAAACTTGTTTAATTACACTTTGTCCTGACTTATAAGCAATATATATGTTTTCAAACTGAGATTAAATATAGAATTCATGTTAAAATGCTCTATGATTAATTGAATTTGAATCTTTTCCTCCTTTCACTCCACAAAACTACAAAGATCCAATAGCCTGCCTACCTTTCCCTCTTTCAAATTTGTTCTAATATTTCTATATTTGATCACCCTAAGACCTTGACTCCATTTCCCAATGGCCTATCCTTGCAATTTCAGCCTAAAATTTCAAAAAACCAAAGTCTGAAGCTAATAACTAGCCTAAAACCCCACATCAACTAATCTAAATCCAATAGCTAGATCCCTCTCTGAGTTTAGAAGGGCTAGCTTCTAAGACAAAAAGTGGTTTTGTGGCTACCTTTGGCTTTCGTTCACAACCTTAAGAAATTACAGAGTGATAACAAAATTGAGACGAGGTAGTGAGGTTATCCATGATGAATAAGAAATAAATCCAATCATAGAGCATCATTTCCATCCCTTATCATCTCTTGTTTTTCATGAGGAAAAATCTTTAGTTCACTTTCCTCATGAAATTTGTTTGATTCGTACACCTCTACATTTGCGATTATAAGAATATTTTGACTTGAGTAATCTGGTTGTTGAAGTTGTAAAATCTTATCAAATTAATGAGAGAGATGGCCACCATTTGGTTAGTAGCAGTCTTATTGAAATCAATCGTAATAGTTATCCTTACACCATGCATGATTTGATTCAATCTTCAAAATGTGATTTTACAATCCTTCAAAGTTTTGAGACTTTCCAAGAAGTCGAGGCACTTCAACTTCCATTGATGGTTATGGCAGGATCTCACGACTCTGGTAAGATCCCCAAACTAAGTCATATCCGGTTTTTCTCATAAAATTATTTTCTTCGCATGGTTTAACTAGATATAAATTCCTTCTTGAAAGATGTTTGGTATTTATTATATAGTGCTCCTAGCTTTCAAGATTTTGTTTGATTCAAGACTCTATTACAGTTGATTCATCTCCATGCAAGGATCTTGTACTTAACTCAGGTTTGGAGTGTGTATCTCTCATAGAAGCATGGAACTATGAAGTTGGTCATTTCAAATATTATCTTTGGCCGAAGGAATGATGCCTATCAGATACATTTCAGAATAGTCAGCTCCTGGTTTTTCTTGTGAGTGCTATATTGCTAATATTTTCTTTATTGTACTTGAAATCCTCTTGAGTGCTAGTGAATTATTGACTTATTTGGTAAACCAAATTATTCTTCACTCATTGTATCCTAACTGGTTCCATGTGTTTTCTATACTAACATTCCTTTTCACTTCTTTTGACGATTACGATTCTAGTGCAGTGTGTAACTAGGTACAAGGAAATGGTTTGTCACATTTATTGTGTGAGGGAGATGATTTCAGTGTTCAAATCATCTGTAAATTTGTTCAAACTGATCTATCTTTCTTGTCTACTAATTGTGAATCCCATGCCACAAATCGTTCCATCTAACCATAATGCTTGTTTTAGTATTTGTCATTTGATTTATCATTTCCCCATCAACATATGTGATGACAGTTGGTTTACATTGATTAATCTTTAAGGTTTATCTCACTTTTTAGATACTTGTCAAGCAGTTTAGGCACTACATCCTTCTCTGATGGTTATGTTAGGCCCTTAATATCTTGACAAGCCTTTTGAATATGATCAAATTCATTTTCCCTTACAAGAATCGCATCCTGAACCTGTGCTTTTAATTGAAAATTCATATTTTCCAATATTTCATGGTTTTCAAGAGGATTGTTTTGAATTTCATGATCCAATCTATGATCAATTGGAAGCATCATATGTAGCAAGCAATTTTTATAATAACAAGCTTCAATATTTTTTTATGCTTGCCAAGAAAGACAACATAGATAAACGTGCATTCACAAGAAGCCTTCGAGGTTTTTATGGTTGTTGTTTTCATTGAAAAGGTAAAATTGCAAGTTGGTTATGGGTAGTTGTTGTGAAAATTTTCTGCTAACAAGCAAGACCTTCAATTTGTTGTGCAAGTTATTCAAGCTCTCTTCTTTTCTTTTTCAAATTATTATATATCGGCTTTGATAATTGGTATCTTTGTTGATCCAGGTGGATATTGGTGGCCACCCACCTATTCCACATGGACCCCCACCATTGTTTCTTTAAGTTTTACAATTTCCTTAATTGTAGCACAGTTTACTATTTTTGGCAGTTTGTCGGGTCGTGAACTTCTAGAGCCGTTTTGAAGCCCTAAATGTTGTTTTTTTGATAATATTCATCCAAGAAATTCTAATGAAATCGCATTTTTATTTGTATTCCTTGGAGAGATCTTTCCAACGACGTATCATGCGCATCAAACGAAGATAATATGACCAAGTTATGACCCCAGGAAGTTGGCTGCCCAACTAACCCCAACGGGGCCCATAAACTGTTGGTGTTACATCTCCTCAGGTTAGAGTTTTGGGTGTTTAGGGTTTTCTCTTACCGTTCAATAATAAGAAGGCCCTTGAGCCTCATTGTAACTTAGTTCAGAGGCATATAGCAGCCACATCTCTTCTTAGAGATAAGCTACCATCGCCTGAGCTAGTCTCATTTCCATTCTGTTTGTAAGCATATTTCATTATTTGATATTAATGAAAGATAGTGTTATTTCTACTGCATCTTGTATTTATGGTTATATATGTAATTTGTTGCATTCTTGTTTAAATTCATATCATTTGTGTTTATAGGTTAGGAGCAGTTACAGTGGTTAGATTGGAAATCTCATTATACTTTACCCTGACCTTATAATTGGTTAGGTTAGGAGTAGGTCTAGCTATATTTTAGTTTCCCTTTTGTTGAACTCGTCCTTCGTTTTCTATCCATATGGTCTCTTCTTTTCTTTTGTTTCTCTCTGCATGTTGTTTTATGTTCAACCTCTATTTGGTTGCCTTTTGTTTTGTTTCTTTGTTTTGTTTTGTTTTTTCTTTCATGCTTTGCATTGCATGAAAGATGCTCTTGTTTGGCTCAAAAGACAATGTGGAAAAACTTGAAAAGGGAAATTATGATGATGAACAATGCTTCGATTATTTTTCATCCTCTTCTCTATCTTGGGTTTACATATCTTTAAAGGCAATGAAGTTTGAATGGAAAATATGATTCGTTTCAGATGAAAAGCCTTTAGTCCAATTGTGAAGCCCTTATCTTTATTAGTACCTTAATTCTAACTCAACCTTGTATTAAAATGGTGTTTTGAATTGTCAATTCAGTCGAATAGAGAAGGGAAAGGAGAAAACCTTTAAAACAGGTATATTAACTTTGGTTATATTTCAAATCCCTTAAACAAGGAACCAACCTCTTATGCTCTCAATAAACCATGATCCCTCTCACACCATTAAAATAAATAAGTGCCTTACACATTCTATTAGTAACTAAATAAAGAGGTGAAGAAGAGAAAGGCTTCCTGCGTAGGGAGGTGAAGCAAGCAACTTCGTCAATGTAATATTCAGGCTTGCCAGCAGGAAGCAACACTAGAGAATGTGCTTAAAATCTCAATGTACTTGCTATTCTTCTCCCCTATCGAAATAGTTGAGCTATGACTAGTCTTATGTTGATGTGTTTGAAGCCAAGGAAGGAATAGAAGGGACTATATCTTTAACCGGGATAAGTGGAAAATATGGGGCAATCCAAATGGTAAATTAATACTTCCTGAAAGATTGAGTCCTTGTACTTAAAGATGAAACCTGAATAGAGAATATGGATTTCTACCAATGTGTTGCCAAGTGTTTTTTCTGCGACAAACACCCTCCAAATTTTTTCTTACACTTGAATTTTGGAGCCTACTAAGGTTCTTGCGATTTGTCATCCCATTGCTAGTTCATGGTCCTCTAATGTTTCACAAAGTATTAAGTATTCTTCTAAGTGGAAACGTCACTTTCTCACACATGTTCTGTATGCGATGAATCCACAAACATAAACATCTTTCTATGCAAGCTTAGATGAGCATTATGCAACTCTTAAAGGCAAGTTTTGAATAATCACTAATCATAGTGACTATGTGATCTATAAGCATTGTGTACTATGCAATACATATCAACAATTAGTGTGCACTCTCCATTGACAATCTCCCTCACTTTGATTGCAATTGCACTTTCATTTCAATGAGTTTTCTCACTTGTCGTTCTGGTGCACCATGGTTTTCGCAAGTGTTGCTTTCACATTCACGATTGTCATTTTTTTCTTACATTCATTTTGATAAGTGTTGCTTCCATGTTATATTCACTCTGGCATGTGTTTCTTCCACTTTCTTTAAGCTTTTGCAAGTGTAGCTTTCACTTTTCACTTACTTTCGTAAGTGCCATATTTTGGCATGGGAAGTGTCACACATTGTGAAAGTAGTGTTTTAGTCTATTTCAAGAGCCAACTTTGGTGTTAATAGGTCCCATTTATCATATAGACATGTATTAGACCCATGCCTAAAGTTTCATTCCATATTGTACTAGTGTCGTCCATGTCATCACTAAGTGTATCTTAAGTGTCGCACCCATTCGAAGGGAATCAATTATACATTCTTAAAATGTAATTCTAATGCTTTCCAATGCACTACTGTGTCATATTCATCATAAGGAAATACATCAGACATATTCCCCAAGTCATGAGCATTATCGTATAAGTGTCGTTATTGTCATCACAAATTACCCTAAGTGTCACACTTGGAAGTGGTTTTTGTATTGTCGTCACATTGTGGGGATCATGTTGTTCTTGTGTATTGTTGTGGAAAAATCACAACCCCTCATTTTCTTTTATTATTTTCATTATAATAATAGGGACCCTTTATGTAAATTTTGGTCATATTGCCTTTTAATACTTTCATTAGGTTAAGTTTGCAACATTTTTGAAAGGCTTTCATTTTCTTTGGATTTCTATTCCGAATGCTTCATTGTGTCCAGTTTCTCACTAGATTTCCATCGTCTTTGATTTCATCTCATTTGGACTCGGTTTGCAAATGACACCTATTCAATGTTCACTTAATTTTCACTACCTAAACTTAAAATGTACAAAATACATTTTATTAGATTTTATATAATTTAAAATAATTTATATAAATAATTAATTATTATTTTATTAACTATCTTACAAAACTACCAGATTCAAAAATTTATATATATATGGACAAAACCATATCATAAAATTCGTATTACAACTTTTATATAATTCAATTCTTATATATATATTCCCGGATTTCAGAAGATCATTTTAATTCCAATTCAAAAGAATACAGGTATCCCTATAGAAATAAAAAAATGGCTATAGTTTTTCTTTTGCCTACAAAACTTCTTATCAAAATGACCGTAATTTATGAGTAAGGAGTTCAAGCCAATTTTTTCATTAAAATAATTTTAAATATAATATTTTAATTTTTAATTTTTAATTTTTAATGAATTTATTCTTTAAATTAATTAATTTACATTTTAATTTAATTAACTTGTAAATTAATTTTATTTTTTACAATTTTAATTTAATTTGTGTATTATTAATTGTAATTATTAATTATTTAATCTTAATTATTTTTTATTAAATTTAGTAAAATAGTTAGAGTTAGGTTTTTAAATAAAAAATGTTCAATTTTTACTTAGGTATGCATGTTCCAGTATATTGGTAGTTTTGATATTCTTATTTTGAAAGCTTTATTTTGAATTCTACTTATCTAAATGAGGTTTAAGATGGCTCATTGGAAAGCTAAGACAATGGAGAATATTTTGAGAGTAGTTGCATGACTAGATTTGGTCATTAACTATGCCAAAAAAATTAGCAGAAAATGAAGCTCTGAATTTGTACCAAAAATCAATTTCTAATTTGGTTAGTTGAAGCTATTGCTTATAGAAAATTCAATTGAATATATCCTTTTGGACCAAATAGATCATTACAGAGAGAAATGAGAAGCCCAAATTTGTTTTATTTTTATTTATCTAATAGCATTTCATTTGGAGAGCTTGTTTTCCCAATTTTGGCACTTTGATTTTTATGTGCAAAAATAATTCATTTTATTTCATTTTTTATTGGTTTTGCAAGAGATTTGTTGGAGAAGATGAAGCTAATAGATCTTGGACCAATGTTGTTGCACCAAAAAAGGAAAAGAAGAGGATTTTCTACTCCAAAATAGATGGATCTAACGCCACTTCCAACAGCTCTCCAATTTCAAAAATTTCTTGTAAATTATAAATATCAGTCTTGAGAATGAGGAAACGGTTCCTCTTCTCTGCATTTTGAATGCTCTGAAGCACTTTCGTAAAGGGTTTTTAGCTGTACGAGAAAGGGGATATTCATATCTGAGTAGTTTGGGGATTTTTTTCCCAAGATTCAAGTCTTGTTACAGAGTAGAGTTTGTATTATTACAATTTTGTCCTCTGATTAGCAGAGCTAATGATTTTGGGAGAATTGTTAGAGATAGAATTGGGAAACAGAGAAACGAGACCAGGTTTGATCACTTTGTATTTAAAATATTTTTATTTTGAATGCAATTTTTATCTTTTTTTTTTTTTTTATGACAGATATATGTGAAATTATTTTCATATTGAGCACTATTGTTTGATGTGAGGATGAATGTATTTTGGATTAGCCATCTCGTTCATTAGTACATATATTTGTTATTAATTCTCTGTTTTGTTCAAGTGCGTAAATTAGATTTCTAAGTAACTATTTACTTAGAAATTTTCTGTCTAAAATCAATTTAATTACTATTGAAATCATGTGAACTTTTTCCCAGTTTTAATAGTTAATCATTCATTATTAATATGTCTCGAGACATAGCATGTTTTGTAATAACAATGTTACCTATTAGAACTATTTCATTAATCATATATTCATCATAAACGAGACATGTTAAATCCCCAATCCATTTAATTACCTTTCTCTCGATTAGGTTAGATCTACATCTTCCTAATCAAGATAGGCTTAAGATTTCTTTCCTTTTGCTTGCGTTTTTTGAATTATTCTTCAATTAGATTTATCATTGCATTGTAGAAGTCCTCTTACATAGGATAAAACTTTAGTGTGGTTTGGTTGTGCCCTCAAGTCAGCTTAAGAGTTTCTTTCTTGCAAGCTAGTAGCAAGAGGGTAATTCTGATATCTTTCTCCTTGTTTGGTTAGTAATAAAAATATTTCAAGTCATCAATGAGATAGAGGATATTACTGGACTTAATAGAACCAGTTGGAACCACCAAATAAAATAGATGAGGGTTTTGTTGGGGCTCTAGTTGGGCGGTCTCCCTTACATGTTGATGAGGTCATTTTTTCCCATCAACATGTACTGAGTGTTCAATGTTGTGTAGTCAATTTTTTTGAGTGTGTGTGATCGTTCATAAATTCAATCCTAGTCTCACTTCTACCTCAGTATTCCCACACTTAGCCAAATATTGAAAATATTTCTTTGCAAACAACTTTACCCAACTTAGACTCCTTGAACTACACATTATGAACTAGCAATGCTCAAGCTTCCCCTTTTCCTTCTAGAACTATGCAATGCACAGTTCTTGCCTCCAAGGACTGCGCATTGCGTAGTCACATTGCTCAACCATGCCCTCTTGACCTTCATAACTGTGCAATTCACCCTCCTAACTACGCTCCTTCGGCACTTTGTGTAGTGACAAGAAACAATCTACCTCCCTGGCTCCTTGAACTGTGCAATTGTGTAACCTCCTGGCCTCTCTATATCTTGTTTTGTGCATTGGGTAGTCTCAAGGCTCAAACTTTCCTCACTAAGCTCCACAACTTCACAGTCATCTTTCCCAAACCTCCAAAACTGTGTATTGCATAGTCTCAAGCATCATTCCATCACTCCTGACCCTTGAAACTATGAACTGCACAATCCATGAGTCTGCATCTTAGTCCAATACCCAGTTCTAGCTCAATCAACATTTTCGTGAAGCAAGTTAAATTAGGAGTTTCTTGGACTGATGTTGCCTTGTCATGAGTGATTTCTAGTTGCAGGAACTTTTTATTGACATGACATTATGATGGTCGAACAGACAGAGGAGACAATGCTAGAAGACACTTGGGAAGTTGTGAAGAGAATATGACAATTGATCGAGAAGATAAGTGGACACCAGTTTATGAAAAAATATCAAAGAGAAGGACCACATGAAGACTCCATACCATTCAACCCCTTGAAGGATGAAGATTAAGAACAAAGTATATCCTTCATGAAGATGAAGTATTAAACATACCTCTCATGAAGATTGAAGAGAAAATAGTGAGAAAAAAAAATTGTTATTGCCACTTCATCATGGAGTCCATATCATCATTGTCAAGTTATGATTTGTACCAGTTACATAACAATGTCATGAGTGTCCATGTGTCTTGACACATCATTTGTGTATGTAGTGATGTAATTATCAAAATAAAGGACAAAATGTAATGTGTGGAAGTTCGACAGTCATATGTGGAATATAAAAAGTCATATAGTCATATATGGACAAAAGAGTCTTTAGGAAAAGTCAAAAAATCGTATAGAAGTACAAAGGTCACATTAGAAGTCGAGGAATCATGAGGGAAGCTCAAGATTCATGGGGATATGAGATGCCATTCCTATCGTTATAAATACACCCTCATAACTCAAGCAAATGGCTTTTGGAGGCTTCGCCTTTGAAGAGCTAGCCTTGGCTTCTCTACCTTAGCAAAGGAGAGAAGATCATTCTTTGGAGAGGCAAGATGTGACTTAATGTTCCATTATTGGAGCTAGTGGCTTGCCATTATAAACGTGTACTTGTATATTTCACCTAATAATCAAAAGCTCATTTGAGCCAACATACTTTCATGTGTATGTCATAAACGTTGTAAGACTATTCTTTGAATGTTTGTGATAAGTGTTGTTCTAATATGCACTAAAGAAATTGAATTATTTTGGTGGCTTTGGTGTTTATCTTATTGAAGGTGTGTTGTATTTTCTTTAATGTTCATTGTGTCTATGTGAACTGTTTTGCTAGATAGCTAAAAAACCTTTCCTCGCTCTTGTGTGCCTCTTTTAGGATAGTACTATTACTTTCCTTCTAAAGGTTCACTATTATTTCCCTCTCGTGAAAGTATTTGTTTACATATTGCAATTGGTGTTTCATAATGTCAACTTACTTCCATATCTCAAAGGTTATGTGCACACTCTCTTATGTTATTCATTTTAGTTGAGGTAAACCCTTAAGTTATGGTGGTCGGGCTAATATGTAACGACCAAAAGTTGTATACGTAGCAGAAATATTTAAAATACTTCGTAGACAAAGACATCCATGGTAGGACAATAATTGTAAATTGTAAATTGTATAAATAATTGTTGTAGGATGATACACATGAGAATGAGGGTCATGTATATATATCTAGGTAAGTACCCTTTCACGAAGAGTCATGCCTATAGAGACATGCCTCTTTGTTTAATTAATTATTATTTAATTACATATTATTATGATTATTATTTATTATCTATTTTTACATAATTTATGTTCATAACATTGTCTTCCCCTTCAAAAAGTTTTGTCCTCAATCTTGTTGATGATAGGGCTTGATCCCTTTTTCTACTATGAACATCTTCTACTTGATCTCTTTTTCTACTATGAGTGTTCTCGTCTTAGAACAGTCATCTTAGTCGACACAAGTTGATATGATCCTCTAAGTGACAAAAAAAATTATCCCACTAAGAAGGGATTAGACCATCCTAAATTAATCTTCTGTTGAACCTTGCAATGACTGGAAACTTGTGATGAAGTGTTATCGCATGAATGGATTGCACTGACATTAGTATTCTTCGGAACACCAAGTTGTTTTTTCTATTCTAAATACGTAGCTTGATTGATTTGTCTACTCTCGTGATTCAGATGTCAATAAGGAATTCTAGTGATTTGATTTTCCCTTATCTTGTTTGTGTCGTTTTCCTGATTTATTTGAAATATCTAATTTTCTTTAGTTATGGAAATTGAATGGTTAATTTCGGGATCTTCACTTGATCTTTTGTTGCTAGTATTGCAACTTCTGAGTACATCTTTACTTCATCTAGTTTGTCCTCTTATTGAGTTGTGATATTGATTGGATCAGTATTAGTTCCCTTATATTCAACCTAGACTATTACTTATGGATACTTCGATACTTCTTGAGTAAGTTTCTCTAACTTGTCTTTTAATGACTTCTTGTCGTTCTTAAGATTTTTAATTTGTGTCAGTAATTTTTCGCTATGATATTTAAGCCGAGAAACTTCTTCTTTTTTGTTAGTAATGATCTTGTCAACTTCTCTTTGCATATTTTGTAGAACTTTTTTACCTTCTTGAAAAATTACTTTTGAAATATCTTGTATGTCTTCTCACGTGACTGAATCTAACTTCAAATTAATGTCCTGTAGTGTTGTTTTTTTCTTTTTGTGGGAAAATGTCAAAAACTTATTTTTTGTATTCAGGATGAATGAACCTAGGGTCTCCATCCATGGCGAACCCAAAATCATGTCACCTTGATTGCTCCATAGTGTTTGAACTGAGAATTGTGAAATAAATGTATAATCTTCAATGTTTAATTGTAAATTGGTTATGCCATAATTTTTGTTGGAAAAATAGTCTAATTTTTCGATTATATAGTCACTAACTAGTTTGTGATTTCATGCGTTATATAATTTTTATCTTCGGTAGGGGAGATAACGATAGTGACATCTTTTCCCGCAATAGACCCTTTTATTCTAAATAGAACTGAAACATAATTACATAAAGCTACTGAAAATTTTCCCTCCTTCAATCCTGAATTAGAATCCATTTACATTTATCGAGTGAACTTGGTTTTGATAATATATTCCCCCCCCCCCCCCCCTTCCCCCCTTTTCTTTGATAAAATATAATATATATAACTTTATTTGTTTAAATAAATACTATATATATATATATATATATATATATATATATATATATATATATATATATATATATATATATATATATATATAACCTCACTGCTTTCAGCCCCTCTCTGGCAGCCAAATCAAGGTGGAGAATCATTAAAATGGAAAATCTTTGGATGAAAGTGGTGAAACGGAAATACATAGACCCTGTCCCATTAGAAGAATGGATAATGAATCCCAACAAGAAGGGAGGGAATGTTTCGGTGGTTTGGAAGGCTACTATAGAGGCATTCAAGGTTATTGAACAAGGTTTGGTATGGCAGATTGGAAACGGGGAGAACCTTAGGATAGGAAAGGATCCCTGGGTGGGGTGCAATGAAAACTTTGCTCTATCCCCAGGTCTTATCAGGCACCTTGAATCCAAAGGAATTCTCTTCCTTAGTCAGCTAGAGAAAATTGGTCATTCAACAATTTGGAGACAAGCTTGGAAATCAGGAGAAGAGTTGGATCTCTGACCCCACTGGTGGAATGATTGGAAGGCCTACACTCAAGAACTCTCTAGATCAAACGTGAGGCTGAAAGACAGGCCAGATCTATTAGTGTGGGCCCACGCTGAGTCTGGATCTTATTCTCCAAAATTCGGGTATAAGTTCCTAATGTCGAAGAAAGGTTGGGGAGATCTAGAATGGTGGGCCAAACCCTTATGGAAGCTAAAATGCCCGGCAAAAGCCAGATTTTTCTTCTGGTGCATTCTCAAGAGAAAAGTCCCTACATGGGACATTCTTCAATCCAAATATAAGCAAGGGCCGGGGAGATGTTCTTTATGCAAAACTAATTTTGAAACAATAAGGCATCTATTTATAGATTTTCCTATTGTAAAAAAAAGTGTGGGTGGAGGTTGGGAAGATCATCCTAAAATAGGTAGTCTGGGAAGGGGAAAACATCACTGATGTTTGGGATAAATGGTGGCGGCCATATCCATAGGGGTATCTGCAGAACTTACCTCCCATTATTTCATGGGGCATCTGGATTGCCAGGAACAGGTGCATTTTCTTGGATAAGGAAACCCCTGTTGAGACAATTGCTTTACAGTGTACCTCTATTTACTCAACCATCCCCGAATTAGAGGAGGAAAGGTTCCCCAGAAAGATTAGAGAAGAACAAATCAAGGAAGGAGTTCCATGGGCTTATTTTGATGGGGCCTCTCAGAACAATAAAGAAGGAGTAGGATTGACCATTCACCTAAATGAAAACCAGATTCTAAAAGCATCAGTGGGATTAGGCACTGGATCAAATAACTTCGCAGAATTGTCTGCCTTAAAGTTGCTTTTATGCTAGCTTATCCACAGGAACATATTCACAGTTCAAATTTTTGGGGATTCATTAAATAGTATAAAATGGGTTAATGGTCAAAGTAGATGTCAAAATTATATTTTGAGACCTTTATTAGAAGAGATTCATAATTTAAAGCTTACTTTTAATGTTTTCTCCCTATGCCATATCTATAGGGAACGTAATGATACAACCGATAGGCTTTCTAAAGAGGGTTTACAACAAGATTTGGGCAGCTAGAGAATAGCAGAGGAGGACCATGGACAGATTCATGTGTCGGATTAGCCTCCTCACACATAGTCTTGTTATATCTTTTTGAGTCTCCGCAAGCTGTTCATAGTTGTTTTTCTGGATTTGTTTACAGTTGTTATGGTCTTTTTGTAAAACTGTTTTCTAGTTTTTTGTATGACTTTCATATCTATTTTCTGTTTGGGTTGTTTCCCTCGATGAGGAGACGCGAGAAATAGATGCATGGCTTGGATCTCTTCATAGATAATCAATACATGGAACTGTATTTTGTGACTGTTTCTAGAGACAGGAGTTGTTTTCCTTTTCATGACAAGGCTCACGGTCTCAGGGATTACTATTTCTCGTAAGTTTTGGATAGGAAGGGCAACCCCTTTTTGCAGAGCTCTATGATACTCAATCACGCAGCAAACTGAATGCTCCGGCATATACTATGTAACTTTTTATCTTTTTTATAAAAAGTTCAATTTTTTCTTTGGAAAAAAAAAAAAAAAAAAAAAAAAAAAAAAAATATATATATATATATATATATATATATATATATATATATATATAAATAATAACTATATTTTAATTATGTAATATAGTTCTATTTATTTATCAACTATATTGTGGTGAATTTTTATGAAGTCGTATGTATCAAATGATACGCATTTTGGATGCCCATGTGAGAATGGTAGAGCAATATGGTGGTCAACAGAACCATGAGAGGGAGCACAGTCGAAACATTCAGTGAGGAATGATGGAATAATGATAGACATGCTATACGTAGTAGGCAGAAGACGCAGACGATGTGGAAGAAGACACAGGAAAATGGAGATGGTGTGCGGGTAGCCATAAGGGACTAACGGGTTAGATGATTCTATATAGTCATAAGCCAGTGTGCAGAGGACTTCATTCATGATGATAGATGGCAACAGGGAGGAGCTGAGAGCTGGGAAGCACAGCATCAGGGAACAACGCAGTAGCAAGGAATGGATATTTTAAGACAGAAGTTTGTGGAATCAGTAGTGATTAGAGATGTAGTCAACAATTTCATTCCTCATGTGTAGTTATATATAGTTTACGACCCTAATAGAATAACTTCGGTGACACATTATCGTTTAAGTTTTTCCAATAGAAAACCCGAAGATGTCGAACTTGAATGCAACAATGATGATTTGGAGATGAAGGATAGCTTTAAGAATGATAAATTTGTAATAGATATGATGGATCCTGAGCACACTCCTAGGTGCGGGTATCTACACTACTTGATACCCGATTATAATGTGACCAAAAGTCATGGCAGAGTTGTTCCCTGGCAAGAACTTGTTCCCTACGAGCCTCCAACAACCATGTTTACTCACAAGATAACTTTCACAGTGTATTTTTTTTTAATGGCCAAGGGCCTCGTAGCGAAACTGGTTGAATGGAGAACTTCCCACTTCGTATTGAAATGCTTGAGTTTCGACAACAACAATGTTGACAAAGTTTGATGGCTAAAAGTTAGGATCAGACATGGCTTTGATACCAATGTAATGACCAAAAGTCGTATTCGCAATGGAAATATTTAAAATACTTCGTAGACAATGACATACATCGTAGGACAATAATTGTAAATTGTATATTGTATAAATAATTGTTGTCAGATGGATAAAAATAAAAATGATCCTCTTAGCCTGCAATCTAAACTAGGGTTTTGCTTTAGGGTTTTTTCACTGGTCACCATGGCAGGGCATGGAGGAGGGAGTTCAACTCCCTCCTACAGTCAAGTGGTTGCGGATAGAAGCAAGGGATATGGATCGCATCACATCAAGAAACAAGCAGGCTCGACTGTTAAGGAGAGGACCCTTTAGGGGGCTCGACTGTTAAGGAGAGGAGAGGGGCTCACCATTCCGATGGTGAGGACCGGTAGGGGCTCGACTGTTAAGGATGCGTAAGCAGGCTCGACTGTTAAGGCCGCCATATAAGTGACTTTTAAGTGACTCGCCCGACCTAAGAAGGGCGAGGTACTATAAGAGGCACTCACCCATTATGGGTGAGGGTGCATAAGCATACTCGACTGTCCAAGGAGAGGGACAGAGTCACTCACTATTCATATGGTGAGGGTGCGTAAGCACACTCGACTGTCCAGGAGAGGGTGCGTTAGCACACTCACTATTCATATGGTGAGGGTGAGGTAACGAACGCTCGACCCCCGGGCCGCCATCGTTTTCACACTTGACCGACAAAGGTGATTTATTGCTCACCCATAAGCCCCCCTGGAGATGGTAACAGAGGCTATGAATATAGAAAAAATGGAAACCATCAGACCTCAATGATAGGAAGAGAATCATGACGAAGCTAGTAAGGAGAAGAGGACAAAGGTTAGTAGTCAGAAAGTTGCTCCTACGAGTACATCTTGGGTCTGTAAACCCAAGTCGACCACTATTCCTCGATTCATTTTAAGTGACCCAGCAATGCAAGTGCACAGAGAACACATGGCGGAGTATGCTATTATCTATAATTTATGGGGATTTGGCTGATGGAGAAGGCTTTGCAAGCATGCATAAGGAACCACTGGAAACCAAAGGGGAACATTAACTTGCACCTTGGGTCCAAGGGCCTCTTCACGGTGGTGTTCACAAGATTAGAGGATAAAGATAGAGTGTTCGAGGGAGGACCCTATTTTTACGCTTCTGCAGGCCTTTATATGAGACCATTGGTGATGAACTTTGTCCCAGAATGAGAAACTTTCACCTCGGTGTCAGTATGGATAAGAATCTACTCCCTTCCTTTAGATTATTGGTTGCCAGAGTCTCTAAAGGCTATCGGCAACAAGATAGGGAATTTTATAAAGATATTAGATGCTACTCTAAGAGGCAAATACACTTCCTTCGCTCAGATATGTGTGGAAATAAACTTATCTGGGGCACTTCCAGATGCAATCATTTTAGAAGTGTATGACAAGGAATGGATGCAGGCAGTGGACTATGAACACGTCCGATTTAGGTGCCATAAGTACCATGAACACGAGCACCTATACAGTGACTTCCCATTGAACAAGCTGGAGAGCAATACGAAGGCCACTACAGGCAAGGATCCTGAAGGTTTTACTAAGTTTGGGGGTAGATGGAAAGGAGGAAAGTGGTACCAAAAGAAAATTAACGAAGACGGACAACCGAGCCACAATAGTTTCAATATCTTAGAAGAAGAAGTCAAAAACAATGGGACAAACCACGAATTGGAGAATATTCCCACTGAGAAGGAAAGGGATGCTAATATGGAGGATATACCAGAAAACAACAAATAGAAGGATGATATGCCAAGAATTACGAAGATCAGTAGGGATCACGAGATGACCCCAAGTGAGGTTGGAACAGAAGACCATGAACTGCAGGAGATTCTAGAAAGGGAGAATTTAGATCTAGAAAAGTTTCTGGTGAAGCGAATCACCAAAGGGGTAGATTCTCTGCCAAAAGAGGAGTTTGATGGGGTTCAATAGCTCTTCCTCTTGAGATAACAAAGGAAGTTTTCTAGAGTCAAAAGAAACAATGATAGCCATGAGAATAGGGGAGTGAAAACGATGGAGGATACATCGATGCATTATTCCAAGAACCCGGGTAGGAAAAGAGGAAGGACAAAACAGAATGAGTTGCTGACTGAATGTGGGAAACTTATGATTAACTCAGGTGAGATGAGGGATCTCACTAGTTACTCCTTTAAAAACCTTTCTTAATGAAGCTTACAACTTAGAACATTAGGGGTCTAGGAAGTAAAAGGAAACAAAGAACTCTTAGCAGTAGAATAAAAGAAGAAAAATCATATATGGTTTTTATTCAGGAAACAAAATGTTTGATCGACAAGATCAGAGAGATACACAACAAATGGTTAATCAAGTATGAGTATCTAGAGGTTAAAGCGGATAACTCGGCGGGTGGGATTCTTACTCTATGGGATCCTTCAAAACATGGAATCGTGTATGTTGAAGCTTCTAGGAACTATTTATTGCTGGTGATTCAACCTTTGGGTGATAAGAATATCTACATGATCACTAATATCTATGGTCCTCAAAAACTAGAAGACAAACTTAAGCTTCTCACCTCCCTTGAGGAGCTGAGAGAGATATCCAGATATGCCCTAGATTCTGGTAGGGGATTTCAATATGATCAGATCTCTTATAGAGAAAAAAGGCGGTACTAGAACACTAGGTAGAGACTCCATTGCCTTCTAGAACTTCATGAATAACATGGGGCTATTGGACACAGAAACAGTAAATGGCACTTTTACTTGGAATAATAAGAGGGGAGGGGCTTCTCAAGTCACCTCTAAATTAGATAGATTCATAATCTTAGAGGACCTCCTTCTCACAAGCCTTGATATGTCAGATTCAATCCTTCCCTTCGGAGGCTCGAACCACTAGCCTGCCCATCTTGAAGCTACTTTTATGGGTACACCAAGGAATAGACCTTTTAGGTTTCAAAATGTCTATCTCTCTCACCCTGACTTCACCAGCAATATTGACAAATGGTGGATGGAAGATATGCCCGTTCAAGGCACTAAAATGTTCATATTGCAGTAGAGACTTAAACACATCAAATCTAGGCTTAAAGATTGGAACAAAAAAGAGTTTGGGAGCATAATCTCCAGGATATTAATCAGATCATCATCTTAGAAGGTTTTATAGTGGAATGGAAAATTCAGGCTGACTCTCTTCAGAACGAATGGGAAGATCGGTGCATGCAAGAGGAGATTTTATGGATACAGAAATCGAGGGTGCAGTGGATTAGAGAAGGAGAAAGAAACACAAAGTTTTTTCATAGATCAACCTTGGATCACAAATCTCATAACAAAAATTGAAGTCTTAAAGATTCTCAAGGGAAAGAGCTTGTCTCTCACAAAGAAATGGAATCTGTCCTAGTTCAACACGTCCTTAGCATAGCAGAGAAGCCTCTCATCGACAGAACTTGGTTCATTAACAAATTCACAAAGCTCGTTCCTAAGCTTGTAACCAGGGAAGAAAACCACAATCTTAATAGGACAATTTCTAAAGAGGAGGTTAGTGAAGTTATCAATGAGATGCAAAATGGGAAAGATCCTGGCCCTGATGGTTTAAATGTGGACTTCTTCAAAGCTTGCTAGAAAATAGTCAAACAAGATATCCTTGATGTTGTGGAATACTCTAGAAGATCCAAAACTGTTTTGAAAGCTCTTAATGCCTATTTCATATCTTTGATTCCAAAGCAGGAAAAATATATGATACCAGATAGATTCAGACCCATAGCCTTAAGTAATATGGTGTAAAAAATTATTTCCAAAGTGATTGCTAACAGACTCAAGCCTCTTCTTCCTACTCTCGTCTTAGAGGAGCAAACTGGATTTGTGGAAGGAAGACAGATTCTTAACAACATCATACAAGCTCATGAGGTGGTACACTCTTTTAAGAGAAATAAGCAAGCTGGTATGATCATGCAGTTGGACCTAGCGAAAGTTTATGATAACCTAAGTTGGTCTTACATCAGGGCAGTGCTAACAGCTTATGGTTTCGACCACAATTGGATAAGATGGGTTATGGCCCTTCTATCCATAGCTAGCTTCTCCATTCTGCTTAATGGCTCTCCCTCTAGAATCTTTATGCCTTTTAGGGGTCTCAGACAAGGGGATATGCTCTCCCCCTTCCTCTTTGTTCTCATGATGGAAGGGCTAGGTAGAGTGATCAAAATGAAAAATGCTAAAGGAATAATCCAGGGTCTGAAACTTACCCCGGATGGTGCTGCTTCTACTCATCAACAATTTGTTGATGACACAATGCTGTAGGGCATTCCTACGGTCAAGGAAGCTAGATATTTCAAACAAATCCTGAATGACTTTGCTTTGGCCACTGGTACAGAGGTAAGCCTCGACAAATCAAAGGTGGTTTTTCTCAACACTGACATTTCTATCCAGAGGAACCTCACCAAAATTCTTGGGTTTCAAAGGGATCAGTTACCTTCCAAGTACCTTGGAATGCCTCTTACTAACAAACCTCTGAGAAAGGGAGTGTGGGAGCCAGTAACTAATAAAGTTCATGACAAAGTTAGGAAATGGACCTACAGGTCTTTGAATTTGGCGAGGTGTCTTGTGCTTACAAAGGTTTTCTTGTAGGCTATACCCATTTTCAGGTTTTCAACTCTTCCTACTCCCCAAGGAGTTATGCAACAAATCAGGAGTATTCAATGAGATTTTCTTTGGGGCAAAGGGGAAGAGAAAAAGAAGTGGGATTTCGTAGCTTGGGACAAGCTATACAAACCTAAGGCCCATGGTGGTTTGGGGCTTCATGACCCTGAAATCCTCAGTAGAGTTTCGGGAGCCAAACTTTGGTGGAGGTGGCTCAAGGAATCGACAACCTCTTGGGCTAACCTTTGGAAATAGAAATATGAAAATGATTGGTAAGAGAGGGATCATATCCAAATGTCAGGGCTCATCAAGGGCTCCCACATTTGGAACCTTGCTTGGGAGAATAGAGCCATTGTCCAGCAGCATAGTTTCTGAGAGATCCGAGTTGGGAATCTTGCACGGTTTTGGGAGGATAACTGGCAACAAGAACCAAATTTGTTTAGAGAAGAACTAACCGCTGTAAAAAATGACACTGACAAAAAAGGTTTACTTATGGTAAGTGACTTCTGGGACCAGGTAAGGGACAATGGTAAATGGAGACTGTGGAAGGATCTTGGTTATAGTGAAGAGAGTCCTTTGAAGGCCCAGGTGGATTCCCTTGCTCCTGACCTAGAGCAGAGGAAGATTTTGGTGTCATCCTCCTCTGACCAACTGAGATGGGGTCGAAACACTGAAGTCACCTTCAACCTCAAAGAAGCTAAATGCATGGCCCTAGGTTTTGATTATCCAAAACCTAATCAGGTTTGGAATGACCTTTGGCAAAACTTGCAATGGATGAAAATCAAGTTTTTTATGTGGTTGGTTCACCAAAAGAAAATTCTCACATGGGAGAATCTTATGAAAAGGGGATTTGTTGGCCCATCCAAATGCCATCTATGTGGCTTATAGGAGGATACGATGGAACATTTACTAAACCTTTGCCCCTTCACCTCAACCTTGTGGGATTGGGTGGCCTCAGTCTTTAGGCAAACTGACAAGGATAGACTCAGCATCACCAACACTTTGAAGAATTGGAGGAAAGACTTCTCAGGTAGTGAAATCATTAACAAGTCTTGGACTCTGGTTCCAGTCTTTATTATCTAGGATGTCTTGAAAGAACACAATGGTAGGATTTTCAAGAACAAAATAGGTTCGACCCAAAACATCATTGTCCAAATTTTACAACAGCTCAAAGATTCCGTAGGAGCCCTTATGTGGAAAATACCTAAGGACCCTCCATTGCCCCAAGATGCTATCATTTTGCTGTAGTTGGGTCTCCATTCTCTGGTTCCCCAAGGCATTGACAAGGGTGTGAGCAAAACAACTACTAGTAAAGATATCTGGCAGCCTCCTTCGCATGGTTTTTTGAAAATTAATATAGATGGGGCTTCAAAGGGAAACCCAAGGATGGTTGGATTTGGCGGTGTCATAAGAGATGAGCAGGGGCGCATAAAGGATATGTTTCACAGTCATTTGGGGAATACCACTAATAACATGGCAGAGCTCATGGCCTGGAGCAGTGCCTGGAAATCCTGATTGATTCAAATTTACATAATGCCATCATTGAAGCTGACTCTGAATTGGTCATTAATGCAGCCAAGAAAATGTGTAATGTAACGACACCTGGAAAAGTGTCGAAACATTGGAGGCTATCACATGTCTTTTAGCGGATTCATTCCCACTTGTGAACCCTGAGAACTGTGAGCTTCGTTCATGTGCGAAGAAAAGCCAATATGTTAGTTGATCGTCTGGCAAATGAAGGAGTGCTATCTAAGGAAAACTATATTCGGTACGACTGGGATTCTATACCTTGTAGTAAACTACATGATGATTGTCAATGACGGACTGCAAAAGATATGGCACACTTCCAGACCATGAATAATGAGGAGGAGGAAGACTAACAGAAGTCCTTGAGCGTAGTTGAAGTGCCACAGTAAATCCTAACCATAAAAACTCAAATGAAGAGAAGAGCGAAGAAGTGAAGTGGTGATGCATAGTAACCATTGGATTTAGAAGATCAATGGACGAGATTTGTTCGTGATGGGCGGCAAGGATTAAGTCACATGAGATGGAGCTAAGAAATGAACGATGGAGATTCAATCTAAGCACTGGCAGAAGGTGAAAGACGAGAATTGATCTAGACCATCAGATCGACTTGGTGGATCGACAGTGATCAGTAGACTAGCGGGAGTAGGAGAGAGAAGAAGTTCTTGAGCCTAGTTAAAATGCCGCAATAAATCCTAACCGTCGATCCCACAGTCAATGCTTACATCATAGTCAACTACAGGGGTCGAGAGCTAGTTAATCTGTATGCTAGATGAAGGGTCATAGACTGTAGGATTTAATGGCCTTCGTCATCCAATGGATATCGGGCCGTAAAGAGATCAAACTTTATCCTCAAGGGTGGACCCGAACATTTATAGATTAAGGTTGTATAATCCTTATCAGCTTCGTAAGGCTGTTAAATGTCATGTAAGTGGTCCGAAGCAATGTCATTGTGGACTGTCAGATCAAATGGGTTTTGATCTACGGTGCTAGATCACTGAGCAGCTTTGTTTATCGGAGGAAGTATTAACTGTCTGATTGAAGGTAAGATCAATGTTGGAGATTGAGCGATAAGGCTTGGGTGATTGGACCTGAGAAGATTATAGACGCAGTTTCAATTTATTTGAAGTCCGGATGTTATCGCATATCGCATGCAAGAGCGATGAAATCACATGATGGTGCAATGCGATATTGAGACAACCCTTAATCTGGCAGATGAGATCAATGGTGGAAAAGGGAAATCGCATATTGCAAGTCGAGAATCCTATGTGCATATTCTTTCGAGTCTTTGTAACTCCATGATGCGATATATGATTTTGGGTTTTGTTGACCTTGTTGTCTGTTAACCATCAACGGGTCTGTCTTTTGTTGGTCTTTACACTTGTAAAGACATGTACCATATGTAATCTTTTTATCGGTTAATTGAAGGCTCCACTCTTACTTGACCAAAAAAAATTGTTGTAGGATGATACAAAAGAGAATGAGGGTCTTGTATATATAGCCAGGCAAGTACCCTTCACGAAGAGTCATGTCTCTAGAGACATGCCTCTTTGTTTAATTAATTATTATTTAATTATATATTATTATGATTATTATTGATTATCCATTTATTATCTATTTTTTACAGAATTTATGTTCATAACATGATACTCTGGATCGAGCTCCTACTCCAAACAATGTGAGGTCTAATTGAGACTTCACATCGGGGAGACCCCCCTGGTTGATGGATTTCCAACACCGTCAACAATCTTATTCTTATATATATAGAAGACAAATGATATAACTATAAAAAAATGATACCATGAGGGGTTCTAGCCTACATAATGATATAATAATAAAACTCTAATCACTATAGGGCTTAATAAGGGTTTTTTGGGTTAACATGGGGCTTACGTGCTTAACATCTTTTATTTTTAAAATATGTATCAGAATAAATAAAGCCAAAATATTAATATACTATAGGTTCTTTTACAATGAATAGATTAATTTATAATATGCATTTAATTCTTTTATTCTCCAATTTCAATAGGATTCTAATTTTTTATGTTGTCAGATGGTAATCATTTTAATAATGACAAGTTTAATTATGTTGAAGGAGTTCCTTTGAAGGGGGTATTCAAAATGTGTTGTCTTCTTATTTGGGAAACTAGGATCTATTACCCTCATCCACATGTCCTTTGGGCTTATTCATTGGATGATCCCTCTCCTCCAATATCATTGTACCTTCTAATTCTTAACACATTCATGTGCAACAATTCCACATTTTTCGCATTACTTTGAGGTCCCATGTGCAAAAATTCCACTTTTATCTTATTTCTCTCCATTCCCATGCAAGTGAATGACTACAGAGACTCTATCATGTTTGGGGTTGGAAATAACATTAGTAAAATCCTACAAAATAATACATGATAGGGAAAATGAATTTCCATATCGCCCCCATCTCTATGTCTTAGATTGCTCACAGGTCACATGTGCAAAAATTCCACTTTTCTCCCATTTCTCTCGAGTCCCATGTAGGAGAACGATTATAACACGATTATAGGGACTCAATAATGTCCGAAGTTGGAAATCACAATGGTAAACTCCTAGAATTTCCACATATGATAGAAAAAATAAATTTCCACATCACAACCATCTACATACCTTAACCGAATTTGATCATAAGACCCAAAACACTACCTCTCTCCATGAGAACTCCACATACGAACACAATGTTCATATGGAAACCTTTTTCAAAATTTTGCCAATATAACATATAAAGAATGAGGAAGTCATCACCATGAACAAAATACATGTTAGTTTGGAAATTCCATATGCAATCACAATGCTCACATGGAAATATTTATGAAATTTCTAACATAAGATATGAAGAATATGGAAGTCATCACCATGAACAAATATACATGTTAGATTCTATATGATATAATTATTTGTTAGATACCCTATTTTCTCAAATATTTCTATCCATAGCTTTTAATTTTTTAAATGTCAATCATGATAAAAAAGCCACCGACAAATAATTTTCATCCACATACATTTAAAGTGAAAAGGTTATCTCCTATAATTCATATTCTCATATTGACATAGTTTACTAGAAAGACATAGAAAATTAAAATATAAAACAATAAAATAACATGCATATTCATAACATTACCATCTTCAATTTCATCCCTTGATCAACATATTATTTATAATTAAACGTTATAAAACTCAACTCACACCTTTATCAAAATTAAACTAATTATTAATATTAATTTAATCTCATCATAAACCTATAAAAATATGTATTACATAATACATCTAAATGAAATGCTCACTTACTCGTTCAACTTCCCAATCAACACTTACATTAACTTTCAAATGAGATTAATTAAACATTTACATTAAAAACTCTTCTTAGACCCAAATATAAATGAACTATCCCTACTTTCTTATAGATTATCTTATGGATAGAAATTATTACACGTATATATAAGGATAATGAAGAACCCTTATTATCCTTTATAATGCTTCCATTTATTCTCTTCAAATAATTAGTTAGGGTGCTATCTTTCATACATCCATTGTGGCTTTCTTCATATCACATAACATTTTTATATTAAAGATAAATAGTACTTTTGTAAAAAGTATAAGAGAGATGTCGTACGATTAGAGACAAACCATACTTTCTTAAAAAGTATAAGATATATGTGGTATGAAATTTTTTCTTTTTAAATTCTCTAATATAGATTTTAGATTTTTTATTTTTCTCATTATTGAAAGCATATCCTATGAAGCATAAATGTGGTGGACACCATTGGAAGTACAATCATATAGAGAATGAAACATCATACCAGCTATTCAATACCAACTATACGGAGGTCATTCCCATGCTTGCTTCATTGGACCACCTCTCTTTTTAAAGATAAAGATGGGTTAACATAAATTGTGCTGGGAAGAAGCTAGATTACAAATCCACTGGTCAAACATGATAATGTCAATTATGATATGTACTTCAGATCGATATCTCTTAGCCATGTTGATAACATGGATCTCATCATATGTAAAGGCCCACAAAATCTTAGGTGGTCCACATGTTTGTTTATAGGATGTGTATGGATAAAGGATTATGATTATTGGGTTAAAATTGTGCTTTATAACATATTTAATATGGACTTATGGACTTACAGGTTAAGCAGATTTTTTTTTAAAGGGTATAGTTTTGTTATATCTAGAGTTGTTTTACAATTTAGTATAATATGGGTAGATGTGTAGACATAATGTAAGTATGTGTAAGATTTGTTATCCCACATTTATGTGATGTTTTTGGTAGCATGTTAGAATTTGTCTTTTCGAATAGCAATGTTGAGATTCAAATTTGCTAGACATAAATTGTGCTTAAGGTTTTAGATTTTCAGCATAAATTAAAGTAGCAAGGGTGTTGTGAGTGTGAGCAAGAATGGCAAGTGCAAGAAAGTACTCATTTGTAATGCTGTTGGCCTTGTGAAGATAATGGTGGGAGAAGAAGCATGAACAGATGTGAGAGCACCATCTCCTTCTTCAACAATGGAGGCAGGCGCTGCTTCAATGGCCATTATTCCCACTTTATTGGCTACCCTCACCACCTCATCTATCTCCTTTTTGACCTCTCAAAATTGACGTGTGTCTCTCTTAACATAAAAATAAAATGTTTTCTAAAAAGAAAAACAATGTCACCTATAATAAAAAAACAAAAAAGAAGAATATGCTATGCTTAAGATTGAATATGTAACAACTATGCTATGTTACAAAAGAATAGTTTTTTTCTATGCTATGCTATGCTTAAAATTGAATATGTAGTTAAGAATATACTATGTTATATGAATAAGATGTTTAAACCTTATAGTTTTCAAAAATATTTTAACATGTCATTTAAATAAACTATTTGAAGATCTATATTAACTAATTTATGTTAATATCAACTTCATATGTATATATATAAAGAAAGGAAATGTTAAAAGAAAATATTTTAATGTTGACTTTTCATTTTTATTTTTTATTGTTAAAAAGTTTGAAGTGGTTTTTGTATTTTATAGTTTAAATCTTTTTTTAAGTATATGATTTTTTGGCCAAATCCAACAAATTTTTTTAGACTTACAAATTTAAGTTATGTAATCTCAAAAATATTCAAAAATATAATTTGAACAATAAAAAAATACACATTATTTTTTGTACTCAAAATTAAATTTAAATTTTCACAGGAAAAAAATTGATCTCTCTTAACTCATGTTAAATCGATATTTAAATAGATGTATACTGGCATAGATTACAGATAAATATAAATCTATACTAATATAGATTACAAATAAATATAATGATTATTAGAAATCAAACAATTAACTTTTTATGGCCGTTAGATTCTGAGTCATTCCCATAAATCTGCCATCAAAATAAAGATCATACCTCTGTGTTTCTTATTATTTGTAACTCTTTAACTCTTTAATTACAAACATGCCTTTCAGCATAAATCAACTCATCATCAAAATATCGACTCGGAAATTTCAGGGTTGTTTGTAGCGCCAACCAGATCTGTTTACACATAGTAAAAGCTAGAAGATCGTGGGAGGAACCCCGCAAAAAAGAATCATTAACCTCAAACTACTTTCCAAACTTCCCCACCATCTGAATCCAAAAAGCCACAAATTTTGAAGGGTGATGATTGTGCAGGTGAAGTAAACAAAAAAGCTACCGTGTCTAGCAAAAGCAAGATCTGGCCTCTCCTCTGTAGTCGCAATAAACCAAGTAAAAAAGAAGGGAACAATCCAGAGCGTGGCATGCAAACCCTTCATCTTGTAGCAGTTGCATACGGCTCTGGACGGGTTGGGAGAATGTGCAAATTTCAAGACTGTAACATCTTGACATCTGGTGCTTATTTCACGTGACCATTTTTTTAATATACAATGATGTAATTCATGTTTTATAAAGTCTGGCTTACAATGAAGCACATCATTTACAATGATTAAATTATTTATATAAAATTTACACGTCTTCCCATAGGAAAAACACACTTTTTATGCCACTAGTGTCAATAAATGTGTAATTATAATAAAAACTTTAATAATATTATCATTTAACATTCCTTATAATTTCAAATTTATCAAAAGTTGAGAAGGATCAGAGTTTTGTTCACTCTTAAAAAGAAGGTTTGCACTTCAAAAGATTTGATGATTTAAGTTATTGGTAAATCTAAATAATCATATTTATTTTCACTTTAAAAAAAGTTTTACACCTCAACCGATTTGATCCTCTCAGGGCTTAGTAAATCGAGAGTTAAGATGGATCCTTACTAAATCAAGAGTTAAGATGGATCTTTGTAGATTTATTATTAATTATTATATGATAATTTTTTAGATATGTTTTTCACGTAAATGTAGGGGAAAAAGTTATAATGTTTAAGTTTAAGACTATAAATAAAGTTTGTGTATAGATTTAGTATGTTGCATATAAAAAAATGGTGGTTCAATGTAGATACATTAGGATGGAGATTCTAATAAGGTGATAAGAAGAAGGGAAAATAAAAAAATAAAAAAAGATTGTTTGACTACACATGTGTTCAAGGATCTTAGTAACCATCGTGACTATTGCAAAGTTGATGGTCACATAAAATAAAAATGTTGGAGATTACATCCAAAGTTGATTACTATGAGAAGGAGAATTCAAAGAAGAAGAATCTTCTAATGGAAGCATGAAGGTAGACAAGAAGTAGCTTGGATTGGATAAAAATATTTTCAATGAAATAATGTAAAAAGAGGTGAACTTAGGTAGCCTCCATCCAAAGAGGAGAACAAGATGAAAAAATTGTTCCATATCAAGATTTAAATAAAGAAAAACAAGGTACATATTACTCACTAATGAGCCTCATTATAGAGGAACTCATAGGTAAACTTGGTTTAAAGGATGCATGGTCACCCACATCCATACCTTTGGAATTGAGTGAATAAGCATGTATATTTAAATTTACCAAGCAATGTGAGCTTAGATTTGCTACCATGAAATGCTTCTTGATGTTTGTAGTGTAGTGTTTGGTAACCATGATATGCATATTGGGGATAATATATTAATGAGAAGGACCAACTGATAAGACTTAATGGTAGATAACTTATCATCAATGCACATAGGGGAAAGTCTAAGATACATTTGGTGAGAACATAACAAGCTAAGATATTGATTAGCTCAACTAAGAAGTATGTACTTCTTTTCTAGAGATGAATCAAAAGTGCACCAATTTCATAGTTGTGAGGGCCTCCTTTGAAGGATGTAAGAAAGAACATAAGTAACAATCAGAAGAGTTTATATAGGCATGCATAGAATTATTCCAAGATTTGAAAGAATAATGCCTAGGAGGGAAGTTGAGCATGAGATATATCTATATTTGTCTTTATGTGTCTCATTCTTCTTCCCTCTCTCTCCCCCCTCCATCTATGTATCTCTCTCCTTCCCTCTATCATTCTCTCTCCCCTACTCCCTCTCTCCCCCATCTTCCATCTCTCCCCCTATTATATGTAGCTATATCTACCTCCATCTCCCCTTTGTGTCTCTATTTCACCACCCTAAGCACACATGCTCTCTTTCTCTCCATATCTATCTATCTTTCCCTCCCTCCCTCTCTCTGTCTCTATTTTCTTCCTTCTCTCCCACCTTTATTTATATATCTATCTCCCCGGTCTCTCCTTCTTTGTCTCTCAATCTCACCCCCAAACATACACATTTTCTCTCCATATCTCTCTCTCTTTCCCTCCATCTCTCTCTTCCCCTTATCCCTCTCTCTCTCTCTCCTTCTCCTTCTATTCCCTCCAACTCTCCTCTCTCCCCCACTCTCTCCATCTCTCCCATGCCACTTGATCCAGGTGGATATTGGTGGCCACCCTCTTATTCCACCTAGACCCCCCCAATAAGTTTCATATGTTTCCTTGTTAATTTTAGCATTAACTATTTTTAGCAGCTTTTCAGGTCCTGAACTTCTGGAGCAATTTTGACCCCCTAAATAGCCTTTTTTGGGGGTCCACAGTAGGCCCATAGCCATAGGCATGGGCCTATGGTGAAACATGTAGTATTCAGCGAGACCTTTCCAACAAGGTATTATACACACCAAAGTGAGGTAATATGACCAAGTTACGACCCTGGGAAGTTGGTTGCCCAACTAGCCACAACGTGGCCCACAAACTCTTGGTGTTACATCTTCTAGGGTTAGGGTTTTGGTTATTTAGGGTTTTCTCGTGTTTTCCAATAATAAATAGGCCCTTGAGCTTCATTGTAACATAGTTTAGAGGCATGTAGCCCCCACATCTCTTCTCAGAGATAAGCTACCATCACCCAAGCTATCTTATTTCCACTCTGTTTGTAAGCATATTTCAGTATTTTTCTATTAATGAAATGAAGTGTTTTTCTGCTACATCTCTGTGTTTATGATTATATCTGTAAGTTGTTGCATTCCTCTTTAAGTTCAAATAAGTGGTATCATAGTGGTCTACTCTTTCTCTATTTCTCTTTGCATGTCCCCAACAAGGTCAGGGTATAAGGAATTAGAGCTTGATGTGGTTGAACTATTACAAGATCAGCCTTGCAAAACCCGATGACCTCCCATGGCGGAAGAAAAGAAAGATGAGGGGGAAGGAGATCCTTTCAAATGTTGCTCGAGGAAGCCCTTGAGTGACAGAGGGATGTGATGATGGATAACTTTGCCCAGATCCTTCAACGACTACCCACAGGCACTACATCTTCATCCAGTAGCCACTTTGGAGGCCCCACTCCTTTTAAGGTACAATTTAACTTCGATATTCCCATATTCGAAGGCCTGATAGATGCAAACATCGTAGATAAATGATTAAATCTGTTGGAAGGATATTTTTCAGTTCATGAATTTTTCAATTGGAAAAATATTACTTTTTCACTTCTCAAAGCTACCCTACACGTCAAGGACTAGTGGGAAACCTACTGTGAACAAAAAGATGAGAGTGAACCCTCATTGTTTTCAGTCACACCCACTTGGAATTATTTCGAAGACGCCATGAAGGAACAATATTAGCCTGTCAGGAGCTATGAAGACAAATACATAAAGTGGGCCATGCTACAGCAGGGAAGGGACCAAGATGTGCCAGAGTTCACAAATATTTTCCATACCCTTTGCATGAAGCTAGGTATCAAGGATGCTGAGTAGAATTTGGTGCTAAAATACCGTGGATGTATACACAAGTACATCGAGGAAAAGATGGAATTTTTGGACATTTCCTCACTTGGCACGATGTATCGATACATTGTTAAGATTGAGCAGAAGTTTAAACAGAAGAAGCGGGACTTTGGATCTGCAAATCCAAAGAAAGTAAAAGGTGCCCCCAAACCACAAAACAAACAACCAAGCTAAGGCGGAACTACCCAGGACAACCCATCAAACCCATAAGAAAATAATAACACCACGGAGATGAATAAGGACATGGGAAAATGGTGTGAGTTCCATAAGAGCTCCACTCACAATACAAGTGAGTGTCAGACCAAGCAGTCACTGGTGGATGAGTTGAAGCCTTCTGAATTAGATGCAGGTTTTGACTCTGAATCAAAATCCTATAAGGGAAATATAAAGGGGAAGCAAATCATTGATGCGGAGCCTAGTGCCACCGTGGCCACCACCAAGATATAGAAGATTGAGCCTGAAGATCTAGAGGAGGGGGAACACCTCTTCCACTCACAGATGTATGTGAAGGGTTCTCCGTTGCAACTCATTATCAAGAGTGGGAGCCAAAAGAACCTCATTTTAGTAGAGGTCATGAAGCGATGGGGCTAAAGGCTACAACACATCCACAGTCGTACACTATCGGGTGGCTTCACCAAGGACGAGATCTTCACGTCAGCCTGCAGTGTCGCCTTCCTTAGAAGACCAAGCCTTTCATGGATGAGGTACTGTGTGACATTTCTCCTCTTGAAGTTTGTGACATATTGTTAGGATAATGATACTTGTGGAAGTGACATGTTGTATAGAATTCTAGACCTCGCTTTGTGATTATTACTTTGACTAATAAGTTGTACATGATATTAGAGGTTGCCCCACTTACCGCCATCTCTTTGATCACTGCAAAGCAATGTAGTAAGATCATTTCCTAGACTAGGAAATTTGTTTTCCTTGTGATTTGCCCATAGGGAAAGAATAAGGTTGTGGCCATGACTTCTAAGCAGGGCTCCTCTGCACATCAACAATAGATGGACAAGGTCGTGTTGGAGTACAGGGATATTCTCGCCTCACCCACAAAGGTACCTTTGCACTGTCAAGTCAAGGACTCCATCGATCTGAACCCAGGCACGTCACGGCCCAATGGAATGATCTATTAATTAGTGTTTATTGTGTATGAATGCAAATTAAAATTATGAAAAAAATAGAAAATAGTGAAACAAAAACTCACAAATCACAATTGATACAAAATATATCATGGGAAACCCTTTTCGGAGAAACCCCAACTGGAAGGTGAGGCAACATTGCTCTCTTTCTCTGAATAGAAATGGATGTGAGTACAAAGAAGTAAGGCATGTTGATTGTGAGCTACTATATTTCACAAATCCTCTCAATGTGCTCTCTCCCTCTCCCACTAATCTAATTTGCTCATCTATAGAAAAAAATGCACTCGAAAAAAATGGAACCCATTTTCCTCTTAGTGACCTGGAGATAACACAACCCAGTACTAGTGGTTAAGTTTGAATCCTTCAACTCTTAACTAGAGTTAACATATAGACTCTTGTACAGTTTTATTCATCATGATCACATGACTACCATTTTTCATGAATAATGGGGGCAGATGTGACATCCTCCTGAATTATGGTGGTCAAAACATGAAGGCCAACTTCCAATTGGCATAACGTTTGCATACAAACTCTAATTGAGGTGATTCTTGAGTTGTTGGAAAGACTTATATGTGTAGAATAGAAAGAAAAAGGTGTTACATAAAGAGGAAGAATTTTACCTCCAAAAAATGTCATTTGATGCCTCAAACTACTCCTAGAATGTTTCAGACCCTAATTTGCCAAAATGGTCCTATGATTTGATTCCTCTACTTTTTCCACTCTAAAAACCTCGAGATAGATGGAAAACAATATAATAATCCAATATAGATCATTTTTGTAAAATAACAGTGATCTTTTTTACTTAAAAATCTTTCAAATTACTTAAAATCATCCATCCTAACAATCATTGCTAACTTAAGCAAATGTTTGAATTTGAGGTGTCCTTTGGCATAGGGTTAAAGTGAGTTATGTTTAATTATCGATACATGCATAACTTTGAATTGTACACCCCATTTTTTACACTTAAAATTAAATATTATGTAGTAAATGTATCTAATAATTTATTTATATTTTGTATACTTTATTCAAATTAGGAGAAATTCTATGAGATTTTTAAATAAAATAAGTTTAATACAAATGCTTTGGTAAGTACCCTTCTTTTGAATTAAAGCATCATGTTATACAACAAAGCTTAAGGATTTTCTAAATGATGTTATGGACCTAATAGAGTATTGCAACAAGGAGGTTGACATTCTCTGTTTTCAAATTTTCCACTTTTGGATGAACCACGGGATTATAAGCATCATAAAAACACTTGCAAACAAATCAAATCTTCACAATAACTCATTTCTTTGATACCAAAATGATCTAAATGCATAAACTTGAATATTTTTAACAATTATATGTGTTTTGGGTAAAGGATCAGTTTACTAAACACATAAACAAGTAAATGTAAACCAAAATTTACAGCCAAAGAGAGACAAAACCAGCATATATGAAACACATAACACAAAGCATGATAAAGGAGTTCACCCATCTCTTGGGCTACATCTCCTGATCCAGCTTGCAATGCAAAGCCTCTTTCATTAATAATGCTCAAAAGTGTTTGTACATGCTTTACACAGCTTATAAATGATGTCTCCAATGGATACAGCACTATCAAAAACCCTTATTTTGGTTCATTCTGCACCTCATTTGGCCAAAACCTAAGAAAGTTATGCGTGTTTCTTCATTTTCCCAAATTATACAACTAACCATCTTCCAATTCGACCTCAACCTGGCTTGAGCGTGCCAAGCACAGAAGCAGTGCACTAAACCTGAGACAATTCCCTCTCGGTGGGAAAATTTGTAGGACCAGTAAGGGCACCATTAAGCCCCCAGTCCTGAAATTCCTAGTCACGTGGTACCATACGACCGCATAGAGGGCCGAATATTTTGGGCTCTGTCTAGCCCCCACCTATGGTGCACGGCCTTGGTTCTATGCAGCGTAGGTGACCATGCGTTGGCCCCCTCATGGGTTGGCTCCCTCCATTGATGCAATGTTGGTCACATTGTGGCCCCATAGGGCTTGGGGCTGGCCCCTAACTCTTTTGCACTCGGTCATGCATTGTGAGAATATGACTGTGCAAAGGTCGTGAGGGCTGGGCTAGGCCCTAGCCCTTGGTCCCTCACTCGTGGTCCTACGGCGCAGCGGTGGCCAACAACTAAGGCTTAGCCCAATGCCTCCCCCAAATGGCACATATAACAACTTTAAATATGTTTTTAAAACAATGTTTTAATAAGAAACATATTTGGTGCATTGGTGTGAGCCTTGGTTAATAGGTGTGAGGTCTCGGTTTTGAACCCCATGGGTTTTGTTCAGCCTCCATACAAACTTTGGTCGGCCATGAGGAGGCCACGTGGTAGCCATTTGTTGGCCCATGTGGCACTCCCTCATTGGGCAACGACAACAAAACCATAAACTAATAAAAGTTCACCATGCCACAACTAATCAAACAATGACAAGTGGTAGTCATTCATAGGCCCACCAAAATACATAGTCAACCCAGTCAAATTCCCAGTCAGCATATGGACTGCTAACTAGGTGTACCTACAACCCTTTTTCCAAAAAAAAATAATTTTTTCTCAAATCGACCAGAAAGTGATTTCGCGAGCATCTGATGTTGGATTTGAATGAAATAGGTTGTGTTGGATTCAGATAGTCGAGATCTTTCTAATCATACAAGTTTTGAGCTCTGTCACACACATTCAATTTTGAGCACTATTTTGATCCATCGGATTAGTAAGCAAACAATCAAACTTAATTGGATCCACAAAATTAATTAACTTGATACATAAAAATAACTAGTTAATGGACTTTGAAAATTCCACAAGGCCCAAGAAACTTCGAGAAGTCAACGCCATTAAAAAATAATTGTGTGCCTTCCATCATGCATTGTATATCACTTCATTGCATATTTTTACACATCACAAATGTATGTTTGCTAGAATCAAGTTGTGAAAGCCAACACTACACCATAGAGCCCATGATACATTTTTAGAATAGGGGTTGCGGAATTTGATCAGCGGTTTAGAGGAAGTTCATTGTGTGGAGTGTGAAGGATCTCCCCATAGTGAACTTCCTCCAAAATGGCAATGCAGATGCCGAGGAGAGTTATTACGCCATTGTTGAGTATTTGAAATGGCAAACCAATGTTGTTGTTTTCTCTTTTGCCTTCTCTGAAAATTAGGTTATTTTTTCTACATTTGTTTACATATTAAGCTCCAATGCTTTGGATATCAAACATTTTTATTCTATAATAGAAAGGAGAAGTCGATGCGCCTGGTTTTCTTACTTTTCTTCCATAGTTGACTTTGTTTCACTGACACTAAGACTATTGCCAACATAGGTTCTAGTACTTTGATGATGGAATTATACTAATGAATTTGAGCATTTACGACCTAAAACATCAATACATTGTTTGGAGAGTAGAGGTGCAAAGGAGCTCTAAGAGTGGGGGCTCCTTCGCACCTCCACAGAATGTATCAATGTTATCGAGTCACCCCCTTGCCTATGTAAGGGACCTACAACTCTATCAGTTTTGGCATCATTAGGTAGAGCAATAACAATGTCAGGCATGACAATGTGAGAGCACTCGCGTATGGAATGACCACTCAAAAGATTATATTCTTTTGTTTTATTTTAAAATGATTTGTACAAATACCAAAAATAAATCACTTGGAACTATGTCCCATCACGGCTTGCTCAACCAATAGAAAATTATAAACAAGATTTTCCATTAATTTCTTTTTTTAATTTACCATAAAATAAGAATATTCAACATTTTCCCAAAACTTAACTTAAAATTACAAAAACTTAACAAATTAATGTGAAATCAACGCACTTTGACCATGAAAAGAATATTACAGCCCATAATGAAACAAGAAATTAAAATAATTTAAAATAATAATATTAATAATAAAAAAAAAACTCGTATACTTTGAATAGGATAATCATGTCATCTCAAACGCCTTTATATTGAATTACGGTCTCCACATAAATATGATCACCAAACTATGTAAGTGCCAAATGTTCATTCTTGCCCTACAAAGTTTAGTTCTATATTACAAACGTATTACCATATTCTCCAGATAAATGTAATAACAAAGTGTCTAAGTGTCAAACATCATTATCTGTAAAGCTTTACCTATCAAAATATTTACCATAAATTTTATGAGGTTTATTAGAAATATTTAAAACAAATTTTAAGGTCCCGTGAGGTAAGTTATTTTACTTAAAAAAAAATAAAACTTAATGATTAAATTAAAACAAGATTAAATAATTATTATATAATTAATAATGATTAACATATATTAAAAAATCAAAATAATATTTTTAAAATATAAATTAGTTGCTTTGTCTAAAGTTTAGTTTTTATCGACTTTAAATTTCAAATATTAAATTGACAGTGGAAATTATTTCCAGAGGTAGATTATTTTAAGGATGAAGACTTAAACCTGATTTAATTTAAAAAAAGAGAGACAAAGAAGATGATAATTATAAAGGATTGTAGGGTGGCATAATATGTTAAATTAATCTCTAGTTTTATCTTCATTCTTTATTTATGGTTGAAATATTAAAAAAACAAATTAAATTTGGAAAATAGTGTATCTATGTGTATATGTTTGTATATTTACACTTTATTTTATATTTTTCAAATATTAAATAACTACCTAAATTGAAAATTTTATATAATTTTGAATCGATAAAATTTGAATTAAATAAAATATTTTAAAATAATTTATAAAATATGTGTAATAAATAAAATAAATAATTAAAATTAAAAATAATAGTATGTAAAAAGTGTGTTTTTTCTTAGAAAGATATATTTACATTTATAGATAGTCATCTACATTTATAAATAGAGTGTTTATGTTTTTTAAATTTTAATAATCAAATAATTAAAACAAAATAATTCTTTATTCCACAAATAATGTCTTACATACAAATTTAATATTCAATTTAATTATAACCTTTCAAATTAAAATATTATTATAATAATATAATATAGTATAATTATTTGATTTTATATGAATAACATTAAACTATTATTATAATATTTAAATAATATTATAATATAGTATAATCATTTGATTTTATATGAATAACATTAAATGTTTTTTTGTGAGAAAAATATATTTATTACATCGTAAGGCATTTCTCTTTGAAATCAACTCCCTTCTTGCCCACCTGTCATCGTTGTGCGCTGTAAGATTATATGTTAGACGACTGAGAAGGGCTCAACCATTCGATCGGGGGAAAGTAGTTATGAATTCGTTGTAGACTAGCATTTGATTCCAATGCATATATAAAGATGTCGTCTTTGATCTTGGATTGCTCGCAAAATGGGGTGATGATCACCGCATCTGGATAGTCGAAGCAGGCCCTTAATATCTGAATCTACACCCCAAATCATGAGGTCATAATGTTAAGCCACGGTTCCCTAGACGCCATCGCACAATGTCAATTCTGTATTCTCTGTTGTGTATATATTCACAGAAATATTGGGCATATACAGATGATGTTGTAAGATGAGCTTGTAGATTGGGCAAGTTGTGGATCACCCAGTTCTAGCACAAATCCTATGCAAAGAGCAAAGGCAGAGCATCAGCAGAAGCACTCTGTACTCTTGGAATGGAGTGCATGTCAGAGAGAAATGTCTAGAATTAGAAATTGCACAAGCCCAATAAATAAAGGAGGGATGAAGGGTAGCTAAAAGGCACCCATATTTTGTTATCCTTTTGGCCTTGTGCTTGTTGGCACAGACCATGGACATGAAGCCCAATATTTTGATGGGGAGGTAGGAATTAGGGCGCATGCTAGGGAAAGGGACATGCGCCAAGGTCTACTGTGCTAAGAACCTGAAGATGGTGAGAGCGTCACCATTAAAGTCATGGATAAAGAAAAGATCCTCAAGGTTGGCATGATTGAGCAGATTAAATGGGAAATCTCAGTTATGAGAATGGTTTGACACCCCAACATCGTTTGTCTCTACCAATTCATGGTGAGCAAGTCCAAGATTTAATTTTTCATGGAGTATGTGAAGGGCAATGAGCTCTTCAATCGGGTTGTCGAAAAGGGGAAATTGAAGGAAGAGGAAGCCAAAAATTATTTTCAGTAGTTGATTAGTGTGGTGGATTTTTACCATAGTCAGGGTGTGTATCACCGAGATTTGAAGCCAGGGAACCTGTTATTAGACAAAAATGGTGATATGAAGGTCACCAACTTCGGGCTCAGCACGTTGTCGGAGTAGTTCAGATGGGATGACCTTCTCCACATGACATGTGGCACGGCAATGTACATTTCGCTAGAGGTGATTACCAAGAAGGTCTAACACGGAGCCAAGGCTAACATCTGGTCCTGCGGGGTCATACTGTTCGTGATCCTTTTGGGATTGTTTGTGCGTTGGAATCAGATGACTCTCTCTATGTCTCACATCTTTATTTATTTTTAACAAATGGAAATTGGTGCCCCCAGATTCTATATGAACTAGACTTGTGATAATAAGAGAAGCTAAGGAATGGGTTGAGGTTCATATATGCATTGCTAAAAGGTAAAAACAGAAAGTTTGAGGTGTTGTTTAAGCTAATGAACTCATTTATTTGGTGTGTGAAGGCACTTAATGTGTATGTCAACTCTTATAAGAGCAATGGGCATATGTGGCCTCATATGCACACTAGGATTCTATCAGCTTTGTCCATCTCCATGATTTTCTTCTCAAGTCCAACGTCTATTTATTTGATGGCTGGACCCTAACCCTCTAACGAAGATCATCGTTCCGTAGCTCATGGAGGTTTCTTGGTTCCATCAGGGCTTCAAGAGCCTGCACGTCGACAATGATGTCAATGTCAAATAGCTAGAAGATGTTGACTCATCCTTCCCCACCCCCAAGCTGACCTACCTAAATGCCTTCGACATAATTTCCCTCTCACTAGGGTTCAATCTCTCAGGGCTTTTCAAGGATGATGTGGTGAAGCAAGAGGAGTCGAGGTTCAATTCAACTCAGCCAGCGTCGAGCATAATGTCGAAGCAAGAGGATATTGCAAGTATTCCCCGATTCAATTTCAAGAAGTCTAAGGCAAGGGTCGCAACAGGGGCGAAAGGGGCATTTGTACATTAACGTTGAGATTTTCGAAGTCACGCCCTCACTCTTTTTGGTGGAGCTTCAGGAGACTGCAGGGGATTCACTGGAATAGAGTAAGTTCTATAGTCGGGATCTAAAGCTCGGCCTCAAAGACATCGTTTGGACATGGGATGGCAACAAAAAATAAATATATATTCACTATGTATGTTACATAATGATTGTTCACTTTAAAATTATTTTTGAGTCAAATGATTGCTTGAATCTGCAACCTACTATAGGTTGATTGTAAATATATTCCTGACGAAATTGATATGATTGAGACGAAGCTTCTTTTTTCCTTTCGTTGTCAATATATTTGTTTCACATCTCATGGAGGTTTCTTGGTTCCCCCGAGGCTTCAAGTGCCCATAGGCCGACAATGATGTCACTAATGTACAACTGGAAGATGTTGACTCGGCCTTCCTTGCCCCCAAGCCAACCTACCTGAATGCATTTGACATAATTTCCCTCTCGCGGGGTTCAATCTCTCAGGGTTGTTCAAGGATGATGTGGTGAAGCAGGAGGAGTCGAGGTTCACTTCAACTTAGCCGGAATCGAGCATAATGTCAAATTTGGAGGATATTTCTAGTCTTTCCTGGTTCAGTTTCAAGAAGTCTAAGGACTGTAAGGTGAAGTTGCAGGGATCAGAGTAGGGGCGAAAGGGGCATTTGTCCATTGACGTCGAGATTTTCAAAGTCATGCCCTCTCTCTTCTTGGTGGATCTTTGGAAGACTAGAGGGGATTCGCTAGAATAGAGTAAGTTCTATAGACAGGATTTAAAGCTCGGCCTCAAAGAAATCATCTGGACATGGGATGGCAACAAACAATAAATATATATTCACTGTGTATATTACAGAATGATTGTTCACTTTAAAAGTATTTTTGAGTTAAATGGTTGCCTGAATCTATAGCCTTCTCTAGGTTGATTGTAAATATATTCCTAGTAGAATTTATAAGATTGAGATGGAGCTTCTTTTTTCCTTTCGTTGTCAATATATTTGTTCCGTGGCTCAAGGATGTTTCTTGGTTCTAACGAGGCTTCAAGCACCCATACACCGACAATGATGTCGATGTCGAATAGCTGGAAGATGTTGACTTGGCCTTCCCATCCCCCAAGCTGACCTACTTGAACGCCTTCGCAATAATTTCCCTCTCGTTGGGGTTCATTCTCTCGGGGTTGTTCAATGATGATGTGGTGAAGCAGGAGGAGTCGAGGTTCACTTCAACTCAGCTGGTGTCGAGCATAATGTCGAAGCTGGAGGAGATTGCAAGTCTTTCCTGGTTCAGTTTCAAGAAGTCTAAGGACTATAAGGTGAAGTTGCAAGGGTCGAAGTAGGGCCAAAAGGGGTATTTTTCTATTGATGTTGATATTTTGAAGTCACTCCCTCACTCTTCGTGGTGGAGCTTTGGAAGACCAGAGGGGATTCGCTGGAATAGAGTAAGTTCTATAGTCAGGATCTAAAACTCAACCTCAAAGACATCGTTTGGACATGGGATGGAAACAAACAATAAATATATATTCACTGTGTATACTACATGATTATTGTTCACTTAAAAAGTATTTTTTTGTTAAATGATTAGTTGAATTTGCAACCTGCTCTAGGTTGATTGTAAATATATTCTTGGTAGAATTGATAGGATTGATATGGAGTTGCTTATGTCTTTTCGTTGTCAATATATTTATGGCATGATTAGTAGGATTGAGATGGCAATTGATCTGGTAATCTTTTTCAAATACCCTAAGAAGAAATATGTCAAGTCCAACTATAAATACAATTCTTGTATTAGCCTAGCCACTTGATTGCAATCAAACCCAACTCCCTTTTAGCATTTCCTTAATGTGTTTGGAAGCCTCATTTTTTATATGATTCATCTAATTGTTCGAATCTCTTAAGATATGATAGAAATATTAACTCTCAAAGTAAATGGTTCTAACAAATTTTCCATCCACTAAAGATGAGAACCTTAAAACCTACTCATATGCTTTACCTCAGCAACCTTTATAATTTTCAACAGTAGGCCTACTGCAGCAACTACATCTCAGGTTGTGAATTCATTGTTTGTAGATAGATGGACTGTAATGGCTGCTCCTGAGCCTCGTCAAATACTGTGGAAAACCTTTCCATGCCCTTCTATCAGAGGATGATTCAAGAGAATATTGTATACATTATTGTGTTTCTAAATGTTTTTTTCTACATGATTCCCATCACCTTTATCTCTACACTTACAACCCTTGATAATCTAAGAAAACTTCTTCCTTTTCTGAAATCGGTTGTGGATAAAAAAGCACTTAAAAGCATCCTTGAAGCTTACTTGCCTCAACTTGCTCTGCTTGTCTTTCTGGCTTTCTTGCCCACAATTCTCATGATTCTCTCCAAGGCTGAAGGGATTCCTTCAGAAAGCCATGTAGTGAGAGCTTCCTCTGGAAAGTATTTTTACTTTATCGTGTTCAACGTTTTCCTAGGAGTTACATTAGGTGGCACCTTGTTTGAGTCCCTCAAGGTGATTGAAAAGCAACCTAACTCAATCGTTACACTTCTTGGCAATTCTCTTCCTCCCAATGTTGATGACCTCGTTTATTTGGTGTGTGCAGGAACTTAATGTGTATGTGGCCTCTTATGAGAGAAATGGACATATGTTACCTCATATATACGTTAGGATTCTGTCATCTTTGTTCATCTCCCATACTACAATGAATGGGTACATCTCAATCAAGAAATTCTATTATTCACCCTTGCTCCTTCCACTTCCACTTGTATATCTAGTATTGATGTTGAGCAATTTGAGGATGTCTAGTCCATCATTTCCTCAATGACTACCTCTATTACCACATTCATTGCTTGACCAACCATACCTAATTTTGTTTCTCCAATTTCTTCTGTGTACAAAACCAGATATGAGATTTAGGAGACTATTGCTACTTTTCCCATCGTTATAAGAATAATATGTCATTTTATTTTGATAGGACCATACAAGCGTTCCAAGATCCCCAAGACAAGCACAACTCAAGCTCTCTGTTGTAACATAGTTTAGGATGTATCGGAGCCTACAAAGTCATGATTGTTTGTTTATCTTCTATGTCCTCTACTTCTTGTTCATTCTATTTATTTTGTATATCACAAATGAATATGATATACAATGGATGCTAGCTATTTTCATTTGTTTAGTTGGGCCAACATGAAACATATGTTTGTGGTTGTTCGCTTAGCTTGAAATAGTGTATATTTATGCCCTTTTTTCTGCAATGTTTCTTAGGATTAAGTTAAAGTTGTTATGTTCTGAGTTTTCTTCATCAGTTTGAGGCAATGCTAAAGCATTGTTCACAAAAATAAGGCTGAAATTTTCTTGCAATGTTTATTCATATTAACTTAAAGTTATGTTGTGAATTTTCTTCATCAGTTTGAGGCAATGCTAATGCATTATTCATAGAAATAAGGTTGAATATTCTTATGGGCTGATTTTTTGCACCATCCTTTAATGGTGGAAAATATTTCAAACAAATGTTTTTTGAACTGGCTTCCTCTTATTTACCTTTAGCACCATTCAATTCAGTGACCTTCTGCCTAGAAGTGGTGAGTAGGGGGTGTATATTCTGAAAAAGTTGTGAAAGCACAATTACAATCATAAGCATGTCAGTGATAGGTCTGAGCTGACCATTGATGACCAAGTTAATTTTAGGTGAAAGCTCTCTTAAGATTGTTTTTCCACTCAACAAAATCTAGAGGAAATTAAAAATAAAATATTTATGTGGAGATTATAGAAAAAGATAACATGGTACTTCAAGATGCTCCCAAACACACTAATTATTATAGATCACTATTATCTAAACTTGATTTCCTTAACAGGAACCTGAATAAAGACATAAATCAGTTATAAATTTATTTTAATTAACAGTGACACCTAATATGAACTTTTTCATCTGATTATAGCTCAATAATATGGAGTTTTTAATGCTACTAGAACTTTTACTGGACATTTCTAAGAAATAAGCATTGCTCTATGCATAATGCATAGAAGGAAAATAATTTGTTTTATATGGTGTAGAGTTCTTTGCAAAATAACCCTCATAAGGGGAAGTTGAGGACAACCACCACAATGGAGCTAATGCTAATTTAAGGACATTTCAAATGGATATTTGAAATGGGTGGAGAGTAAGAACTTGACTTAGTGCTTAAGAATGAGCACCAAAGGGGGTCTATCAAATCTTTTGAGCTGAGGAATCATTCATTAACTCTCAATATAAAATAGGCAGTAGTCTAAAGAGGTCTTTTTTTCCCTTTTCTTAGGTTGGATTTTCAGTTGATTTTATTTGAAATTAAGTTAGAAATTGGGAAAATTATAGTCGTAAGTTGTTGAATCTATCCATTGGACATTTGAAAACACAATTTAATTAACAATGTTACAAGATTAGTATATCCTAATTGCATCCAAAAACACCAAAAAGGTGGCAGTATTTGTCAGCTGAAGACATATATGCTCCAATGTCTAGAGTCACTTTCTTCCAAATGATAGTCTTTTCATTTGAAGACATTGTTTGACTCTCTTTCTCTGGAAGAGGGAGTAGGTTAGCAGGAAAATTTTGGTTTCAAAGAAAGGCAATTTCTTGGTGTCGATGGTATTCCTCTGGGGGTTTATCGAACTAATTTTGTTCTAATTATAAATGGTCTACTAGAACTTTATGAAGAGTCTATATTTGGCGATATAAATCTTATAAATTTTTTCTGAAGCGAGCTCATAAATTACTATGAATTTCATAGCCATTATATTGCTTCATGTCATCTTATAAAATTTCAGTATTCTATCAAAGAGGATATATTGAAATTCGAGGAAGAGGCTATATTTGGTGGTGCTTTGACTAGAGGTATTACCAAATATATTCCCAAGCCATATGATGGATTAGTTAATGTTTCTTACAAATTTCAAATGTGTAATCCTTGGTGATTATTTTCTGTCAAAGTGGCTTTCTTTTTATGAGATTATTCTTTTAAGAACTCTGATTCCTAATTAAGAGGAAATGCATTAGGTGAAGAATTTTGATTACAATTTTTCTTTAGTATTGATAGATTTTTAATGACGTTTCGATAGGATTAAATAAGTTTTTTTTTTAAACAATGCTAGGATACAATATACTTAATATTTGGAGAAAATTTTAGGGTGATCATATTTACTTTAAGGATAGACTTTATTGAATCTAAAATATAATATTTAATATTTGAAGAAAGTTTATAATAATGATTAGTGTTTCTTTCAAAGATGTTTCTACTCATTTGGAAGTTAATGACAAGTTATTGATAATGTTTATCTTTGAAGTTCAATCAAACAATGTTGTCTTCTTATTTTAGTGTTTTGTTTCATATGTTGAAGCTCCACATTATGTCTCGAGAGATTTATTTTTAGGGCCCAAGTTTATTCTTACCAAATTAGTAAGCACTCCTGCCCTACTAATTTAGACAGAAATGGATTACCCCTCTATATATTATTCCTATAATTGTTTATTTAATAAATTTGACACAAAACTTATTAAATGGTATTAAAATATTTTTTAAGTGGCATAAAGATTTCAAGCATGTCTAGAAGTCATATAAGATTTGCATATCAATTGTGCTTCTTGTTTCTTTTTAACAATTTGTCATTTTAAGAATCCACAATTCTCATTATGATCATTTTGAAAAAATAATAATGAACTATTTTATTTAAAATTGGGTTGTTTTGTTCCAATTTTCTGGGTCATGGTCTTTCTCAATAAAGGCTCTTGGATACTTGTTAGATTGGAAAGTTCACAATGAAAGGTGAACAAATATCTATTTCTTGGGCCAATTGTCAATGACCTAAGTCATGCTCACTTTGCAGATGATCCCTCTTGCTCACAAGAAAAAAGAGATTGAGTGTTTAAAAAATGTGATGAAATTCCTAGATATCTTTCATATATCCTTAGGGTTTGAAAATTCCATGGACCAAAACTATGTCATATAAACAATGGTAATGAGCTTCTAAATTAGTTAATGTAAGTTGGTTGTAGATTCAATTTAGGTAGATCTTTAAATTTCTAGGTATCCCTTTCTTTTTAGACATCGACAAAAGATTTGTGGCAAGTTCTAATTCAATGAAATTAGAAAAATGTGACAAAATCGATTATGAAGCATATGTTCTCAGTAGTTAGACATCAAATTTATATGGATGTCCTAGCTTCTACTCATGTTTATTATTCCCTATGTTAGTGTTCCTTGGCCTTGATTTATAGTATATTGGAAAAGGTTATGAGATATTTTACAATATTAAGCCCAATGCATGCCTTGTCATATAAAAATCACATTGTCTAAGATAAATCAACCTCTTAGATAAATTTTGTATTTTTTGGGTGAATTATGTTAAGGTGGGTAGAATTTGTCATGCATAGCTTCTCTTGAAATCTTCTAAACACAACCTTAAATAACTATGCCCGAAATACCATCTATGTCAATGTCATATGATCACATGATGTGTCACCATTTGCATACCACCCAACAACACTGCATTATGCAAATTGCTAGCAATACTATACTCAGTGTAACCCCTATTCAACATTTTTTGTAAAATTTGGCCGATATGAAGAAATGAGTCAGGTAGAAATTCTGTATGTCTTATGAAAATATCATTGACTATCTAGGTTTGTACTATGTATGCACCCTAGATACACTAAACAGAAACTAATACACATCAAATCTTTTATTAATCCCCTCTTCTTTTTCCTTAGTCCATTTTTCTCTATCAAACACATGCTTGTCACAAAAGGAAAGTAATTGCTTATGCTTGCAGTCACGTAGTTTTATATAAAATGGTTTTCAATTAGTGTTACAATATCAATGCAAGAGCAGAGTCCATTCGAGAAACAATGGAAACAATTTGCATCACTCACAACAATTTCCTTCTTGGTTATCATTAGAATGTGCTTTGTGCATTGTGGAAGCACCCACAAACATGAAGGTTCTTGGTAATTTGGATAGCTGATCTAGGCATATGTTGATAACCAAAAGCAATGGCAAGCTTCTCGCTATGGCCATAAAGTATTTGCACCTTCTCCAAATCATCTACCTCCTTGACAGAGAGATATCCTTCTTGTGATTATACCGAACCTTGATCACTGTAGTCTCACTAATTTTCTCCTTGTTGTACCGACACAAAGTTTCACCCTTGACAGTGAGACAAAACTTCCATTTTATGTTGCCACTCATGTACTAAACAATCTCATTTCATAGTTTAGTCATTTGGTGGACATTAATAAACTTATACTATCTTATATACATTTATTACCAAGTAAATGCACATATAACATGGGGCATGTACTCTGTAAGTGATATTTCTTACTTTATCCATTATCTTAAAAGATTTATATCTCAAGGCTTTTATTTTATTCTATGGTCTTGTTGACATGGGAAAATGTTCCTTGTCAACTTCATAGGGTTATTGGGAAAAAGGCCCAACTATTGAAATGGCAAGCCCATTGGTTACAGACCAATTACCATAATCTAGGATTGTTGAGTTAAAAATGAATGCAACTAATAATGCAATGCAAGTGTGCAATATGAAATATAGCCTAATTATATCCTATCTAGAAGTAAAGAATAGGCTGACATGAAATGAAATTAAATATAGATTCTAAAAGAAACAATCCACTCGCTACAACCTATGATGATGATGATGGTTAGGCGATGCTCGTCACAAAGCTCATGTAATTGGTGTATCTGGTAGCGGGGGTGTGGGAAAAACTTTCTTTCTTAAAATAATCTACAATACCTACAAAAGGAGGTTAGTTGTTTTTTTATTTCATCATTTGGTTTATAGTTTGTGGGAACTTTGAAATTGAATAGTTGTAGGCTTCCATTGCAGAGACTCTGAATTTAACTATGGAGGAAACTATTAATGTTGATATTAAAATGATGAAATTGAGTGGATCTCTAGAAAGAAAGAAGCTTCAAGTATGGTTGGGTGATGCTCGTCATGAGGCTTGATACAACCTCCATTTAACCAACTCTAATTTTAACTGGTTCTCCCTAAATATATATATATATATATATATCCAAAAAATTTGCCTAGGTTCCAAGAAGAAAGAGTTTACATAGTGCATATTGTTTTTCCTCTGAAAATCCCCTAGCCATGATCTCATGTTTGCTTATGTGGATTCCCTCACCCAGATCTAAAACATCCTAAGAGGAACAAACATATATGGATTTATATATACATAGAATAGGAGGTAGATTGGTTCTAAATGTTCTCTAGTGATTTCTAGCATACGAAATTTTTCACCATAATGTAGGCTCAATATGCCAATATACATCAACCTTAAACAAAAGTACCCACATGTTTTCCATGTACAGGAATAATGTATTAACATGAGGCTTAGGCATCACTAGTGAAGGTAGCAATAACATGGAGATGACACCTTGGATGAATAGATGATTAATGAGCTACCTCCTAGCTTTCATGATGAGGATTCATCTATAGTTTTTAGGGATCTTTGCCTTCTATAACAAAAATGGAATGGAGGCATGAAATTTGCAATTGAAACTACAAACTTAGTTGTGCTTAATGTAAAGCAAGCAAACCTAATGGCAATGTCACTGCTAAGATAGAAATAACATAGATTATTGGAGAAACATTTTTTTGAGATGACACAAATTAAAACAACAAAAGGAGAGGATACAAAATTTCATGAATCAAGACTCTTAGTATAAAGTTTTCAAACATAATGTGAATGAATTTTCCCTTTACTTTCATAATTGTGAGGAACCAATTGTGCCATTTATCATTGACTTCTTAAATGATATTCTCATGAACAAGGATTATGATGCCAATATCATCATGGTCAAATAACAATTAGAATGGGGAATTTCACAATTGTGAGGAACTGATTGTACCACGTATAATTGACTTATTAAATGATATTCTCACGAACAAGGATTATGATGCCAATATCATCATGGTCAAACAACAATTAGAATGGGGAATTTCATAAGTGGTGAGAAAGATTCAACATTTAAATGGCATCATCACATGGTAAGAGAAATACAATTTTACCCCAACCAATGTATGCTTCTTTCTACAAAGTGAAATATATTGGTTTTCCACCAACATTTATTAAATGAAATTCATGAAATGAATTTGACAACATTGAGTCACTATGGAAAGAGAATGACAGCACCTAGTTGAGGCTATGGAAATGATTGAGTTAGATAAAATACAATGGTCCAAAGAGAACAAATAATACCATTTTTTTATAGTTTGGACATTTTAGAGGAGTGAAATAAGGATAAGAAGCAACAAGTAACTAAATTAACAACATCATATAACAAATGACGAGGGAGTTTATTAATGTTCCGCTTACTACTAAAGTCTCCTTATTAAGCTTTCCTCATAAAATTAGACCAATTTCTAATGAACGAAAACTATTATCCATTGCATTGTGAATTAAGGTGATATGAGATTACTTTGTTATGAAATGTTTGATTTAAATCATTTACTTATAAATGTTCCAAAATCTTAATGAAGAACATTTTCATAAATCCTTCACTTTGAACATATTCTAGTTAAAATCTCCATGAAACATAACATATAATAAAAATGAAACAGGAGTAAAGAAACAAAATTGCCTAAATTTTTGACTTCTTTCTTATATATTATTTTTTCTTATACCATTACCATACAACATTTCCTTTACAACATATAATACAAATACTAATATAATTATTTATAAATATAAAATTAAGGGAATATACCAAAATGTATATAACCCTTAAGCTAATTTATAATCGAAGTAATGAAAACAAAAATCACTCTAACTAATTAATAAAAACAGATCAGCGCACCGAACTAACAGAACAATATCATATGAAATGAAATTAATGAAACAAAAATCACTCAAACTAATTAATCAAAAAAAGATCAGCGCACCGAACTAACAAAACAATATTATATGAAATGAAATTATATGAGAAAAAGTAAGTTACAAAATTTATTGTCATTGCCATACAAAGACCAAGAATTTTCATCCAATAAAACCAGTCCTTATCCACACAGCATTTCGGACCCGGCTGAGATCTCTGCCTTTGAGAGTCCTCCCAGCGCCTTCATACACAGAAAACGAAGTTATTCCGCTCAGGGCAAGCTGTCTGGCAATGACTTCATGAGGTGGCAGCTTTTCAAAATCCTTCACACCATCGTCATCACTTATCCCATGACTTCTCCCGGATTTCTCACTGTTCTTCTCGGCCCATACCATCTGAGAACAATCGGGTATATTCACAGGTGCAGAAGACTGATACCTCGTTACCCTAGTATTATTATTTGCTTCATGACATGATTCCTTATTATGAATCTTCACAGATCTCTTTCTATTATTACTACTTCCCTCTTTTCCCATTGATCTGCATGGTGGCACACCATTAAAACCATTTTCTTGAAAACCAATTACTGGCTTGGTCTCTGGATCAATAGTATAACCACCCCATATATCCTCCTCATTAAACTCTTCCATGCTCTCAGAGTTCTCAATGCTTCCAGATTGCTGAAACCCAAAGAACTTGTAAATATGATGATTCTCCATAGTTTTAGTCCCGCCCAACATCGAATTACTCAGATCCATGATTACCGAAGAACTTTTTTTTACTACTCTTCTTCAAAATATCAATGACAAAGTCAGTCTTTTGGCATAGCTAAATTGGCGATGGCTTTTTTTGGGACTCTTTTTATTCAAAATATCAATGACAAATTCAGCTTTCAGCTACAACTGAATTGGCTATGTTTTTTTTGAGATTTTTTTCTTCAAAATGTCAATGACAGAATCAGCCTTCTGCTACAGCTCAATTAGCAATGACGGTAAAAATGAAATATTATATGCTAAGGGATTCGAGATTCAAATCTATCTGCAAAATAAGCATATAAACATCTAAAAAATATCAATTACCCACTACCAGTGACAGTGCCCCATTAGCGAGAAACGAGAAGGAGAAGCTCGTGATATTTATAATTTTTGACTCTGATCTGGAATTATCATGGACCTGAAATCTTTTTTCTCCAATAATATGGAAGAGAGAGAGCGCCATAGCCGACTGCAAATATTTTATGAGATTTGTGACGTCGAAAGTTGAAGGATTCAAATCTTATTTAAAGACAGTTAATTGTCTCGATGCCCCCTTTTCATGACGATGTTGTCTTCTCAACCTTCAATTCAAAGCCCATACGGATAAGGATGAAGTTGAGGATAACACTATGGAATGGAATGGAATCTAGCTGCGCCATCCTTTTCGAGGCTTCATGTCATAGCTTTTATCCAGAAGCTGTTTCACTAGGGTTTTCATCTATTGCGCATCTATGGGATTCTATTGGGTTTTTATGGGATTTGGTGGTCAAGATAAGACTGCTGAGTCGCAAACCGACACAACATTAAGATTGGGATGAGGTGGGAGTGCTCGGGTTATCAATCAATGTGTCAGCCGAAAGTGAAACTGTGCGCCCTATTTCTTTTAAATATTATTGTGTACTCAATTAATTATATATATGTGTGTGTGGGGGGGTTAAAAGTAAGTATTTGAGTGGTGAATATATTAATTAAATTAATTAGTTTTATCAATTTTATGTAATAAATATTTTTTTTTAAATTATAGAAAATTTATCATAATTTTGTTATTAAAATATTAATAGAAATGGGATAATTATCAATGCAGGTTAATTTATCATCATTGTTTTAAAATATTTATATCATTTTATTTTTATTATTTATTATTATTTGAAGTAAATCACATCATTTCTTCATTATAATTTAAGGAAAATCACATGACTTAGAATTAATTATTGGTGGTCTTTAACGGGGTACACTTTCATCACCATTAATGAAGGAAAATCACATTGTTGGTAAGTAAATGTAACACCCATCACTTCAAAAAAAAATCTTAATCAAATAACCTTTCACTCTTGATTGATTAATCTACTAATTCCATCATTAGTGAATGGAGTCTTGATACATTTACACTTTGACTTACATGTTAGGCCATGTCATCATACAAGTTCCTTTTATATTTTCTTTGTCAAAGTTTATATTTGGCATAATGTATAATGTTTTGATATGATGTTTTTTATAGGGTATCGACCTTACCCCTAGTTCATAATGCAGTGTGGGTATTAATTTTAATTTTCACAATGCTGGAGCTTATGCCAGCGCCACGATAAGTTAGACTTTGGATTTAGCGGTCTTAATTTTATCACAAGGGAGGTTCTGGAGAGTTTGTGGTAGGTGGCAACTCATTTTGCCAATAGATGGCTATCGCTCCTTTGTTGGATTCACTCATTATCCGACAATAGAGGAGCATGGAGGGTAGTTTTGGGGTAACCACCCCACACCCTTGTTGGGTCTTTGGCTCATTCAAACCCTTGCTCATCTAGAGCAACTCTGCAACACCACGCAACCCTACTCTTCATTTGAGTGGCTCAATCTCCTCCTTTTCCCAACACCAGGTACCCTTGCTATGATGTTACAAGTTTTATTGTTATTCTTTCTGTAGGTAGGGCTCTCAAGCCTGCTTATGATACTAATTACATAGTTTATTTGTAGAACCAGGATTATCATGCACCTTTGATAACAACTAACCCCATCAGCTCTTTTCTGCGATGACTACCCACTGGTCGGTTTGCATGAAGATATTATATGGAAGTGAATCTTTATTTGTGTAATTTTCAAGTTTTGGGTTTCTATCAAAAACTTATTGTTTCCTTAGGGCTTTTTTGTGGAAGCAGGTGAGGATTCCTATAGCAAGGAATCCTCGCAGGTATGGGAAGTGCTCCAAGTTTATGGGTTCTTCACAATGTGACTCTCTCTTCAATTCAATGGGTGCCCTTTAAGCTTTTCCTTTATTAGTCACCAAACACGTGATAGAGCCTAATGTTTTGGACAATTACCCTCATTTTTAAGTTATGGGTTTTGAAACCCTCTTGTTTAATTTTCAAAGATATGTTTTAAGTGAAAATGTTATGTCGCACTAGAATTCTAATTATAGAAGATTTCTTTAAATTGTATGTATTATGTTTCAAATCTTAGTATAAGTGTGAGACCATGACTATAATGGCAATCTTTTACAGAACTATTATTTTATTTTTCTTGAGTTAAATACTTAGTAAAAGGGTTTCTTTCCTATTACTACAGTTGATGCAAATTTGGTTGTTATTATCAAATGAAAATTTGGATGTTATTTTTATTAGTATTTTTCTTCAAATTTATGTTAAGTTTCTTGGTTATTGTTCTTAGTTGTGTCTTATGCAGAATACTTTGTAAAATAATTTTGTTGTCAACTACAGGGTTCTTGTCTTTCAAAACCCTTTCGTTGTTGCATGAATTACTCAAGACCCTAGGATTGCTTGTGGGGTTATTTGGTTGACCTAGATGGGAACTAATGGCTAACCTTGGCTTTACATTTGATCCTTAGTATTTTTTAAGGTAGGGTTCCATCCCTACAGGTCCTTCCCTCTACCTGATAAAGACTAGTTTGTGGCTACAATCCTATACTCGTCTTGTGACAGTATAGTTAGAATTTACCAATAGAAATTTTTTTTTTTTAAAGTATTTTGAGCGGTTCCTCCCATCCCAGAACTCCGAGAATACTATTCACCCATCAAATTATGTGCATATTCCACTATATCATATGTGGAGGAATGGTAATGATAGTTGTTATATGTACTATTCATATTCCATAAGGGTCGATCTTGTGATGTCTATTTGAATTCTACATCATGGATATAAATGTATAAAATTTCATACTTAAACAGTCCTGAGTCTAACAATAATTGCAAAGAAGGAACAAGAAATAAATTGATTACGTTTCCAAATTATTGATTTATCTTTCTGGCAGTTCTGCCTATAGAGAGAAGCACATGTATATATATTATCATTGCTTTAAAGCCTCAGTATTTCATTCATAATTTTCAACTCAAAAGATTACATATATGAACATCATATCTTTCATAATAGAACCATTGATAGTTTAAGTTTTCAATTTATACTTATCTAAAAAATATCAAACCACCAGGGAATTAAACCAAGAAATAGACTTCTCCACCCAACAAGTGTGATTGGAAATTACGTCCAAATCTCCCCTCAAGCTTCTTTATTTTTCAGAGTAGTTGACTAACAATAGTTTATTCCTAGGCCTCAAGACTCCTGATCTAGCCCAAACTTTGAAACTTTAGGGCTTCCACTAGCTGATGTCTAGATCAAGAATACCCTGAAGTAGTGTCCTACTTAACCTTGGCAATGTCCTGCTCAAGATTTTCCTCCCTCCTTTACTTGCCTCCTTTTCTTGACGCTCTCCTTTCTTTCTTTTTTTCCTTTTCCTCAAACTGAGATGTTTTCCAATCTCTATAGGAGGAGGTAATAAATGTCATAACTACTTTGGAAACTAAAGATTTCTCTTTTTAGAGTCTCTTCTAGTAATTCCTTGACTTTCCATAAAATAAAAATAAAAATAAATAAATAAATAAATAAATATCTAAGTTTTCCTTACTAAAATCTGTTTGATAGACTTCACATAGTCTAGAATTTACAAAGTCTTGCATCGTAAAAGTAAATAACAAATATTTACATGACCAAGGGGTGTTACATCCCCCCCACCTGAGCCCTTTCTTGTGCAAAACATTGTCCTTGGTGTTTATTCTTGCCCTTGGAACATGTCAGGGTATGCTTCCCACATTAAGCTTTCATCCTCCAAGGTGGCCTTTTCCGGGCTAAAGTGCCTTCAATGCACTTTAACCTCAGAGATAGCTTACCTCTATAACATTGTTTCTCGCTAATTGATAATATGTAGAGGCTCTACCAGGAACTCTCTGTCTAGTTTGACCTATTCCACATCATAAGATTGTCATTAATTTACAGTAATATTTAACAAGTATTATTAAATAACAGAGTAAATTAATCATTAAATCTTTATCTACACCTCGTACCAATTAATAATATGTCTAGAGTCATATACATATTTCTTTAACAAAGAGACATGAAACATTATGGACTTGCAAATTGCTAGGTAATGCAAGCTAGTATACAACGGGTCCAATTCTTTCTAAAATTTGGAAGGGTCCATAATACAGTGTTGGGTTGTGTTATATTCTTTCCATAACTAGCCCACGTAGTTAACCAGGGGGTTAGAGGGGTGGCAGAGCCCCCCCCCTTTCGTTGCACCGATTTCGTAGCGGGGGGGTCATAGGGGGTTTGAGGGGGGCAGGCAGCCCCCCTCTATGGGGTCTGAGGCAACACCTCGGGCAAAAAAAAAAATTGGACCCTATATTAGGTTGGGCGGACCTACCTATGGTTTTGTGCATGGTTTTCGCACATGGTTTTGGACACGATGGTTTTTGGTCCATGGTTTTAGATGCGATGGTTTTTGGTCCATGGAATTGGATGCTTCGGTATGTATAAATATGTATTGTAACATTGAAAGGAACATAATGAAAAATCAAGTTGTAGTCCCGGTTTTGGGATCTAGGAGAAAATCTCTGTGTATATGTGTTTTATGTGTTATTCTCTCGCATTATTTATTTTCTATGTTTTAGAATTCGTATGTAGGTAATTTCTGTATGGGATTAAAACCTACATATAGAGGAGCTAGTTTGGCACAGCCACTCAACCATAAAGTGCTTTTCTTGGGTTTCACTAAAACATATACATGGTTTCATGTCTGGAATTCTCTGTAAGTCCTTTTCTTATCTGCATATGATTTTTGTCTGTCTTAGGAAGCTTTTAAGTTTTGTTGAACCTTTTTTATGGTCTGCTCCATTTCTGCTAGCATGTCAGGTCCTGGCAGTAACTTATCTTCAGGGTTGTTCGTGTTAACCAGTGTTCGACACTTCCTTACATATAGGACTTTGAAATCACTCATTTTTAATGATTCACGATAGTAGTTTTTATAAGAGAATTCAACTAGATGAATGTAGTGTTCCCAGTTATTTGGTTGTTGCATTACAAACATTCTTAACATATGTTCTAGTACCTGGTTTACCCACTTAGTCTGCCCATGTGTCTGTGGGTGATAACCGGTACTAAATTAAACTTGGGTACCCAGTCCTATGAAAATATTTTCTCATAATGCTAATTTAAACTTCATATCTCTATTGGAAATCATCACCCTTGGCATACCATGTAACCTGAAAATTTCCCAGATAAATATGTCTACAATTTGTACAATTTATATGTGGATTGAAAAGGGATGGAATGGGCTACTTTACTCAGTTTATCTACTACCACCATGATTGAATCATTTTTATTTTTGGTCTTAGGAAAACCTTTTATAAAATCTAAAGTAATAACTTCCCATTTCCACTTTGAAATGGAAACAAGTGGAACAAACTAGCGGGGTGATGGTGTTCATATTTAACCTCCTAACGCTCCAAGAATTTCACTAGATATTTACTAATATTCCTCCTCATTCCGGGCTAAAAATAGTCTCTCTTTATGGTAGAAAATAATTTCTGATATCCGGGATGAGCAACATAAGGACTTCTATGAAATAAATCCATTATTTAACTGCCTAACAGCCACCTGATTAGGAACACAAATCCTTCCCCTAAAATTCATTAAATTATCATTGTTTATGCCATATTCAGATTATTTTTCATAATTTTTTTCTTTTTTAGCTTGCTTCCATAGAAACCCATATTCTGGGTCTTTAACTATAGCTTCCTTAATCCGTTTAAAAAAAATAAATTCAAGTTGACTATAGGAGATTTCATATATATAATGTAATTTTTTACTTAGTGCATCAACCACTTGATTTTCTTTTCCTTTTAAATGTCTAATGTCAAAGTCAAATTCATTTAAGAAGGAATTCCACCTATTTTGTCATGCATTAAGGTTAGGCTTCTTAAAGAAACTAGTTAAGTTACTATGGTGAGTCATCAACATAAACCTTTTACCCAATAAATAATGTATCCACACCTTCAAGGCATGTACCACTGCAGTCAACTCAAATTCATATGCAGAATACCTCTCCTCATGCTCTTTCAATTTTTGAGATTCATAAGCAATTACCTTTCCTTCTTGCATTAGTACTCCCCACACACCTCCTTGGCATGTGTTTATGCAGACGATGAATTCCTTCTCAGGATCTACAATTCTTAAGAGCAGGGTTGTAGTCAGTGAATGCTTTAATTGTTCAAAACTATGTTGACAACATGTTGTCCATTTGAAAGTTCTTCCTTTCTTTTGTAAAGAAACTATAGGATAATAAATTCTAGAAAATCCTTCAATAAAGCATCAGTAATACCCCACTAGACCCATAAAGGATCAAATATTAGCAACATTATTAGCACATTAGTAGGAACAAGCCATTCCATAATAGTTTTGATTTTTTAGGGGTCAACCGTTATTCCTTCTGCAGAAATTATGTGCCCTATATATTGTATATGATCCCTCTAGATGTCACACTTATTGTATTTGGCATATAATTGACGGTCCTGCAAGGTTTGCAGGACTATCTGCATATGTTTCTTGTGATCCTCCAAACTCTTTGAATAAATGAGTATGTAATCAATAAAAATTAAAACAAACTTATCAAGATAAGGGTGGAAAATACCATTCATAAGACTCATAAAGGATGTTGGAGCATTAGTATGCCCAAAGGGTAGCACCACAAACTCATAATGACCATAACGAGTTCTAAAAGTTGTTTTAGGAATATGTTCTTCCTTTATTCTGTTTTGATGATAACCTAGCCATAAATTGATCATAGAAAATATCGTAGAACCCTTGACTTGATCAAATAAATCATCAATTCTCGGCAGCATGTATTTTTCTTTAATGGTTAGCTTGTTTATTTGTTTGTAGTCAATACAGAGTCTCATGGTACTATCCTTTTTCCTAACAAATAACACAGGGACTCCCCAAGGTGATACACTTGGGAGAATGTGTCTCTTATCAAGTAGTTCTTGTAGTTTCATCTTAAGTTAAGTTAATTTAGGGACACTCGTTCGATAAAGGGGATTTTGACACAAGGGCATCTCCTAGAACTAGCTCTATGGTAAATTCAATGTCTTTATTAGGTGGTAGCCCCGTAATCTCTTCCAAAAACACGTTAACAAAATCTTGAATCACTAGCAGATTTTCTATGGTAGTTGTTTTAACTTTGGAATTGGTATACCCTACTTAAACAACATAAATCTTTCATATCTTTCTAATACATTTTCCTTGCTGAGAAGCTATAATTGGTCATAACTTTACAGGTCCCCTTACTCCGTGGATTTATTCTCTGATGTCCTCCTTAGTAAGACAAATTATGGCTGTTTCCTTGCAGTTTACCAAGGACTAATGTCCTTATAACCAGTCCATAAAAATTAGGATGTCATAAGACCCTAAGGGTAGCACATTTAAGTTTACATTAATTTGTCGGCCTGCAATCTCAATGGGGAATTCCCTACTTTAGCTAAAACCCTTCTTTTTGCCCCAATGGCCAACTGTAACAACTAGGGATTTCTAAATCTATGAGTCTATAGATGACACAATTCTATTAACTTGGGACTGATATAACATAAGATTTCTCCTGGATCAATCAAAATAAATACAACATGGTTAAATAATTTACCTTCAAGCTCAACCATAGTATATTGGTATTCAGCTTAATGATCTTCCAAGGAAGCATTGATTTTGTGTATTCTCCTAACCACCTCGCCAAGAGTAGAAGCCTCTTGAATATTAGCAATTTGCTTTATTCTGGTGCAATGGGGGAATTTTTTGTAATAATGAGGCTCCCCGCAATCCTAGAACTATAATGGAGGCCTTTGTGATAGACTAGCCTTTGGTTTACCCGACACTTCTACCTGTTTAGGCTCATTTGGCGATCTGAATTTCTGTTGATTTTTCCCATGGGGTTTATTTTGCTTGTTCTTGTATAGATTCCTCGTGTTTCCGATTTTTGCACTTTTAGTGCTATGGGAATTTTTTTGTCCCTTATTACTTAACCAACTCTTACTACCTTCTCATTTTACTTCATCTACTGATAGCAGATCCGTGCCTTCTGAATGGCCTCACCCATGGTCTTAGGATTATAGAATTCCAAGTGTTCCTTCATAAACACTAGTAAAGTTCTCAAAAAAATGTTGCACCTTGGATTTTTCCTCCCATATGGATGACACACATTTGAGTAAATATGTGAATTTAGTCACAAATTCGTATATAGAAATTTAGCCTAATCATAGGTCGTGGAATTCCTTGCCTTATAATCATAGAAACGTGTAGTCAAATATTTTTCCTTAAAATGTTTATGAAATTCTCCCCAAGCCACTTCTTGCTCATCAATTGCATGAAAAGCTTTAGCCTCTTACCACCATAGGGTAGCTTCCCCTGAAACTAATAAATTGCTTATATTTCTTTCAATTTATCCTCATACTCATAAATTTAAAAATACTTATTCATATTAATTACCAATGCCTTAACGACTTCTTCTACTTCACCATAAAATGTTGGGGGCATAATTTTCTTGAATTCCCCTTGCAACTCTGTTTTTTATTTCTTGTTTTTCCTATGATATGAGGCATTACAAGATTCCTCCTCATTTTCACATTTATCTCCTTCTAATCTCTGGGTATGGCTCCCTGTCAGCATTTTTTCACCTCTCTGACTTTGCTCCTTGTCCCTGACTTCATGACCAAAGCTTGGTATGGAGTTCCTATGGTTTTTACGATCAGAGAGACTTTTCAGGATTCATTACTGCTCTTGCATTAGTCTCTCGTAATCAACCCTCAAATGAGACATCTCAGCATTTAGCTGTTGGATTGTTTCTAGCAACATAACTATGGAATTTTGGTGTTCTTCTAGTTGGGCCCACATTTCCAACCCGATGCTACAAATGGTCTTAGTTTCGGTATGATTCTGTAAAAATTAAATAAAAAGTAAAAATTAATAATTAAATAAAAAGTGAAAATTAATAATTTATTTTTGAAAAAAGAATATATATAATCTACATAGATATTTCTATAAATGTTTAGTTTTATTAGAAATTAACATGTAGAGCATATACAGAGTCACGGTTGAAAATTAGGAATTTGTCAAAATGGGTGTATAGTTGATTTATTAAAACCAAACCAAGAGGTTTGTCAATCCAAGCCTAAAACCAAAGTGGCCACCTCATCCACCACATAATTGGAAAAGATGTTCCCTCCAAATATTTCTTTAAATTAATAATGTGGATGTATTTTTTTCCTAAGATGAATGCCATGCCTAACATGTAGCTTGAGTAGTCTCGAACCAAGGGAAACTAAGCCATCAATATACCTATAGATCATACCCGGCTTGGGCCACACAAGCCCTTAGTATGGTTGGATTTTTTTCCCATAGATTTTTAAACCTGGGACCCTTTTACCAGAGAGTGCCTTAACAAAACAACCTATCACTATTTTCTCTATGCCTTGTGGGAAATAATGTGTATGTATTAATAAAACATGTGTGTTTTATAACACGCACGTGCTCTTTTCCATATCTCCCCCCCCCCCCCCTCTATCCCTTTCTCTCTCTTTCTCTTCAAGTGTTTCCCTCCTCTCTCTCTTTCCCACCATCCCATTCTCCCTCTTTATTATTTTCTCTCTCCCTATCTCTGTCTCTCTTTGTGCTTATGTCTACCTCTTATATCCCTATCTCTCCTTTAATAAGTCCCCCCTCACTCTCTAAACCCACCACTCCCTTTATTTCTTTCCCTATCTCTTTATCCCTCTCACTCACCTTGTATTTCATTATCCCTTACTTTATATCTATTTATACCAATGACTCCATCTTTCTATTCTATCTCCCTACCCCCCCCGCCCTCTCTCTTTCTATATTTCTCTCCACTTCCCACACCTCTATCTCTCTCTTTCTTTCTCTTCCTTCCCCCATCTCTCTCTCTCTCTCTTTTCCTTCCCCGTATCTTTCTTTCTCTCTCTCTCTCTCTCTTTCTCTCTCTTCCTTCCCTCATCTCTCTCTCTCTCTCTCTCTCTCTCTCTCTCTCTCTTCCTTCCCCATATGTCTCTTTACCCCCTTATATGTCTATTTCCTATATCCCTCTCTTTTCTGACTCTCCCATTACATTTTTCCTTCCTACATCCATCTCTCTCTCTCTTTGTGTGTGTGTGTGTGTGTGTGTGTGAGAGTGAGAGAGAGAGAGAGAGAGAGAGTGCACCCTCTCTCTTGACCTCATTTACTATCCTTGTCCCCATTTCTATCTCTCTCTCCCTTTCACTATTCTCTCATCTCTCTCTCTTCCTTTCCCCATGTAGATATCTCTTTCCCCTACCCCCACCCCCCACATAATTTCTATCTCTCTCTCCCTCTCTCTCTTTCTATCACCCTCCCCCTGCTATCTCTTCATGCCCCCACTTACCCCCCCATGTCTCTCTCTCTCTCTCTCTCTCTCACAGTTCCTTCACCATCTCGCTCCCCCCTATATCTCTTCCTCTTATCTCCTTCTCTCCCACCCCCCTCTCTCTACCATTGTATGTTTCCCTCCTACATCAATCTCTCACTCATCCCCCTCTCTCTAACCTCACTCACTCTCTCTCTCTCTCTCTCTCTCTCTCTCTCTCTCTCTCTCTCTCTCTGTATGTCTCCCTATCTTTCCCAATCTATCACTTTCTATTCTCTCTCTCTCTCTCTCTCTCTCAATATATATATATATATATATATATATATATATATATATATATATATATCCTATATATATATATATATATATATATATATATATATATATATATATATATATATATATCCTAGCTCTTTCTACATCTCTCTCTCCTTGGATGTGTCCCTCCTACATCCATCTCTCTCTCCCTCTTTCCCTATCTCTCTCTAACCCCCCTATCCTTTTGTTTATTTGATGTTAAACTTTTACATATATAATTTGAATTTTCATGTATGTTAATTCAATTTTTTCAATTTTAAAGTATTAAATTTGATGGTGGATTCAATTTGAATTTTTGAAGAAGGTGCATTAATAACATATTCTTTTGTTGTTGTACTCAACCTTGATGTTCATCAAATTCATCATGCTACCTTGTAACCTTTTTTTCATGTCCATTCCTCATATCCATATACTTGGAATCAAATGTCATGGCATGCTTCACAATTTCATAAATCAAGCAACATCCCTTGTTTTATCCCAGACAAATTGTAGCAATTTTTATCCCAACATGGTCTTTCCCAAGCCTCACATCCCATAAGAACAAGATCTTAAAAATAATACAAGGTGTTAGCTCCATTTTCCATTCCTTCTACTAAGGTATAAACTCTAGTAGTGCAACAAGATCCAACCTATTCATTATCATCAATCATTGCAACTCCATGGTATTCTATAGGGTCTACATGCATAGCGTTAAACCTTAGTATTACATGAGCAAGCCTAAAACTCATAGAAAATAAATCTCACCATAAAACATAAAAGACATATATCTCTCCCCTTTTATTATTATCGGGTTTCCTCATGCACCCTAATGTCATACTACTAAGGTTTCCTCATGAAATTAAGCTCTTTCTCCCTACAATACTTCTCTAAGAAAATACAATGAATAGAATATAATGATGACAAACTATATAACTCTATATTCTCTCCTAGATATACAATAGGTGAGGGGGGCTAACATAATAAGGACATAACTCCATACAAGTGAAACACCCTCCAAACCTGATCCTCCTTGGGATCAACACACCTCCCCTGAGATGGTGCACTCTCTAACAAGTTATTAGTCAAAAGTTTCATCTTACATGGTTTACTATCCAAGTTTCCTGATTCAAGATGATTCTCCTCTAATTATGTGTCACATGTCCCCAATGTTATTTTAATATTATTCATATATTTAAGACATTAAGATACCCTCATTATATTTTGAAATTAAATTGCATTGTCATTCACATCATAAAAATAAATATTACAATGCACTAGCTATATTTCTCAACAACTACCCATTTGGAGTAATCTCTAAATCGATGTGTCCAACCATGAGTGTAATCCATTTATTTCAGTCAATGATCACTTTGGATGCCTCAAACTGGGTCCATACTCATCCAAAACCACATTAGACTTCTTATTTATGAATTCAATTTAGGTAGAACCTCTAAACCCACTTTAGCTCATGGCACTAACTGTAACGAAAAATTCATTGCAAGATTCCCATGAAATTCAATCCACAAGATATTTAAAAGAGGGTCATTTTAGGACTTAAAACTTGTGCTATTTTTATATCAAATCCACATTATAGTCAACATACTAGTTATGGTGGTTTTGTACAACTAGGGTACCATAATGGTTAATTATAATCCCTTGAAACTTGAGCTTGTATGTTTTACTATTTATGCCCTTTAATTCATCTATGCAAGTGCTCTTTGATACTCTTGAATTATCATATATTTGAAAATATTAATTTGTAGTGTCGCATTTGAATTAGGAACCAAATTCCTTCCATCTTTCTCAAGCTCATAGTTCTACTTGCAAATATCATATCCAACATCTTTATAAGGACTCCTTTAGCTTAGATTGGCCACAACCTTACATGTTTAGTTGATACATCCCAAGGAATTGTCATTGGCATATTTACACTAATACTATGTGGAGAGGTCTACAATTGTCTTTACAAATCACATATTTCTAATCCTTTTTCCTCAAAAACAACTTTTCTTCTCCATGTTCTTTCCCTTTTATCCTCATTATCCATCACATTCAATATGCATATATAATATACATAGATATTTCTATAAGTGATTATTTTTATTAGCAATGAACATGTAGAGCATATACAGAATCATGGTTTAAAATTAGGAATTTGTAAAAATGGGTGTATAGTTGATTTATGAAAACCAGACCAATAGGTTTGTCAATCCAAGCCTAAAACCAAAGTGGCCACCTCATCCACCACATAATTTGAAAAGATGTTCCCTCAAAATATTTCTCAAAATTAATAATGTGTATGTATTTTTTTCCTCAGATGAATGTCATGCTAAACATGTAGCTTGAGTAGTTGTGACCTAGGGGAAACTAAGCCATCAAAATACCTAGAGATCACACTTGGATTGGGCGACACCGACCCTTAACATGGTTATATTTTTTCCCACGTAGTTTTAAACTTGTGACCTTTTTACCAAAGAGTGCGTTAACAGAACACCCTATCACTATTTTCTCCATTCCTTGTCAAAAATAATGTGTATGTATTAATAAAACATGTGTGCTTTATAACACACATGCAGTCCTTTTCCATCTCTCTCTCTCTCTCTCTCTCTCTCTCTCTCTCCTTTTCTCTCTACTTATATGTTTCTCTCTTTGTCCTTATGTCTCCCTCTTATATCAACCTCTCCCCCCCCTTTGCTAAGCCTCCATTTCTCTCTCTCTATCACATCCATTCCCTCTCCCTCTCTTTTCCTATCCCTTTTTCTCTCTTAATTCTCTTCAAGTGCTTCCCTCCTCTCTCTCTTTACCACCATCCCATTCTCCCTCTTTATCCTTTTATCTCTCCTTATCCCTATCTCTCTTTGTGCCTATGTATCTCTCTTATATCACTATCTCTCCTTTGCTAAGTCACCCCTCACTCTCTAAACCCACCACTCCCTTTATTTCTTTCTCTATCTCTTTACCCCAAAATTGTCTTTCCCAAGCCTCGCATCCCATAAGAACAAGATCTTAAAAATAATACAAGGTGTTAGCTCCATTTTTCATGTCTTCTACTAAGGTATAAAATCTAGTAGTGCAACAGGATCCAACATAGTCATTATCATTAATCATTACAAAACCATGTTCTTCTATAGGGTCTACATGCATAGTGTGTAACCTTAGCATTACACGAGAAAGCCTAAAATTCATAGAAAATAAATCTTTCCATAAAACATAAAAGACATTTATCTCTCCCCTTTTCTTATTATAGGCTTTCCTAATGCACCCTAATGTCATACTACTAAGGTTTCTTCATGAACCTAAGCTCTTTCTCCCTGCAATACTTCTCTAAGAAAATACAGTGAATAGAATATAATGATGACAAATTATATAACTCTATATTATCTCTTAGATATATAATAGGTGAGGGAGGCTAACATGATAAGAACATAACTCCATACAAGGGAAACACCCTCCAAACATGATCCTCCTTGGGATCAACACCTCTCCTCTAAGATGGTGCACTCTCTAACAAGTTATTAGTCAAAAGTTTAATATTCCATGGTTTACTATCCAAGTGTCCTCATTCAATATGACTCTCCTCTAAATATGTGTCACGTGTCTCGAATTTTATTTTAATATTATTCATATATTTAGGACATTAAGAAACCTTCATTATATTTGGAAACTAAATTTCATTGCCATTCACATCGTAAAAATATATTGTCATGCACTATCTATTTTTGTCAACAACTACCCATTTGGAGTATTCTCTAAATCCATGTGTCCAACCATGAGTGTAATCCATTTAGTTCAGTCAATGATCACTTTGGATGCCTCAAATCGGTTCATAGTCATACAAAACCACCTTAGACTTCGTGTTTATGGATTTAATTTAGGTAGAACCTCTAAACCTACTTTAGCTCGTGGGACTAACCATAATGAAAATTATCTTGCAAGATTCCCATGAAATTCAATCTATGGGGTATTTAAAATAGGATCATTTTAGGACTCAAAACTTGTGCTATTTTTATATCAAATCCACATCATAGTCAACATACTGGTTATGATTGTTTTGTACAACTAGGGTACCATAATGGTTAAGTGTATAATCCATTGCAACATTAGGTTGTATGCTATTTATGCCCTTTAATTCATTTATGTAAGTCCTCTTTGATACTCTTGAATTATCATATATTTGAAAATATTAAGTTGTAGGCGTGCATTTGAATGTAACCAAATTCCTTCCATCATTCTCAAGCTCATAGTGCTACTTGTAGATATCATATCCAACATCTTTATAGGGACTCCTTTAGCTTAGCTTGACCACAACCTTACATGTTTAGTTGATACATCCCAAGGAATTGTGATTGGCATATTTCCACTAATACTATGTGGAGAGGCCTACAATTTTATTTTCAAATCACATATTTCTCATCCTTTTCCCTCAAAAACAACTTGTCTTCTCCATGTTCTTTCCATTTTATCCTCATTATTCGTCACATTCAATATACATATATAATCTACATAGATATTTCTATAAGTGTTTAGTTTTATTAGCAATGAACATGTAGAGCATATACAAAATCATGGTTGAAAATTAGGAATTTGTCAAAATGGATGTATAGTTAATTTATGAAGACCAAACCAATAGGTTTGTCAATCTGAGCCTAAAACCAAAGTGGCCACCTCATCCACCAAATAATTGGAAAAGATGTTCCCTCCAAATATTTCTTAAAATTAATAACGTGTATGTATTTTTTTCCTCAAATGATTGTCCTTCCTAACATGTAGCTTGAGTAGTCATGACCCAGGGGCAACTAAGCCATCAAAATACCAAGAGATCGCACCTGGATTGGGCCACACAATCCCTTAGCATGGTTGGATTTATTCCCACATATTTGTAAACATGTGACCTTTTTACCACAGAGTGCCTTAACAAAACACCCTATCACTATTTTCTCTAAGCCTCATGAGAAATAATGTGTATGTATTAATAAAACATGTGTGTTTTATAACACGCACGCACTACTTTTCCATCTCTCTCTCTCCCCCTCCCCCCCCCCCCCACTTTTCTCTCTTCTTATATGTTTCTCTATTTGTCCTTATATCTCCCTCCTACATTAACCTCTCTCCCCCTTTGCTAAGCCCCCATTTCTCTCTCTCTATCACATCCATTCCCTCTCTCTCTCTTTCCCTATCCCTTTCTCTCTCTTTCTCTTCAAGTGTTTCCCTACTCTCTCTCTTTCCCACCATACCATTCTACCTCTTTATCCTTTTCTCTTTGTTAGGATATTCCGACACATAGGATATAGTTAAGTTCAACTTGGTCTAGTATAGAGTTAGGTTAGAGTTAGGTAAAGTGTGTTTCTTTACCGTTGTACATTTTGTAACTTACAATCCGACGGTCACGATATGTAGTGATCCGACGGTTCACTCTCACCCTCGTATTACCGACACTTGATCCGTGGCTTGACACCCGATTGGTCCATGAGTTCTATTTAAAGCGCATGGAGTCATTGTTCGGGTAATCCGTGCATGAGAGAACTTATGTAAATTTTCATTCTTTGATTAATAAATTGTCTGTACCCACTTGGGACAGGCCGTGGGACTGTTTTCCCTCCTTGCACTCTGAGGGTTTTAACCACGTCAAAAATACTGGTGTATTGATTTGAGATCTGGTTGTGAGCGGTGTCCTCTGGTATTCTTTCTGAGGAACTTACCCTGTAAATTCCTACATGGTATCGGAGCTATTTGAGGGCGCGTCCGTTGGTGATCCAAATCTGAAGCCGGTAGAACTCCTGCGGCTGTCGTTTCCTAGATCTGCTGTTTCTGACTGCTTTCCGGGCCGAGAGGACTGCTCTATGTGCGTTCATGTTTCAGTTGAGGGAACCCCTTTCGTTTCACGCGAAAAGTTTCCGGTAGCCCTAGCTGCGTCATTTTTCAGATCGGGAGGTATATAGTGTTTTTTTTTGTAGTTTACTGTCATTTTCTCTCTGCTTATTTCGGTTTCGGTTTATTTAGCCTTTTTTTTCCAGATCTATACCTTTCATTTCTGCGTATGCTCTTTGCCCTGCGACTCTGTGCGATCTGGGCAAATCAGAAACAGAAAGAAAGGATTTTTTCTCATGCGTATGCTCTTTTCCCTGCACCTTAGTGTGATCTCGGAAAATCAGAAACATTGAGAAAAATATTTAGTTTTTCGGCTAAAAGCTAACTTTGAGATTTTTTTTTAAAATTTCTAGTTTTTTGGCTAAAGCTAACTTCGAGCCGTAAGGTTCGTTTTTCTTTGGATATTCGTGTTGGGTTTTGTGTTTTGTGTTTTGTAGGGGAAAAGAGTCTTCCCAAGGCAAGCACGCAAATCGAGGCCCCCCCTCTCTCTCTCTCTCTCTCTCTCTCTCTCTCAAATATTTTGTATAGATCAATTGGTTCAAAGACCTTTAAGAGAGTAGAGGTCTTGGTTCAAGTCTCCATTTTGTGGGGGCGGATTTTTCATTCCCGCACATTCGCGCACTTTGCCGCAACGTCAACAATTTTTTTTCAAAAAGCCATAACTTCTTCATCCGGAAGCCTTTTTCAGAGCCGTTTTTTTTTAAAACCGCCTATTTTTTTCGAGATCTATCCATTGGACCACTTACTTTCAGCATCTTCAGCTTCAGTTGTTTTTCAAAAATGGAAAGTCCATGCCAAGTCATTCTTGACAGCACTAACTACTTCCAATGGGTAGCCTACATGGGAGATTTACTTAGAATAAAGGTCTCTTCAGAATAGCCACAGACCAAGAGAAGAAACCCAAAGATGAAGACAAGGCCGAAAAATGGGAAAATCGACAAGATCAAGCACGTGGTTTGATAGGAATGTCTGTTTCTCCTGATCTTAGATTCCACATTGCAGAAATTGAAACTCCTCATGAAGCATTAGAAAAACTTGCTAAAGTTTTTGGGATTAAAAAATGAAATTAGAGCCCATCAACTTGAGAATGAGTTGCTTACTTTGGATCCTAATAATTTTTCTTGCATTGAAGATTTCTTGTCCAAATTCAAGACCCTTAGATATCTCTTGGAAGGTGTTAAAGTTAAGAAAGAAGATGGTAACCTTATTTATTCCATCCTTACTAAGTTGGGACCAGCCTACTCTGTATTTGTTTCCACTTTCCATTCTACCAGGGAAGCTTTCATTTGTCAAGGCAAAGACTAAGCCCCTTCCTTTGACTCCTTTTGTGATTCCTTAATAAGAGAACAAGAAAAACTCTTACACCTTGTCTTCTTAATCTTGGAAACTCTTCCTCGAAAGCGTTAGCCGCCCAGCAGCAACCAAATTCAAAGATCCTAAGAAGTCTTATCCTCAAAGGAATGGTCCTAAACCAACTCAGCCTCAAGATGAAAGATCATTTCAGCAATATGACAAGACCAATAAAAACAAATGGAAGAAGACTGACAGACATTGTAACTTTTGTAATCGAGATGGCCACTTAGAATCTAAATGCTTTAAGAAGATGGAAGCCTTGGAAGCCGCAATGAAGAAACATAACATCCATCTGGAGCCTACTTCAACTTCAACTTCCGGAACGGCATTTTCTGCATGTCATCGTCAATCATCTCAGTCTGGTTATGCATTAAATGTATCTTCTTCTTCTTCTCATTCTCATGAGTGGCTCATTGATTCTGGAGCCTCTTGTCACATGGCCAAAAACCAAGCCATGTTTTCTTCTTTAAATGATTGTAACACCAAAAATATATATGTTGGTGATGATAGATCTCTTAATGTTGTAGGGACTGGAACTGTTCATCTAGACAATGGTCAGTTCAATGATGTATTATGTGTTCCAAACTTATCCTGCAACCTTCTATCTGTCTATCAGATAACTCATTCAGGTGAAGGTAAAAATGTTGAATTTTCACCTCATGATGTTGTAATCAAGGATCTAAAAGATCCTAAACAGATTCTAGCTACTGGTCTTGCTGATGATTCCAAAAGGTTGTATAAGTTTCACAACTTGGGTCATCCCATCTTCCCTCAGTATTTGTTGCTCATAATGATGAAGTGAGCAAACTTTGGCATGAGCGGTATGGTCACTTAAACTATCGCTCCCTTCAGCATCTATGTAAAGAAACATGGTGACAGGTCTTCCTATGGTATCTTGCAAAGATGGTGTTTGTTCCGGATGTGTACTCGGAAAACATCATCGGGACAGTTTTGACAAACTTGCCTCTTGGCACGCCTCAGCCCCTTTACAGCTTGTGCACAGTGATTTATGTGGTCCTCTTCCTTTGCTTCATTCTCTGGCTGCAAGTACTTCTTAACTTTCATTGATGATTTCTCCAGACGCACTTGGGTATACTTCTTAAAACTCAAGAGCGAAGTATTTACCACCTTTTTGGCCTTCAAAGCATTCGTTGAAAAACAATCTGGACATCAAATTCTTAAGCTAAGAACTGATAATGGTGGAGAATATGTTTAAAATGCATTCATCAACTTTTGCACCGAAAAATGGAATTCAAATGCAACATACTGTTCCATACACTCCACAACAAAATGGTGTAGCTGAAAGGAAAAATCGCACCTTAAAGGAAATGGCTAATTGTATGCTGCAATCTAAAGGACTCAGTCTTAGTTTTTTTGCCGAAGCAATTAATTGTGCAAATTATATAATCAATCGCACTCCTACTAAGGTTCTAGAGAATATCACTCCAGAAGAAGCCTGGAGTTCCATTAAACCAGATGTAAGTCACTTTCGTGTGTTTGGAAGTGAAGCATGGGCCCATATTCCAGATGAAAAGCATAAAGCTTAGAACCTAAGAGTGAGAAATGTACTTTTGTTGGATATTCTGAAGATGTAAAAGGCTATAGACTTATTCCATTTAAGTCCAAAAATGTTATCATTAGACGAGATGTAAAATTTGATGAAAATAAATCGGCCTGCGAGCCTAGTCCGGCGGATGTGCCACCTCTTCCTATCTCTTCTATATTTGAAAACATTTCTTCTCTGATGATGAAAGCGAGGATGATAATCCTTCCCCACCTTCTCAGGATCCTCAACTTCCAAGATGGGTCCGTGCTACTCGGAGGGATGCAGCAGGTGATCTTGCCGGTGATCCTACAGATCAGCGACGTACACGTTCTCAGTTTGAAAGCCTCTTCTTTACTGGCTCAAGCTCCAGTAAATCATGATCCTGACACTTTTGCAGAAGCTTCAGGCCATCCACATTGGGAAACAGCTATGAATGAAGAATATCATTCATTGATGACAAATGATACATGGGATCTTGTTCCTCTACCAAAGGGACGCAAACTTGTTAGATGCAAATGGGTTTACAGAACCAAGTATGGACCAGATGGGAAAGTTGATAAACATAAAGCTCGTCTAGTTGCTAAGGGCTTTTCACAGGTTGAAGGCATTGACTACACTGAAACCTTCTCTCCAGTTGCCAAAATGAACTCTATCCGCCTTGTTCTTTCCCTTGCTGCCTCTTTAAAATGGGAAGTCCATCAAATGGATGTTAAATCTGCCTTCTTGCATGGTACTTGCAGGAAGAAATCTATATGGAACAACCCATTGGCTTCATACAAACAGACTCCAGCCTCGTTTGTCGACTTAAGAAATCCCTTTATGGCCTCAAGCAAGCTCCTCGAGCTTGGTATGCCAAATGGATAGCTTTCTTTTAGAATCTGGCTTTTCTAGGTGTCATTCTGACAATACTGTCTACACCAAGAAAGTGGGCAACTCTCTCATCATCCTTGTTCTTTATGTTGATGATCTTATTCTTACTGGTAGTGATCCCAACCTTATAAACCATGTGAAGTCCAGCCTTAAAAAGAAATTTGAAATGACAGACTTAGGACACTTACACTATTTTCTCGGTCTTCAAGTCTTGCAATCCAAAGGGTATTTTCCTTTCCCAGTCCAAGTATGCTTGTGATATTCTTCGTCATTTTCACATGGAAGACTGTAAGCCAGCCACTTCTCCCTTTCAGTCTGGAGTCAAACTTTCAGTCTCTTGTACTTCTCCTGAAGTTGATGCTACCTTATACCGTCAACTTGTCAGAAAACTCTTGTATTTAACCCATACTCGTCCTGATCTTTCCTTTGCTGTTGGCCTTGTTGCTCGTTTTATGCAAAACCCCCGTGAAAGTCATTGAAAGCAGCTAAAAGAATACTTCGTTATGTTCGAGGTACAGTACAGTTTGGGATTCATTACAGTGCCAAAGCAGCTCCTCTGTTAGTTGGTTTCACTGATTCTGATTGGGCTGGTGACCTTGATGATCGGAAGTCTACTGCCGGTTATGTCTTCACTCTTGGTTCAGGACCTATTACATGGGCTTGTAAGAAACAGGCTGCCATTTCTCTTTCATCAGCAGAAGCAGAGTATCGTGGTGCCGTGGAAGCTAGTAAGGAAGCCTTGTGGCTTCGTCAGATCCTATCAGAGTTTGGCTTTGAGCAGCAGCATCCAACCACACTTTGTGTGATAAATCAAAGTGCCATTCAGCGATGCAAAGATCCAGTCCAGCATCAGCGCAGCAAACACATTGAACTACACATGCACTTCATCAGAAAGCTCATTCATGACCATGTTCTTGAAGTGCAATATTGTCCAACAGATGATCGGTTGCAGACATCTTCACAAAGGCTCTCACAGAGGCGAAGTTCACTAAACTTCGATATATGCTTGGAGTTCAGGAAGTTGTCACTAAGGGGGGATAGGCTCTAGTGCCTCCTTCCTTCTCCTATTGTGTCATATTTGTAAATCCTTCAATCCTATCCCAAGTTGTTCTAAGGGGGGATGTTAGGATATTCCGACACATAGGATATAGTTAAGTTCAACTTGGTCTAGTATAGAGTTAGGTTAGAGTTAGGTAAAGTGTGTTTCTTTACCGTTGTACATTTTGTAACTTACAATCCGACGGTCACGATATGTAGTGATCCGACGGTTCACTCTCACCTCGGTATTACCGACACTTGATCCGTGGCTTGACACCGATTGGTCCATGAGTTCTATTTAAAGCGCAGGAGGGTCATTGTTCGGGTAATCCGTGCATGAGAGAAGCTTATGTAAATTTTCATTCTTTGATTAATAAATTGTCTGTACCCACGTTGGGACAGCCGTGGACTATTTCCTCCTTGCACTCTGAGGGTTTTAACCACGTCAAAAATACTGGTGTATTGATTTGAGATCTGGTTGTGAGCGGTGTCCTCTTGGTATTCTTTCTGAGGAACTTACCCTGTAAATTCCTACACTCTTTCAATATCCCTATCCCTCTTTGTGCTTATGTCTCCCTCCTATATCCCTATCTCTCCTTTGCTAAGTCCCCCCTCACTCTCTAAACCCACCACTCCCTTTATTTCTTTCTATATCTTTTTATATCTCTCACTCACCTTGTATTTTCCTATCCATTCCTTTATCTCTATTTATACCAATGATTCCATATTTCTATTCTATCTCCCTCCCCCACCCTCTCTCTATTTCTCTCTTTCTCTCCCTTTCCCACACATCTCTCTCTCTTTCTTCCCCCATCTCTCTCTCTCTCCTCTCTCTCTTACTTCCCATATGTCTCTTTCCTCCCTTATATGTCTACATCCTATATCTCTCTCTTTTTATCTCTTTCCGACTTTCCTCTTATATTTTTCCTTCCTACATCCATCTATGTATGTGTGTGTGGGCACCCTCTCTCTCAACCTCATTTACTATCCTTGTCCCTATTTATATCTCTCTCTCCATTTCCCTATTCTCTCATATCTCTCTCTTCCTTTCCCTATATATATCTCTCTTTCCCCTATCCCCCCCCTTAATTTCTATCTCTCTCCCTCTCCCTCTTTCTATCTCTTTCCCCCTGGTATCTCTTTATCGCCCCCATCCTTAGCCCCCCACTCTCACTCCTTCTTTATTTCTCTCTCTCACTTCCTTCCCCATCTCTCTCTCCTCTATACGTCTCCCTCTATCTCTTCCCACCCCCTCTCTAAACAATATCTCTCTCACCCCCCCCCCCCCCCTCCTCTCATCTCTTGTACAATTTCCCTATTATCTCATCTCTCTCCCCTATGTGTCCCTCTTTCTATCTCACTCCCCCTTTCCCTAATTCTTTGAATCTCTCTCTCTTTCTCTCTCTATTATATATATAATATATATATATATCCCTCTTATCTCTCTCTACATCTCTCTCCCTCTAGCGATGGATGTGTCCCTCCTACATCCGTCTCTCTCTCCCCCTTTCCCTCTCTCTCTCTAACCCCTCTCTCCTTTTTTTATTAGATGTTGAACTTTTACATATATAGTTTGAATTTGCATGTATGTTAATTTAACTTTTTCAAATTTAAAGTATTAAATTTGATGTTGGATTCAATTTGGATTTTTGAAGAAGGTGCATTACTAACAAATTATTTTGTTGTTGTACTCAGCCTTGATGTTCATAAAATTCATCATGCTACATTGTAACCTTGGTTTCATGTTCATTCCTCATATCCCTATACTTGGAATCATATGTCTTGGCATGCTTCACAATTTCATAAATCAAGCAACATCCCTTGTTTTATCCCAAACAAATTGCAACCATTTTTATCCCAACATGGTCTTTCCCAAGCCTCACATCCCATATGA